>CM077304.1:159806421-161056421 GCA_039655065.1 Glossophaga mutica | reverse complement strand
TCTCTGCCAGCATTTCTGTCTGGGAGAGAGCTGCCCCTCCAACTCTTGCCCCAAAACCAGACATTTCAGTGCCTTTTGGAATGTCCTGTCCCACACTGGAGCTCAGTGGAAGTGAGTGTTGAGTAATTCCATGCATGTGGCCTTTGAGAGGAATGCCTGGAACTCCAGGAGTCCTCCATCTCTCTGGTCATAATCCCCACTTGGTTTTACAACCAGAATTTATTGGGGCTTCTCTTCCCGACACAGCAGCCCTGGCTGGGACTCCTCTTTCCTTAGGGGGGAACTCCACAGCTGAGTTATCCCTTCTGATTTTTAACTGCCATATGCTACGTGCATGAAACCCACTCATTCTAAGTCTCCACCCATCCTACCACTCTCAGTGTGACTTCTTCTTTATACCCTTAATTGTAAGACTTCTGTTCAGCTAGATTTCAGGTGGTTCTGAATGATGGTTGCTCTATAGTGTAGTTGTAATTTCGATGTGGTTATGGGAAGATATGAGTACCACATTTACCATCTTGACCAGAAGCCAGAAACCTCATGAATTTTTCACATTTGAAAATTATCAGTAATACATTAACCACAGCCATTAATTCTCTGTCATCTTCAGATAGGATCTGTTTTACTCTAATGCTTGCCTGGGGGCTTTGCTATAAGCTACAGGGAAGGGTTTATGTGTTCAACAAAAAAAGTGAGTTTCAAAGCATCAAGGTAAAGGACTGTAACTGCAAACTGTTGACATATAAAGGTTGACCTTAGCCCTGGCTGGTGTGGCTCAGTGGATTGAGCTCGGGCTGTGAACCAAAGGGTCACGGTTCGATTCCCAGTCAGGGCACATGCCTGGGTTGCAGGCCAGGTCCCCAGTGGGGGCCATGTGAGAGGCAACCACACATTGATGTTTCTCTCCCTCTCTTTCTCCCTCCCTTCCCCTCTCTCTAAAAATAAAGAAATACTTAAAAAAATTAAAAAAAAATAAATAAAGGTTGACCTTACATGGCTTAGAGCAAGAGTCTGCAAATTATACCTCACTGACCAAAAATATCTACTGCCTGTTTTTGTAAATTTTTATTGAAACACAGTCATGCCCAGTTATTCATGTGTTGTCTCTTGATGATTTTTTTTGTTATGATGGTACAGTTTTTGCTATGATAGATCTGGCTTAAAGATCTTAAAATATTTACTGTCTAAGATTTTACAGAAAAATTTTTGCTCTCAGACTATACCAGTGAATGGGTCTGGATTTTCATGACTACTTTTGTAGATGGCTTTATAAAACTGATAACCCAATGTCCAGCAGATTAATAATGAAGTAAGTCTAAGCGAACTAACAAGAATATTTATAATAGTTAATATTTTTGGAATAATACTGTTTTTCTGTTTATGTGAGGATGGCCTGTCATTTTTAAAGCATTTCATAACCAACAATTTAGTAAATGCTGCTTTCAGTTTTTTTGTAAACTAAATGATGTATTTTAAAACAATAACTGATTCCCACTGACTTCCTAGAATTCCACAGCTCTTAGTGTCTTCACTTTTGATGGTAATATAATCATGTGTATAGGTTCAACCAAAATCTGTCCTTTGTTTTATAAGATTATAATTGGATAAGTCAGTTATGTAACCACTGCCTTGCCTAAAATGTAATTTTTTTAAATAATATACATTTAATTAAGTATGAAAAGTCACTTTTAAAGAACTAAAGTTGATTTTATATGTGGAACCAATGGCTGTAAACCCACATGGAAACACTGATGCACGAGGTTCGGGTCTTCCAGGTGGTAAGACAGTCACTTTCGAGTAGGGTAGAAGCCTTAGAAATTTGTGAACCCTTAGAATGGAGGAATTCGCTCAGATTTATAAGGTAATGAAGATGAAATATGTAGTACATGTATTCTAGGGCTTGGTTTCCTAATCTTAGTGAAACAAATGAGATGTTTATAAAGGTACAATCAGAAATTCCTCATGAAAACTTTGAGAAAGAAGTTAAGTTTAAGGCCTCCATGATTGTTTGAAACTGCACACAGCTCTAGATTTGCAAAACAATTCAAAGAGGTCATTAACATCCTTGCTGCACCTGTGTAAATAAGTTGGGCCAAAAATAGTGGGATCAGCTTTATTTTATGATCAAAAATAATTCTTTGAGATAATTGTGATCTTGAAATGTGGGATGGTTAGAGACCAATTTAATTTTCTATTGCTGCTATAAAAACTCACAAACTTAGTGGCTTAAACAACATAAAACTTATTTCCCTGAAGTTCTAAGTTCAGAAGCCAGGAATGGGTCTCTCCAGACTAAGATGAAGATGTCATCAGGCCTGCATTTTAACTGGAGGTCCCACGGAGAATCTGTTTCCTTGCCTTTTATGGATCTCAGAGGCTGCCGGCAGTCCTTGGCCCGCGGCGAGCCATTACATTAGTCCAACCTCTGCCACCATCATCACATCTCCTTCTCTAACTTTGATTTTTCTGCCTCTTTCTTTCATTATAAGGATCTTTGTGATCACGTTAGACCTACCTGGATTACCCAGGTTAATCTCCCAACCTCAAAGTTCTCAATGTAATCACATAAACTCAGTCTCTCTCAAGTAAGATGACATATTGGTTGGCTCTGGGGATTAGGACTTGGACATTTGGGGGCCATTATTCTGTGTACTACAGAGACTATAGGAAAAAGTATGAAAAACTTTGAAATGGTCCTAAAAGATTACTGAGTATCTTCTTTGAAAACTATGTATCACCTAAACATTCTTTTGGGTCACCTGGTTCTATGGCATTTCTTCAGCTTCCATTGCCTTTCAACTTCGAAACAACTCTGTAAATTGCAGATAACTGATGCCAGGCAGGGGAATCTTGAATATACACATTTAAGTACACATTGTCCTGTGAAAAACACAATTGATTCCCCCGCCCTTGCTACCACATTACCCATGAACTAAGCTGGTTTCATCAATTTATTGTAGCATTACTTACTGCTTATAAAGGTTTAGTTCTTTGAAATCTCCTTTGAAGTAATAATGTACATCTTACTGGTTTCCTCATTAATTAATATTACAAACAATCTTTGATATATGTTTATTTTATAGTCTACAAAAGTCACAGTTACACTCTCTTTAATATTTATCCTTTAAACATGGAGACTTGTAATGATACGTAAAAAGAGACGGCACAGTAGAGTTCTGTCACACAGCCCAGGAAGCACAAAGCTCAGGCCAGTTCTGCTCCCTTTTCACTTTTTTTTCGTTTCCCCTCTCCTGTTATTCAGAAGGGAATTCCAGGGACCATATTTTATCCACAAATATATATTATGTCCCGTAACGATAAGGACTCATTTAACACTACCACAATATTAACATCTTACCAAAAATTAATAGTTTCTTAATTTAATCAAATATTTAGTCTTCAAATTTCCAATGACATTAATTGACCTTTTTTGTTATATGTTTTATTTTTTTTATTTTTTTTTAATCAGTATTTTTTAATTGTTGATATTGTACAGTTTTCTGTCTTTTACCCCGCCCCAGCCCACCACCCCAGCCCTCCCCACCTTCCTCCCATTTCCACCCCCCCATAGTTTTTGTCCATGAGTCCTTTATACTTGTTGCTCTAAACCGTTCCCCTTTTCCCCTGAAATTCCCTCCCCTCCCACTCTGGACACTGTCAGACTGTTCTCAAATTCAGTGTCTTTGTTTATATTATGCTTGTTTGTTTGTTTTGTTGATTAGCTTCCTGTTAAAGGTGAGATCATATGGTATTTGTCTTTCATTGCCTGGCTTATTTCGCTTAGCATGATACTCTCCAATTCCTTCCATGCTGTCGCAAAGGGTAGGAGCTCCTTCTAGGACACAAATTAGATCCACATATTAGATATGTTGATATTTTTTTCAGTTTCTCTTTTTTTAACAATTTTATTCGTGTATATTCTTTGCAATAAATTGTACCCACTTAAAGTGTACAGTTTGAAGAGTTACATTTGAAGATCTTTTAAATCTATATGTTTGCATATACTTTAATTCTTATAATTTATTTGTTTAAAATAACCAGGTCGTTTGTGGATAGAGTTTACCAAACTGTGTATTTAGCTAAGGGCTCCTTGTGATATATTTAAATGTTTTTGGTCATCCTGTAAATTGGTATTTAGTGGTGAATTTCTTATTTCATTAGTTCTTTTGGGTTTACAAAATTATAAAATTCCAATTTATCATTCATTTTTTTGTTTGGCTAAAGTATTATATACAGAGAAATGCCTCTTGATCTTTTATTTGATTATTCAGTTGTATGGTTCACATAAGAGAGGAAGATAAATGCTTAATCCTTTCCCTTTATTTACCGATTTCCAAAACAATGAATTGTTTCCCTAGGTATGTGTTCCCTTTGTCTTTCTCTGTGTGTGCACATTTTGGTATCATTAAAAACTCTTGAATAAAGACATTTCCTGTATTTTTATCCATTGTAATTATTTTTCTTAATTATGGTTAACTAACCATCTTTGGCCTGTGGGAGTCTTTTTAAGTCAGCTGCTAAGTCCTTTTGATAATCCCCTAGTAACATAAGTTTCCTTGCTTCAAGGCATGATAAGGTGTCCGGCCCTTCTTGTATTTTTTATGCCACGGTCTGTAATAACCAGTGGGAAATATTACTTGGAGACTATAATAGGGGTATTTATTGCTGCCAGGTTGGTCATTGTTTCTAGGTCATTTCAGTGGACAGAACTATTAACTATATATATTTGAAAGACAAAATGCTTTAAGAATTCATGCTATTAATTCTAATTCAAAGTTAGGACTACAGCATTATACTTAAGCTATCATACCCTGACTATCTATTTCCTGTCTTCCACACAGAAAATCTTAATTCTTAGTAATAATGGAAATGCTACAAATGAAATATCACGTATTTACCTTCTTTGATTTACCCCACATTACCCAGAAAACAATTTAAGAAGAGCAATATCATACTATTAGCAGTATTATATTTAAAGAAAGTGGCTTTAAATTTTTTTAAAGTAAGGTCTTTTCACTTTAGCGTATACACCACCAGATACATAAAAGTTGTTATAATTTAAAAACTCTGGAAAACTTATTTGTGTAGTTACAGTACCAACAAGGTATTCATATATAGGAACTTTCATGGATTACAAAGAGAAGGTTGAAAGAGCTGTTAGAGGGAAGGAATTGGGTACGCTGGCAACTTGGGGGATCCTCTCTATAAGCAACCAATAGCTGCCTAAATATGGATTTTCTTTTTCACTTCTCTGAGAAATAAACTTCTCTTGTTTGAGGCACCTCATTTTTTTGGTGACATGTTATACACAGGAAACACCAACCCTATTTGATACATTAAACCCTATTTGATAATTAAAGAAAGTGGGAATGGCTAAAGTTAAAAATAGAAATAATTGAATAAGACAGAGATAAACAGAAGAACTATTACATGTATAACAATAAAAAACAAATTCTTGGTAAAGTGAAAGAAGGAAAGAGAGAGCCATCCAAACAGAAAATGATCAATGCCTAAAAGTGTTAGTTCATTAGCAGTTGCAAAGAGGTCAGATTTGAAATCCATTATTTATTCTGCAGACTAAAATTTAGAAAAACAATCATGATAAAATATTAGTCATAATTTTATGCTGATTAAATTGGAAACTCTGCTTAATTATCATTTAGTTTTATAAAATTTTACAGCTGAAACTTATACTACAAATATCAATTAGAAAAAAGAAACAGACATGCAATCAAAGAAGTACTTCAATATAAAGCTCTTCATCTAGTTTTCATAGATGCATTCTTCTGAATTTCATAGGAAAAGATCATTGCCACGTTATCTATGTTGTATAGTGGCTGTACCAGAAAATTCTAAAACCACCAATGTACTTTTTAAAAATTGTTATTCTGTTACAGTTGTCCCAATTTTCCCCTTTGTCCTCCTCCACCCATCCCACCCCCCACCCCAGTCAATCCCCACACCATTACCCATGTCCATGGGTCATTCATGTTGACTGGTCCCTTCCCCTTCTTTCCACCATTATCCCCTTCCCTCCAGTTGCTGTCAGTCTGTTCAATGTTTCTGGAGCTCCTCCCCTTTGTGACAGCATGGACAGAACTTAGCATAGTGGAGAGCATTATGCAAAGTGAAATAAGCTAGTCAGTGTAAGATAAATCCATATGATCTCACTTATAAGAGGAATTTAATGAAAAAATAAACTAATGAACAAAATAGAACCAATGTACTTTTGAAATGTTAGATTTTTACGCTAATATCTGAATAAAATTTCTAGCACAGAATGGCCAAATGAACATACATATACATTTAAAACTTCTAAATGAATACTAGCAAATCAAATTCAGTAGTATCAAAGAATCAATTCTTCACATCCAAGAAAACTCTATACCAGTAATTTAAGGAGAGTTAAATAGAAAAACCTATGCTTAGCAAAAAATTAATTGGTCAAACAAATCCCCATATGAATTGTACCAATAAAATCTATCTGGTAAAATAAAATAGTCATTAATGAATCAAAATCAAATAATTAAAAAGTATAACAACAGGAAATGTTCTTAAGTATTAGAAATAGAAATATGCTTCTTAACTTGAAGAAAAATGTGTAAAGGTGCACACATAGATGAATTTCCCTATTACATATAATAGACAACTTTTTTAAATCAAAAAGAAAATAAAGAAAACAAGGATGTTCCCCATTATCATTATTATTGTTTTAAAAGTCCTGGCCAACTCAGTAAAACATAAAACTAAAAATTAACATATTATCATTTATGTATAGTATAACTCTCCAAGATTAAAAATTATTGTGAATAAGATTTTGATAAATATGTAAAATCAATGACTTTTGTGCCTTGCAGTAACACTTGTTACAAAATATGTAGATTGTGACATCTGCATGAAAATAGATTGAAAACAGATTGTTTATAAAAGCAAAGCATTTCATGTCTACTAATACTTCAATAAGATACATACAAAAACCCACAGGATTTTCCAGAAAATACAAATAAAAGACAAATAGCTTTATACTATAAAGATATAAATAATATATATGTTTAATACTGTAGACATAAAAAGCCTACTGGGCTTTTTAAAAATGTGCTAAAACCCTTCAAACATTTGTCTGGAAGAATAAATATCTAAAAGTGTTAAGAAAACTTAGAGGAATAAAGGATTTAGTAGGGAGTGAACTTGTTAGATACTGAGATTGATTGCCATGGGGTATACACTATCATAAGAAGGTACTTACATGAGAGTTACAGATCAATAAGTGAGGATATATGGCAAAAACAATGCCTACATATATTAAAATATAACATTAGTTGAAGATGACAGTATGAAATAGATTGGAAGGAGAGAAACTTAATGAAAAAGAAATAGGAAGAAGTTGGCTAAAGTTGGGGGGAAGAAAATCATAGATCCTTTCCTCATACTATATTAAAAGTAAGTTAAGGTGGTTTTAATGATTAAATGTAAAATAAGCCTGGAAAGTTGAAGAAGACATGGGAAAAAAGATTCACTGGTTTAATTATTAAAGATGCAGTATTTTGGGACATTAAATTGTATAACCATATATCTGCAACAGATTAACAAAGGGTTTTAGACTTAGTTATTAATTAGAAAAACCATTAAGAATACATGGAGTGGTGGGGAGGGGTTATAAGGGGGATAAATGGTAATGGAAAAAACTACAATAAAAATAAATTTAAAAAAGAATACATGGACAAATGAAAAATCTGATGAATAGACATTTTTCAAAGAAAAATATGTCATTAGCTAGTATACTTACATGTTTATCCAGTTAAGAAATACAAAATCAGATAATAGGTTGCAAAATTAAGAAAGCTGTTTTGTTTTGCTTTGTTTTTTTTAGAATTTATTTTTAGAGAGAGGAGAAAGAAAGGAGAAAGAAGGAAAGAAACATCAATGTGTGGTTGCCTCTTGTGTGCCCCCTACTGGGGACCTGGCCTGCGACCTAGGCATGTGCCCTGGCTGGAAATAGAAGTGGAGACCTTTTGATTTGCACTCAGTTCACTGAGCCATACTAGCCAGGGTTCTTTGTTTGTTTGTTTGTTTGTTTTTTAATAATGCCCTTTGTTGGCAATTTTTTGTTGTAACATTTATTCCTCACTGTTGGTAGGTACATAAATTAGTATTTTTCTGAACATAATTGAGCAGTATTTATTGAAACCTCAGAAATGTTTACATTTACTTTGACTCAAATTTTAATTCTGTGAACCTAAATATTGATAAAGAAGAGCAAAAAAAAAAAAAAAAACAGAGCAAATACTAAGATTGGGGAATAGTTATATAAAATAACATTATGTTACTATAGAATATTATCTCCAACCAGCTTTGCGGGGCATCTCTTCCCAACTCGGCATTCAGTGACATCATCTTGATAACTTGAAATTGGCTGCATTAGGAGTATTTACTCCATATGAATTAGAAAATGCTGCATAGAAGGGCTTCCCCTCCCCTTAGAGTTCCTGTTGTCAACTACCAGCACATTATGGATTACACCTGGACTAGGACTTGGAAATTATAGCCTGATTTTCTTACTTTGTTAATCAGCATACAAATGTGTCTAAGTTTGCACAGTGTATTAGTGCCATAATTTTATTCTCCAAATTCCTAATTTGAGATATGTGTTGTTTTCTAAGTAATTATCTATTTAAATTAGAAATCAAGGAAGAATGACTTGAAAGTCTCTCAAATATTCAGAATAATGTTTTAGATGTTCCTAGTTGTCTTTCATGTTGATTTTATATATTTAATACATATTATTTTTATTTAAATTATGTTCTATAATTCTAATTAATCTTTAGATTTTAAATTAAAATCAAGTGAAGATAAATTCTCACTTTCAAATAATACCTCTAAAAATATTGAGTTTTAATGCATATTTTTAGTTACAATTTAAAGAATACATACTTTTTAAAATCCTCAGCAATTTAGTATACTTCCAGTACATTTAACTTAGTGATATCAGAATTCTTTTTCACTCTTACTCTAATAAGTACTAGAAGTCTTTAAGTTCTAAGATGACATTAGTGATAACAGTAATACCAATAAATATTTAATTTTACTTAATAACACCTGGCCTATTTGGTAAATATATGTACAAAATGAAATGATAAGAATAAGCTATGGATACTAATCAGCTATTTGAAAAGTATCAAACACTTGATAAATTTAAATATTTTTTCTAATTATTTATTTGAAAAAAGAAAATATCTGTATGCTAATTTAGAACCTATAAATTCAAATATCAGATCATGTGGGTCCACAAAATGAATCATCTGGTAAGTGTAGCTTCCCTCTTATTTACAAGGCCCTTTTACCTATTTAACTTCTATATTCATCCCTCCAGCTTCAGTTTAGATTGTATTTCCTCTGTTCCATTTCCATCTTACCCCTCTCAGGACACTTTTCCTATTTGATTGTAATTGCCTCTTTTTTCATCAGCGATCCATTAGACTGGAACTATACCTTGTTTACTACTGTACCTCTGTGTCTCCCACAGCCCTGGTAATAACTGTTGCTTTATAAATAATCATTGGACAATTAGTCAGGACCTCTCAGCATTTCCGACAGAGTAGGCTTCTTAAGGATAGGTATTTCATCCCCAGTACCAAATACCTCATTAGAGGCACTCCATAAATATTCTGGAAGAATGAAAAAATAGAAGGGGAGACAACTGTGGCATCCCCCAAGGGGTGCTAAAGGCCCAAGTCTTGTTTACTTATGACTTCAGCCAGACTAAAATTGCGTGCGCTGTTTCAGTTTCATTCAACAAATATTTAAGTGCTGTGGGTTTCCTTAGAATTGCAAAGGTAACCAAGACTCAGTTCTTGCATTGGGGCACTTGAAAGCTGTTGTGGCAACTACTGCAGCCAACAAATCACATCAAGATTTTCCACTGAAGGCAAAGCACTTGACATCAACAAAACAAACAAACAAGCATAATATAACCAAAGACACTGAAATTGAGAACAGGCTGACAGTGACCAGAGGGGAGAGGGGAGGGAATTTCAGGGGGAAAGGGGAAGGGTTTAGAGCAACAAGTATAAAGGACACATGGACAAAAACTATGGGGGGTAGAAATGGGAGGGAGGTGGGGAGGGCTGGGGCAGTGGGCTGCGGGGGGAGTAAAAGACAGAAAACTGTACAAGATCAATAATTTTAAAAAATACTGATTAAAAAACAAAATAAAACTGAAAAAAAAAAAAGATTTCAACAGTAATTTAAAAGGTGCTGCAATGCCAAATATGCCAACAACCACCACAGACCACTCTGGATCACTTTCAACTGTGCTTTGAGATTCCCATCTTCTTAGGAACTCCACTGAGGCTTGGGACAATTTTCCCCACCGCACCCCCCAAAATATCTAGGGTTGATGAAAATTCAAAAGCTCGCTAGAAGCAACTTTTTGTGCCTCTCTAGAAGCAGGTTTAGGATTGACCAGACCTAATTAGTATAGAAACTTCATCCCTCTTGGTCCTTGAAGTCAAGTTATATTCCATTTGATGGTCAGTAGATGCATTTGATGATCAGTAGATGCCTTTGAATTAATGGTCACATGCATTTGGCCATATGCCCAGAAATTTGCACACAACCAGAGTTGCCTATGGGGACAATGACCACTTCCTGGCCACAGCTTCTAATTGCAAATGGCTATAATACCATAATCTGAACAGAGGTTAGAAGACAGCTGGGTGAAATTTTCCATAGTGCAATTGAATTTTTGTTTTTTCCTGGCAATAATTAAACAGTCCCAACTATGCTTAATTAGGAAGTATAGTTTTTGAGTTACCAAGGTTTGTTTATTACCAAAACAAAACAAAACAAGAACAAAAACAAACCTACTTATCATTGTGCTCTAAATTAAATTGGAATTTCTAATTCTTCTAGGCAAAAAACTAGTTTGGAAATTTATTTTAACTGCTAAGAACTTTTCAACAGAGTTTTTGTATTTTTACTGCTAAATTGTGAATCAGATGAGCAGAGTTGTAATTCTGAATACAAATTGCTTGGCTAACTCCCTGTGTCTTACTGAAAATTTATATCTTAATATTAGATTTTGGCAAAGGCATATTCTGTGAGCAAGATATAAGTTCTGTTTTCATAAAAACCCATACTAAAGAGTAGAAATGGACATGGGGTCCCAAATTTTATCTACCTCTTAGGTACTATTAGAGACTAAAATGTAACCTAGAGCATTGAGGTGATAAAGGATTAGGAAAAAGGGAGAGGTTAATGCAAAACATTACCTTGTTTGAGGAACCAGATATTTGCCTTTCTTATCATGCAAAGAACTGACACAAGTGTTTCTAAATAAATGCTGGTTCAACAAAGAATGTGTTCCTTTAATAGTGAGAGCTGTATTTTTGTGTTATGCTGGCTCACCGCACATTTAAAACTGACATACATTCTAGCACTTTAAATTTATACCTTCATTTTGGACATTCATTTAGTAGGTCAAATCATCATTGTATTTCATCAGTATGGTGGATTTTAATTCATTTAACATTTTAATCTTTCATTAGTTTTTCATTTAAGAGGATTTCATGGCGTGTACAGGATTTGTATAAATTTGTGTGCAGTAAATTTATTCTTTTAACAGTTTTATTCTTTCATCAGAAATTCATTTAAATGGATTCCACTATATATCACTTCCACTTCCAGTGCAGCTTTAGGTCAGGCTGTAATTGATGCAAAAGCAATGAGGTATTAAAAGAGATAGGAAATATCTGAAATTGGAAAGAGTTCAAGAAGTGGGCCATTGTAAGGGCATTACACTCCTCAGATAAGGTGGGGAGGAGATAATAATATAGCATTTTGATCTGAAGCCTTGCATGCTTTATAATTTCAATTCACAACAAAGTCAAAAAGATCTATTTTATCTATGCTCATGTCTTTAAAACAAAATTAACTGCTTCAGTGCCTAAAACAGCCCCCATATGGCCGTGTGAATGTGCACACTTGTCTCTACCATCCATTTCGAATTAATGGCACAGCTTCTCTCAGTGCACATTCTATCTCCTCCCTCCCCTCTGCCGACATTCATTAAATGACAACCAAGAGATAAACATTAATGTAATAAATACAGTAGCTATGGAAATAACCCAGGGAAGAGGTGCATTCTATCATGTTTCCATATAGAAGTAGATGAAAATCACCCGTAGTGCATTACAGTTGGCGGCAGAAACTGCAGCATGAGAGATGCCCCTTGCAACGAGCAGAGATGCTGGTGCTTGCTTTGTGCGCATCAGAAAAGTAAAGGGTGACCTTGAGAAAGTCCTCTTTGCTCTCTAGGTCACTGCAAAGAAAGCGACTGCTTTTATGGTCTATAGTGTAAGAGAACATTAATGTCATTGATTGGTGAATGAAAGGTGTTAGAGAAATGATAGGTGAAAAATCAATATTTGTCTTTGGGAAGACAATGCCTCAGGAAGAGAGATTCTCACCACACACACGTAAAATGGTAATTTTGTGAGACGATGGATGTGTTACTAACCCTATTGTAATCATTTCACATTATATATGTTTATCAAATTATCACATCATACAACTTAAATTACATGTTATATGTCAATTAAAGCTCAATAAAGTTAGGAGAAAAAAAGACAAAGAAGGAAAGTAGAAAACAAAAGGAAAAAGGAGGGAGGGATTTTCCTTGCGATGTTGTCATTGTATTTAACATACTCCTTTATGATATTGACAACCACTTCTGTTTTACCCCTGGTTTATGGGGACAGTGAGTGCCTGCCACGCCAAGTATCTAATAATTTGTCAAACTGAATTGAATAGAATCGTACTGAATTGAAAGAAGAAGTTTAAAAATCCTGGGAAAGATGACCCCAGCCCATCATCCTTATCTCCACACCTTGTGTAAGGCCATAATATAATCTGGTGTTAGAAAAATGAAATCAATTTACTTATTCTGTTTCTGGAGCATGCCTCTTTACGACATCTGGCTAGGGAGAGAATGTGGTTGAGAGATAAAAGACTGTACTCAAATTAAATATTTAAATTAGCATTTATAAGGAGACTGATGCTTGGCCATGAAAGATTGCAGGAGGGTTGTAGGAGGATCATATCTTATTTCCACTCTAATGTCATGCTCAGCTCTTTTGTGGCTCCTTTTATCAAAATATTGAGGGCCTCGTTCAGTGCCATCTATAGATCTATGGCAGTTTTTATGAGTTAATAAGTGAGTTGGGATCAATCACTAGATTTCTCTGTAGGTTCAGTGTAGAGCTTCATGGTTCCAGATCCCACAGGATATCCTAAAATTGATTGAGATATAGAAAGTCCAGTATATTTCCATTCACATTAAAAAAATACTTTACTTTTCTATGTTGTGGACCATTCAGCCTGGTTTCAAGAGTTGTAATCCTCACCCCATGGTGGGCTGTGTAAGAGCCCAAGGGACCCACTGCATCTGGGTCTGTTCTGTAACGAGGATGTGACCTACTAAGGAGACAAAGCTTATCTCCCTGGCAGGAGCACTGCTTCTGCCTCACCCATTTCTGGCCCCAATGCTTGGTTGGCAGTCAATGATGGGTAAGACTCCTCATGGGAGGGGCAACCTAAGCCAGACACAACCACTTGGGAGGGCTCATGGAAGGATTCGGTGGGGGGGGGGTGCTGCAGCAGAGGGGATGTGATGGAACCTCGCCCCCACCCCCCCGCCACACCCCGGCTATTCTGACATAGCCCGAGTCCTCATTTCCGTCTGGGAGATGTCTCCTGCTTCCTAATTGGCTTAAAGCCTGAAACTATGGGGGCGAGTTGTGCAGCCCTGTGCCAGCCAGGACGGCTCCCTGGGTGATCAGGCATAAGAAAGAATTCCTAAAATCCTGTGAAACCTGCTTTGCTAAGAGTGCTCTCCCTTAGGTGATAAGTGTCCCAGGAGGAAATGAGTATGTCTCCCAAAGTTTGGCAACCCCCTTTCCTGACAAACACTGGTTCAGATTAAGCCCTCAGATTTCTTTGAAATGTTAACCATTGTTTGGTCCTTGTTGCCTGACATACCTGTATTCCCAGTATTTGAACCCAATAAAAGCCCAGTGAGGATGGGGCTCTGGGTCATTCTCCTCTGAGAGTTTGACCACCTTTCCTCCCCAAGCAGTCATGTCTTGGTAGTTTTTATTTTCAACTGTGACGGAGGGATGGGGCTCTGCAGGCAGAGCCCCCCCCCCCCCACACATTTCTACAATGGCCTATGAAAGAAAGGGAGAGGCAAAGGAATAGGAATTTTTTCCCCCAGGGCTTCCAGCACTTCAGAGGACTGTGGCTGTCAAATCTAATCAACAGTTTTTCAGGTCCATTTGTGAGGATCCTGGCTTTCCAAGGCATATATGTACCAGGCCATTTATAACATAATGTGAAAGTATCTTACTCAAGGGGAATTTTATTTAGATCTAACTTATCAACCTAGCTGTCAAATAACAACTGGGAAGGTGAATTACACTGTGTGGACAATTTTATAACCTTTCAAATAATAATTGCCAAGATGTTTTTACAGGTATGTACTGATGGAGGCTGACAGATGTTGAAAGAAGAGTGACATACCACATCATAGAACTGAGGATAAAAACCATCATTCCACTTGTTCTTCCTCTATTGCTAGTTTTGTAACATGTGAAAATTTGCTTTCAAATGTAAAATATGAACCTGGACCCACATTTACATAACCGACCCTGCGTATGTGTTTTCTTTAGCTTTGGCTGTTCTTTTCCCACCAGCAACCTCGCACCAGCAATTTCAGATCAGTGTGCCTGTCTAGATGGTTTTCTAGTTATGACTCTTCTTTTATATTGGTAAGATCTTGACTTCATACTTGAGTAATCTGGTTCAGGAAGAGATCAGAAAGTCTGCAAGTCTATAGTCATCAATCAATTTCACAAAGACTGAGCCCCACCATATATTAGAGTACAGGAGCACTATGAATGTCTTAATAATGGTACAAAAAGTTCCCTCTAATTTTTTAAATATTCATATTGTCATAGTATATCATTTTTCATTCTTTTACTTTAGTTTTTGTGAAATGTATTGAAGTGACATTGGTTAATAAGATTATATAGGTTTTAAGTGTACATTTCTATGGTACATGATCTATGTATTGAATTGTGCATCCACCACCCAAAGTCAAATTATTTTCTGTCACCTTATATCTGTCCTTCTTTACCCATTATTATCCCCCACCCCCCTTCCCTCTGGTGACCACCATACTGTTGTCTGTGTCTCTGAGTTTCAGTTTTATATCCCACATACAAGTGGCTCCAGATCCCACAGAATCATATGGGTCTTAGCATTTTCTGACTGACTTATTTTGCTTTCAACTTACTTGTGTGTTTTTTTTTTTTTTTTTGAAGTGAGTTTCTTGTAGACAGCATACAGTTGGGCCTTTTTTATATTCACTTTACCAACTTTGTCTTCTAATTGGTTATATTTAGATCATTTATATTGAAGGTTAATTATTTACATGATACAGATCTTAAATCTGCCAGATTGTTTGTTTTTTGTTTATTCCTTCTGTTTCTCATGTCCCTGTTTCTCTTTTCTTGCCTTCTTGTGAGTTACTTGACTATTTTTAGGGTACCATTTTGATTTATTTTTAATATTTTTATTATATTTCTTTGTATAATTTTCTTAGCTCTAGGTATGATAGATATGTAACTTATCACAGGGTACCAATCTTGACATTTTACTACTTGCAGTGAAGTGTAGAGTATATCTTTTTTCATGCTTTTATTTTCAACCTATTTGTGTCTTTGAACCTAGAGTGTGCCTTTTCTATTGTGCCATTCTGTTTTTTGATCAGAGTTCTTAATCCATCTATGTTTAAGGTTAATTACTAATAAGGCAGAATTTACCTCTTACATTTTGATATTGGTTTTCTGTGTCATATCATTTTTGTTTTCTATTCCTCCATTACTGCTTTTTGTTTTAAAGACTCAGTGTCAGGCAGAAGTAATGCCTGAGTGTGGTTGGTAGGGTAATAATATGGGTGTAATAATTTATAGTTTTAATTTGAACATTTCACCTAAAAGTCATATGGTGTGCTTGAGTGTGATATTGTTGTGTTACAGAATTACATGCTTATGATTTTGTAATAAAAAGGGGCATTATCTATGCCAGAGCCTGTATTTTATAGTATATCATTTAATTCTCTTGTTCTTTCTTTTACTGTTTTATTGAATTATTTTCTTTGTTGTTGCCCCTGGGATTACAATGACCTCTTAATTTATAACAACTTATATCCTATTAATGCCATATTAATTTCAATAGTATAAAAAACTTTTATATAGCTGTTTCCTCACCTTCATTTGGGCTATCATTGCAATACAATTTACCTCTTTACACATTATAAACTTGTCAGCACAGTTTTATATTATTGCTTTATGCAGTTGTCTTTTAAATCAGATAGCAGAAAATAATTAAAAGCAGACATATTTTTATATTTACCTACATAGTTACCCTAACCAGTTCTTTTTATTTTATTACGTGGATCCAATGCTGTCTAGTGTTCATTCATGTCAGCCTGAAGGACTCCCTTTAGTATTTTTTTTTTTAGCAGTGATGATAAATTATCTCAGATTTTATGTATCTGGGAATGTTGTGATATTTTTCTTATTGTTTGATACAGAATCCTTGGTTGACAGTCTTTGTGTGTGTGTGTGTGTGTGTGTGTGTGTGTGTGCATGAGCATGCAGTTTGAATGTGTCATCCTACTGCCTTCTGGCCTGAGTGGTTTCTGATAAGTCAGCTACCTGTTAATCTTAATGAGAATCTCTTGTACACGATGAGTTATTTCTCTCTTGTTACTTTCAGGAATTTTTTTTCTTCAATAATTTTCTTGTGATATAGGTGTGAATGTCTAACATTGCGAATACTTAACATTGACTTTATTAATCTTATTATGGAAGTAAAGTCTTTTACCAAAATATCTGAGCTTTTCTCATAAGTTACCCAAAGGGTAACCTTACATCCTTCCAGCCTAAGTACATATATGGATCTGAATTTTCCCTCAGTGACCTCTGAATAGCATTTGTTTGAGCTGCCTACACTTGCTGTCCTGCGATGAAGGCCAGTCTCTTTGATTATTCATCTACCACCTGGGTTACTCTGCTCATAAGCTAAGGACTGCTTTTATCTCCTTTCTTTTATGGGTTTCAATAAAATATTCTCCAGAGTGTTCTCTGCCATTCTGATAAGGAGGATCAATTATCTTCATGTAGATAAAACTGATGGTGCCATACACAACATTATGGAGGTAGGGTCAATGACTTTCTTTCCTTTGACCATCTTTTTTCAAGTTCTTCTTTACTTGGATAAAGATGACAACTTCAGGAGCTAAAGGAGCTATTGAGATTACTGTGCTTTAGTAGAATATAATTACTTTGGGAAGACAGGAAAACATATCACAACAGTAAAAAAACATGAATTGGGAAGAAGGGCAGGGCCATATAATTTTGGTCTTTTTTGACTAGATTCCTTTTTTCCCTTCTCACCAAAGGCAAAATTCAGTGAAGTTGTAATTTGGTGACCTAGCTTTCAAAATAATTGAGATAAGTGATACATCCATCACTTAGCTCATTTCCAAATTAACTATATGGTTTGGAAAGAGGCTGTGTAAGCTAGTAGCATAGGACTTTGAGTATAAGTGATTCTCACAAGTGGAAAAATAAACCAATTTTGATGAATTTCACAAAAGTAACTATGTGAAAAGGACCAATGCTGATCCCAGCATTGGTTTACAGGGAATATACTTCCTTATCACTTTATTTAGGGAGACTGGATATGTTCAGATGACCAGTATTTCCTATATTTCAAGAAATTGCTACTTCAAAGGAGAGCAAACAACTACCAGGCAACTGAATGAGAAGTGTGTCATGCTATTTCTCTCTTATTTTTGACTTTTTGGTGTGTTTTGTATAGTTTTGTTTTAAATGTAATAGTGGCTATTTTCAAATTATAAAAAAAAAAAAAAAAACTTCACAAAAATGTGACAGAAAAAAGTACCAAGGAGAGGCTACCATACTAACACAAAAGCATCAATCACAGTGATTGTGTGTTTCTTTGTTAGATTCAGGATGGAATTACTGAGGGAGAAGCCTGATATGGCTGGGCCCCAATAGTTCTTCTCAGTCTTAGAAGACTTTATGTATGTTTTTACAGCTTTACTACAGGAGGTCATCTAATATTACTACATGAATCTCCTTACCTTCCTATGGCTAATGAAATGCTTTGGTGCCAAAACTATTATTTTTCAAACAGGGCCTGGTTCATAAGCTTGGCCCATAAACCAGGGAGATTTTAAATACCATCATAACAGGCAAGAGCTACTCCTGATTACAACTGGTCATTGCAAAAACTACAGATCTGCCATTTATAAAGCTGGTGTTTGTCATCAGATTAAGGACATATTTTAAAATATAGGCAAGATGGAGCACTTCTTATAATATATTCTAGTTCTTCATTAGGTTAATATTATGGGTCATCACATTGATAAAGATATGGTTAAACTGAAGAAGATATTGAAAAAGCAAAGAAAGGGCGAAAACAAATCTTATGTGTAAAGATTAAAGGAATAGGGCCTATTTAGTTTAGAGATGAGAAACTGAAGGGAAGTTTTGAACACTACTTTAAAATTTATTAAAGATTTCTACAAGGAACACATCTAACAGTTATTCTTTCTGTCCATGGAGGACAGAACAAGAAAGCAGATTTAAATCCTTATTTTTCATTATTATTATTATTGTTATTATTATTATTATTATTATTATTATTATTTTACTTGCTGATTAACTACTTAGTTATATATTAATGGAATTTATTTCTCATCGCTTAAATCACTATCTGGCAGTAATTTCAACCCTAAGTGTTGTGCATTAATTTTTTCAGAGCCCAGGGGTACCATTTAGTGCTCTTGAGCAATAGCTCTATATACTAAATCGTACAGGGTAATCTGATGCTAGCTCACTGATCATTTAGTTATAGATCAAAAAATGACTTTAAGAGATCATCTGGCCCAGGCTCTTGAAGGGAATGATACATCATACAAAACATAGGTTTTTATTCACTTTTTATAGCTCTCCAGGGATGGACTTCCACATCCTTTCTCAGTGAGAAACACACACGTACACTAACAGATGCATATATACATTGCATATATTCACTGAACATATGAAAGCAGTGTGTCAGATGCTGTTGGTGAGAGAATGAATGGAGGGAGCTGAGTGAAAGAAGACTCCAGTGGGCAACTAAGTAAATAGTGAATGCAGAGGAAATGATTTATGAAACTTATGTCTAATTTTTAGTTCTTTTCACTTGACTCAAAATTATGTAAACACTTTAAGAAACTTTAATTCATAATTAGTTAAAAATCAAGTAACATGTTATGCCTATATACGTCCTCAAACTGGTCAAAGGGGCAGATTAAAATTCAAAAACAAAAATAACTAATGTTATTAAGATTAGTAGTTGAGCTTTAAGAAAACTGATAGATTTTCTTTCTGAAGAAAGTTGAACACCTATATTTCATTTTATAAATCATTAGTATTTTTGTTTTTTCCAATAACATAAATGTAATATTAATTTATGGTACAAGAAGGAAATGAGTCTTGGTAAATTTTGATATGTTGAGTCAGAAATCAATTTTTTAAAATTAAAATACTATTTTGAGTCTTTTGCACCATAACTTGAAAATCACTATTCTGCACCATTATTATTTCTTCTCTTTATGAATGAATGTGGGGGTACCTATGATTCAAATTTTCTGTTTTGAGATTTACACCTCCAGGCTGAGGTGCCACCTCAATATGTCAAAGGACTAGTTCCCAGCTTACGGTACTCGATTTCTTTCTGACAGCCGTGAAATTTGTGTTTTATAATGAGATGTAAGTCATAGAAAAGTGTCGTCTATAAAAGACTTCAGTAGGGATAAAAGCAGATATCTAAGTAGTTATGTCAGTGGTGCTGTAAATTAGAAAAAGAACATTACAATTAAGGGCATCATTAGAGATTAAGTTAATGTAACTATTGTTGATATAATGGGAATGGTTTGCATGGTATCGATGTAACCTGGCAGCCAAGGAGAGTGGACTGGAATGTGCATGTGTGAGCAATGATGACTTCACTGTACTAGTCATTGGAGCCAGTAGATGCCATTGAATGAGCATGTGTACTGTGTGGCCATCATATTCAAAATGACTGACTGAGTAAAACAATGAATGTGCATCAAATTTTGCATTAAGCTTGAGTATTCCTCCATGGAAACTATTCAGATTTTTCAGAAGGCTACAGCTACGGGCAACTGGTGTTTGGCAGCTTCATTATGACAATGTGCCCACTCATGCATCACGTCTCATGCAGAGTTTTTTGGTAAAACATCAGATCACTCAGGTGACTCAGCCCCTTTACAGCCCATATTTGGGGCCCTGAGACTTCTGGGTTTCTGCAAACTAAAATCACCTTTGAAAGAGAAGAGATTTCAGACCATAGATGAGATTCAGAAAAATATGATGGGGCAGCAGCTAGTGATTGGGAGAGCGGTGTGAGGTGCCAAGGTACCTACTTTGGAGGGGTGTGAGGTGTCACTGTCCTATGTACAATGTTTCCTGTATCTTCTTTAATAAATGTCTGTTTTTCATATTAAATGGCTGGATACCTTCTGGACAGACCTCCGTATATCATGTTTAGATTAAGTTCCTATGATGGTAGTCAAGTCTAGTCTAACGGATGAAGGTATGACATAAGACATGTGACAATCTTTGATATCCTTCTGTGATTTCCCACAAGGCAGGGAGAAGGAGATAGGAAGTATTTTCATTTCCTACTCACACACACTTTAGCATAGCCATAGTGTGACCTTACTGTAAGGACCTTAGTCATATAAAATGAAAAGGAAGAATTTAGGATTGTAGCATAAAAAGAGTATTCTTTTTTTTTATTAAGGTGAAAATTTGCTTGTGTCCTAACAGATGGAGAAAAGTTTTATTAAAGAGTTTAATTGTAGTATTGGTAATTTTGATACTCGGCTGCTTCCTTTATTGTTATCTTTTCATATTTTCTCTATTTAATATCTCAGAAGGTATTTGGGAAAAACTGGACATGTAAGATGTTTACCCAGTTAGTGTTCCTGCCTGCCTTCTTCCCTAGCCTAAGTGAACTCTTATTAGTTAATACTGATTTAGTATGTAAATGAGGTCAGTGTGGACCTGAACACTCTTATTTAATTTACCAATCAGGCAAGTTGTAACATTTACTTAAAAAATATGTCATGATCAGGGATACATGCATGTAATGTTATACCATATAATCCCAGAAAACCAGATAAAATATTGGTCCAAACACATATTCAGGTATTTACTGTGTAAAACGTATTAAATATGCACATGAAAGTGATAAGTTCTCATTACACAAATGGATATTTTACTTATATAACACTAAACATCTAGATATTTAAGAAATATCCAGCTGATTGGATATTTCTATATTTCATGTAGGTATTTGATACTATTTATTGATGTATTTGCTCAGGCAACAAGTATGTGGAAATATGTAATCCTTTACATCTAAGATGAGTTTGGGTAGCAAGAGGGACAAGGTATTAGGAAATTGTGTGCATTTTCTCTTTTCATTATATGTCTCATGTTTCCAATTATTCTTTCACCATGGTCAAATTTTAAGATTAACATTCTATCAGTCAAGATTCAGGCTAGGTGCATTTGGGGTGAACCATTTCCTGTTTTGTATCAGACTTACATCTCCACTTGGACAGATTTCAAGTCCATTGGCTTGGATGCTCTGTCTATAGATTTATTTGATTCTTAAATAGCAGTTTGAGAAACTCTAATGTTGCTGATGAGGCTTACGATGATGATTCACAAGAAAACCTATTTGTTTCTCTATATTTGCTTGTTTGCACATCACTTCTCCTGCTGGATTATTGAGCAGAAGGAATTGTAAAACCACAGGGGACAGTTTAAGTGGGATAATGCAAACATTAGAGAATGATTAACAATAATTTCAAAAAGGTGGTAGGTAAGCTGCTCATTTTTATGGAATGGAACAAATGTGTTTGGAATGGTTAACGAAAAAGATAAATGAAAAAAAAAGAAAAATGTTGTCACTCAATTCTACTTGGATAACAAGCCATATGTGATATAAATGCAGATTCTTCCCCAAATTCACATACTTAACATTATTAAATGTTAAACTTCAGTGAGACTCTGGCAAATAAGTGGCACAGAATATAAAAACCATAATGCTTAAATACCAGCCATCTCACTCAGTTAAAAGGCAATTAATGTGATGTATACTATTTTTGAATTATTTTACCCTACATAATCCAGTATAACTCATTGCTTAACAATAGCATTTCCATAAAGCTTAAACCATCTTCCATAACTAATATATCAGACAAGTCACTTTAAATTCTGAAAGCTTCAAATGATATTGTAAAATAAAGAAAATTCATCTGTACATTCACTTATTCACTCATTCATTCATTCTGCATATATTTATTTTCCATGCAGAGCCATTACCCTTGCTGTTGTGAGAAATACAAAGAAATTTGTATAATGTGCATCCTACAGAAGCTGGGAATTGCCATGTCTATTAAAATAAGTTTGTTACTATCCAGAGATATTTGTTTCTTTATCACTTATGCTAAGTTCAGACCTATCTGCCTTAATTTCTGGAGAGTCACTACTGCAATTCTCTGAAACAACTTCTGATATCACCCAAATACCTTTCCCTCACTGCTTTGCAGGCAAAGGGAAAAATCACCCTTCCATCCTGTTTTTTCTTTTTCTTTTTCTTTTTGGCTCATTGAATAATCTAATTGACATGAACTATTTCGACAAGAAAAAATCAAATTTAATTTTGTGTACATGGGAATCTCACATACATGAGAAAATTGGAGACCCTCTATACATGAGAGATTGAGTGACAAAAAGGGAAAATAAGGTGTATACGAGTATGACATTTTGAACCAAGGATGAGGTAAGGAAGCTTGAAGTTTTAGAAGGTCATTGCAGGATCATAAGAAGAGCAGATGTTCAGCCATATAGATTAAGGCAAAAAAGTGTCTCCATTAATCTCGTATTATGAGCAAGGCACCCAAGTCAAATTCTTCTAGGTAGTTAAGGGGGAGGGGCAGTAGTTTTGCTTGAGCCTGCAACATCTTGAGCAGGACCTCAGTTGTCTTTATCTAGTTATAATTAAGCATACCACAGAGGGACATGTTGGGATGACTCATTCTGAACCCTACAGTTTTCTTGCCTCTGTTTAGAGGTAGATGGAACCTGAGAACTTCTTTGAAATCGCTGTCTCTAGACCTTGCTAAGAAAGCACCCCACATGGTTAGCTTTACTCCATGTTTACCACACTCTTATCCATGGATCTGAAGAACACAAAGAAGATGCTCTGGAACTTGGTAATATGAAAGATATTCATTCCTAGGAGGTTCAAGATAGTTCTTGAATCTTAAACCCCTGGTTAAAAAAAAAAAAAAACAAAAAAAAAAAAACTGTGGCAAATGGACTAGTATCATGGGCATCACTTGAGAGCTCCTTAGAACAGCAAAATCTCAGGTGCACATTAGAGGTAATAAATCAGAACCTTCATTCACACACAAATTGGGGCTTCAGAAGAACTATGAAGAACAACTGAAAGAAAAATGAATTAGAGGAGTTCTCCTTTATATTTGTTGAGTTCAGATTAATTAAGGCACAGTTGGTCAGAGTCACGTTTAGTGAAATCTTGTGTTCAATACCATGAAGACCATCCAGGATAGGGATTATGTTGCTCAACAATGTTTCCTAAGTGCCAGCACAGTGCTGACATGCACTAAATAGATGTATGTTGAATGAGTTTATACATCCTGCCTAGCATAGAGTATAGAGTTCTCTCTATACATAGTATATGCTTGTGGACCAGAGATTTGCAGATAGAAATTTTATATTTCAACCTTTATTTCCCAATGCCTAAAATTCTATTACATTTAATCTGATAAATTACTAGGTAAATGCATCCCATTCTGTCAATCTGTAATATGCATTAAGCTCTACACCTATTCCCTTTCCCAAGAAGTTTGAATTAAAGAATAAAAAGAGATTTTCCAATATGGATGTAAGATGGTGGCAGAGTCCGTGGAAGCTACATTAACCTCCCCCTAGGACCAAACTGGAATTACAACTAAACTATGGAAAAATTATCCTGAGTAGCCAACTGAAGACTAGCTGGAGAGAAGTTTTCTTCTTACAGAAGAAACCACACCACCACATTGAGACTGGCCCAACAGAGGGAGCCATAGCTGTGGATTGCTGATAGCTACAAATAGGTTGCCCAGGGCCAGACACAGTGAGCATCAGACATAGGTCTACACTAGAGTCTTTGCAGATCTACTTAATACATAGGAACAAACACAAAGAGAGCCAAAAATGGGAAGACAAAGAAATAGGCCTCTAATGAAAAACAAGAGAATTCTCTAGAAGAAGAGGTAAATAAAAGGGAGGCAAATAATTCATCAGATGTAAAGGCGAAATTAATGATTGCAAGGATACTCAACAGCATGAAAAAAGACACAGAAACCATAAAAAATGACCAGTCAGAAATAAAAAATGCAATATCAGAAATAAATAACACTGGAGACAATAAATAGTAGGTTAGATGAAGCAGAGGACTGCATCAGTGATTTGGAAGACAGTGTAGAAAAAAACAAACCGGAACAGAGCAGTAAAAAAAAAAAAAAAAAGAGTAAAGAAAATGAGGATAGTTTAAGGGACCTGGGGGACAATAGGAAGCATAACGACATCTGTATCATGAAAATACCAGAATGAGAAGCGAAAGAGCAAGTGATTAAGAACGCATTTGAAGAAATAATAACTGAATACTTCCCTAACCTGGTGAAGGAAAAAGACACGCAAGTCCAGGGAGTACAGAGAGTCCAAACAAGAAAGACACAAAAAGGTCCACACCAAGATACATCATAACTAAAATGACAAAGCTCAAAGACAAGGAGAAAAATTCAAAAGCGACAAGACAAAAGCAGTTACTTACCTACAAGGGAGCTCCCATAAGACTGTTATCTGATTTCTCAACAAAAACTTTTCAGGCCAGAAGGGATTGGCATAAAATATTTTAAGTGTTGAAAATCAAAGACCTATAACCAAGGCTACTTTACTCACCTAGGCTGCCATTTAAAGTCAAAGGAGAAATAAAGAGCTTCCCAGAAAAGAAAGGTGTAAAAGAGTTTTTTACTACCAAATCAGTATTGCAAAAAATGTTAAAGGGCTTAGAGGAAGGAGGAGGAGGAGGAGGAGAAAAAGAAGAAGAAGATGATGACAGAGGAAAATAGTTAAAAAATAAAGTGACAATCAATAGGTATCTATCAATAATCACTTAACTGTAAATGACTTAAATGCTCCAATCAAAAGACATAAAGTAGCTGAATGGATAAGGAAATAGGGTCTTCCCTGGCTGGTGGGGCTCAGTGAACTGAGTGTAGGCCTGTAAACCGAAGTTTTACCAGTTTGATTCCCAGTCAGGGCACATGCCAGGGTTGTAGGCCAGGTCCTCAATGGAGTGTGCAAGTGAGGGGCAACCACACATTAATGTTTCTCACCCTATCTTTTTACCTCCCTTTTCTCTCTCTAAAAATAAAGAAATAAAATATATATTTTAAAAACTTTAAAAAAAGAAAAAATAAAACCAAGGTCCATATATATGCTGTCTTCAAGAGACCCAACTCAGAACAAAAGTTATACACAGGCTAAAGTAAAGGGATGGAAAAAAGATATTTCATGAAAATATAAAGGAAAAAAGCTGGGGTAGCAATACTTATATATGACAAAATAGCCTTTAAAGCCAAGGCTATAGTAAGAGGAAAAGAAGGACACTATGTACTGTTAAAGGAAAAAATCCAACAAGAAGATATAACCCTAGTAAACATTTATTCACCCAACATAGGAGCACCTAAATATGTAAAGCAAATCTTGATGGACATAAAGGGAGAGAGTGACAGAAATACAGTCATAATATGGGATTTTAACAACCCATTGACATCAACGAATAGATCTTACAAACAGAATATCAACAAATAATGGCCCTAAATGACACACTAGATCAAATGAATTTTATGTCTTCTGAGCATTTCACCCCAAAGCAGCAGAATATACGTTTTTTTCAAGTGCACATGGAACATTTTCTAGGACACAAAACAAGTCTCAATAAACCTAACAAGACTGAAATAATGTTGAACATCTTCTCTGACCACAATTGTATGAAACTAGAAATCAATCACAGAAAGAAAACTGAAAAATATACAAAGACATGGATGCTAAATAATGTTATTAAACAATAAATAGGTTAATAATTAATCAAGGAAGAAATCAAATAATACTTTGAAACAAAGGAAAATTAGAACACAACAACTGAAAATCTGTGGGACACTGGAAAACCATCCCTAAGAGGAAAATACTTAGCATTACAAGCCTATTTGAAGACAGAAGAAAAAGCTCAAATGAACAATGTAACTTTACACTTAAAGGAACTTGAAAAAGAAGAATAAACAGAGCCCAAGTGAGTACAAGGGAGGAAATAATAAAGATTAGAGCAGAAATAAATGAAATAGACTTGGAAAACCAATATAAAACATCAATAAACGCAAGTGCTGCTTCTTTGAAAAGATAAATAAGGCTGAAAAACCTTTAATTGGACCCATCAAAAAAAAGAGAGAGGACAAAAATGAATAAAATAAAAAAAGAGGAGAGTCAACAACTGACACAAAGACATAAAAAGGATTTTAAGGAAATACTACAAACAACTCCATGCCAACAAATTGGACAACCTGGACAAAATGGATAATTTCCTAGAAACATACTATCTTCCACACTAAATCAGGAAGAATCAGAGAATGCACATAGACTGATTATAACTACAGAAATTGAAGCAGTAATCAAAAAAAACCCCAACAAACAAAAGCCCTGGACCAGATGGCTTCAAGGTGAATTTTACTAAACATTCAAACAAAAACTAACACCTCTCCTTTTCAAACTATTTCAAAAACTTCTAGAGGAGGAAGGACATCCAAGCTCGTTTTATGAGGCCAGCATTATTGGATTTCCAAAAGCAGATAAAGATATTACAAAAAATATATAGACCAATAACCCTGATGAACATAAATGGTAAAATGCTGAAGAAAATATCAGCATACTAAATACAGTAATACATCAAAAGATCATATACTATCAATAAATTAACAAACAACAAGTGCTGGTGAGGGTGTGGTGAAAGGAGAATACTTTTTCACGTTTGATGGGAATGCAGAGTGGTGTAGCCACTGTGGAAAGCAGTATAGGGATACCTCAAAAAATTAAAGACTGAGGTGCCTTACAACCCATATTCTACTTCTGGAAATTTATGTGAAGAGACCGGAAACACTAATCCAAAAGAACATAGGCACACCTATGCTCATTGCAGCATTATTTGCAATAACCAAGATTTGGATGCAGTCCAGGTGTCCATCAGTAGATAAGTGGAACAAACAACTATGGGACATTTATACAATGGAATACTAGTTGGCTGTAAAAAAGAAGAAAATTTTACCCTTTGCAACAGCATGGATTATCCTGGAGAACACTATGCTAAGTGGAATAAGCCAGTCAGGGAAAGACAAATACCATATTATTTCCCTCATATGTGGAATCTAATGAATAAACCAAACTAATAAGCAAAATGGAGACAGACTCATAGATGGAGAGCAGATGGACAACCCTGTGGGAGGGAGGTATTGGAGGGTGAAGGGATCAAACAAAAAAGAAAAAGACCCATGGACTTGGACAAAAGGTAACAGGAAAATTGCAATGAAAATAAACTATTAAAAATAAAAAAATATGCAATAAAGATTAAAAATAAATTAATCAATTTATAATGCAAAAACAAAGAGAGAAGAAAAGAGTTTTTCCTTGTCCTCAGGGCATTTATAGTCTAGTTCATTTATATATATATATATATGAAGAGGGATGCTATAAAAGAGAGATATTTAAAATACAATGGAAATGTTGAAAGATAATTTAATTTTTCTGGAATACACAAAGAATGACTTCACGGAAGTAGTGTTTGAATTGAGACTTGATGAATGGATGTAGGAAAGTTAAAGGGCATTCTAGATGAAGAAATTAAAGTATAAGAAATATTATAAATTAATTTATTTTTGCTGCTTATGCAGAAAGGATAAGAAAGGGCATATGATACTGCACTGAAAGGCAATGGCTTGACCAAGAAAACCTTTGCACGGCTTATAAAGGGGTTTGTTGTATATCACTGAGCAGACAATGGAAGTCATTGAAAAATTTTAAACAGAAGGTGACATGGTCAGATGTATATTTTAGAAAATATGGGGAGTGAGGAGGAATGATTACAACGAGAGTCAGAGAGACTATTTAGGAGACTATGGCAATAGTCTACATTAGAAATGATAAATCTCAGACTGTGACAGTGACGATGGGAATGGCGAGGAGGGAGAGAGGAGAAATATTCACAGAAGGTTTAAGGCTGAGGAAGATTGTAGTGTTGTCTGTATTCATTCAGCTTAGGCAAAATGAGATTTAATTGCTCTTGGAAGAATTATTTTCACTGCTGTAATAAATAATTATTTGTCCATTTTGCACAGTAAAAAGAACCAATGGCCCTCTGAGCATCAGAGCTCCAAAGAATTTAGAAAAAAATTCAACAGAGAATTTCAGACTCAACACAAAATGGAGAGGCTCAGCCTACTTTCAATGAAAATCTAGATAGGGAAATGATCCTGAAATGTACTGTTAAGACTAGACAATAATATGAGATTTGGCTATGAGTTATGACTAATTTATTTCCTTTACATGAAATGTAAATATGAACAAGACTTTCCTCACACATAGATGGATTTAATTATTGATTACATGATGTGATTTAAGAAATGACTTAAAAATCCATCCCTGTTCCTCTTCTTACTGATGTCCAAATTCTCATCATTATAGAAGAGGTGTGCCTTTGTGGTAAAAAAATGCCCATGTCAGGAGAAAACATCGAAGTAATCTCGGACTTTTGAGACGCGATAAAGTGTCAGGAAAGGGGAGGTTAGATCTCATTCAGAACTATAGAAATGTATGTAATTATGAGGAGCCCTTTCTCTGTATTTCCAATTAGAGAGTTTAATTAGAGGATAGCTAGTCAGATTATGGCTTAATGAGGTTTAATTCAGAGCTTCTCAAATGTTAATGTTTTTATAGAAGTTGGATGATCTTATTAAAATGCTGATTCTGATTCAGTACATTTGAAATGGGACCCATTTCAACAGGAAATATATATCTAACAAGTTCCTGGTGATATAATGCTATAAACACTGGTTTAAAACAAAATACCAAAACGTGAGAGTGAAGTGACCAGAAGTTAACCAATGAATTACCCCTCAGTTCTCTGATGGAATAAGACCCTGGGCAGGTAATTTGGGGTGGGAGCAGTAGTGGCATGGGTAGAGAGATTTATTTGTCTTTTCTACCTTTACATAAAGGATGCTTCTGAATGTCATTCATCCATATGGCAAAGACAAACTTCTTTCTCTGGGTGATGCTTTATTTCTACGAACATTGCTAATGGGTTATATAAGGCATACTTGCCATGGTGCCCTTATAGAAATCTTCACTTTCATGAGAATGAGGTCTAATGGCACAGATAACCTTGCTATGCATGACTAGTTTGTAAACACAATGCCTTAAGGTGATTTAAAAGAATCTGCAGCCAGATGCACGATTCCACAATGTGTAAGAAAATAAAAATAAAGAGAAACTATTTACAAAAGTAAGATAGAGAGCTGGGGGTGATTCAATAGAATTTCCACCTCAAAAATACCTCATTCCATATTTTTATAGCACAATGCCACATATATAAGAAGGATAATCACACTTGCAGCCCTGCAGTTTTCAAGGATACATTCGTATTCAAAGATGTAATCAACACCCCAGAATGGATGCTTATGGGAGGGGATGGTGTGAAGCAGGGAGAAGCCATAAAACCAGAGAAGCCTTCCATGGACTGGAATCTGAGATCCCAAACAAAAAAGGCTCTCGGTGCTCAACTATGCCTTCAATAATGTGTGTGCATCAGGAAGGGGACTCTAAAGGGTCCTGGGGTGAGTTAGAAACCCAAGGTTGAGAAGCTTTCATAGCCTTCAAAAGAGTAACCCACTGTCTAAAGCATGAAGCTGAAGTAAATGCATGAAATATGGGTAACAGAACACTTTAAGGTACAATTTAAAAAATTGGCTCTTGCTATGCGTATAATTGTCCCTTCTTGTATTAAAAAACAACAGTGGTCTATGTGTAATAAAAGATTAAAATTTTACTAAATGTTGACAATTTGCAGAGCTACCATACTAACAATACAAATTTCATCTGGCCTGAATTCTACCTATAAAAACTCTTATTTGTTGTTTATGTATAAGTTACTTTATCTGAATCAGTTTATTTAGCTATTTTATATTTTAAGTAGATTAAAAATATGTCACCATTTTTGCTTTAAAAATTAAGCCTGTGGCTCTGTTTTTGCTATACAGCAAGTGTCTGAACTTGTCCCACAGACTGACAAGCATAGTATAAAACCAAGGATTAAAGCTGTTTTTATATCCTCAACTTTATCAGGGATAACACAGAGGTCTCCATCATTCATACAGCCTAGAGAGTTCTAACGCATTAACAATTTTCTGGCTTATACATTATAAAAGATAGATATACACTTTTAAACCAATCGCCAAATCCAACCATAATGCAAAAAGTTGTATTGCAAGTTTGATTGGTACAATTTCTGTTGAATGAATGAAATGGGCATACTCCGGGAAAGCTGGTGTCCAATAAACTTGATAATAAAATTCTCATTCAAAGGAATTAAAATAGGCATTTGGAGAAACATACCACTTTGCAGGAAAGGTAATATTTTTGATGTGTAAGGTTTTTTTTTTTTTTTTAATTTGTCAGAATGAACAACTTAAGCCATTGGGTTTTGAAAGAAAAAAGTTGTTAACAGCAGCTTTAGTCATATATAAATATATATTTATATATATGTTGTTTGCAATGTTCCTGGAGTTATTTCACCATCGCTTATCATTTGTCCAGAATAACTGCTCTTAAGAGCTGACTGAGTTCAAACAGGGCTCACAGCTGGCTTTAGGCAAACTGTCAAGAAGGAAAATTTATTGTTCACTAACCTGCAATCCCTTCTCACCTTTTCCCGTCTCTTCACTCCCATTCTAGCCCTCAGTGTATGCCTGGGGTAGGGGAACTACTTTTCTTTATTTCTTATGCAGGCAAAGTTTTGTTATAGGAAAAGAAGAGCTACTTCTAACAACACCCATATAATAAGCTAGTTAACAGAGAGCATCTCCTGAAAACAAATTAATACTTGACAAGTCTACTACATTGTCTTCAGAGGTAATTATACATGTTGTGTAACAATGAATTGTAATCTATGTTTTATACATTATTAGTAAATTAATATTTCTAAAAATCTCCTAAAAGCCTGGTTAAGGCAAGTTTTTAATACAAACACAAAAAGTCAGTATGCAAGATGAAAATAAATCACCATTTGTAAAATGAAGAAAATGTGATAACAGAAAAATAAAATTTGGTAAAATGAATATCTTTCCTCTCTTTTCCCTTTTCTCTCTCTTTACTTTCCTCCTTCCCTCCATTGTTTTTGAAATGCTTAAAGTATCAAAAAGATGAGAAAGCCAGATTAAGACAAAAATAGTTGAAGACAAAGAAGTCAAATTTTTTATGAAAAGCTATTGAGGGAATTGACCAGTGGCAGAACTGGTTTTAGGTGACTGGATTGTAGATGCTGTCCTGAATTCTAAGAGCAAGGTCAGAGATCTTTTTGCCTTAGAATCACTTGCTGGGTTATTTGAACTGCAGATGCTTGAGCTCTGCCACAGGCCCATGAATGAGAGTATCTGGAAGTCAGGCTTTTATCAGAGTTTCATACATGACCCTCTGAGATTGTAATGTACACCATAGTTCGAAAACCTTTATGTGAATGAACTCCATAATCAACTGGCCTTGTGTGCTTGACAAGGCTCATGGTCTTCTTTTTCTTGCATTGTGATGTGCAAAAATGTCATGTTACTTTACAAAATACCAGACAATTGGTCACCTGTTCTTATGTTCCTAAAAACTCTTCAAGAACTAGAAAGGTGCAACCTTTCTCACCAGTGGGTTCTTAATTTCATGAATTTGTCCCCATTTTTTGTTGTGGTCCTTAAATCAACCATCAAGTATCAACTCCTAAAAAACTAATGCAAAATATATTAACACACAAATGTAAGTTTATTAACCTATTGAATAGTAGAGTAAAGGAGACACTACCTTTCTGAGACACTTACCTTTCTGAGACCTTAGTAGTGTCTCAAGGAGGCAAATGTCAAAAGAGGACATTTATAGGGTTTGATTCAAAGTGCAGAACTGATGGGATCTGTGTAGCATCTATGATATACCAGTACCGATGAACTTATGAGGGCAGGGTCTTGAAATAATCTTTATAAATAAGCTGAAGTTTGATAAGTGAGTTGTCTGCCCAGATGAGCAATTTATTATTCTGATAGGAGAGTAAAGTATTTGCCCAGACAGGTTTGTTTGCAGTAATTTTTATAAAGCAAAGAGTAAAGTTATTTATTGATTTATAATCTTACCTGCTTAGTCAAGAATTTTCTGCAAGAGCCCTGGCTGGTGTGCTGAGTGGCTGAGCACCAGACTGAGAACTAAAGGGTCACTGGTTCTATTCCCAGTCAGGGCACATGCCTGGGTTGTGGGCCAGGTTCCCAGTAGGGGGAGTGTGAGACGCAAGCACACATTGATGTTTCTCTCCCTCCCTTCCTCTTTGGCTAAAAATAAATAAATAAAATCTTTTTCAAAAAAGAGTTTCCTGCAAAAGACAGTTAAGTTATACTAATGCAGATAGCTTCGGTTTGCAATAACAATTGCTAGTCTCTATAGACAGAGGTGATCTTACTTCTCAAACCAAGGAGGATAAAGAAGCTTTTCCTGGGATCTTTTCATTCTAAATTCTTGAACAGCTTCATTCAAAAATATTAATTAAATGTGCAGTAAAATATGGAAAGTGCCAGGCATGGATACTCTTACTGCCCACCACACACACTACCCATGACAAACATTAATAATCAATCACAACATTCCTTCCCACTCATCCTGAATGTAGCCTCATGATCTTTTTCAAAGTAGCATTTAAGACAATTATTTTCAGATCATCAGAATCGTCAGTCATTTATATTGCACCCTAAGGGACTGTGATAAGTATTTGAGGCATATGAAGGTGAATAAGGCATACGTTGTGTTGGCATTAAGAAATCAAAGGGGGTACCCTGGAAACATTACTATGTGTTTGGTTTGTTTAAAGTGTGCGTGAATGTGGGTAGTATAAGTAAGTCCAGATAGAGAGCTGGTGGCTGTCATGGGTAACCTTCGAGGTGAGAACCAAGTTTATGACACATATGATAGACAATGGGGAATGATTGAACCAGGAAAAGTTAGGAATGAAAGGATTACAATATTGGTTTACGAAGATTATTAGTCTGGAAGTAGACGAAAGATCCTGTAAATGCCGAAAACATGTAAGAGGCTATTGCAGAGATTTTTTTAAGAATATAATTTTAAAAATGATTAGGTTGGTTATGGGTAGATGTAAAGGAAGGGATGGGTGAGAAAAACTCATTACTGACATGGAACTGAAAAAGTCTGACCAAAGTGGTTGGCTGTAAGGAAGCAATTAGGGTAGAGGAAAGAAATGACTAAAAAAATACAAATTTAGTATTTTTAACAGCAAAATTTTTTTCAATCCTCACCCAAGGATATGTTTTTTATTGATTTCAGAGACGGGAGGAGAGAGAGAGAGAGAGAGAGAGAGAGAGAGAGAGAGAGAGAGAGAGAGAGAGAGAGAGAGAAACAACAATGTGAAAGAATGAAAGATTGATTGGTTGTTTGCCTTATGGGCCCCCACCCAGGATCGAACCCGCAACCTAGGTATGTGCTCTGACCAGGGATTGAACCCACAAACTTTTGTTGTGTGGGACAACACTTCAACCAACTGAGAAACCTGGCCAGGGATGAACAACGAAAATTTTAAACAACAAAAATTGTTGTTAAATTTTGAAACGACAAAAAGAAAAAGCTTTAATCAAAATTCAGTACTCATGAAGAGAAAGAGGTTTGAGAGATTTAACCTTTGTAGTAACTATCTCTCATTCCTGTCCGCTTAATTTTTCTTCCTTTGGGAAATTACTTGTTCTCTTCTCCAGGTGACTTTTGTGGAATACAAAACTCCAGTCCTTGTACCTTTTGGCCATAGGACTGCCACGTATTCCACACTAGACCAATTACTGGAACTTTGTTAGGAATTGGATCCTTCAGGAGAAACACTTTGGGAGTGAAAGCTCGTAGGAGCTGAGTCTCCAGACAACAATGCGTGCCTAAAGACACAATTTTATGTGTTAATGCCATTGAGTTCTCTAAGATACTAGGTCTTATCCTTCCTGTTTTTTGTTTTTTTTTTTTTTTTTTTTTGAATCTGTGAACTATTTGATGAGAACCAAAGCCAACAGAATGTCCTGTCCCTGTGCTAGGCAATACTAAGATCCAGCAAATATTGCTTAGCTGCTTGTTTCTGGATATACTTGCTCCTGAAATTAAGATTGTGAATCAATTAAAATCAAGACTCATTGATTCATTTCAAGGCCCTTGCCTCACTGAGTTCACTTAATCTAAGGTATTGTAAATTCTACATAAATAGTTCCTTGCCTTGCTGACTTGCTTTACCATCACTATATCTAGGCCCTAAATCTTATAAATATTAACCTTCTTTAGCACAGTTGGTCTAATAAACTTAGCTCTGCTTGATCAATATGTTTTTTTGGTGGTCTTTTTAGGAACCCTGAATGCAATATTATTAACAAATAAATACTTTTTTTACTTTTTTGGATTAATTAGATAAAACTAAATTTTATTGTCTGCAACTAAAAATTGCTAATTATATACCACATTAGCGTACATGTTCAGTTTGTTTACTACTTGTCACATGAAATTAGAATTCCAGTGTCTGGAAGGCAAAATTTGTCATAGTGGGAGCTAATGTTAAAATATAAAGAAATGGGCTTACTTTTCACTTCATCCCTGGTTTCTCAGTTACTAGCATATTGCCTTAATAAAATCAGATCGCCAGTATTTGTTACTTGACAATAACTACATCTATTGTGCTAATTATGTAAGGTTCAGTAAGTTTTAGATACACTACTGCAGTAAGCATTGTTGGAGCACCACCCACTTCCTCTTGGATTCTCTTTTCATTTCAGTGAAAGGCAGCCCAATTCCTAAATCACACCATTAACATTTTTGTTGCAGGACTGCCTTTGGGAATGCTTTGCGGGAACAGCCTTTCCCTAATGACTGATGAGCATAGAAGAATAATTGGCCAGGGTAATTCTGAGTTTCTCAGGGGGCTAAATTTTAGTTATTCAATGTAGCAACTGGCCTATCAACACATCCTTTATTGGTTGCCTTTCCTCTGTCACCTCTCCACTCCCCACCTGTATGAGGCAGGTTATACACAAAAATGACATTCCTCAAACATGCATGATAACTGCCATGATTTAGTTGTAACTTTTTGTTCGCAAGTAATAGAAACTGATTTTGTTTAAAATATGTACAAGTGAGAGATTTCCTGGTGAGCTGTTGGTGATGACTCTCCAGATTGCTAGCAGAGATGCCTGTTGATTAGCACAGCTAAGTTTGCATATAATCATTGCCTCAGGGTCTAGTTTTAGAGAGAATCCAACTGAAGTATAGATTTCTTAGGACAGCAAATTATCTACATCCTTTCGTGGTAAAACAGTTCCCAGAATTGTACCAAGAATAACTTTTGGTGAAGGCTCAGCTACATTGTGTGCTCCCTGGCAAGAATGATGTCTGATTTGTTCTTGTCTATTGAGTGACTACCTAGCACAGCACATGTCACAAGTAGGTATTAAATAAACATCTGCTGAACAAATCATAATGGTCTAACTATTCTGGCAGTAGGGCCTGATGATTCCAGGGACATGACAGTCACAGCAGACTGGACATAAACCACGTTCAGGGATGAAAGAGGAATTTGTTTAATGTTTCTGCCAATGCAAATCCCATATCCATAATTGTTGCTCAGGCAACATGCACCAGCATGGCTGGACCGGTTGTCCATGGCTCTTGTCCATTCCAATCTGTGCTTTGTCTGTTCTGATTGGTATATGCCTAGGCTCTCTTACTTGTTAGATATTTCATATTATTCTTGTTCATAATCATTTTTATTGATTAATTACTTTATTTCAGATGCGCCTGAATCTTGATGTGGGAATCTAAGGAGAATGTCCTCATATTCTTTCATATTTCTTATCTTAATTCCTCAGTTTTTCAGCATTTTAAAGAGATAATCTTGGTAAAAGTCATGGCTTATTTCTATAGCATATGAACCTGATCATGGATCTGTGCAAGTGTTTATTTTTCTCCTCAGAAATTACATTTTTTATCATCCACTGATTGTATTGGGCTAGTGCCAGTCTACTCTGTGCCCTGTTACACAGCAATAAATATTAGTTTTGGTTGATACTGTAGAACATTACTTATGATAACCTGGGCAGTTTTAAGCCAGCACTGAAAACCAATCAATTAGAAAAGAACATTTTATTATTTAATATAGATAAAGCACTATCAAAGTGGCCAAGGGGGTATACAAGAATTTCAATAACAATCTCTGCCTTCTAAATTGTAAGATTGCAATCCAGTTCTGGTACATAGTATTTATATAGCCGCAAGCAAGTAATATGGCCCTTGTGCCTCACTTACGCATATGTAAAACAAGGACAGTGACTACTGTGCAAGTTTGATGTAACACTTTAAACACATAAATGATCCTTAACATATACTAGGCACTCAAAAATGGCAACTGGGAGAATCCAAATCTAATTGCAAAGTTGGAATATAAAAACACATGTAACAGTATAAAATATCAGCTGCTGGGCAGCAAAAGGCAGTATAAATTTTTCACATGCACAGAATCTGTAGTATTGTGAATTCAGGGGAGGCAGCCATTCAGGGTTGGGGAAATCTGAGAAGGCATTTTGGAGTAAATGGAATGAAAATGGAGTCTTGAGAAAGGAGTAGCCTTTGAACAACCTCGTCACTGTCTTAAACTGAGGCAGCGTACAGTGTGCTAGGGTACCTGGGACAGGTGTCCTAATCACACTGTATTAGGCTTCAGGGCTCCGGAGCTGGGGTCAAGAACAAAAAGAAATTATGACTTCTCTCCTTGACCATGAAGAGATCAGATTGAGGAGGTTTAAATGTGGCTGTAATTATAGTACAAGGAAGGTAAAAAATAAGATAGTAATGGGCTAAATTTAACAGGCAGGATGGGGCAGAGGCTGAGAACATTGATGATGAGGTCATGGTTTATTCAAAGATGAAATGAATATGTTCAATATCTAATTTTTGAGAATCAACATTTCTCTTTTTCTGCTCTTTCTCCATGGGGTGAGTGTATGTAGAGTGGTCAAAATGAATATTAAAAATCACTTGCTTTCTTATTTTAAAACAAGGTATGATATCATGCCTATTATATAAGTGAAGAATTACTTTCCAACTTTTTTGCCCATTTAATGCTGGACTTTTTACTTTCTCCCCCCTTGATTATAGTTATTAGTAAAATGATATTATAAGTTATTCCTTCATAAAATAGAAAAAAATTATATTTTCTATTTTTTATTTGTCTTAAAATTGATGACATTTTAAAGCAAATATACAGAGTCTACTTTAGAGAAAGTTTTAGAAATGAAGACAATGTAAAAGAACAAAAATGTTCTAGAGTCATTCTTGAAATCATCATGTGCTATACAGAGATGAAGGTGTTAACTGCAGTTCTCAGGTCCATTTTTGTTACAGGCAAAACCAATGCTTTCACTGAATTATAGGTATGAGAGCCATTATCTCCCAGGAGCACCTTGAAAAGGGGATGTCTAATCTCAATAATGTGACTTTCACATTAAATAAATCCCCCATGTTCAGTAGTTCTTCATTCTTAAGGAGAAAATGTCTTATACCTCCCCACTTTCACCTCTTCTAATCTCAAAAGAGGAAAGACTCTCAAAGAAACTGGAATTTTTACTAACGAGACATGGTATTCTTTATCACATAGTGTTTGTGTGTGTGTGTAATGCAGTAGATGAATAAACTCAAAAGAATTAGTTTGCTGTCCAGAAGTTTACCATAGAAACTGTTTTCCCTCATATTGACTTCACTTTTCATTTCTTATACTGAAGTATATGCTTATTAAGGAAAGCACTTAGCCTTCATTAGGCTTATTGCCTTCTGTGATCAACACAGCTCTGAGGCACTAGTCGGACAATATCTGAGAAATTTAACCAGGATTTTCACTTCTGTTTTGTGGATGAACGATGCTATAGGAGAATCCAACAGAGAATTTATTTTCTCTTTATAAAATCTGTTCTACAAACATTTAATTGGTTCTACACTAATAATAATGCGTGGCTTGGCATTTGCAGGAAAGTTTTTGAGCAAAATCCATTAATTTTTGGCATCAGTCTTGCGTCTTCTCCCTTATAATTGCTTGAGATCTGGTTAACAGGTTATAGAAAATGACCATTTAAGCAACAGGAACATAGAGAGGTAATTCTTTCTTCCTGTAAATTTCCTTTTAGGTGACTTCTTTCTTTCTCCACCCAAACCAGTGTATCCATCCCTCCCCGCCCCCAAGCACATAACCTCTTCAATGAAACAAATAAATATTGAGTAAAAAAACAAAAAAGAAAGAAAAACTACATGTTCACATTAGTGCTTCCAAGCAATGTATTGATTTATTAAGTGACAATAAGTTTTATTTCTATTTTACTTATTTATATCTTTACTATTATGGAGAGGCATATAAGTCACACACACATAGAAATAATGTGAAAAATAAAATATTCTTAAATATCTAATCTGTGGGTTATTTTAGACACAAGTCTTATATAAATGGCATCTACATAATTTCACACTTTAATTTATACGTGAAATTATTTAGTTTGAGAAATCCAGAGACAAAGTTCCTTAAAGTCAGAATTTTAGAGCTAGATGTGATCATCAGTGCCCCATAGTCTAACTCTCAGTATCAAAGCAAAGGGCTATTGCAGGAACTAAATTTAGTTAAAAGACTAAAGCCCATATTTTTGGTAAACTATAAAGTGATCATTCTCTCCCTTTAATCAGTATCAAAGTAATGTCTTCATAAACACAGCATTACAAAATGTAAGGATTTAACCGAAGGGCCTTAATCAATTGGCATGACCACTTTTGCTTGCATGTCACCCTGGTGCTAACTAGCTGCATATCAGCTCTGCCTGGTAACTGTTAGTGAAGATTTCTTCATGTTTCCTAACATGCTGTCCTTCTATTAAACAGCCAAAAATTATGCTTCTCTTGGTTACAGTGCCAGGTTCCGAAAGGGGTCAGCTATGACCTCAAATGCCTCTCTGACTTGGACACGTTAGTCTAGCTCTCCCTGGGTATTTTCCTTTTTCTTACCTAATTGATGTGAGCTGCACCTGGCACTGTGTTATTACTTCATCCTATTTAAACCCACAGGCTATTTCAGCTTGTAAAGGTCATGGCTTATTTTAGCTGGTTTCAGCTAATTCATAGCCATCAGAAAATGAATTAGAGAGCGGTTTCACTGAAGACTGTATCTACACCATGACCAGACTTCCACTTGATTCAGTCAAATTGGTGAAAAGTCAGTCCAGTCAGTTTGGCTTTTTTGAAGGAAACAACTGGTTAATTTCTGTGTTATTTTTCAATAATTGTGCTGGATTGTTAACAAAAATATTAATATTGTATAAAGGTCTAACATAGGAGGAATGTCACCAGAATTTTGACTGCTAGGATCAGAAATACCCACCGGAAAAACTCCTCCTTGGGAATGACCCCTAGCAGTTTCACAGTCCCCTGCTGATAATTTGATTTAAATCACATTTCCTCAATCTGTTGGTGAATACCATATGCCATTTAGTCTAGGATAAAGAGATGTGTTCTGGTCAGACATATTGTGTCTATTTCCTCCTCCAACCTTGCAAGTTTGTCATTGTAATTGAAAAAGAATATTTTTACAGCGTTTAGAACTTGATGTTTGAAAGCTTTTCTTAATTAGGTTCAATAATTTTTAATAGAAGCCACATGGTCGACAGAAAACTGTAGTGACTAACTTAAGCATGACAGAAAGTAACATTTTTTCCAAATAATTAATAGCTACTAAAATGCCCCATGCATTATGGAGGGGAGAGAGAGAAGACCAGATTTAATCAGAGGATTCAGGAAGGAGCATTGATGAGAGAGATTAATCAAACTAGAGCATGGTCATATAAGGGAGGAGATGGGATGATTCACTCACGAAAATGAGTAAGAGCAAAGGAAGCAGAGGTGGGGGCAGGTGACATGATGGAGAAAGTCACATATGCGGTAGTAGTCAAATGTCAAGCCTCATTAAAAAAGTTGTCCAAAACATCTCTAATGAGCTGGAAACAATGTGCGACTCACCTGGTTAGAGGCTTTTTTGCACAAATTCAAACTCAGGCCAGGTTGCTCAATGGGTCTTCAGAGAAATCACAAACACTGGAGTGAATCCTAGCCAAGGAGAGCTGTGTTAACAGACCTCCCTCAACCACATAACTTTGGCAATCTAGACAAAGATAAAGATACCTTACCTCTTTGAGGTAACACTGAATTTGGCTTCATCTATATATTGCCACTAGTAATTGCTATGGAAGGTATTTGAATTAGAGAAACCAAAACAAAAATAACAATGAATAATGCAATACAGTTTTTTTTAAGTGTTAGAATCGAACAAGGCTGGGGGCCAGTTATCAGTGAGCAGGGGAAGGATTTGATGGAAATCTGTGTTCTTCTGCCAAAGGAGTTAACTACACTGAGCCACCTAAGCCATCTGTATATGCAGAATGACCTTGGCAGAAGTAGAACACATTATTTGTTTCCATGGAAAAAAAACTTTGTGTGTGTGTGCAAATCAGGCGACATGGTCTAGTGCAGAGGTGTCCTCACTTTTCCTGCCAAGAACTCATGGGCATCTGATGAAATGCTGTGAACTTCGTTCAAGTTTTTGATGTAAATTTCTTCTCCATGTGTGCTTTAAAATTAATGGATTGAAAAGGTCATTAGAACTCAACTAGGCTTTTTTTTTCTTTTTACAACTGAAAGTAGTAGGAATGATCTTCTGCAATCATTCTTTTGATTACATCACTTTCTTTAAATAACTTTAAAAGAACTCCCAGTCTTAATTTGCTTCAAAATAAAATGTTCTGACTCTCTTCCTTTGTACCTTACTGTTCTTATTTTGTTTTTCCTACTGCTCTCCTCCCCTCTGCAGTCAAACATAAACTCTGCCATCCTTCTTCCCTTATTATTTTCTTCCTTTAAGATTTGTTATTGTCTTCCTGGTTAAATCCCACGTCCCTTTCCATTAAACTGGGTCACTTATTTGGGTCCAAATGTTGTTTAATTTTTAGAACTTTATTGCAATTGTCTTCTCTTATGTGTGTACCTGTTTCTGATACTATTTTTAATTCATTTACATCTGTGTTTTTTCTTCTCTACTAATAGTTTATAAGTTCCTTAAGGACAGAAGCCCTATCTTATTAATTAATTAATTTATTTATTTATTTATTCATCATCTCCACCCAAGGCTTATCAATGTCCGCTGATCACTGGTTCCATTTATATCCCTGCAACTACCAGGCTCCTTTGCTCTACAGTGAAGCTTGGACAGACTGTATTACTTTATTCTCAGACTATTCTTTTCCATTTTCTATTTCTTCCAGTTTCCCTCTCAAGTTGTAGCATGTTTTCCTTGAAAAAGTGGTCCCTCTGAGTGTACAGGAGGGGGATTCAGGTGTGTCAGGTCACTCCCTGGAAAGCCTGCAGAGCGTAAGGTAAGCAGAAAAACCCAAACTCTCTCCTCTTCCACCCACCCAATAATTGTCTGACTCTGTTTATGTGCATGCTAGATTCTTATTCACAAACTCATCAGTAGCCAGTGTGTCTGTTAGATTGTTTATAGGATAAGGTTTCAGAAATATCACTTTTCTCATGATTAATTTATATGGTCTATTTCCTAGTGTGGTGCTATGTTCTCAGTCTCTCTTAATTACTTATTGATTTTAAATAAGACACCAAACACATTTTCTTTAACAAATATTTCCAAGGCAAGTGAGCAAACAAACAAAAACCACATTGTAGATGATGGCATTTTCCACATAAATTCATGTAAAACTTCATTGAGTCTCAGCCATGATCCTGTTACTTGCTATCGTATAGATCTTTCTTTAAATTTGAAGAATTTAGGCTCAGACATATATTTGTGGGCATGTGCAATATCCACTTTTTTTCGGCATGTCTCAAACCGACCCCATACAACCTTTTGGTGGAAGCCTGCCCTCAAGGGCATACAATTGCCCTGCAATCCCCTTCTCTCTCAGGGTGTGAGCCTGATTCTGAGATCACTGCACTAATTTAAAATATTTGGAAACAAGCAAAGAGACAGACTTGAAGATATATTGACTAAGTTCCTATTCTGAGAAGCCACAAATTTTTCATTGTGTTGAAAAGGTCAAATTTAGCCCTGCAACATTTCTGTAAATAACTTGCAATAGCAAAAATGACCAACAATTGAGAGTTAAGATGGCATGATGACAACACTGCTCTGAAATTTTGTTATAATTCCGACCAGGAAAAAAATTATAGTGCTGAAGGGATCCCTGTGGCACTTGAGTTAGCACTCGTGATAGAGTTCTGTGAGGTGTGCATTGGTGGGGAGGAAGTGTGGGTAAAATAATGAAGATGACAAATTGATCCGGGCTATTATTTATATTTTTAATTTGAAATTTAGGTAAGGCTGCCTCCTTACATAAAGCAGTCACATGAGCTCGTTAAAAATGCCCAAAGGCCATCCAGGTCAGCTTCCTCTGGGGGCTGCAGTAGGGAATCCACCTGTTTAACAAGCTATCCTAAGTGATTCTCATGTTCAGGAAAGTTTGAGGGCCTCACTATATTGAATAGTAAACAAAAATACTCACCTAGTGCTGTGTGCTATGCTGGATGCTGACATATAAGGGTGAGTAAACTGGACCCACTTCAAGAATTCCCAGCAAATTACAACAAAAAAGTTAACACAGTTATGTACTCCTATACAGTTTCTTCAAATGGTAATACTTGAGGACTGAGTTTTTATGTAGGTTGCTTTTAGCTACTTTAAATATAAATGAATGAAATTAAATTACTCTAAATAATTTATTTATAATGTTCTAGCTGTTACAATCAGAAAGTTTCTGAAAAGTTGCTTGCTGAAGCCAGTTTAGGATGTGCTGGCAGACTGGTGGGCAATACTGTGTTTAGCATCTCCCTGATGTTTCTTCAAGGGTCCCCTGACCTCCTAGCCCTTCTTCCGCTCTCCTGTCAAAACTGCTTTAATAAAATGGGTAAATGTAGAGTGCTAAGCCTGTAGTCAAGAGAAATGGGTTTACACTGTGACTATGATACTAAATAAATTGTTATGGCTTTGATCAAGTTCCTTAAATTCTTTCTGTTTCCCTATCTGAAAAAAAAAAAAGAAAAGAAAATACAGGGTAGGGTTTTAGGAGTTTGATATTCTGTCCAATCTTTTCTCTATGATTCACTTAGTTCTCTGTGAATTGCACATCAAGATGGGAACCAAGGTCTTCATTTGGCAGGAAGAGAGATTGCATGAAGGGGAGCCTTGATGAGCTGCTCAGGGACGTTGGAGCAGGGCCCCTTGGATCTAGTGAGGAGTCAGAGCACTGGTTTGAGTGAGCCCAGCTCACACTTTGACTTGGTGTGTGAGATATTAACACATCTTCTAGCTTCTCTATGATTTATTTTATCATTTTGGGGGTGGAGACAGTAATGGTAAGTGTTCCCACAGTGTCATTGTTGACATTACCAAAGGAGATGAGCGGACATGTTTAAGGCCGATAGTTGGCATTCCAGAAATGTTTTTTTTTTTTTTAACTCACTATCGAAGTGTGGTTTAATCAATGCCTCACCTTATCTTTCCACAGTTGGACTATTTACTTTTCAAGCATGATATTCCAGGATCTGATCCAAGAGCTTCACTTTAATAGTAACTCTATTAATCAATTCTGTAACAAGCCATCGAGGAACTATTATTATCCCATTAGACAGATAAGTAATCTAAGAAGGCACATAACCTGCCCATGGTCACCCATGGACAAGGTGTTTTCCTGTCCTAAACCTTAAACAATATTTTATTGACGAAGTCTCTCCCTTTTTCTCTCTCTCCCTTCCTTTTTATTCCTTCTTTTATTTCTTTAAATTTTCCAAAAAGATTCTTTTTTTTTTCTCTATATGCAGTAACTGTTACCCTGATTTCATAAAGAAAAATAATTTCATTTTCAATGCTAGTCTGCATTCTGGGGTGGGGGGAGTAGGGGAAGGCAGGTTCTCAGGGAAGCTTCTCTTGCTATTGGGCATTAGCACCCAGTTCTTCCACAATCCCCCACCCCCACAGCCTCCTACAGCTTCTGAGCAAGACCAACCTCCACCACCACCACCCTGCCCACCCCAGGACCTCTAGGCTGGGTGCAGAAAGATTCTATTTAAGAGCCAGCCTTTACTGAAAGCTACTATACATGAGACACTGTATTAGAGCTGTATACAGATATCCTAATTTTATCCTCTGTAAAAATAATAAATGACGCCACTTTAAAATGGAGTCACAGCTGCTGTCCCAGAGGAACTGCCTGCCTGTTTTATGTCTCAGATCTCTGGAATGTTAAAGCAGGGTAAACTAACCTTTGGACTGGGCCTAAAGCAGCATTGTATCCCGAAGAACTAAATGCAAGGATAATAAGAAAGCAAATAGTGGTACTACCGGACAGATAACTCCCAAAGTGAAAATTAAAAATATTGTTTAGAATTAGTGTCACTGTTAGTTTACCTGCATTAATGGAAATGCCTTCCTTCTGTTGATGTAACTGTTATCCTTCCCTTTCTCATTAATACCCCTTGCCTTTGCTTTCTAATGGGAATACTATTTGGGTTTCTGAGTTAGTGCTTCCTTCCCAAATAGCTAATTTTTAAAAAAATCTCAAATAAATGCTTGTTGCCTTTTCCTTTGGCCTTTTATTTTTTAGGTTATTACCTCCCAACCACTTAATAGGATAGGTACTATTTTTCTATTTAAAGTTGAGGAAACTAAAACATGGAGAATTTCAGTACTTGCTCATTGTCAAATCTCTAGTAAGTTAGCAATGCTGGTTTGAAATCTAGGTCTGAATTCTAAATGCATGTATTTAAAAAAATGGCTTTTCCTTTACTTTTCATGAGGATCCTATATTGGACTTCAGTAAAAGTATAAATATAGAGTAATATTTATGTGCCATTGTTTCTGTGGGAAGCGAGAGCCTAGCTTAATGCAAAATTCTGTACGTAAAGAACTGGTAGGAATGAATGGCTGTTAGTTCAGTGGTTGTAAAGGGGGAAGGGTTTTCAGGAACATGTATGAAGGACACGTGGACAAAACCAAAGGGGGCAGGATCAAGGGTGGGAAGTGGGGATGTCTGGGGTGGGAGGAATGGTAGGGGTAAATGGGGTCAACTGTATTTGAACAACAATTTTAAAATTTTAAATAAATAAATAAATTTATTTTGAACTGGCATTAGAGCCATTTGGAAGGTCTGTTGAAACACAGATTTTTGGACCCAACCCACAGAATTTCAGTTTTGGTGATATTGGTGATGGTATTTGAAGATTTGCATTTTATATGTTTTCAAGTGATGCCGATGCTGCTGGTCAGTGATTTTCAAACCCAGAGGCACAATGGTATCACTTGGATGAAATTTTAAACTTCTTGGGTCTGGTTTATTTCAAATAGCCTTGGGTGGGTCCAAGCCTCTCCAGACTTTAGAAGTTCTCCAGGTGATTCTAATGCACAGCGAGGACCGCATACCCTGCTTTGCCCTCTCCCTATTCAATATCAACACTCTCTCTATCCAGTATTCAGTATTAAGTTTGGTTGGGATGGAGACAGGAGATGGATACAAGACAACTTAACATTAAGATTCTCGACCAGTTGCTAAAACTGCAGGTAATATGCTGTTTATTGGCAGGAGGTGCCAGGCAAGTATGTGCTAAGGTCTTCTACCGCAAGTTTAATATTTTATCTATTACACCTGAAAAGGCCCAAGAGTCCATAAAATTAACTCAAATTATGCCCTCCCGATACGCAAAAGAGGTAATTCAAAGGCAAAATTTATTTTTATTTTATTGCCCAATGATTTGATTTTGGCTTCAAGAGGCAGTGTTGATCTATTTGCTCTGACAGTCAAACCTATCTCTTCCGGAGACTCTTCCCTGATATGATCCAGGTGCTGCTTGCTACTGCAGCAGTCACTTTTTGTACAACCTGCATTTTCATACATTTTAACAGAACACCCCTAGTCCATCTTTTTTGGACAAGTACAGACTGCTACCATCATCTAACTAAGGAATATCACCAGCCCCTGTTAAGGGAGGCTGCCCCAGAGTCACAAGTTCCATTTGGCCTGTTACTACCATGTTGGTCTGTGTAGTGTGTGTGTATGTGGGTTGGTGGGTGGGGGTGGGCACTGGCTAGTTTTTTCAACACTTTCTGTTGTTGCTATTTTCTTGTTATTTTATAGAAGTGAGTGTTTCTAAAGGGCAAGGTAGAATTAGAAATTTTATAAAATATTTTAATTCTTACCATAGCACTCTTCTTATAATGTCCAACCCTATTGTTTGATTTCCATATATTTGAATTTTACTCATATGTGCTGGAATTTTCTTTGTTCAACAAGGTAAATCTATATAGCAGGCAACTTCATTGCAAATAATTGTGGAAGTGATTACTCACCTAAACCAAATTATCTTATTTTGTATTTGCTGTTGTGTGATCTGAATTCACTGTTCTGGTTCAAACAGCTTATTTGGTAGCACAGACAAACATATACCCTACAGGGAAGTGTTCAAAGTTATAGGATTCATAAGTGTACAGTTCACAGTGGGGATTCCAGGGAAGCATTGGGTATTACCTATGGGAGTGTCAGGACAGGTCTAGTGATGGAGGTAACAACTGAGGTGGTTGTTAAACTACCAGACATCAATTTCAAAGAAAGAAGAGAAGGATATTTGGGCATAGATCAGAACAGCACAATATATCACACGAGATCAAAGTTTTTCATGATGGTGTGAGTATTATATTCAAGGAAAAGGTGAGACAGGATGCCACAAGAGATAGGATAAGAAGATGTGCTATAAAGAAGGCAAATGACAGTTGTAAAGCCATTTGTAGCAGATGCTGTCAAAACCTCACCCATATCTCTTGTACCTAAACCAGTTCACTGTGCTCCAGTGCCAACTTCAAGATGTGCCTGGGAGATTTGTTGGATTTGTAGAAGATCATTCTGGCCACTCCTGGCCGGCTTGAGGTAGGAAAATGAGACACCCCCCCACCTCCCAGGAGCAGTCTGACTGGAGTTGTATGTGTGTGCATGTGTGTGTGTGTGTATACACATGCATGCACACACACATATATATACATACACACACACGACCATCTTCCTTCTGTGGGATAACTCAAGATATGAATATTGCATCATTTTCCTGAGTATTCCAGCAGGATTAAGCTCCAGCCACCTTGCTTTCTTGTCTCTGTATCAATTCTCCACTCCCTTACTGGTTGGCATTCCTTATACTCACAAATAAGCTAGTGGGGTCTGCTTCTAGGGAAATTTATGCTTAAAGCAACATGATAGGGAGTTCTCGAAAGAGTTCAAAGCTTTTAGATAAAAGTAACTTTGAGAGATCACATTGACAGCAAGTGGATAGATGAAGTGAAGGTGGAAGAGAGCCAGACCAGTGACAGAATTGATAGAGTTTTGGGAAAGGCTGTGAAGACTGAACTGGGGACTAGCGGTTAGAGAGTGGAGAAGCATGCAGAGGCCCCAGAGAGGTGTGATGGCAGCACACAGGGAGCTGTTGCATTGAGGCCCTAGGGAAGACTGAGAGGGAGTGGTCAAAGGAATAGCAGAAGACCAGGAGCAGGTGTTATCCATTCCAGGAGGGAGACAGCTAGCGACTATGGCAATAGCTACAGAGAATGGCATCGCAGTGATGATTGGATTGGGAAACTCTGAATTATTAATATTAATAACCTTGCACACTTTCTTTAGAATGATGGGGACAGAATTCTGACTGTAGCAGGTTGAAGAATATGTGAGGTGACCAAGTGATTATAAACCAGTCTTTGGAAGAACTTGACTGTGAAAAGAAGAAGAGAGTGATGATTAATGGAGGTAGACTGAAGGTCAGAGAGGGCATTTTCAAAAGCATGGATAGCCTGACTTGTGTAGACTGATGTGAAGAAACAAGCAGAGTTGAAAAGGCTAGAAATACATCAATTAGTAGTATAAGGTCACAGTTCTAGAAGAGATATTGGGGAGGGGTTGAAATCATAAACATAGCCAGGAGTTTAGCCTTACATTGTCCAGCTAAAGAGAAATTGTTCATACACCAGATGAAAGAAGGGGTGAAGGAAGTCAGGGATCTGGTAAGAGGAATGTAGTATTTGAAATTGTTTCTCTGTTTTGATAGGCATTCCTGAAAACTCATATTCATAGAGGAAGTCAGAGCGTTTGCTGCAGATGCAACCCTGGGTCTTCAGCTGTGTGCTCCAGAAACAGAACGTGGTAAATATAACCAGGGACTGGGAGTGAGGAAAAAAAGGGAACCAATTTGGGAAATGGAACTGTAAAGTTTATGCTGCTAATGATTTTCAAACATTTTTGGAAGCAATGGAAAAAGGAATGCAAAGAAAGTGAGTTTATTCTAAAATGCATTTTTATTTTGTTTTGCAATTTCCCCTCACTGATGTCATCTAAATTGTGTGGGTATCTATTTTGAAAATATGAAGATTGCATCATGTGTGTGGATTACTGCTTGTCTTTCCAGCAGTAAACAAGTCAATGAATGCTCTAGGTTTCAGTAAAGCAGGTTATTATTTCTTTACACTGACTTACTAACTTCTTTAAACCCTAAAATGTGCACACTGATCATCTAACATCTGCCCCTATGTGCAAAAGAAAGAAAGAAAGAAATGAAAAAGAAAACCAGAGCTCTCAACAATAATCCTAAAAATAGCCCTGCCTGACCTCTGTCTACTATGTACAAATTTAGTAGGCTTTAGTTTTTCAGATCTTCTTTTTGGTGTCTGGTTTCCTAAAGTTCAAGAGACAGCTGTCTGAGGTTGAGAACTAAGATGATGAACATGCAGATATCAAGGAAATGGTTTCCTACCAGCAACAGCTCCATTTAGATTTGAGCATTTCCTCTCTCTTGCCTGACGATACAGCTTCCTATGTTGCAAGTTGTGCCAAATTCAGACATGGTTTCTTACTGATGGGGGTGGTTAGAGTTAACTTCTTTAGCCTGTTTCAAGCATGGCAAGATCTAATCAAAGTAATCTCCAGATATCAGTAGTTGGTCATTTCAACTGCGTATCCTATAGGAAAAACAAAACAAAACAATATGATGCATACAGAATTTATACATGAAACCAATAGAAAATATTACCCCCACCCGGCTTTAGCATTCAAAGAAAACTTATTCTTATTTCTGGGCAATAACGCTTTGTATTTTAGACAATGTTTCCGTGTCAGTCTGAGGAAAGTAAAGCATTCAGTCTTCTCTTGCAGTTGGGGATTCTAATAAGAATATGCTTCTTCTCTGCATGCAAAAACAGAAAGCACCATTGACTGGTTCACTGACTTCTTTCTCTTAGTATCTGCTTGGCTAAAGTTTGGGCTTGATAAAATTAATTGAATCTCTATGGTCCAAGTGAAATAGAAGATGAAGCAATTAACCACTTAATTTAAACTATGTTAACAGTCAATCCAAGTAATTCTAACATTGAACACTTTCACACCTTGAATTATTGATGAAGACACATCTATAAAGTAGAATATTGATGATGAGTCAGTACCAAGCTGGGTCATTTAGGCCATAAAGTGGACAGTTCAATTTCTGATATTTGTATTTTTAATCCCTCTGGATGGCTTATATTAGTGTTGTCAAATGGTGAAACTAGCCATTTTCAATCTTTTCCAACTTGCAATACTACACTGTTTAATTTTATGACATCTTTCACTTCTATATTCTATATAGCACTTTTACTTTTTTCAAAATCCTCATCTGAGGACGTGCTCATTGATTTTAGAGAGAGAGGAAAGGAAGTAGAGGGAGAGGGAGAGACACATCGATGTGCAAGAGAAATATTGATTTGCTGCCTCTTTCATGTGCCCTGACCTGGAACCAAACATGCAACCCAGGCATGTGCTCTGACTGGAATTGAAACCTGTGATCTTTTGGTTTATGGGAAGATGCACCAATCAACTGAGGCACACCAGCCAGGGTGCATTTTAATAAGTGACTTTATACTTAGCTAAGCATCATGCCACTTTGCTTGTAAATTTCTTCTTCTTGAGTTACTTAAAACCTCTCTGGTTTGCCTTAAAGGTGGATTTGGAAATCATTGCATTAGAAAAAGAGAACTATAAAGAATCCTATGGAGCATCTGGTCCTAACCCTTATTTGGAGATAAGGAAACTGAGGCCAAGAGAGGTGAAGTGAACTACCTAAAGCCACACTGATTACCATTATAAAATCATTACAATTGGCCCTGGCTGGTGTGGCTCTGTAGATTGAGCATCAGCCTGCGGTCTGAAGAGTCACTGGTTGGATCCACAATCAGGGCACATGCCTGGTTGAAGCCCAGGTTCCCCAGTGGGGGCATGTGAAAGGCAACCAACTGAAGTTTCTCTTGTACATCCATGTTTCTCTCCCTCTCTTTCTCCCTCCCTTCCCCTCTCTTTGAAAATAAATAAAAAATAAAATCTGAAAAGAATAGTTACAATTGTACTTGCCACTTGTGTCTGTATCCATTGCAATGTGTCTTTGAAGCTCCTGTCATTAAAAGTCAGCATCTACTTCCTTACAGCTTGAATCTGGGCTTGCATTGTAACTTCCTTTGGCTGATAGAATGCAGAAGGAATAAGGGTGCCAGTTCTGTAGCAGTAGACAACTAATACATAATTTACTTTATTTTTCTTTTGTAAAAACTCTCAAGAGTGTTCTAGAAAATCAGCATTACTCAGAGAGATATTTTTCCCTCTACTGCTTCCAGCTACTTGGTAAATTTTCAAACATTTTCTTTCTTTGCTTGTATATTCTGTAATCTCTTTCACATCTTCCACCTCGTGAAATTTTCTGTGTTCTTTCCTCTTCTGTTTTTGAGTTTTTAGGGACATCTTTGGCTGAAGTGGAATTTTTTACTATGCTATCGGGCATTACTTTGTGGCACAGTTTTAATTCACTTAACAGCTTCTAGTGCATCTATTTTTTTTTTTTTTTTTTTTTTTTGGCCAGCAGGCAATGCTGCCAGCTATGTCCATACTAGCAGGCAAATTGCAAGTAACTCTGGGAGGAATACAAAAATATCTAAGAAAGGGGAGGTTTACTTGCTGTGTTTGATAAATTTCTATTTTTTTTTTTGTCACCTGAAGCTATGCATGTTAGCATAAGATATTTGTGGCCTGAATAGAATAATGTTATCTGCTATTTTCTATTTATTTTGTATATTTACTTATTCTTATCTGAAGGGAAGTATGATATCATAAAATGAACGCTGAATTTTATAATTGGAAACCAGAGTTCAAATTCTAGATCACCTATCCCTTAGTTGTATCACTTCAGGCAAATCACTTCTCTTAAACCCAATTTCTTTATTATTTAGTTGTTGTTTTTGTTTTTGTTTTTTTTTTTTTTTGGAGACTAAGATCCAGCATGTAGCACTCTGTAAGCTGAAAACTCCAATCTCTACTTCTCTTCTGAGATATACATATTTTCAGCTGCTTATTAGACATTCTCTGCTGAATGTCCCATGTACAAATCCCTCTCAATGTTCACTGCCCAAGTTTTCATTTTCTCCTGACTTCCTTATTTATTAAATGTTACTAATGTTTTGCCAGTTATCTAGGTTTCAAACATCCAAGTAAGTTTTTGATGGCTTTCTTTCATTTGTTCTAAGAAGCCATTCATTTATTTATTAATCTATGCATTCAGCTAAAGCCTATCAAATGCCTACTCTCTTTTCTGTTGCTACACATCGCCCATTTTCAGCTGCAGTCCTGTGTTTCCAACCAGACTTTGTTCCATCTTGTCTCTATTTCAAATTCTGCTCCTCTGGTGAAGGCATGCATCTTGGACCTCTCAGCCTAGGCCTTGAACAGATCTTACCACTTCTCCGTCAGTGTTCTCCCCAGCCCCAGTGTCTTGTCTCTTGTCTCTGGTAAGAACACTTATTCCTACTCTGTGCCTTTTAGAACCTACCCTATCTCCTTCCAATAACCATCTGTGCCACTAAGCCATTTTGTCCCATCTCCATCTCCCTGGTGGAAGAAGAGACTGAGACACTCTCAGTGATACCTAGTTGAAATAAACACAGCTTCCTCATTTATAAAGTGAGAGGGATGCTGGCTACCTCACCAGGTCATTGTGAAATAAGATAACGTATGTGACTGGCACAGAGGAAAAACTCACAACCCAGGAGTTCTTCCCAAAGACCTGGATATGATTGTATAACACAATACTCCTCACCTGACAGTTCAAAATAAAAGCAGCTTAGAATCTATTTAGGGAAATGAGAATGAAACATTTAATAAAATTGTGTATAGAAATAAAATAGGAAAAGCAGTGCAGGTGGATAAGCACAAAGTGAAAAAGCTGAGAACTATGAAATAGGATTACTCATGGAAGACAAGCAGGATGTGTCTTTTAAAGAAACCAATAGAGTTTGTAAAAAGAGAGCAGGAGAATATTTTAAGTGTGAAGAATTACATAGGAAAATACCCGCAAGCAAACAAAATGTGACATTGTGCTGCTTGTCTTTTAAATTGGGAGGATGTGTTTTGGGTTAGAGATTGTCTTTGGACAAGAAAAGTGGTGTCAGTTACTGCAAACTTCTTTACCGAATTTGTTGGGGTGATATTGATCAGTCACTGTAGATTTAAACCTCTTGTTCTAATCACAGAGAGATATATGTGAGACAATCTTTCTAATACTATCCAAATTTTATTTTCAATAAAGGGTATGAATTTTGTTGTGTCATTCTTAAATAGTCAGGTTAGGGACTTCATGAATTTGCAAATCCGTGATGTTTTATTAAACAAATGGTGCCTCAACTTTGCTTTCAGATACATTGTTTTAAATTTAAAATAGTATTTATGGAGGGAAAATTTTGCTGCATTTAAGCAACCATCCTCCAAGGGAGGTTCTCTGTGTTTTATTTATGAACATTAGTTGTATTCCCCTTCTGTGTGAATTGGGCTAGAAAATCACAAATGCAAAAGTCTTTGGGTTTGTGTAATCCAAGCTCTGCATGTTTTACAAATGAGAAACAGAGAGAGAGGGAGGTTAAATGTCTTTCATGAGGTCTTAGTTGGTGCCAATATGAAACTTAAACTTCTCCTTAGGTTTTTAGTCTAATTTAAAAAAAATATATATCCTAAAGGACCTAGAATAGCCACCAAAGACAAAGAGCAGAGCTGGAGTACATCCACTATCAGACAGCAAGACTTGCTCTAAAGCTATAGTAATTAACAAAGTGTAATATTGGCAGAAAGATAGGCTAATGAAATATGACAGAGATTCCAGAAACACATTCATACTGAAATGGTGCCTTGATATGTGAGGATGCTGCTGCACTTCAGTAGAGAATCGATGGTCTTCTCAATAAATTGTGCTGTGTCAAATAGATATGTCACTGAAATTAAAAAATAAAATAAAATTTAAAAAAGAACCTGACTCCTACCTCACACCAAACACAGGCATTTATTTCAGATGAATTACAGACATTGCATATGACAGCCAAATCAATCAATTTTCTAGAATAAATATGGAGAATATATTCATCTGAAATAGGTAAATACTTCTTAACTTCTCCCTCTTTCTATCCCTGTATCTCTTTCTTTGATACTGGGCACTTAAAAATGGGAGAACAATATTATCTGGGTTGACTAGTTAATAAATATAATGGTAATCATTTCTATGAATTATTTCCAAAATAGTATGTATTTTCATGTTCCAGTATTCTAATTAGTGCTTCTTCAAAATTTATGACTCTTCATTTGTCCTTTGTTTATGAAATTTTAGGAATGGACTCGAGGCAATAAATGATTCTTTATTAGGCTAAGACACTTCTTTACAATGAAAAGGACTACAAGACTTATAATTATTTCAATTTAATTTAAGGAAGCACCACCTGGGGCTAGTGTGGGGTCTATACTATAATTTCATGAGTTTGCTTCTCTTTTGTTTGTTTATTTTTGTCCATTAGACTCCATATATAAGTGAGATCATATGGTATTTGTCTTTCTCTGATTGGCTTATTTCTCTTAGTATAATACTCTCCAGGTCCATCCATGCTGTCACGAAGGGTAAGATTTTCTTCTTTTTTATACCCAAGTAGTATTCCATTGTGTAAATGTACCACAGCTTTTTTTTTTTAATCCACTCATCTGCTTATAGGCACTTGAGCTGCTTTCAAATTTTGGCTATTGTAAATAATGCAACAGTGAACATAGGGGTGCATATACTCTTTAGAATTAGTGTTTCAGGTTTCTTCAGATATATTTCCAAAAGTGGGTGTATAATTAAAGAACAAAGGACAACTATAGATGCCCTTTACAGGGTTATTAGAAATAGATATTATTTAAAGGGGAAAAAAGCCCAGGACCAGCTGAAGGAAAAATATACTTGCAAAACCTAAGTTTAACTTTCCAGCAATGCCACTTCTAGGTGTGTACTCAAAAGAATAAAAAGCAGGGATGCAAATAAATTATTTGTACACCCATGTTCAGGGCAGCATTAATCACAATAGCCACAAGGTGGAAGAGACCCAAGTATCTCTCAACATATGAAGAGATAAACAAATGTTGTATATACATACAACAAATATTACTCGGCCTTAAACAGAGAGAAATTCCAACACATTCCATAACATAGGTAAGAACATTATGCTAAGTTAAGTAAGCCAGTCACTGAAGGACAAATATGATTCCATTTACATGAGGTATGTAGAACAGTGAAATTCTAAGTGATAGAAAGCACAATGGTCGTTGCCAGGTGTTGTGGGTGGGAGGGATAGGGAGTTAGTAGTCAACGGCTACAGAGTTTCAGTTTGCAAGACGAAAAATTTCTGGGGATGGATGGTGGTGATGATTGTGAGACAGTGTGAAAATACTCAGTGCCACAAACTGTGTACTTAAAAATGGTTAAGTTTACTGCCATAAAATGTGCTTAGCTCAGTATCTTGCCACGTAAGAGATCCAATGTTTTTCTTAATTAACAGAAAACAGTGATGAGAGAGAGCTTTGACCTACCACCTTTGAAAGGAAGAATGATAATTTTTTAGAGTGTGCTTCCTATTTTCAGTTTAGTTAGCTAGACCTAGAGTTGTTTTCTGCATTTTTTCCTCTAGATTTTAGGGATATTATCACCACCTTTGAAATCTGTTTCCATAGATCATGGTAAGTCTTATTCTCTCATTTTATTAGTCAGGGTTCTTCATTAATATAGGAAACTGTTCAGTAAAGACCTGTCTCATTTGATAATGGTCCCTGAATCCCCTGGATTATGGCAGGGATTTTACTTTGTAATCATCTCCCATGAGAAACTGTCCAAACAGCTGCAAAGGCAAGAGTGAGCTACAAGGGACAGTGATGTTTTTTACAGCAGCAAGGAGCTGAAGCTGACCAAAATGAATCTTTTCTGCTTTTCACTGGTAAGTCTCTTCACACGCACCATTTATACTCTCGTTTTTATCTTACTGTGTCAACTAAAAGGATGAAATTAGGATATTCCCTAAACTTCCTATGAGGTAATATTAATACACTTACAGTCTGATAAGAAAGGCCACACCAGAAAGAGGGGAAAGGATGTTTTCATTAAAGCACATAAGCCAACACTATTCAAAGGCAAGTGATTTACAAAAATACATAGAGACATATATATATACATATTTATCTACAACAATTACTAGTTGTTTAACATTTTGATGCTGAATTTGTATGATATGTAAATAGTATTTTTAAGCGAGTATTTTCTTCTCCTTAGTATAATAGTATGAGAAATATTTCTGCAAAATATGTTGCATTTGGGTTGTTTGCTTTGCTTTGAGACATCCTAGAAATCAAAATTGGTTCTGCGTTATTTGAATAATGAATTTCACGCAGTGTTGACTTGGTGAAACCGCTACAGAGGCAGCTTTCTGAGTCGCACAGCACTGCAAACGCAGGGCACAATAGATTAATCCAGTCCTGCAGATGTGCTCATTCAAGGGTGTGAGCACCTCTCAAATTTTTTGATGTTATTACTTTTTTCACTTATTATACATTTATTCTTTTTTATTTATGAAAAAAGAATTTTATTGTTATTCCACTATAGTTGTCCCAATTTCCCCCCCTTTGCCCTCTTCCACCCATCCCACCCCCTGCTCCTACACTCCATCCCCACACTGCTGTCTATGCCCATGGGTCATTCGTACATGTTCTTTGGCTAGTCCCTTCCCCTTCTTTCCACCACTGTCCCCCTCTCCCCTTCCCTCTGGTCACTTTCAGTCTGTTCTATGCCGTCTGAAGTAGATCAATAAAAGTTAGCAGGTAGTCATAGATCTGGAAATACCTTATAACTCTAACCTGCCTTTGTGACCATCTGCCAAAGCTAAGAATGTATGTCAAAAATAATCTTATTCATTTCTACCTGTGTTTACAGCAGGGCATTATGTCTATTCATTGGTTTTTCAAAATGTCATGGTGATCCCTGTCATTTGGGGAAATAAAATGGTTTAAGTTGATGTTTGTTTTCTTTTCAAATTGCAAATAAGATTAAGTGCTAGAGATGGAGCCGACACAGGTTGTAATACCTAAACAGGAGGTGTCTTAAACCAAGACGAGGGATTTAATCTTAGATCATCTTGAAAAACCAAATGTGATTGTGGTTGTGGCAGGCGGAATCATTGAGTTTGGGTTGCCTATATACTCCCAATTTACAAAATAACTGCCAGTGTTCCACTTTGCTTTGTGCCATATAAGTCTGACTGGAGAAATCCCATTTTAGGTGATTTAAATGGTATTGTGCATTTTTTTCTAGTTGATCTAAAAGAGCTATATGTGGTTTTATATGAATATACTTCCCACGGAAATAGGCAGTATAGCAGCACAGCCGACTGCCTTCCCGAATTCACTGGGAGCGGTACTATAATCAATATGCTAATGTTTCTGTAACACGGTGTGGCTTGGCCTAGTGGGGGATGCACTTGTAATCCTACCACTAAAGACTTACAGCCACATAACGAGCATGATTGTCTTTCTCTGTGATATAGAGAAAGGCACAAATACTCAAAAAGAATTGCTGCAAAGCCATGCCTCATAGACTCAATTTGACTGTAACTCTTTTCTTTCTTTTAAAGTTACTCTTTAAAAGTTACTTTAAACATATTGGATTAGACTGAACCATCAGGAGCACTGAATTGTTTTGTTTGAGCATTCCAAAGTTTACATGTTTAGCTAAATTAATTGCTTTAATAAGAAAATACCTACACGGTACTTGGAAAAAATTATGGCCATCTTAGGTGTTATTTATTTCTACTGTGGAGTAAATAAATAAAGTGATTTAGTGCATGGGCTCTAAACCAGGGTGTTATGACACCCCACTGTGCTGTCATGAACAGTGAGAGGGAGTGGGGTTAACTTTTTTGGCCAGGAATTGTGCATATTTCAAAGCATATTTTATCTTTGTCCGTATGAATGTAAAAATATGGAAGACTGCATTTTTAAAAAGAGATTAAAAGCCACTGATTTAGTGAAAAGAAAGATTTCAGAATTATAAAGTGAAGTTATATATAAATATATTGACTTTTAAATCTCTAGGATGGAGGTGATTTTAAATATTAAGCATTTCATAAAGATTACCATTAAGGAAAACCAGTTGGAAGAGTTAAACATTTCTTATTTAAAATGTAAGGGGAAATTGTAACTCTTTTAGTAGATTGGGTTTTTAAGAGAAATATAAGACAAACTTAATGAACTACCCATTCTGAACCAAGAGTACTATAAATAATCCATTAAAGGTGATTGCTATGATTTTGGATCTATAAACTCAAAATGGAATCTCTCTTTTAAAAGGGAGACAGGAATATCCTTTTATGTATGCCATTTTGACTCCAGAATTTTCCTTAGAGTTTTACATTGTGATAAGGCTTTTAGAAACCTCATTCATTAGAAGCAAGATGATTTCCTTGTTGAGCTCATCATATAGTTATTGAGTTTAAGGTTACCAATCAATTATCTCTGCGCCATTTCTTCAGTGATTTGAAATGCTGCCTCTATTTTTATTTGAACTCTCTGTCCTATGCCACTGCTTTGTCTCTGTTCCTTTTCTTACACCCACTCTTTGCATACTTATTAAAATACTTGTAATGCCAAGTATATATCTCTCTTTGAAGAATACCTATCCTTGTCCTTCAAAATTTGAACTTTTTAATTCTTTGCACTTCTATGTAATTTTGGATCATCTTGTCAAATTATATAAAAATCTTTGGCCCTGGCTGGTGTTTCTCAGTGGATTGAGCACAGGTCAGTGAACTGAAGTGTTGCTGGTTTGATTCCCAGTTGGGGTACATCCCTGGGTTGCAGGCCAGGTCCTCAACTGGGAGCATGCGAGGGGCAACCACACATTGATGTTTTTCTTTCTCTCTTTCTCGTCCCTTCTCCTCTCTCTGAAAAATAAATAAATAAATTCTTTAAAAAAGGCTCATTATAAAAAATAAAAATTAAAAAATAAAATAAAAATCTTTGATGAAATTTTGATGAGGAGAGAGCAGATTAGGCCCTGGCTGGGTAGCCAAGTTGTTTAGAGTATTGATTCAACACACCAAGATTGTGGGTTTGATCCCCCTTCAAGGCACATGCAAGAAGCAACCAATAAATGCATAAATAAATGGAGCAATAAATTAATATTCCCCCCACCCCAATCTCTTTCTAAAACAAATCAATTAAAAAAGGTTGATTTGACTTTTACATCTTATTTATAGAAAATTGGCTTTATTATGAGGTTGAGATCCACAAATGTGCATCTCTTTTATTTATTCTGATTTTTATGGTCTTTAACGATGTTTTATAGTGTTCTGTATAAAATTCCCCTACATATTTTGCTAAATTTATTGGTAGGGGTCTAAGAATTTTAGTTGCTGTTGTGATTATTGTTTTCTTAATTTGTTTGGCTGATTTATGGATACATTACTAATTTTCAAATATTGATATTATAAGTACTTTTGCTGAATTTTAAAAATTCTGGTATTTAATCTTTTTAAGATTTTATTTGCAGATAATCTATAAGTTTTTCTTTTCTTTAGCAACCTCTCAACTTCTCTCTCTCTTCTGTAACATTGACAAGAATGCTACAATGTCAGGCATCCCAGTCTTGTTTCTAATGTTCATGCAATTACTTCTTGAGTTTTCTGGAGCTTTTGATAACTAAACCTGATGAGGTTAAGGAAGTCCTGTCTTTTTACACTTTGTTAAGATCATGTATGAATGATAATTTTTTCAAATGCCTTAGAATATTTAATGAAACAATAAACTTTCTTTTAAATATTTTAATGTATATTTAAATATTGAAGCATTCATATATCCCTATATTAAAGGGACTGGCCACTATATGTGTGTGTGTGTGTGTGTGTGTGTGTGTATGGGTATGTTCATTGCTTTTAGAAGAGAGAAACAAAGAGAGAGGGAGAGAAAAAGAGAAAGAAACATCATTGTGACAGAAAAACATGGATCGGTTGCCTCCTTCTTGCATGCACCTTGACCAGGGATCATACCTGAAAGCTAGGTATGTGCCCTGATCAGGATTCAAACCCACAACCTTCTGGTGTATGGGACAACACTCCAATCAAGTGAGCCACCTGGCAAGGGCTGGCCATGATATATTTTTATACACACTATTAGATTTTATTTTGTTATCATTATATTTAGGATTTAAAACCAACTATGTTATAACTAAATTGGTCTACAGTTTTCTTGAATTGAAAAAAATTCTGTCATTTTAGTTGTTTAGAATTCCTATTAATCCTATGTTCTAGAATCTCAATATACCTGCCACACTTCTACCTGAATGTTTCATGTGTTTTCTATTTATCTTTCTATTCTATACTCTCAACAAGAACTCCTCAGCACTTTCTAATTCTTTTGAGAAGTCTAGAGTTCATCCCAGTTTTTGATTATTTACTGCAAATGTCTATGATCATTCATTTTCAAGAGTTTAAATTTTGTTGCTATTTAATCATTCTTGTTTTATTTTTGTTTATTTCGTTTTCATCATAGATTATTTTTAATTGGAATTAGTTTTTCATTTAGCTCTGTAAAGGTAATAAATATCCTTTTTAAAATTATTTCTTTTTTTTCTACCCACTATCTATGCTACTCATTCTCTGCACCCTTTCTGCCTCTCTCCTCCTCCCACACCCCTGTTGCTAATCCTCCATATGATCTCCATTTCTGTGGTTCTGTTCCTGTTCTAGCTATTTGCCTAGTTTGCTTTTGTTTTAGGTGTGGTTCTTAATAGCTGTGAGTTTGCTGTCTTTTCACTGTCATATTTTTTATCTTCTTTTTCTTAGATAAGTCCCTTTAACATTTTATATAATAAGGGCTTGGTGATGATGAACTCCTTGAACTTGACCTTATCTGAGAAGCACTTTATCTGTCCTTCCATTCTAAATGACAGCTTTGCTGGATAGAGCAATTTTGGATGTAGGTTCCTGCTTTTCAAGATTTCAAATATTTCTTTCCAACCCCTTCTTGCCTGGAAGGTCTCTTTTGAGAAATCAGCTGACAGTCTGATGGGAACTCCTTTGTAGGTGACTGTCCCCTTATCCCTTGCTGCTTCTAGAATTCTCTCCTTCATTTTATGACACATGGACATGAACTAAAGGGGGGGATGTGGATGGGAGAGGGTGTGCAGGGTGGGGGGAATGATGGGGGAGAAATGGGACAACTGTAATAGCATAATCAATAAAATATATTAAAAAATAAAAATAATAACAAAATAAAATTATTTCTTCATCCATTTTATGATTTTAATTTTATCTAGAATAAAATGGTTTATTTTCAGACTGTCTTTGCTGTTGGCTCTCATTTTCATCACTTGATCCTTTCATGTATCTTGGCTACTGTTGAATGATAACTATTTTTCTCTTTCTTCTCCCATTTTCCTGCTTTCTATGTCTCTGACTTTCTCCTTTTTTCTCCTTCTCCTCTCCCTTTCCCTCTCTCTTCCTCTCCGTCCTGGTCTCTTTCCTTTCTCCATCCAGTTGTGAGGCAAAATCTCAAGTCTGTCCATGGCTCCAATGTAGAATTAAGGCTTGCATTTCTGGTCCAGAAATCTCATCCCAAGATTGATGTATTAATCATACAATTGCTGAACTGGCTGAGTTTGTTTTAGATCCCAGTTTGCTGCTGCGGTATTGAATTTTGCTTTTCTGGCCCAACAACTGTTGGAAGGAGCCATTTTTCAGCCTTCTTTTATAGTGAGTGCTGATGTAGCCCCTGTATTTCAGCATGGAGTTTGCTTTATGTGGAGGACATACGTCTAATGCATGTTATCCCACAAGGCCCCAAGTCTGGTCAGCACTACCTGTTTGAGAACAGGTATTTAACAGGTCCAAAGCATTATCTCTACTCATCAGTTTATGTTTCTGTTAGGTTTTGAATGCCATATATATTTATGTATTTTAGAACACACATGTTTGGGTCTTATTTAGGTCTTTTTAATTTTCCTAATAATTTGCTATGTGTTTGGAGCAGGGGTTCTTAAAAATTTCAAATTGTAGAGAATATTGGTTGAGAGTTCCAAAGGCGGACAAACAAAAGAATTCAATCTTTACTTTACTTGTATCTTAAAATACATTTTTAAAGATGAGACCATTTCAATGCAACACAGTAGTTTTTCCTCATTATTTCAAGCAAGAAAACTTTTTTATAATCCAAGTGATGTTTATATTGATGACACCATTATCAACATCAACAGTTATCATGTCTAGAAATTTTCAATATATTTAGTGCATACTTCTCTCCCTTAAATCTGTTTCTAGATGATGCATAACTAGAGAAATTCTGTCTCAAACAGAAAAAAATATAGCAAGTCAATTCAGTTAATATGTTTGCTTCCCAAATACAAAGATTACAATACAGTTCGAGATGGTTTTAAATGCAAACCCATAAAATTAAAAAATTCATTACTCCATAAAAAATAAAAAAACAAATAAATAGTATTATTTCTTAATATGAAAAAAACATGAACCTTAATAGTAATGTCTTCATTGTACTTGTGAAATACCGCTGCTGTCTAAAAGCACATACTGTGCTCATTTGGTCCTGACAATTGCTCTGTTTGGTACAGAGTGCTGCCTTACAGTTGAGGAAGCTATAAAACAACAGATTGCACTTCTCATTTAAGGACACAGTGCTAATTAAAGACATGCATATATCTAAGGTCTGACACCCAACACAGTTTATTGGTACACAAATTAACCTTTATTTAGTATCTTGAACTTGATGTCTTCATCATGCTTCTTGAGAAATTACCTCATTTTGTGCGTGGCTCTCCAACACTTACAATCTTGTTTGAATTCTGGCTCTGTAATAAGTGGTGAGAATGTCTTTCTTCACTTTCTTGTTTGCTGTTTAAAACTGGCACACCATAAACTCTTAATCTCTATGTCTAGGATAATTCAAATGGGGTACCATAGAAAGGTGGGTTTGGTTAGATGACTTTTCAAGGAAAATTATCATTGTTATTTTTTGACTCATAAATCTCTGTATTGCAGGAGGGCTCTATGGACAGTTTATATGAGCCAGTCCCAGAGCAGCATGCTGACCAAAAAAGCACCTCTGGTAAAACTGGTTCTCTCATTTCATCCTTTGGGGAGAGTGGAAAAGCACACGGCAATCGTTTCACGGTGAGTGAAGCCTTGAACTGAGTGGATTGCATATTGTTATAAATTTAGAATCACTTACTTAGTGAAAGCTGTGAACACAGCGAAAATCCAGTGTTCTCACCTTGGCTGGTGCGGCTCGGTGGACTGAGTGCAGGCCTACAAATGGAAGGGCTGCTGGTTCCATTGCCAGGCAGGGCGCATGCTTGGGTTGCAGGCCAGGTCCTCCTTTGGGGCATGTGAAAGGCAAGCAATCCATGTTTCTCTCACACATCAATGTTTCTCTCCCTTTCTTTTCCCTTCCCTTCCTCTCTCTCTAAAAACAAATAAATAAAATCTTTAAAAATCCATTGTTCTCAGAAAGTTCTTCATTTACTTTTAGTTTCTGATTTTCTCTTCATGGTGTCTCTTTCATGATTTTGGCTTGTTAATATGAACTACCATTTATAGTGTAGGTATTAAGTGATTACATAAAGTAACTCAATCCTCAAAGCCACTTTATGACAAAGAAATAATTATAATATTTTCTTGAAGAGGAAATTTCAAGAGAAAAAAGTAAAATAACATTCTAAAGGCTATAAAGGAGTAAGCGTTAAAGCTGGCAATTAAATATATAGGTATTAGTAGTTTATCAGTTTAGTGGTAAACCAGGTCTTTGAGGTGGGCCCAACTTGGGATTTGTAGCATTTGCCAATTGCTATGGTGTAAATGCTCCTACTATGGTCAATTTAAAGCTACCAATGATTTAATAACAGGCTTACAACACCTGAATGTTTAATTATTCACTACCTCTAGTGCTGACCACAGCACACCACTGACTACTTTAAAGTCTGCTAACCACATACTCAGCTTCTTATTCAATTTAAGGATACATACCATCAACTTAAAAAAAAAAAAAACAAAAAAAAACAAAAAACGTGAGTATTGCTAGAATGCAAGTGCAAATAGTTTTTGTGAATTACCTTTATAATCCCAGAGGCATAGAGTTCTCTGTGGCTCTGCAAAATTGAACCTGTCTCTGTTTAACAGTGCTGGCTGTTCTCTTAGTTAATTGTGCTATATTTAAATTAACTCCATACTAATAACTTATTTTGCTTCCACTGTGGTAAGGACAATACAAAACATCCTGTCAGCTGCAGATAATGAACTTCCCTATCCTTATAGATTTAGATGTCATCTCCTACCCTTATAATCACACCTCCCCAATAATGCAAAAATTAATATTAACTGTCATTTATTCAGTGCTCCTTTATTATAAAGCACTATACAAGGTGATACTATATATGAAATTATCTGTGTTAACCCTTACAAGAACTTTAAAGAAGTTTTAAAATGTTGAGAAAGGTTAAATAGTTTCCCAGTTTAAAAAAACAAACAAGATGACCCAGGATTAAAACCCACATATTCTTTTCCTCTAGAGAAAGGGCTACAATAATATACCTTTGAGTTTTACATTACCTCTCACACTTACCTATTTTACTCTTTGGGGACATTAAACACTTCTTTATACATAGCTTACAGAACATTTCCATTTCTCAAAAACTTTGATAAACTAAAAACCGATGTAATGTTAGAAACCAGTTCAATCATAAGTCTCAATAAGTAAAACTAATTGGAAAAGTTTTTAGTACAGCAGAAACTCTTTCCTCAACCCAATACCCTTTTCAATATCAGTAAGATGTTGATGTTAACAGAAATGCTTCAGAAGAAGCAACAGTCCATTTTACACACTAATGTGAGAGAGGACACCATTTACATGGTGACTGTCAACGGGCACTGCAAATGTTTGTAAGCATTTTTAGTCTATAATTAAAAAGAAAAATTGAATAAGCTGAGGAGCCTGAAGATATCTCCTTTAAATGTGTGAGTGTAATACTTATACATGAAACATAAACAAGTTCATGGCCAGCCAATTTGCTAGAATTTTAATAAAACTTCACTTACACTGCAAAAGTAGATGAAAATAATAAAAACATGATTTAAATTGCTACAACTCTCTCTCCATATAGATAGATAAAAAGATAGTTTCATATACATATATATGTTTCCCTCTACATATCTCATGTACATAGATGTCTCAGTATTTAATTAAAATATATCCATATATACGAACATAAATGCATATATATCTCTATTTCAACCATAGATTTCACTATTTAAAATTTGAATTGTATCAATCCTGTCAAATTATCATTGACACTTATTTTATTCTTAATGAAAATGAAAATGATTCTACAGTTTCATTTTAAAAAGTCTATCTTTTAATAATAAAATTTAGCAGTCTAGGTCTTTCCTGACTTCCCCTCCAAGCTTCTGAAGAATGGATGCTCCCCACCCCCAGGTGTTCTCACTTACTCATTTTTTTCCTAAATAAAAAACAACAACAACACATTTTGGACCAGATTTGGCAGTAACCAAAAAAGCTTATAATTTTTTGATTCATATTGCAGAAATACTACAAAGACACCCCTAGAGTTAATGAAATTATGCTTTAAGTCTCGGTCTTCCACCCAAAAGTATTTGTGACCTGTCCCTAGAGGGGAGGTGCTCCTGAACTCCAACTCTTTGGAACCAATACAACAGCCTATCCAATAGTTACACTGGAGATTATAGTCTATACTGAAAATAAGGTCATTTGCTACATGAACTGAAAAGAAAAATTAAAATGAGGAAAGAACCCTAGGCTTTTTGGCTTCCCTTACAGATATTTTATTGATGCATATTTATTAGGAGTTTTACTGTATGAAAAACACTACTGTAAGCAAGGCAGGGAGTTACATAGATGGGTATAAGATGATTGCGTATAGACCAGCTGCACAGTTGAGGGTAGGAGAGATACTGAAAGAAAAGTTTACTGAAAGATTTTAAACAAGAAACCTTAGAAATACCCGGCTTGCATTTTAATTGCAGTTCCAGAAAGGCTTGTTAATGGAGAACTGGCTCAAAGAGAAATCAATTTACAATATGAGACCACTAAATTTTGTTAAGAGGAGTAATGAGTGATTCACTTTAGTATATAGCAAAGCCAGAGAATTGCGGAGGGCTACTGCCAAACAAGCAAGCAAGCAAACAAACAAAAACAGTGGGTAAAAGTTTTATAGAGTGAATAATCACACAAGTAAATACATATACTAAAAGAAAATGTACTAATATACTGGACTAACTGAGGATTGATTGCTTTGCCCCTTATTACATTTGTGAAATGTAGGCTGTTACTCCTTGATTCTGTACTTATTTTAGGACCTCTTTATAATGTCCAAAGCTAATAAAAGATCTTGATTTAGAACTCGAGTGAGAACATAAAATGTTTGTACCTTTGCCAGTTTGGGGTTAACTGGATCATTCCTGAATTATCTGGTTTGTCATTTATGTTGACTGAAGCAAGCAAATAATTGTCAAGTTTGCAGTTCATTTTGTATATCATAAGTTAAATTGATAAGAAATCTGAACCTTTTCAAAAATAAGCTTAAATGTGAGTAAGAACAATGTCCCTATTACTTATATGTTGTACATATTATTCATAATGTTGCACAGATATTCATTCAATGAACATTTGTATACTAAATCAGTGGATCAGTAAAAGTTCATTAATCAGGGTAAAGAAAGTCTCAGCAATGGAGAATGTCTGATGCAGTGTCTAAAAGCATGAGCTTTGGAGTTGAACTTTAGGTGTGAATTCTCATTCTAGCCCTGCCACTTACCAGCTATGGGACCTGGGAAAGTTGCTCAAATTCTCTAGAACTCATTGCCGTCCACTGCAGAAAGGGGAGTACAGTCCTCTGTGTAGGTTCAGCCATTCCAATGCGAAGAGAATCTCCTCTTGCTACCTCAGGCAGGAAAGATTTAGCACAGGAGTCAGAGACCAAGGGAAGGGCTGATGCGTCACGCTAGAGCTGAGATTTCAACCTATAGCCTGAGGTGAACTGTATTTTTATGGCCAGGAGGTAAGAACAACTTTTATACTTAAAAAAGTTGTTTGAAACAAACACAAAATAAAGATACTGTACCACAGAAACTGCATGTGGCCCACAGAGCCTGAAATATTCCTATCTGGCTTGCCACAGATGTTTGCTGACCCCTGCCCTAATCAAAATGCAGATGGCAATAAGGGTAAAATTTATGCCATATTTCAAAGCACTTAGTATTAATAAAAGAATACAAAACAGATTATTAAAAATTTTATATTGGTCACTTGTTTAAATGGAAATATTTGGGAAATATTAAGTTAAATGGAATTTCAGTCTTCTCTTTAACACGGCTACCAGATTGTGGCCTTCAAATGTCACGTGGATGCTTCTGTTCTGCCAGACCTAAATTATGTCTGTTATCCAGGGCTCAGGGGACCGGAGCACGTGTTTTTAGCCTTCTGGCCTCTGATGGGGGAAGGCAGATATTAAACATTAATCTGCTACGTCTACCACCCTTCTCTCCCAGAGCCTTTTCATCCTTACTATTAGCGACATCACTAGTCTAAATAAATAAATGGATAGATAAAGAAATAAATAAATAAGAGCAGCCTTTCTCATCTCTGGATCTTCTCTACAGTGTTTAGAGAGGATGGCTTTCTGAAGGTGGCTCCTCTTTGTCTCTATAGAAATTAATTTGTGTTAAACCTACCCAGGCATGCAATGTGCTGGCATTTAAAGTGAGTTAGCTGTAACAACTCTTCTGCAATATTTTGGTCTTATAAAGTGGTGATAAATTAAAACTTTTGATTACTTTTCCAGTTAAGATGGAGAGGAATGACCAAAAAAGCACAAGAATATCCAATACTATTATGTTACAAAACAAATGCCAAAAAAAGGGTGCTCTAGATACACTTTGCTGTAACTTCTGACAGTCATTCTCAGTAGTGATTAGACTTCAGAATCCACTGAAGATACAGATTTCCAGACCTTACTGTGCACCTGCTACATTAGTAAGAAGGAACTAAGGTACTCCTGTCTAGTAGAACTATAATGCAATTAATCGACGTAATTTGTTCATTTTAAAGATTTTATTTATTTATTCATTCTTAGGGGTGGGGAAGAGAGGGAGACAAACGTTGATTGGTTGCCTTCCCTTCTGCACATGCTCTGACTGGAACAGGTTCTGACACCCAGGCATGTGCCCTGACTGGGAATCGAATGAGCGACCTTTTACTTTGTGGGCTGATGCCTAACTGAGTTATACCAGTCAGGGCCACAGATATAATTTTAAATTTTCTAGTAGTTGCAAAGAACTTTTTTAAAAAGAGAAACAGATGAAATTATTTTTAATAACATATTGAATTTAAGCCAATTCACCTAAATATTATAACAAGTAATAAAATTAATGAGATATTATATATATTTTTAATATATTTAATTGATTATGCTCTTACAGTTGTCCCATTTTCCCCCTTTTATTTTCCTCTGCCCTGCACCCTCCTCCCACCTGCATTCTCCCACCTTAGTTCATGTCCATGGGTCGTACATATATGTTCTTTGGCTTCTCCATTTCCTATACTATTCTTAACCTCCCCCTATTTTCTACCTGCCATTTTTGCTTCTTATTCCCCTTTTTTCCCTTTCTCCTCCTCCCCTTCCCCAACTGATAACCCTCCCTATGATCTCCATTTCTGTGATTCTGTACCTGTTCCAGTTGTTTGCCTAGTTTGTTTTTTCTTTTTAGGTTCAGTTGTTGGCAGTTGTGAATTTGTTGTCATTTTACTGTTTATATTTCTGATCATCTTCTCTTTCTTAGATAAGTTCCTTTAACATTTTATATAATAAGGGCTTGGTGATGATGAACTCCTTTAACTTGACCTTATCTGGGAAGCACTTTATCTGCCCTTCCATTCTAAATGAAAGCTTTGCTGGATAGAGCAATCCTGGATATAGGTCCTTGCCTTTCATGACTTTGAATACTTTTTTCCAGCCGCTTCTTGCCTGCAAGGTTTCTTTTGAGAAATCAGCTGATAGTCTAATGGGCACTCCTTTGTAGGTAACTGTTTCTTTTTCTCTTGCTGCTTTTATTATCTCATCTTTAATCTCAGGTAATGTAATTATGATGTGCCTTGGTATGTGCTTCCTTAGGTCCAACTTCTTAGGGACTCTCTGATAATCCTGGACTTCCTGGAAGTTTATTTCCTTTGCCAGATTAGGGAAGTTCTCCTTCATTATTTGTTCAAATAAGTTTTCAACTTCTTGCTCTTCCTCTTCTCCTGACATCCTTATGATTCGGATGTTGGAATGTTTAAAGTTGTCCCAGAGGTTCCTAAGCCTTTCCTTATTTTTTGAATTCTTGTCTTTTTATTCTGTTCTGATTGAATGTTTATTTCTTTCTTCTACTCCAAACTGTTGATTTGAGTCCCAGTTTCCTTCTCTGCACCATTGGTTCCCTGTATATTTTTCTTTATTTCACTTTGCATAGTATTCACTTTTTCCTCTAATTTGCAACCATACTCAACCATTTCTATGAGCAACCTGAATACCAGTGTTTTGAACTGTGCATCTGATAGGTTGGCTATCTTTTCGTCGCTTAATTGTATTTTTTCCAGAGCTTTGGTCTGTTCTTTCATTTGGGCCATTTTTCTTCTTTGTCTCAGCATGACTGTTACGTAGTAAGGGGCGGAGCCTTAGGTGTTCACCCACCAGGGCAGGGCAACCCACATCGCTGTGTTGTGATGCTATATGTGGGAGGAGGATCCGAGCGGGAACAATGCTGCTTGCTCAGCTCTGGGTCAGCTTTCAGTCACTTCCTCCATTACCCACAAGCAAATTGGACCCTTCTGGTGCTGATTTCCAGGTAGGTGGGTTTGTGTGCCTTCTACGACCCTGTGGGTTTCTCCAACGAACTCTCCTGTGAGGCTGGGAGTTTCTCCCACTACCTCAACCCTCACAGATTTTTTCAGTCAGAGGTTTTGAGGCTTTGTTTCCCTTCACTGGAACCGTGAGTTGTGCAGTCTGTCTCACTCCCCAGTTGCTCCTCCTGGTTTATCTGCCCATGAATGTGGGACTACCTGCTCTGCCAGCCACCGCCTTGCCTTGGGTCCTCTCCTCTTGGCTGCCTGTCTCTGCCCCTCCTACTGGTCTGGACGAATGTTTCTTCTTTAACTTCTTGGTTGTTGGACTTCCGTAGAGTTCCATATTCTGGAAGTTCCAGTTGTTTTTCATTTTTAAATTTGTTGTTGTCCTTCTTTTGGTTGTATGAGGAGACACAGTGTGTCTACCTATGCCTCGGTCTTGGCCGGAAGCCTCTATGTTATATATATTTTTAAATGAAGACTTTGAAATCCATTGTGCGTTTCATATATCATAATTCATGTGCTAAAGCTTCAATGATTAAAGTGAAATCCAGTCCTAGTGAAGCAATAAAAATTGTGTTTTTTTTTACCCAGCTTAAATTTTTAAATTAAATTAAATTAAAGTTTAGTTTGTCACTTACACCAGCCATATACCAATTGCTCAATAGCCACTTGAGTCTAGTGATGGATTCTATATTAGGCAGTTTAGGATGAGAGGCTTAAAATTGCTGGTGGGATTAAGGCATCAAAGTAACCAGATTACATCATATTCTACTTCAGTTAGAAAAATATAGATATTAAAGTATGAAAATACTTGATAGACTTCTGGATATATGCTTTTATAAAGAAACAAGACCATAGGGAACAGGTATGTTAACCAATGAAGAAGCTGAGATTAGTGACTTGTCTGAGGAGATAGATGAAGTCAGACTGGAGATCTGGCTTCCCAAATACTAATCTTTTTCCTCTCTGCCACAAGCGTGTGTGTGGTTGTGTGTGTGTGGTATGCACGTGTGTATATGCAAGAGTTAGAGAGAGCAGAATGGGAGTGAGGGGGTATCTTTTTGTAAATGAGAAATAAAGAGGAGGGAGAGAATAAAGATTTTGTCTTTATAATAGATATGCTAAAAATACTCAGATGGTATAGGGGACATTGTAGAAAGCACTTGAGATGGGCAATGCAGTTAATAGACTTGAGTTTAATTCTTGCTCCCCAGGTAGCTGAGAACTGTGTGCCCTTGAGAATGTTATTGAACTTCTCTGACCCTAAGTTTCCTGAGCAATAGAATATAGATAAAAATGCCTGTCTCTTGACTTGTAGTGAGGATCCAATATCCAATAACGTGGTGTGATCACGCACGTTAAGCACCTGGCATAAGACATGTTAATGTTAATTTTCCTTCCTTCTACAACCTATCACACTAGAGCAGAGTGATCCTTTAATTTAATATCCTTGATTAAATGACTTTGAGTCAAACTCTCACTGGAGCTTGGATGTCGTTTTAAAATCACTGCTCAAAATAATTTGTAATCAACACTCCTTACCTAAAAGCATTGATTTTTTCCTAGGCTGGACAAGAAGAAGCAACAGGATTTATTGTTGATGTGCATTAGAAAACCCACAATTTTAATCTCCACAAATTGCTTCAAATCATGAATACCCAGGTTGAGAGCAAGTTTTGACAATTCAGCCCTAGGTTTCCCACCATGTGCAGACAGCAGTAAACAAGAAAATTTATCAAAGGGGCTCTTGTTTGTCTAATTCGTATTTCAGGGTGCTTCTTGGGTTCATTTTAACTAAAATATTTTTTAAACACTAGTTTAATTATTTTATACACTTACTCATCAACATTCTGCACTGATTAAAAGCACTGGAGAAATCAATGAAATTATTTCCAGCTACCAGATGTTAATGAGAGAGTAACATAGAAGATTCAAACATAGCTTTAAAGATAAACAATATATGTGTCTAATAGTTGGTTTGAGCTCAGCACTAATGAGGCCGAGGTCAGGGGCTTAATCCCTTTATGGCCAGTTATTTTTGCTGTGTTGCACAGCCACCAGCAGCATCTATGACCTCAGCCCCCTGTCTTGGTTATAGGTACCATTGATCATTAAGGAACCTGGGTTGGAGAATAAGAAACCACCAGCACAAAGCCATTACCCACAAGGGAAGAACAACCTTCCTAACCAGCAGTTCACTTGTATGAAGACTTTCCTTCCCTATACACAGACTTCAGGCCACCAGTGAGATTCTCAACTCTTAATTTAGGATAATCCATGGGATAGTGGTAATAGTATTAAGAAAGAAAATTCAGTTTTTGTCCTGGCTTTGTTCCTACACAGTGCTGAGTAAGTTATTACACTGGTGTGTATCTCAGTTTCCACTTCTGTAAGGTGATAGGGTTAGACTAGATGGTCTCTACAACTTCCTGCTGCTCGCAAATGGTTCCATGAATATATTTTAAATTATTTGAAATGGGGTGTGCTTTCTAATATAAAACACTATAATTATTTCTTTTCGAACTATAGGAGATAGTCTTATCAGATGGCCTCTAATGAACCCTGCTGTATGAGGGTTCTTCAGAGAAATAGAACTAATAGGCTGTGGATATATATGAAAAAAATCAGAGGAATTTGCTCATGTGATTATGGGGGCTGGAAAGTCTGAAGTTTGCAGGGCAGGCCAGCAGGTTGCAAACCCAGGGCAGAGGTGCTGTAACTAGAGTCCACAGGTAGTCTATAGGTGGAATTCCTCTCCCTAGGGAGATACAGTCTTTTTAAGATCTTCAACTAATTAGATGAGATCATCCACATTAGGACGATAATCTGTTCTACTCGAAGTCTATTAATTTAAATGTTAATCTTATCTGAAAAATACCTTCACAGTGACTTCTGGACTGGTGTTTGACCAAATAGTTGGGTACTGTGGCCTAACTAAGTTGATGCATAAAATTAACTTTCACGTCGGCCTTCTGCTAAAAATGCCCTTGTATTGACTATGATCCCCACCTTTGTGTGTGACTTAATTCCTGTAGAATTTGGCAAAAGTGATAGAAAGTGACTTCTGTAATTAGGATTCAAAAGTCTGTGGCTTCTATCTTGCTAATAGAATCTCTCCACTGCCTTTCTGGCTTGAACATCATGATGAAGCAAGAGCCCATTTAGAGAAGCCCATGTGGCAAAAAACAGACCAGCTTTCAGACAACAGACAACAAGAAACTGAGGCCTTCATTTCAACAGTCCTCAATAAACTAAATTCTACTAACAATCTCTGCCCAAGCTTGGAAGAGAATCCTCTCCCAGCTGTACCTTTGCATAAGGCCTCAGACCTTTTAACCAATGACTTGATTGCAGCCCTGGGGAAGATCCATTTAAGTCATGCCCATATTCTTGACCCACGTTACTGTGAGATAATAAATGTGTATTGTTTTAAGACATTACATTTTGGAATAATTTATTGCATAGAAATATATACCTAATATAGGAACTGAAATTAATTTGACAAATTGTTAATTGCAGAAAACCAAATCTATACTAGCTAATTTAAGCATAACAGAATATATTACACATTAAAGAGAGGTCAGAATTGTTGGGAAGTTGAAGACAGATTCTGTAGCTGAGCTTGCAGGAATTACTCTGAGAAAGCACACTTCAAACTTTGCCACCCAGGAGAGCCATCCCCTATGTTAATAGGTTTTGCATCAGTGTCTTCAGTTGGTGCATGTGATGGGCAGTATCTAAACCACATATCTTATTTATTCTAGTAACAAGGGGAGTCCATCTCACTGTCTCTCTCTCTCTTCCCCCTCCCCTCCCTCCCTCCATCTCTCGCTCTTTCTCTCTCCCCTGCCTTTTGATTTTCTTCTCTCCCATCCTTCTTACCCTCTTTCCCTGCTTGCTATCTCCTCTTGATCCCTTCACTAACCCAGTAATTTTCAATAATTTTTTTATCTCATGGCACACATAAACTAATTACCGAAATTCTATGGCACACTTAAAAATGTATTACATTTTTTGCCAACATGACAACAAGTAGGTCTAATTTGTTTCATTCATACTGGACAGCTATTGTAAGGCTGCTGTCATTTTTTTTATTTGACAATGTAAGAGAAAAGATGTTAGTGCCTCTGACTAAATAGTCAGGTGCTACATGCTTTAAAAATTCTTGTGACACAATAGTGTTCCTCTTGTGGCAGCCTGGTTGAAAATCACTGTTCTAAACATTGATTTTAGGATTAGCAAATGACAGATGTCGACTATAGCAAGATATATGTATACCTAAAATGTCTAGCAAGTAACATAAACAACTCTAAAATTAAATACTGTATTATAAATACCAAGTCCAATTTCTATAAGAATTCTCAGAAGGAATTAAAAAAACAATATAGTGTAGTTGTCAAAAACACAACATTTTGGGAGGGAGTGTCAAACAAATGCTATAAAAATACCAGGTTTGAAATTTACCAGTTATGTGATTTTGGAAAAGTTCCTTAAATTCTTCAAGCTGTATTTCTTCTACAAAATAAGGAAACTGTTTGTTACTCGTATTTATCATTTGAGAATAAAAAGTGGCAATGTAATTACAATTATTAGTACAGTGGCTAACACAAAGTAAGTGATCAATAATAGGTGTTATCTTGAAGAACATAACTGTGGTTTGTGGTTTAACAGTACAAATTCCACAGAGAAGGTAAGATATTTAAGCTGGGCTTGGAAAAGAAGAACTAGAGTTAAAAGATAATTAAGATATATCATTGTACACTGTCCTAGCATTTTTCACAGAAAGCCTTAAAAAGCACTTAGAGGCAAGTGTCTTATAAATGGATACATTGAAATGTGAAATGTCATCTTAGAATAGGTGAATAATAAAGAAGTCAAGGTAGGTGACTCCCAGGTTGGTGTTCTAACTGCTCATCTGCATTTCTTACTTGTTCCCAACTATTAAAATTGAGATTTTTTTGTTCTCTGTATTAGCATCAGCATTGACATAGCTATGAATAACATAGACACTAAAGGCAGGAAAGGAGATTAACAATGGCATCCCATCCGCTAGGTCTTCATCAAACTGTGAACTAGAGGAGTCAGTATCAAACAGTAAAGGTAATCCTTTTCTTGACTTACAGATTGTAAAATGACTCATAACGAACTGACATATAAAACATAGATTACCTTCATTAAAAAGACTGTACTTTTCTTTCATTTTCATTTTTATTTTTATTCATTATAGCTGTGATCACTTACAGCCACCAATTCATCTGTGAACATCTTCTAGTGGTTTTAATTACTTTCCTCCTGTAAATATAGACTTATGAAATCAATATATTGAGGTTAATTACACCTCATTGTCTTTTTTATTTGCTAAACTTATGGTACAATTACTAATTGAATCTAATGAAAGCCATGGTTATCTCTTTAGTCACGTTTTAAAGAAAAAGCCATAAAGCAAAAAAGTCCATTTCCACTTAAATTTTCTCTTAAAAGCTTTTGTCATCCCTGCCGACTTTGGATTGAAATATTATGGATAAGGAACCATGGATTATCTATACAGGAAAAGATTTTGAGATATTTGTTCAACAACCTTCATTCTACAAATGTGGGGCCTGAGGCTCTGAGAGGGTGCTTGGATCCTGCCCAGTTGGGTAGCAGACTTGGGAAAGCAAGCCAGTTTCTGGAGTGCCAGTTCAGTGATTTTTCCATTGTAAGGGCTGAATCTGATATTTTTACCTATCTTATTTCCTATGATACTTCTTGCAAGTTTATTTGGCTCATACTCCATTTGTGGCTATGAGGGTTAAATAAGATAATGATAAAAGAAGCAGAAACATGAAATTTAATAAACATTAGTTGTCCTTCCCCTTTCTACAATCTCGTGTAAATGTAATTTCATAAACCACAACATACTTAAGGATACTTAAGAGAGCTCTCTATTTTAAGAAATTTGGAAGGAAATATTTTTGTAAAAGAAGAATCTTCTATAATGTAAGTAGCCATCCCTAGGTGATTTGTTTTGTCATCCCGATTATTTATAGAGCTGTGAGTGGAGTTTGTTATTTTAGGATTGATAGAAAACTCACTTAGCACACTAGTAGGCAAAAGGCAAAGTTGCATGCAATTTACCAGCTCTATCCCTAGTGGATTAGATACAGTACCTGTACATTCTTCAGGCACTATAAACTTTGTGATCTGCCCTGAGATGATGAGCCATATGGGGATGCTACACACCACTTGCTTCTCTTGGGGGAACCAGAATTCATTAGCTTTATAGGGTTGTTACTCTTTGACAAGAGCTGGCCAGGCTGGCCAGAAAGTCTACTTTTCCCATCAGGATGAGCTGATATTTTTCCTTCCTCTTTGCTGCATTCTTATGGGGGAATGAAATCTGTTTTCCCTGAGAACCATAATATTATTCCTGTAATATACTGGGTGCCTCCAAAGTGCAGACTGTCATCATCGAAATTCAGTGATTCTTGAAGAGCCCATTTTAATTAAGTGAGCTTTCATAAATTATTGGGCATACTTTGATCATGATGATGGCATCCACTAAATGATTAATGACTTTAGAACACATCAACGTGCTGATATATACTTGTCTCCAAATAACGCTAAATTATTAGTATTAGTGCTTTGATGAGGGCAGGCTTTCTGAGCTATTTGTTTAGTAGTGGCATATAGCATTACATTTTCTCCACATTTTCATAGCTACTCTCCCTTTTGGCCAGCAGTGCTCATTTGTGAGACCTCTGATCAAGATGATAGGTGGTTTCTGCATCTGTGCAGTCAAGTGTAGAAGAAGTACTGTGTACTACTGAAGACCTCAGGTGTAAAATCCCAATATTAACACTTGCTAGTTATGTGACCTTAGGCAAGAATCTTGATTGACTGTTCTGTGTCTCAGTTTGCTCCTCTGTAAATTGAGGATTATTGTAATTATCAACCTTACAGTGTGGTTGTCAGTATTAAATTATTTACTCTATGTAAAGAATCTAAAACTTTGTTTGATAACACATGGTTGTTCTGCCATTATTGCTGTGCAAGTGCATTAAGTAAAAAAAAAATAGAAAAGCAGTAAGATTTACAGTCTTGATATTCTTAGCAACTTGCTTTAATGTACTGGGCTGAGACTAACTATAGTTAGTAATATTCCTCTCTGCCATGTGATCTATTTGATAATGTCAGAGACTTCTTCATAGGCTTTGTCCACATAATCAGGTGTAGTGCAAGGTAGAAGAGCTGATAGGGTGTTAGAACTCTTTTACAAGGGTAATGGTTTGTCATCCAGTCACACAAGCCTTCTTGTTTTGAGTGTTGAGCTGATAGCTGGGTACATATTTTCTCATTACTCTGGTGGCTTTAGGTACACTGCAAATTGAGTGTTCTTTATCAACTTCAAAGCATGATAATAATTGTCATTGCCAAATGTCTATTTCAATTTTTTTTAAAAAGGAAACATTAACTTTCATGTCTTTTTCAGACATCTGAGGAAATTTATTGAAGCATAGGAGCCTAAGGAATGTCAAAAACAGATTCAATTTGGATGTGACGTTCTTGAAATCATTGTATTTTAATATTAGTAAAACCATTTGAGTCATGCAAAGGAATAATCTTCATTCTTGCAAGTGAACAGAATTCCATATCAGAATTTTATGTACTGTTAATACTCAATACAATGACAAATAACATCTATAATTATCTGTAATGTATTTGGAATCATATAAAGATTTTATTAAGCTTATTTAATCTTCAAAGTTAAGAAAATCATGGAAACCAATAAGATCCTCAGATAAACAGTCTTTGATAGTGGATACCTGAGAGAAGGACCATTTGTATTTCTTCTTTACATATAAAACAGTGTCTTAGTAGTACTCAACAAATGTTTGTTGAATGAACTGTGAATGTATGAAAGAATCAATTGTATAATTCTGAAAGAATATATTAGAATGAATAAAATGACTAGCATTTAATCAAGGCAAATTACTATACGCATAACCCCAGACAAATCAATTTATTATTTGGGGCCTCAGTTTATTCATTTGCAACTCAAAGATCAGATCTCATCAGCTCTACAGTCTTAAAAGTTTCCCATAGGATTTACACCATCATTTACTGCCAATCAATTTTTCTCTGGTGCAGAAATGCCTTTCACATTTCTATTAGCGAAGCAATGACAATGCCTGACATAGTCATTCCTTTTTTTTTCCTTTGCCTTTGGGATTTGAAAGTAAGATTTAAAAATCAATAACACATTGGGGTGGTGAATACACAAGATGATATACAGATAATCTATTATAGGTACACCTGAAACCTATATAATTTTATTAACAATGTCACTCCAATAAATTAAATAAAAACCACACCTAAAACAAAAGCAAACAACTAGAACAGGAACAGAACCACACAAATGGAGATCACATGGAGGGTTAGCAACAGGGGAGTGGGAGGAGGAGAGAGGGGGAAAAGGTACAGAGAATAAGTAGCATAGATGGTGGGTAGAAAATAGACACGGGGAGGGCAAGAATAGTGTGGGAGATGTAGAAGCTAAAGAACTTATGACACATGGACATGAACTAAAGGTGGGGAAGGTGGGTGGGAGAGGGTGTGCAGGGTGGAGAGGAATGATAGGGGAGAAATGGGACAACTGTAATAGCATAATCAATAAAATATATTTAAAATTTAATAAATAAATACCAATAATGCAAAAAATAGGCAAATATTAGGATCCACCTCAAAGAATAGTCAACTGCAACCATTGCATGAGAATAGTAATATGGTGTTTGGTATACAAAGTTTCTCCCTTTTTTAAATGTCATTTCTTTCTTTATTTCTAATTGTTTTTTCAATATGAGCTTGTTTCATGATTATGTGAAAATGCTTTGCTCCTAGAGTCTATTCTTATTTACTTGAAGAGTAACACAAGGTTGGACATACTCTTTAGTTTCTACCAGCCCATTTGTAAGTTGCCTACATTTCATTTTTTATTTTCCTAATAATTTCCAGGGGTTAAAATTAAATGAAGCCACACACTCCCAAGTGAATGAAATGTAAAACTAATGATTAGTGTTTGATTTAAGGGATAATAAAATGAAGGCTAACAGGCATAAGTTTTGCCTGGTATTTTGACAAGTGTCAAATTAATGGACAAGACAGAATTATTTCATTGAGTTTTTCTAATGGGATCTTCTTTATGGAATTTAGAGTAACACATACATACACACACAGATGTGGTTCCAAAATAAAGCTACTTACTCATAGTCTTCCTCTGACCTGCCCATCAGTGAATAAAGAATCCAGGGTCTGAACAATGAAGGGCCCTGAAAATCTGCTTATGGGAGCAGAAGTCAGAATTTAAAACAGGTGTTTTGATTTTGGTACAAGTAGTACTAAACATTGCTCAAACAGTTCAGTAGTAATCCACAACTTGTCAACACCCAGAGAACAGACCTTAAGTTAAGTAAATATTGAGCTGTTTCAGTAATCCCTTTCCTTCAGATAATCACACTTCAGACTAGCTTTTGATGTGCTTGACTTCCCCTACCATCTTGTAGGAAGCAGGTTGCCTAAGGAGAACTGCCTTAACTCTTTCATTTTAACAGGGATTAAAAGGAAGTTTTAGCTCACAATAGTTTCAATGTATTTATTACAAGGATACCCTTCAATAAAAGATCTCCAAACCTAAGCTAATTCATTAGAAGCAAAAATTGGATGAGCTGGATTCCAGTAAAACAGAACAAAGTAGAGGGTCCCTAGAGAATGTTCTGACAAGGGTGGTCAGTAATATGTTTATGGTTGTTAATACGTGAAACACAGATTTTATTCTTGTATCATTGTTGATCCATTTCACATTATTTTCTTTAAATTTTTTTTTTATTGTTGACACTGTTACAGGTTTCCCCCATTCGCCCCCTTTTCCCCCTGCCACTAAGTTCCCCACTTCCCCTGGCCTTCACCACATGAATTATTCTTCGTATGAACAACCAGAAATCTACTTTTGCCCACCTCTCTATGTACTAAAAATAACCAATCTTTATCCATGGTCTTATGAAATTCCTTCAGTTTTGGTCTAGATGTCTCCCAACCTTAGCCCAGAAGCTAATTGTGTCCCTTTCGCCATGATCAGCAACCACAAATATTCAAACAGGGTCTAACACCTGACTGTATTGAGCCAAGGCTTCACCTAGGTCAATAAGAGCACTATTTTTGAATACTACGCCTTCTGTCCCAATTCAAATACTTGAGGCTGAATTGCACACAAGCGTGAGTCATCTGGAATTAATCTTGGTAACAGAAATAATGACTCACTGAAATAAGTTGATACAAAAGTACAGTTGACTCTTGAACAATATGGGGTTTATGGATGCTGACTCTCCACACAGTCAAAAATCCACATACAACTTTGGCTCCTCCGAAATTTAACCCTAGCTGTCCCTTAATATGGCAGAGGATTGGTCCCAGGACCCCCCACAGATACCAAAATTTGAGGACACTCAAGTCCCATGTATAAAATGCATAGAACCAATGCATACAGTCAGTCATCCACATGTACAAATTCCCAACCAAGAATCAAAATACTGTTTCTTTTTTAAATTTTTATTAAATTTATTGGAGAGACATTGATAAAATTATATAGGTTTCAGCCATATAATTCTGTAATACATCATCTGTATATTGCATTGTGTGATCACCACCGAAAGTCAAGTCTGCCCCCATCACTCCATTTATCCTTTCTTTACCCTCTTCTCGTTCCCCCACCTCCCTTTCCCTCTGGTAATCAATGTACTATGGTTTGTGTCTATGAGTTGTTTTCTTTTTTCTTTGCTTAATTTCTTCATCTTGTTACCCAGCTCCCCAGACCCTCACTCCTCTAACAGCTGTCAGTTTTTTTCTTTGTATCTATGAGTCTTTTTCTGTTTTGTTTGTTTATTTTGTTCACTGGATTTCAATGTCCCACAGTTTTTGGATTGTTGTGTCATCATTTTCATTTGTTTCAAGGTGTCTATTGATTTCCTCCTGGATCTCATTGTTGACCCATTCATTGTTTAATAATGTGTTATTTAGCTTCCATGTCTTCGCATGCTTTTCGATGTTCTTGTGATTGATTTATACTTTCACAGCATTGAGATCAGAGAAGATGCTTGATATGATTTCATCTTCTTAAATTCACTGAGACTTATTTTGTGTCCTAAGTGTGATCTATCCTAGAAAACATTCCATGTGCACTTTCAAGGTACATTCTGCTGCTTTGGTGTGAAATGCTCTGAAGGTATCAATATGATCTAATGTATTGTTTAAGGCTGCTGTCTCCTTGTTGATTTTCCTGCCAGAAAGATCTATCCATTGAAGTCAATGGGGTGTTAAAATCCCTGACTATGGCTGTATTCCTGTCAATCTCTCCATATTCGTCCATCAAGATTTGCTTTATATATTTAGGTGCTCTTATTTGGTGTATAAATATTTACTAGGGTTATATCCTCTTGTTGGACTGCTCTATCATTATGTATTATCCTTTGTTTCTTACTATAGCTTCTGCTTTAAAGTCTATTTTGTCAGATACAAGTACTTCTACTCCAGCTTTAAAAAAATTCCATTTTCATGAAATATCTTTTGCTTCTAGTCTGCTTGTGTCTTTTATTCTGTGGTGGTTTTCTTGTAGACACCATATTTACCGGTCTTCTTTTTTTTATCCATTCAGCTAGCCTATGTCATTGATTGGAGCATTTAAGCCTACATTTAAAGTGATATTTTATAGGTGTGTCCAATATTTATTGCATTTTATTCTTTATAACTATGATCCTCTGTTCTTCCCCCCTCTTCCTTCTTCCTCTTCCTTTTCTTCTTCTTCTTCCTCTTCCTCTTCTTCTCTTTCTCCTTCTCCTCCTCCTCCTTCTAGAAAACCCTTTAATATTTCTTATAATACTCGTGGTTTGGTGGTACTGAACTGCTTTAGCTTTTTATTTTCAGGGAAGCTCTTTATTCATCCTTTAATTTTAAATGATAGTCTTGCTTGGTAAAGTAGTCTTGGTTGAAAGTCTCTACTTTTCGTCACTTTGAATATTTAATGCCAATACCTCCAGGCCTGAAACGTCTCTGTTGAGAAATCAGATAACATTTTTATGAGAGATCTCTTATAGGCAATTAACTATCTGCCTCTAGCTGCTCTTAAAATTCTCTCTTTGTCTTTAACCTTTCCTATTTTAATTATGTTATATCTTGGTTTGATCATCTTTGAGTTCATCTTGTTTGGGATTCTCTGCACTTCCTGGACTTGTGTGTCATTTCCTTTTACCATGTCAGGAAATTTTTCAGTCATTTTCTTTTTAAATAGGTTCTTGATTCCTTGCTCTCTCTGTTCTCCTTCTGGTACTCCTATGATGTGGATTTTGTTACACTTCATGTTGTTCCAAAGGTTCCTTAAACTATCCTTATTTTTTATGCTTTTTTTAAAAAAAATTGCTGATCTGACTTGGTGTTTTGTTCCTTGTTTCCAATTCACTAATTTAATCCCTTGCTTCATCCAGTCTAATATGTATTCCTTCAAGTGCATTCTTCATTTCAGATATTGTATTCTTCAAATCCGACTGGTTATTTTTTATGGTTTCTATGTTTGTTTGGCTTTTTTTTCCCGCTTGCTGCGTCTTTGTTGAAATTATCACTAAGTTCCCTGAGCATCATTACAACAATTTTTTTGGAACTCTGTATCTGGTAAATTGCTTGCTTCTATTTCATTGAGCTCTTCTTTTGGAGATTTCTCCTGTTCCTTCATTGGGGACACGTTTCTTTGTCTTCACATTTTTGCTGCCTCTTTGTGTTTGTTTCTATGTATTAGGTAGATCTAGTGTGACTCCCAGCCTTGGTGTGTTGGCTTTATGTTCTATGTGTTCTGTGGGATCCAGTGGCACAATTGCCTTCATCACTGTATCTCAGTGCTCCAGAAATTTCCTTTGTGTGTTTTATGTGAGTCCTCCTCTTGTAATTGAGTCTTCTCAGCTTGTTCATGTGTGGGGTCAGCCTTCATGCTGGCTCACTGTGAGGTTCAACCTCAACCACAGCATGTGAGCTGCTGTGCGGGTGTTCACCACACAGAGCGGAATTTGCCTCAGCATGATCTGAAATACTGTTTTAATGGTTTTGTTGCCTCCATACATGGGAAAATCACAGACATGGAGGGCTGAATATATTTATTGAAAAAATTATATCTGCATATAAGTGGGCCTACTCAGCTTCAAGGATCAACTCTACTGTGATTTGAATGATTAAAATGATAAAAGTTATTTGATGTTTTCCATCTTTCCTATTGCAGATCCACCTTTTGTACTGCTTATCTCTAGATTAGATACTTCTTTCCTCTATATTCAAAAGAGGTAGAACCTATTTTGAAGAGTGCAAAATTCTCAATTTAGATATTATGTCCACCTATACAATAAATTAATTAGACTCAGGACAATGGACTCTGGTTATTGAGACTTATTTGGCCCAGACTTCGCAGATTGTGTTAACATGGATCTTGCTCCTTCCTAGTTAAATTACAAATATATATATGATAGCAAAATATTATTATAATAATGAATGGTCATCTTCTTTCCTCATGACTTTCAGGAAGCTGGTGAGGCTGCTGATTTTGGTGAAAGGGGCACAATTAGATCCTGGGGTAAGGTCTGGAGACATCTAAACCAAGACAAAAAGAATTTCATAAGACCATGGGTGGAGATTTCATAAAACCATAGATCATTTTTAGGACATATGATGACAAAGCATAGAGAATTGGAGTGGTCAGTGTGACCTTCTACTCCGTAAAGCTCTGTTGATGTCCCAGCTAACCCCAGGGCCTGATTCCCACATCTGTACCTCTACCCACACTGGTCTCCAACTAGACATTGTCTTCTAGGTAATCCACAGGCATTTTAATTTGGCAAAGCTTGTTTCTCAAGTTTCACGACTGATTGTTTCAGCATGTGGTCTTTTCTGTGATGCTATACTCAGCTTGAAATAGGTAATTCAAATTTTCCTTGAGAGCTAAATCTTGATGGAAAGAAAACAAAACAAAACACTATAGAGGTTAGAGAAATGGCCCCTTAGTTGCTATATAAGGGAAAGATTATTCTGGATTTGACAGTGCTCAGACTAACACTATCTGTCATTAGAATAATAAAACCAACTTTCCTTTTCTGATTTTTATTCATCATTTGCTAGCCTTTACAGTGTGTTTTTTCCCCAAATATGGAACATTGGCTTCAATATTACTTAATGCAAAATGTGGAATATTGGCCTCAATATTATTTAGTGCAAAAATTCCTACCATACTAAATAAACTTCTTCAGAATATGGTCTGTTACCTATCATGCTGTAGATGTTCAAAAAGCACTTTGAACATCAAAAACAAAAAATGGTTTTTAAATGAAGGCGGGAGTGAATAATAACTAGAGAATCTGAATTGTCCTTAAAGGTGCCTGGGGGCAGTTTACGGTCTTTTAAGGATGGTGAAAAATGTGGCACAAATTCTTCTCCAAAAAGTGTAATGAGTTATACAATGACCAATGCTCTGAAGAAAAAGACCAGATAAATCACAGGTATATTTCAACACACTTAGGATATCATGATAGGCTATTTTCCATCTTTCTCAAAGAAAAGCACTACATAATGTAATTAACATATTTTGGATGTATCTCTCCCCTTGGTCGTGGTGAGCTGATGGGGCATGAAAAGTTAAGATTATGAGGATTTAATCGCAGATTTTTATTTAAAAGATTGCAAAGGGTTTAGAATAAAGCAGAAACCCTAGTTAATCAAAGAAGCATTCTACATTTCTCAGTGTTACAAAAATAAAAGGAGAAAAAAATAAAAACTTGAAGCGTGATTCTATGATGCGTTACTAAACTACAAGGATGAAATACCAGTCATTTTACTAGGAGTGGGCAAAATGAACTACATTTGGATTACATATGATGATGAATGATAATTGAATTCCTTTTCTGATTTTTTTGAGATAGTATTATTTTATTTTACAGGAATTTTCTAATTTTGAGAATGTAAAACCAGAAAGAAAGTAAGTCGAATTTACCTTGAAAATTTTATGTTCTCTTAATTCTATGATGTTGAATGGAATCTTTTAGTGTTTTTTTCTGTCAAAGTGCTTTTTAAAAATTGTCATGTAGAAATCTATGTATGTTTTACTCTGCTACCATTTATCTGTTTATGCTGATGCATAGGATATGTACGGTGCGATATTCCTGTAGACAAGGCTGTGAAAATTAAATTTTCAGAAAAAGAAATGTGTTTACACTAGGCTCAAATTAAAGTGGGAGCCTACTCAAAAACATTTCTATCAGTGATCTATTAATCTTCTGAAGAGTTCTTTTAATCCAAATAAAAATGTGTTTGCAAAGAGATTTGGGTTATTTAGGTCAGGCTCGGCTTTACATTCAGCGGATCAGGTCCCCAGAGGAGGTGACACACACATGTTGCAGTAATGGGATTTGGGAAGGAAGTTGGTTTATTGGGAAATGTCCAGGCTGGTTGCTGATGATACAGAAAAATGAGTACCTTGCACTCCAGAATGGTCCGAGACTAAATTGTTAAGATGTGAAATCTTCTCTGGACACAGTTCCAGCCACCTCCCCCCACAGCCCCTGCCCTCCCTGCCCCGACTCCCTCAATTACTGCATGCTTGCATATTCTTTCCTCCCTTCCCTGCTCAAAGCTTTCTCCCAGTAAGGATATAAAATGCATCCATAGTAAGTAGGTAATTGCAGGATTAACAGTTTAGAGCACCTGCCAGGCAAGGGTAGTTGTATTTTAGCCACAGTTAACTACTAAAACTACAACAGTGTCATTTTAAACATGAACTGCATAAAAAATAAAAAGCCCCCCCCCCGCCAGGGTTCTTCTCAGTCTTAAAAATCAACTGAATTATGTAGCTGTTTATTCTATCCACAAATAAGAAACTCACTAATACCAAATCAAAAACTTAAAAACCACAGCTATTGGCTTATGATTGATTTGAGACTGGAGGATACTAACAGGTGGAGGGGAAGATGAGAATGAATGAAATGGAAAGGACCTGATGCCAACTGAATTAGGGTTTTTCAAACATAAACCAAATCTATCAAAGTGCTCCTCAGATTCCAACCAGTTAAAATAAAATTGAAGACTCTCTTGCCTTCTTTGATTTTTTTTTGCCCACCACTCCCCTGAAGGGAATAACATCTGTTGTTATGCACCTGCCTCACTTTATAATATTATAAATAGCTTTTTTGGAACACTTGCTATTTGCCAAGAAAGGTCCTAAGCATTTTGCATTAGAAATAAAATAAATAAAATGGTTAAGAAAAAAGAAAAATTACACGTGCAGTGTTTTGCTTACAACCCTGAGCTTAAAAAAACAAAAAAAGTTACCTTGGGTTTAACTTAATGACTACTATGACTAGAAACAGGTGATACACTCAAGCTATAACAAAGTTAGTTATATGTGTAGGATACATGTGTTTTCACCCAACACTTAAGTTGATTAACATGGTTGAGTCAGCGTACTCTTATCTCCTGTTTCCATTTTAGACATTTTATTATGGAAAATTTAAATTTTACATGGTGGAAGAGATAATGATCATATCACATCCCCAAGCTTGAACAAATATAGATTTATAGTCAGTCTTAGTTCATCTCTATCCATTCGCCTCCCCTCTACCCCCAGCCCTCACTAGGTTGTTTTAAAAATAGATTCCAGACATATGGTTTCATGTTTCAATACACCTTTAAAAAACAAGAACTGCTTAAAAAAAGTAACCACAATACCATGACTGAACTAGCACAAAATGAGAAAAATGACTTAATATCACCAAATACAGTCAATGTTAAAATTTCTGTAATAACATCAGATAATTTTTATAGTTAATTTGAATCACAATCCAAACAAGATTCATGTAATGCATTTGATTTTTGCCTCTTAACTTATGTTTCTTTTCTATTTATTTGAAACTCTGCTGGCTATTCTGAGGAATTTCCCATATTTAAAATTTTTTTCTGATTGCATCCTTGTATTTAAAAAAAAAACAAACATGCTCTTTTATCCTCTATTTTCCTTGTAAAATTTTAGTCAGATCTTGAGGCCTGATAAGATTCAAGTTTTTATATACATATATATTTTTAAAGTAGGTCATCAGTGACTACATACTTCCTGATGCATTACAAGGAAATCCTCATATCTGGTTGTCTCTACTTTTGTAACTGAAATTGCTTAGTGGGTTCAGATGGTATCAGGTTGATCCATCCAGCACAAAGTTACAAATCAGCCTTTCAATTAAAAGCTTTAACAGCAATTGATGATTATTGCCCAGATCATTGTTTTGATTGCACAATGGTTATATTAAATTTGCTCATTCTTTCTGCAATTATTGAACATAATTATTTAAAAAAGAACTTCTATCTACTTGATTATCTGGAGTTACATTCATGTAGAAATGACCCACTTTTGGGGGGGGTTAATGAATGTTAGTTTCTCCATATTGAATGGAAATTTTTAGGCCAAGATTATGCTATATTAACTGTACTTTGCCATTTATAGTCAGAAAAATACAGAATTATGTGTAGGCCTTACTTAGAAATAGCATTTATTTCTGTTGTTAAAGGCACTACCCATGTGTCTAAATGATCTTACTCCTGTTAGATTAAAATACTATTATTTATTAAATATGAACCTAAATATCTATTTCTTTTATTTTTCTAGGTCAATCTGGAGATCTATGTCTAAAAACAAAGGATTTGGTTGGTAATTCATGATTACTCATGCAGATGATATGGTCTTTTTCCATGAAAGTTCTTTCCTATGCTACTGACATAAGCAACAATAAGTGATTAATGAAAAACAAATGGAGTTTTCTTTACATTTTATAGAAGAAATTTTTAAAAATGAATGTGATTCCATTCTAACTTTAAATTGCTAACGCAAATCATTGATCATTGACCTCTTCTAAGAGGTCATCTTGACCTCTTAGATGTCTTTTCAGATTTATAAATCTAGGAGTAAATAAAACAATTTAAAAAATAGTTGTATTACAAAAGACTTTTCAACAACATTTCAAACAGGTGCTAGTTTCAGTTATACAGCTTAGTGGTTAGACAATCACATAATTTACATAGTGTTCCCCTCAATATTTCCAACTGGCACCGTATGTATTTATCACAATATTTGGACTATATTTTCTATGCTTTACTTTCTTCCCCATGACTGTTTTGTAACTACCAAAGTTCACTCCTTAGTCCTTTCACCCAGGGCCCCAACCCCCACCATCTGGCAACCACCAGTCCTTTCTCTGTATGTAGGAGTCTGTTTCAATTTTGTTTGTTCCTTTATTTTGTTCTTTAGATTCTATATAAGCCAAATACCATACAAGTCACATGGCATTTTTCTTTCTCTAACTGACTTATTTCACTGAGTATAATACTCTTTAGGTCCATCGATGCTGTCACAAATGGTAAGATATCAATCTTTTCTTAAATGGCTGAGTAATGTTCCATTGCATATAGATACCGCATCTTTTTTATCCACTCACCCTTTGATATACAGTTGGTTTGCTTCCAAAGGTTGGCTATTGTAAATAATGCTGCAGTGAACATAGGGGTGCCTATATTGTTTTGGATTAGTGTTTTTGGCTTCTTTGAATAAATCCCCAGAAGTGAATCACTGGATTGTAAGGCAGTTCCACATTTAACTTTTGAGGGAACTCCATACTGTTATCCACAGTGGCCATACCAGTCTGCATTCTCACTAACAGTGTACAAGTGCTCCCCTTTCTCCGCATCCTTGGCAACACTGGCCATTTGTGGTTTTGTTGATGGTAGCCATTCTGATGAGTGTGAGGTAATATCTCATTGTACTTTTAATTTGCATTTTTCTGATGATTAGTGACATTGATCATTTTCCACATGTCTACTGACCAGCTGAATGTTCTCTTCAGACAAGTGTCTATTCAGATCCTCTGCCCATTTTTTAATAACTGGATTGTTTGCTTTTTTGGCATTGAGTAGTGTGACTTCTTTATAAATTTTAGATATTAACCCCTTATCAGATGCATCATTAGCAAATATGTTTCCCCATTTAGTAGATTTTTTTCTTCATTTTTTGATTGTTCCCTTTGCTATGGAAAAATGTGTTAGTTTGATGTAATCCCATTTGTTTTCTTTTGTTTCCCTTGCCCAAGGAGATATAGCAGAAAAATACTGGTACCAAAAATGTCTGAGATTTTACTACGATGTTTTCTTCTAGTATTTTTATGGTTCCGAGTCCCACATTTAAGTCTAATCCATTTTGAGTTCATTCTTGCATAAGGTATAAGAAGGTAATCTATTTTCACTTTTTTACATACGTCTGTTCAACTTTTCCAGCACAGTTTCATGAGTAGACTGCTTTTATCCCATTGTATGTTCTTGCCTCCTTTGTCAATATAAATTGACCATATAGGTGTAGGTTTATTTCTTGGCTCTCTCTTGTGTCCCATTGATCTATGTGACTATTTTCATGCTAGTACTATAGCGTTTTGATTACATGCCTTGTATTATAGTTTTAGTGTCTGTGATTACATTATCCATAGTGGTAATAAAGGGAACCGATGGTTTGTATTTTAGATCTGAAGTAAATCTCTAGTTCTATAAATTACTTTTTGAAAGCTAGTGGATAATGTCTCTCTTTCCCTTACAGGATATCGAGTGACACTAATTATAAAACATTCACAGTGGCAAAACATCTGGATTATTTAGTCAATAATTCATTTTTTATTCAGTCTGTCAAGCTTGGGGATATCTTTTCTCCTTTCTTTCTCCCCTGTAGAGCCTAGGAGTTGGATGCTCAAACTACTTTTTCCCTTTTTTCAAAATCATGTACCTGGATTGCTCTGAAAAGCTTATTTAGAACAAGCTGATAACCATCAATGATTGTATCTTCCAAGGGAATCTCCATTCTCCTAGCATGCTATTTAGTTTATGCACAGAAGACTACAGAGGTTTCTATCCTAACTTGATTCTTGATGATCAAGGCCTTTTCTCTAGTCAAATAGGAGGGTTCATTTCCATTTGATGCTTTGCTTGTATTTGCATTACTTAAAACCAATTCTTCATTTCCATGCAGTTCAGTTCTTCACACATGTCCAGGGCCTTCTTTAAATGTCAGGAGGACATGACTGAGCAAATGTTGGTTTTTTCATTCAAGGATTTTGAATCTACCACAGCTCACTGTTTTCTCAGCACAATCATTTTTTAAAAAACACAATCAAGTATTTCAGTAGCAGCATTCTACCATATATGCTTGGGTGCTTATGTAGTTCATGGAAACAACAGGAGCCCACAGGACACCAGGGGATGTCCATCACTGACTAGAACTTCCTAGAATGGACCATAGAACTTTTGTTTCATATCACCAAGTTACAACAATGTGCAGAATTTGTTTTGATTTTAAATTTCTTATACTTGCTGTGAATTCTGCCAACCAATCCTCTGTTTTACTTTAGAAAAGAAAACAGTCAATGACACAATTTGGCAGGAATCCTGCAAGCCTGAGAATGATTCCCACATCAGAAGACTCTGTCAGCTAAAAGGTAATTGCTAAATTTAGTTCTGCTGACTTTGCATTTTCCCAAAGTAGTTTAAAGGGCAGGTAAAAAAAATTTACATATTTTTCCATTAAAATAAGCAGGGCATTGTGGTCTACTTAAAAAGAAAGACAAATAAATAGAATATATATATTATTAATAGAATATAAACACATACGTGTAGATACACAGAGACACACGGAAAGGAAGTGAAATCTAATTAAGTTGCCTGTTGAAGCAAAGACTCAAGTGCAAATAATATTTGAAAGTCTTTAATGTCCAAAATAATTTAAAATGTATTAAAAATCAGCACATCAAATAAACCTCTAAAAAATAACATGAATATATTAACAGTTGTTATGTTTAGATTTCCTTTAAAAATTTAAGAGAAATAACTGATTACTAACACAAAATTATACCATTTTATAATTTAAAAATTCCCCAAAGCAAGTTAGCAGCCAGGTATAAAATATTCATTAATAATAAATCACTTCAAAATTAAAATAACTTTGGGAAGGTAATGAATAAAAAAAGTCTTAAGGGTTCACAAAGATGAACAACAGAATAAAAAGTTTATTTAATTGGCATTGTCTTTACAGTGTTACTTGAACAAGAAATATTTGATTTTATTAGTTGTTGATTATTTAAGTGTTTCTGACTTATAAATAAAAATATGTTTACTATCTTGGGACAAAGGGAATAATTATAGCATATATTTATATATGTTCAAATTTTGCCTTTTGTTTTTTTAAAAGAGCTCTTGGCTTTACAAAATATAAAAATAATCATTTTCCCTTGAAATATTTATATTTTATTAAATATTGTGTAACATTTTGGTGAATAATTTTAACTAAATTTTTAAAATATTTACAAAAAATATTATAAAAATACATAGGTGAAACACTGGGGATTATTTAATTATAGCATTTTCTTTTGATTACAATACAGAAAATGTTTTAATAATATCAGGTTTTGATTTGACTCTATCTTCATCTCAGGGATGCCAGCTATCTTCACTCACACTCTCTGTAGGTTAGCCAAACACTCATCTATCCATTCCTTTAATAAACATGCTATTTTTAGAGTATTGTATATTGATGTATAGATAAAGGTATAACTTATTATAGATATTTTAGTTATAAGATTGACTATAAATCTCTTCAAGTATTCTAATTCCTAAAACTACTTTTCTGTGAACTTGTAAAAAATTTTGTGAGTAATAGCAGGTGATTCTATTATAGCTACTCTGATAAAGCAGCAAAATATCTTGGTCATTAGGTGAGGTTCTTAGGATTTGTGGTGTCATTTTTGTCAGAGAAGGAAGAAAGCCTCTACGGAAATTTTCTCACCTGTGATATTTCTCAGAATCTGAGTGACCGTGTGTTTGGGGTGTGTGTATCTAAGAAGTTTCGCTGGCATTTCAGCATTAGTAGCTGAGTCACAGGACATTTCCTAGGGATTAACGCTGCGCTAGGAAGAGTTGATGGCCTGAGACCAAGGCTGTTGATGTGATTGTAAATTGAAAGAAGAAACTCAGTGGGGGAGGGAAGGCCACAAGTAATAGACTTGAATTTTATGGGAGTAGTAGCTTCATTTAGAAGGCTCGGAGTATTTCTAAGCAATTAGTGCCCTCCATATTAACCCATAATATTTCTTTCTCATTTTAAGCCCTACTTTTTAACTGTTAATTGCACAATTACTTCAGAATGGTTTACTATCTATGCCTGAGGATAGGCAGTCTGTGAAATTCAGTGAGAGGAAGATCTGAAGGTGCATTATTGCTGTCATCCACAGCCCATGATTTTCTTGAACACTAATAATGAAATTGTAAAGACAGTTCCAATAAAACAGAAGAAAATATATAGGGAAATAAATGGTAGCGGTGACGCTAGCTCCCAGAGAATCTGTTGAAAACTCCAAGACCAAAGAAAAAAAGCCTTTGTTTCCATTTCAGTTTCAAAATGGTATTTCTACATGACACATATTAACAGCACTGTTGTCCTAAAATATATTGGGGCCTGATGAAAGGAACCTCCATGGGCAAAGGATCTGTGCCTGCTATTTTAATTTATGAACAAATTCACATAGCTTGATAACATGATAACAGGACTGTTTTATCAGTTAAGAGATAATTTATCAGAATGAGTTGAGTGTCAGGAGAATAACATTTTAGTTTATCTAGACCAGTTCCTTCTCCTAAAAAGAATTTTATCTAAAAGTGTGTCTGTGCTGTTAACAGAGACTACATCTGTAAAATAAATCTAAGATAAATTATGTGCTCAGGACTTATTTTAAACCATTTTATTTATTCATTTTTAGAGAGAGGTGAAGAGAAGGGGAATGAGAGGGAAAGGATTATCAATGTGTGGTTGCCTCTTGAGTGCCCTGTACCAGGGACCTGGCCCGCAACCCAGGCATGTTCCCTGACTGGGAATCAAACTGGCAACCCCTTGGTTCATAGCCCATGCTCAATCCACTGAGCTACACCAGCCAGGGCAAGTGCTCAGGACTTTATAACTGAAAAGTTGGCAATATTTAGGTAGCAAGGAAAATTAACCTGTCATTCATATTAATAGTATTGTCAGCATTATAAGCAAGAAAACTATTTATAATATTCATTTTAGTAAATTAAAATAATTTAAAAATCTTTACATTTACTTTTGCCTTAATTTTGTAGGAAAAAACAACCTTATGTTTTAAATCTATAATTTGGAATTTACCTAAAATCAAGTTATGATTTAAGTAAAGATAGTTTTAAAAACAGGGTTTTTATATTTTATGCCAGAAACTACAAAGAATAAAAACAAAGCAAAAATTTAAAAAGGAAATAGAACATGTTTGGAGATTTAGAGATTTTTTTTCAAACAATGTTACTGCAGTAGATTTTTCCATAAAACATAAAATATGCAAAAAACTATATTAGTAAAGGAAGTAGGGTCTGAATAAGGTCAGGAAACATGTTAGTAATGAAAGGAGTATTAATTCCACTCATACTGCTACAAAATTGTTTTAAAAATAAATCTTCTTTACCAATGGTTTTGATAAGATTCATTATAGTTAACTGGTAGAAGAGAAATGTTAGGTCCTTCAAGTTTAACATTTGAATTACCATTGGTTTGAAACCTTTCCTGAATTCTAGTCAATATTATTTGGTCAACTTCTTCAGAGTAAGCAAATGAATATTCTGCTTAATTTTTCCAGACATTATTAATTCTTTTTCTTTATTGGATTGATACCCTCCTTTTCAAGAGGATAAATGCATAAAGTCACAAGTTTATTTACTACTCTGTTTAATTTTTAGGAACCACAATTTTAATTTAAAAACTGTTTTCCAAGAGCATGTGACTTGAGTCTGGTTAAAACGAACAAAAGGAGGAAAGGCAGAGAGAAGCCCTGACTCACACCTGAATGCCTGCTTAGGATGTGGAAATAAAACTCACTGAGCAAAGGCTGCCTGCTAAGCGGGCCTCTTTTATTTCCAAGAAAGGTTTTGTGAATTGAATGGGACCACTCAGAGTTCAAGTTTTACATACAAAAGAATCTTGGGATGAATTCAATTCAGTAGGGGAACTCTTACCAGGAATACAGTTACCTGAGCATGGTCAGAAGTATCTCTGTTAGAATAACCTAGAAGCTGATTAGGAATACTGTTTTTGTTTTATTTTGTTTACTTAGTCTCATTTTCCCCTGCCTCTGCTTTTGAGGAACAGTCAGAATGTTTCTGTTGTATGGTGCATTTTTCTGCACACTCTTATTGTGACCCACTCATGTAGTTTATGTGTGCTCTTACACTCTTGCTGCAAGCAAACTTCCCCAAAACTAATGACATCATACAACATTTTACCAGTCTCCTGGGGGTTGGAGATCAGGAACCCAGTCAGGGTAGCATTTCAGGATGTCTGAGGCTTCATCTAGGAGGACTTGAATAACTGGGGAGGACTTAAATGTCTGGTGGCTGGAATCACCTGGAGGCTTTTTCACTTCCATGTCTGGTATCTGTTCTGGGATAATTGAAGGCTGTGCTCAGCTGGGATGGTCACCTGGAAAACCAGTATGTGGCTTCTCCATTTCACTTAAGCTTTTCCCAGGCCAAGGGCTAGATTTTAAGAAGGAAGGTGCTGAGAGGAAACCTCACACATCACACAGGGAAGTGTCTCAAGAGAAACATCCCAAAATATCAAGGCAGGGCAGATAGCTTCTTCTGACCTAGACTTGGAGGAGTTCACAAATTCTACTGTGGCAAGTGAGTCAGTAAGGCCGGCTCAGTTCAATAAGAGGCGAACTGAACCCCATTTCTTGCTAGAGGAGTGCCGAGGTCACACTGCAGAGTATGTGGTGTGAAACATCTTTGAAAAATACAGCTGCAAATTGTCTAGTTCAACTATTGCAAATTTGTTGCTACCTAGGACCAAATTGCCTCTGTCTCTATACATGTGTTCTTGTAAGGTAATATTTGGGAGACTCTAAATAAATAAAAATGTGTAAGACCATAAAAAAAATGCCTAATCTTCATGAAATGCCATTTTCCTTGTGGCTCTTCCTTAGTCCTAAACCCTCAAAGTTTCCTATAGAAGATGCCACAAACTAACAGCTCTATAAATGAATTTATTCTGAAAAAAAAAAAAAAAAAAAGCTTACTTAGGCCATTTGTATTTTAAAAACTAGGAAATTTTGCATTAAATTCCAAATATTTACACTCTTTTGGAAAACAAAAAGGACTTGGGCAATCCTGGACTCTGAGTCTGAGGAGATTTCAGCTGAGATCTGAGTTCCCTGGCTGGCCTTTGGCAGGGCTGGCCCTGCAGTTCAGCTCACCGCAGACCTCCCATTGTCTCCCTGACAAAGTCCACTTCATTTAGTTATGTTACATGGTTAACTTCTGCCTTTGTAACATTGGTTTAGTGGGTTACGTCCAAATTTCTCCCCCTGGCATTGAAAGCCCATCAAAATTCCGCCTTACTTACTCTCCCAGCCCTTCCTCCTCCTGCGTTATGTTCAGAATTACTTATTGCAGGCCCATCTCAATCTCTACATTTAATTAAACACATTCCACTCATTCCACACTAAGGCCAATGTTCACAGCATTGTCACTGCATTTTAACTTTTCTTTTTCTTCTATCTTTCCAAACTATATCCATTTTTCAAACTTCCATTGACTGGGCCCCGCCTCTTCCACAGTACTCTGGGTCGTGGTGACCTCTCCCTGTGGTAACCTCTGAATCACTCAGTTCACTGTCTTGCACTGTTATGCACATGATGCAAGGCATGTGCTACTCCTCAGCTGCTTGCAGATTCTAAAGCACAAGCGCTGCTTGACTGTTCTTTTCCAGTACCCAGAAGAATAGAGACGTTGCTCTCTAAAACTCATGTTAAAGGGATCAGAAAAAGGAAGAGGTAGAAAGAAATAAAGGAGTGGAGGAAATAGTTTTTTTTCTAAATACAGAAACTAATAAAAATAATAAAGCTTCAAAATTCTACTTCATGATCCTGGCTCTGTGATGAAACTTATTGCCTTGAAGAACCAGATCACAAAACCAGCTCATTTTAAAATTTAGCATTTTCTAGAATCCTGCAACGTGGTTACTCTGGTTTTAAACATTAAGTAATTGGTGTAAATAACTCTGAGACTGAGCTGTGGATTTAACATATCTTTTACCATTTGCTATGATGGGGATCTGGAGAAAAACTTGCACATAATTTTTACTGAGCATGAAGGGCAGACCTCACCTATGTCTTCTTCCCTGACAAGAGTGTGGGAATAAGGAATAGTGGGAAATTAAAGGACTAACTGGAGGTAACAAGGTGTGAAAGTGAGAGAAAAAGTCACTGGCCTGTTGTGGTCAGGTGATTTCTGGGGGTCTCAACACCCTCATCTGTAAACTGTGCAGCTTGGATTAAGGAATCCATGAAGTCCCACTGTTTTTTAGCACATGCTATTCTGGATTTAAATAAACTGATCCCCTTTTACAGGGCATGAAAGGGAAATGTTACTACCTTTTGAAAAATTTCCATTAGCTGCGCGTAAATAGATGCCACGTGGCACAGCTTTTACTAACACCTGCACAGAACAACTGCAACATAATTCAGGTTGAGATGGCATAATAATGAAGTTCAAAATGCCAGTGTTGGAAAGATTCATTTAACAGAAACAGATGAGGTGATAACTTCATGGAATCATAGCATTTGGGAGTCAAAAGAGGCTTTTGTGTCTATGTGCTGCCCTTTTACTACCACCGACAGGGAAACTGAGTCCCGGAGAGGCTTCATGTCTTGTGTAGGTACACAGCTGTTCGGGGGCATTCTTCACTTTCGTTTTGTTAAATTTCTATTTTATATTTATCTGCTTTGAGTAAGAATAACATTTTTAAGAAAATAAATATTTATGATCTAGTCAATATAGTACCTTAATAAACTGAAGAAAAACATGAGTATTATTCAATAAGTTATACTCACACTTCTTAAATCCTAGAATTTCTTTTAACCCATATATAACATTAATCTGTTTTAATAGATTTACATGAAGATGATTTTCTTTTGAGTAATAACATGCATACTCTTCAAGGAGAAAACGTACAAGACATTTCCTTTCAGGTAATGTGAATTTTCAACACTTACGAGGTGTTTTGTGAAAATCGTCTTGTTATTGAGCTGTATAATATGCTAAGTAGTGTACAAGGCTTACATAGCCTTGTAGCTAGTTTGTATTTACTTATCACAAGTTGTATTGTAATTGATATGCTTATGTCCCTGGGAATTAGAATATAAATGAAAAAAATAAAATGATGACTTGAGTTAATAAACCATTTTGATTATGCAAAACATCATGTACTTATCACCTTTTGATAAGTAGCTCTGAGCCTGTTATAATTAATATACTGGGATTTTCTCCAACAAGACCTGTGCTAAGTGCTTTAGAACTATCTGGCAACCTTCAGCATGGGGTACGTGACTTTTTTTGTTTTTTTTTTTTATGTTTGTTATAAAAATATACAGTGTGATTTCTGACATATCCCTTTAAAAATGCATTAATTAGCCCAGAAGTTCAAGCAATTATGAATGTCTGAACCTTAAGCCTCCTTAATAATAATAATAATAATAATAATAATAATATATTAATAACCAAATAGTTGCTATTCACCCCGTAACAAAATACAGAGCGTGTCAATAGGACCGACTCAGGCATTATACTGATTTTTGCTATTTTTCTGACACTGATGGCATTCTCTTTGATTATTCTGATATTTTATTAGAAAACTTAGAACTGACCTTTCTTGGTGCAGTAGATTGATCAACAGCAGAGGCTACACATAGCATATGAATTGTGAGGGGCGGATGTGATGAGGAAAGGGAGCTCGAACTCTTCAGTCCAGCCTGATTTCTTAGGCTGATGAATTAAGCAGTGGACCATAACTTTTGATGAACCACAGTTTCTGCCGGCTGTTCTGAAGCGTCTGCAGTGGCGGATCCCTGCTCCCAGGCCACTGCACAAGGCTACACGTGGCCTGATTGCCTGCTGGCCAGGGGCTTCTCTTGCAGAGCTGGTTGAGAGCTCTGAAAACAGGCAGCTCTGTTTGAATCTGTTTGGTCATCTCCTCAATCTCTCTCTGTATCAGTTTTCATCATTTGAAAAATCAGTCTGTAAGGAACCCGCATCTCATGGCTGTTGTAAGAATTAAGGGAGGTCCTTCATTAAAGCACTTAGCTTCGCGGCTGGCATTGGGAAGATATTTTAAAAAATTCAGTTGTCACTAAGGCTCCTCTCTTCTCGTCTCCCTCCCCTCCTTCCTTCTCTTACTTTGTGCAAGGGCTTTGTGACACTTTCACAAGCATAGCTTGTGAGGCAGATTGTCTCTGAAACATGCAGTCTCATTCTCCTAAATTTAGATGAGGCCTCAGATGTGGTATCTAAGTGAAACTGTCTGAGAGCCAAGCAAAAATTCGGCTGGTTTATAATAAAACCTCCCCAGACATACATTGTATCAAGAGAAATCAATCCTTCCTGAGGTTTTTAGTAAAAAATTAAAAAAAAAATAGAACCATCTCTTAGAAACAACATAAAAATGTAGAAAGTTCATAGAAGAAAAAAGTTAAAGGATCCATCTTCACTCTAAGACCCATCTTTCTGGACATTTCACTTGGCCAAGATATATCCTCTTTGAATGGTAACCGTGCAGTTGTGCTATGCAGTTTGTCGCTAGATCAGTCAAAGAAGCTCAGTGACAGACAGGCAGGAGCTCTCTAATCTAGAAACCTGTATTTGGGAGTAGAGGGTGGTCTGATCTATCTTTAATCTTCCTTCATTTAGAGTAGGCATTCAATTGAGTAATTGAATGCCTACTCTAAATGCCTAATTAAGTAACTTAATTACTTAAGAAACATTTTTTGTATGACAATACTTGGGTGTAACAGTGTTAAGTATTAGGAATTATTACTCAAACTATTAATTTATTAACTCATTGTGACTGAGGAAAAGAAGCAGTTAACCCTTTGAGAGATGGAGCAAAGAGGGATTCATTTCTCAGAGAGTAGCTCTGATATGAACAAGGAAACTGGCTTGTCGGAGGCATGAGAATTGACCATGAGAAAGGACCTTGGCACAGATTGGGGCCGCTCATCAGGTGAGCAGATAACTTAGAGCAATGCTTCTCCAGGTCTGGCCCTGGACTGTCTGTGTGACAGTCAGTTGGAATGTTTGTTAAAAATGCAGACTTCTGAGCCACACTCTGTCCAACTCAATTGTCATATATGGAGCCCAGGAATTGGTGTTTTGTAATAGTTTCCAGAAGATGCTTAGTATATGAACCAGGAGACATGAGACTCTCTGGGATCAGACAACTGGTGGACACTTGTCTGCAAATATGATGCCCCCTACATTTTTATTTTACAAGCCTGAAATGTCTCAGGTCTGGTCTGGAAAGGCAATAGCCTCCTAAAATATGGATGTTGATTTTTGTTTCATGTTATAGGAATGATGTGCATTCATTTTTGAATTTTTAAAAACAATATGAAAGTCTAAATGATTAAAATAATGAATAATATCATTACAGAGTAAATATTTTCATATGGCTGACCATTTTACTAAATATCATTAATGTGGAATAAAGTTCATTAGACATAAAACATATTAATAATGATCATGTGTCCATACCTACAAAATATATTTTGAACAATAAAAACATTCAGAATTACCCTGACTGGTATGGCTCAGTTGGTTGGGCATCATCTTGCAAAGTGAAAAGTTGCTGGTTCGATTCCAAGTCAGGGCACATGCCTGGGTTGTGGGTTCAGTCCCCAGTTGGGGCACACACAAGAGGCAACTGACCAATATTTCTCTCTCACATTGATGTTTCTCTCCCTTTCTTTCTCCTTTCCTTCTCCTCTTTCTAAAAATAAATTTTAAAAAATCTTAAAAAAAACAGAATAAAAAATTTAATTATTAACTCAATTCCTAATCAGAAAATACTCAACCAGGTGAGTTTCCTTAATGTTCTCAAAATGGGAGGAAAGATCTTAGACATAGAAGGTACAGAGAACCAAGTGCCAGGGGCAGTGGAAGATGTTTATGTTGTACTTTCTCAAATACCAGCTTTGCTCCATGAATATTTCTGACTACTTAGCCTAGGATAAGCTTGCTGGGGAACCAGGCTTGCAGGAGAAGTGCTGATGAGGAGAATTTGAAGCAAAGCAGACTGCTGTGATTATTGTACCAACCATAAAGAACATCTTGGGGTAACTTGACTCCCAGCATTTATTTTTGTATCCTTGCCTTGTTTGTTCTTTTCTGGCAGCACTCAAGCTGATGGCTCAAACCTTTTGTAGCATATTGAAAAGGGTATAAAATATGCAGTAATACAGACTTTGGGCTAATATATTTTCAAAAGTGGTTCATGCCTCATTTCTCACGTAAATTCTTAGGTTGCATTCAGCCTTCAGAGTGTCATTCATATTCATGATAGAAAAGAGGGATAACATTTATTACTTTCAGTGCTGGTGATATTAAGCACTGTCAAACACACCCACCCACAACTGCACCAAAACATTTTTTCCTGAGCTTCTTCCTTTCTGTGCAAAAAACTGTTGCTGAGTTTGTTGCTGAGTGACAATTTTTTAAAAAATGCGTATGTATATATATATATATGCACATATAGTAGATACACATACATATATATGTCCAAAATCACCTTAGATTCCCTTCTGTGGAAGATATTAAAGTAATAAGGATTAGGTCACTCTACATCCATTTCAACCAATTTCTTTCTTGATGTTTTTTTCTATAGGGACTATAGGATAAGTATTTGAATTCTCAGTCTCCCCTGTCATTCAGAGTGATCATGGGATCCAATTCTGACCAATGAGATGCTGTCAGAAATGTTTAGAGAGGCTTTCTTTTCTGAAAAGAAAAACAAACACCAAAGAGCCAACAAGGCATACTGAGCAGAAAGCTTTGTCCTTTGTCCTTCCTGCCTGGAGCTGGGACAGGATGCCTGCAGAGATGGCAGCTCTCTTCCATCTGTAAGGGAAGTGAGCACATGTTGACAGTAGAGCTGGCAATTGCTCGGAGCCTGATGCATCAATGACATCCCTAAAACACTGCCCCAGCGCCAGACCACCGGTACCTAGAATTCTTATTGTGTGAGAACATAAGCCGCATACCTGCTTAAGCCACTATAGTTGGGTTTTCTGTTCCTCAAAGATAAATGTAGTTCTAACTGATACACTTTCTTTTTAGAACTGTCCCTTTTGTTGATGCTGAATACAACAAATTGGGCTCACAGAATTCATCGTGCAACCTAGACTAGCCTCCTTTAGTTTTTATGCAGTGGAATCGGCATCTAGAACTGAGAGTTAGTCATTTAGTCTTTGTACTGAAAATTGGATTAACACCAAATAAACTATGGGCTATATATAAACTTAAAACCATACCATGTTTGCAAATGTGTATAGACTAGATCAAACTGTGGCTGCTTTTTGGTGAGCTTAACTGAGGTCACGACACTAGTGACTGGGGAAGAACTTCAAGATTAGTCTGTGATCTGTTAACAAGCAGGAAACACAGATCCCTTATTAGGTTTCATCAGACACATTTTGGGTGGTTCTAAATAATCCATAAGGAAGGGGGTGGAGGAAGAAGCCAAAATGACAGATTGTTTAAATAGTACCTGCAAGTGTCAACCAAAAAAATAGTCTTTATGTATGTTGTGATGATATAAAGAGAAACTAGTGATGTTGTACATTGTTCTTATTTTCCAGTACTAGCCTACCCACCATGTACCATCAGCTACTATATTACAATAATTATCTACTGCTGCATAGCAAATTGCTCTCAAATTTAGGGCTTAAAACAACAAACATGCATTATCTCAATTCCTGTGAGTTAGGAGATTGGGAGTGGTGTGGCTGGCAATCCTTTCTCAGGGTCTCTCATAAGGTTGCATTCCAAATGTCATCTCAAGGCTACCTGTGGCTGAAGGCTCTGTTTCAGAATTCCCTCTCATGGCTGGAGACAGGAAGCCTCAACAGGTTAATGAGAGGTGTTTGGCAGTTTCAGTCCCTCACCATTTTGGCATTTCCTGGGGTAACTTGAGTGCCCTTATAACATGGCATTTGGCTTCCACCAGAGTGAGTGATCCCAGACAGAATAAAGAGCAAACCATAGTGCCTTTTAAGATCTATTCCCAGAAGTCATACACCATTACTTCTTGCGGGGGCCTCTGTCCTGGGCACCAGATGTGGGGGGGCTCCGCCCACAAAGCTCCATCCCTCCGTCACAGATGAAAATAAAAACTACCAATACATGATCTGCTTGGGGAGGAAAGGTGGTCAAACTCTCAGAGGAGAATGACCCAGAGCCCCTTCCTCACTGGGCTTTTATTGGGTTCAAATACACAGGAAAACAAGTTTAACATGTCAAAGAAATCTGAGGGCTTAATCTGAGTCAATGTCTGTCCAGAAAGGGGGTTGCCAAACTTTGGGAGACTACTCCCTCCTGGGACCCTTATCATTTAAATGAGAGCACTCTTAGCAAACAAAGCAGGTTTCACAGGACTTTAGGAATTCTTTCTTATGCCTAATCGCCCAGGGGACCGTCCTGGCCAGCACAGGGCTGCACCGTTCACCCCCACAGTTTCAGGCTTTAAGCCGATTAGGAAGCAGAAGACATCTCCCAGAAGGAAATGAGGACTCGGGCTATGTCAGAATAGCCGCGGGGGGGTGGGGGGGGGGCGGCGGGAGGCGAGGGTCCATCACATCCTCTTTGCTGTAGCCTGCCCCCGCCCTAATCCTTCCATGAGGCCTCCCAAGTGGTTGTGTCTGGCTTAGGTTGCCCCTCCCATGAGGAGTCTTACCCGTCATTGACTACCAACCAAGCATTGGGGCCAGAGATAGATGAGGCAGAAGCAGCACTCCTGCCAGGGAGATAAGCTTTGTCTCCTTAGTAGGTCACATCCTCTTGACAGAACAGACCCAGATGAAGTGGGTCCCTAGGCTCTTACACAGCCCACCATGGGGTGAGGGTTACAACTCCTGAAACCAGGCTGAACAGTCCGCAACAACTTCTACCTCATTCTGTTTGTTAGAAGCAAGTTGATAAATCCAGCTCATAGTAAGGAGAAGGGCATTATGGACCCCCTTTTAAAGAGAGCAGGGTAAAACAATTTATGGATATATTTTAAAATCTCCAGAGTTACCTAATACTATTTTGAGGTTATAGATGAAGGAGTTTTCCTGCAACAGCAAGATTCTAATTCATTTTACAGATAGACAGAATATAGAGATCTATTTGTTAGCTAGAAGGAAAATGTAATCTCTTTCTAGATTACATTTCTTTTCTCTTTCTCTTTCTTTTTTTTTTACAAGACTAAAAATGGCTTTAATTGGTGTTAAAGGAACCTTGAATATTAGTATGAAATCTGCATCTCTGGCTCTGGTCAAAACAAATTTAAAATCAGACTAGATTTTCTGATTTCAATGTGCAAAGTATTTCTTTCTTTCTCTCTTCCCTTTTCATATAAGCAAAAGAGATTAAGCAACCTTCCATTTTAACTTTTAGTTTACTTACAGAAAGGGAAGTATCTGATTCTAACAAATAAATTTTATATATGAACTATATTCTCTAGCCAAATTGTAACTCCAAACACAAGTGGATGTTTTTCCATCTTAATAACCTTAAAATATTGATAGGAATTATTTTGGCATTTAGCATTATTCTCATTTTTAAATGAATTATAGAATTCAAAAAAATGTCTAGTAAACACTTTATGGTAACTCATACTGTGTCAACACCAAATACTAATTGACATCTTTAAAATGTAATACAAACCTGAAAATGTCTTTTAAAAACCCACATTCTCTGCCCAGGTGCAAAATAAAATTCAATTACTCAGTATTAGCTTCAGTCACTTCATCTCTTCTGTCACTTTCTACTTCTTGCTTCTTGGTCTTCAGCTAGAACTTGTGGGACTTCTCCTGGGCTTCGGACTTCATAGTAACCAAACTTGCTTTACCTTTATTTGACCCATCTCCTGGCTTCAGACCTATTGTTTTATATGCTCTGTGCTTCCGTTTTCTTATGCAAACGGAAGATGATAGTAGCTCATTTCTACTTTTTCTTGGATACTTTTCTGAGGTTCAAGAGTTTATATAAAGTAATAAAAGGAGATACTTAGTTAAATGTCCTTAAACTTATTTAAAAATTAATGAATTCCTATGCTCCAACTCCTTATTTTACAGGAGTGCAGAGGAGTGAAGTGATTTGTTCAAGGTCACATGACTAGCCAAAAAGCAGAAAATCACAGCAGAGCTGTATACCACCACTACAGATAAGTGAAAATCACACCACTTATCTGTACACCAGGGATGGTTTTTTTAAACCAGGTTTTCCTGACATTTTTTGTTTATTTCTTGTGTATATTAAATTATAACGCCTAGATACAGCAGTTGTGTTTTTTCTATGTAATTTCCTATATCCATAGCTTCTTATATTGCTGGGAATCCAATAGTACTTAATAAAAATTAGTTAATTTTTTCAGTGGCTTTAAATTTCCTATTGTCTACATTTTTGGTCAGCTGAAAGTGTGCCCCCAAAAAGAAATGTTAAGAATGGTTTTAGAAACTTCTTCACAGTTTCGGAGCAGAAGATCTTACACAAGAAGTAAGAAAGATGTTGCTTCTGTGGCCTTTCCCCTTAAACCAGCACAGCCCCATTTGCATCTCTGATTTGTGTAATCCTGGCAGCGTCCAGTGGGTTTGGCACTTGGTTGGGCAGTGTCTCTGCATTAAAAGACTGGCCCCAATCTATCAGGATCAGTGAGCAAAGGCTATTCTTGGCTCCCCATTACAGAAGTGCAAAGAGATGGCTATGAAGATGCAACTTTTTTTGTGCCATGGAAAATAAATCCTGTATGGCATATTATTACAAGACCAAAATTATATACTTACTTCAAAACCTGTTTGAGAAGAAGGTGAAAGAGCTAGAAGCTTGAGTTAGGACTTGAGTGGGTGATTTGTATTTGTATAGTGGGATAAGACTGGTTCTTAAAGAACTTTGTTAGACATGTTAAATTACACTGTGTAGCTGTTTAAATGTCTTAATACCCCAGGTGGGTGCATTTTTCTTCCTCACCTTACCTGATGCAATCTTTCTCCCCTGTGAATAACATTTTATTGGCACCTTTTACATGACACACGTTCACTTTTCCCCCTAGATGTATTTTTGTCTAACTGTCTAGCTCACATGTATCTATTGAGCATGTTAGAGACCAGGTCTGAGATGTGCAAAACATCTGACACCCCAAAAATCTCACTTTCTAGTGGAGGTGACAGGCACAGAAACAGATGACTGTTTTTCTTTAATCACTTGTATAAAACAATAAGTAGCACAAGGCAGATAAAATGTCTTCTTCTTCTTTTCATCTCCCACAAACTAGGTGCTCAGTAAATGAATGTTGAATAAATAAATAAATGTTTTATAAACCTTCTAGGAAGAATATCCTTATTCTATTTCATTAATTAACTCATTCAATTACCTATGTACCTATTCATTCAATGACTGTTTTTATTGTGCCCAGCCCTATTTTAAGTGCAGGTCCAGCCTTAGTTTACTTTCAACTTCTATCACTGAAAAAAAAAAACATTCAAATTTGTAATTATATATAAAAATATCTAACATCAACATGGCAATGTTCCACCAATTATTTCTAAAATCAGTATTTTATTTTGTAAATGAATTACTTTCAAATAGTCCTTTTACTTTGTTGTAGTTCTAAGGAAACAGTAAAAGAAACATCTGAAATAAAACTTGTTTGTTTTCCGGTGTTTTCATTGATTGATTCTGGTTCATAATCCTCTTGGCAGTATCTGTCTACTGAGTCACTAAATGTTAATTGATTACTGTGATCTCCTAAATTATCTTTTCAGAGTAGCTTTCGGTCATAAATAGAGAGTGGTCACTTTTACATACACGAGAATGGAGATGCAGCTTTGGGGTTTCAGTAATCTCACCATTGAAGGCTAAGTATTTTTTTAACCATGAAAATGACTTTCTCCATTTTATCCAGTCCCTGGGGAATTTTCTATTCAAGTGGCTAGGAACAAATTCGCAGTACGCATACTGAGTACTTCTGTTCTGCTAGTCAGAAATAGATTTGATTGTAACAACCTGTATTTTAAATACATTTTTTAAATTACAGAATTTCTCCCAATTATAGGAGTAATAGATCTTCATTGTAGAAAACTTGGAAAATACAGAGAAAATCTAGAGAAATCTAAGTAAATTTAGAGTGGTGTTTACATATTTTATAAACTTATGTTCTGATTTTCACTTAATTATATATTTTGACCATAAAAACGTATGTCTAAAGCCCCTAGAATTGATAAATATTCAGTTACTAAGTGAAGAGTCATAAAACTAAGAAGCTCAGAGAAAATTGTTAATGCAAAATACATGAAACTATGTAAAGTTTCACTTAATGGTGTCCTTTACAAGTCTCTCTTAAAATAAACTAAGCTATTAATTTTTAAAAAAATCTTTATTTTCTCTGGTGAAGAAATAATGTGAAATAGACATCAGGTGATTAAGCTTTTTTGGTTTGAATACTTGTTAAAAGGTTACTAGAGAGGAAAATTTTCTAAATCAGAAATTGGGAACAAAAAAAGGGAAATTATTTTACTAAGCTCTATCACATTATTTCCAACTTCCCTTTCATTAGTGGGATAAAGAGAACACACTTTGGACAGTCAGGTGATCATCTGAATTTAGGTAGTTTTCATAAGCCTAAGTTTTTCCTATGTAAAGGAAAGGATAAAATTGAGATTTAAATTTCCTTATAGCAAAATATATATGAAAAAAGATATATATGTATGTATATTATAAATATTTTAAAGTTTACATATAAATAAGATATATAAAAGAATATATATAACAGGGAATGTATATATAACATAAAGGCATATATGTGTGTGTACATAGGATATATATGTATATATACATACATATGTGTGTGTATATATATATATATATCCTATGAATCTGAGCATGTCTACCTGATGTTTATCCTCTCTATTAAGAACTATATTTAACTTACAAATCAAAACCCTGAATTTTATTGGTCCTAACTTGGCTGTTAATACAAGATAACTGGTAATTATGCTGGCTTCTAAAAGTCTTGTGAAAAAGAACGCTGGATGGGATTGATAGTCAGAATACTTGATCCTCATCTTAGCTCTGTTATTAATGCATTTTCTTTTCTTGAATAAGTGACTTAGCTTCTCTGGGTTTTCTCATTTTTAAATAGACTAGTAGACTAGCTGTCCAATAAGTTTCATCCTAGCTAATAAAATATGATTGTAGGACTAATCCAGTTCAATAATTCATTGATGCTATTTTCCAAAAATTGTTCTATCATTCTGATAGTTAAGCAAAGTGTCAGAACATGAGGTGTATTTAATCTAACATTTCTAACAAAATTTTGACATTATTTAAGAATGTGAACAAAATAAACTAAAAGATGTGTATATTTATATTATATATAAAATATACAGTAAATATATACTATATATAAATATTTAAATAATATTTACATATAATTATTATTTTATGGAGAAAATAATAATTATATCTCCTCTAAGTTCTTAATTCCTAATCCTATTTTTGGCATCATTATATTTCAAAGATTAGATAGATTTTTACCAAATCATCTCCTCATCCATTATTCAGATGTTCATTTCATATAATCATTTCAAATAATTCCTGTGGAGTACCAGATATCAACAATATCTACTAAGTATACTTTATGGTACCTATTTGGTCCTACCTTCCTTCATTTTAGAGCCTATTGGAAAAGAAGGACATTAACCAATGATCATAGAAATATAAATCCAAAATTGTGGTGAAAGCCAAGAAGGTAAAGAATCAGAAAATAATTTGAACTTGGGAGTCAGGAAAGATCTCTCCAGGGAAAAAATTGACTTTTATGATAAATCTCCAGGACTGTGCAGGAATTAACCAGGTCAGGAAAATGAGAATAAGTATTCCAGGAAGAGAGAGCAGCATACACAAAAACACTAAGACAAGAGTTCTGGAGATTTGGAATCTAGAGTTCTTCACCTTGTATGCCTGAGGGGAGCCTTGTAACCTAGTCAAGTATTTTGGATTTTATTTAAAAAACACTGGACAATTTGCAATAACTTAAGCAAGACAGTAAATCACCATATTTGCATCTTTTAAAGAGAACTCTGACAATATATTGTAAGTCAACTGAAGAAGGGCAAAAGTGAAAAGAAAACCAATTAGAGAGTTTGCAATATTTTCAATGAGAGAAAATTAAGGTGGTAACAATGGAAACAGAGGAATAAAAACCCACAGAAACAGATTTAAAATATATTTTGGAGAATAGGCCAAACTAAGTAATGGAATAAATATAAGTACACAAAAGAGAGGTAAGTAGCAAAGGTGGTAATCTGATTCATGAGATGTGTAGCAGGGTGGATGAAAATGGCATTCACTGAGTTGAAGAAAACTAGATGAGAATTATCTTTGAGGGTCTAGAGTTCAGTATTGATTATACTTCTAAATCATTTTAAGTACACAGTTGGGTATGTGAGTATGAAGCTCAGAAGAGAGCCCTGGATAAATAAATTAGCAATCACCATCCTATAAGTGGTATTAAAATGTATGTGTGTCTGTAAATGGGAAGAGAATTATGGTGATATTAGATGAGGGCACAGAACTAGTTCTATAGGAATTTAAGCCTTCGATTTTGAGAGAAAAATAGGTGTCAACATATAGGAGTTAGAGAAAGAATAGTCATAAAAAGTGAAAGGAAAACCAAGAATCATAGCATCACAGAAGCCAAGAAAAGAAAGTGTTTCCTGAAGTTCACCATAGTCAATATTGCTAACTATCTAGTAGTAACAGAATTTGAAAACGGTTCATCGGACCACAAAAGCAATTTAAAGGAATAGTAGATACAAAAATTGACTGATGAGTACATGAGGTGGGTTCAAAAGATGTGAAATTAAAGGAATTAAATTAAAAGAAAACAAACAGTTAACTTTTTAGAAACACATGCCTAGGAAAGGGAATGGAAAGAGTGGTAAATAAAATGGTGAATTAAAGATGGATGAGATCAGAGCATGTTTAAATGTTATTGGGAAAAGTTTTTGAAAAGATTATCAAAATTCAATAGAGAGGGAAGATGAATAATAATATAAAAAGCAAGTTGTGTCACTCTCCTGGTTTGAATAAAATACATATTCGTCATCCAGAGGGGAGGGAGGAAAGGGTAAGCAATGGAACACTTATAGAGGACTCATGGACACAGACAATAGGGGGGATTGACTGTGGGAATGGTGGGGGGATGGGGTAAGGGTGAGCAGTGGGGAAAAAGGTGGGAAACTCTAACTGAACAACAATAAAAAAAATATGTATTCCTCAGCCTGCTTTACAAAAGCCTTCTTAAAAAGAAGTCCCTGATTAAGTCCGTGGCCTTATATCATCACACTGTTTTCTTCTTTGTCTTCCTTGGCCATACACCAAGAATTCTCCCAGGAATTCCAGCTTTAGAACTTTTGTACAAGCTCTATCCTCTTCCAAGAATTCTCTTCCCTCTGCTTTTTGCCTGGCTCACTCTTTTCTGTCATTCATGTCTCAGTAGGAATGTGCTTCCTAACCACCCACTGAATCCAAAGCCATCTTCAACCTTTTACAGGTCTGCTTCCTTCTTATGATTCAGGCCTCAGTTTCAGTATCTGCAATGTAATGCCTGATAACCCTAAAAAGTTGGTAAAATCACCACAATTACCCACCAAATTACCTTGTTAATTCTTAGAATAACACATGCCACATTTTCTTATTTATATACTTGTTTATATGTTTATGATATGTTAATTCCTTATAGAATGTAGACCCTGTGAAAGCAGGGATCTCATCTTACTTATCAATGCCATATTCCTGGAATGTTGAGGTATCAATTGGCATATAGTACACACTCAATAAAAGTTTGTAAACTGACCAGTTAATTAAAAGACAATTTAATGTCCAATGTCTAGACATTAAAAGGCACATTATTATAAATTTTAATCAAATTCAGAACAAATATACAGGTAACAAACAAGAAATTGTGAATAAAATTATTACTCTGAAATAGTTTAGAGGATTTTAATGATAATAATACTATATCTCTTATAATAATATTTAACTCTAACTTTCATTCCTCAGCTATATACTACCTAATAGCAAAAGATGGCTTTCCAAAAACACTTTGCTATTGGAAAGCAGCCAATCTAGTACAGAAAGTTGACTGTGGATAATAACCCATTTGGTAAATAAAACATATGTATGAAATTAAGAGTGTGTTTACATTCAGCAAACATTTATTAAGCCACACATTTCCCTAGTCAAGAGATTTTCAACTGCAGTGCAGCAAGAATTTTTAAAACATGCAGCACCTGACTATTTAGTCAGGGGCACTGACCTCTTTTCCTCTAGATTGTCAAATAAAAAAAATGACAACAGCCAACACAACAATAGCCATCAAGTGTGAATGAATCAGTATAATACCTATATTTTTGTTAGATCAGCAAAAAATATGATATATTTTTGGTGTGCTACAGAATTTTAGTAATTAGTTTATGTGTGCCATGAGAAGAAGATTGAAAATCACTCCCTTAGGCATATGGGATTCAAAAATTAATAAAATATATTAGATTAATCTCTATTAGCTCAAAGATGAGGAAGAATAAAGGTACAGAAGTTAACAATACTGTGCTTTTAAAAACACTTATAGAGTTTAAACAAATAATAAAGGGTCAGTTTGTTTTAACACCTCTGGAACATGAAACTCACTCATCTAAATTTATACAGCATAAAAATGTTTCATTTTTCCTAGGGGAAAATCATTAATATGAAGGTCAGTTACCTGGTATATAACCCCTTTCCTCAAATTAAGTAAGAGCCTTTTTCACAAGAAAGGAAGAGAGAGAAGGCTATATTTGGTGCCAGTGTTTCAATGAAGCAATTAAGCTTTGGCTGAAACAGGAGGAGGTTGCCATTAGAAAAGAGGCATAACAAAGAAAAAATACAGTGCTCCATGATTGTGCAGTGTCAGCTTATTATTTCTGGAAGGCACTAGAGATTAGAAAATGCCTCTTCCTGAGTTATGGGGGGTGAGTAAAACCAAGTAACTCAAAAAACACCAAAAAGAAATACTGGAGAAAATAATACAAAATAATCAGCAATACAAATTATATTGAACTAAGCATGACCTTCGAAAAAGAAAGAAATGTAATGTGTATCTTATCACATTATTTTGTGATAAAATACTCAGAATATCTTATCACAGCCCTCTATGAAAGATTAAAATAATCTGAATATTTTTTCACTTATTTAAGCAAACAGGTAAAGCTTGCTCTGACCAAACATCACATTTTCTACTTATATTCTACAATATTATGGAGACATAGAACATCAAGTTTATACAGGTTGTGCAAAGTCATTTCCCCCTTTTTTAAAACTAATTTCATTTATTTTTTAAATTTTTATTAAATTTGTTGGGGTCACATTAGTTAATAAAATTGTATAGGTTTCAGGTGTACAATTCAATAATATGTCATCAATATGTTACATTGTATGTTCATCACCCAAACTCAAGTCTTTCATCACCATTTATATCCCCTCTTACCCTCTTCTACCTCCCCCCACCACCATTTCCCTCTGCTAATTGTCATACTGTTGTCTGTGTCTATGAGTTTTTTTGCTTAATCCCTTACCTTTCTAACCAGCACATCAAAGTCCCCCCCAGTCCCTCAACAGCTGTCAGTCTGTTCTCTGTATCTATGAGTCTTTTTCTCTTTGTTTATTTTGTTCATTAGATTTCACATATAAGTCCAATCATATGGTATTTGTTTATCTCTGACTAGCTTATTTCACTTAGCATAATGCTCCCCAGGTCTATCTATGTTGTCACAAAAGGTAAGATTTCCAGAATAGTGAAAGCCATTCTGACAGGTATGAGGTTATATATCTCATTGTGGTTTTAATTTGTATCTACGATGATTAGTGACACTGACCATCTTTTCGTATACCTATTTTCCATCTGTATGACCTCTTTGGAGAAGTGTCTATTTAGGTCCTTTGCTTATTTTTTAATTGGATATTTGTATTTTTTGGTGTTGAGTTTTATAAATCCTTTATAATTTGGGGGTATTAACTTCTTATCTGATATAACATTGGTGAATATGTTCTTCCATTTGTGGGTTGAATTTCTATTTTGTTGATAGTTTTATTTGCTGTGTAAAATTTTTTAGTTTAATGTAGTCCTATTCATTTATTTTTCTTCTGTTTCCCTTGCCTGTAGAGATATAGCAGAAAAATATTGCTATAAGAAATGTCTGAGATTTTACTGCCTATGATTTCTTCTAGTGTTTTTATGGTTTAGAGTTTCACATTAAAGTCTTTAAGTCACTTTGACTTTATTCTTGTCTATGACATAAGAAAGTGGTCTAATTTCATTTTTCTTACTAATTTCATGTATTCAACCAGTTTTTCCAACATCATTTATTGAATAGACTACTTTTATCCCATTGTATGTTCTTGACTCTTTTGACAAAAAAATTATTGACTATAAAAGAATGAATTTATTTCTGGACTTTCTATTTTATTCCATTGCCCTATATGTCAGTTTTATTGTCGGTACCATGCTGTTTGATTATATGGCCTTGTAGTATAGTTTGATACCTGGTAGCATAATTTCTTCAACTTTATTCTTCTTTCTCAAAATTGCTGTGGCTATTTGGGATCTTTTGTGGTTTCATATAAATTTTTGGAGTATTTTTTCTAGTTCTGTGAAATATGCCATTGATTACTTGATAAGAATTATTTTGAATCTATAGATTGCTTTGGGTAGTATGGACATTTCAATGATGTTAGGTCTTCCTAACCATAAACATGGTATATAACTTCCACTTAATTTTGTCATCTTCAGTTTCTTTCTTCAGTGTCTTATACTTTTCTGAGTACAGGTCTTTTATATCCTTACTTAAATTAATTCCAAGGTATTATTTTTTGATGTAATTGTAAGTAGTATTATTTTCTTAGTTTCTATTTCTAACAGTTCATTATTGGTATATGAAAATGCAACTGATTTCTGGATGTTAATTTTATATCCTGCTACCTTACTGAATTCATTTATCAGGTAGAGTACTTCTTTGGTATAATCTTTATGTTTCTCTATATACAGGATTATGTCATCTGCAATAATGAGAGTTTGACTTCTTTCTTTCCAGTTTTGATACCTTTTATTATTTTCTTCTTCTCTAATTGCTGTGGCTAAAACTTCTAGTACTGTGTTGAATAAGATTGGTGAAAATGGATATCCCTGTCTTGTTCCTGATCTTAAGGAGAACACTTTTAGTTTTTGCACATTGAGTATGATGTTTGCAGTGGGTTTCTGTCATAAAAGGCCTTTATTATGTTTAGGTATGTTCCCTCTAATCACACTTCGCTGCAAGTTTTTATCTTAAATGGGTTCTTGAAGTAACCTGTAATATTATGAATTTCCCCTGCAGGACTGCTTTTGCTGTGTCCCATACAATTTGGCTTGTTGTGTTCTCATTTCCATTTGTTTCAAAGTATCTCCTTTCCTCTCTTTTTTAAAGCATTTATTGTTTAGAAACATGTTATTTAGCTTCCATGTGTTTGTGTTTTTTTCAGTTTTTTTTTTCATGTGATCAATTTCTAGTTTCATATTATTATGGTCAGAGAAGATGCTTGATATGATTTCAATCTTCTTAAATTTATGGAGGCATATTTTGTGTCCTAACATATAGTCTATTCTATAAAATGTTCCAGGTGTACTTGAAAAAAATGTGTATTGTGCTGCTTTGTAGATATAAATGCTCTGAAGATATAAAATCCATCTGATCTAGTTTGTCATTTAAAGCTGCTGTTTCAGTGTTGATTTTCTGTCTGTAAAATCTATCCATTGATATCAGTGGGCATTAAAATCACTTACCATGAGTGCACTACTGTTGATCTCTTTCTTTATGTACATCAAGATTTGCTTTATAAATTTAGGTGTTCCTATGTTGTATGCACATATGTTGACAAAGATTATATCTCCTTATTAGATTGCTCTTTTTATCCTTATGTAGTGCCCTTATTTTTTATAATAGCCTTTGTTTTAAAGTCTATTTTGTCTAAGTATTGTTACCCTAGCTTTTAAAAATTTTTCATTTGCATGAAATACATTTTCCATACCTTTACTCTTAATCTGGGTGTATATTTCATTCAGAGGTTGATCTGTTGTACACAGCACATGTATGAGTTTTGTTTTATTATCCATTTAGCTACCCTTTGTCTTTTTATTGAAGCAGGAGTCCAAAGAGTGGAGTTATTTCATTCCCTTAGGTTGATCCTATAAGGAGGAGGATTCTCCACCACAGAAATATGGCCTCTGTGGTGTGAGAGAGAGAATCAGCTCAGGGGTCCTAATGGCTGTTTATGGTTCTCTCCCCAGATCCACAAACCCCAGTCTCTTTTTACACAACTCTAGTCCTTTCCATCCTCCTTCCACCAGAGCCCAGCATGAGTGGCTGCTAACAAAATTTTGTTTACTGGCCGTTTATGAGGGTGCCTGTGTCTCTAGCTGACTCTTGTTCCTCTGTGCAGACAGAATTCCTGCTGCTTTTCATAACCAAATATTGTATGGGTACTTCCAGGATCAGGGATTTTGAACTGGGTAGCCTGGCTTGGGGTTAAGATCCAAGCTTCTGAGATATCCCTCCGTAACTGCAGCTGCCGCCTGTGGGAGCATGCCCAGCTGTTTTCGAATCTCTGTCCTTCCTACAGGTCTCCATGTGACTTCTTCTGTAATTCTTGATTATAAGACTTCTGGTTCAGCTAGTCTTCAGTTGGTTATTCAGGTTGATTGCTCTATATTTTAGTTGCAATACCATAATTCCAGTTTGGTTCTGGAAGGATGTGAGTGTAACATCTGCCTAATCTATCCATCTTAACTCTCCCTCAAAGTCATCCTTTTTAAAAATGTGTGTGTGTGTGTGTGTGTGTGAGAGAGAGAGAGAGAGAGAGGGAGAGAGAGAGTTCTGTTGTTTCATTCATTTATTCATTAATTGGTTGATTATGATTGGAGATCAACCCTGCAACTTTGGTGTAGGTGGGGTGGCACTCTAACCAACTGAACTACCTGGCTAGGGACCCTTGAAGTTTTTTCTTAAAGACCAAGAATAAAAACTGCAAATAACTATTGGAAACATTTGCATGCTTGAGATTTTTTTATTTCAAACATTTTTGGGGCTATGGTCTCTCTCAAATAATTGGGGAACACTGTTATAAATATGTCTCATTCAAATAAAATGAGGACACATATCATTTACCTCTGAAAATTGCCATATCTATTTAGATGTCATCAGTTGTTCAGTGAAAAGAATGAGGCAGAAACAGGGGCAGAAATAAATCTGAGTCCAGAGGTTTCTGAAAGAAAAAGAAGTATTCTTCTAAGTGTTACTTCATATGGAGTTAATACAACAAAATACAACTATTTTTAACAATTAGTATAAAACTTAGCATGTAGGTATAAATATTCAAAATATTTTAAACTCTTCAAGAGTAAGATATCTTTAAAAATAATAAGTAGTCAATGTTCAGTAATTGATGACATTTTTGTACACTAACAATAAACTATCAGAAAGAGAAACTAAGAAAAAATTCATTTACTATAGGAACAACAAATAAAATGAAGTACCTAGGAATAAGTTTAACCAAGGTGGTAAAAGTATAATTTTACTCAGAAAAGTATAGAACACTGAAGAAAGAATTTGAGGAAGATACAGATAAATGGAAGTATATACCATGTTCATGGATTAGAAGAATTAACATCATTAAAATGTCCATACTACCCAAAGGAATCTATAGATTCAATGCAATTCCTATTAAAATACCAATGGCATATTTCACAGATATAGAACAAATATTTCAAAAATTTACATTCAATCAAAAAAGACTCTGAATAGCCTCAGCAATCTCAAGACAGAAGAACAAAATTAGAGGGATCATAATACCTGATATCAAACTGTACTACAAGGCCACCATAATCAAAACAGTCCAATACTAGCATAAGAACAGACACAGAGATCGATGGAACAGAATAGAGAACCCAGAAAAAAACCCATGTCTCTATGGTCAATAAATATTTGACAAAGGGGGCATGAGTATACAGTAGAGTAAAAATAGCCTTTTCAATAAATGGTGTTGGGAGAACTGGACTGGCATGTGCAAAAAATGAAACCAGGCCACCAATTTAGACCATATACTAGAATAAATTCAAAATGGTTAAAAGACTTATTAAGTCATAATACCATGAAAGTCCTAGTGGAAAACATAAGCAACATTTTGAATATCCCACACAGCAATATTTTTGCTGATACATCTCCTAGGGCAAGGGAAATAAAGGGAAAAAATAAACGAATGGACTACATCAAATTAAAAAGTTTCTGCACAGCTAAAGAAACCATCATCAAAATGAAAAGGGAACTGACTTAATGGGATAATGTATTTGCCAATGACACATCGGACAAAATGTATAACAAGCTCATACAACTCAACACCAGGAAAACAAATGATTCAATTAAAAAATGGGCAAAAGATCTGAATAGACACTTCTCCAAGGAGGACATACAGAAGGCCCATAGACATATGAAAAGATGCTCAACATCACTAGCCATTAGAGAGATGCAGATTAAAATGACAATGAGATATCATCTCACAACTATCAGAATGGCCATCATTAATAAATCAACAAACAACACATGCTGGCATGGATGTGGAGGAAAGGGAATCATAGTGGTGGGAATGCAGACTGGTGCAGCCACTATGGAAAACAGTGCAGGGTTTCCTCAAAAAAGTAAAAATGGAACTGCCTTTTGACCTAGCGGTTCCATTGCTGGGAATATACCCTAAGAATCCTAAAACACCAATTTAAAAGATCTTATGCACCCCAATGTTCTTAGCAGCACCATACACAATAGCCAAGTGGTGGGAAAAGCCTAAGTGCTCATCAGTATATGAATGGATTTGAAAACTGTGGTACATTTACCCAGTGGAATACTATGCAGCAGAAAGAAAGAAGGAGCTCCTACCATTTGAGACAGCATGGATGGAACTGGATATTATGCTTAGTGAAATAAGCTGTCAGTGAAAGACAAATACCATATGATCTCACTTATAAGAGGAATTTAATGAACAAAAGAAACTGATGAGCAAAACAGAACCAGCAACATGGAAACACGGACAACTGACAGCTGCAGGAGGAAAGGGGACGGGGGAAATGATGGAAAGAAGGGGAAGGGACTAGTCAAAGAACATGTATAAATGACTCATGGGCTTGGACAACAGTGTGGGGATTGACTGTGGGAGTGGGGGTGGGCTGGGCGGAGGAGGGCAAAGGGGGGAAATTGAGACAACTGTAATAAAATAAAAAAGAATTTAAAAAAAGTGGAAAATAGTAAAAGAAGTGTAAGCATAAATTTGCCAACGTTAAACTAGTGAGAAATATTTCTAAATCTTCCAAGGGAACTTGGAGTTATCAGTGCAGTGCTAATTATTTTATCAGTATTTTTGCCATAATATACCATAATAAACAGTGACATTTGTATAGTAAAATGTAGTAAGCTGTGGCTGCATTTTGTTTTGTTCACTCTGTATCTTCTCAAGAGCAAGAGGCTGCTTTACAGAAGTATATTTAAACTGATGACAACAGATAGTACACTTGATCTTAGCCAAAAGGCAGAGAAGCGATACAAAAGTATGTCTAAAAACAAAATACCTCGTTCTTATCACTATTTCACATTGAGCTGGAGCGAATCATTTATAGATGGCTCAGGACTTAGCCCATTTTGCTGCATTTTGAAAGAAAAAACGGTAAAAAACACCCTGCTTTAGTATGCCTGGCCAGTGGGAATATATTTTACAAGCTTGAACCCAAAAATGTGCTGTGCTTTCAAGTTATTGTTTAAATTGTCTGAGGGTGCAGGTTTGGGAAACATATTATTTATTTCCCCATACTTATGATCTCTATACATTTTATATTTAATCTTTTGTGGAGAGCTTTTTGTCTTTACCTTGAGCTGTGTGTATGCCAGGCCATAAAATCAAGTGATGACCCAGTGGAACCGATGGGCACACTAAAGAGATTCCAAAAACTGGTTCGGACCAAAAAAGCCAGGGGCTCAAGGCTGGATGAGATGAAACCTCCTTTAATAAATCTCCGTAAGTAAGAATTCAATGAGCTGCTAAAAATACTTTGGGGAAGAATTGCTATAGTATATATTAATAAAGGCCATTTTTATAAAGCCTTAAAGTCATCATTAAACATTTGGTTTATTTTTAATTGCCAAGTTAAATGTGAAAGATATACCCTCCCTGTTCCTGAATTTTGCGTTATACCTATGCCTCACCCCATTCCTCCCTCCCTTCAGGATCAGGCAAAGGGATAGTGTGAGAGAAAGTTATAGGTGATGGTCAGCAAGGCAATAAGGGTCAGACCCATTCCTTGGCCATAGAAAACAATAGTTTTTAGTTTTGATGTGAGTGCAGCAAGTTGAAATGTCATGACATGCAACTTCAATACCTATTTATTAAAAATGCCCTATTAGTCATAATCTTTTGTTTATACCAGTTAAACATTTGAACACAAAAGAGTTGATCACATGGTACAATTTACTATGAGTAATATGTATTTCTATTTTCTGTAACTGGTTTATATATAACTTGAATTTTCATCAGACCTTTCACCACATGTAAATATAGGTCTCACTAATCAACTTTATATTAAAGAAATATCTCTTACTTTTGTTTTCTCAGTCTTGTTCTCCCTTTTGCAAAATATTTAACTATGAGATATACTACATGCATAAACCTTTTTACAGATTGATACTAAAATGCAAAATTTTAGACTACCAATAGGATTTCAGCCCATATCTACTGAGATTTCATTCTTTAAAGTAAGGCAAAGATTTCATCTGCTTCTTTATGTTGCTCTTACACACATGACCTCCAAAAATTATAAATATATAAGAATAGATGTATACCATAACATGCTTAGAAGATGTGGGGAATTTTTGCAATTGTTTTTTCTTAAGTATCATTCAGTATACTATTTGCAGGTGGCTGTCAGTCAGTCCAGTCAAACTGACTTTAATGATTGAATATGATTAAATGGATTTTTAAGTATTTTAAACATTCACTGAGTTGCACCAGCCAGGGCCTTTTTTATTGATTGATTGATTTTTTTTTTTAAAGAACTTATACATATGACCCATGGACATGAACTAAAGGGAGTAGAATGCTGGTGGAAACAGGCCTGTAGAGAGGAGGGGAATAAGGGGGGAAAAATGGGACAACTATAATAGCATAATCAATAAAATATATTTTAAAAAATTAGGTAAATAAATCTCCCTTTACAAAATAAATCATTTAATATACAAAACATTCTTTCAAAAATGCTATTATAAATTATTTTGTTAAATTAAAGGACTTTCTGTTTTACTCTCTAGTATTCATTCATTTCTGTTATATAAAATGAAGCATAGTATTCATAATTCCTACACATACAAAATTATTATACTTACTTGTCAACTTACTTTTCTTTATCACTCAGAAGCTGAAGATACAACCTTGGTTTCCTATATGAAATTATGCAAATCTCAAGAAAAGAAAGTTAATAATGTTAGCACAAGGAAGAAAGAAAAAATAGAGTTCAGATTGGATTCTCTGTCTTCATCACTGGTTAGATCCAACATGTCAAGTGGATGCAACTTGGCAGAAATGTTATCTCACAATGAAGGTGAAGTTCAGATGTACAACAATTGGAAGCCTTTTCCAGAAAAAACACTCTGGACATGTGCTGATTTGGAAATTGCCCAAGTTGGACCCCAGGACAACTGTTTTTGCCGTAATCACCACCCACGCCTCGAGTCTTCTTGTACAGATATGGATCTCACACTTCTGTGGGTAAGTCTGTAAATGACAGAAATGTGTCCTCTTATCTGGATGTTTGTGCTGACAGGAAAAAAAAAAAAAAAAAAACAGATAACAGAAGTGCTAATCAGTCAAATTTATCAGTGTCAGGAAAGTTACCAGAGCTAAACTTATCTTTCCAAGTAGCAATGCAGCCCTTGTGACTTTTGCTATCACGTTACTATAATATATATTTGTTTTCCTTTTTTTAATGTTTTAATTCTTTTTATTGTATTCTTTTCCCATTACAATGTATCCCCCTTATACCTTCTCCCATCCACACTCACAACCTCCTTCCCACTCACAATCATCACACTGTGTCAGTGTCCATGGGTTCCCTTTATTTTTTTTACTCGATCCCTCCACTCGCACAACACCAAGTCCCACCCCCACCTCCCAGTAGGCAGCCTGCTCTCTTATCTGTGAGCCTGTCTCTATTTTGCTTGTTACTTCAGTTCATTAGATTCCACATAAGTGAAATCATATGGTACTTGTCTTTTTTTGGACTGGCTTATTTTACTTAGAATAAAGCTCTCCAGGTCTATCCATGCCGTCACAAAGGGTAAAATCTTTTTAAGCAGCTGAGTAGTATTCCATTGTGTAAATGTAGCACAGCTGTTTTATCCATTCAACTACTGAGGGACACTTGGGCTGCTTCCAGTTCTTGGCTATTGTAAATAAAGCTGCAACATAAGGATGCACATATTCTTTTGAATTAGTATTACAGGTTTCTTCAGATAACTTCCCAGAAGTGGAATCTCTGGGTTCTAAAGGAGTTCTATCTTTAATGTTTTGAGGTAATTCCATAATGCTTTCCACAGAGTCTGCACCAGTCTGCATTTCTACTAAGAGTGCACAAGAGTTCTGCTTTCTCCACATCTCACCAGCACTTGTTTGTTGATTTATTGATGGTAGCCATCTGAAAGATGTGAGGTGATATTTCATTGTGGTTTTAATTTGCATTTTTCTGATGATTAGTAATGTTGAACATCTTTTCATATGTCTATTGGCCATGTGTATATCCTCTTTGGAGAAGTGTGTATTAAGGTCCTTTGCCCATTTTTTACACTGGATTGATTGTTACTTGAGTGTTGAGACTTTAAAATTTCTTTATAAATCTTGGACAACCTCATTGTCACATTTATCTGTGAATATGTTCTATTCAGTGGATTGTCTATTCGTTTTGTTGATGGTTTCCTTTGCTGTGAAAAATCCTTTTAGTGTGATGTAGTCCTATTTATTTATTTATTTATTTATTTATTTATTTATTTATTTTCCCTTGCCTGAGGATGGATGGAGATATATATATTGCTATGAGAAATGTCCAAGATTTTACTGCTTATGTTTTCCTCTAAGATTTTTATGGTTTTGAGTCTAACATTTAAGTCTTTAATCCATTTTAATTTATTCTCCTGTGTGGTGTAAAAAGGTGGTCTAGTTATATAGTTTTCTGCATGATCTCTGATTTTCCCAACACCTTTAAAAAAATAAACTATCTTTAACTCTTTGTATCTGCTTGTTTTGTCTTCCAAATATTAATCGACTATAAAGGCATGGGCATATTTCTGGATTCTCTATTCTGTTTCATTGAACTATGTATATGTTTTTATGCCAGTACCACACTGTTTGAATTACTGTGGCCTTATAGTGTAGTTCGATATTATGTAGATGAACTCCTACTTTGTTTTTCTTTCTCAAGATCTCAGTTGCTATTCAGGTCTTTTGTGTTTCCATATAAATTTTTGGAATATTTGTTCTAGTTCTGTGAAATACATTATTGGTATTTTGATAAGAATTGCATTGAATCTATAGATTGCTTTAGGTAATATGGACAATTTAATGATGTCAATTCTTCCTATCCATGTCAAGGTATATACTTCCATTTATTTGTATCTTCTTCAATGTATTCCTTCAGTATCTTATAATTTCCAAGCACAGGTCTTTTACATTCTTGGTGAAATTTGTTCCTAGGTATTTTATTCTCTTTGAAACAATAGTGAATGAGATTGTTTTCTGAACTTCACTTTCTGACAGTTCATTATTGCTGTATAAAAACACAACTGATATCTGGATGTTAATTTTGTGTCCTGCTACTTTACTGAATTCATTGATCAGTTATGGTAGTTTCTTGGTAGAATCTTTAGGGTTCTCTATGAATACTATCAAGTCAATTACAAATAATGACAGATTTAGTTCTTCCTTTCTAATTCAGATGCCTTTTATTTCTCCTTCTTCTCTGCTTAGTCTAGGTAGAAATTCCAGTACCATGTTGATTAAGAGTAGTGAAAGGAGGAATCTCTGTCTTGTTTCTGATCATAAAGGGGACATTTGTAGTTTTTGCCCATTAAGTATAATGTTGGCTGTGGGTATGTCATATATGGTCTTTATTTTGTTGAGGTTTGTTCCCTCTATTCCCACTTTGTTGAGAGCTTTTACCATAAATGAATACTGAATTTAATCAAATGCTTTTCCTGCATCTATTGCTATGATCTTGTGGTTTATATCCTTCATTTTGTTTATGTGGTGTACCATGCTTATTGATTTGCAGATATTGTAAGCACCTTGCATTCCAGAAATAAATGCCACTTGACCATGGTGTAAGATTTTTTTGATGTATTTCTGTATTCATTTTAATAATATTTTGTTATGTCTGTTTTATCTCTGATTTTAGCATCTCTGTTCATCAGGGATATGGACTTACAATTTTCTTTCTTTGTAGTATCTATATCTGGTTTTGAAATTAGGATGATGCTGGCCTCATAAAATGAGCTTGAGAGTCTTCCCTCCTCTTGAATTTTATGGAAGTTTGAGAAGAGCTGTTAGTTCTTTGAATGGTGAAATTCACCTATGAAGTTATCCAATCCAGGGCTTTTGTGTGTTGAGAGTCTTTTGACTACTTCTTCAGTTTCACTAATTTTAATCTGTCTATTTAAATTCTCTGATTTGTTCTGATTTAGTTTTTGAAGATAGTATGTTTCTAGGAATTGATCCATTTTGTCCAGGTTGTCCAATTTGTTGGCATGGAGTTGTTTGTAACATTTTCTTACAATCCTTTGTATTTCTTTGATGTCAGTTGTTACTTCTCCTCTTTCATTTCTGATTTCATTTATTTGGGTCCTCTATCTTTTTTTTTTTTTTCTTGATGAGTCTTGTTAAAGGTTGGTCAATCTTGGTTATCTTTTCAAAGAATTGGCTCTTGGATATATTAATCTTTTGTGTTGTTTCTTTTTAGACTCTATTTATTTCTGTTCTGATCTGTATTATTTCCCTTTTTCTACTCACTTTTAGCTTTGCTTCTTGTTCTTTTTCAAATTGTGTAAAGTTGGATTATTCTTTTGTGCTTTTTCTTTTTTCTTGAAATAGGCCTGTTATGCTATGAATTTCCCTCTATGGATAGTTTTCCCAGTGTCCCACAGATTTGGGGTTGTTGTGTTTTCATTTTCATTTGTTTCAAGGTATCATTTATTTCTTCCTTGACCTCATTGTTAACCCATTCATTGTTTAACAATATGTTATTTAGCCTCCATATCTTTGTATATTTTTCAGTTTTCTTCTCGTGATTGGTTCCTGGTTTGATAGCATATGGTTAGAGAAGATGCTTAATATGATTTCAATCTTCTGAAATTTACTGAGACTTGTTTTGTGTCCTCACATGGAGTCTATCCTAGAAAATGTTCCGTGTGGGCTTGAAAAGGATGTATATTGCTCTGCTTTAGGGTGAAATGCTCTGAAGATATTAATTAAGTCCATTTGATCTTGTGTGTCATCAAATACTGCCACCTCCTTGTTGGTTTTCTCTCTGGATGATCTATCCATTGATGTCAATAGGGTGTTAAAATCCCCTGCATATTTAGGTGCTTTTATTTTGGGTCCATAAATGTTTAGTAGGGTTATGTCTTCTTGTTGGATCGTTCCCTTTATCATTAAGTAGTGTCCCTCTCTGTCTCTCACCATGGCCTTGCTTTTAAAGTCTATTTTGGCAGAAATAATTATTGGTGCTCCAGTTTTATTCCCTCTTTAATTTTCAGAAATATCTTTCCCATGCCTTTACTTTTAGTCTTTGTGCATCTTTTATTCTGTGGTGGTTTTCTTGTAGGCACCATATATACAGGCCTTGTTTCCTTATCCACTAAGTACTCTATGTCTTAGATTGGAGTATTTAAGCCATTTACATTTAAAGTAATTATTGATAGATATGTATTTTTTTGTTATTTTTTCTGAACTAGTAATCTGATTTTTTTCTTGTTTTTCTTCATCTTAAAGCCAGCCTTTTAATATTTGTTGTAATACTGGTTTTGTGGTAACAAACTTCTTTAGCTTTTTTTTCCCTCTGGGAAGCTCTTTTTCCCTCCGATTTTAAATGATAGCTTCGCTGGGTAAAGTAGCCTTGGTTGTAGGTTCTTGCTTTTTGTCACTTAGAATATTTTGTGCCAGTTCCTTCTGGCCTGTAATGCTTCTGTTGAAAAATCAGATTACGTTCTTATGGGAGCTCCCTTGTAGGTAACAAACTGCCTTTCTCTTGCAGGTATTAAGATTCTCTCCCTGAGTTTAAGCTTCACCATTTTAATTACGCTGTGTCTTGGTGTGGGCCTCTTTGTGTCTATCTTGTTTGGGACTCTGTGCTTTCAGGACTTGTGTATCTTTTTCCTTCACCAGGTTAAGAAAGTTTTTGTCATTATTTCTTCAAATGGTTCCCAATCTCTTACTCTCTTGTTTTCTGCTCTGCTACCCCTATGAGGTGGACGTTTTTACATTTCCTATTGTCCCAAGGTCCCTCAAATTATCCATATTTATTTATTTATTTATTTATTGCTCTGATTGTGTATTTTTATTTTTACTCTGTCTTTGAAGTGGCTGATTTGATCCTATGCTTCATCTAACCTACAATATATTCCTTCCAGTGCATTATTTATTTCAGTTATTGCAAACTTTATTTCTGAATTTTTTTTTACAGTTTCTATGTCTTTTTACATGCTGTTGAGCATCCTTATAATTATTACTTTGAACTCTGTATATGATAAATACTTTGCCTCCATTTCTTTTAGCTTTTCTTCTAGAGAATGCTCTTGTTCTCTCATTTCGGGCCTGTTTCTTTTCCTTTCCATTTTGGCTGCCTTTTTGCATTTGTTTCTGTATATTGGGTAGATCTGCAAAGACTTCTGTTATAGACCTATGTTCGATCCTGCCTATGACTGGCCCTGGGCAACCTGTTTGTAGCTATCAGTGATCCACAGCTTGTGGTTCCGTCTTCTGGGCTTGCAAGCATGCAGAGAAAAGCAAGCTGTGCACCACGTTGGATTTTGCCTGTACTGGGCCCAGCAGAGGGTCAGCTTAAATCTCAAAGCACCCAAAGATCCACTGCTGCCTGCAAGTTGTCTGTTATGCTTAGTCACTGAGAGAACTGTGGGCTGTACTCCTCAGCAGGGTTTAAATTCCACAGAGTGGTGCAAGAGGTAATTCTACAGGTGCAGCTATTGTTTCCCCTCAGGCTGATGCTGCCTGGAGGGGAGTGCTCTGCCAGAGAAAGATGACTTCTCTGGAATGGGGACTGACAGTACAGGGGTACTGGCAGCTGACAATTCAGCTCTCTTCCCAGAGCTAGCAATCCCAGACTCTCCTCATGTGGTTTCAGTCTGCTCTGCTTTACTCCCACTGGATCCTGGGTCTTTGGCCCTTTAAGGGTATGGCTGCATCTCCAGACATCTTTCCCTGGTGGGAAGAAACTCTACTGCTTTTCAGAGCCAGATGTTATATGAGTGCCTTTCCTGGTTCTGACGTCCAGGCTGGGGAGCCTGGAGTGGGGTTTAGACCACACTCCTCAGGGGGAATGCCTCCTGGCCACTGAAATAACCCTGTGGAGCTCCAGCTGCTGCCCCACCTACCAGTCTTTTTGTGGTGGTATGGTTTCTTCCGTAAGTTCTTGATTTTAAGGTTTTACTCCAGCTAGTCTTCAGTTGGCTATTCAGGATGATTTTTTTCTATTATTTAGTTGTATTTCCAATTTGGTCCTGGGGGAAGGTTAGTGTAGCTTCCACCTACTCTGCTGCCATCTTGGGTGGATTTCTTGCATATATTTCTTTGTGTTGAAAGAAACTACTGCAAAATATTTTCCAAGGAGTTTTTCAATTGAAGGAATACTTTAGATGTCAATTCAGATTAAAAAATGTACATTGAATTGTCTAAATAAGTGCTGTCATTTTACTAACAAATAATAGTCAAGTTAAATGAGCACTTTCTTTTGGCTGCAATGCTCCTAAGCACTTTACATGTATTCTTTCTTTTCAATCTCTCAACAACACTCTAAAGTATGGAGTATTGTTCTAATATTAATTATTCCAATTTAACAATTAAGAAAAATGAGGCACAAAAATGTTAATAACAGGTACAATGTCACACAGTTTACATAAAGTGAAGCCAAGATCAAAGACCTAAATGGTCTTACGCAGATACCCTGCTCTTAGCTAATACATTAGGGTGCTTCTCATATACTAAGCTAGGCCCTGTGGCCATAATGGTGCAATAGAGAGTAAGAACTCTGCAGTTAGACAAATTTGGGTTTGGATCCAATCTATGTTATTTGTGTAGCTTGGGAAAATTATTGAAATTCTTAATCTTAATTTTCTCAATTTTAAAATGGAAACAGAAATATTAAACTCAGGGTCATTGAGAAAGTAAAATTTAATGGCACAACTATTCTGGGACTAGAATGTCTAATTTTTTAGCTTGATTTTCAGTTACTTAAGGAATGTATTATATCTTTATTTCTCTATAATTATGGTCATTTGTGTTTATAGTTAATAAATGGAACAACTTTAGGTAGCCAGTAACCTTACTCCATGCCATTTTGCTTTAAGAATCAGTATCTCACAAGATAAAGAATATATTTCATGGTTCATTAGAGATCCCTGAAGAGGCTTATTCTCTATTGCAGGGTTTTGTTTGTTTGGTTGTTTTTTGTTTTTGTTTTTTTTTTTTGCTTTTTTTACCTTTTAAGATTTGTGCATTAAGTTAGGTCTTTGCAGACTAGAGCTGAAGTAATCTGTGTTCAGAGTGCCACATTATACATTGCAGGTATCTAGTAGCCTCCTTGGAAGTAATGAAATTGTTCAGCATTAATTATTTTTAGGACTGTCTCTACCACTTCCTTAGTCTTCATCTTACTTTTCAGCTTTTTGGAGTAGTTTAGTAGAGAGCTGCTGGTAATATAATTAGGAGCTATTTTCTGAAGACCCTCCCTGATAGCTTCAGAATCAGGATCAAGACTAATGACTACTTTAAAAAGTAGAAAAACTGTCCTATAAAACTCTGAACACAAATATTTAGCCCTGGCCAGCATGGCTCAGTGGGTTGGAGCATTCTGCCATAACTGAAAGGTTGAGGGTTCAATCTCTGGTTCGGTGCATACAGAAGGCAACTAATCAATGTTTCTCTTTCACATCAATGTTTCTATCTCTCCCTTACTTTCTCTTTCTAAAATCAATGAAAAAATGTCCTCAGATGAGGATAAAAAAATAAACAAATGTTTAGAGCTTAGTATGAGAATAAAGTCTGGACCTCTTAATTGAGCATTTCTGGATTGCGACAGTCTGGCTTCAGCCTAATATTTCAGTTTTATTTACTACTTCATCTTCATAAATTTCCTGTGCTGGACTGCCAAACTGAATGATTTGCTGTTTCTAATAACTGTGTTTTACTTTCTTGTCTCCTTATCATTGTGGTCATGTATTGGCCTCTTCCTGATATGTTATTCTCTCCTTTAAAATGAATACCCTATTCCTCCAGACTCAGATCAAATACTTTGTCCCCTAGAAAGCCTTCCTGGGTCATGCCAGATAGAAGTAATATATCCTTCCTTTGAACTTGTAGATCACGTAAAGACATTATTCATTATATGTCATCAAAAATATGTTGGCATCTACTTTGTGCCAAGCACTATGTTAGATACTGAGGATACAGAGTTAAATAGTACATATACTTCCCCTATCTTCATAGAACTTAGCTTACTTCACCTTGCAGTGGAATTAGTTGGGCATTTGTTTATTTGCTTTAAGTAATTTATCTTTGCATCCTCTATTGCCCCTAGAGTGTTATGGGCTTTTACTAAATATTCAACCAACATTTACTGAAAAAAAATAGTGGAGTTTTAGAAATCAATGAATTTTGTTTTCATAGGTCTAGATAAAATATTTCTTCTCATTCTGGTACCTGTTCTTATAGTAATCCAATTATACATAAACTCAGTCATAATGTTTACACGAGTATTTGTGGATGTGTGCATAGATTTAGGAAGGTGTGCAATAGTGATGCTTTTCATTTTTTATTTAGGTAGTTTTGTCTATTTTAATATGTTAGTCAGTAATTGAGTTTTATGTGCAGAAGGTCAAACATGTCTGCAGAATGCTCAGAATTTCAGATAATAATTTTCAGTATTTGTGACAGGAAAACCTCAGTGGAGTTGGAGAGAAGGTTCAAGAACATGCGAGAGTGAAATTGGTTTGGTAAATGTAATGAGACTACTTACACTCAGGGATTTGAGATATTGAGTGAAAAAAGTTGGGTGAGTGCAAATTATTATTTTTATATTCTACACATACATTCTATAATAATAACAAGTGAAAATATCCAGTTTCATTTCAGCATAGCTGCTATTTTTTCTGTAATAATTGCAGGGTTATTATTTGGGTTATCTAGAAGGCAGATAGTGTTGAGGGAAAAGATGTGCTTCTAAATGAGTGTTACTTACTATCAATGAGAGATAGCCAGAGGTAACTTTTTTGCAATTTTAAAGTGTAAAAGCGTGACCATATTTTAAAAAAAATGTACCAACATGTGCAGATATGTTGGAGCTGGCCCTAAACCCCACATTTCAGGGGAAATAAAACCAGTCCACAAACACACTTGTTTTTCCTTGACTTTGGGAATTTCAGCAATAGTAGATTCCTAGGTCTTTGACCCGATTATCAAATTGGAGTTCTGAAACTGACCCGTTCTCCAGAAAGTTCTCATTCACCCAGATGTGACTCTCTGCTGATCCCACTTTAGGCTCATACTCTCAAGGCTGGTTCCAATGGAGCTGTGTTTAATGACAGTTGTGACACTGCCAGCACAGTCAGCTTGAGCAACCTCTTTGCCCTCTGAACCCACCAATTCCAGTTCTGCATATTGCTTTCAGACCCTGCCCCTCCTTTTTCCTTCAAATGACTCTGCATACTGGAAGCATCCTACATGCAAAAAAGGTTATCAATATCTACCACGCAGGGCTTTTGGGAAAATTAAATAAAATGATATCAGGACTCACTTGATAACAAGTAATCTTTATACCAAAATCAAAGAATCCAGAGGCTTGTGCTAGGCTTAGAAAGAAGTAACATTTTATTCAGTTGAGAAACAAACTGAATCCAGACAGGGAAAGGTATTATTTGTGAAGGGCTCTTCACAGAAGTCAACAGGAGAAGAACAAGATGCACACAGGTATTTAACACGTGTTTAGTTGTTTGTAAGGTCTATGGGATCTGGAGAATGGGGAAAGACGTGTGATTGTGGAAATATAAATTGAAAAGGTAAAAGGTCAGATTTATGAGAGTGTATACTCCACAAGAGAAATACGAAAGGAAAAACTACTTGAGGATGTGGGTCTTTTCTAATATCTAAGTGAGTGGTGTTGAGAGGGTATTTCAGATGCCTCTTAAGAAAGGTAACAGTGGAGGTAACCAAAAGTAATATTTGAAGCCAAGTGTTTAGAATCAATTTACAAGAGTGATTGAAAGGTACTTACGAAGCACTGCCTGCTAAGAGATTGAAACATTTTAACAGGAAGAGGAAAGTGAACCATAGACTTGGTTGGGAATAAGGGCAAGAATGAATTGAGTTTGTGTGTTGCTAAAATGATGAGGCCTTCTTTTAATATAATATAATATCATAATATAATACTATGATAAACATATTTTTGAAAATCTGGAACAATTTTTCAGATTTGTAAGAAGGAAAACAAATTATTTTTAGAATGTTAAGAAATGGAAGTAATTTTGGCATGCAAAAGGGGCGCAAATACTCATTTTCCCTTCAAATGTCTCAAATATTTTGAAATCTATTTTATAAAAATCATGTGATGAGTTTATGAAGTGATAATAAAAAAATTCTTTTAAGAAAATAGAGAGTCAAAGACCTGAGAGAACAACACAGAGACCCAAGCACAGAAGATGCAATTGCAGTAGAGCTAGAAAAATGATGATAATGAGAATCTAAGTTACATAAAAGTCAAAGAAAAATGAGTGAATCTCAAGATGAGAAATTAAACAAAGATCTACTTAATGCATTCTAAAGTGCCTGAGGAGATGATAAGAATGGAGGTTGAAGGTCTTGTTGGAGTATTACACCAGCCTGTCAAGTTTGTGCCAAAAGAGAAAATGTGGATAATGGAAAATTTCTTTACGGAACTGTTTCAGTGAGAGGAACAAGATATGTGCTAACGTCAACCAAGAAATAAAGGAACAAAGATTTTACAATTAATCTTTCATTTCAAATGGTGAATAGAGGCCTCTAATTATTGACATAGGAAAATCCTCTTGAGACTCATATCCTCAATTCTAAGTGGTATAAGAATTGGAGAGAGGTGACAACACCAGGATAAGTTATTTGTGCCTGTCCTCTACTTTTTATTTCTATTCTCCACCTTGGCAATCTCTCCCAGACTCTCTGACCCTAGTCTACTTCCTTCAATCAACATGACACATCGTTACCAGATTAATCTACCAGATGAATTTACTTGACTAGTCTACCTGATTAATGCTACCTGATTAATGATTCTGAAGGTCAAACCTATAATACTACTGCTCCCTTCACAAATCTTTAAATGTCTTCCTAGCACTACAGCATCAGATGCGAACTCATTAACCTAATCTGCCTTCTTACTACATAGATATCCCCAAGTCTCTTTTACACACACTCTGTGGTCTGCAAAGTGATATTATCCTTTTGGCAAATACAATGACATACCATCCTTTTACCAAACATGATGCCCCCATCTTATTTCAGCCTTTCTTTCTTTTCTATCTATATGATTAGGAGTTTAACAGTGTGCAGAGATGAATACGAATTTATGCTGTACACTTGAAGAAATATATGAAAAGAAATGGAGATTGAGAGAATCAGTAAAAAGAGAATAAGAAGGCACATGGCTTATAAAAAAGGGAAAATAATTTCATAGATTCTGGTATCATTTCTTCATACATTAGTGATGTTATACTCCTGTCAAGAGGCCTCTGTGGTCCCATTGGTGAAGGCACTTCTTCCTGGCCCGGTGAGTAAGATATGCCAGGAAGATTGCTACATATCTACCCAAAGAAGGCATGAACCACCAATGAATAATTCCTCGTAGTTTAACACCCCTGTGTTCATCTGTGACAGCAAAATCCATTTATTAGAACAGCTTAAACTTTTATCTGTTTTTGTTGGAATTATGGTAGGACAGTAAGAGAACATGTTTCAATGAATAGATTTGGACAACTTGTGAAAAAGAAGGCAAAGTGCGTGATAACCTGGACTGAGAAATTTTTAAAAAAATGAAAATGTGATACAAAAATACCAAAAGATATATCTACTTATTATACTCTGCACTGAAATTATGGAATTTGAGAATCAAGAATCTAAAAATAATTTTAAGGGAATAATGAACAAGAATGATTAATTATGAATATTTTACATGACAAGTTTTTTATTATAGCTAGTATGTTTCATGAAAGAAAAATTAATACTGACTTAAGAGAAGAATTTGAAAAATAGGAGATGCTACAATAGCGTATTCATTCATTCATCCATCCATCCATCCATTCACCCATTCACCCATCCATTCATCGACTCATTAACAAATTCATGTCCAGTGCTCCATGAGCCACTCAGTCTATGAATGTGGGGGTTTAGAAGTATGTATGTGAGGGGATGGGCAACCTACCATTTTGGATTTATAATGAGAATTTATGGGGTCTCATTAAAAAGAAAAGATAAAAAGGGAGAAAAATAGTCATGATTCTTAGTATAAAATTTTATTAGGATTGCAAACACATTGTAGTACTTGTATATAAAATAATCCTAGAAAAGAGCTGGCCGTATGTACAAAAATTATTTTATATTAAAAATATTTTAGAAGAAACACTTAATTATGAGAGATAATAGTGAAATATCAGATTTTTGGAAATTATTTAGGTTTGAACATGAGAAAAGCAAATTATAAATGTGCATAAAGTGTTTAAATGTATTTGCTAATAAAATCTTGTATAATAAAAATAAAGATAAGTGAGAAAATGTAATTTCTCTATGTGAAGTAGTATTCTGAAATTTCTAGGATTAAAAGATATTAAATTAGACGTTAGAGGCAAAGCAATGTAGAATGCAACCCAGTCTAATTATCTGGGTTGATGTTTGACTTTTCCTAGTTACACAAACCTCATGCATGTCAGTGAAAATAACAGACTGTGATCTAGTTCTAGAACTGTTAAAGAAATCAAGAATTCCTCTCCCTTTTGAATTGCTCTAAGCATTTTGATCCTTTATCTCTTTGTATTTTTGTTTTTGTTTTGTTTTGATCTGTGCTTTTTTATTCAAGTGCATCAAATTAAAGAGAAAGTTTAATCAGTACTCTACAATAAAATCTTTCTGGAGTTATCATAAATATTTGTCATTTTAAATAGTTCTCATGATAATGAAATAAGACTCAGGGTAATCAATTATAACTACATTTTGGCTTCCACCAAAAAGTTAAAATTTGTCTCATTGGATCCTCAAATGAAAAGAGAAGGACAATGAATGTCAATCATTAAGGGGCCTTGTTATATTCATTGATCATGGGAGACCTGAAGATCCTACTTACTTAAAGCCTAAATCTTTTGTATGGTTCAACAAAATAAAACAAATCACCAAAGCTGGATATTGACCTTTGGAAAGTAAGCAGCTTGAATATTAGAACATTTTATGTAATGAAACTTGGAGAACACACCAAGCATTGGTAGATTGTGTGTGTGGCGGGGGGGGGGGGGGCAGAGAAATGGCTCATAATTCAAATAATGCTAAGCATACTAAAGACAAAGCTATTTTGAATGTGTAGCATGGGGTGTCAGAGTCTGTGCTAATACAGCAAAGGAACATAGGTCAGAGCCAGGGAGTCAGGTGTGAGCTCAACTGTTGCTTACTAGCATCTCTGTGGGTCAAATTGTTTAATCTTCATGGTCTTCTGCCTCATCTTTAGAATGAGGGAGAACTACCAGTGATATTTAAGGTTCTTTTTATCTTCAATACTTTGGGCTATAAGTATACACTGAGGAAGGTAAGTTCCATAAGCAAATAAAGGTTAGTACATAAGGATTTTCTTTTAGCTTTTTCAGGGCTACTCTTTTCACACTCTTCAGATGACCATCATTGACCTTATTTCTCATTATTTTATTTACATAAGCTATTTTAGGTTTTGGGTTTGTCTTTTTTTCCCCCTGACCAACTGTACTTCCTCTATCCTGGCTATTTTCATTCTTCCTCATGTCCTGAACCAGCAATAATACATATGAATACAATTTCACTTGGGGTACAGCCTTATCATCTGGGCCATAAGAAATTTCTCCATGAATCAAAATGTTTACATTTCCATTATGGGGAATTGAGAGGTTCCTGCCACTTAAAAAGAACCACTTTAAACATTATTTTGAATGCCAATTTTAGAGGACTAAATTTTGCTTTGAAAAATGGATGGGTAATATTTAAGATTGGACAGGGAACCGGAAGAACAGGGGCTAGGAAGTGTACAGAGTGCTGGGTTGGCATGAGACATCCTCTTTCATCACTGTCATCCACCACACACCTACTGGGTGCCATTTTGAATGGTTCAGGCCTTTGAGATCTTGTTCTGATCATACAGACACATTGATATGATGACAATCATGGCCTCTTTGGACTAAGCACTTGAGTATATTTCAGTTACTTCTACATATGCTATTTTTGTGCCATGATTCAGAAGGTTGGTATTACTTTCCCCATTTTGTTGATAAAAATCTGAGGCAATGTAAATGGTGAGCTATATTTTAAGTCCAAATATATGAGTCCAAATTTTTCTTGCAAAAATCATGGCTCTGTAACTTTTGAGACTAAACTAGTAAATTCCCTGTACTTTTCCATTTGTACAAATGAAGACATTTAGTTACTAAGTTGCAAATAAAAATGAAATGGTGCTCAGTAACTGAACTAACAAGCAGAACAGAGACAGACTCATAGATGGAGAGCAGGATGACAGCTAAGTGGGGAGTGGGGGAAAGTTAAGGGGTGGAGGGATTGAGCAAAAAGGAAAAGGACTCATGGACGTGGACAACAGTGTGGTGATTGCTGTGGGGAAGGGGTATAAGAGGACTAAATGGTAATGGAAAAACTACAATATATTTTTAAAAATAAAATGATGCATGTGAAAGTATGAATTCAAGGTACAGGCTTAATAGCTCAATAAACGGAGTCCCTGACTTCTGGGTGCAAGGTAACTTGTCTCACATTTTATCTTATATTAGCTCTACAAATTATAAAAAACATTATTGCCATCTTAAAGATAAAGAAATTAAGACATATGAAGATTAAGTGGTAAAAAATACCACTTAATACCTGAGGTCTCAACAGATGATAGCAGAGACAGTCCTGAACATACGCCTTCTAACTCTTAGTCCAGACTTTTTCTGCTACTAAGTTGTTTTTACATTTTTCACCAGAACGATAAATAAACATGATGGTAAAGTAGTGCAGTACATGGTAGAAACTCCATGAACGTTGGAGCCAAATAAGTCTGGATTCAATTGTATCCTCACTGCTAACTGTTTGTGTGACTAAGTTACTTAATTTTTTGAGTTTCAGTTTCATATCTATTAAATGGACATAATGAAGATTTTGTTCTGGAGTTCTTGTAAGAATGGGGTGTGAACTGTTTAAGTGATACCCATTTGGAACTTAATAAAGAAGAGATACTATTTTTAGTAGCAATTATTACTATTTAATTACAATTTATAATTATATGTGTTTATAGTTACTTTTCCCTCCTTCAGTGAACAACAGCATAGTGTCTATGATATATCAAGTATTGTCCTGGGCTGTAGGGCCAAAAAGATGATCAATACTTGGCATTAGGGTCTCGCCCTCAAGAATTTTCAGTACTTCCTTATCAAGTAAGATATTATTGTATTAAATTTACATGACTAGTTTTCACAAATTTTTAAGATTTTTAAAATATAGTTTGCTCTCTTGAGATAGAAAAGCCAGAACTACCTAGTTCAAATGCTCACAGTGAGGGTAGGGTAATATTCTGCTCTTAGGTTCCTGGACGTGAACTAGTGACTGCACACCTGTGAACCTCTGAGGCATGCAGACAGAAAGAAGGTGGGGCTGGGAGTTCATGTGCTGGGCTTATAATCATTCTTTTTTAACCTTCCAAATTATTACAATGATCAATTCTCAAATTAGTAGTGACTTACATATGTAAAATGATTTTATCTTTCATAAGACTCCTTTTATGTATTTTATCAAGACATATTAAATATTCATTTCATGATATTATATTTCAGAGTCAGAATATAACTTTCAGGCTTAGCATACCTTTTTCAGAAGAGAACAAAAAAATGAAAGATAGAAATTCATGTTCCCTCTTTTTCTCAGGAAGTTATAAAGCAACTGGTTGAATTCATTCTAATATCACTTAGGAATGTTAGTATAAGATCTTTATGCATCTCCTGGTTCTCGGATATTAATTATAACCATACTGATGAAATGGTTGTAATTATTAATTACAATCATACTGATGAATAACTGGATTAGAAATACAACTCTATTGCTGCTCGCCTCAAGCCCAACCTTAACTGATGTCCATGTTTCACCCAAAGGAAGAGATTTTTAGCCAAGGCACAAAATGGATTAAATTCAGGAACTCATTTATGTATTCACTCAAAAATTTGTTTTGGAGTATTTATAATGTTCCAGATAAGAAGGATAAAATGTTCGGCAGAAATAGCTACCGTGAACCTTACAGTCTAATGAGGGACAAAAATAGAAATAATCACATAAATAAACATGAAATGACACTTTAATAAGAGCTATGAGAGCTGCAAGGTTCTATGAAGGCCCATAAAAGGCAGATTTGATCTAGTAAGGAGTCAGGAAATACTTTCAGGGACAATGACGACTGAACTCGAACCTGGTGAAAAAAGCAGGAGTAAGGGGTCTAAACCAGGGAAAATGAAAAGGGGTCAGAATGACTGGGAGGGAAAGCAAGAGATGTGGTATATGACAAGTCCGAGGAAGGGGTCAGACTACTCAGGGCTTTGGAGATTACACCAAACCTTGTTGTGTGTCTCCTAGAAGCAATGGGAAGCGGTGTAAGAAGTGCTTTAAGCCAGTGGCGTGGATTTTGTTTTGTTTTGTTTTTTTCTTTTTTGCTTGTTCAAGGTATGAGATACATGCTTACGTGTATATTTTGAAAAGATTATTCTCCATGTTGTTATGAGAATAGATTGGAGGGAACAAAAAGGCTACTTGAACTATGGTAGCAGGGAGAAAAAGGAAAAGAATTAAAAGATCTCAGGCTCATAGACTTCTGTCCCCAACATACACATCTCTCCAAATGAAAGAAATGTCAGTTTTGAAAGTCATCTTTTGTGATGTAAACCAAAGAGTCCCATGCACTTTTTGGAAATGTGGTCACAGATGACAACAGAGGACTGATACAATGACCTGACTGCACATTCCATATTGTCCTTTACTTTTTGAAACTTAGAAGCTCATAGTCACCGCAGTGACTTAATGGAGTCATTACCAATGGATAAGGAAATGTCGTCCATTTGCTTCTCCTGACCCCACTTGGACACAGGCCACTGTTTCTAACAAGTAGTGGTTTGGAGCCGTGCAAGTTTTCAAAGGGAACTGACCTTTCAGAGGGGCATACGGATAGATAATGCATATCGCCACCATAAAATCACTAATGAATATTAAGGGTGGCTTTCATTTGTGATGATTGAAATGAACTCATAAGTTCTTTCTCTAGGGTGAGGGAATTTTTTCCTCCCTGTGGAGAGTTTTAATGGATTTTGGGGCATTCTGAATGATTTGGCAAGAAATCAGAGGTAGTTGCGCAGTCACCCACAAAGGGCACTTGGTTTCTTGCATGCGATAGTTACCACCACAAAATAGTTTCTGTAACAACCCAGAATGATTGATGCAACCCACTGTAAGTCATGACACGGTGTCAACTGAAAAACTGGAAAAAGAAGTGGTTAAAGACACTACAGCTTTAAAGACAAATTTGACTTTTAGAGTAGGGTTATTTCCTTTTAGAAAAAAAGACAGACCCACCACCTGCAAGAAATTTAGAGCAGCTGTTTGTGGCAAGGGCCATCATATTTTGAGGCCACTGAGAGCTCCTACTGCTCTCTGTATGGAGTAGATTAAACTGTTCCCACACAGTGATAAATATATCACAAAGAGCCATAACAGGAATACAGTGTGTTATAACAGTTAATGGTACAACTTCCAGTTAAAACAATATTCTTAGAGTTTCTTTGGCCAGTTCCCATTTTTTTGTGTGCTATTTTTGATAAGTTAATTTTTCACATTTGCTGAATCAATATCTTTCAAAGCTTTACAGGATTGAAGAGGAATATTAGAGGCAAGAGGTCCAGGGAGCTTTGCTAGCTGTGTGGGCCTGCTTAACATTCTGAAAAGTGCAAAAATAATCTATGGACACAGGAGATGAGGAGTGAGATTAAAAGTATTATCAGCTCTAAATTTCCTGTATAGTTAGAAGGACAATGAAGAAGTAACCTGTAGCAGCAATTACCCAAAAGGCATTCAGATTTTACTGTGGAATGTGACAGAGAATGTCTTCAGAGAAAGTAATTTTCAATGCCAGACATTTAACACTTGAAGTAAAAAGAATATAGGTAAATTTGTTGGAGGAGTGTATTCTTTTGAGGAATGAATCTATGATCCTGCTACTTATTTCAGGAGTTAGATACTCTGAAGGAAGTTAATCCAAATGTCCTGTATCCTTTTTATATGAAGAAATCATTACTACAATTTAAGACACTGAATGCCTCTTTGACACTGGACAGCAGAGCTTGATTCGGTGGGGAAATTTTTCTGAGCATAGACTTAGCTCTCAATTGGGCTTCCCTTGAATGGGAACTTAATTTGTGAAGATGCTAGGATGGAGGACAAGGCAGGCGGTAGAGCCTAAAATTGCCTTAGCTGTAGAATAAATAGCTAAGACTAGATGACCATAAGACCTTTTGCAGGGATAAACTTGAATCAACTTTGTGAAGGAATAAATAGCAGTTGCGGATTATATCAAGCCATCATCTGGGTAGATAGGAGGACCTGACTCTCATGAAAATATTTCCAAGCTCAGAGCCTTACACTTTAAGAGGTAAAATGGTAAACACCTTTCATTACCCTCTTTTATAATAATTAGACAATAAGCAATGTGTGGTGTTCTTCTGACTTGGGTGTCTTGCCATTGCACACTTATTAACATGGTGCTTGGATTTGAAAAGTTGATATACATAGTTCTGTTTGTGAGGGAGAACTAGGGACCTCATTCTAGATGAGAATCAGAGGCCTTTGGAAGCCTGAAAATTTGAAGGAAAGAAATGGCAGTGGAAGAAAGAATTACAACACATCTGATGACATCTGATGATCCCCCAAAAGCAATCTCTGTTTCATAATTTTGTTATAATAATATTATGTTATAATACAAATTTGTCAATGTGTGATCCCATGAAGCAGCAGAATCACTTGAGGCATTTGTTACTAAGGTCTGCCTGCTGCAGACTTATAGAATCAGAATTTCTAGAATAGACATTCCTTTATAAGCTCTTTAGGTGATATTTTTATGCTTACCAAAGTTTGAGAATCACCTCTTAATTGAAGAAAACAATTCATTATTCATTATTTTTTCAAATTTATCTTCACTTATGCAGAAGTCTTCTTAAAATCTCTGTCTGTGTGTGCATGTGTATGTGTGCACACCCCTATCTCCTTACTGGGATTTTAGTCGAAAGTCTGAATTCTATTTCTGTGAGATAGTCAAGTCACTTTTGGGACCTTGGTCTGATCACACAGCAAAGGGATGCACTGGGTAGTCCTTGGGAATTCTCATTACTCAAAGCTCTTATGATCAACCTGTATGAAAATGTGCAGAGCCTCTAATGGGTGCAACTGATAAATCCCCAGTAGTAGTTCTGTGCTTTCCAAAGTGACTTGGTTAAAATTCCCATTACAGAGTGTTTGGGGCTTTTGATAAATCATGGAGTAGAAAAAAATCCCCAGACAAACCACCAGGCCATTTACCATATATCTTCCAGACATTTCAAAATGCTTTTGAATATAAATAGCACTTATGATTATAATAACATAATCATTTTTTGGTAACTGTGAAAATAGAATCTGATTTTCTATAGTGGGTCATTGTTGAGTTCTTTCAAGCTTAGAAACCAAGCTGAATTGAAATCCATTCATCTGACTCATTTGTGCAAATTTCTCTAATTTATGGGTACCTCATTTATTTTCTATGCTGCTGTTTTTCAACCCTCTCCTTTGCTAACTCCTCCTTATTAGTAAGGATATTTTAGTGGATTGTCTTCCTGTAGTTCTAGCAGCCATGGAACTCTCTGATGACACTGCTGTATGAGTTCAGTCCCATAATACAGCATTCTACCTAATTGCTAGGGAACAGAAGTCATCCCTTCTGTCAGGAGGTCAATGAAAACATCCAGTTTTGATAACTGCGAAGCCCAATCACTTTAGTAAGAATTCTAATATAATTTGGTCACTAATGCTAGATCCTAACATATCTGAACCAAGCTGATGTGTTTGAAAGGGATCTCAAGGTAGTATGTATATGTGTGTGTGCATTTCTGTGCATCAGATAACATTAAACTCACTGAAAAAATGTATAAAAGGTTTTATTTGATTCACCATAACCAAACTTCTTCTGCCTTTATTTTTATTCTAAACCAGTAATTTTTAAGTGGCTTTATATTATGGTAGCCATATGTGATGTAATAGATTTTTAAAAAACAATATTCCTTTAAATGTCAAAATTGGTTGTAGGAAATGAAGATCATTGGTGTTAAATGGTAAAGAAACAAGTCTAATAACTTGGAAATATTTCTGTTAAAAGGCTTTTTGAAATGTACTTTTCCTGATAGTCTACAACCCTTGGACGTCCTTATTCACTACAAGCAGTAAGTATGATGGTTGTACTTGTGCATCAACTTAGTTGAAATGAAAGTGATGAAAAGTCCCCCTTAATGAAAGTACAACTGAATTTAGATTCAGTAAGAGGAACTGCAGTGCAAGTGTGGTCCAAAGGCTGGGCAAATTGTTAGAAAGGTAAGGTTAAGTCTTTACCAGTAACAAAAACAGAGCTAATTAGAAAGTCAGTCTGCATATGTGAAATTGGAAGTGAATAAACTACAATGTCTCTTTTCTTTCTATCGTCTAGACACATGCCCCACACCCCACTCCCCATCCCACTGGCAAGAAGACAGTACATTGGCTTTCCTTCTGAAATTATACCTATCAATCAATTACCAAGGTGCATTAAACCCCTAGTATTCACAAAACATTTTTGCATTTTTAGTGTGGCTAGCACTGTACTTACCATGATGTTTAGAAGTTTATGCAGCATGGTGCAGGGGGAAGGCCATTAGACTTTCAAGGAAGAGACCTTGACTTTAAAGTTGGAATCCATGGCATGTATAATCACGTTACTGCCTGAGGCCCAGTTCCTCCTTCTGTGTTGCAGGGAAAATAGAGCAGAAATATAATTAATTAATTAATTCTATTATATTATTCATTTTTTAATCCTTACCTGAAGATATGTTCTATTGACTTTAGAGAGAGAGACACATTGATGTGGGAGAGAAACATCCATCAGTTGCCTCTGGTACATGCCCAGGCTGGGGAATCAAACCCTCAACCTATGTATGTTCCCTGACCGAGGATCTAATGTACAGTCTTTTGGTGTATGATATGATGCTCCAACCAACTGAGTCACCCGATCAGGGTGAAATACCCATATTTCAGAAAGCTGTATCTAAAAACCAGGTGGAAATTAAGCATTTTATTGAGCTCTTTGACTTGCTTTTGATCTTGAATACTGTCTCTAAACTTCTCAGTATAACTCCCGGTGTAAAAGTGAATGCTATCAATAGAGTAACGAATGTAGGTATTTTCCATACAGCTTGAGAAGTTCTGTATGATAAACACAAATCTAAATGGCTTCCTTCTCAGCTTTACATTTTCTCTGAGTGTGTCCCTTCTGTTGCTCTAAACCTCACCCCTGCTCAATTTCAATTACTTCTCCAGTGGTTTCTCAATCCCTTCAAAGTCTGATGTGGGCTTGCTACAACTTCTCAAGGATTGATTTTGAGTTACCCTCCTCTGCCTTCAATTTCCTTCCCTGACTGTTACTGAAAAATCATCTTTTGGGGTCTTAGGAGGAAGTGACAGTGTACTGAGGCCTTGAAAAATAATTGCAAAATGCATAGAAAATTAAAAAAGAAAGAGACAAGAAGGAGGAAAGGAGGATAGAGAAGAGGAGATAGCACATTCTCTAGTAATAAAACCAAAGTTTATGCAGACAGCTGATCGCTAAAGAAATGAATGGGGGAGCTTTTGGCTTGCAGTTTTCTCCATAATTTGCTTGAGTTTTATTCTGCCTGAAGCGTTGGTCCATGTGGTATCAGGCCTGGGTTCAAATCTTTACTACTTGTTAGCTTTCTCATTTTAGGTGAGTTAGATATTTTGTGCTCAGTTTCTTCTTTGTAAAAGAGGAAATAATAACATTTTATTCAGTTATTAAGAAAATTAAATGAGAAGCATTGTGCTATAGCAGGCTATCAATAAATGTTTGCTCATTTTCCTCTTCCAAGAAATCTATCTTGTCTCATTCCATATTTTACTAATGAACTAGACTGAGTATATGAGTGTGTGAAATAGTGGCTTCTTAACTTATAAGCTATATTCTAAAAACGGTAAGATATACTCTGTCCAAGGTATGTCCAGAAATTATCCAGCCATGTACTAGAAAAACAGAGACATTTATTGAAGAAGATACATGATAGAAGAAACATTGTACATAGGAAAATGACACTTCAGTACCCTTCAAAGTAGGCACCTTGGGACCTCACACAGTTCTCCCAGTCACCATCAGCTGCTCTGTCGTATTTTCCTTAATCTCATCAATGGTCTGAAATCTCTTCCCTTTCAAAGGTGATTGTAGTTTTTGGAAAAGCCAGAAGTCCCAGGGTGTCAAATCTGGGCTGTAGAGGGCTGAGTCACCTGGGTGATTTAATGTTTTCCCCAAAAGCTCTGCAAGAGAGGTGATGCATGAGTGGGTGCATTGTCATGATGAAGCTGCCAATCACCAGTTGCCTATAGCTATAGCCTTCTGAATCATCCAAATAGTTTCTGTGGAGGAATGTGCAAGCTTAATGCAAAATTTGACACAGATTTGTTGCTCTACTCACTCAATCATTTTGAATGTGATGGCCACACAGTACACGTACTCACTCAGTGGTGTCTACCACTCTGCACCCCTTCCCCGCTCACTAGTACAGTGAAGTTGTCAGTGTTCACACATGAGCATTCCAGTCCACTCTCCTTGGCTGCCAGGTTACATCAATGTCACAAAAACCATTCTTCTTATAATAACAAGGGTTGCAATTTTTCTAGACAGACCTTGTATATCTATATAACTTTTCCTTCAAATCAGTATTTTGGAAACATCTAAGTTCTTCTCTTTTGATTATCTGATTTGAAATCAATTGCATGGGTTCAGACCTAGCCATCTTCTTCCTTTTAAAGTCATGATAGTTTATGCAAGTCAAATATGTTTTAAGTGGAGATATATTTTTTTAATGCTAGGCATATAGTAGAACTAAAATATGGGGTTTAGAAGAAAGAGTGGGAAAAAATGAATGCATGCCTGTGGGTGAGTATACTAACTCAACCACCCCATGTAGATACAGGGATGCTGCTTTTGCTACTAATCTAAATTGTGCCTATATCACTTGTCAGTTTTTTCCTATTTTGGTAATTGTACCACTACTGATACTTACACAAATGACATCGCAGGGAGACCGGGCACCCTTCAATCAATATGCATGGTCACAATTCCTCCGAAATATTTTATATCTGTTCTTCCTTGGAGAAAATGTGTTTTACAGGGCAAGAAACTACCACACAGTACTAATGAAGGCCTCCAATGTCTCTTAAATGTTATTTTGTAGAAATCACTAAGTACAGAATTCCTGTTGTTTGTGTAACCACAGCATAATCATGGTGGAAGACACCCACACGACAATAGCATGGTGCTGCCTATGCACCACAAATGTAGAGACTTGCTGTGGACCCAGTGCTGCCCTTAGCTATCTTGGTTTCCTTAAATCAAGCCTCTTTATCTCTTTGAGACTTAACTTTTCCAAATTAATTTTATGATTTTAAGTATCAGTGTCCAAGACATCCGAATACTAAATTGTACAAACAAGTTTTTCATGTCTATCTAGGAATAATCTTAATTTAATAATCTCATTAACTTTTAAATTTATTATGTCGTGTACTTCACAGTATAAAACAAAGGAAAGTCATTGTAATTTCTCCTTTAATATAATGTAGTTAGAAACATACTTTATGCTTTAGGCGATATCATAAAACAATATTTTTGTAACATTGTCAGTTATAGTTTTCAGCAAATTAGATGAAAGATATATTGAGACGTGTTTTACACTCATTACATTATTTACTCATTTATGTGAGTACAATACGTGTCTCAGGAGGCTATGAGAAAATTGCAGACTGGGAAGCAGAATGCCTCAACAGCATCTTCTTGCTCTCTAGTGATTTCTGTCACTTCAGTAAAGAGAAATCACTTGTAAAGTGTGTGTGAGTGCATTTTTGTTGCTTGAAATACTGAAAACACATTCATCTTCTGTATTTCAATAGAATCTATTTAAACTATTTAAGATTAGAAACATTCAGAGAGTATATAGCCTTGAAACGTTTAAATGCCACCTACACTTGTTAGAAAGAAGCCATTTGCTTGCATGAAAGCTGCCAATTATCATCATAGTTCATGACATTTCTAGGAAATACACTTAACTGAAGTAACAGCTGTCCTCTAGCACCCTTAGTATTGATCCAAGTGGTAGCATGTTTCTTAACAAGTTTCTTACTTGCATAGGAGTAGACATCCCAATATACTGATATAAACCAGGTTTTCCAATTAAGATAAAGATTAGGGAAAACAATTCTGGGAACTCAAATAACTTGCTACTGGAAAAATAATTTTATTTACCATATGGGTATGAGAGTTTCAACTCATTTAAATTAATATCAGAATATCAATATCAAAATCATTTTAATTGTTTGTATCATAGTATTAGCAGTGTCATTGTTCATTGTCATAGTCCCATCATTAGATAAGGTAGTGTGGCAGGATTGAATTTAAAAGTATGCCCCTTTATTTATCCAGGTAATATTATGTAGAACAGAGAACTCTGATACAATGTTTTGCACCAAATTGAGAGCAGGAGAAGGGCAACTTTTCCTCCATCTCTTTGGTTTATTTCATAGATGAGGAGATACTGAGGAACTAGAGTGGTCAATAAGCTTTGGAAGTCTTGCAAATTTTCCCCCTTCCCTATCGCCAATGTATGCTCCACATTTCAGTCACAGCCTTTTATCTAACACACAAATCTGGTCGTGTTGCTCTCTTGCTTTGGTGACAGTTCTTCCACAGTCCCGTTATAAACCTATACTCCCATTCCATTTAAATCAGACTGCTTAGCATGGTGTGTTAGTTTACTAGGGCAACCATAATAAAGTGCACAAACCAGGTGGCTTAAAACAACAGCTATTATCTCATAGTTTGGGAGGTTAGAAGTCCAAAACCAAGGTGCTAGCAGGGCCATGCTATGTCTGAAGCCTTTAGAGAAGGATTCTTCCTTGCTTTTTCCAGTTTCTGGTAGCTCCAGGTTTTTTGTGGCTTGTGACAGCATGACAAATTTCTTCTGCCATTTTCAGAGGGCTATCCTCTCCCTCTACATTTCTACATAGTCTTCCCTCTGTGCTGTGTGTGTCCAAATTTCCTTCTTCTTTTAAAGACACCAGTCAAATTGGATTAAAGGTTCACCCTATTCCAGAAAAACCTCATCTAAACTAATTGCATCTGCAATAAGCCTATTTTCAAATAAGGTCACATTCTGAGGTACTTATTGGGGTTAGGACTATCAACCATTACATGTGGCCTCCAAGGCCTTCATAGCTTAGCCTTAAACCAACTGCCATCTTCAGCATCTGTCTTTCTCTGTGTTTACCATACATACTGGCTGCAGGAAGTTGCTCATCACTTCCAGACCTTACCAGAGACTCTTATGTCTCTGGTTCTATCACATGCTCTTCTCATGGTTGGAATGTCCCTGTCTTTTCCCTTTCTGCCTGGTAAATTCTTAATTAGCTCACCATTGCTTCAAGCATTGCCTCCTTTATTAAATTTTTCTATATTTTTTCAGAAAAATCAGCAGTGTCTTCCCTGCTCATTCACCTTGGACAGATACCAAACACATTACATTGAATTCCTATTGTCTATAGATTCGCCTTTATTCCCACTAAACTATTAACTCTTGGAGGGTACTACCCATGCCTTCTGTCTTTGGATCCCTGGTAAAGTGACAGACCTACAGTAGACATTCAACAAATGTTTGTTAAACAAATAAGATAGGGCCCCTCCTCCATCTATTGAAATATGACAAAATGATGAGAGGAGCCCAGAGGCAGTATCTTGTGCTAATGGGACATTCAAGTCCCACTCAGGCTTTTCTATGTGTGACTAATAGAGGGATTCTGCCAGTCCTCCTCGCAACAGTCATAAGAAAAGCCTTAAAGCATTGTAAGATTTCCCAATCTGGTGACCAAAGCTATGCTGACTTAAAGGCCAGCAACGGACTTCTACAGTTTCCAAATTGGTACCTTGTCAGGCTGATTTCAAGTGAATTCTGTTTACTCACTAACTGCCAGCAGAGAAGATGACCTTTGCTGCCTGAAATAAAGAAGTGAGTTTTGCGTGAGCCATATGACATACTGACTGTACCAAGAACTAGAAAAAAAATCCATGTTTTTCCCCTAAGTATTTATTATTTTATAAGGAAAGTTTCTTTTTTCTTTCAAATGAGAAGTGTTAGTTTGCTAAGGTAGAATCTCCACAAAGATGAGCTGGTAAGTTCAAGTAAGATTCTACTAGTCATAGAATTAAAGGGCCAGGGTTTAGTCGAGATAGGAACAATATAATTTTTTCAATAGGTAAGGATATATTTCCTTTCAGTGAATGGTTTGCAGAAAAGCTCACAGGCTCAGAATTAGAGGTCCTGGAATGAGGACCTGAGCTAATAGAAGAAGAAATTAAAATAGTTTCCCATATGCATAAAATTGTGGTAAGCACTTCATAAGAAAGATGTTAGGGTAAAATAATTTATGTTAAAAGGTCTTCAAGCCATGAGAAAAAAATTATATAAATCAATAATAGATCATTGTCATCTTTAGGGAGGTATGTTGACATATCTTATGGATTTTTCCATACAGGAGAAATTATTTTTTAAGTGGTTAATGGTATCTTAAAAATTTTTAAAGATTTTTTTTCTGATAATGTCTAGTTAAACACTCATTCTGCCTTGCCATATCCCTTGGGTTTTGAGGGGTGTGAATTGAGATTTTGATCCTGATACTCGTTAATGCAAGAAGGTGGTATGCAAACCTATAGACTTGAGTTTATTCCTCCATTAAACAAACACTTTCTGAGCCTTTCTCTGTGCCATGTTCCGTGTCAAAGCCAGCAATATCCCTTCCCTTTGCCTTTGAGGTAATCAAATCAACCAACCAAACAAAAGCAGAAAAACCTATCAAGCACCTATATGCATTTACTTGGAGAAGGCCCTCTGTGAAGGTGGCGTGGAGGCTGATCCTTAAGGATGACGAGGGGCCAGCCATGTGAAAAGCACTTCAAGGAGAAGAGAGAGCTCCACAGTGGAGAGCTGAATGGTGGCCAAGCACAGAGAAAAGAACAGCATAATAGAGAAAGAAAGGAGGAGAGCACAGGACAAACAAAGGCCAGAGATCCAGGCCTTCCTAGTCACAGGAATGGTGGAATTTGTTTTAAATGCAATCATATATCCACAGTTAAATGCTTGTCACCAAATGTAGGTGAAAAGAGGAACTGAATTTCTCTGTAAAAATTTCCCCTAGCTGGTGTCTGGGAATAAACAGCATATTCAAATGTCATTATAACACATGGCAGTGAGGGAACATCAGATTCAACTAGAAATGATATATGTGCAGACTTTGAAAGTCAGGGGTTGGATATGCTACCACGAAGTTGGGTCACACCATGACCACGTCTAAATGAGAGTGGGTTTCATTTGAATCCTTAGGAAACTAATATTCTTCAACCTTTGTATTTGAAGGAGAGCGATTGAAAATAGCATTTGTTAAGAGCTTCTCTGTGTTTGAAATTTTATCCTATGGTCTTATTTAATCCTATCAACAACTCTATGAGGAAATATTACTGCTTTTTCTACCAATGAGGAAATTGAAACTCAGAGAGGTCAAGTGCTGGAGCCTAGTTTACGTGGTTTGGCTGAACTCAAACCTATGTCAGTCCTCCAAAGTCCACACATGCTAATCCCACCACAGGGCCTCCATGGACAGGTGGCATGAGGAAAAGGGGGCCCAAGCCAGGCTTGTACAGTAGAGGACGAGTCACCAGAATGTAAGGACCACTTTGGGTAGTTAGAATTCCATGCCCTTAAAAATAAAAGAGGGAATTTGATTTCTCTCCAACTAGTTTTTGTTTTTCAGTTAATTAGTTTTCTTGAGCTTCTGGGAACAAATGTAAACTTGGCTATTTGGTTTGCCATACTACTTGATTGACAAAGAAAATCGGACTTTTCTTTCATTTTCACAGTATAGTTGCAAAAGTTATGAAATGTTTTCTTGTTGGAAAGAAAAATGGGAAAAAAAGAAAAAGAAAAGAAAAATGGAATTTAGTTGCAGGTAACATACTTGTAAAATCCTGTAAATGATTAACTGAGTTTTTCCTTCCAAGAAACAACAAATACAGATGCTTTAAAACTAGAATGCAAGAGTGTTTTCAAGAAGCTGTGCCTCACTGTGGCTTCACGCTTTCTGTGGAAACTTCACTTTGTGTGTGTTGGGTTGGTGACCACAATTTATATCTATTTACAACATACCCAGGCTCTTAAGAAACTCTTCCATTACACTTTGTTTGAAAAGGGAAAGATAGAATTCCATCTAAATGAACACAAACATATATACACATAATATATAAATATTGATGTGTACCTATATACATATATACATATACATGTGATGTGTGTATATTTACATAACATTATGAAATTTGATTTGTCATGGTAAACATTATTACATTGAAAGTCTACTCCAATCATACTCTGTTTATTTCTTTGGTTATTCACTTTGTTCATTAAACTGATATGCAATTAAAGTTTTTCATTTTATAATTATATTGTAGTCAAATTTGAGGGGATTAAAATCATACAAGTGGTTTTAATCACTTAAATAAATAGGCTATACAATTACTATCTTTTGTAATTTTCCAGCATTGGCATAGTTTCAAATGGTAAGATCTAAAAAATAATCTGTTCACTCTTGAATCTGCTATAAATTTTTCTGATGAGTTAAAGTAGAAAGGAAATATAATTTTGTTCTTCCTGTTTAAGAATAGCTTTTATGAAGAGAGGAAGTTCACACATATTTCTTCAGCAATATTTTATTAATTACATTTTTCTTCAGTGGACAAAGACAGGAATCATGGTCTATCGACCAGCAGTCTACCTTCCTCTTATGCTGCTGGAGAAAGAAGTATGAATTAAGTAGGGGATTTTACCAGCACATGTGAAGAGTACTGTGTTCAGATAAAAGGTAATTGGAAAAAATGATGCAAAGTTACTTCGATCTGTTCTGTCAGGGTTGTACTACAGACAGAATTTTCTTTCAGCTATGAAGGAGGATGCATGCATGGCACAGGTGATACTGAATTGCATTCTTAATTTAAAAATTACTTGGAAGATTTTTAATAGAATTTTAAGCATTTTATTATTTTATATTATCTATAAAAATGAAAAGACAAACTATTTCACAGGATTCTTTCATTTTGAGCTTGGGAGAAGATCTGAAAATGTAGAGAGAGCAATCACTTAAATGTGGGAATGAGTTTCCACGGAAACACTTCATGTTGGTGTTTCTGCCATCTTCCTGCGGTGTCATGCTAGTAGCTATGTCTTATATCAGTTTTATGTAATTAGCTACATGTTCCATATAATTGGGAGTTTATCAAATAAGATAAACAGATGCAAATATTTCAAAGGGCCGAGTGAAAGAAGAGAGTCAGAGGTGATGAAAATGTGAAGAAATATAATTGGCCAAAGTTCACTTTGTTTAAATATGAGGCCTGTCCAAAAAGTATCCAGACTCACAATATGAAAAATAGAGACATTTATTGAAGATGATACAAGACACCAGAAACATTGTACCTAGGACAATGACACCTCAGTCCCCTTCAAAGTATGCACTTTGGGACCTCACACCATTCTCACCAGCAGCTGACCCATTGCATTTTCCTGAATCTCATCGACAATCTAAAATCTCTTCCCTTTCAAAGGTGATTTTAGTTTTGGGAAAAGCCAGAAGTTGCAGGGTGCCAAATCTGGGCTATAGTGGGGCTGAGTCACCTGGGTGATTTGATGTTTCACCAAAAAACTCTGCACAAGATGTGATGCATGAGTGGGTATGATGTCATGATGAAGCTGCCAATCACCAGTTGCCCGTATTTGCAGCCTTCAGAATCATCTGAATAGTTTCCACAGAGAAATGTTCAAACTTAATGCAAAATTTGATGCAGATTTTTTTTGCTCTACTCATTCAGTCATTTTGAATGCAATGACCACACAGTACACATGCTCACTCAACAGTGTCTACTGCCCCCAATGACTAGTGGAATGAAGTAGTATAGTTCACGCATGCACATTCCAGTCCACTCTCATTGGCTGCCAGGTTACATCCATGTTGTGCAGACTGCTGTCATTATATTGAGTGGCTGGACCTTTTCCTGACAGACTTCATAGTATATTATCCACATGTATTTACTAGACACAAACCCATAGAAACAAAGACATGATGAAAGGACAGGAGAATAGATGCCAACTAGTGTTCGGGACAATGGTGAATGGAGGACTGGAGTAAGTGGTAATCTCAGAACCTGCAGAATAGGATGCTGCAATGAAGTGAGTCAGTGTGTACCATAGACTCCCTGAGAGCTTCTATGCTTGAAGCCTGCAAGAAAACTAATCCCTCTGCTCCAAAGCCTCCCCAGGACACGAGAGAATTAACACCTAAATAGTTTCAGAGACTAGAACTCCAAAAACTGCCATTTGGGGGTCTTCTGATGAAAAGACTTTCTTTTCGCCAGAAAGATGGGATCACCCACCCGTTTACACAGAGCTTCCAGTCTCAATTTTCATAACATGCATGCTCTAAGTGATGTATCAACAGCCAAGGATCCCTAGAGATTTGAAGAAAGCCTCAAAGCTGAAAGACAGAGATCAAAGTAAACAGAAGAAAGATATCCGAAAGAAACAAAGGCAAGGCAGGAGACAGAAGGAAAATTATGAAAATGATAACTAATAACCTCAGAAAGAAAATGTATTTTCTTTCTTTCTTTCTTTCTTTCTTTCTTTCTTTCTTTCTTTCCTTCTTTCTGTTTCATATATGCCATGTATTTTTAATAAGAATATTTTATTTAATCATAATAGAAATTCCTTTAAGATATTTAATATCTTAAAATACATCCATGAAATAAAAGCTGAAAAACTGAAAAATAACCTATGTCCATCTATGCTGAAATCTCATCCCATCTCCCTGACTTCCTCCACGCAACTAAATCATACACAAAATGTTGTGTTTCTCATTCTCTTATTTGATATTTTAAAAACCTGTAAATGTGGGTTTTTTAAAAAGCATTATACTATATTTAATTCTTCTGGAAATTTCTTTTCACCTAATTTTGTATTGCCAGCAGTCATCTATGTTGCTGCATATCAATTGATTTTATTCATTTTCACTGCTTTATTTTAAAAACTCTCTTTATGAAGAGACCAGAAATAACTTTTACAAAATAAAATATTAATGAAATACTTTTAGAATAATTAGAAAAATTAATGGAATTTTCTAGAACAAAAACAGTAAGCCTTCTGGTCAAGGTGGTAACTGAGTCCTCCCACAACCACATCAAAATCACATCTAAACTACAAGACAACCCTAACTCAGAAAACCTGAAATCTAGCTGAACAGAAGTCTTACCACCAAGATATTAAGAAGCCACATGGAGACTAGTAGGAAGGGCAGAGACTCAGAATGGGCAGGTCCCACAAGTATGTGTGGTGGTTAAAAATCAGAAGGGATAGCTTAGAAGGTCTGCCCTAAGAAGTGAGGTGTCCCAGACACACACTAGGGGCCCTAGATCAGGGTTCCCATGCCAGGAAGAAAAGTTCCCATAACTTATGGCTATAAAAATCATCAGGGATTGTGGCTGAGTGAAAAAAAGAATCGGTCCCCAGTCATTTTGGCACCAGGAACAGCTTTCATGGAAGACAATTTTTCCACAGACTGGGGTAGGGGAGCAGAAGGTAGAGCTCAGGCAGTAATGCAAGTGGTTTGCTTGCAACCTCCTGCTATGCGGCCCAGTTCCTACCAGATCACAGAGCAGATCTAGTCTGTGGCCTGGGGATGGGGGACTCCTGAAGTAGAGGACTTTGGAGTCCCAGGCATTCCTCTTAAAAAGCCAACACATGGAACTACTCAGATTCACTTGCTTTGAGCTCTAGCACCTGGGCAGCAGCTCAAAAGGCACCAGGGAAATACAGGCAAGAAGTGAATTGTTTGGCATCAGGGTGAGAGTTGGAGGGGAAGCTTTGTCTCAGACAGAGTGCTGACAGAGGCCACTGTGCCTTTTTTGTGCCAACAGAGCTGGCAGGCAGGCACCATATCTTAATCTCCATCAACCTAGCTCACATTGTTTGCCCCATCCTGGTGATTCCCTGAGAACCTTCCCCCTGAAATTTCAGGCCCACTAAAGCTGTTTCCAGTGGCTTTTCCATATGAATGGTCTGCCTTGGCTCATGTTTCAGACTTTCCTAAGATCTCTCAAACAAGCAGCAGCGGACCTCACATTAGTGTGCCCCATACCTCTCATGTCCCCAAGCCCACCACAAGCAGTAGCAGGCCTTGGTTCACACCTTGGTTTCTCCTGGAATCTTCTTGCCCAACACAAGTAATAGCCATCTGCAAATTGCTTTGTAGCTCATGATGGGTGGCCTCAGGCAGGACACAAGTGGTAGCTGAGCTTGTCCTGCACTTCCTTAGAGGCCCCAAAACCAGCACACCTGGTGGTGTACTACACAGATTCAGACTATGTGGAAGCACCACATAACCACCTCTATAAGCAACAAACTCAAGGGATAGACTCAGCAGATCACAAAGATCTACAGAAGTAAGTTCTGCCCCATGGGATGGGCCCCTGCATAGCCGATCCTCCAAAGAGGTCAGTTGTCGAAACAAGCCCTTGAAGATGATTGACCTATGGGTAAATCCCTCCCACTGGTGGGTCAGCAGTAATCAAGGCTCAGCTGCAACAGGAGCGTGTACACAGCCAACATAGGGTACCACAATTAGAGTGGCCATTTTATGTAATCAAGGAGGTTATGCCCCTAGACCCTACAGGACACCCACTACATTAGGTTACTCTACCATACCCAGGAGACATAGGAGCTCTACCTAATACATACAGACAAAGACAAGGAGGTTGCCAAAATGAGGAGACAAAAACCATGTCCCAGATGAAAGAACAGAACAAAACTGAAAAAAGAGCTAACCAAAATGGAGGCAAACAATCTCCTAGATGCCGAGTTCAAAACTCTGGTTATAAAGATGCTCAATTATCTTAGGATAAAGAAGATGAACTTAGGAAGATGGGAAACATAAAAACAGAACTGAAAAACATTAAAAAAAAAAAAAAAAACCCGGTCAGAAATAAAGAATACATTAACTGAATTCAAAGATTTATAAGATAAGGATGCAGAAAATACACAATAGAGCAACAACAAAAAAAAATATGAAAAAATAAGGGTAGTATAAGGAACATCTGGACTACTTCACATATACCAACACTTGTATTATGTGAGTGCCAGAAGAAGAGAGAGAGCAAAGAATTGAAAATCAATGCAAAAAATATAGTGATGAAAAAAGTTCCCTAACCTGGTGAATAAAATAAACATATAAGTCTAGGAAGTACAAAGATTTTTAAGCAAGATGAATCAAAAGAGGCCCCCACAAAAACACATCATAATTAAAATGTCAGAGGTTAAAGACAAGCAAGGAATCTTAAAGGTAGCAAGAGAAAAATCAGTAACTCACCTATAAGGGAGTTCCCATAAGACAGTCAGTTGATTTCTTAACAGAAACTTTGCAGGCCAGAAGGAATTAGATAGAAATATTCAAAGTGATGAAAAGGAAGGACCTACAATCAAGAGTACTCTACCCAGCAAAACTATCATTTAGAATCAAAGGACAGATAAAGAACTTCCTGGACAACCCCCCCCCCCCAAAACTAAAGGAGTTTATTACTACAAAGCCAGTATTACGTAAAATGTTAAAGGGTCTTCTTTAAGTAGAATAATAAGAAAAATAAATAAAAAATATGAACAATAAAATGGCAATAAACATATATCTATCAACAATTAAATGTAAAAAACAAAATAAACAACCAGAACAGAAACAGAGAATATTTCAATGATTGCCAAATGGGAGGAGGCTTGGAGGATAGGTGGAAGAAGTGAAGGGATTAAATACAAACTGGTTGTTACAGAATTAAGTCATGGGAATATCAAGTACAGCATAGGGAATACAGTTAATAATATTCTAATAACTATGTATCATGTCAGATGGATGTGAGATTTATCAGGATGATCACTTAGTAAGTTAGGTAAAGTCTAATTGTTGGTGTGTATACCTGAAGTTAATACAATATTGTCAATTGTAATTGAAAAATTAAAGATTATAAAATAAAGAACTTGCAAATTATGAAATCATTGTCTCAAAGGTTGACAATAAGCCCTTGAATCAGTTAAAATATAGACTTGGTTTAGTACTCATTGTAAATATAATCATAAAACTATGTAGGTGACAAAAATAAATATTGCAGGAGATATTCTTAAAAAAGCAATGTAAGAGAATATATAGATATTTCAAAATGATTGGCTAATGAATAATATTATGTACAAAACAAACAAAAAAGATTTAAAAAAGTGGAAAACAGAAATATAATAGATGATAGTATCAGTCAAGGATATCTAACATTGATTGGACTAATCATATTTCCAGAAAAACAAAACAGAGAGAGAGAGAGAGAGAGATGAAGAATTTATCAAAGAAACACAAAAATTATGTGTTTTCAGTTTTAAAGAGTCATTGAGTGAGCAGTACATTGAATGAAAAAATAACCCATATCAAGGATAAAAGGAAACTACAATGAGAGGGGGAAGTGGGAAGAGACAGAGAGAGATCCATATACAATAAACCAGAAATTACAATGATGTTAGAATTCTCAACAATAATTCTGGAAGCTAGAAGACATTGGAGAGACCTCCTGTATTATCAGGGAAAATGAGGCTAGAATTCTATTTCATGTTAAAGCAGAATTCAAATGCAAAGAATCTACAAGCACCTAGAACAAGAGTGTCAAACTCATTTTCATCGGGGGCCACATCAGCCTCACAGTTGCCTTCAAAGAGCCAAATGTAATTTTAGGACTGTATAAATGTAACTATTGTTTAACAGTTAAGAGAGAGCTCAGCGCTACCGCCAGGTAGAAACAAGGTGCCAGGCTGGATAAAACAAGGTGGAGGGCCGGATTCGGCCTGCAGGCCTTGTGTTTGCCACCTGTGACCTAGAACATTTCTACCAGGGAGGAGTGTTTCTGCAACTGAGAGAGTAAACAAAAATGATGTGAGATTCAAGTCAGAGAGAATCCAAGGCAAGAAAAGATTGAGAATTTCAATTTTCATTTTGCATCAGTACTGTGTACTTACGTAATAACCGAACCGCACTGGAAGAAAAAATCTGAAATATTTGAGAATTTGAAATTATAAGTAAAATGTGTAAACTTCAACATTTAAAACAACTAAGCTGATATGTTTGTTGGGGCATTTATCTGGGATCCATTAACAACACATAGGGAACCAACCGTAACAGAGAAGGCATAAACTCCAGAAATGGACAAAGGAAACATAAAGCACTAAGCACAATTTGACTTATTCGTGAACATTATTAAAAAAATAATGACTAATGGTTTAACTGAATAATTTATAAGGGTGCTGGAGAATGAAAATACTGTAAAATTCTCAAGGACAAAAACAGGAATCATTAGATAATATCTGATACATAAATCAAGAAAGTACAAGCCTATCATGTAGAAAAATGAATCTAACTAATGAGAAAAATGATTTTAATACTGGAGGGATCAGACAAAGAACTGAAATAATAAGTCTGGGAGTAGAAAAACATGTGACAGGGAGCTTCTGTTTTTTAATCTTTTAGGGTAAGCATTTTAATTTTTACCAAAGTTAAAATGATATTGAGGAGTGTAGAAAGGAAAAGTGTTATAGAGATGTGACAATTATGACCACGATTTGGATGTGACTTTGAGGCAAGAGAAACCGGTAAAATTAATAGCCAAAGGACAAGAGAATAATAAATACTTTTTAGAAACATAAATTGGGGAGCTATAGCTCCACATCAAGGACAAAATAGAATATGTTTATAGTAGTAACTTCATAAATAATATTAGTTCATAGATGGATACCTTATCAAAAAGCCATTAGCAGGGAACTTCAGAACCAAAGGAATTTTATAAACTGTGGACAAGTCTAATCTGTGACCCTACGCTGATTTATATAAGCATGATATTAGAGAAAACGATTATTTAAACTGGTATCAAGGGGGCTCTTGATTCTTCTTAGAATCACAAAAAGGTGGCTTGAGTTGCAGGAGGGAAATGAAGTGGTAGCAGGTTTGTTCTGTAGTTCTGAGTCTTGTTTAAAGAAGAGGGTTCTATATTGGTTGCGTATTTACTGGTTTCAAATTTTTATACACATGTATTGATTGAAACATTCTCTCTACCTCTTACCCAGCCTTAACCATTCCTGGCCCTATGGCCAAATCAATCCTGTGTTATGCCAGGTCTTCAGGTATGCGAAGCATAACTATGATATAGAGTGATGTTTATGAGTGAGACTTTGGATTGAATCCCGACTCTGCTACCTCCCAGCTGTTGGGAAGTAAATTGGACACATTACCTAACCTCACCTGGAAGTTGAAAATGGTAATGTTAGTACCATGAAGATTTTGTGATGATTATATGGAAAACATGCATAAAGCACACAGCACAATAACAGACTTTAATAATAAGCACTTATAATGATAGTAATTTTTTCAGGCTTCCAGTCAAGATGGTAACAGGCAGACATAGCTCACCTCTTTGCACAACCACATCAAAATTACAACTAAAATATAGAACAACCATCACTCAGGAATATCAGAAATCAAATTGCCCTGAAGTCTGAGAACTACAGAATTGAAGCAACCACATCCATTGAGACTGGTGGGAGGGGTTCGGACGCAGACGGGGCTGGCCCCACACCCATGTAGATAAAAATCCAGAAGGGATATCTTGGGAGCAAGGAGACCCAGACCCACACCCTACCCTCCAACCCAGGATTCTAGTGCCAGGAAGGTAAGTCCCCACAACTTCTGGCTGCTAAAACCAGAGGGGATTGAGTTGGTGGAGGAGGCTTCTGGAGCCCTAAGCAGTTCCTCTTAGGAAACCCACACACAGACTCACCTACTCAGACTCGCTTCCTCTGAGCTCCAGTACCTGGGTGGCAGCTTGAAGGGCACCACTAGTAGTACACAGGGAGAAACTGAAGTATCTGGCATCAGGGCAACCAGAAGGCATTGTCCCTTTGCTGAGCTCTCCCCCTCACAGAGCCGGTAGGCTGGTGCCGTATCTGAGACTCCATCAACTTGGCCAACACTGTGTGACCCACCTGGGAGACCCATAGAGGATCTACCCCACCCAAATTATGGGCACACCCAAGCTATTCATTTTAGAGCATTCATCTTAGACTGTTGGTACTTTTTATGTATCTCAATTCTCTATTTCCTCTCTAAGATAATGAGATAATGTGCTACATCATCTCTGTAGGAATTTAAAATAAGAAATAATGTTATAGGGTCAGGCTCTCTCCCAAGAGGCCTAACAAGAGATATAGGGCCTCACCAGCCATTCTTCCCTCTCCAAAGCATCATGTTTTGAGCACACAGAGTGGACCCTTGTTTTGGGACACATGCTAATTAACCACCATGGCAATTACTCTATAGTGAGAAATAGCAATTGCAGGGCTTCGGGGACTTGATATCCTGTGACTAGTGCTGAAATTGCTTGATGCATCTATCTCCATGTGATGAATAATCTTGTCAGGAATATCAAGATACTAAAAGTCTGTTGAAGCTCTCTCTTTCTTGAGCTCAGCAGCTTGAGTGGATACTATTAATATTTGTCTCTTGACATTTTGGTATCTTTTGTCTAACCATGCATATCAAATGTTCCCATTCAAACATTACCCAACATCATGGTTTATGATTAAAAAAAAAACAAAAAACAAAAAACTCCATCCTTCTGTCTAGTGGCACTTTGAAACTTTATGCCCTGACTTTGCAGTATGGTCAAGAGGATTTTGTGGAAAATTGGGATACTCTCCATGACCACAGCTAAATGAATAATGTATAAGCAATCAGCCTTGTGGGTTTTGAAAAGATTATTCTTAACTTTTTTTTCCCACCTGGGGACTTTCTACCAGTATGACTGTTACCTTATTTAAAAAATAGTACCCAAATGCTTTATTTTAAATAGATTCACATTAAAAGCATATATATTTTTTTCGATTCTCTAGGGTTTGTGTAAGTTTCTAAGTCAGCTTCTGGTTGTATTTCATCTCTTTCACCTTTATTTTATTTGATGTGTGTCTAAAGAAAGGAAAGAGGAAAGCAAGTGTGAATTGTGCTATTTATACTATATCTTGGGGTTTTTTTGTAAATTTATTTCAAGGTTGAGTATTAGAAAAAAAAAGTGTCTTAGGCTGAAGGTCTAAGTGATTAATACACTCGACCTAATGATGGTGGTTTATTCACTCTTTCAAATGAATTGGCTTTGAAAACAAAGGAAGAACATCTCTCCTCCTTCCCACCAGTAAGTGTGCCTGCCTTTCCTGGCACTCTCGGTGATCCTGCTGGACTCCAGCTGGGGCAGTATGCTAATATACTACCCCTGTGTTCTGGTGTCATTCCCTTCTTGTATTCACCAAAGTGAACACAAATAATTGCATGATTCCAAAGACATCCCTAATTAATTCCATCTGATGGGAGACCAGAAATTTTGTAAATGGATGGTTTGATATTATTGCAAAGAGAAATAGGGCCTAGGGGAAAAAATACTTGCCTCTGTTACTTCCCTTTTTCTATATAAGGCAAAATGACACCACTCCAGCATTCCTAAGTGGTTTTGGCATTACCCCATCACTGTTAGTGAATGTATAAGAACTCTGTAGTGAAACTCAGGCAAAGCACCATATCATATGGAGAAATTAATAGGTAATACATTACTTTTTTATGTAAACTTGATACAGGTCCTTGAAAGAAAATTAATTCCTGTAATAAATATACTTAATTTCAAGAGTTTTTGGGAAAAACAAACCTCAGTGGTTCCCTTTCTTTACACACCCTATTAGTGTGATCATAATTTTCTCTTCTCCCAATTTTTTCCACAAAGCTCGAGTTCATCACTCCCTAAAGCAAGTGACTGGGAAAAATTATATACCTTTTTCAATTAGCAAGACATTAAAAGAGATTTCAAGAGCTTGGGGAAGGGGCTGCACCTCTTACTGAAAAGCATTCATGAATAGAGACCCCTGAGACAGAATGGCTAAATAACTTCAGAATCTGGAAACTATGAGATTCACAAGGAAGCTACCCTCCCCCAAACCTCTTCATCCCACTGTAGTCTTCGGGGAACATTTTTCCTGCCATTTCTCTATAACCCCCCACTTCTAAACAAGGACATGTTTTTATCTACCATATGATAACAAAAAGCTATATATTTAGAGGAAGGACAGCACCTAGTACATTGTATATGGCTGTATGGCTTTGAAAGTAATATCTGAATTATTGAGTAAGGAACTACATAGAATTTCATTAGATTCCAGTGTGTATTAGCTTATGGAAATCCTAGTAGGGATAGATTTGTGTAATAGTGTAGGATTTCTACTTCTAGCAGGCTATAAACAGGCAAGAACACAGACCCCCACTGGCCTTCTTTCTATAAGTTTCCCTTTCCCAATCTATAAGGAGAAACCTGCTCAGAGAGGCCAGAAAGAAGAGAGGAACTGTCGAGGCTAAATTGCTTTCATGATTTACTTTGATTTTTCTTTATCATAAGTGACTAAATTCTGTATATCTGAGTGGAATACAACCTATTCTATCTTACATTGTTCATTTCAAATTGTATTCCATGATAACAATTTTATTTATTTTTCAAGTTCTCGAAAGATGTCTGTTTTTCTCCTCCAACAATGTATTTAAGGTAAGGTCAGAAGTATTTTCTGTTTATATATAGTTACTAAATAGCTTTTCCTGATGGCTGCCATAGAAATATTCAGTACATAGAAGCCTTAGATTTACTGTTACCAAACCCACAAGCTGGAGAAGGTGTAAAAGTTAAGGCAATGTGGAGATCCTAGTTCCATTTTTAAAGATTTGTTTTGAATACTCTCCACCCATTGAACAAATGATCTTGAAATAACATATAGATTAGGATTAACTCAAACATTACTATCTAATTTTATTATTCAACTTGATGGCAAAAAGCAAAGAGATATAAATAGATGTCATCAGGCAAGCAAGATGTAGAAGCAAAGACATCAGACAGCGTTTTCTCATATGTACACTTTTCTGGTACCTATGATTTGAATTTGATTGTTTGTTTTAACAATCTACCAATAAATATTTTCCAGACTGCTGAAACAAGTCTTTTATGTCTCCCTTTACATTCTCATAAGACACACCCAGGTAACTACCATTTAATCACAATTTTCTTAAAGTTTTGACTCACCCTGTATGACGCAGGAGTCGTAACCGAGGTATATGCCACAAAGCCCCAACCTTGTTTCACTCTGTCTGGGCACTAACACCATCAAGGTCATGTGTGAAAGCAAGGTACTAAGTCTCTGCTCTTTTGCAATTTCCCTGTTTCAGAACATGTCTGAAGCAACGTGTGGCTCGGTGGTTGAATCATGAGGGGAATTAGGTATGCTCAATACTAAGTATACCTCACTCCTGTTCTGTCTACCTTAGACTTTTAAATTTTCTGGGTCACTATGGGTAACTTATTAACTATCTTGGAGGACTCAGAATTCCATGAAATAAATAATTGACAAAAACGGTTTCTACTTTGTCACCTGAGAATTTTTGAGGATCAAGGAGTTAAATACAGATTGGAACAGGACCTCAAATGTCATGTTTTTTAACCTCCAGGAAACATCACTTTTGAGTAAAAATTGGAAAATTGCTCCGCTCACCTGTAATTCTGAAGTAAAAATTTTGGTTTCATTTATATTTTAAATATTCTTTATAGCATTAATGTGATAAAATGCCTAGATATCAATTAGAGTCTCTGTTCTTTAGTTGTAGTTGTAAGAGTTAACCTATAGCAAATATTACCCCAATCATAGCTATTTGAAAGCACATGAGTCTTTAAGATCCACAAACATTTCTTGACATAAAATGTTAATTAAATTATATCGTATAATATGTATGTTTTTTTTGGTATTTCCTTTTATCTTCACCGAAACCCTCTCATGTAATAAGTGCATTATCATTCCCATATTATTGATTGAACTCACATTTGAATTAAATTGTTACCCACAGATGAAGAAATGAGGACACAGAGAGTGCAGATATTTCAGCCAATAAATATATTTCTTCATAAGTTTCAATTTCTGAAGATGAAACAAATCATATACTTAGGCCACTGACTTAACTTAAACCCAAACAGAAAGTTCAAAAGAAAGCGTACTTCTAGGTAATTACCCAGTCTCAAAGTCCTGAGAGTTTTCGGTGTTAACCTTTGTTTCGTTAATTTGCAAATACCAGCCTTAGAATTCTTGAAAATATAATTTTGCTCTTGATAGATCCTAGAAGCATATTAACCATAATCTTGACAAATGTATTTCTTCAGTTCTATTATATAACAAAAACAGTATTTTAGCTAGTCAAGAGGCTTGATGTCCTGTAAGACAGCACACAATAGACGGTTCAGTTTTTGTTACACAAATTAATAAGACTGAACACTGGAACTGGCCATGGGGGAGAATGGGCAGTAGCGTCAGTTGATTTGGTATCTAGAGAAGCTGCTCTTTTAGAATGTGGCCTGCGGCAGATCCTGGCTGGCAGGATCCGTGGATGTTGTGGCTGCTCGTGAACAAATACACACAGACTACAGAAATCCTGTGGGAAAAAAGGGGTGGCACAGCCACTCTCTAAGTCACAGAGAGAGGACTCCAACCCCTGCCTAGACAGGTTTTTATTGTTTTCCTGGCTACTTACAAGGAGGGTAGTCCTCATTTACTATGCAGGGGTTTGTATTAGGTGGTTACCTTTTACAGACAACAAAGGAGAGGATGTTGCTAATCACATCAAAGAAGAAGGATATTTGCAAATGTAAAGGGAAAAGCGGCTGGATTGTTAATACTCCGTACTTGGGAGGTTTAGCTCAGATTTTAGGAAGTTGCAGTAAGCCCTTGCTACCTCAATTCAGGGTGAGGGAGTTTCAGCAAAAGCAAGTCTCAGCAAAAGCAGTCCTGGCAGGGGTCTAGATACAATACAGGCCTGATTCCCCACAGGAAAACCTATCCGCGGGTGTGGTCCTGTGGGCCAACATGCATGTCACTGGTTTTCCACATGAGGGTTGAGCTACATTTCCACGGCACTCGAAACAGTTCCCCACAGTGGCCCCACTGCTCTTCGACCCAGGGCTTTTATAAACCAAAATCTAGGTTGATATCCATAGCAGGCCTGTTTTAACAGAACTGGAATTTCAAACATTAAAGACAGGTCTCCCTTTCACAAATCCCTAATTACCAAGAAAGCTTGAATTTACTGCTCTTACTTCCTGGGTATCTTTGTTTTGACATAATAAAAATGCTAAACCCTTTGGTTTGATGCGGAAAGTCTTTCTAAGCCATGCTAGCTCTATTCCAGACCTGTTAAATAGGTACTCCGGATGCTTCATTTGAAGGTACCGTTGATCCACTGGATCATCCCCAGAATAGTAATAATCAGGGTATAGTATTGCAGTTTGTGGCAGAAAGACATGTGGTTAATTGAGGGCTATGCTTAATTGATTTCCACATTAATCAGGACTTTACAACACAGTAATATAAGTAACACTATTTATAACTATTTACTTCTGGAGTCAGATTCCCATTTATATTTATATAAATTTTATCTGTACTCTATTTTTAAATACATGATACATGCCTTAACTAGGACTACTATTTTATAAAGTCTAGATTATTTAATCTTCTAACAAAATTTACTTAGAAATGAGCATTGCCTACCTTGCGTATTCTCTTAATTTTGTTTTAAACTGAAAAGCCCACATCTCAAATTTTACTTATTGGTTCAGCTGTTTTCTTCACTCTACCCATAGAAATTGTTATAAATTTTTATATTTATATAAACTAAAAAATGAATTTACTTTGTAGTTCTTATGGTTCTTATGATAACTGCAGGCCAGTCAAAGTGTGAAATTTAGAAATTTATTTCATAGAATATAGAAGAAACAGAACATAAAAGAGTTACCAAAGAGTGACTATAAAAAAAAAAAAAAAAGGCGAAAACTTTGCCCATGTAAATGTGAAGTCATATCCTGACCAAAGGAGGAAGTGGCAGGTCCCAGGGCTCAGGCTCACTTACTGAAGACTCTCACAGACGGCACACTGCCAACTGTCTTCAGTTGTTTCTGTCGAGAGAGAGTGCACTCGGAGTCTGAATTCAAAATGCTGAAGAGAAAACCATCCAATGTTTCAGAGAAGGAGAAACATCAAAAGCCAAAGGTAAGGCAATTTTGTACATAGTCAAACAAAACTAAACCATGTAATAGAATACACACACTCAGTTCTTATCTGTCAATCCTAAATAAATTCAACCACAGGGCTGAATGCCTCATGGCAAATATGGAAAAAAAAATTGCAAAGTTAGATTTTAAATATTACCTGACAATTATTATCTTTGTAATTTTATCTTATAGTTCATATTTGCTCATTTACAATCTTAACTTGGAGCTCAGATTACCAACTTCATGAAAATCAACTTGGCAGCTTTTCTGTGAAAGATTGATATCATAGAACATTCTTGCATATTTTTAATGCCACTAAAGTTGTCATTGTCTACTTAACAATATACTGAATGCATTTCATCTCTTAAGTGCTCAGCTTCTCACATGCTTCTCATTTAATTATGAGAAGGTTTAAAATAGATATTTTGGTTAAATATTTGATTATTTCATTTCTAACATTAAAATATGAAAGCTTGTTGTAGATATTATTTTTCTATTTTTTCTCCTCAACTAAGGAGGGGGTTGTGTTATGTTTTAGAACACATCAAAACCCTATAAATTAGTAAATTAGTCAAATTGGTTCTGTTTGGCATGTTATTCTATTCTTTGTCTTGAAAATAATTGCCACTTAAAATAAAAGTAAGGCATAAGATAGCAAAGTTTAAATTCTATTGTAGATATCTAAATTGGTTATTAATTTATGAAGTACTGGTGGAGACACTTTTTCTAATAATTGTACATTTTTTGAGTTTCTTACATTATTAACATTTTAAATCTGTTTGTGAATAAAGAATAGCTGAGTTAAAATGTCTTTTGAAAGGACTGATATGTTACCATAATGGCCTTTATATGCTTGGCACCCATTCTGAGAGAAAGAAGTTGGGAACTGATTGTGAACTTTTGTGTTGATGTGGCATTGAACAATAGTCAGTATTTTAACACTTCTTGCAAGTGACACACAACCTCTCTGAAAGAAAGTAAAAATAAATGATTTCCAATCTTTGGAAACTAAAAATAAATTATTTTTATATTAATTCTTTCTGACACAAAGACTTGATAGAGGATAGACAAGCAAGCACCTTTACTGGAAAATACAGCTGGAAAACACATCACGATTTCTTTTTTCCTTAAGTACTAAAAATTCAAGGTAACATTTTTCCAAAGAGTACAAAACAGTTACTTTTCTATTCAATATTAATTTTATATAAAATTTACTTGATTAAATGCAATAATATTGAGTTTATAATAGCAGATTTAGGAAGATCATAAAATTACTATGAAGTGGTGGTTTTCCTCCAATTATTTAAAATCTAAATTTAGAATATCTTATAAAGACTATATTATGTAGTGAGTTACTAGGTCATTAAACTGTTTTCAAAATAATACTTCAGTCTATTATCATCTGCCTTAATTTCAGGAACTATTATAATACATGTGCAGTATTGTTCATCTTATTGACTTTCTTATCCAGAAAAGAAAAAAAAAAAAAAAAGATAAAATACACATCTGAAAACACAATATATCATGGAATATAGTTGCTTTGGAAACATTAACTTTTGTTGTAAATGAACTCCCATTTTCTGGAGAGATGGTTTTATTCTATATACATTTTAAAAATTTATTTATTTTACAATTACAGTTAATGTACAATATTCTATTAGTTGTAGATGTGCAACATTGTTAGACATTTATATATCTTACAAAATGATCACCCCTATAAGCTTAGTACCATCTGACACCACACAGAGTTATTACAATCTTATTTACTATATTCCCTATGCTGTGTTTTACATCACTGTGACTATGTTCATTACTGGCAATTTGTACTTTTAATCCCTTTCACTTTTTCACCCATCTCCCCATGCCCATTCCTTCTAGTGACCATCTATTTATTCTCTGTATCTACAAGTCTGTTTGTTTTGTTTGTTCATTTATTTTGTTTTTTAGATTCCACATATAAGTGAAATCCTATGGTATTTTTCTGATTTATTTCATTTAGAATAATACCCTCTAAGTCTGCTCATGTTGTCAAAAATGATAACATTTCATTCTTTTTATGGCTGAGTAATATCCTATTGTATGTATGTACCACATGTTCTTTCTCCATTCTGTGTCAATTTAAAGGGTTTTGTGATTGTATATAAATAAGTACCTTTTTCATATATTCCAGATCAACTAAATACTTTCCTTTAATATGGAGGTAGTATTTTCCCAATTATTATACTGTGATTTTGCCTTAGAAACATTTGCTGAGTAATTTTTTTAGTGCATTTTATGGATAAAGATGAAATCTATAAGAGATGTCACAGATGGATGTCATGATAATCCTACAAATACGTGGGTAGTAAAAGGAAGAGTGCAAATTCCTTCCTCTACCAGAAGGGAGCATAAGGCCTGTGTCTAGAAAGACAAAATATAACCATCAAGCAAACAGTATTCAATATAGAGAATCACTGTTACTACACTGATTAACCACACACCAGATCAGTGATCGCACCTCTCTACTTAGAGACATGCACTCCTTGTGCTACACTAATTCAAAATTTTTGAGACAGATGTCCTTGTGTTTTGAGAGAGATTTCCTTTAGTATTTAACAAATACTAAAGTAGGCAATGAGCAACATTAAAAATGGGGGAAATATTATTTAACCGTAGTTCATGTTAATTACTTTGGGTTTTATTTCAGGTGACCTAGCACCCAATTCAAATGGTGAAATACATATAATACCTAATGTAATATCTCAAATAAAAATTATGAAAGACTTTGTTTTTAGTGTTTTAAAATAATTCTTTTAAAAATTTATTTATTTTTAGAGAGAGGGGAAGTGACGCAGACCCCGGTCATGGGGTCCGTGACACTGTGGATGAGATGAGACAAATTCACATGGACTACTGAGTCCTATGGAGGAAAAGGGATGGTGCCGCCACTCTCTCAAGGGGAGTGCGCACCTACCCTTGCTTTGACAAGCTTTTACTGGGTTCAATTTGCACAGGAATAAAGCTCATCGATCATTGTCAGGCAGAAATGATTAAATAATAGATAACATTCGAAGAACTCTGGGGCCTTATTCTGAGTCAAGGTCAGATAGTTAAAGGGCCATGAAACTTTGGGGAACACTCACTTCCTGCTTGGACCCTTATCATTTAAATTGAGGGTATTAGCACAGTAGGTTTCATAGGATTTTATGCATTCTTTCTTAGACCTGATTGCCCTAGGAACCTGCCCTTTCCAACACAGGGCTGTACCCACCACCAGTATTGTTTCAGGCTTAAGTCATACAGGGGAAGTAAGATAGCCAAGAAATTAGGAGACTTCTTGCAGATAGAATGAGGACTCAGTCTACATCAAAGCTGAGAGGTGAGGGTCCATCACCCCTTTTCTGTAACCCCCGAGTCTTTCCCTGGGGCCACCACGATCATGCCTGTCTTAGGTCATTCCTCCGTTGAGGAATCTTACCCATCATTGGCTAACCAATCAAGCATTGTGGGCCAGGCAGGGTGAAGTAAAAGGAGCAGAGGCAGCACCCCTGCCAGGGAGATAAGCTTTGTCTCCTTAGTGGCTTATGGTCCAAAGATCGCTCATTCAGCCTTAGCCATGAGGGGTTACAGCTTCTGAAACCAGGCAGGGAAGTTCCCAACAGGGGAGGGAGGGAGAAAGAGAGGAAGAGAAACATCAATGTCTGGTTGCCTCTCACACACCCATAATGGGGACCTGGCCTGCAATCCAGGCAGGTGCCCTAACTAGGGATTGAACTCTTTGGTTCATGGGCCAGCACTCAATTCACTGAGCAACACCAGCCAGGGCAGTATTTAAAAATAATTCTTACAGCTGTGAGAAGAATTAAAAAGAATCATGAATATAAAATATAGCAATAGATTGTATGTGTCCTATATTCAAAACAATTTATTACTTTCTTATGTTCATAAGACTTATTGATAAACATGTCCATGAATCAAAATAAGAAGTCAAAACACATGTTAAAATACAGTTTTATCATGTATAATTTTATCATCAATGTGTCCTCTTTTCTACTCTTTATTCCTGTTTCTCCATTTTTGGTATGGGTCCTTTCTTTCAAATAGCTCATAAACAAGACCAACAGTATTCATATTTATTATAAGATATTCACAGTGTAGGTTCTGAAGGAAAGAACAGAAATATTTTGTAAGGGAAACTGGAAAAGCCTTGGGGCATTATGACAAGAGAAAACACTATGAATACTGGAATGTTAGTAAATTCCAACAAGTTCAGTTTGTGTCTCAGAAGTCTCTATAGTGTGTAGATATATTCCAAATTCAGAAAGAAATTTGATAAATAGTTATTAATGATTCTACATTTAGTTGATCAAAAATAGCCTTGGTTAATATACAGGCAAGGTACCATACTGTACATTCCTTCTTCAGTTTTGTTTTTACCTTCTTATCATGGGTGCCCACTACTGATTATGATATTTTAAAAATTTAAACATATCCAGGATTCGTATTTGATAAGATATGATATCATTATGTTCTATAAATGCTTGCATTATAGAACATAATTTTCCTTAACTGCTTTTCCAACTAAGATGTTTTATTTCTTTGTTTTCCATATTAATTGTGTTTATTACATACCAGTTACTGTGTTCAGATCTTTTTGCACACTAATCAATTTAATATTTGTAACAATTCTGTAAGGGAACCATTCTTATTTACCCTCAGAGAGGCGTAGTCATGGGAGAGGTGAATTAATTTGAACAAAAATACATAGGTAAATGATAAAACTATATGATGTAAATACACGTGTTAATTTCCAGTGCTACTGTCCTCAAATATTACACTGCCATTACAAGCATAGGTACTATAGACATTATTTCTATTTGTCTTAATTACCAGCTAAATTTTAAGGAAACTAGGCAGAACATATTTTTAAGAGCCTCTATAAGTTGGAAAGGAATTTAGAGATCCTCCATTGTTGTCTCTGATTAAATGCCAGAATTTCACCTGCAAAATCCCTCCAGGTGTCCACACAAGATTCAATACTTATTGTAAAACAACAATAAGAATTTCCTTAATATTCAAATTGTTAAAGAAAAATTATGAACTAATATTGAGGTAAGAGTAACCATGTATCTCCTTCCTGCACCTAGAATAATACTTTCAAGGTAATAGGCTCTTAATAAATATTTGTAAACTGAATCAAATTTCTTGAGTCTACTGTATGTAGCCTAGTTCACATATGAATGCTCACTATGTTATGCCCTTTCATTATTCTTGGGAGCAAGTCTGTTAGTATGTACCTAAGAAAGTTTGTATGTGTATGTGTAAATATAACATTCGTTTTTAAGTTTTATTTTAAAAAGAATACCTATACCTCAAATGTTGTGCAAAAACCCCTAGAGAGGCCTGTCATTACATAATAGTAGACCTTTGTTCCAGGTCAGGGAATATGTTAGACACTTCACAAATAGAAAAGGAGTAGGTCCCTCAAATAAAATTCTGCAACTGAATCAACTGGCCTTTTTTGGCTGGGTTAATGATATGTATTGATTAATTTTAACTGAGGTTTTTCTTTGAGTAAAAGAGATTCAAATACTGCTGTTATTTTAAAGGAGAACATGAAGTGATGGCAGCTCTGGAAATAAAAAAATCTTTTTTTTTTTACCATTTTTAAAAATCCACAGTGCATAGTAAATGAGACACCATTAGTGTCACAGATGCTAATTTTCATGAGCAATGACTGAAGTGGCATTCCTTCCCGCTTGCATTTGATCCTAGCAATGGTATGAGGTGATGAGTTGATTATGAGCTGTTTTCACTGCACTGCCCGCTGTGCAAATTTATGCTTCTAGACAAGGATGACACATAGTTTTGGCATTAAAGAGTTTTTTTCATTGCTTTTCCTATCAAGACTGTTAAGATACATTTTAACTCTTATCTAACCTAGTTTAAGAAAAGAGAAGTGCACGGACACTGGTGCTTACTTTCCGAAAGGCATTTGCATAAGAAGATTATGGCATTATCTTTTTCCTGTCATTTACAGGAAAGAGAACAGTACTGTAGGTGTGAAATATTTTGCCCAAGTTATTATGGCTAGTAAAAAAGAAAATGATTTGGGATCATATGGGAAAGTTTTTCTTCTTCTAAACCTCTGAGTTTCTTCTCTACTAGTTCTTTTGGCTTTTTCATCTGGGGTATAATTTTCAGATTTCAATTTATATGAATTGAGTTAAATATTTTGGTTTTCCAAAGTGATCTCAAATATGACATGTGATATGCAATGTAGGCGATATTTTAAATTCATTTTCCCTATTTAAAAATGCTATGTGTAAATAAAAGTTTATTTTTACTTTTATTAACTACCCCCCTTCTGCAGCCACAAGATCACTCCAGAGGTTCTCTTCATCTATGTATTTAGTTAGTATTTATGTCTATTTGTTTTCCAAGAAATATTTAAGATAAATTATAATGCAAAACTAAAACTAAATAAGACAAGTTAGGAGAAAACAAATTATAGACCACAATAAAAAGTGTCACAGGGCCATAGAGGTTGAGTTAAATATGGGTAAGTGTACTTGCTCCTCAGTGTGGTCCTACAGAGTGGCAGCTTTGCCATCCCAAGACTTCGTTAGAATGCAGATTCTTTGGTCTCTCCCAGGCCTATTAAATCAGAATATACATTGCAACAAGATACACAGGAGTTCTGTGCGTACTTTAAAGTTTGGAAATGATGTTCACATTGATGGTTCTCAACCTAGGTTGCACATGTGAATCACTGAAGAGCTTTAAGAATCAATGATGATTGAGTTCCATCTTCAAATATTCTGATTTACCTCGTACAGAATGTGTCTGAGCATCAACAACTTTCAGAGTTTACCCATCTGAAGCCATTTTTTGTACTACTAATGTTGTCAAAAGACTTGGAGTTTAATTCATTAATGCATTTATCTATCCATTCATTCATTCTTCAAAGTAACAAGTATCTATTGAGTGCTTACTATGAATGGTATCCAGAGGTGTCCAATCTTTTGGTGTCTCTGTGTCACACTGAAAGAAGAAGAGTTTTCTTGGGCCACACATTAAATACATTGCAACATGTAATCACACTCAAAAAAGAATCTCATAATGTTTTAAGTAAATTTATGATTTTGTGTCAGGCCACATTCGAAGCCATCCTAGGCTGCATGTGACCCATGGACTACAGGTCAGACATCCCTGGCAGATGATAGGCCGGGAATACAGCGGTGAATAAAACAAAGATTGCTGCCCCAAAAGGACTTACATTTACTGTGGATGACAGGCAATAAACAAGATAAATAGGTTAAATATATAGCACACTAGGTAATTATAAATGCTGAGAAAGAAAGGAGGGCTATGAAATACAAAGGATGAGGGGAGACTTGGTGTGAATGGGACATTTGAAAAAGGACCTGGAGAAAATGAAGGAGGTGGCCCTGAGACTGGCCGAGGACGTCATGTTCCAGGCAGAGGGAACGGCAATTCCAAAAGCTTTGAGGTGGGAGCATCCTAGGTGCGTTTGTGTGACAATGAAGCAGATACACACATGGGGAAGAGTAGTCACTCACATAGAGCCAGAACACAGAGCATTTTTAGGATTTTTGGCTAGCATTGAAAGATTCTGAGAAGAGAAGGATCTTGCTTACATTTGAATGGGTTTGTTGTGTTTTGTGTTTTGAATACACCAAGGGGAGTGAGGGAGGAAGAAGGAAGATGAAACCCGTTAGGTGGCAATTCCAGAAACTAAGAGATGACAGTGGCTCAGACAAGCGAAGTGGCAAGGGTGGATGCTAAATGTTGAGATGTTGAATTTGAGATGTTGAATTTGTGAGGAATGTGTGCATATTGTATACTTTTGAATATGTGTAAGAAAGTTGGCACATATGCTTGGAAGGTGACAAACAGAAAGGCTGCCACCTTGCTGCGCTGTTCTTGCTTCCAGCCCGTTCATCCATCCCAAGGAAACACAACCCCATTCCTCTGCTCAGAGCCAGCAGAAATTCACTGTTGTAATGATGTGCCACTTCCTAAAGATTTCCATTTTTTTTCTTCAAAATAGTATTTTATTGGATTTAATTTTTATTTCTAGGGCACCTCAAGTCAGAAGAGATGAACTAATAATTTCCCCCTTTCACTGTGTTTAATAATTTGAAAGTTAAATAATTTTAGCCTCAAAAACTTCTCTCCAAAAAAAGAAGAAATTCATTTTAGCCTTCCCATTGTACAGAATATGAAACTCAAATCAAGTTTTGTTTTGTTTTCATTTCTTGCAAGCAAGCAGCAAAAGAAAGGTTTGGAGCCCAATAGATTGGTTATATTTGAATTAAAAACAAAACAAAATCAACAACAACAACAACAACAACAACAACAAACAGTGTCCAGACAATATATAGAAAGTTCAGGAGACAAATGGTGGAGAGAGACGATGGCACTGTAGACTGCCATTTGGAAATTTGGATATTATATCCTGTAGAAGAGTATAAAGTCACTACTTGGACTACAAATACACTGGATTTGTTAAAAATTAATTTAATGAGACAGTTACCTGTTTAATATTTTCTTATCTTGCTTTGGAGATAAATGGCTTCATCATCCCTACGCATTGTTGGGTTGGTTTTCTTGTTTGTTTGTTTGTTTTTTTATATATAATGAAGTCCATATTCGACATATTTAAATTTCCAAATTTAGCATTACCAAACTGATCCATTTCTTTTCCTTTCTAGTGTTAAGGATTTAGGTGAACTTCTAGAAACAAGACATTTCATAATTAGCTTCTTATTAGAGAACAAAAATTTCTTCCATTAAGAATTGATTAATAAGAATAGAAGAGTGTTTTAAGCTGCCACTAGTGAGTGGTAGATGAAGTGGTTCTTTCCCAGATACAGTCATTTGTCAACAGAGCTGGCTTGTCCCCTTTCTTCCCTCATATGAAGAGCTTTGGAACTTTTTACCTCATCTGTATTAGTTTTCTAGGGCTTCCATAACAAAATACAACAAACTGTGTGGCTTAAACAGCAGAATTTTATTTTCTCTCAGGCCTGGAAGTTCAAAGTCCAAGATCAAGGTGCTGGCAGGGTGGGCTTCCTCTGAGGGCCATAATGGACAGATCTGTTCGCTTCTCTCCTGGGCTTCCCCACCACTTGCGGCCTTTTCGCGTGGTTGACCCTGTGTGGATAACCAACCACTCTTGGTGCCTCCTTTGTGTATCCAGATCTCATCTGTGAGTGGCTCTGACCACTTTCCTGCTTTCTTATCTGTTTCCTATAGCCTACAATGCTTTTTCTCGATTTTTCTAACTCATGAATTCATATCTATCTTTTAATACCTCAAGGAATTCTCACTCCCTCAAGAAAACCTCCACTAGTTAGCCAAGGCAGTGCATTAGAGGGCAAAGCAGTAGGGAACATGAACTAAAGTCTTCTAGGCATGGATGGAGGTTCTATTTTGATATGTTTTAACAAGGGGATGCTCAACATTTTATTAAACTTCTTTTGAGGTTTCTCGTGCTTCTCTGAAGAAGGGAATGTGTTAAAATATGTCACATAGGATTGACGTGAGAGTTAAGTTAATTACCACATGTAAATTTCCTAGCACATAGTACATGTTTGAATAATAATCTCACCCTCCTTTCTGTTTTCAACGGCGTTTGTTCCATACCTGTAGCATTTCTCTTACTGTAGCTTATTTTTCTATGTCCTTCCAACTGGAGTAACCAAAAAGAAAGAGTCTTTTTGTGTCCCTGAAATTTTTATTGGGAAGCAAGGGGAATGGAACTCTATGTGACTTTCAGACTCCATGTACCTTCTGTTACGCTATGGTTACCATCAAAAACATTCATAATATGGAACATAGTCGTGGCTTCTCAACAGAAGTACCGGTAAGTGTAGAATGACTAATGGATAATATTAGTCATCTAAAGAAGTAGTCTACTTCAAGAAACTGGTTTTAAATGGGTCACTGATAAAAATCTGGGCAACACCCACATAAAATAAAGTAATCATTCTTAGAATCAGAATGAAATGAAACAAAATAATCAAAAATTGTAATGTAATCTGTCTGAAGAAGAAAAGAAAACATTTGCAAAAGGTGTTACTTTTCAGGAAGCCTAAAAATAAGTGGGAAAATGTAAATTTCCTACTGTGTCTGGAAAACAATCCAGATCAGCTGAAATAAATATTCCATTTGGTTCAGCAGTCTTGTTCACTTAGGTGAGATAGGTTCTTTGGGTTATTGTAACTGTCTCTGTAGCCCTTAATATCATCTAATTCCCTATACCGTGACTCTGCTAAACACAAAAAAACCTCCCAACAATGATTCCGCATCCCATATAGTAGTTCTCCCAGGGGAGTCAATTTGTTGATCAGTCAACAAGAGTATACCTTCTTCTTGGCAGTTGAATTTCTCGTAACTAATCAATACTTGGTATTGCCATTTTTGGTATCTTATCAGTTTAGTTTATGAGTCAGTCTCCCCCTAAGGATCTTTATTTCCAAAAGCTTAAAAAAAAAGTGTCTATACTTGTTAAAATGAGAGCCTGACTTTGGACGTGGAGACCTGGCCCAGGAACTGGCTCCCTGAAAAGACTGGCCTAACTTGCCAGTTGGCCCCATCTTTTCTCTGTACACATAAAATGAGGACAAAAAATAAACTTTCTTTTCTACATCTTTTCATAATTTTAATAAATTGAATTCTTGGGATAACTTTCAAAACAGATTTACCTTATATCGAATTCTATTTTATGATTCATAATGACAACCTGGATATTTGGCTCAGTGTTTTTTCAACTATTTAACATGATAATAGCTATGCAACTTTGATTTTTTAAGTTAAGTAAACAATTAAATATATTAATTTTTTAAATTCTTGTGAACATATATTCTTTATTTTGTTAGTTATTATACAACCATCACCATCTTTTTAAAATCAGGCCATCTACAAATTTCAAATCACTTTAAGATAATAAATTGCTCACTATATTATTTATCAATTGTAAAGCAGCCATTATCAATGAAACAAATGTTTATAATTTTAAAAATAAAGTTTCTCAAAGATAAGTGTTCCACAGTTACTGAACATTGTGTTGTTAGTTTAGGAATTATCATAAACTCAGTTCATTTCCACCACTATTATCACATTTCGATACCACTATTAACCACTCAGTAGATTGAAACATATATATATAGCCAAAGCCAAATTTACGCAGAGAAAAATAAATGTAATAGACAGTGAGGAATTTAAAGAACCCAAAAGTCTCTTCCAAATATCCTAGCATGAACTTACTAGATTTTTTTCCACCTATTCTTTCCCTATTTGGGATTACATATCATATATTTGCTCCACATAAACATGTCTGTTCTTACTAAGAAAAAAAGTTTGAATTCCTAAGCATAGTGGCAGCGGGTACTGCCTGAGATGGGAATGTTTATAAGCTTTATGATATTAACTGCAGCACTCAACCTCAGGTGGCATAAAGCATGCAAAAAAGAACTTTCTGTCAGTTTTATTATTTCTAAAAAGGTTCCCCTTGAAGCAGAAGAGTGACCTTGCTCTGCCGAGCTGACATATGCCACTGGATTAATGGTCGAGCTCTGCTGGAGGGAGGCTCCTGGAAGCATTACAGCTCCGGGCGCTGGGCGGCCGCTGGCCATTAATCAGGGGACCAGAATCATGCATCAAGCGCACTCATTGAAAAGTAGTAAAAATGACTTAAAAAAACCTTTTTGAGAATTAGCTTATTGTTGTCATTACTTGTGTTCAAGGAGATTACTGCATGACTAAAATATCCCTTGGGGAGATATTTAGAAAGGTTATTATGTACCCAGAGGCCAAGGCAATGCAGAGGACACTTAAGACTAATGGAAGTAACTAAGGTGGACTTTTTGTCCCAGAGATTTGATGGGAAATTTTGTTTAATGAGTTCAAGTTTTCACACTTATTTTTTTTTTTTTTTTTTTACTCCTTTGTTTAGCCATGATTTCAAAGCAGTGGGTACTATGAATGTTTGCCACTTTGTGATACTTTTATTTTAAAACCAGAACAATTGTGTTCAGTGGTATAAACATTGGACTGGTAAACTTGTTAGGAAACTTTTCAGGAACATGAGTCTGAGTCAACACATTCACCTGTTAAATATATTTAAAAGTATGTTAAGAACTTAAAAGTACTGTATATTCTTCCACCATGTGTTAACTAATGAAAAATATTTTTTTCTCTCTTATTACTGAGAAGGAAAAAAGGCCTATGTCTAAGATCTTGAAAGAGAATGTTCAATTCAATTTATCTAATAATATGTTCCTCCTGCTTTTTAAAAATCCCTTTTGCAATATGGAATAGTGGGAGGGAGTGATGTTTTTTTAAAAAAATTCCTTTGATAAAATTGAACAGACATAATTTCTTTTTATATTTTTAATAGTTTTTCTTTTAGATTAATGATACTATACTTAATATATATGATGTAATTTCATTATTAGGTAGAACAAATAGTAGAATAGGCCTTTATTAAGAAAACCATAATATTTGATGCTTAAGATTATGGTCAGTGTAGTAAGGCCTGTTGTGATTAGTAGTTCAAGATTATTCTTCTAAATAACTATTGCTTTCTTCTAGCATAATATTCCATATAATTTTCTTTTGTTAATTATTTATTCAGAATTATTTATTGTTTTCAAAGCTTAATTTTAGGATTAAAATACTTCATAATAATTTTCATAGTTAAAATTAATAACCAAAGTTAAACCAAATTAATATTTGGTTTTAAATGGAAAAATTCAATGTGCATATAATAAAAGTTAATTTCCAAATTTATAGGAAGATAATTCATATTTTTTTGTAACTGGAAATTTGAGTTATTCATCTTTGGTACCACATTCCTTCTGTCAAGCTACCTAGAAAACAAATTAGTAATGGATGTTTGCTTAGGGAAACAACTTAGAGTAGGGAGACTAAATGCTTGCAATGTATAATTTCTCATTCCGCTCCCCACTGTCTTCCCTAAAACACATACTATCTCTTTATGACCTCTTTAACTCAGCCTGAAAGTGGCTTCAGAATGCTTTTTAACACACTTTTCAGTTAAGGTCTTTTCAAATTATCCATGTGATGCAAAAATTGAAAACTTTTTGTCAGCTTTGGTTTCGAGAGATAGACTATCCAGACAATGGATATAATAATCTTTATGAGATATTCTTGTACCAAATATACAACATAAAATGATTATGTTCACTCTGCTCACTAGAGATAATCTTTGTATCTCTTCTTTTAAGATCTCAGGAGATAATTATATTAGACAGATTTTTGTAACAAAGGACTCCTTTTAATAAATGGTGTGTGGTTCATCACATTTTTTGTTACTTTACCATCATTTTAGCAGTCACCATATTTGGATTTTGTGACTTCTAAAGAATTCCTCAGTCAATAACTTTACAACCTCTTAGAGTAAATAATTTTTGAAGACAGTTAAGCAAATTCAAATTGTATCGATTTCAACTGATTTTACTTCAATAATCTGTGATCATTTTAATGGACCCCTCTTTAGATTGACTATAAATCACATAAGTATAGTAGGCACATAAACACAAAATACCTTTCATGTACTAAGTAGTCAATACAAATTAGTATTGTAAATGGGAGAATATAAATTTCCAAGATGGCATCTATTATACATAATTGACTTAATTTTTTGTGTATAAATAAAATCTGCTTTTAGCAATTGCTTCTATATACTATCCATATGAATACCATCTTTGTTTAGCTTTTTTTTTTTTTTTTTGCTGGAAGTTTGTACCTCTTGACTTCCATAAGTCTATCCATCTATAATTACTTTTTTCAAAAAATTATTTTATTGTTATTTAGCTCTTATCTACTGAAGTAATAAAGTGTAAATTCCTCCAGAATAGATTCTTCCTTGATCATGGCCACATTTTTAAAAGCTTATCATTTCCTTTATAATAAATATGAGTTTGTAAGAATCAGTGATATCGAGTGACTGAACTTTTGCCACATTATGCTTTTTACCTGTAAAATAAGATATTTAAGACATATCTATACTAATTATAAAAACTCCCTTCAACTAAAAAAGAATATCTTAATTTCCATTCAGTTCCCAAAAGTGCAGCATGACTTACTGTCTTTGGATGCAAATGTTAAGTCTTGAGATACAGCAATAAATCATGGGGAGGTACAATTGAGAGTTTTAAATATGTGAGTCTGTTTTACTCATAAACTTGTTTTTGTTACATTAAATAGGCTGATATATATAACCACTTTTCATTCTGCATTGATTTTTTTTAGTTCTAGTTTTTCTCCTTTGGGTAATTTTCCTTGAGGCAGTTTGAATTTGCAGAAAACATCTCGTGACACATCAACTTCTGAAAGTAAAGCTTTAACATGGAAATTTTGACATGATTTAAAAATACGATGGTGGAGTCAGAATCTGCACTTCCTTTAGATACTTTGCAGCTGATAGAAAAGATGCTTAACCAGACAGATCAAGTAAACTAACTTTTTCTAAGAGCCCAGATGTACATTAAAAATATTTAGAGCAGTGATAGGTATTTGAGTATTGATTACTCAAGTTTAAGTTGAAGGACATGTTTCACAGCTCTGGTTGTCTTTTACCCTTAGCTCACCCTATGCCCCATGCAACTATCTTTCATTGGCACCACAGGATAGTGTAATTATTTAACACCGAGGCAATCCTAATTGATTATTTTAAGTGAATTAAATTTGTTTCACACTATTGAAAACATTTCAGCAGCTGAGTTTGTTAGAACAATTAAATCCTCAAACATCTTTGGATAAAGGCTGCCAAGCTTATAAGAAATAACATACTATTATTATAGAATATTCATATAAGCAGAATTTTCTATCTTGTAGAAAATATACTAACCAATGCTTTAAGTGCAACATTGAGATGATGTGTGAGAATTCACTGGCAGAGTGTATGTAGTTTTTAATTTGCCAGTATTTTCAAAATATGCGGCATGTCTGACTCACATATGCAATTTTTTCCTTGAAATAGACTGTGAAACTTTTCCATCAGTGCCTTACCCAAATATTAAGTCATACTAGAGGTAAGAATTTACTTGAAGACCCCAAAGATGATAGATGGTTAAGAAATAAAAATAAAGATCAGGTTTTTTTTTGGTTTTTGTAAAAGGATGATTTACACTTCAGAAAAGAGGCCTCCTAATTCTCCTTCATGCTGATAAATTTAGGCTGGTCATTGTTCTAAGAAGTCTATTCAGTACCATTCTTTCTATCAAGCAACTTTCCACACTTTCCGTCCTGCTCAGATAGCAAGTTTCTTTGAAAATAAAGAAAGGATCAAAACCTTGTAATGGAATGGCATAGTAGAGTGTACATCAGCGGGGAGAACTAAAAAAGAAGCATTTACTTTTTTTGGCAAGTTCTGGTTGCTGTAACAGTTTTCTCATTGAGAAGGACTGGATGATTTCTAAGAACGCTGCCAGCTTTATATCATCCATAATAATTAGAATTGTTAAAACTAGAGAAGAAATGTGACTAGCAAAAAATTAATCATAGTAAATTCTTTTAATCATACATTGCATTGTGTAGGGACACACACGCACGATCAAGCACCCTAAGTGACTTTTTCAGCCCTATTTCTGTGGAAACCAAGAAGACTGTATGGGAGAAGGTAATCTTCACCATGTAATCTCAGAGAGCCTTCAAAAGGCAATCCAATAACATACATTTATATCAGAAAATTAGTTGTACTAAAACAAATTTATAAAGCAACACTTTATTTTCTCCTTAAATATGCCTGTACTTCTAAACAACTATGACTTAAGCAACACTAATGATTTTTTTACAAATGTATTGTTTCGAAACTTGCTACCATTGACTCTCCCTCCCTCCCTCCCTCTCTCCCGCGCGCTCTCTCTCTCTCTCTCTCTCTCTCTCTCTCTCTCTCTCTCTCTCTCTCTCGTTTTTTGTTTTTAGCAAGAGGCACCTGGATTAATTCTTTTAAGACTTTTTTTTTTAATAACAGCTTTAGATTCACAGTAAACTTGAGATGAAGGTACAGTTTTCCCATATATCCTATTCTAACACATTAACATTTTGTAAAATATTTTCAGCTCTTATGTGGGTACATTTCTTTTTTTCTGATCCAACGTTTTATTATGGAGAATTTCAAGCACATGTAAAAGTAGAGAGTGGTACACTTCCCACATATCCATCCCCTAGTCAATTGTTAAATAATGGCTGGGCATGTGTCTTCTTTGTGCCCACACACTTCACATACTTGCTGACCCTCCCTAGATTATGTTGAATTACAAATAAAAATTTGTAACATCATTGAAAAGCTACTTACTTAAAAACTGCCCTCAGTTGTTTTCTGAATGCCTTAGTTATAGCAGTTTATTTGATCTATATTGAAACAGGATCCATATATTGTATTTGGTTGATACCTCTCTTAAAGGTTCTTAATCCATACTTTCTTTTTCCTTTTATTTCTTTCTATTGATCAGTTTAAAATCAGTTTATTTGTCCTGTAGATTTTCTCATTGTTTAAATTTTTATGATAGACTGCATTCTCTTGGTATCATTTAACATGCTCCTCTGTCTCTGTGTTTAATCTGGTAGTGAAATACAGAGCTTGGTGTGATTGATTTTTTTTAAAGGATATTTCATCATTGGTATTAGGTGCTTCTGTTATAAAGTAGATATTCTGATTTTCTCTTTTTGTAATCTGAGTAGCCATTGATAACCACTTCCTGGATCCATTATTGCATTAGGGGTTTAGAAAGTAGTAATTTTGTAATTTCATCATTTGTAATTTATTAGTTAGAATATGCACATATTTTTCCTCATTATGTATGTGGTTACTCTGAAATATATTTCATACAAAGAAAACAGATCAAATGCCTTTTCCTTTACTTGTCAGTTCTAATAATATAAGTATATATAACATTTCCAAGGTAACTACTAGATTTTCTCTTTTCAGTACAATTAGGAACTCATGAAATTTGAAATATTAGATATATTTTAGATATATATTTTAATATAGTTCAGGTATATTTATTGATGATACAATTATCCCATCTTTGGATACAGTATGCTCCAGTGAGAGCATTTTTGATGTGGTCACTGTGTTGTTCGGGCAGCAGTAGTCTTTGAAAGCTTACTTGCTTTCTGGTCTGACGAGATGAGAACTGTGTGAGTTCTGACTGAGAACTGTGACGTCAAGTGTCATTGACATCATTACTTGTTTTCATTGTTCCTCAACTTTTTAAAATATATATCAACATTATTAATAGCAATGTGATTACTAAAAACAGGTTAAAGTTTAGTTTGTCATTTTTTTTTTGTCTTTTGGACAGTCAACCTACTGTTTTTTAAAATCACTTAAAAAAATTCCTCTCTCTAAGCCACCACTTATATAAGTAATTAAGTTCATTTGTTTTATTTTTATCTGGAATTTTAAGGATGATTTTATTTAATTTTGTTTATAAGTATGTAAAATATAATATGTGAAAGTCACAGGGTTTTAAAGTCAACTTTATAAAACAAGATATATTCAGAGAAGTCTGTTTTCCCATTTCTTTTATTTTGTTTATTATGCCCCATTTCTCTGAGAAACATCTAAGATACTTGTCTGTATTAAAACACTCATGTATTTCCCCTCTCAGAAAAATTGCAGCCTTCTATGTACATTTTTCTTCACTGGGCCATTGTTTACTGAGGCTGTGTCCTGGAGGTCACTCCACAGCAGCATACAGAGATGTATTTCAATTACTTACGGCTGCACGCAAGTCTTCTGTTTTACCATACATCATTCAATCCATCCCTTTTTGATCATGAATATTGAGCTTTACAGCTTTTTGATAACATAAAACTTTTACAATGAATGGTGATGTGTAAGTCAATTTATATCCCGGTGTATCTCTAGTATAGCTGTCTAGAACTGGAATTGCTGTGTCAAAGGGCAAATACAAAGGTAATTTTGCAAGTTTTGCCAAATTACCTTCTAAAGGTGTTGTGCCATTTTACAAATGTATTTAATTGCACAGCAAGAGACTATAAATTTATATAGAGTCTACTTAAAGACTAAGTATGATATAATGTCAACAGAAACAAAGAAGTATCTAAAATCTGAATTGCAGTTTACTTGTTACTCTTCTATATATATACATATACATATATACAGAACTAATATATATATAGAGAGAACTAATATACAGATATACACTGTGTGTGTATGTATGTATGTGTGTGTATCTATGTGTGTGTGTGTGTGTGTATAACTTCTGTCATGATGGGAGCTTCCATCACAGGATAATATTTGCTAAATCTAATCCATTACAACTATGCCATGCAAAATTGTCAATATTCCAATAATATATTCTCATTTATAAAATACTATTGTCAATGAAACCAATTTTGCTTCCACATGATTCACCTTTTCGTTAGAAACTTAACTGGAATAGAAATGATAAATTTGTCCATTGTTTTTACCTCAAAGTAGATATTAACCCTTTTCATCATAAGCCGTAACCTATGCATTAGAAAGCCATCTCAGAAAGTCACTTACTTTAAGACTTTGAGAATGATGAAATTTTTTAAATGTCATTTTAAATACATAGATTTCTTCTTAAGGGTGTCTTGGCAAGTGTTGCTATTGTACTCCTCTGGCTTAAAACTGTTGAGTAATTCATAATGAAATGACTGACAAATCCAAAGTAATAGGCCTGAAGCCTTCTTAAACCACTACTCCTAAACCTGCTTCTTTTTATTGATATAATGAAAGGGAATTAATTTTAAAAGGTGGTGATTATTGATTACTTAATGGCAGAAGGTAGTGCAGAGAAATGCTGAAGGGAACCTATTCTGCACCCTCCTGGACAACACGACCCCATTATCCCATGGTGGAAATCGTGCTGTAACCCTCATTAATATTTAATAGGCAGGATGCAGGCTGGAGGTAGGCTACAAATTTGCTCTAAGCATAGGCTCCAATAGTCCATATAACTGTTTCAAATATATAAAAGAATAACAAATTTCTCTGTGTTCAGATAGTTCCTAAGCAGTACAACATTGCATTCAATTCCCTTTTGTGATCTCTGGGCAATGATGACCTGAAGGAAATACCTATTAGGCAAGTTGGAGTGATTAATGCTTTGGGAAGTCACTCCAGATTAGTAAACTCTGCATGAAAAGGCTTTGTATTTTCCAGTGTGATTCTCAGTTTCAGCCTTTTTCTTTTTCTCCTCTTGCCACAAGCTCAAGGACTTGTTCAACAGGAGTGGCAAGTGAGCAAAAGGCATTAATTGTGTCTAACATAGCCATCATCCTCAGGGTACATACTCTGCATCGCGCTGTCTATCAAGCTAACCCATTGCCACATGTCAGGATCTTTTTAATTCAGCTCATTTAAAAGGGAAACAAAGAGTTTTCAAGGTAGCTGTTGGGAACAGATGAGTATAAGAGTGCTTGAAAGGACTACGAGTCTTTGACACTCATTTGAACTAAAGTGGGCTGTGACATATGAAAGAACAATACAGTTTTATAGATTACTGACTCTCATTATTAGTGTTTCTAATCACCAGGTTGTTTTTCAGTACCACCAGCTTATTTTGAAAATATAAGCTTGAAATGAGAGGAAGTTCTTAAGATAGAATATATTCTTGGATTTGTGGTTATCAGAAGAACATAATATCAAATATCCACCTTTTCCAAACAATGTATAAAATTAAATAGAGTGAAGAAATATCAATTTTTGACTAAGTGGCTCTAAAGATTTTTGAAAATGTGTTTAGAATAATCATTTCCTTTATAGCATATTAGAAATTGTTTATAATTGCCTGCATAGAATAAGTTTCAGGAGAATAAATATTTAGCTTTGCAAGACAGAAAGTAACCGAGGGAATGAATCTTCTATTAACATAATTGAGTTTTTTCCTCAAAACCAGTGAATGAAATTGATCTGAAGTCTCACTGTAATTTCATGTTAAACGTGGAAAACTTCAGTTTTACTTGAAATCTTAATGGTGTGTGCTTAAGTGCTCTTTAATTTTATTACTAGGTATATGTATATGTCTTCTCTTTCTGACATCAAGTAGAGAATTTCACAAATTAGCAAGAGTTAACAGTAGAAGTGTAGCTGTATTCATTTTTTGAGAGATATGATCTTTATGAGGCGTAATGTTCTATCTATTCAGATGCTTTTTTGTTTTATTGTTTGTTTATTAGTTGTTTCGTGGCATCTATTAGTAATAAATGCCATTCATATGAGCAAAATTAGCACTATAAAATAAAAAAAATAATAGTTTTTCTCCAAAGGGTTTAATACTGTAGCATAAAACATACGAAGGCACTTTATCAACTATAAAATTACAATGTTAATAATAATTATACCTTCAGTACCTTTAGTTATGCTAGAGAGAACTTTTTAAATACTGTGTTTGCATAACTAATGCTTATTGAACCATAATCTGTTTTGTGCTTTTATTCATAAAAGTCACAAATCCTAAACTTCCTTTTCTTTCCTTCCTTTCCTATTTTATAGCGCAGCAGCAGCTTTGGGAATTTTGACCGTTTTCGGAATAATTCCATATCAAAACCGGATGATTCAACTGAGGTTAGCGTTTATTATGTTTTTATGAATAAAGCAAACACATGAAAAATTATAAAGCCACCATCACTTTTGTAAAGTATAGTAAAAAGAAAACACGTTTAAAAATCACAGCCTTGCATACATTTTCATGATAAATGAACAAACAATTCTTTAGTACCTAGTAAGTACCAAGTGCCAGTAAGGAGCTACCTAACAAGCCTAACAGATGTTTGGGAAGGCAGAACATGAACTTAAGAAGAGACTTACATATAACACAGACAATTCCAAATTTCCTGAGCATTTCCACCATAAAACAATGTATATGTTAAATTGTATTTAAGTCATACCTTCTTTCATTTAGGAGATGATTCAATAGCTTAATAGTACATTTCATAAGGAAAGAAGATGGTTTCTCAATTGCACTCACGCTTCTACCACCTGCATTGAAATGTCTCAGTGGTGCTCATTCCATACACATTTGCAAACCATCAATGCTTTAAATGCAGCTTAAGGAAAGCTTCTGCATTTCATATGTGTACTGCATATGATCTATTTGGCTTAGAACAATAGCTTTTAGATTTTATTCACTGTTAATTATTCATTCTAATCAGTGTGTCTTTATTTTTATTTTTTATAAATAATTTTTCCTTTCTTGGATCTAATTTCTCAAAATACTTTTCAGATTTCTATATGCATCTATCTATAATATTTTAAAATATCTTCATTTTAGTAATTATTCTAGATGAAAATGTGAAAATAAAATGACATCATGATATTACTTGATAAATATCTTTATTCGTACTATATTACATGTGTATACAACATACCCCCTTTTATACACATATATTATATGCACTCCCTTTTATCCATTGGTAAGTTTATGTACACATGCTTATGAGAAACATATATGTATATATGTATACAAGCCCTGCATAATTTTATTTTCAGTTAACATATTGTATGAACCTTTAACTTTCCATAATCATAGATAGATATATTCCATTGTTATCAAGTTTATAATTACAGAGTTAACCTAAAAAGTTTCTCAGGCTCATTCAAGTTCATCAACAAGTAATAGTGACCTAGTATTTGTGAAAGTTTAGTGAACCTGATAATGTAGATTGCACATTTTTCAGTAATCTAGCATTCATTCATTCATTCTTTTAACAAATATTTATTTATTCATTTAACAAATATTTATTCTATGACAGAATTTCTGTTAGGCACTCAGAAAGTACTGTTACAATAACAGATGAAAATCCTTACTTAATGAAGCCTGGAGTCTAAGGAAAGATGATTAAAACAACAACAAAATAAATAAATAAATTTTTAAATAAAAGTGTGATTCAGGCTATGAAAGAAAGCAGCGTAGATAAATGTTAAAATCAAAAATATGTTGAGGTAGTTTCTTTAAAGCTTCTGAATGGAATGATAGAAAAATCTAAAATTAAAAATATTTGTGGTAGTTTTTAAGTTTAGGCAATGGTAAATAAACACAGGTAGTAATAAAATAATATACTTTCTTCTTTATTTTAATCTGTAATTTTAAATGAAGATAAAGTTTAAATAGAGAAAAGAGAGGAGAAAAAGGCTAACTCTAAAATTTCAGAGCATTTTCAAGTTATATTTCATTGAGCATTTTTTGAATTAAGCAAAGAATCTTTGTCTTTATAACCTTGAATGTAGAAATTAATAAAGTGCAATGAGGGCTTAAATTGGCTGTCCACTCATATTTATCACAGGTACTTTGGGGGTAAGATGTGAAGCAAAATGTAGTATTGATTAATAATGGTGTTAACTATATGGTTAAACCTTCATATTAAAATATTCAAGTTCACTAAGTAGAAGTTTCCATGATTTTTATATTTAGGGAATGACTAGCTGCCCACCTATTTGGAATGGTGAGCAACACTAGACTAGGTCACCTTCAAGAGTTCTTTGTTGCAAACCTGAGATATTAAGGCTATGTCACCTAAATATATCCTCCAAGAGAAAAAAAAATCACTCCAAAATTCTACATGAGGAGTTGTGCTTATTCAAAATATATTGCGTGTCAGTTATACTCCTAGAAGTATTCTAAATACCCAGAATCAATAAAACAGGTAAAGTCTCTAGTCTCGTAGAGCATACATTATAGTGGGAGATTCAGGCAATAATCACATGAACAAATATATTATCAAGTACTGTTAAATGTTTAGAAGAAGAATAAATTGGAGTGTACATGCAGGGAGTATGGACAAGTGAGAGGTACTTTAAATAGGAATGTCAATCAGAAGACTGTTATCTTACTACTTGGCATTTGATTAGAAACCTGGATGAAGGAAGGAATACATTTGTGGACTCCAGGAAAGCCAATGGCAAAAGCAAGTGCAAACCTTGATGGGAACATGAAGAGAGGCAGCAACAGGACTAGTATGGCAATACTGGATTACACTTGTTTCTAAGCTTTAGCATGTTTCAAAATCACTTGAAGCGTTTGTGAAAACATAGGTTGTTCCAAGGCATGCTGATGTTGCTGATCTTGGGGCCACATTTTGAGAAACACTGCTATAGTGAGCAAGGGAAATATGACAAGTAGTTAAAGGCAATGTGATGAATGTATTCTATTTCATGTATTCTTTGTATACTGTAATGTGTGTTACATTATAAAATACATTGTATTGATTATACTGTTACATTATTTTATCTTATAGAGAAATATTAAGATTAATGCTTTTTATTCTATTATCTTGTCTTTTGTAAATGATTCTAACTAGGTATATGAGGGAGAACTCATGAATGAAAGTGGAGAACAAAATAAAAATTCAAATAATGGAATAGGTAAAAAGATGAGAGCCATTTCTTGGACAATGAAGAAAAAAGTGGCTAAAAAGTACATCAAAGCCCTTTCTGAAGAAAAGGTAAGTGTACTCTATTAATCACTTACATTTTCCTATTAAATTTTTCATAAAATGTTTAACGTGTTCTTCTAGATGCAGAAATGCTTCTTCTTTATGGAGGACTTCAACATCTATTTCTCCATCAATAATTGTGCCCAGAAGTTGGGTGGAAGAAAGTGCTGTTAATCCTGTTTAATAGAAGAAACTGAGGTTCAAAAAGATCACACACATGTAGTATGTGAAGAACATATATAATTGATGTTGTAGAAAATATCAGTGCTTCATTCCTTTTTATTGCCAAATAATATTCCATTTTATAAATCAGTAATATTGTATTTATATTTTCAATTGATGGACATTTGTGTTACTTCAACTTTTGGGCTGTTATAAATAATGCTGATATAAGTATTTGTGTCCAAAGTTTTGCTTGGAAATATTTTTTCATTCTCTTTGGTATATGGTGACTCTAATATTTTGAGAAATTGGAAAATTGTTTCCCAAAGCACTTGAATCATTTTACATTCCCACTAGCAACGTATAAGGTTTCCAATTCCTTCACATGCTTGCCAGCACTTGATATTGTCTATCTTTTTGATGCTAGCCAACCTATTGGGTGTGAAGTGGAATCACAATGTGGTTTTGATTTGCACTTCTCAGAAGACTAATGTTAAAATTCTTTTTATGTGCTTATTAGACCCTTGTATATCTCCTTTGGAAAAAGATTTATTGAAATTTTTCACCCATTTTTAATAGGCTTGTCTTTTTATTGTTGACCTTTAAGTATTTTTAAAATATATTCTGGATACAGGTCCTTTATCAGATGTATGATTTGCAATACCATAAATTCTCTCCCATTTTGTGGGTTTTATTTTCAGTTTCTTGATGGTGTCATTTGCAACACAAATATATTTATAATTTTGATGTACAATGTGTCTAATTTTTTCTCTCATCACTTATGCATTTAGTATTTTATCTCAGAAACCATTTGTTTTAGTTTTAAAAGATTTACTCCTATCTTTTCTTCTAGGAGTTTTGTAGTTTAATTCTTAAATTTTAGTGTAAAATTCATTAATTTTTCTACACAATGTGTGGTAGGAATCCAACTTCATTCTTTTGAATGTGGATATCCAGTTGTCTCAACATTGTGAAAAAGACAATTCTTTCCCCATTGTATTTATTGTCTTGGCATTCTTGTTGAAAATCAATTGATCATAAATATATGAGTTTATTTCTGGACTCTCAGTTCTATTCCATTGAACTCTATGCTTAATGTTCACTCTCTTTTGAACCCACTTCAGTAGGATTTTCACCCCGAGTACTCCTTTAAAACAGTTGTCACAATCAGTATTGACCTCTGTGTTGCCAAATCCAGTAGTCACTTTTCTTTCTTCTCCATTACTTTCCAGCTATATTTCATACAAGTAATGATGCCATTACATATGGAATATCACTTTTCTTAAGCTTTCTAGGCTTTCTACTGGCTTCCTTATTTTTCGGTTTCCCTTCTTAGATCTTCTTTCTATCTTGTCCATCTAAATATTAAGCCTTCCTGAGGCTTGTTCCTGGATGCTCTACTCAGTCTATACTCTTTTCCTACTCTCTCTCTTCCAGTCTCATGAGTTTTTTTTAACAATGACATCTCTAGCTATGACTTTTTATGTTATACTTACACAACCAATTGCTTATTTAATGTCATTTGAATGTGTATCTAAAATCTATTATATACAAAACTGAATTATTGATTCTTTATGCTATACAAATTGTTTCCAGTCTTCCCAGTACCAACACACAACACTGTCTTAACTCCAGATGCCAGGAAGGACAGAAATGAATGGAGGGAAGAGAGGAAGGAAGGAAGAGAGGGAGAAAACCTAATAATTAATCAAAATTCCTTTTTTTCACTTTTAACATCAACTCATCAGCATATCCCCTTTGTTCTAATTTCAGAGTATATCTAAAGCCCCTAATTTCTTCATGTAAACTATTTATGATTTAAACTAAGTAATCAAACTCTCTTTTCTAGATTAGTATAATAATGACATCCTTGGTTTCCTTTCTTTACTCTTTCCACTGCCATCAACCACATGAAAAAAAAGTTCTATGAAAACATAAAATTCAGAACATGTAACTCCCCTGGATAAAATTTTATAATACTTTCACAATGCATTCCCTTACTATAGTGTGTTCACTTCAGTCTGAGAAGCAGACTCAAAGATAGAGATAGATGTACCAGAGATTTAGGGAAAACAATGCCTGTGAAGGATAAAGAAAAGAAAGAAGAACTGGGCAGAGAAAGCCTGACACCAGTGAAAGCAGAGGAAGGAAGAAGGAGAATCGGTTAGAGTCTCAGACATCAGCACTGTTCTGAGAAAGCTTTGGCCACATTGAAGGAGAGTCCTTGAACTACCATTTTTCTCTAACTACATTAGAGGAGCCCCACATCCCATGAGAATGGACTCAACTAGTACTTAAGTAGTACCCCATCATTTCAGTCATTGGCAGGTAGCATAGCTCCCATGCAAACCTAGCAGTGGATACAGAGAGGCATTAGCAGGGCTGTCAGTAAAGAAGGGCTCCTCAGCAAAAAATCTGAGTGGCACATTTCCAGGGCCACCACATGTGGTCTGTAAAGCTTTGTTGATCTGGCTCCAGTCTACTTCTCTTAACTCATATCCTAACACTCTCCTTTCTTGTTTTTTCCCCATGCATAGCCCAAATTAATTCTGACTTTAGTTATTTTGATCTTGCTGTTCCTTTTGCTTGGAAAATGTCTCCAAATATTCACATAAGTTATATCTTTTCATCATTCAGGTCAAGAATTCAGAGCTTATATTAAATTATGGAGGAGTTCTCTGGAAGCTACTCCATCTAAATTTAGCCAAATTTTGCCCAACCCTAATCTTAGTAACTAATTCCCTATCACCAAATTTTATTTTTTCATAGCACTTATTATTATCCAATATTGTCTTGTTCATTTTGTTTACACACACCTACCTAAACACCATACATGTGCATATACACATACATCCTAACACAGTAAAATGTACCTCATTGGAGCAAGGGCCCTGTATATTGTTCTCATGGTATCTCTAGTTCCCAAAACTGTGTCAGGTACTTAGAAAATATTCTATAAACTTGTGGTGAATGAGCAAATGAACAAAGGAATGGGTAAATACAGAGAATCAAATTAAGTATAAATTAAATGTATATTCTGAAGTTTTATTAATGTTTAGAAATGCTCAAAATGAGAATATTAAATTACATTTTGATGAATATTAAGAAATTCATAGATTTTTGTCCAAACTATCTAAATATGGAAAACATTTGAGATGTTTTCTAGCAGATGTAATTTGTTTTGAAATTGTCTGTCTTTCTAATTTTATGCAAGATTTGCTTTTCACTTGACTAGGTAGAAAGCATGGTATGAGATTTGTGAAGCTTCTTAGATAAGCTTTGCTTTAGAATTGCAAAGTGTGCATGTTTTATTCATATCTAGTGATCTGGTGGGGTGCAAATAACTGACATGAAACAACTATGCAGAGTTTAAACTTTTAATATCAGCTCTCAAAGGATTAGTAATGCTGGTAAATAGGTGATAAAGAGAATGTGAAGAAATAAAAGTTCTTTAGCAGAAAGAGCATAGATGTCAATAAATCTAACTTTTCTGGTTAAATAGTTTTGATACAATATTCACCCTAATTTAAAAAATGAGCCATTATAATTTTAGTTGAATTCCATAAGGTGGAATGTTCTGTCTAAATAATTTTTCCAAGTATACTATAAAATGTTTTGCTAGAAATTGAACTTAAGATTAATGATTCTTAAGTATTTTATTGCTAAATTATAACTTGTTTGTTAAATCAATGCACACAGTGAACATCTCCATGGAAATCAGTTATCTGACCTTAACCTCTGATATGTTTTTCTGAAGGATGTAGAAGATGGAGAGGATGACCTCCCATGTCGGAACAGTGACCCCATAATTGGGACACACACAGAGAAGCTCTCCCTCAAAGCCAGTGATTCCATGGATAGTCTCTACAGCAGGCGGAGCTCATCAAGTAAGGTTATAAAATAAAAAAAAAAGATCCTAGGCAGGGGATCTAAGTTAACTAGAAACAACAGATTTGGTTTTTGGGGACTGGTTTGTCAAATTAGCAACAAAGTTCCAGCTACTTGATAAAACAAATAGTAAAAATGTATGATGTGTTGAATCTAAAGAGTTGCTATTGTTTAAAATGGACTTAATGTATTAGATAGAATTATGTATTATTTTGAAATTTTTAACACTGTGATCAGCAGGGATCTTGGAGATTTGCCTCAAAAGATCATGTTGGGTGATTAAAAATGCATCCCTGCAATGAAAATATATGCTGGGTTGAACTAGCATTATCTTGGGTCAAAATTTTTAAAATGATTTACAGTGTTTAGAATAATAAAGTTCTGTTCTCTCTTTCTTCCATTCCTCACTTCTTTCCTGTTTCCTCCCCTTCCTTTCCCTTTCCTTCCCTTCCTTTCTCTTTCCTTTCCTTCCTTTTCTTCTTTCTTTCTTTCTTTCTTTCTTTCTTTCTTTCTTTCTTTCTTTCTCTCTCTCTCTCTCTCTCTCTCTCTCTCTCTCTCTCTCTCTCTCTTTCTCTCTCTCTCTCTTTCTTTCTTCTTTCTTTCTTCCTTTTCCCTCTTCCCTTCCCCCTCTTCTTTTCTCTTGCCTTCTCTCACATTTTCCTTCCTTTCCTTTCTTTTCCTCAAAAAAAAAAAATCTGAAAAACATTTGTCATTTACATCAATTCTGACATTTACTTTTTAGGTTTCCACCCAGCATTAGAGAATACAGAGTGAAAAATATTTAAAAAGTAGGCATATCACCAATTAGGTTACAAAAAGGAATCAGCACATATTCAATAAGGATTTTCTTAAAACATTGACATTTTTCTAAGAATATCATCACTCAGGATTCAGTCACATATTCAGCTACAATATTTGGTTGAAACTACTGCTATTGTAGGGTGCTTACCAGTTTTTATATGCATACTGTTACACATCCTTCTAATCTTTTAAAGGCTTTAAAATTTTTTTTGCAAAATTGATTTTTCATTTCCTTTTAAATCAACTGCTTCTGTTATTGGAAGTTGTATAGCAAAGACCAGATGTTTCAAATATCTTGAATTTTATTTCTATTTTTCTATTGGCTGTGGAACACTTATTTTATAAAAAAAAACTACTGCAAAACATTTGAAGGCTAAGTTTTTGCATGTGTGAAATTCAGATATCATTAGTATTCATTTCTGCTGGAAGTTTTAAAATTCTAAGTTGTGATGCTGAATGTGGAAAGAATTGTTTTAATGAAAATGTGCCATAAAAAGCCAGGGCCTGGCATGGTCATGAAAGAGAAGGTGTAAGTAGATGGTGACCCACTTAGCTATTACATACAACTTACTTTCAGTAATTGGAACTCACCTTTCATTTACATCAATTCACATACAATATGGAGCATCCCTAATGATCTTAATTTCATTTCCATGGTTATTGTAATGCATGGTAGAGAAGCTGAGGTTATTCCATCATCGAACTGAGCACCAAAAGGTCACACTAAAGGAGAAAGTGAGATGACAATTGAGTGTGATGGGGGAACTGAGAGTTACTTTCACTAGGGATCATTCTTGCCCCCAGACAAGTAGTAAAATGGAATCACTTTTTCCTTTTTCCTCTGTGGTTCAAAATCAAAACTGAAGGGTTTCAAAGCCAAATTCTTATTTGAAGAAGCTTAAAAAGTCCAGTTTAGAACAGTTTTGAAAACCACCTGTATAAAATTACCTGGTTTGTACAGGGAGTTAATCTATCCTGCCTGCTACTTTAACAAGTATCCTGTGCCCAAAACACTCTTCTACTGGATCAGATCACAAATCACAAAGACCAAAGTCAGAAGGTACTTACTTGGGTTGGTGGTTGAGGAAAGGGTGGTCAAACTGGCTGAAGAAAGGTCAAAAGTGGCTTAGAGGACAGAGGTTGCTGATGGAGAGTGACTGGGAGGCAGAAACAAGGTGGAGACTTAGAGCCTCCTCAGCAGGATGGCTCCCAATGTTTGAGCTTTGTCCCTGCTTAGTTGTTTCCAGATGATGGTTCAGAATGTTATGAACCTTCATTGAGAACTGTTAACCTCTGCTTTGCCTTCTGCAGGTGGCATAACAAGTTGTTCAGATGGTACGAGTAATCGGGACAGCTTTCGACTGGATGATGATTGCCCCTACTCTGGACCATTCTGTGGCCGTGCCAGAGTGCATACTGATTTCACGCCAAGCCCTTATGACATTGACTCTCTCAAAATCAAGGTGCGTGTACATCATATCTGCATTCTGTGTGGTCTATCTAATGCCGGTTGTGTGATTCATTTCAGAAGCACAAGCACTGAGAACTAAGTGGAGTAGATGCACTTAGAACTGGGGACTGGTTTACTGTGGCATAATTTAAACAAAACATTCCAGGTAGGGTCAGGGGATCATCCTGTGAGATTATTGGCATAAGTTACTGTTACACAGATAATGCAGAATTAAAGCCTATCCAGGAAAATGTAATTATGTATGTTTTTCTGAAAAGCAGGTGCTCAGCTCTGCCTGATAATTCCTAAAGTGAAAATAATAAAGCCAAGGAGAGGAAGAAAAGGTGAAGATACCAGGCAAGAGTTCAGCAGAGCAAAGGCCTTGGGAACCAGACTTGGCCCAGGCAACTTCAATACTTAAATCGGTTACTTTGAATAACCAAACATCTTTCTACCAATGATATTCCCCCCTGAATTCCCTCTTCTTACTCTTATTCTCTATATTCATTGTCTATTGCTGTATAACAATCTAGACACACTCTGGGGCTTCAAACAATGTAAATGTCTTATTCGTTAGCATACAGTTCTGGAGATCATAATTTGGGCATGGCTCATCTGCTTAAAGCCTCACTGGGCTGAAATCAAGGTGTCATCTCACCTAAGACTCTAAGTAATCTTCAAGCTCACTGGCAGTTGTGGGAGTAAAGCTCAAGCTTTCTTGCAGGGTTTCAACCGGAGGTCATTCTGAGCCCCTGGTGGCTGCCAGCCATGGCCCTCTCTCTGTAACGTGGCAGTTTGCTTCTTTAAGGCCTGCAGGAGAACTCATTCATGCTTCAAATCATTTTATTTTTAATTGCTCCTACCTGATTAAATCAGAAAACACCCAAATAGTTACAAAATTAACTTATCTGGGCCATTACTTACATCTGCATAGTCCCTTCTGTCATATAACGCAATGTGATCATGGGTGGGAAATCCTTCATTTTCATTGTCCTGCTTACACTCAAGTGAAGGAGCCGGTTACATAGCACAAACAGAACAAGGCTTAGAGTTAAGATATTTTATAGAAGTTAAATTATTCCTTTTAGTAACACAAAGTGCTAGATAGCTAAAAGACAGGGTTTATGAATTTTTTATACCATCAACACCAAGCCAATGTTAAGAAATAATGTAATAAGTTATGAAGTATAGATATTATTACTTAACATTCAAGGCACTCAGCTCTTCTCTTTATCCATTCTACGGTAACAAGTCAAAATAAGCTTAGCTGGAGATTGAAGAGAACATTATTCCTCACTATTAGCCCCTTAGTCATTTCCTAGTCCCTGTCTTGGGGAAAGGATGCTGGTAGTCTAGAAAAGGGTGTGGCGGGAGGGCAGTAGAAGGGAATAAACTGAACATGTTTTGATTCAGGGCACCTTTCTACCTTCCCTAGGTATCAGGCCAGTTCACTTAACTCTGGTGCTGCCTTAAGTAATGTTTGTGGAGCTCTTGTAAGACGCATTAAGAATCCCACAGTTACCACTAAAATTTGATTTCTAATGTATCTATAAATGGTCTTACCCAAAATGAAATGGAGTTTTTGCTTGGTGACCTTCCCTGGAATATACATTTTTTTACAAGTGTTAAAGATAATAGGAAGAATGCAGCAGAAGGCTGCCATGTTTAGAAACTTCCTTTAGAGCTTCTCTGGATTTTCTGGGCCTGCTTGGCTGATCCCATTGAACCTAGGATTTGATACCCTATAGTTAAAGGAAGAACTAGATGAATAGTTCATGTAATAGTCTGAAAGGCAGGCTATTACAAATTGGAAAGACCTGAACAGCAGGAAAAAATATTTTTAGTAGGCCAACTTAATGCTTTGTTTGTTTGAAGGTAGATCCTTAATATGGCAAAACTATCAGAAAGCATAATGTCTTCTCTGGGGAAGAAAGTTATAAGTCACAATGGAGTAACTATGTCTCTTAAATGTAGGCACTGTATTTGCATAGATATCAATTTTCTTTACAAATAATTATCCCTATTGGGTTTTCTACTTTTGCCTATAACTGGCAGCCTATAGCCAAGTAGAGTCTCAATGTGAATAAAGACAAAGGCCAATTAGTTTGTTTACCACAATGTGCTTCATTCATACTTCAATCCAAACTTTATTGTGGAGCTCAATCTAAGAATCGTCTTCTCTAGAATAATTAAAATACTTTATCCCTGGTACACACACATATTTTTATTATGTATTTGATTTGTACAAAGTTCTGCACAGTTTCATTATGTTAGATGAATGCAATGATTCAGACATGTTTGTTTTTGTACTGTGAATTTTTCAGATGAACTAGAAATACAGAGTCACAGACTTTTCTTTCTCCTTTTTCTCCCATATGACAGCCATTTTAGGAAGGATGGCTTGAGTTTCGCTACATATATGTTGCTTTGACAGGATGAATCATTTTTCAGTTCTGACCAGTTAGGCTTGGATTCTGGTTCTGCCATTCACTTCCAATAACCCTGTGGGAAGCTATTTAATGTTTGGTGGGGTTCTGTATTAATTAGAGTAATAATGACACCTTGTATAGGTAACTACAAATTGTCTTGTGGGCATAAAATGAATTTATGTAAAATTACATGTGGTCTACAAATAAAGTTGATAAATTGATATTACACCAAAAACAAACACACATCATCAAATGTAGGAGTTTTTCTTCAAGCATGTTGTTTTCTTCATTATCATTAATAAATAGTTTCCTCAAACCTTTAAAAGAAACATCCCCTAAGATTTACTTCTGTTGTCTTGGAATCCCTTAACACAATGCATTCATTCTTCTCTTTTCTACGATCACATTTTTTCCTGACAGTTGTCATAGCACCAGAGTTCTCTGAAATCTGATTTGCATATTTCTTTGTCCTTAGAAAGGAGACATCATAGACATTATTTGCAAAACACCAATGGGGATGTGGACTGGAATGTTAAACAACAAGGTGGGAAACTTCAAATTTATTTATGTGGATGTCATCTCAGAAGAGGAAGCAGCCCCCAAGAAAATAAAGGCACACCGAAGAAGTGGAACAGAAAAATATAAGACTCTGCAGGAATTCTTAGAGAGGATTCACCTTCAGGTTAGCAAACCTATGGATTATTTGATTTTCCTGGCATATAGACAGAATAATTGAAGAGCGTAGGTCAGTCTTTGTACAGAATTGTTTTTTTTTAAAAATACATAACTTATAGCAAAGGAAAATCTGTTTTCCAAGAACAGTTTCATTTCTTCTTTATTACTTTTATTATTCAAGAATGAGTCTTGATATAACATCCTCTGGACTAAACTCCAATGGTACGTAGCAATGACAGTAGAGATTAATGTTGAGAAAATGCAGCGAAAAATAAAAAAATAACTAGGAAAATAAGAGGCCCAGAGAAAACTTGTAAATGAGAATGATAAAGAGAGTGTGAAGACTGAAGATAAAAATCCCTAGAAGTGAAAGAAAAATAGTGAAAAAAAATTGTATTTTCTATAGTGCAGAGATCAAAAGCAAGTCAAGTGAAAATAACTAAATAATATTGTTTTAAATGTAATTTCTTAGGAAACAGAAACCATTAAGCTTGCATAATAATTGTGTTAAGAAAACTGTGTTGACTACATTTATAGTCCAATTATTTTTTCATTATATTAGTAAAATATCTACCTTGTTAAATGGTGTGTACATTCAATATACCTAAGCTCACTTAACTTACATTTTTGCGACCCATTTAAAAAAATTAACACAGTAGTACTTTGATAGTTTTTGAAATTTATTAGGCAATAGCCAATTAAATTTCCCTTAACTCTTTGCCCTGAATTATCTATATATAGTATGTTTTATAGACACAGTATCTAGGTCTTTCTATATTACTACTGGTAGCCCCAAATTGGGTGCTCCTGGGAAGAAGAAGTACAAGTTTGAATCCTGCCTCCCTTACTTGTTTGTTCCATGATCTATGAGAAAACCAAGATCTAAAGAAGTGAAATAACTTAGTCAAGAACCTACAGTTAGAAGATTATGCCAGAATGGGAATTTTGGTTTTCTCGATTCTAATTCAGTGCTTGCTCTTGGATATTTTTTAAAGAATTGCCACCTTTTTTTTTTTTTTGTACATAAAGAACTAGTAATATGTTCTTCCTGATTATTAAAACTTTTATATTTTTCTTACTCAATTTTAATAACTGAAGTAAGGATATTGAAATAATGATCAAGTAAAATGGGAGAAATTTTTGAGAAAGTTGAAAACTATTCAACCTCACTTTGAATTTTTATGTTGTTAGAGGGAACAGGGGATACATAAATAATGTACAGACTTTGAAATCAGAAGTCTCTGAATTGTATTTTTTTTAGATTTTTTTTTTTTATTTTTAAAGAGAAGGGGAGAACGAGGGAGAGAAATGTCCATATGAGAGAGAAACATGGATCAGTTGCCTTTTGTATATACCCCAACTGGAGACAGAATCTGAAATCCAGGCATGTGCCCTGACTGAGAACTGAACCTGCAACCTTTCTGTTTGTGGTAAAACACCAAACCAACTAAGCCACCCTGGTCAGTGCAGAAGCTTATGAATTTTAAACTAATATATCTTGATGTAAATGATGGACAAGATATATGTGCTGAAAGAAGGAAACAATCCTTTTCCCAAACACAGCAGTTTTGTAAAGTTTAATAAAAACTTTTAATTAAATGGAAAGTCTTGAGTTTCTTTGGTTTATAACAAAAATCCCAAGTTCACTTTTTATATATATTATATCTGTTTCAAATTCATTTCTAACCTACCCCAATAAATTAATGAAAATAGCTTTCTTTTGCCATCAAGAAAACAAGACATGTAGATTCAAAAATATTACTGTAATATACTCTACTAGAGATATTTTATTGATAGACTTAAGGACAGGCCAGCTTTGTCAATTTAGCAATTTGAGAATGAAAAAGTGCCAAATAGGGTGAATGGTCTAGCTATTTAATTGATCCATTACTTAGCATTGCATAGCTTAAGATATTCTTGTTTACATCTGTCTTTCCAGAAGGTTAGAATTATACAGTACACTCTTTTTTAAAGGCCCTAGAGTTCATATGTGGGAAATTAGTACAAGTAAAATAAAATTAAGCAAAAGTTTTATTGACACCTTTGGTTTCCATATTTATTTCTTTTTTTTAACACTGAATTATTTTATTTATTTTTTGGGGGAGGGGATGAACATGAGTTCTATACTTTGTTTAAATTTACAGAGAACTACAAATAATGTATTTGAGTCTGACTAGCTCATATCATACATATTTTTTTCTCCCACACAGGAATACACATCAACACTTTTGCTCAATGGTTATGAGACCCTAGAAGATTTAAAGGATATAAAAGAGAGTCATCTCATTGAATTAAACATTAAAAACCCAGAAGACAGGATGAGGTTACTATCAGCTGCTGAAAATATCCTTGATGAAGAAAGTAAGTTTGTGCACCTACTCTTCTCTCTAGCTGATAATCACATTTTAACGTAAAAAGTAAAATCATTAAAAACAAAGTCCCAATTTAATTTACTGAGAATGATATAATGCATTATTTTCCATAAAATACGTATTTTATTTTATATTTAGGAACAATAACTCTGGTTAAATATAAAATTAGGAAGAGGATCCTGTTTTCCTTTTTGGACTCAGAAAATGAAAGGACTTTTCTGGGTCTCTCATTTAGATTCTGCAGAGCTATTAATTTACACCCAAGTGCATGCCTGCATTTCCAAAGGCTGAGGGAGAGAGAGACAGATAGACAGGGATGGCATGAGCCATTAGTGAGAAATGTCACATGCAACTTCTGTAGAACGGCACAGAGCCTGGCTTTAAGATAATGAGTCTTTGTGCTGCACAAGAAAATTCATTTCATTACCATATAGTCACATCTTGTATGTGTTTATAATATTCTTTCAGATGTTATAATAATAGCTTGCAAAAATATTCAGCACTCAATTTCATTATCTGAGATGGCTCTGTGATTTGTAAGTATAAACTGAAGATGGAGGAATACATGCAGAATTACTTGTGGCAGAATACTGGCTACACCAACTGGGTTTGTAAAGACAGGATGACTTTTGCTTTTACAATTGCCCAGTCTGAATACTCTTCTTCCTAAATCTGGTCAGGCTCCCAGAACCCTAAGTTCAGGGCATGCCAAGTGTTGCAAGGAGTATTTTGCTAGTAAAACAAAGGACAAATGTCTAATTTTGAAGATGAAAACAAACAAAAAAACAAAACACCTTAGATCATCTAATTCAAACTTCTCTTTCAAAAGTAATAACAAAAGTAGCCCTGACCATTGTGGCTCAGTTGGCTAGGCATCATTCCTCAAAGCAAAATGTCACTGGTTTGATTTCCAGTCAGGGCATGTGCCTGGGTTCCTAGTTCAGTCCCTAGTCAGGGCACATAGGAGGGGCAACTGATAGATGTCTCTCTCTCACATTGATGTTTCTCTCTCTCTCCATCCTTCTCCCTTCCCCTCTCCCTAAAAATGAATAAATAAAATCTTTTTAAAAAATAATCATTAACTGAACTTTTGGAACATGTTCTCTGAGTAAAACTTCATATGGGATTCTTCACATTCATTACCTTCTTTAATGATCTCTATTTGAGTTAGGTAGTACTATCCCCATTATTATAATGAGAAATTGAGAAGCTAAGTAACTTGCCCAAGCTCTGGTACCTAGCAATTGGAGAGCTAGGACCAGCGTTTGTGATGCTATGCTATACTATCTAACACTACACATAATAGCCCAGATGAAGAGTGAGAAGGAAAGTTGCGTTTAGGACCCAGGCCTCCTGACTGTCCCCTCATGGCCTTCCCTATACCCTCCTGCTTATGTCCCACAGGATGGGCACAGTTGCACAGCACGTGTTTATATACACTCACTTTTTTTTGGAAACTGTACGTAAGTTTTTTATCTTGCAGTTTTGAATTTGCGTAGATCTTCATCCTTTTCAAAACACTTTCATATGTATGATTAATTTGACATCTGTAGAATTGATTTCATCCTTTGGCCTAGGTGTTTATGTGCATTCTTTGGAGTTGTGGAGGCTAAGAGATGCAAAAGAGAGGGGATGGGGTCACCAGCAGACAAAGATCAAACTTAAGTAGCCAGTTTGCTCAGTTGCTTTTGTTCTACAATACCACCCATGGTATTGTAGAACATTTTGAAGATAAGGATATGTTTCAGAGATGAATTTCAAAGAGGCTGAACAGCTAGACAAGTAGCAGAGATGGAGTTTTAATCAAAGGCAGTCTGCTATAAAAACCCAACTTCTTTCTTCCACACGTGTAAACTAGTACATATGAAAAGAATAATAAATATTTGAACCCCCCCAAAATTCTACTTTTCCAATTTTCTCAGCAGCTTCAGTTTAGCTTTCCATCACAAAAAGCAGAAGTTAGTATTTAAGTGAGAATGTAAATCTTGGAGCAGCCTGACTCCCTGAAACAGCATTTTGTGACTAGCAGGGGTCACAGAGCCTGGGTCAGCAGGGCTTTCCAGCAGAGCTCACAGGACCAGTCCAGTGCCACGTGCCCTCTTAATTTTTTCATTCCAACTCCCTCATCACCCATCTACTTTCCAGATTAACAAAAAAATTATGATTTATACATGATATCATATTAGACCTAGGTATTGTTTTTAAAAACCATCTGACCCAATTTTTTCCTTTGCAAGATAGAGAAACTGAAACTTGAATAGGTGTCTTTCTCAAGGTCACACATCTAGAATCCAGTCTCCTAAACACATGCACTAGAAACATGTACTGTTTTACCCTGATCTCTGTACATAAAACAAGATCTTTAAAGCATGATGTGAAATTCAGCATTTTCTATAAAAAGTACAAATGCCCCAAATTATTTCCCTTGTAAAACTTTAGAAAACATAGTTGAAGGTCACTAGAAGTTGATCATTTAATAATAACCAGTAAAGTACAAACATACACTCACTGAGCCAAATTCTGGGAGATTGAAAGTGGGGAAAAATGCAGATTCAACTAACGTTTGTTGTCCACACACAACACAGGGATTTTCCCTACTTTAATCTTACGGCCTAAAGTATTATTAGAATATACATGTCAAAAAGATGCATATTGCATGTTTGGCTATTCTGACTGAAAGCTATTTATCTTATATGAAACTGCTTTGCTCAAGAAATAAAGAAGAATGACTTCTATTTGTTGATAAGATGTTGTGTTCTGATGATTCGGCACCGTGCTGCCATGTGCTTATTTTTATCTATTCTCTACTCTGTGAATCATATCTTCTACAACCATGTTAAAGATTAAATGTGCAACCTTCATGTACCTTGAATGATAAAGACCTTGAATATATGGTTATATAAAATGAAAATAAATGCATGCCACAGTCATAGGTTAAAAATAGTTAGCATGTGTGTTTGTGCGTGTGTAGAAGAATAGGGTATGCAAACTGGCCAGAATTTTACGTATGCATTTTATTCTGATCATTGAATAATGTCAGTTTGGGCACATCAATAAATTCCTAGTTTAGAGCTTCATTGCTTCTTAGGTTGGGAACTGGGATGTTTTGCTTTGCTAATCATTCAGTGTAGAAACTGAGTGGCTGTTTTGAGAACAAGAACTAAAATTTTAAGATAATGTAGAAAGACCACAGCCCCATGTGAGCCATCTAGAGGAACCAAAAGGATGGGAGATGGGGCAGGGACAGCAACAGACACCTAAGACCTGGAGTGAGCCATTTTCCTTTTCTCTTAGGCCAAAGTGGATAGCATTGCACTCACTTTGACACTGAAGATGTAAACCAAATTAAACTTTTTATAGGTTACTGCTTGACAGGAGGTAAAGATGCTTCTCCCCCAAGCTGACGGAAGGGTTGGCAAGTAGTATTGAACTGATCACAGGATTATCTCTAGAGGTGAATGACTTTGGGATTCTGCAATCCTGGCCAGACCAGTATGGGGATATTCTGCACTAGACTGAGCAGAACTAGGTCACTGGCTTTCAGCAAGGGATCCAGATGAGGTTAGAAGGAGAAAAAACATTGGGGTGAGACTCAGTTCTTGAAGAGGCAAAAGAGCAGAATCTGTTTATCTTGTGCTTCTTAAGGTTTCTCTATCATCTGAATTTTTAAATGGTATGTTTATTTAAAATAAATATTCCCAGCAAGTAAAAAAAGAGAGTAGAGAATATATGTGTGTGTTTGTGTGAGCATTGGTACATAAACACAACCTTCAAGACCCCTTTGCCTTGCTGAGAAATGTCTCTTTAGAATAAGTTAACTGCTATTAATAGTAAATATTTTCTCTTTATTCTAAACTTGTTCTTCTTTTCCCACACTTAGAAACTCTTTGATGTGTCTTAAAAGTGTCTATGAGAAAGTGCACTGTTGTCCTTGGGGAAAATGGGTGATGGAAATATCTTGTTTTCCCTTTAGCACAGGGATAATTAAATTTTAAATTAAAAGAAAAAAGTTAGTAACTGAGTAAGTAAACTGTACGATATTCTGTACATATTTAAGGTACCTTCAACCTTTGCTTGCAGTGCTCAATGAGGAGGAAGCGGGGAGGGAGGGCTGTGTGCCAGGCTGTTGGCACCAGCTGTGGTCACAGCAGCCCCTCATTGCTCAACTATCCCCAGTTGTGCCTTCCTGCCTGCCTCCCTGCCCAAAACGATGCAGGGCAAATGGCAGGGCCCAGTCAGGAACCTGGAACACGAGCCACCAGCAGGGGAGACTTGTAGCTGTGCCAAACAACAGTCCAGCAGTTGGCCTGACAGTGTGCCAGGGTAGTCTGGTGCCCCAGCTCCTGACATGTGTACCTGGTGTTTCCAACTCACTTGCCATATGATTTGAATCTAGATTCAAGAAACATTCATACAGCTTTTAAAAAAAGATATGCTAACCATCCACATACACAGGGTAGAGAAGGCGCATAGGCATTTCACTATTCTATATTTACAAATATGTATTTAATATGTGTGTCTCGTCATAGCTGTTTGGCCTTATGCAATTCAATTTCTTCAAAATTTTTTTGTTTTATTCCTAAGATATAATTTGTGATAGATGTCATATTTCATGTGATACGAAACCAAGTAAAATAAAGTATAAACATTTTTACTCTTCTACCAGAGAACGATTCCCGGAGAAAGTTCATAGAATTTTTACCTCAGTCACCTAGGAGACTTGTACTGCCTGTTCACACAGTGTGCTCCTGCACTTATTCTTGTGTTGCCCTGTGATGGTGTACTAGGTGTGGCTTTGTGATGATTACCCTGCAAAACAAGACTGAGTCCTCTATTACCATGGGCTTTCCCACAGCTCCTAGTTCTGTGCTTTGCATTAAGAGGATCCTTAACAAGTGCTTGCAGGATTAATAACTGTCAAGTGAGGGAGTGAAGGGGTTGTCAAACAGTAAGCACGACTTTTTTGTTGTTGTTATAATACTTAAAGTCCCTTGCAACCCATCCATGTTTATGTTTTTGTAATAGGCAGGTGGGTGTTGGTGTGCGTTGTCAAGAGTTGTTTATGCATGTGTTTAACAATGTGTGCATGTGTCTAGCATCTAAACGAGTAATTTCTAGAGGGTAATAATGTAAAAACTGTCAAAGTTTAAAATGTGCATACAATTTTAAAAGCTTTTATTTATATATTTTTAGAGAGGGGGAAGGGAGGGAGAAAGAGAGGGAGAGAAACTTTGATGTGAGAGAGAAACATCGATCAGCCACCTCCTGTACACACCGCGACCAGGAAGGAACACACAACCCAGGCATGCGCCCCAACTGAGAATCAAACCTTTTGCTTTGTGGGACAATGCCCAACCTCCTGAGCCACACCAGTCAAGGCAAATGTGCATACAATTCCAGTTTTAGGAATTTGTTTGATTAATTTAACTTCAACATACAAATGTCTGAAAGTACCAGCTAAACTACTAGTAGTTGTAGTTAGTAACTAAAACCAGTATGAACTTCCATTATTAATCCATTTAAATAAAGATATGTGTAAACAATGAAGCAGTGTGATGGCATTAAGAAAATGAAATACATACTGATGTGACAAGATGTTCAAAGCATACTTAATAGTAAAAGCAAATTGCACATCAGTAACATGCAGAATAATCCTGTTTCTGTCAAATAATAATTTTTAAAACAACAGGTTAATTTTTACCATATCAAGTAAATAGGATTAACTAAACCTATAAGAATCACGAACTTGATTTCCCAAGGTCTCTAATTAAGTAATATAAAATGATAGTTTTTAAATTATTTGGTCATTTTCAAAGTAGTCAGTCCAATAAGATGACTCGGATGAGGGTATTTCCTGGGTCCAAAGACTTCCATTGGGGTGCATGGTGGGGCTGAGTGGCAGCCGAATGGCGCCGTCTGTCTTGGTGCTGAGTGCTTGTGCTCTTGAGCGAGTGCGCCTCTAGGTCCTTACTGAAGCAGACAGCACAGAGAAGTGGAGGCTGCTGTGCGTGTGAGCAAAACAATTTAGTCCCCTGAACACATCGCATTAGAGCGGAAGCTAAGATTCTGAGATAGAAAGAGATATGTACAAAGAAAGGTATGCAACAGCAACTGGTTGGTTTTCCATAAAGAGATTCCTATTTTTTATTTGTTGTTGTTTCTTCACAGGGTGTGTCAGTACTCAAATTAACTTAATACCAACTACTCATTATAATTAGAGAATTACAGTGTTCATGTGATTTAAGGATGCACTTAAGATTGAAATAACTAAGTGTTGGACCATATTGTCTACCGAATGCTCCTCCACAGACAGCACTGCCTCTGGACAAATGTGGTACAGCTGGAGTTATCAGGAGAATGACAGAGTTTTGGTTTGAGTACCTCAAATATGGCTGCAACATGAGGCTGAGGTTCTAAACCATCTTGAGATGCTTATGCCTGGTTTTTCCTCTATAGAGATGGGACCAGGCTAGAGAAAAAGAGAATTCAGAGCTAAGAGGCATCTTCATTAGAGTTCCAACAAAATCCCCTATTTGATCTTCTTTGGTTCATGTTCCTTTTATTAATCTAAATATCACACTCTTTTAATTAAAAAAGATTTCTATTGAGCACTTTTGTTGATCAGGCATTTTCTTAAGCCGTCTAGATTGTATTGTTTTATGGTACTGGCCCCAAAGAAACAGAGGCTTCACACCTAAGGCAAACACGAAAGTCAATATTTAGAATATTTGGGTAAGAAATCTGGGAAAGTCAAGCAAAAACTAATAGTTTACATTTTTAGTGGACCCTTAACTTCCTCATATGTGAATATAGGACAGATTTATCTCCTTAAGTTATGAGAACTTTTTACCAGAATAAAGATCTAGTTTGATTTCCTTTAAACTTTCTTCATATTTAGTATAATTGAGATTGCCTACACTTAAGTGTAACAACTCCAACATAATTATTTTATGAATAATTGTATCAGCTGTCTTTTGTTTTAATCACCATGCTACATTTTATCTCCATTGATGACTCTTGTTGTTCAGGTACAGTTGTCTTCATTCCCCCCACCCCCCACCCTTGGCTTTGTCCATGGGTCCTTTATACATGTTCCTTGGTGACCATTTCCCTGTTTCCCCCCATTATCCCTCTTCCCCCTCCCCTCTGGTTACTGTCAGTTTGTTCTCTATTTCCATGTCTCTGGTTATATTTTACTTGCGTGTTTGTTTTGTTCCACTTATAGGTGAGATCATATAGAATGAATAAATTAGATATACTGATTTTTAAACTTAATACATCACAAACATTTTGGTATAAAAAAGGTGGCAAGTGTGCAATTTTGGAAGCAAACTGTTTCTTATTCCAATGTTCCTTGCCTGGTTAGCTCAGATGATTGGACCATGGGACAAAGCTGATAAAGGTTATAGTTTCCATTTCTAGGTAGGTCAGTTAGCTTTACTCTATTTCATGGTCACATGAAATGGATAAATGACTTAGAAAGAAAATGTGGATGCATTACTCTGACTTCATCCCCTTTGTTGGAAAATCCACCAATAACACAAGTTCTAGGTTTATGCCAATCTCTGTCATTAGTGTCAGGGTGAAAAAAAAAGAAAGAAAAATCCTGACCCTCAAAATACAGAAATTTTAGGTTATATAGCTTCTATTTCCATGATGTAACATAAGGACCTGCTTTTTCTTTTTATAGTTACATTTGAGGGTCTCCAGCTGATCACCTGCCTGCAGTCATTGCAAGCCTGGCGGGAAGCATTTGGGGAGGCGTAGAAATGTTTTCACTTCACTAGGAAATCATTGAGCAAATTGCTGCTGTTCTGTAAATTACTGTGCTGCATAACATTCATAGTGAGAAACTATTTCCTTTTTCCATAAAAATTGCAGATAAAGGGTTTCCACAATAAATAACCTGTATTTAAAATAAACCAATTCCTAGAATTTAGAGAACACGACACAGTGTTTCTCAGATGGGAATAAAAACAAATACATTTTTATTACTAATATTAAAAAATGATATGTTCTCTGTTAAAGTCAGGTTTTCACTTATTTTATTTACTTTGTTACTTTTTGAGATAAATGCATAAAGACTTCTGAGGGTAAAATAACAAGCTAAGTACTTATTTTTAGAAAGGAAAACAGTTAATTTTGGAAATCAGATCACTTTAAGCCTAAGTTCTGTATCTTGAAGAGAACCCCACAATCAGTAATCAGCCTAATTGAACATGGTATTGGGAGCAGTTTTTATTGTGCCAAGTCTTATTTAGATGTCAGTTTGAAGGGAAGTACTTCAGCAATGTTAATTTTGTGTTAAGGTGATACTGGGGCTCCAATATAACATACAGCCTTATCCTCACAACCTTTCTAAGAGGATCACGCTCTAAATACAGTAATCAATGCTGATGCAGCAGAAAGCATACAAAAGGACAAATGCCTCTAGTCTTTTCCAGGAAAACTTGGATAGTGGAACACAGACCTGGCTCCTTTCACTTCGGTGGAAATTAAGATGGACAGGCAGAAGTGGGGAGGCAGCTTTTCCTCAGACAATGAGGTCCCATTTCAGAGTTGCTTTTTCTCACACACACACACACACACACACACACACACACACACACACACACACGGGGCTTGGAAACAAAAGTAAAATGGGTACTCCTAAATACTAATGAATATCAAGCAGACTTTCCCAAACCTAAATGTTGTTATGACTAATAAAAAGAAAATGCTTCATGGCAGCTAACATTTTAAAATAACAAATACAATAGATTCATCTTAAAATTAAATTTCCTTATACCTACAACTAGCTGTAACATCACTAGATTTAAATATCTGATAATTGAATCCATAGTTAAATAAAATTGTGTCAAATCTGTTGAAGATTCAGAAAATGGCATAAATGTGGTTTCACTGTTGCAAATGAACACTTTGAGGAAAAGGTTAAAAGGACTGTTATGATTCATTTTGAAGATGGGTAGAGTTAAGAAACAATTTTCATCATTTTTTCCAGCCTTTCTCAACTTTATTGCTCATCCAAACCACAGAATACAGAAAATAATTTAAGTCACTATTTTTCCAGTTCTTCCATGTGTGGGACATAACTAGTACCACTCTAGATACATTGAAGAGAAGTCAGTGTGTTACATATAAGAATGCTTTAGGGCAACAGGACTCCGTTCTCTCTTGCAACAAAGGTTGATAACAAGTGGACACATAGTGGACCTTAAACTAATGTTGGCAAGTTATCTGGAGTCTAGAAAATCTATTTAAAAAGCAGATGTGTAGACAAGATAAAGGGTGAATTTCCAAAATATAAATTATTTGGCATTATAAGAGTCTGTTGAGGAAAACGACACAATTTCCTTCTCCCAAAGGTTTTGAAGGCAGAGTTGAGGCTCTTCTGACTAGAACAGGATGAAGTATATAACATCTGGGGCAGAGGTCTTGCCCCACCTGCAAAGAATGTGTTTGGTTCTTCCAGTCTTAGCTATTCAAATGTCCAAGTGGAGGAAGCCCTGACATTTGAACAAAAACACGCTGATACACCTAAGAAGTGGTGGGCCAAGATCTACCTCTTCTCCAAGAAACTCACCTAATAACCCACTTACTAGGGCAGAGAAATACCTATTTACTGGTGTCAGGGAAGGGAAAGAAAGAAACTTCACAGTAACAGACAGAATGCTGATGCTAAAGAATTTTTGAGCAAAGTGAAACTTTATAGGGCTACTTAGATTCTTTAGAAATATCTTTTGTTACAGCTCTAATATTTTCTTAAAAATGCCAGTTGAATCTAGAATACAGCTTTGATGTCACAATTACCAATATGAACATAAATGATTGTTGTTAAGAACTACAAATAAATATAGAAGACCAGCTAAATAAGGCAAACTCGGTGGAAATGGTAGTAATTTATTACCTACAAGTAACCTGGTTTCTATGTCTATTTTTTCTGGTGAATACAAACAGAAAAAAATTCTGAATACTCTAAGTCCTTTTTTCACTACTATATTCTTCTGTAATTAAAAAATTACAGTTTAGTTTCAATATTATTTTGTACTAGCTTCAGATGTACAGCATAGTAGTTGGACAATCTCGTATACTTCAGAAAGTGTTTCCCCAATAGTTCCAGTACCCAAATGGCAACATAGATAGTTATTACAATATTATTGACTATATTTCCTAGACTACACTGTACATCCCCACGACTAGTTAAGTAATTGAAGTCCCACTATACATCATTGCATAGTGATCTTTTATTCAATAATCCACATAATTATGATTCTATTGTAGAACTATTCACAAAGATCACTATTAATTAGTGTGGAATATACATTTAAACTACAAATGACTTCTTCTAATGTTACTTTTTGTTATTTATTTTTTAATTTTTATTGTTTTTTCATTACCATCTGTCCCCCTTACATTCTCTCCCCTGCAATCACCACACTGTTATCCATGTACACGAGTCCTTTTGCATTTTTGCTCAATTTCTCCACCCCCTAACCTCCCTCCTCCATATCTGCCACCCTGCTCTCTATCTATGAATCTGTCTCTATTTTTCTTGTTAGTTGAGTTTGTTCATTAGATTCCACATTTAAGCGAAATACTGTGGTATTTGTTTTTCTCTGACTGGTGTATTTCATTTAGCTTAACGTTCTCTAAGTCCAACCATGTTGTAGCAAGTGGTAAAATTTTCTTCTTTTTTATGGACAAGTAGAATTCCATTGTGTAAATGTTTCATTGTTGTTTTATCCACTCCTCTACTGATGGACACTTGTGTTGCTTCCATATCTTGGTGATTGTAAAAACTGCCTCAATGAACATAGGAGTGCTTATGTTATTTCAAATTAGTGTTTTGGATTCCTTCAAATATATCCCCACCTAGCTGGTACAGCTCAGTGGATTGAGCGTGGGCCTGCAAACCAAAGGATCGAGGTTCGATTCCCAGTCAGGGCACATGCCTGGGTTGCAGGCCAGTTCCCAGCATGGGACACACAAGAGGCAACCACACAGTGATATTTCTCTTCCTCTCCCTCTCTCCTACCCCTCTAAAGATAAATAAATAAATAAATAAATTTAAAAAAAAAGTAAAAAAATATATCCCCAGATGTAGGATCACTGCATAAAAAGCGGATCCATTTTCAATTTTTTGAGGTATCTCTATGTTTTCCACAGTTGTTGCACCAGTCTGCATTCCCATCAACATTGTGTGAGGGTTCCCTTTTCTCCGCATCTTCTCCAGCACTTGTTTGTTAATTTATTGATGATAGCCATTCTGACAGGTGTGAGATGATATCTCATTGTGGTTTTAGTTTGCCTTTCTCTGATGATTAGTGATGTTGAACATCTTTTCATATGTCGATTGGCCATCTGTATGTCCTCTTTGGAGAAGTATCTATTCAGGTCCTTCACCCAGTTTTTTTTTTTTTTTTTTTTTTTTTTTTTAGAGAGGCCAGAAATAAACCCACACCTTTATAGTCAATTAATATTCAACAGAGGAAGGAAGTACATGCAATGGGCTAAAGGTAGTTTATTCAGTAAGCGGTGCTGGGAGATACTTGCAGAGAAATGAAACTAGACCACTTTGTTGCTCCACACACAAGAATAAATTCAAAGTGGATTAAAAACTTAAATATTAGATCCCAAATCATAAAAATCCTAGAAAAAAACACAGGCAGTAAAATGTCAGACATTGCTCATAGCAATATATTATCTGATATATCTCCCCAGGCAAGGGAAACAAAATAAAAAAATAAGCAAATGGGACTGCGGCAAGCTAAATACTTTTTCACAGCGAAGGAGAACATCAACAACTTCAAAAGACAGCCCACAGAATGGGAGAGCATATTCACCAATATATCTGATAAGGGGTTAATATCCAAAATTTATAAAAAAACTTACAAAACTCAACATCTAATGTTTCTTTAAGGAGTATTTGGACAAGGCATCCATCACACTGTGGGTACAATCTGCTTTCTTTGGCAACTTATCATCGATGTAAAATGAGAGTCCATATTGATCTTTGCTTATGCAAGCAGTTCACATGAATACCATGAAACTGCAAGTGAGCAACAAAGGTCAAACTTTGTCTTCTAAGAAAACAGTGCTTTGAATATTTGTAAATACTTCTTTTATAATAAACATGCAAACATATTTACTTACAGAAGTTTCTATTATAATGAAGTCAAGCTTGGAACCCTTAAAATAGCCTAAAGATGAATGAGTACATGAATAAAACTTTGCTTTGCTTTGCCTAACTGCTGCCCTCCTTTCCATTTTCAGCTATTCAAGAGCAAGAAAATGAATCTGTACCCCTATCCTTAAGTCCAGACATCTCGTTAAGTAAGTCACAGCTACATGACTGCCCAAGGGACTCTGGTTGCTATATCTCATCAGAAAATTCAGATAATGGCAAAGAGGATCTGGAGTCTGGAAATCTGACTGCCATGGTGCAGAAGATTGCTATCACAGAAACCAGTGACTGAGCACACATTCTAAACTGTGTATCTGCAGCTGCGTTCCATGTTAACTTTTCTTGAGCTAAAAGATCAAATAAGAAAGAAAGAGAAGTGTTTGCAAATACAACCTGAAGTTAACATGTTTTAATATGAATGATTGTATATAAAAGTTCATATCTCTAAAATTCCCAATTATTGTAAATAATATGTATATTTATTATTTTAAATGCTACATATTAATGTGTTACATGCATGTATTAGAAAAGGTCTATTATAAATCTTTGGTATGTGTCATGTAAGCCCTATTTGGCTTTATTTTTTAAGTGCAAAATGATAAATTCTGCAACAATCCCCTCCTTTCTTCATACATACCAGATTTGAATTTGTGTCTATTATCAAATGAATAGCAGTAGAGTCTGTGTCTGTTTAATCAATTTTCCAAGCAGCATTTACATTCATTTTTATACTTACTGGAAAAGTGTGAGTTAATACTGGAGACATTTTTATCTTCACTAACAGTGGAGCTTTAGTAATTTTTTGTTGATTTCTTCTCTGTTATCTCGTATACAAGGATAGACAGTATATTGTCAATTCTGTCTTAGTAAAGCTAATTGTAATAATTGTACAGTTGTTTCAACTTTAAGTGTAAATAATTTTAATTTTAAAATGTCCTAATTTTAAAAATAAAATGAAATATGTTCATTTGGTATTTTCCAGACTAGTGTCAGTATTTTCATATTAGATATGTAAACAAAATATCTCCTACCAGACATCATATATATATATATGTGTGTGTGTGTGTGTGTGTGTGTGTGTGTGTGCATGTGTATATATATGCTTTCCATATATATATATATATAAAATTTCCAAATCACTTACCTCACCTCAGTTTGTTTCCTGAGTCCCCATATCTGTGTTATCAAACTTCCTGAATACTTCTATGTATTAGTCAAACTAAGTTGCCATAACAAAATACCATAAACTGGGTGGCTTAAACAACAGAAATTTATTTTCTCACAGTTCTAGAGTCTAGAAGTCCAAGATTAGGTTGCCAGCATGGCTGGGTTCTGGTGAGAGCTCTTTTCCTGGCTTTCAGATAGCACCTTCTTACTGTGTCTTCACGTGGCAGAGAGAGCTAGCTTCGGTGGGTCTTCAAGTTGGGTGGGGTGAGGCCTCAAGGAATCACCAGACAAACAGTGATAACCAGGTTGATGGAGACTCATATGGTACCTACCTGCTGGCTCTGTAGGAGGAGGGTTCATCAAAGGAACAATGGCTTCTGTCAATTCTTTTCTCTGGGAGAAAGCTGCCTCGCCAGACCTGGCCCTGATTCCAGACACTTCAGTTCCTGTCCCTGCTACCTTTCAAGCTGCTGTCCTGGTGCTGGAGTTCAGAGTGAGTGAGTCAGAGTAAGTCCATATGTGATTCCTTTCAAGGGACTGCCTGGGACTCCAGAATCCCTCCATTTCACTCCACTTCAATCCCTACTGGTTTTTACAGCCAGAAGTTTTCAGGGCTTCTTTTCTCATTACTGGAACCCTGGGCTTGGGAGAATGCAGTGGGGCTGGGACCCCTAGCACCTCAGGGGTGACCTCCACAGCTGAGATATCCCTCCTGATATTTATCCACCACATATGGGTGTGGGACCAATTTGTTCTGCATCTCTGCCCCTCCTACCAGTCTCAACGTGGCTTCCCCTCTAAATCCCTAGTTGTAGGACTTCTATTTAGGTAGATTTTAGGTAGTTTTGAATGATGGTTGTTCCATAGTTTAGTCATAATTTGTATGTGGTTGTGGGAGGAGGGAAGTACTGCATTTATGGATGCTGCCATCTTGACCGGAATTATTCTACCTCTCTTTCATAGTGCCTATACCCAGCCAGTTACCGAAAGCAGAAAATCATTTCTCACTTTGTTTCACATATATCTTCTTCACACAGATTCAATAAGTAATCAAGCCCTATGCATCTCACTTCTAGAAGTGCTTTCATATTTATGGCTTTCTATCCATTCCTATGACTGCCATCTTGCTTTGTAACCTCACAATTACATGTGTGAAATAGTGTAATAGCTTTCCAACTGACCTCTGTCCTACAAGTGCCCTTCTTCTTAATCCATCATCCCCAGATCCTACAGAAAGGCCTGTCCAACATGCCAATCAAATTGTGTATTACTCAGCTTGAAATCTTTTGATGGCTTTTCATTGTCTTTAGTATAATATTTAAACTTTCTTCCAGGATACATAAGGTCCTTCTCAATCATTTTTACCTACATCTCTAAGTCATATATTTTTTCTAATGCTTCTCACTTTACACTCTCCAGCACTAACAATCTACTTGCAATTCCCTGAAAATTCACTATTTCTTTTGTGAATTTTCTTACATTATTTATTTTTTTTGGAATGGATCCTGCTATTTTCAACAGTCAGAAGCCTCCCTCTGTTTTCCTTCTTAAGACTCACAAAAGTCACTTATTCTGTGAAGCCCTTCCAGGATTTCCTTTGATGTTCTTCTCTTTGTGTTTCCAGAGCAACCTGCATCTCTATTGATTATAGCACTTGTACATTATATTTTATCTATTTGTATGACATTTGTCCTTCCATGAGACAGTGACTTTCACTGTGGCAGACATTATTTTGTTTAGCCTCCTTAATCCCTGTGTCCAGTACACTGGGTACAGAGTGAACATTTAGTAAATGTCTACTGGAGTACCTTGAATATAACAATGATTATCATATAACACATTCCATATTTATATTTTAATCAACCTACTCAACCTATAGGTAAATACTTTCCATGACATGAAAGGTTATTTTTTAATAAATAAAATGTAAGATCTTAGGACAAATCAGGAAACACAAAGTGTTATTCAAATGCTGGGGAACAACATTATACTGTAACTCTCTAATGTATTTTTCTAGATCCATGAGCTTTAATCCCATACGCAAAGCCCAGGTCAGGGGTAAAGCATCTGCCTACTTCCCACTCCACAGCAGGAAAGAGTGTTTCAATTTCAAACTTCCAAACATGCTGTATTCATCGTGGTCCTATTCCTGCTATGGCTACCACTCCAAATTGAATATTCTAGGGACATGTTGGACACAGCATGGCCACCGGCCATAATTTTTAAATTTTACTCAGCCTGCTGCCTCAGAGAGGTCAAGAGAGTACAATTTATTTACGAAAGTGCCAGGAGATTTTAGGTTCTAAAGAATTACTTGATTATAAAGTGGTGGAAATCTCCTGTGATGATACTCAGCCACAATTTCAATTCCTTCAAAATGATGATGCGACATGCAGTCAAGCATCCAGGGAAAAGCTTTTGAGCAGAAGTGCTGCAGAGGCCTTGAGGAGAGGCAAGCAGAAGAAGAGAGATTGGACTCCTGAGAAGATGAGGGGAAGGAGGACAGTGGAGCCACCACAAGGTTCAAGTTGGTGGAGAGATGGCCGCATCAGAGCTCAGCACTGAAGAGGACACAGGTGAAGCAGACGCACACCGCAGTCAGGGAGCGCTGCGGCCTTCACAGTACCAAATTGGTCCCCTGCAGCTCTAGCCTCACTTTTTTTTTTTTTTTTTAAGATTTTTCTCTTGATCATGGAAAGCTGGATAAAAAGGAGTAGGAAGGTAGAGACTAGTTTAGCAAAAGCTATAAAGTAGTTGAGGAACTTAGACCTTCTATTGCATGGGGTTGAGAGAGAGACATGAGCCTTTTAAGAGTGAATGTGACAGTGGCCCGAGGGTTGATATTTTGATGTTTAAAGATGCTTACAATGGCTTTGTGTGTCTAGGTTGAAACTTGGTGAGAGTCTTATTCTCATTCATTTATTATTCACTCAATAACATTTACATATGGAACATATATGCTGCCCAATATTATGCCAATAAAGGCCTTTTGGATCAGATCATCTGCATTAGAAGTTCCCTGTTGCCTCTCCATTGAAATCAACTGACATTTTCAGTATAGAAAATTCAGTATAAAATCATGCTGGGATGCAATGATTATTCTGATTCCAGTAATATACAAATTCAGGTGTACTATCATGGTATGCATGGTTATAGAAATTGTATTTCAGGTAAATAGATAAAATCCTCTTAGTACTTTTTTTAGAGATTTTGTTTTTATTTATTTTAGAGAGGGGAAGGGAGGGAGGAGAGAAAGAGAAACATCAATGTATGTTGGCCTCTCACATGCCCCCTACTGGGGACCTGGCCTGCAACCCAGGCATGTGCCCTGACTGGGAATCGAACTGGCAACCCTTTGATTCACAGGCCCACACTCAATCCACTGAATCACAGCAGCTAGGGCCTCATGGTACATTTTCAATAAAAGCAAAAAATCAGATCTGGTTCCCCTCCCCTCATTCTATTGCTAATATAAACACAAATATATCTTCACCCTGAAATATTTTATCAGAAGTTGTTTTTAATCGATTAATTGCCAAGGGAATTAGTTAAGAAATAAAACAGCTTTTAAAACTTCAAAAATGATAGGCAGCTAAAGATTATCAGGTTTTAGAGAACATCCAATTCACTGAGGTTACAGTCAAGTGCCTTGCAACTTCCTGAGTGAGGCCAAATTGATGACATTTCATGTTGAGAAACTTCCGTTACAAGCATAAGTTCTGAGAAAAATAATATGAAGAAATTTTAGATACTCCATCGTCCCACACATGCACACACTTCCATCCCCCACCACAGGCAAAGAAATTGTATAACTAATCAGCATGCAGACTTCAAGTACTCCTTCATAAAGTGGGAAGTCATGCTAAATTTATGTAAAAGTTGAGAGCAAAAAGAATAGGTACTAAATATAGGCAAAAGAAGAACAGTTTGTAAATCTGTCCTGTTTTAGGGGGTGATGGAAATAAGATTGAAGTAACTCTCACTTCATGCTACCTCCTATCTTATGAATGAATTCATCTGATCACACCCAATTTTGACATAGACACACGGATTGGAGGTCCTGGTTTGAGGACTGTGTGACTTTGGGCAGGTCACTTATGCTCTGAGCTTATTTTTTTCTCCTCTACAAAACATAAATAATTGTAGTGCCGACAATTCATATTACTACGTTGCTTAAATTAGATAATGTGTGCAAAGCACCCAGCACAATGCATGCAGATTGTGCATAAAAACTGACTTCTGAATGTAAAGTGGAAGCACCACACATGCTACCACAGCACCGGCATGGACTTGCCGTGGTCTCAAATTTTTCAGACGCAAAATGTCGGAGGACTTGGATGACTACTGTCCAGCAGTGATGAGAAAGAACTAGCTGATTTAACAGACCTTTGCAGATAAATGACCATTTTGTCATAACAGAATATTTCTTTGTCTACTCTTGACAGTGTAGGAAGAGGCTATGTTTTATTTAGCTTTAATTCCTCACTCTTGGCATGGGATAGGAATAATCAATTTGAAGACCGAATGATTGACTAAATAAATAAATGCCTATACTAATGAGTGAATAAATAAATAAAGGTTTTGGGGTTATTACTGCTACTGTTACACATCAGGCCCTGTTCTTTACAATATGGAGTCAGAGCTGATAGTATTATTGCCAGCAGAAAAACCATTAGAAAACACCCTAAATGTAGACATTTACAAGTTTATGAAACTTATGGGCATTTAGGCAAATGATCTGCCATGGGAAATGGAAGTTCAGAGAGAGGCCACCAAGATAATGTGAACTTTTCCTTACTTCCCCTTTTCTACTTCATCACGCAAACTCTCACATTTGGATTACCAACAGTTAAGTATCACATATAGATTGTAAATTAAGAATCCATGGTTGAAGAATCTAAAAATTAACATTGGTAAATTCATAGACCTCTTTGACCTTCTGGGTCCCTGGCGGGCCTGACTTCACAGCACCATGTCTTCACAGGGAAGGAGTGGGATCCTGATGCATATGTCTAATGGGATGGTTTTCTTCTCTGAGTTCTTGGGCATGAGGCCAAGTGAATGGGCAGGAATCATTCCATTTGCAGATAAAATGGGGTGAAAAGCACTTCTGGCACACTTTGTCCATATAAATTATACTTGTTTGCAATTCATCAACTCTCTCTCTCCTTTATATCCATATGTAATGTAAATGATCATCTTCCTCTGAAGCTCCATAATGAAGCACAGCTCAAAAATGTGATGGAATCAGCTAAAAGGGAGCAGATGGAAGTTTTTTTTCCCCAATATGCATATTCATAAAAAATAGAGAACTCAACAAAAGGAGATACATAAGTACTTGTACCCGGGGGCTGCATGAACTTATGTACGACAGTAAGTTGGTTTTCTGCAGCTATTAATTCTTTGAAACTTTACTCATTCACTCCTGCAGAAATCATTTAAAAAGTGCTCTGGAAATAATGTCTCTCTGTATAACAACAAATAAATTTTCCACTGGATTTTTATTGCATCATAGAATCCATGATTCAGGAAGGAATAGTTAAACAGTTTACTACAATTATAATTAGAAGGCAAACCATGTAAAAAAAAGTGAAGACTTCAGTTTTCCTTTAGCAATACAGACTGCAAACTTTTAAAAGTACACTTTTATACTGGAAAACCTATATAAGGATAATAATGAACTGCCTGGATAGTGTTTAGCTATGTATTTTTTTTAATATCTGATCACTCAGAGGCTAAGGTGGTTCATGCAAATGTACTGGAGAAGGAACACTGCTACTAAAAATTTTGTTAAGATAATGAATACAGCATCGGGAGATATTGTGAGAGAAACTAACCATAAAAGAAAACATAAGACATTGTTAAAAAAGAAAAGGAAAGGAAAGAAAGGAAAAGAAAATAAACAACTCAAAGGGTGGCTATTAATTTTGGTTTCGGACTCCCCATGTCTCCCTACAATTCACTGTCTACAAGTGAAGCCCTGGTATTCCCTCAGAAAGGCTGACGTTAATGGATTACATCCTTGGTTTGAGTCCTCAGGTTGCTCTTGGTCTCTGTGATTGGGGAGCTCCATCATGAAACTAGAGGGAAAGAGGGGAGCAAGATCAGGGGATTTGTGCGTCTCATGGGTTCTCCTTGTGCAGGCTGTCTAACAAAATCAAAGGTTGCTCATTGCCTAAAGGTGACTTTTCGTACACAATTCTCTTTCCTACAGATTCTGATCATTGTTTCCTTCTCTCATCTCTTCTGGACTAGATTTAATAACATCTCTGTGGTTGTTAGCTCTCACTACCTGTGCAACCTTTAACGGTTCCCCTATCCTTCACCCTGCCCACACCTTTGTAATAGCCCCTTTATAAATAAGCCTTCCTTGGATTATCCAAACTTGACTGTGCCATCTGTTTCCTGTTGGGAACCGGACCAGTACACTGATCCACCATCACTCATGACTTCTAGTGACTTTGGTCATGTCCTTGAGTCCAGTGAACGCTGTTCTGTAACTCCAATATAACTACGTTTACATGGTCTCAAGTCACTTCTATCGTCTCACTGCCAGCCTTCACCCCTACTGATGATCAAATAGCTTCAAGGTGAAGCATTGCCATTAAAACTACCAAAACTCATATCCTTTACCCCTTTCAATTCCTTATCCATTTCATGAGGCCCACTCACACAGTTCTCATTTTTCCAAGCAGTCAAGATTTCCTGAAACTGGGGTGAAATGGTAGTTTTCACAAGGCAGTTCAGGCCAACCTAACTGTAAAAAACACACATTCTATTCTTTACTTACGACCAAGCCCACACTCTGCTTTGCTATAAAACATAGGGTCATTCCCATTGAGACAATGCAATATCTACCAACATTAGTAGCCATCCACCAACTATGTAATAAAATAGAATGAAGTCAGTGCATAATTTAGTTGCTTTCCACTTAATCAGAAGTATCTGACATTAATATCATTTTGGTATTTTTAATAAATATGATAGAATATAGATACTGCAAGTTTACTAGTAACTTTTTTGTTTTTAAAATTCTTTAATTCTAAGTCATATTTCATCTACAATATCAGTCACTAACATAGGTTTCTCAAACACAAAGCCTTAGGCCTTTCATCTTAAAAAGGGTTATTGTAAAATATGAATGCCCAGATAATTTGCATGATTAATGAAAATATGTTTTAGAATATTAAACATTTAAGATGTTAGCATTTAGTAGGCTTTCTGACAGAAGTTAAAAGACTATTAGAATGACTGATGAATTGCTACAGTACATTAGCCTTCAGAACAGGGAATATGCTAGAGAACATTTATGTAACTTCTTAGTGTTCTTGTTTCTTTTTTTTTTTTTCCCACTTCCAAGTAAGCTGTCCTTTTGTGACCTTGGTTCAGTTGTAAATGACCAAGAATAGGACTTTGCAAAGTTTTGAGGAACTTGGAAATTATATACAAAGCCATTGACAGGGAGGAAGAAAGTAATTGTATTAGCCAGGGCTTTGCACACAGTAACTGGCACATAGTAGGAGATGAATAAAAATGCATTGAAAGAGTAAAACCTTGGTTCAGAGGGTCTTACTTCAACACAGTGGAAAAAATAAATAGGAAATACCCTCCTAGTCAGTTACAAGGTCATTGACAGTTTCCCTGTTCATAACTAGGAAATATAGACACTTATTCTTTCCTGTTTTAGGAAATGTGTTTTTAAATGAAGCTCCACCTACTGAGTTCTCTCTAAAGCTTTTTGTCTTTGATTGCTGCAGAGCTTATCAGGTCCTATTTGGTCATTTATTTTCTTCTGTTTTTACACTTATAGAAGAAATATACCAGAAAGGACTGCCAGGGAGGTGTTTATGTCCCCACTGGGTAAAAAGTAAAATACCATTGAAAAGGTAGACCCACAAGAAATGCCAAAATAAATTAAGGTAGGAGCAATAAGCTGCTTAATGGCCATGCTTTGGGGGAGACAATTAACATTACTTTAATTTATATCAGGTATTATCATGAAGCTCTGAGTTCCTTCTCTGAACCCTATTTGCCAAGCCTGCTTCTTTAGGCAGGATTTCCTTTAGAGTGTTATTTAGTTTATAGTTCTCCAAACACACTTATTATACAGCACCCTTATCCCTGTGTCAGTAAACATCAAGGAAAGTGTGCTATTATACATCACCTAATCCCCCTGCTTAAGTCATTAGTGCAAAAGAGGGTAAAGGCATCAGAGGGGAGAGGGGAGGGAATTTCAGGGGAAAGGGGGAAGGGATTAGAACAACAAGTATAAAAGACATGTGGACAGAAACTAGTGAGGGTGGAAATGGGAGGGAGGTGGGGAGGGCTGGGGCAGTGGGCCGGGATGGGAGTAGAAGACGGAAAACTGTACAAGAACAACAATTAAAATAAATAAAGAAACACACACACACACACACACACACAGAGTAAGGCAAATGTAGTAGGCCCCCGAAACAGAAGATCCTAATCTGTCAAACCTCACAGATGTTATCTATTTGAGAAAGCGGCCTTTTCAAATGTGATAAAATTAAGGATTTTTATAGTAGGTAGATTATCCTGGATTATTTGTGTGGGGCCCTAAATGCAGCACAAGCGTCCTTGCAAGAGAGAGGTAGAGATCCGATTCAGAAAAGAGAAGGCACGCAAAGACAGAGCAGAGAGAGATTTGAAGATGCTGGCCTTCATGATTGGGGTGATATATGAATAAACCAAAGAATGATGGCAGTTACCAGAAACTGGAGGAGGGAAGGAATGGATTCTCCTCTAGAGACTCTAGAGAAATTGTGGCCCTGCAGACATGCTTTTGATTTTGTTTTAGTAATATTGGTTCTGGACTTCTGACCTCCAGAACTAGGAAAGAATAATTTTCTGTGGTTTCAAGCCACCAAGTTTGTGATAGTTTGTTATAACAGCCACAGAAGACTAATACAGTAAATAAACCATTTCCAGGCTCAAACAAAGATAATGACCTTTATTCATGGCAATTAGTTAAACAAAAATGGGTAAGTGTGGAAGGAAACTGCTACTGAACTTGACTGTCTGTAGCAGAAAAGTTTGTACAGTATATAAAACCTCCCAGGATGTGCAGGGTCCAAAGTAAATTTAAAAAGTGTGAAATAAAATAATTTTATAAAATGAAAAAGAAAAAACTATATTATTAGTAGCAAGTCTAATACAAAAGTATACCAACATATCTATCCTTTGAAACCTATATACGTTATTCTTCATTACTAGTACATGTGTTATGTGACTGTACTCAAGAAACTCAATTTTTTTAACAAGACAAAACTGACTTCTAGTCAAGATGGCAGTGCAGATAAATGCAGTATTCTCCTCTTCACAAAACTACATCATAATTACCACTAAACTACAGAACAACCATCATTCAGAAATGCCTAAAATCTGGATGAATGGAAGTCCTACAAGTAGGGAATTAGAGAAACTGCATTAAGACTGGTAGTAGGGGTGAATAAGTGGAATGGACTGGTCCCACACCCATGTAGCATATAAAAATCGGGAGAGATACTTGACTACAGAGATACACCTTGAGGAGCCAAGGATCCCAGCCACATACCAGACACCCCCAACCTAAGTTTCAAATGCCAGGAAGAGAAGTACCCATAACTTCTAACTACAAAAGCCAGCCGAGATTGAGGCTGAGGGAGACAGTGGTCTTCTGGAGTCCCAGGCATTCCTTTTAAAGTGCCCATGCACAATTACTCAGACTCATCCCTCTGAACTCCAGTGCTGGGATAGTAGCTTAAAGGGTGCCAGAGACATATGGAGAGGAACTAAATTGTCCAGTACTAGAGCTAGATCTGGGGTGTCAGCTCTCTCTCTCAGACAAAAGTGCTAGCAGAGGACATTGTTCTTTAGATGAGTACCCTCTGTCCCGCTACATCAGAGCTGGCAGGCAGGCCCATTATCTAAGACTCCACCAATTTAGCTAACACTGTTCACCCTGCCCTGGTGATTCCCTGTGGTCCTGCTCCACCCAACGTGTAGCACCGCCCCCCCCGCCCCCGCCCCCCGCTTTTTTAACTGAGCCTACAAGCCATTTCCATTGGCTTTTTCATACAAATGGTCTATCTTGGCTCATGCATAAAATTTTCCTAAAATCTCTCAAACAAGAAACATCTGGCCTCAGCAAGCCCAGTACCTCTCACTGAGTGGTCACAGGCCTGGCATTTGCAGCAATTGGCCTTGATTTTCAGCTTGGTTTCCTCACCTGGCACCTCCAATCCTCGCACAAGTAGCAGTTATTTGGTGATTGCTTTGTACCTGGTGGCAGTTGACATGGGCCTGTACCTCCTGGGAGGCTCCAGAGCCAGCACACACAGTGGGCAGCTTCAGATGGTGTCACACCACCACCCAACCACCTCCATAAGCAACACATTCAAGGGGAAGATTCAGCGGGCACCAGTGTCCTGCTGAAGTAAGACCTGCTCTGAGGAGTAGGCTTATGCACAGCTGATCCTCCACAGTGGTTGGAGATTGGAGATTGGTGGTTAGTGGTTGCAGCCAGTCCTTGCACTGAATCAGCCTGGAGGTAAATACTTCCAATGATGTACCAACAGCAATCAAGTTTCAACTATAAGAGAAGGGGGTCTACAGCCCACACAGGGGAAGGGGGACAAACTGGAGTGACCAGGTTGGGTGATTGGAGAGGTTGTGCCACTGGACCCTACAGAAGACCTATTACATTACACCACTGTACCAAGCCTGTGAGGTGTACAGATGCTACCTAACACATAGAAAAAAACAAACAAACAAACAAAACAAACCTAATGCAGGGCTGGCAATGTCCTTGTGGTTTTTTTCCATAAAAGACATACTTTTTATTTTTACCAAAAACTTTATTGATTTGGATATTTTGAATATGTCAGCCAGCTCCCGTGGGGTTTAACATTGATTGTTCTCGAATAATGCCTCAATTTGATTGCTACCAACTTCAATGGGTCTACCCAATTGTGGAGCATTGTCCAGTGAGAAATCTCCAGCACAAAACTTCACTGTCCACTTCTGACACATTTGATCAGTCACAGCACCTTCTCCATACACTGCACAAACCTATTTTTCATTTCAGTTGCACTTTTACCTTTCTTGAAATAATGAAGCATAATATGCCAAAAGTATTGCATCTTTTCTTCCATATTCAATATTAAAATGACTACATAAAAATTCACCAATTTTGAAAAGTTCTTTTAAATGCATGTCATTATGACGGCTGTCACAATACAACCTAACAAAATTGTTTCAAATGAAGTTAAAGACAGCTAAATGCAACCAGAACCAACTTACAGGAAAAACTAAATGAACTTTTTGGCTAATCCATCACATAGAAGCAGTCAAAATGAGGAGACAAAAAAAAATGTCCCAAATGATAGAACAGAACAAAACTCCAGAAAAACAGCTAAACAAAATGGAGATAAGCAATCTACTAGATGCAGAGTTCAAAACCCTGGTTATAAGGATGCTCAATAAACTTAGAACTTCAACAATATAAAAAAAAAGCATGGAATCCATCAAAAAGAACTAGCCAGAAACAAAAGACACATTAATTAAAATAAAGAACGATTTATAAGGAATCAATAGTAGGGTGGATTAAACTGAGAATCAGATCAGCAATTTGTTATGTAAGGAAGCAAAATATATCCAATCAGAACAGCAAAAAGAAAAAAAGAATCCAAAAAATGAAGATAGTGTAAGTTGTTTCTGGGACAACTTCAAGCATACCAACATTCAAATCATGGAGGGGCCCAAAGAAGTAGAAGAGAGCAAGAAATTGGAACCATATTTGAAAAAATAATGACCAAAATCATCCCTAACCTGATGAAGGAAATAGACATACAAGTCAAGGAGGCACTGAGATGCTCAAACAAGATGAACTCAAAGAAGCGCCTTTTTGAAGGGGGCCTCTTTTGATGTGTCTTGAACACAAGGCACATCATAATTAAAATGCAAAATGTTAAATACAGAGAATCTTAAAAATAGCAAGAGAAAAGCAATTAGTACCTATAAGGGAGCCCCCATTGGACTGTTGGGTAATTTCTCAGAAGGAACTTTGCAGGCTAGAAGGGATTGGCAAGAAATATTCAAAATGATGAAAAACAAGGAGCTACAATCAAGATTACTCTACCCAGTAATGCTATCATTTAAAGTCAAAAGACAGATAAAGAGCTTCCCACAAAAGAAAAAATTAAAGAAGTCCATCACCACCAGACCATCATTACCTGAAATGTTGAAGGGTCTTCTATAGGAATAAAAAGAAGATAAAAAATGTGAACTATAAAATGATGACAGGTACATATCTATCAACAATTGAATCTAAAAAACAAAATAACAAACAGCAGAACAGAAACACAATCATAGATACAGAGAACATTTTTATGGCTGTCAGATGGGAGGGGGACCAAACGACTGGCAAAAAAGCTAAGGGATCAAGGCATATAAATTGGTAATTATAGAATAGTCATGGGGATATAAAGTACAGCATAGGAAATAGAGTAGCCAAAGAACACATATGCATGACCCATGGACATGAACAACGTTGTGGGGATTGCCTGAGGGAGTGGGGGCAGCTGGATGGAGGGAGACAAAGAGGGAATAAATGGGAAAGCTGTAATAACATAATCAAAAAAAATCATCAAAACAGAATTTACTGCATGTTAAAGACTGCATCTTATTTTTTATCACTGAGCCCAGTTTCAGTCTCTGACAAGGCATGAGTTTCAGGTAGACCCAGCAACACAATGGTAGATGGCCAGCAGTGCGAAATAAAATGCAGAGTCCCATGTTCGAAACTATTAAGAATTTTAAAACAGCAATAGCAGAGCATTAAACCAAGTGTGGAGTCATTGTAAGAGCAGAGTCCTATGCAACAACATAGGTACACACCCATAAAGCCAGCCCTGGTTTCAGATATTCCTTATTGATAGCCCACATTTGGATTTTCCCAAGGACTATGCTATAGATTATTAAAATAAAAATAACCTGCCCAAACATTACATTATGTCCACATATTCTTTGTACAGACCTATATTAACAAAGGTATTGTTGGACATCCATTAAAATTCCCTTAGGATCAGCGTTTCTCTCACTGACTTGACTGTGTTTTCTCGGCTCTATCCAGCCTTACGTAACCTGTGAGGCAGAGAAATGCTATGTACTCACCAAACTGTGTCTGTTAACCATCTGGGAATATTTTCAGCCCTCTGCATTCTGTTGAGTTCATGTGACCAGTTCTGTCCAGAGTTAGGGCCTGGTCAATGAGATCTCCTTTGAGGTCCATGTCCTCCCTTCACCAGGTTTTTCTTACTCTATCCTGTGCTTCCCCACCTTCTCAGCTATATAGATGGAAGCAATGAACCCTGAATCATGGAGCCCACTAGAGGAAAAGCCTGAATTCCTGAGTCATTCCTGGAGAAGAGTCATTCAGGAATGCTGCTTGAGCACATTCAAGTGCCACATAAAATTAAACGTCAAGGTCTTAAGTCATTATATTATTCCAGGACTCTGGTTTTAGAGTATGATAGTCTGAGGAAGGAAACATAAGGCCCAGAGTGGCATAGAGATTACTGAGTAATACTGATAGGCCTTTTGAGAAACATTGCTGAAGTCACCTTTTCAATGGACTTTTCTCATGGGATTAACCTATGGCATTTTCTCATGGGGTTGCTTTCATTCTCATAATAGCATGCATCTACAGTTTTTAAAGCACTCCTTCCTGTGTATTTTTAGAGAATTCTGGAACATTATAAAGATTTCAAAATCCACAGCAATGAGTTAACAGGAAAAGAAGACGAAAAGCAACAGTGTCACTTTCCAAAGCATTCTCTCAAACCACAAAAACTGTCAACTGTCTGCTTGTAAGACCTAAAATTTCAAATTACCCAAGTAAGTATTTGATATAAACCTTGGAATTCAGGCTGAGTCTAAGAATCTGGGGACAGGGTTCTTAGGAAACTCAGGGCCTGTTTCTACTGGGAGGGACAAGGGGCGATGGCCGGAGTGTGCTTAGAATAATAGCATGTGTTCTTTTCCCTTTGGCTGCAGAGTGTCAGCATTTATGGGAAAAAGTCGATCAAGTACTTACTGGAGCTCCTTAATCAAGCATAATTGTCACCATGTGACTGGCGGTTATTGGAAGTTCCTGCATGAACAGTGCCAGAACCATAGTATGCAAAGGACTACTTATATTTTAGATAGTAAAAGAAAAAAATAACTTTTCCTCAGCACAGGAAATCAACAGGATGCAATTTAACAGCATGGATTTTTGGAATGTGAGAAATTTGGTATCAGACTCAGTTTCAAACACTTATTTTCTTCAAGTTCTTAAGCATTTGAGCTCTAGTTTATTCTTATGTAAAAGAAATGTTAATGCCTACATTGTAGAGTTGTAGCTTAAACAAGCCTAAACAAGTAAGGCACCTAGCATGATTTCTGCAACCTCTGTCAGGTTCATTATTTATATCAGTAATACTAATGATATTAATACTTTCAGATTTAAGAATAAAGGAGCACTCCCATTAGGTACATTCAAATGTATATCATAAAATATCCCACTAAACATCCTTCCTGCCCCTTTAAAACTTAGAAATTGTTTTTCTCAGACTTTCTCAAGACACACAGTGTCAAGCATTTATAATCATCCATTTCCCCACACAGCCAGACATATGCTCATATTCCAAATAAAGCTCCAGTTGTCCAAACACTCATAAGTTGTAGGAAATAATAATTTAATAAATATTTATGAATTATTAAACTATCATATTCACACCAAGGGAGTTTAATGAGAGAAATTATTTCCTCATCCTGAATCTTAAAAAGGACTCCAGGGATCCTCATTTATATAGTTTCCTAGAATGTCCCTTTTATAATATCTTTGCAAATATTTTATTTACTAGGCTTTAAGAGGTCTAAGATAGTTTTCCCCGAAAAAAAAGCTCCCAAATTTTTCCAAACCTAGGCAAAAGATATAAATTTAAGGATTATTCATAAGTGTATTTATGAGATATGAAACAGATATCACATAAATTTATATTAATAAAAATCTATCATTTTTAAATAATTAGAAAGTTGCTTCACATTTCAATGTACACTGCAATGCTGATAAAGAAAAAAAATATAGTTATACAGCAATTTTGTTGTTTCAGATGAATTAAAGGCATTTAAAATCTTGAAATATCCTGCACCTACATAAGAGTCTAGACTAACCTCTATGGCATTATCTAAAAGACCTAAATATATCTTTTGATATAAGGAAAACAGAGAAGAAAATTGAGTAGTTCATTTACTGTTAAAAAGTTATTTTTGAATTAAAGTTGCTTCATGAATTAGACTCACATTTGCTCATTTTATTGTGAGCCTGCAATGGGCAATGTGTCTATTGAACTACTTACAGAATTCTGGCAAATATTAATTGAGCACTTTCTAGTAAAACTCTACTAGACACTTGGAATATAGAATCATAAGATACACATTGTATTTTCTATTAACATGTTTCAATATAGGTGGGGAAGCAGGACAAACACCAAAGACTGTAATAGTAAAATGTTCGGTAACAAAAGAGGTATCACGGTGCCACACCCGCAGAACAAAGAAGTAGCTGTAGAATTCAGGGAAGAAAGGCATCCCTAAATAGTGTGAGAAACTGACATATTCTGGTTCTCGATTTATAGTTTTAAGATGTGGGGGTAGGAGGAACCAGACAGATAATACCTAGTTTATAATAATTTACTAGGTATGATATTTGGGAAGTAGCAACTACTCTACTGCATACAGTATGATTTATGAGAGGTATTGTCAATTAAAAATCAAATAAACAATAACTACACCAGAGTAGATTAGTTTACTACACTATACCAAATTATTCATTTACATTTCTTTTCCATTGAGTTTGTGGAAAATAATTTACATTTCAGTGACTAAAAACAAATCTCTATCCTATATAATTTTTTCATAAGCTTTACTTACAAAAATTATGCCATATAACATATTAAGTGATTAGTTGTGGTACTAACTGGTAAAAGGTAGGTGCTAGGAATATATAGACCCTCCAAATATACCCTTAGATCTTCAGGGACTTATCATCTAGCTGGGAATTCAAGATTTACATAAGATATAATGAGACAAAGTGGGCCTATGTTAATGGCTGCGTAAGTCTGTTGAACATAGGTGTTCTGGTGGTTATAATAGACCCCAAACAAAAAGTATCCATTCCCATTCTAACCATGAGTCTATGGATATGGGGATGATGCTGATGTATTCTTCTTTAATTTCAGATTCTCCAACATTTCCATTATTTGCAATAATACAAGATATGCAGGGGTAAAATCCTGGGAGAAAAGAGTTCCTAAGTATTAGTCACTTGAGTATCATAAATAATTATTTTTACAAAATTATATACTAAATGCTTAGATGCTGATCATCCAAAGGAGGGACTCCTCTCTTCATGGAATCCTAGATGTCAAACATGGAGGAGCCCTAGAAAGGGTCTATCCCAACACCACCATATTGTAGAAGAGATTTGAGGCCTACGGGATCAAGGAATTTATCCATGTTCACACATGTTCACAAATAAGAAGAGTTCGGAATTGTGTTGGGATTTTATAGTTAAGCTCAGGCCTCCTTGTTTCTTACCATGTTGCTAAATTTATCATAAGTGGAACATAGCATTGGGCAAAGTTGGATACTTAACAAAATATTATTGACTAAAGTTAAGATTCATCAAGAAAAAGCAACTTCTTTCACCTTTACAAATCTTATAAAATTTGTGTGTTCCTCAAAAGATATGGTCCCTAAGTAGGAAAAAGTAGAATCAGTAGTCTATATATCACTAATCTTATGTAACAGCAACATAAAAAATATCAGCAATATAATGTTTGCCTTTTAGAGTCATTGTGAGAGTGCTTTCCCAGGATAAGAGAACCTATAAGACAAAGGAGGCTTTACAAATCTTCCCCACTACTTCATGTGAAATACAAGATCTACACCAGCCAACTTAGAGAAAAATTGTACCTCATAAGGTGTCTTGAACATCATCAGAACCTTGTGAAACAACACTTTGATTAGCAAAATGAGAATGAATCATAATTACTGACATATAGTTGTGTTACAGTTTTACTCAAACCAAGAACAATTGGTTGAAAAGATGTGAAATTTCAAAAAGAAAGATTCATTCTGTGTGCTGCATTTTGATTAGCCTCCTGGATTCCCACACGTGAGACCCATACTTTTCCCAGGATTCATTATTGCCTGATGGTAATTACAAAAATATGGTAATCCTGGGCCTTAAATCAAATGTGCCTGGTGGATCTGCTGTCACTGCAAGAACCAGCTCATTGCAAGCTGGCAGAGAAGGATGTGCTTGCCTTTCAACTGGCAGAGCAGGCCTCTTGGCTGGCACAGCAACTAGCTCTGCCTTAAATCTTCCTGAGCAATGCCCTGTTAGAGTAATTTGGTTAATTGAAAATGTCTGTCTTTGGAGAAATCTCTCATAATGTTAGTGTCATTTGCAGGTTGCTGAGGAAGATTTCTAGGGCTGTAGCACTGCCTGACTGTCTACAAAGCCCCTGCTGATCATTGGTCTCATCCAAAGGGTCCATTTAGATATGGGGCTCTCCAATCACCCATCAGTCATCTTCTCTTGCCAAAAGTTGTACGTGAGCAAAATGTCTGGAATGGATATGAAGTCTCCAGTAAAGTAGACAATGTAGATGTGGAATTCCCAGGACACCCTGGACAGTTCCAGTTATCTCAAGAAGTAGTGTGGAGCTGGATTATCCCCAAAGGAAAATTTGCCAACCGTCTTTAATTTTAAAAATAAAGTTACACTTCAGGACACCTGAGAAGAATAAGCAGAGGGGAAAAAGAGAATCACAGTAGAAATACTTTCATAATTCAGGCTGAAACTGTAGTCGAGATACCATCTGTTAAAGTTCTGTGGAAAGTGGTTTTTAATAAAATCACAATAAATATAATGTTGTCTTTTAGTATTTTTATTTCGTAGTCATTTCATCCCCTTTTAAAGCATAAAATTTAGTTTCCTTATCCTTTAAAGCTCTAATCTGCTAACAGAAAATGAGTGAGTTTTCCACTCTCATGTGAAATTAGAGGTTTAATTTTATATGTCTACCCAAATGAAATTCTCCCAAGAACACAGTGAATTAAACAAAACAAGATGAGAGCTTTGGTGGGAACAAGTCTGCAAGAGGGGAAGTTATTATTTTTGTTCTTCCTGTTCTAGCCCAGCTCACCCTGAATTGCCTCCAGTTCCCCCTTTTCCTGTGTTCGAGCCCCTTACCTAATCCGGGTCTCACTAGGCTCTGTGGATCTCACCAATCCTCCTGCACCCATTACGTCACTCTCGCTTCGTGTTTTTACTTCTCGCCTGAACACTGTCTGCTTGGTTTCAATTCTGCCCTTCTTCATGTGGCTTATTGCTTCAGTCTTCTTGGCCACCAAAAACTAGCACTTAGCCCTGGGTGGTGTGGCTCAGTAGATTGAGCATCAGCCTGCGATCCTATGGTTCACAGGCCAGTGTTCGATTCCCAGTCAGGGCACATGCCTGGGTTGCGGGCCAGGTCCCAAGTAGAGAGCATGCAAAAGGCAACCATGCATTGATGTTTTTCTCCCTCTCTTTCTCCCCACACTCCCCCTGTGTCTAAAAATAAATAAATAAAATCTTTAAAAAGAACTAGCAGTTATAAGCATTCATAAACACAAATATTTCAGGTAGAACAATCAATCCAAAGCACAGGCACAATTTTTGGGATGTCATGCCAGATATGTGTCTCCTGAAAGCTCTTTTACAAAGGATCTAAAATGTGCCTGGATGGGTGCTCTCTATATGTCCCAGGGTGAATTCATCTATTTAAAAGTACACCCAAGTTCAGCAGATCTTTCAATTTTACTTGTAAGTCAATCCTTAAGAATCTGAATGCCTTTTCTATTGGAAACTATCTTACACAGAATGGTTTATGTCCTAGAGAAATTCCAAATATCTATCTAGTCCACAAAGTACGTGAAGAATAGTACTGAATTAAAAGATAGTGAGGGCCTATTTGATAATAGCTGGAAGGGAGCATGCAGATTCTATAATTCAACTCATTTATGTTATTGGTGAAAAACCGATACAAAAGGCTAACTTTTCTATCTTCATATAACATCCTACTCTTTACTAAAGCGTAGGAATTATCTCAATTAATCCACACCAGAATCCTGAAAGATTGATATCATTATCCATACAGGAAAAGGGAGACTAGTGAGTCAAGTGATTTGGCTAAGGTCATACAGCTAGTACCAGCAGTGATGGAGCTGGGATTTAATCTCAGCTTTCTCAGCCTTTATGTATGTTCCAGTCTACTGCCCCTCCTAGACCCAATCATACAGTCCCTTTGAGAATCTGTTTAGAGGCATAATTTATCTGTCTAGGATCACATTTCTTTCACATATAATGGAAGAAAATTCACCCTTCTCATCCCCAAAGCTAAGCCACTAGTGATGGCCCTATGGTCCAGGACAGAGGTCAAAAGAAAAACTTGTGAATAATGAGTAAAGCAGTTAAACTGGTATCTAGGAGAAGGCAACTTTCTTGACTCCACATTCTGTAAGAGCTACGGGCCCACGTCCTCTTCATAGTTTAGGTTCTGCAGATTAAATATCGTTTTCCCTTGTCTCCCTCCCACTCACGTCACAGCTCACCGCAGTTAGGATTCTGCCCCCACCACTCCATCGCAGTCGCTCTAACAGAGACCACAATGACCCCGTAGTATGTCATTTCTATCGATATTTTTCAACCCACTTTATGAATTCTGTAGGCAGCATTCATTATCATCAGAATTCTGACTAATCTACATAACTGTCTACTTTATCTCCTCCAATCCATTCCCCCGACCGTATTCTAAAGTGCAAACCTGATTACAACATTCTGCAGTCGAAAATCTTCCCTGGCTTTCAAATACTTTCTGATTGAAATTCAAACATTTAGACTAATTTTTAATTATCTGCTCCCACCTAATTCTCTGCTTTATCGTTCATCACTTCACCACTCCTACCTCATTACCCTACCCTCTGGTGATAGGAGGCTGCTTGCAATTTTTCAGTGTGCTTCGTTCTTATACCTTGTGAACTGGCCCACACCACCCCCCATATCCACATCCACTCCTTTCACTAAAATTCCTACTCAGCTTTCAAGACTTAGCTCAGATATTAACCTTTTCTGGAAGGACATCCTAAATACCTTCTGTATGATTCAAATTCCCTGCTGTAGGAGTTTTAATCCTGGACATATCCTCTATGACAGAATTTATCACTCTCACAAAATTGTCTGTTTACTCCCCCTGTTAATCTGATTGTTCTCTGAGGCAAAAACTGGGTCCCCAGCACTGAGTAGAGAATTAACATATAACGTGTAAGGGCATGATAACCTAATGTATGCAACAAAGAAATGGTTAGCTTACTTTTTTCTCATCGTTTATAACAGCATTGGAATATAGCCACCATTTATTATTAATTTATTAAAATTATAAAACAAATTATATAGTGGTATGAATGCTTATATATGTGCATATGTGAATATATGTGAAATACATATATATATATATTACATACGGTATGTATATACAGAAAGAACCTGCACAGAAATTTAAATGTATATATATATAAATAGTAGTTTTCTAGGATGTAGGATTATAGATATTTCTTTTTTAGGCTTTTCTGTGTTTTTCTGTGTGAACATGTATTATGTTTATAATAAAATTAATTTATAAAAGATAAGCTTGTCTAATGTTTTCTCATTGAGTCTATCTACCACAGTTTATGAGCCTAATAAAACCTAATTCCCTCTCTTATATTTTATCTGTTTTGTTTTGTTTTGTTTTTTTCCCCCTGGGTTAGGCACAAAACCCGCAGGCTGGCTGGGCAATACCAAGGAAGCCAGGATACCAGAGCCAAGGGTGTGGGCGAGTGTTTGGGGGCAGTGTTATAGTTTACAGGATTTTGTCATTTTCCCCCCGCCTCCCTTTTGTAGTCCCTAAAATGATGCTGGAGTAAAATTTATTTGTGATGAGATAGATAATGAATTGAGTGTGTAGTTTGAATTTCCCATGTTTTGAATCATTAGGACTACCATTTACAAATTTAACTGTTCTCTTGTACCTTCAGGAGGGAGAAAAAGCATCCAAGTGAGGGGGGGGCGAGGTTATTTCTTAATCTGGCATTAAAAATGAGAAGTTCACATTTAATCAGACTAAAAAGATTATGCTAAGATTCAAAGTTGTATTTGAGAATAAATATTGCACTTTGGTTTAAATATCGTTTACTCAAAAATTATGGTAGCTTCTTTAGAGCAGCAAAGATTGGAAAAAAGCAGTTAAACTGTGGATAACATAAGATTCAGGTTCTATTGTAGAGAGAGATACATTCTTAGTTTGTAGGCTACTTGCCTGATTATGTCGTTAATCTAACTGAAGTATACTTTCATTGGCACAGCATGTTACAAACTGCATTGTACTTCCATGGAGAAATCTTTCATGTTTTTCGTGTTTACAAAATTTAAACAGTGCTAGAAAACAGGCAGTTCACTTTATTTTACAAAACCATCACTCCCGAAAATTTTTTTGCAAGGAATAGAACAATGTAAACAGAGCGAACCAGTGACTGCCCACACATCTCTTTGTTTATTGCCTTAAGCCATAGCCTAGTTGTCTTCAAGCCCCTCTCTAGAGAGTCCCTAGATCAGAAATATGATTAAAGTCAGGTATCTCTCAAAGAGTCTGCAGCAAATCCAGCAAGAGCAGGGATATATCCACATGAACACAATGGACTAGGAGAATCAAGGAACAAACTTAAGGAAAGAAATAAGGCACAAAACATGAAAAACAGCCTAGACCTTGAGAAAAGAGAAACCTGGAACAGTAAGAAAAGGACAATGGCTCTTGCCTTATGTTTGTTTTTGAAAAAAAAGTTTAAATACATTTTATTTGTAAATTAACTTATACAATTTTTATTTAATCTTTAGTGTATTTTTTTATTACCATTTAGTCCCCTTACACCCGTTTCCCCCCAACAATCACCACACTGTTGTACAAGTCTATAAATCCTTTTTCCTTTACATTTTCTTCCTCATTTTTCCCTTTTATTGAATTTATTGGGGTGACACTGGTTAACAAAATTATACAGGCTTCAGGTACACAATTCCACAACACATCATCTGCATACTGCATTCTGTGTTCACCACCTCAAGTCTCCTTCCATCATCATTTATCCCCCTTATAGCCTCCTCCACCTACCCTCGCCCCCTCCCTATAATCATTACACTGCCGTCCATGTCCATAAGTGTTTTTTCTCTCTTTTGTTCAATCCCTCTACCCTCTGACCTCCCCCATCAGCCTGCTCTCTAGCTGAGTCTGTCTCTATTTTGCTTGCTAGTTCATTTTGTTAACCATTTTATTTTTCAGTTACAATTTACATTCAATATTATTTTGTATTAGTTTCAAGTGTACAGCACAGTGTTTAGATAATCATATACTTTTCAAAGTGTTCCCCTGATATTTCTAGCAACCTCTTGGCACCATCCATACTTATTACAATACTATTGACTGCATTCCCTATGTTGTACTTTACATTCCTTTAGGCCTTACCTTCCGATATTTTTTCTGAGTTATTTGTATGATTATAAACCTCGGTGTTTTAAAGTACGGTATTATGTGGCTTCCCTGCCTCCTCATTTCTACCTGATCTTTCTCATCCCACCTCCTAACTATTCCCAGACTCATCCCAAATTAAGGCATGTATTGTCTATGCTCTCCCTACTACCACCTCCTATCAAGCACATGAACTTAAATGAAAATCAGAAGATGGTGTTTTAAAATCTGAGGATACTTGTGGCAGCAGGACCAGAGAACCACAGGTCTCTGCGTTTGAATTCTTTCCATTTCTTTCATCCTTTCTTTTGAGCTTCTGGCAGGAGAGAAGACAAGAAATTCTAGATTTCAGAGTAATAAATGCATTGATTTGTAGATGATTGGTTCCCTTCAAATAAACATGAGCCTACACATTAGCATATTTTTAGCTATTATAATACAATATTGAGGCCATATATCTTAAAGTAACATAGCAAAAAAAAAAAAAAAGGAAAGTATTTTCCACACTTGTGATCAAATTGTGACCATGCCTAATCTTACTTGTAGGTCGGAAAATTTTTCTAAGAAAGCTCCTTTTGTTATGAGAAATTTTAGTTTATTATGAGGATTCTTGCTTTAATAGACATCAGGCTAATTTGCTGCTATCTTTCTGTTATTTTTATGTTTTTTATTTTATTTATTTATTTTTAGAGGGAGAAAGAGAGGGAGAGAAACATTGATGTGCGAGAGAAACATCGACTGGTTGCCTCTTGCATGCCTCCAACCAGGGACCTGCCTGCAACCCAGGCTTGTGCCCTGATCTGGGATTGAACTGGAGTCCTTTTGGTTTGTGGGATAACTCTCAAACTACTGAGTGACACTCATCAAGGCTATTTTTATGTTTTGATGAAAGAAAGTTTTAAAATGTTCTGAAAGTGATTTCAATTAAGTAATACAGCATAGGAGCAACAGTTCTATTCAATAACTCAGTTGTTAGTGGAAGCATAAAAGTCAAAACTGCTTATTGAACATTTTATTTTGGTAGTTACAGAACTGCTGGGTTAAATTAAATGGAACCATGTGCTAATTTTTCACAATTATTGATCTGTATTGATTGCCACAGTAGTTTGGTTTTTCTCTTTACTTTAGTGGCCTTCTTCCCTCATGCCCACGAATACAACTCAGAAAGTGCACTGTGTATGGTCTTCTAAGTTAGAAATAGTGTGCATGTGCAGTACTATTTGTGTATTTTATAAACAGTAGCATTCAATAAATCCCATGCATGGGCCACTGAAAAAAATAATTAACTCAAACATTCACTAACAAATTGTCTGGATTAGTTTCTTGGAATGGCTATGAGACCTATGGACTCATTAGGGAATAAAATATAAGAAAAAGAAAGACTCATTAGAGAATAAAATATAAGAAAAAACATCTGGCCCTGGCCTAGTTGCTCAGTTGGATAGAGAATTGTTCCCATATACCAAGGTTATGCGTTCAATCACCACTCAGGTCACACACAATAATCAACAAATGAATGCACAAACAAGTGGAACGACAAATCAATGTCTCTCTCTCTCTCTTTCTTTCTGTCTGCATCCCTTTCTCTCTCTCTCTCAAATCAATAAATAAAACATTAAAAAAATCTCTCCAAGGTTCCAGGGTTACAGGTTGGAGCCCAGCGAGTACGGTGAAAGAAAGCTGTGCGAAGAGTTACTAGCTGTGTGAAGGCTTCCAGTACCAACTCTGTTACTTGCCACAAATTGCAAAGACAACTCTCTGAGTTATTTTACATACTTTATTCAATAAGTTTAAAATTATTTGCAGAATATTTCACTGTAATATCATAAAGCCAAATGAGATAATTTACTTGACAGTTATCTGAAAATTCTAAATACTATGCAAATAAAGGCTATTAATATTATCCTTACAGAAATATAAATTTAGAGATTAGATTGGTTATATATGATGGACATAATGGAATTTATTTATTTTTACACAGGTCTACTACTTCTGAAACTTTTAAATTTAGAAAAGTGCACAAATCAGTGTACAAGTAGATAAACTATCAAAAAGTGAACACATCCATGAAATCCCCACCCAAGAAGTAGAACACTGTCAGCACCTGAAGTCTCACTTTGGACCCATTGCAACTACCCACGCTCCTTCCTCCTCCCCAAAGGTAATCACTGCCCACACATCTAATGCCATTGATTATTTTTGCCTCCTTTTAAATTCCTCTGAATGGAGCCATCCAATATATACTCTTTTCTAACTGACTTCCTTTGTGTGCTGTAACTTTTATGAGATTGATCTCTGTAGTAGATAGTAGCATTTTGCCATTTTCATTGCTGTATAGTAGTCATATGCTGTATATACTAATATACATTAATATGTGATTGTATATAATACATTTATATATCTTTCTGATCATGGACATTAGGTTTACAATTTGGGACTACTGAAAATAATACTAATATGAACATCCTCTTAAATGCATTTCTGTTAGACATACACCTTGAAGTGAATTTTCCAGGTCACAGAGCTTGTGTTCTCAAATTCAGTACATAATGCCAGTTTCCCCCACAGTTTTACCAGTTTTGACTGTCCCTATATTGTAAAAGAGTTCTAGCTACTCTTCATGTTGCCAACCCTTGCCAAGTCCTTTTAATTTTGCCACCTGGCAAGAATGTGGTGGACATTCATTACTATTTTTATTTGTATTTTCCTGAATCACATCAGTTTTACCTGTCATGACAGGAGTAGAACTTGTGTGTTCTGGTAGGACTGCTCCTCACAATCACAAGGAATTAAACTCATCTCTCTGGAACACACTTGCCTTTTTCTTTGGGTGAGGGATTTTAGCAGTTATGGATCAGGTTTGATTATGCACTTCTGTTTCCATATTCAGTAGATTCTCCATTGCAAAATTATCTCTGCATGTTTTTTAAAAAGTGGATTTGGAAAAAGTAGGAAAAAACAGGAAATATTTCAAGAAGTCTATAATAAGAAGTAAAATAGGCATAGAAGCTCTTACTCAAGATGATTTACCAACACTCTTCAATTTAGCTTTTCTGCTTCCTCTAATCCCTATTCTAATAATGAAGAAATAAAATGTTAAAAATAAACCCATAACAGCACTTGAAAGCTGGGTGGTATGCTACCACAAACCAGAAAAGCAAAGAATTCCTGGAAGATGTAAAGTGAGTGGGAAGAGATTGACAATGAAACGTAACAAAGCTAAGAACTATAAATCCCATGCAGCCAAAAAGGAGGCAAAATGGATGAGCTTTTCAAGCACCAAATCACAATTTTTAAAAAAGAAAGAAAAAGAGCAGAGCTTGGGAGATGCTCTGGCTGGTGTGGCTCAGCTGTGTTAGGAATCTTTTGCACCCCCACATTGCTGAATTTCACATTTGCCCCCAAGTACAGAGATTTACAGTGAGAATTTGATGCTCAGATCAGACTTCCGTGCTGAAAAAGTTGACCAATACCTTGGAGAACAGCTACATTCATTATAGAGGGAAGTCACCTTGAAATCCCCCAGTCTAATCTGGAGGAAAACCAGCAGGAAGAGTAATTCCTCTAAGCCCATTTTTAACAAGTATAGCTTTTTGAGGACCTTATATTTGTATAAGAGAAAATAATTAAAGGATTGCAATTCCATACAGGGTCCTCTCTTGGTGGTAAGACCTTGTTTCTATACTTGGATTAACCACATAATCTACTGTCCAAACCAGGACCCTTCTGAGCACCACTGAGGACACTGTCAATAAATTTGCTTTTATAAAAGGCTTGAATCAAGGCTGTGTAAAGTGATTATGAATATGCAGCCATAACTACCTATGCTACTCCTCCACAGAAATGGGTAGAAGTAGTGCAGTCATATTTCCTCAGGCTTGATAACTGGGTCAACGATTCCTGCTTGGTGCTCAACCAGATAGTCTAGTCTGAAGATGCTGATCAAAATAAAAATAAAAGAGTAAAGTAAAGTAAAAGGACAACGTTGTGTGATAATCAGAGGGAATTTAACATAGATGTGGGCATTAGGGTATATTGAGTAATTACTGTTAATTTGGTTGAGTACAATAATTGTCTTTTAATTATTTTTAAGTCATTATATGTTACATTAACATGAGGAATATTTAGAAATGAAAATATATAAATTCAGGATCTGTTTTAATATGTTCTAGTGGGGAGTTAGAGTAGTGAGAGAAAGGAGTGAAGAGCAGGTCAAGTGAAATTGGCAATATATTGGCATTTGTAGAAGCTGATTGATCAGTAAATGCAGATTTATTATACTATTATATCTACTTTGGTGCATAAAATTTTTAAGTGTTAAATAAGGATGTTTAAGTTTAAACTCACACACACACATACACACAAATAACATGAGAAAATGTACAGCCACAAAATTTTGCAAAGTTACAAGAAGACAAAAGCTCAATGCCTTTAACAATAGGTGAAAAACTTTTTTTCAAGCTGGATTTGCATATCTAACCAAACTATCAATACAATGAAGTAAAATAGATATTTTTATGCATGTAAGTTATTAAACAACTTACTTACAATGTACCCTTTCTCAGGTAATCACTGGAAAACATGTCCCACAAGAATGTGGACACAAACCAAAAAGAGAAGAAAATTTGGGATCAATTTCAGTGAGAGAAAGAATTCCAAGCAAAAACAAAACAAAACAAAACAAAACAAAAAACTAAAACTGATATCCAGAAAACCAGTACAGATTGGAGCTGGTCAAATGCTAAAGATGATATATTGTCAGTACAAAACTGGCATATTCTATATAAGTATACAAAGTAACAAGCAAATATAACATAAACTTTAAGAAGTTAAAAAATACTTTTAAAAAGTCATCTCATATGTAGTAGACAGCACCAATATTCCATTTTCTCATTTTCTTTTCTTTCTTGAGAAGTCCGCATCCTAATACCCTTTCAGTTAGACAAAGCCATGTGACTAGTCTGGACCAATGAAATGTAAGCAAGGAGAGGGTGTGCAGGGTGGGGGGAATGATGGGGGAGAAATGGGACAACTGTAATAGCATAATCAATAAAATATATTAAAAAAAAGAAAAAAATTCAAAGGATTGAAATTAAAAAAAAAATAATAATTCCAGTCTGAAGCAATGAAAAGCCCTGAGATTTTTATTACATTCTTTGTCCTTCCTCTTGGAGATTGTTAGTGAGCTGGTACAGCCTCAAGATGAGAACATTCTGGACTATTGGGTCAATTCATGAAGAACAACTGCCCAGGAGAGTCACCCGATCCAGGAATGAACTGTGTGTAAACAAAAGCCACTGGAAGTCTGGCATTGTTCATTCCTATGATACTGATTAGCCTCTTCTGGCTGACACAGTATTTTGCATGGTTCTATTGTAAAGAACATTTACCTGTTTGTAATAATGAAAACAGTAATTAGTGTTCTATCCAAAAGTATGATAAAGCTGTATGGCTGGCACAGGAAATGTGCTTTGTGAGAGTGCTGTGTGGGGTGGGGGAGCTAAGCATGTATGTTGGTGCGATGGAGAAGTTGTGTGTCAAAGAGCAAAATCCCCCTTTTCCTAAGTGGAAAGTCAAAAAATAATACCCAAAATTCAAAGAAGTTATAATAAAAGTGTGTTGTCCTTAGCTTTGGACCTCACTTCCTATTTTGGTACAAATGAAAAGCCCTCTTTACAAGCATATTAAAAGGCAGATCAACTGAGAACTTATATTGAGTTTTACTTTCATAAGTGTGACTATAACAGGTCAAGCCTTTGACAACAGCCAAAAGTCCTTAGGTAATTGTACTTGACTGGCTTCCCTGCTTCATAGTGGAGGAGGAGCTGAAGAGGTGGTGGGAAGGCATTCCCAGCAGCCAGACATTTGTTTGCTTATCAAAACCCTTTGCCACAGCTAATTGGAGGAAGACCGCTCATCTGACACGAGCTGAGACAAACTCCTCTCTCTCCTCAATTTGGAGTTGGAACTGAAGACCCTCAGCTCAGCACAGTCCATTTCTTGAACTGAGATAGTGTGATCCTAGGAGCTGAGAAGTGTCTATCTTCCCCAGAGCACTAACTAAACAACAAAACCAGTGTGCAGCATGAGAAGAAGGAAATAGATGCTCAAAGAGATAATGTCCTAGGGCCTTACAACATGTCAGTCCCTGGTCCTGTGAAGCACCTCATCTATGTGTATACTAACTCAATTCCTTCCATACTTGGAGCCAGAGAGTTCTGATTGCTAAAACTATACTTATCCACTGGGACCTAAAAAGGCAGCTTAATTCTCTCCTTTGCACCTAAAAATACACATTCCTTCAGTAGTGAGAGGGAAAGACCTCATGTGGATTCTCTCCTTTGCCTAGACACTTATATTATTCTGACAGCTGGGCACATCTTAGGTTTGGCCTCTGGTCCTTCTTTAAAGGGCACAGAAGACTGTGTCTAGGAATTACTATGGAACTAACAGAAGGGTTAGAGTCTTCAGGTTTCACCACAGTACCTTCTGCCTCGCTACAGCACAAAGTTATTTACAGGATATGGAAAGAAAAAAACATCACCACTCTCTAACATTTATATTTTTTATTACAGTAGACTTACATTAATTATCTGTTTCTACACCTCTAGAAACTTCTGGAATCCTTTTGCCAACAGTGTCAGCCTGGGTTTACAGAATCCCACTCACCTGAAAGACAGAAGAAGAGTCAAATGCATTATACTACCAAGAGGACATAAGCTAATAAAGAAAAATGATCAATTGATATTTATGAGCAACACATTTGAAGCAAAGAGAGTATGCATTAGCTTCAGAGGGTAAACTATTTTGTAGAGAGAGCACTTCTGAATCCACTTTGTCATTCTTGATTTAGCAAATATGAGCTTTTCTTCTTTCTCAACTAACACACAAAATAATTAACACAGTTTGTATAGACGGGGAAAATGCTGTGTTGAGAGGGAAAAAGGAAGGAAGGAAGGAAGGAAGGAAGGAAGGAAGGAAGGAAGGAAGGAAGGAAGGAAAAAGAAAAGAAAAGAAAAGAAAAGAAAAGAAAAGAAAAGAAAAGAAAAGAGAAAAGAAAAAAAGGTATAAACCTTTTGGCTAAGGAGTTTGGTGCCAGAAACAGAACTGTGAACCTGAGTTTGATTGGAAATGCTTGTCTGTAGATTAAAGGTGAAACTCAAAAATCAGCTCAACATTTTTCATATTCACACCCTGTGTGAGGTTCTCAGAATATCTCATTAGGAGAAGCAAGGAGAATAGGACCAACTTTTGTTAAAAAATCTCAGATAAAAGAAATGAGTTATTTAATTCAACATTGAGGAGTACATTAAAACAAACAAACAAACAAAAGATTTAAAGTGTTTCATTTAACACTGACCATTCTAAATTTATACCAAAGCTAAATATTTTAAGCTTCTTATAACTTTGTTTGCCTTTCAAACTGAAAGGGCCCCATGAGATCACATAGTTCCTCATTCCTGGTTTAAATGGCAGAGAAAGAGGCAACCAGTAAAGTTAAGTACAGGTCCAATTTAAGCAGCTAGGGGAGAGCAGAAGTGTCAAAGCTAGCCCTCCTGGTCCCTAGGTAGAGCTCTTTTCCCTTCACCGTTTCAGGTAAAGCCTGTGAAAGTACAATATGACAATGGGAATAATGTCACACATGAGGAGATGATGATCTCCACTCTCCGGAAAATATCAACTTCCCACTTGTTAGAAGGCGATTTTTCTCTTCCAAAGAGAGAATAAGGGCCTTCTTTTTTAAAGCTATTCAAAGGTGCAAATGTGTGAACTTGAGCAAACTGCTAAGGCAAGTTTATTGCCTAAGTGGTTAAAAAAAAGACATGTAAAAACCAGGGGATTTCATGTACAAATTTTATCCTCTGGAGTCTAAATACTTTGATGATCCTTAAAAAAAAATCAGTCTTCTCGACACCACAATTGAACTGCAACTCCATTACTGAATCAATACTGCCACTAGTAAAGATCCCTCTAAAGTAGCCTTGCTACACAAATCAAAACAGTTTTGAGGAGGGGGAAGTGATCATTCTGGGAAACTTGAGAAAAATAATGATCTCAGAACAGAATTTACTTAATACAACTGGAGCTGGGTGGGCTGGGGTGTGGCTAAGAGGGCGAGAACAACTTACATTATGATAATTCTTCAAATAAAAACAGGATAGAGACATTTTGGTTTTAAAACAGAAGAAAAATGGTTAAATGCATCTTTTCCCCCAAAAAAGTTACGCTGCATTTTCATGCTCAATAGTGCTCCATTCGTAGATGCCCCTTGTCTCAAAAACCAATTTGGCTTATCTGTTTTTTCCTCCTTATGTGTCTCAAAGCTATAACAGATTCAGGGAAATAGATGACCCAGTCACAAACGCTCACTTCTCCAGGGACCTGCCTTTAAATTGACCTTGAGCTCCACACACCAAAAAGACCATTTGTGTACCTTGGGGCAGTATTAAATCTGGAAAAATTAAATAAAAAGGGAGGTGGGATAGGAAGAAATGGCCAAAGCAAATAAATACCCAGACAACCAAACCAATAATGGATAAGAAGGTAGAAACGCTATTAAGCTGCTGATTTGTTACGGGGCATAAGTGGTTACAGGAAATGTCTGCTTAGATTAATGCCACACAAGACATTTTAAAATGTAAACTTGTTCAATTCTTTTTGTGGCGTTTTATCTTTGTTTTTTGTTTTTTTTTTTGTTTGTTTGTTTGTTTTTGTTTTTTTTTTCTTTTTAATTTGGAAGATTTTGCTGGGCTTGGGAGAGAAAGAAGATCCCGGGCTTCAGTCAAGCAGTCCATGCGTCAAGGAAAATTTGATGGTTTGCTAATGAATTTTAGGGCACTCAGACATCATCATTTTTCTAAATCCTTGGCCTCTGGAGAGGAAACAGAACTGTGTGGTAATATTAGTGAGATTATGGGCTACCAATGAACACACGGAAACCGAGTTCTGTGCGACTTGTGGCATAAATGAAAACTGTTGCTCTCATGGGAGGGAAATTCCCACAGTTAATGCTGAATGGCCTGTGCAGGGTACACCAGTTTGCAAATCTCCAGCTGCCACCTACTGATGAAGCCTATTTTAAGAAGCATGAAAAGGTAAGGAAAAAAAATAAGGCTGAATTTTGTTTTGTTATAACAATCTGAAATAAACATGACCAGAATTTTTGAAAGGTGTAACATAATAATTACAACCTATACTTATATTGTACTTTGTAGGTGCTATGCATAATGTGGTAGGTGAAGGATGGCTACAAATTCTTTAATATTTCTCTCATAGAGAGGTGGGGTCTATAACTCCTTGAATCCGAGTTGCTTATGTGATAGTTTTCAACCAGGTGAGTATAGCAAAAGTGTATCTGTGTTAGTTTCTGAACCCCACACCTAGGAAGCCATCAGCTTCCAGTTCCTCTTTTTTAGCACACTCTCTCCGGAAGTCCTGAGCTATCAGAAAAGAAATCTGATTATTCTGAGAGAAACTGCTGAAGACGTCACAGGTAGGAGCTCTGGCCTACAGTTTCAGCCTTCCAGTTATCGCTACCGCATGCCAGACACGTGAATAAAGCCACGTGGGCTCCCTCCACACACCCACACACACAACTGCACAACTCATCTGCCAGCTAAAAACTACTGAGAGGCTTCGGCTGATGAAGCAGAAGAATTTCCCCATTGAGATCTGCCCACATTCTTGACCCACAACATTGTGAGACATAATAAAATGATGGATTTTCAAAGCCACTAACTATTGAGATGGGCATCAGAAAATGAAATATGCAAGCAATCTCTTTATATTATTAACCTATTTAATCCTCATAACAGTCTAATTTACCCCATTCCAGAAATAAGCCTGAGAAAATCTGAAACTTAATGAAATTTAGTAACTTGCCCACCACTACACTGATAGTAAAAGACAGAGCAAAGATTCAAGCTCAGGCAATCTGATGCCAAAATCTACCCTCTTAGACATAATATTTTCTTCATCTATCCTAAAAAAATTTAAAGAAAACTACCTATTAATAAGTATTCATGAAGTCCTTTTAAATATGATAAAGCACTCTGATAGACGCATAAGGAGGGATCCAAAAATGGAATTTATTTATTAAAAATTGTGTATTTATTCTTACATGTTTAAACTTCAGTTACCTTCAAAGTACTCTGCATTTGATGCAATACACCTATGGAGCCATTCCCAGGTGAGATCAGATGAATAGGGAGGGTGGGGAATGAGGGCCATGCCATTTTTAGTCAAAAACTTCTAAATACTCAATGCAGTGTGGGCAGATGTGCTCCTAAATCACCCATCATGAAATTTCCGTTGACGTTTTGACAACATGAAACACATTGAAAGAGTCTTCAAAAAAAAAAAAAAAATTCACTGAAGCTGAATGCAACCTCTCACAACAATGCCAGCTGGCCCACTGATACAGATGGGTTCCTGGACCACTCCCCTAGCAGGGCAAGCCTGTATTACAAGGGACCCATTTTCCAGAAGGTAAAATTCTAGTTTTGGGTGGGGTCACCCCTTTTCACATAGTATGGAGGCACGGCCACAGATATTAGTATAGCAATCCAAGCTAATAAAAGAATACAATGTCTGAGCCCCAGCCCAAAATAAACTGCTTTCCTTACCCTACCCCGACTCCTCTTGGTTCTTTCATACCAACTCCTTTCCTGTTCTTTCAATTGCATAATCCCAGTTACCTCCTTTACACTTAAAACTCTCTGAAATCATGCCCTTCAGTTGCTTATTGCTTTTCTCCCCTTTTGGAACTTAAGTATAGTTGAGTTGGGGTGGTATGGTTTTAACATCCTTATATCCCCAGCTTTATTTTATTCAGTAAAAAAACGATTAACTAAATATTGAATAAATTATCTCATCCTTCTTAGGCTAGGCTCTTAGCTCAAAATGCTGAAGGCATTCAGGCTAAAATATAGAAATGTTAAGGAAAAGGGCTTAAAGAAATCTGTAGAGCCACTTCTCCCCTTTCCAGGGAAAATGTCCATTTTAGCTAGATCATGTGCTCTTACCTTGAGATCAGTCAGTAACAATCGTGCGGTCTCTAAGCCTTCAAAAATTGTATCCAAAACATAGGTTTATGAATGTGTGCACTTTTTTAAAAGAATGTTTCTCTATCTCTTTTTTCACTGAATTGATCGAGAAATACATTTTTCATAAGGATCCAGTATGTGAACTTGCACACAGAGAAAGAGATGGAAACAGGTTTTATGAAATAATATTCCCTCTAATCTCATGTAGTACACTCTGATGTGTCCATTTTATTTTATTCTAATTCACATTTGAAATGATGATGTTGATCCACAGAATTGATTTCACGATTCCCTAGTGAAAGGCATGATTATAGTGACTGTTAAGCCACACTTTAACCGACTCTCCTTATAGGGGAGGTGTTAGAATCATTTAAGTGGAGGAAGTATGGCCCCTTGGCAAACAGGTAAAGACAGAACCTGAGGCCAGATGTGAGCTTATGAACTTTTCAACCATACTGTGTAGCAGTTCGTTGCCCACACCCCGTTGGGTAAGCTGCATTATTTAGAGAATATATTCCCATCAGTGTAATACAAGACAGGATTTACAAGTGTTGATATCTATGCCTATTGCTGTGCCCACAGGCTTCAGGGGATGCGGAGTAAAGAGGATGAGGAGTGTGAGAGCTGATCTTTCACAAAGGAAGTTCTTTGAGAGCACATCCTGTGGTGAATTGACAAGTTACCTACAGCACTTCACATGGCATCCTGTGGGTACACTGAACCCACAGCCAGTGTAAGCAAAAGATCACTGCACCCCGAGTTAGAAGAAGTGGGTCGGAGCCCCAATTCTATCACTTGCACCAGCTATACAAACTCTTTGAGCTTCAACTTCTTATTCTCTAAATTGATTTAAAAAAAATAAAGGAACTCTGTTCACCTGACAAGGTTATGGCAAAGAACAAATGAAACAAAGACTAGATAGACCTCAGTATTCTCCACTATTTTCTCCTTAAATTAGTTCCCACTAGTTGAGAATAATTCCAACAGTCTAATATTTATTTGCAAATAACCCATATATGCATTCAATAAATGTCCTTTTTCAGACATAAAAGTACAACCTCCTTAATCTCCGTTTCAAGCATTTCACTCCATGAGTGCTGCCCCTTTTCCTTACCATTCATATACTCCATCTTCTCAATAGAAGAAGGATTTTAATGTCCTTAAAATGGTAGGAAGTAGAGTTGCTTAAGAAGATAGAATAAAGGCAGTGGAGAAGAGAATGGCACAGAGGCAGCTTTGGTGTGGCAGAAAAATCTGGACTTCGGAGTCAGAAAATCCATTGTTTAAACCTCAGATCCTTAATTTATTACATATGCATTATGGCCTGAATTGTGTCTCCCTCATCCCCCAAATTTATATGTTGAAGTCATATGTGACTCCATTTGAAGATAGGGTCTTTAAGAGGTAATTAAGTTAAAATGAGAACATGAGGGTGAACCCTAATCCAATATGATTGGTGTCCTTATGAGAAGAGAGGATTAGGGCACAGGCAGGTACAGAGGAGAGACCATGTAAAGACACGGGGGAAACACGCCTACCTACAAGCCAAGAAGAAAGGCCTCAGAAGAAACCCACCCTATCAGTATCTTAATCTTGGATTTCTAGCCTCCAGAACTGTGAATCAATTAATTTCTGTTGTTTAAGCCACACTGTCAGTGGTACTTCGTTATGACAGCCCAAGCAAACTAACATGCTCTGTAACCTAAGGTATGCCATAAGACTTACATTTAATAAAATATTTCTTATAAATAATTATGAGCATTTTTTTTTGTTTTTATTTTCTCAAAGAGAGAAGGAACAAGACTTTGTCCTAAGGAAAATTGAGCAAAGCAATTGTAGATGTTTTGGAAATAGAAGCTGTATCCCTGCCCTGAGTAAATGAATAGTGTCTTCATTTCACTTGCTTACATCCCCTTTCTTCGGAAATCCTTGTTTGCTCTGTTTGTTAAGAATATACCTTTGAATAACTAAGGAAAAATCTTATGACTATGAAATAATAACAAATGCGAATTATTACATGATTCCATAAACGGGCTCACAATCTTGACCCAGAGGAAAGTGATGAAGAATTGTAACAGCCCCTCTAATCTAAGCTGGTAGTCCATAGGAGCTCAACTGCAAGCAAGAACAGCTCCCCCCACCCCGCATCACCTCCATCACCAGGAGACAACAGCGGCTTTGGGGCAGAGCATCTCTCCATCCAATGAAAATTTCATCCATCCATAGGAAGACCAGGAGAGTCAGTTTATTTCTGAGTTGAGATTGAGCATTGCACTTGATATGGAGTAAAAAACATGTGAAACTCTTTCTCTTGGTATCCTAAAATTTCTATGTTCTATAGGAGAGGGTGGCCCCACTGTTTTTCACAGCCTGCAGGAGGAACATGCACAAGCATTGAAATGCGTGTGTCCTTGTGTGCAGACACACACCCAAATAGCAGTTGTACATATCCATAGCTTTGGATATTTTAAAATTAATCTTTACCTTTTTCCAGTACCTTCCAAATATTCTAAAATATCACCTATTAAATTTATAACCAAAACCGTTAAATTGGTGGGCAAGTATACCTTAGAAATATATTACTTGTGATTTAGTAAATGATGTTGAGAATACTCATGAGTAAAATACATAAATAAATAAATGAGTTACTATTGTTAAATTAATAACAAAAGCTAATTTTTAAAAAATAATTCTGCTCTGCCCTGGCTAGTGTGGCTCAGTTGGTTGGAGTGTCTTCCCATAATTGAAAGGTTGCAGGTTCAATTCCCAGTTAGGGCACATACCTAGGCTGCAGGTTCCACCTCAAATCCATACAGGAATGATCCCCAGACTGGGCCCATCCTGGAGGCAACCAAACAGTGCTTCTCTCTCCCACCAATGTTTCTCTCCCTTCCTATCTCCCTTCCCCTCTCCCTAAAAGCAATGAAAGAAAATGTCTTTGGGTAAGGGTTAAAAAAAACAAACTGCTCTCTCTCTCTCGTATGATGAATGAATTGGACTATTCAGAAACCACAGGAAAAGCATTTCAGGGCATGCTTTTTTGCAGTGACTAGGTTAGGGCATTGCTACATGTTATCCTGTGATGGCTCATTCACAGATCCTTCCCATAAAATAATTGAACACAAAGCTTGGAGGTCATGTAACAGCTTCCCAAAGAGTTTGCACAAGTTCATCTCTAAATCTTCTCTTGCTATGGCAGGGAATTGCCATTCGTTTCTTTGAGAGAAAAACTTTACTGGGCATTATTTTATTTATGATGTCAAGGATTTCTTTCCACACTTTAGATTTTGAAAACATTATAACAGGAGGCAGATGGTATGATGGCAAATAGTCAGTAGTTCTGTTTTAGGAGAAATACAAGTTAAAACCACCCCTAAAAGGTATCATAATGGCCTCTAGTGCTCACATCTCTTAGACATCAATGAATTTAAAACCATATTGCAAGATACATACAAACCCTTGATTCACAGAGACAATGATTCACAGAGACAAAGAAAGTATGCCTATGGCAATAATATACTATTTGCATACCCATTGCATATTAATTGCCTCAGCCACAGCTTTTGTAAGAATGTCTCAAAAAAAGAAAGAAAACTTGGCGTTTGGAATCAGATTCAAATTTTGGCTCCACAACCAAATGCTGTGTGTGATCTTCTGCAAGTTCTTACTTTCATTCAAGAGTTATTTATTGATTGATTTTCATGAGCCAGGCTCTGTGCTAGGGGTTGGAGATATAATCATACCATAATAGCCATGGTCACTGCTATTATCAAACTTAGCCTAGTGAGGGGTCAGGAATCAAAAAACTATTACAGAAATATATGTAACAAAACAAAACCCTGCTAAATTGTATTTATCCCTCCACAGCTTTTTAAACAGTTCTAGTGGCTGAACTGCCTGTATAGACCAAGGCATAACTGGAGGAGGTCTGTGGGTAGAAGCTGGACCAGAGAGAATTGTTAGGCATTTTGAGGTAGGTGTGAAAGTGTTATCATCTCAGGGAGTCAGGGGTGGGTATTCTAGTTCGCTTGTACTGGTTGGGTCCTCCTTAGTGGTGAGCTCATTGGTATGTTGTGGGAGGATAATCAGAGATTTCAAGAAAGGTTCTCATGAACTTTTCGGAACAGGATTTTGGAAAAAATGTTATGGCACAATGATATGTTGCTCCTTCTTTTGGCTTCCAAATCTTAGGAAGTGCTTCCAAAATGTTATGCTCTGTTTTCAATAAATATTAAGGATTTTGGACTTATAGTAAACAAAAATTATGACAGGACTAGACCTACATAAGAATTAATAAGGGCTGAGGTCAAATCTATCTATGGAGATGACAGGACAGTGGATATGACATGTATACAGATACAGATACTGCTATGGATATAGAAAACAGTGCTATGAAAACAAAGAGGAAAAGAATCTAGTTTAGATGGATGACTTGAGGGAAACATGAGAAGCAATGTTTTAGCAGAGATCTAAATCAGGAACAGGAGCAGGCATGCACATTCTGAAGGAGTGCTTCAGGCAATGTGGTGGAAACAGCACCTGTGAAGGGGAGGAATATGCATGTTCTAGAAGGGAAGGACCAGCATGGGCCTGAAGTGGTAATAGCAAAGAGAGTGTGATAAAAGATGAGGCTGGAGAAGCAGATGGGGTCAGAGCAGGTAGGGTGTGGTGGGTTCGCTTCCAAAGGACTTCACAGACCAGGATTTTACAGAGGAGCAATGCGAATCAATATGTATTTAAAAGGGTATTCTGGCTCTTATGTAGATTGGATAGGAGCCAGAAGGGAGAGGAGAACCCTTATTGCAGGAGGTTAATAGTGAAGGATGACAGTGTCTTGAACTAGCAAGTTTGACCCTGAATATGAAGCTAAGTGGACTGAGTTGTATCCCGGAAGTAGAATCAATAGGGCTGGTGATGATGTGAGTAGGAGGAGGTAAAAGGATGGCCAACTTACCAGTAAAATGAATGATAAAAAAAGATCCACCACACAAGCTCACGGTGAGCATTAAATATGACAATGCATATCAGGTGCACATAAGAATCATTATACATATACAAGATGTTATTATAACAAAGATAGATACAATATTAAGGACCTGAAAACAATTTACAGTCTTTCTAAATTGCCCAGAAATTATCTTTATACTAGTTGGGAGTTTAAGGAAATCGATGGGTGGTAATTGACTAATTCTGAACCATCATCTTCCCTTAGATGCACCTGTCTTTGAAGGCACTATCATTTTTTACTTGTTTGGAATGGCTGCCTCATGACTTCACTGGGTCCTGAAAATAACTTCAAACAGGAAAAGAATTGCTTAGGCTTCCAAATGCCTGCTAAGGAATCAAAAGATGATAGAGTATAGAAGAATGAAAACTTTCATTACAGATTTGCCTCCACATAAGTAATTAAAAGCACCTATAAAGTGGATTCGTTCCTTGTGGTTCGAATAAATAAACTCAACTGAAGGATTTGGTCACCTAACTTTTTGCATTTATATCTTGAGATTATAATTCTGAGGAAGAGTACTGTAGTTTCCTTACATGACAAATACTTAGCCTTTTGTATAGATGTCATTTTCTCAACATGACTACAGTAATGACAGGAGAGATGAAGGGTCAGAGAAGCCAATGAGTGCTATTTGCATCTTGAGAAAAGCAAAATGCAAATTGCAAAAGTGCTTTGCAAGAGACAGGAAAACAGATCTCTCCTGGTTACTCTTCCAAACTGATAGACTCCCCCCATCCTAATCATCCAGACCTCTGTTTGTTTCCTCAAACAAAGTAAACATTAAAGGGTAATTCTTTTCCCCTGAGGGTTGCTATAGGTCTCTGCTTGTCAGCCTTGCTGTTTCTAAGGTTTCAGTCATGAGCAAAGAAGGAAGCATAGGTATTTCAGCAGAGTCCACATTTGGGTTGAAAGAGTGAGATACAATTTCTCAAGGCTCTGGCAGGCAGGACTGCAAATGACCGCCAACCCTGACTATGGAGGACACAGTAGGACTTTCTAAAAACCTGAACAGACTCATCGAATCACCCAGATCCATCTCCTTCATTTTTATTGATTTATTTTCAAAGTTTCTGCAACAATTAATTTGTCAATATTCAAAAATCCTTCTGGGATGTATCAATGCTATTATCCCTGGTGTAGTTCAATACTACAATATTATTTCAATAACTTCTCAGTCTACTTAGAGTGTTCCCTGGTCTGCAAGGACATGTTATTGCCATGACAGCTTTTAATGCAGGTTTGCAACTGATATTTTGTAAACAGTCTTCATGCAGTGGGTTGTGTATTAACTAAGAAAATGGTCCCCTGGCAATCCACAACTTAAGATTATTAGACCTTCAGTACCTTTAATGTCATTGGCTGTCAGCCACTCCAAGAGTGCAAGACTGTTAGAATAGTCCCCAAGTTTCCATGGGTTGCCCTATCGTCCCCTATGAAGCTGCAGAGAGCACTTAGTCTCATGCCACCTACTGACATAGAAAATAATAAGTGATGTGGATGGATAAGTGAGCCTCTCATTGGGGTGACAAATGCCCCCCTGGCACTACTGCTTATTTGCACATACCACTGAAAGTCTCCATATCACAATATATTGTGAGCGTCTGCCTCATCTGAAGCAAGCCTCTACTCAGCTTTATGTGCTTTGTGCCAGGCACAGGGTATGCTTCCACAAACATGTGATGGATTAAACTGAGTGCAGTTTAAATCAGGGGTGCCATGCCCATTTGGCTTTCTCCTTTCCCCCAGGTCAATAAAGTGGCAGCTAACCTGGTAGTTATTTTTCAGGTGCTCTCGAATGAGTGGCATGAAGCCAGAGAGGTATGATGAGAATTCATAGTATATTTCTCCTGTTTCTGGGCTGCTGGGTCTTTGCCACAGGAGAGAGTGGCAGTAAGCCAGAAACAGAAGCCAGAACAACACTGGGAGGGTGTCTCTGTCTTACACTACAGAGACCCATAATTATAACTCACTCAAAGCTAGAATGTTAGTACTAAAGAAATGGATTAGATGCACCAAGAATTCTGGAATATTCTAACAGAATCAACACAAGTTCAGAAGTTAAACAGAAATGGGAGAAAAATTAAAACACTTGACATTTCCATTATTGTATCTTATAACTTACCTCCAGGAAAATCTCTGAATTTGCATTTTATTTAGATTTGTAGACATATTGAAAAATAAAGATGATAACTTATATGAGTCACGATTTTCCTTTTGGGTCCAAGTTTGCAACAAATCTGTACTGACAAAAGTAAGTTGAAAGACTCTGGGGTGGGGAGCAGGGGTGAGGAGGCTGGGCTGCCTGTTGTAGAGCGATGAAGCCACATGGAAAGAGCTGAGTTGCAGAATAGCACCCATGCCAGTCTTAAAGGAAGAAACCAGCCCTCAAGGTGCAGCAAGGGGAGCGTGAGGCCTCTGAGAAAGGAGCAAATGTGGTTTCTGAGGTCTAGGGTTTAGAGTGAAGGATTTGCTAGAGTAGTGGTTAATTTTATTATTACCAACACAAGCACAAGTTACACACACACACACACACACACACACAGGAATAACAGATTATTCATAGATGCCCTCATTGGCATAATTTACATAATTAGCACTAAAAGGCTCAGATGGATTTAAAAACTAAATTTGCATTGGTGTCCTATGACAACTGTGCCACTGATTGCCCAGAGACAGTGTGTATGACACTGCTCTCTCCACCTCCTCCCTCGACTTCCTTCCTTCCTTCTTCACTGTGTGACCCAAGTTCATTCCATTGGGCTTTAAGAACTGCCATTGATATGTTGTGGATGTAGCCTAATCTCAGTGATGAAACAGAATGAAAATAGTAGCTAAATTTTTGTTGTAGAGTTGGGTACTTGAACAAGCAATTGACCAGGAGTCAAAGAACTTATTCACTAGCCCAAGCTCTGCTAGTGGGTAACCATGTGATTAGTCACATTTGCTAACTAATTACACAGCTCCGTAAGTAAAGTGAGCCTTGATTTTTCACATGTAAAATGGAGCCAAGAATTTAGTTTCTGACCATCCAATAAGGCTGTAGGATCAAGTTAGATTATAAATATAAAAGATTTTTTACAAACTGTAAAGTATTATAAAACATACTGAATTCATATTTATGATCAGGAAGTATGGACATTTACCTAGAATAAATGTGAAATGATAACTTGAGGTGATGGGTTAGAAGGATAAAAATAAAAGCTACAAAACTGCAGGAACTAAATAAAGTATATAATAACACCAGCAATAAGAATGTTTAATGTGATTCTATTTACATCACTGCTGAAGTTTGGTAGAGGCAGGGAGCATCTGAATTTTGTATAATTGTTGACACGCTGTTGATTTAGTGCCCAAAGTTTGTCTAGCAAACATCGCAAGGGCTAAGCTAATTTTGAGACACAATAATACCAACTTCCTGTGACCCCCCAAAATCTGCCCCATTCTTTAAGTTTTATTTTCAGTTTATTATGTACTACACTCAAGCTTATAATAAAATTAATAGAAAAGATGAGTAAATAATGAACACTGTTGCCAGAAAAAATAAACACTGAATTGGACTATTTCTAATGAGTATCATATATAAAAACAAATGAGGTAATTTTTCTGCCCTACTTGCAGTTAAAAGTCCTCAACATTCAAGTTCTGAATTTTCTTTGTTAAAAGACACCAAAAAACTGGAATAAATTTGTAGAACAGTAACCAAATCAAAATGAATAGTAAATTAAGAAGGATTGAAAGAATGGGGCAATCTCAGTTATGAGAAAAACAAAACAAAAAACATGGTAAAAGTCCAAGGGTAGATAGTAAATTTAGAACCATTTTGCACAGCAAGGGAAGGACAAAATATCGTGCATTAAAGTTCTTACTGGTAGGACCTATTGTTACAAAAGAAAATACACAGTGACACAAGAATTATCTAGCTTCGGTTAAGTACAAAAGGTCCCATTTTTCAGAATTAACTTGAGGATCATAACTGTAGTTATCCATAGTGCCAATTTGTTTGACATGTCCAAGTCATTTATATTCCTTCTTTTCCTTCCACATATGGTAGAAATAAAGATGCAAATAACCCAGACACCATCCCTCAATGCTAATAAATGCTAAAGTGTAAACGGTGCAAAATAAAGATAGATGCTATAGGATAAACAATTTGTATTTTATTGCTAGATTATTCCAAATCTCATGGAAATGTAATTGCTCTCACATTATAATACAATAACACCCCAAATCATGACTACCAGGAGACTGTTTAAAAACATTTCTTTGGGAATATCACGACTTCCATGTTTCTGCACCACAGGCAATTTCTTTTCATTGTGGACACCAGGCAGGAAGTGTTTACTTTTGTCAAAGAAGATGTAAAATACGCCCCTCTCCCGTTTCCACTGAGGTTGCTGCTACCACAGAAGGAACAGAGCTGCCAAAGAGAACAAGCATGCAAGTGGAAGACTGAGACATGAGAGAAAGGAGTCACAGCGTCACATGGCCTCAAGGGCATTTGGTGAGATTTTGGACAAAATCAGGTCTTCCAAAAGAAATCGGTTGAGAAAGATTCACTGTGCACTCCGATGAAATACATATGCAGAAAATAAAAGCTAATGATAAAAAACTAAGCAGATTTTTTATGGACAATCATAACGGGACAAAGGAATACAAAGCACATGGAAAAAGAATCCAGGCCAGGCCAGGTGTATTTCCTCAGATGATACAAGATTATTATTAGTCCCTCAGAGAGAAACCCTGGTAAAATGTGGCAGATATGTCTCCCTTTAAAAAAATGCTTCTAATATAAAAGTGGAAAAAGACAATCTTTCCTAAGATCATACGTAGAATCTATTAGAAACCAAAAGAAAATATTAAAAGGTGACATACTATAAGCATCCCCCAAAAAGCCAGGAGCAAAATAGGAATGACTGAAGTCACCAATAGTCTAGAGAGTGTGAGCTCATGCAACAAAATTGAGGAGTTTACTAATTGATTCAGTTTGAGGGGAGAAAAGAGACTAAACCTTCATCATTTACAGATGATATAAATTTATACCTGGGGAATCCAAAAGAAATAATTAAAAGTTTTTGTTGTTATCTATTTTTTATAAATATGGTGCATGCATATGTCAGTGTGAAGTTGGAACATATTTCTTTTTTTAAATAAAATTTATCGGGGGTGGTATTGGTTCATGTGGTCTACCTGTAAGATTTTCTGACGGATTGCATGTTGGCAGCAAAAGTAAAGGGCCTATGGAAGTCCAGAGTTCTAATTTGGATCAGGAGTCAACTTCCGTCTCCAGCACAACTGCTTCACTGCAGGCCGCCGTCAGCTCTGGCCTGGGTGTCGGCAACAACTCCATTCTTCTTCCTCCAGGCAACTATCTCTCAGAGTCTGGATTTTTTAAAAAATTGAGATATAATTGACATATAAGGTTATATTAGTTTCAGGTGCACAACATAGTGATTCGACACTTGTGTGTATTGCAAAATGATCATCACTTCTGTAAGTCTAGTTAACATCCATCACAGCACATAAAAATTTTTTCCTTGTGATAAGAATTTCTATGTTACACTCTCTTAGCAACTTCTAAATGTACATTACAGTGTACTTGTTAACTACAGTCATCATGCTGTACATTGTATCCCCAGGGCTTGTTTTATAACTGGAAGTTTGTACTTCTGACCTCTTTCACTCCTTTCACCAACCCTCCGCCTCTGTCAATCACCTATCTGTTCTCTGTATCTACTAGTTCAGTTTTGTGTTGGGGGAGGGTAGATTTTACATACAACAATGATTATATGGTATTGGTCTTTCTCTGCTAAACTTATTTTATTTAGCATAATACCGTCATGGTTCATCCACATTATCACAAATGGCAAGATTTCATTTTTTATGGATGAATAACATTCCATTCGTGTGTGTGTGTGTGTGTGTGTGTGTGTGTGTCTGCATGCCACATTTTCTTCATTCACTCATCCATTAATGGACACTTAGGGTGCCTCCAGGTCTTGGCTATTATAAATAATGGTGCAATGGATGTGGACATGCACCTATCTTTTTAGTTTCCTTTGGGTAAACACCCAGACGTGGAATTGCCAGATCTTATGATAGTGCCATTTGTAATTTTTTGAGGAACGCTTTATACTGTTTTCCACAGTGGCTTCACCAATTTACATTCCCACCAATAGTGCACAACATTCCCCTTTCCTCACATCCTCTCCAACATCTGTGATTTATCTTTTTTTTTTGATAACCAATTCTTTTTTTTTTTGTGGGGAAAAGGATATTTTATTAAGGAGATATACTCTCAGCTTTGAATCTTTTTCTTTTTTTAAATCATTGTTCAAGTACAGTTGCCTCCATTTTCACCCTACCATGGCCCCCCACCCAACCCATCCTTACCTCCCACCCTGAAACCTACCCCCTTGGTTTTGCCCGTGTGTCCTTTATAGGTGTGAGGTGATACTGTGGTTTCGGTTTGCATTTCCCTAATGATTACTGACATTGAGCACATTTCATGCGCCTGTTGGCCATATATATATCTTCTTTGTAAAAATGTTTTCTCAAATCTTCTGCTAATTTTTTAATCACATTATTTATTTATTTTTTGGTATAAAGTTGTATAAGTATTTTTTAAATTTTTGCATATTAATCCCTTATCAGATATAGGATTTGTAACCACTTTCTCCTGTGTAGTAGGTTACCTTTCATTTTGTTGATAATTTCCTTTGCCGTGTTAAAATAATTTTAGAACTAATAAGTGATTTCTATAAAGTGGTTCCATTTAAGAAAATATACAAAAATCAATAATTTTCCCTTATGAATAAAAAACTTTTAAGTTGAAAAATAAAATTGGGAAAAAGATAAAATCTATGTTAGCAACAAAATTTGATAACTCCTATGTATGAATTTAACAAGAAACTAATAAAAACTGTAAGAAGAAACCTATATAGCCTTACTAAGGAACATACTGGAAGAAACATACCATTTTCCTAGATGAAAAGACTTAACCTCACTCATATATAAAACAATTATATTATTAAATACATTTAGTAACATTCCAAACAAAAGTTTGCCTTTTTTGTTTCTGAAATTTGATAAGTAGATACAAGAGTTAAATGTGACCCACTAAATATGAAAATGCATTTCCTTGATACTGTAAATATAAAGTCTAAATCAGATACCAGAATAGAAAAATATATCAGTTGACTAGTACAGAGCTCAGAAATAATGCAAATATATAGGTGGGCAAAAGTAGGTTTACAGTTGTAAGTATGTGAAACATAGTTTATTCTTCTGAGTTAATAAAACCATTGTAATGATTATAACCTGAATGTCTTTCCATACAGTCAACTATAAACCTACTCTTGCCTAACCCAGTATATATTAAAATCTACATATAATAAATTTGGCATTTCACAGCAATAGGGAAAAGATGTTTTATTCAATAAATAGTATAGAGACAATTAGTTGTCACATCAAAAAGAATAGTTGAATTCTTATACCACACTTATACCAGAGTAAGTGATGAGTCATTTAAGATATAAATATGAAAACAACAGAAGTATAATCATACTAAAAAGAAATATAGGGGAAATTTTTGTAATGGAAGGAGTGCACATCGAAATAAGTCAGATGCCATTCTTCATGTATGAGCTTGGCAAAATGAAAAAAGATCACATTTAATTTAAAATTGGAGGAACAAACACTGTTATATTTCTGATGGGAATATAAGTTGTTACAAAGGTGAATAAACTATGACCCAGCGATCATAATTATAAGAACATATTATTTGAAAATAATGGCAAGAATATCCAGTCCAAAATTTATTTATAACAGCAAATCACTGGAACAAATCCACTAGGGAGTAATTAAACAAATCATAATATGTCTATAGAATCAAATACTGTCCAGTCATTAAAAAGAATAAGATGCACAACCTGGAAATAAGTCTTGAATATATTATTAAAAAGCGGTTTTTCAACTATTATGTAGAGCATGGTTCTATTGACAAGATTACTTGGTTACTCCTTTTTAATAAAAGAGGAACATGGAGACTGAATCTGCTACCCTTCACCCCTATTCATCGAGCCCCTAAAGTTACAGTAGGGTTGTATCCAAGAATGAACAGCATTTGGGCCAAAGAGACATGCTGGTAACACAAATAGGGGGTGGTGCTGTGGAGGACTAGGCCGATGGTAGGGCCATAAAACATTATTGTTGAAACACTACCCTCATCATGTCACTCTAGCTGAAAACAGGTGAAGTGTAAGCCCTTGGCAGGTGACTCTACCCTCCCTCCCAAGCTGGCTACTGATAGTTTAGTTGGAATCCTCAACCATACAGATAAGTTTTGATGAAAACCAATGCCGTGAGAAACACACGTGCACACACACACACACACAAACACACGCAATTGATACATGAATAAAAATAACTACTTACACTATTAGAAAGTACACTTAAAATAAAATTTAATTATCCTTTAAGTGATGCTGGCAGGTATTTCATCTAGGAAGTATGGGTAGGAGATTTTGAAAAAGAAGCAATATATTGTATTTGTTGAAATTAAAGAAAAACAAACCTTGACTTGTAGCTTAAATAGCCACATCTGAAGAAGAAGAAAAAAGTCAGTGAGTTGGAAAAGATTAAAGAATTTTTCCAGAACACATTACAAATGAATGAAATTTAAAAATTGAAAAAGAGTAATTATAAAAAGACAGGAGGAAAATTCACAGAAGTTAACAATGGACATCACATGGAGGGCTCTGTGGAGATCGCACAGAAATGGAGATCACATGGGGAGGGAGGTGGGAAGAATAGGAGAAAAGGCATGGGGAGTAAGAAGCATAAATGGTAGGTACAAAATAGTCAGGGGGAGGTTAAGAATATGGGAGACAGAGAAGCCAAAGAACTTATATGCGTGACACATGGACATGAACTAGGGTAGGGGAATGCTGGTGGGAGGTAGGTACAGGGCAGAGTGGAATAAAGAGGAGAAAAAAATAGGACAACTGTAATAGCATAATCAATAAAATGTATTTTTTTTTAAGAATAACACCTAAGATGGAATTGGTGCCACAATAGTGACCGGACAGATGGAGGCAAGTCACCCAAAGCAGTGCTGACTGGAGAAATGAATGAGCACAGAAGACAAACAACGTCCCTTAACTTTTGTGTCTAATGATATCCTAAGGTTTGGCTTTCCCATGTGATAAGTAAATATTAGAAGAGGCCTGGCTCAAAGCTAAAAAACAAACAAACAAACAAAAAACAGTTAAAAGTTTAAATTAGTTGCAACATCTGTAATTTTTGAAATCCTTTTATGAAATGACAAATTATAAGAATCCGATAACCATCAAAATTCTGGAGGTAAAAGAGCCCAAGGTAAAGAACAAATTATTTCAAAATTTATTTCAAAAGCAGTTCTTCGTCTTCGGCAGTTCCTCAGCAGCTTCTTGACGGAAATGCCTCTACCAACACCTGCGTGAGCAGAGCATCTTCCGGAAGTCTCGCATGTTGCTTCATGACCCTTCTTTCCTCCTCCTGTAAAAACTTAGTCTTCCAAGTGACATTTATTCACCAAGATTACAAAAACCAAATAAAAAACAAAGGCAGGTAATGCCAATCTTGAAGTGATATAAACTTTGACAGTTTTTTTTTCTTTTTTTAATTGTGTTTCCTTAAAACAAGTACAAAGCCTCAGTACTGTCATGGTGACCTTTCAGACGGCCAGCCCCTTGCAGGGATATCCACCTGGGCTGGTGTGCCCTGCAGGCGGTGGACACTGAAAATCTCTGTTATCTTGACAGCACTTCTTGGGTAATTCTCAAGACTTCATTTCTCAATCCAGCAATGTTTTTGAGCAACTGCATGTCTTCTTCAGAATCAGAATTACTGTCTTCAGGGAATCTGGTTCACCCTGCCCCTGTAAGTTATTTTCTGTGTAACTTGAGACAGAATATTTGGGACATGGCCTATGTAAAATGTCCTATGTCTCAGAAAAAGCTTTTACTTCTCCAAAGGTGGTTGTGGTAAGAAAGCCAGTCTTGGACTCCTGAAACACCTTTGTGGCTTTTCCCCATCTAATGCTGGTTGTTGTTCTTTACCACCCATCAGACATCCAGTGGTCTTTTTCTCCTTCTACCATTACTTTAAAGACTGATTTTATATCATCATTTATACTTTAGTATGAATGACTTTAATCATTGAAACTATTTCTAGAAAATTTGCATTTAAGCCTTGTTTCTAATTATATAAAAATATTTTGTCCCTCATTAAATTTAGGCATCATGTAAATCTTGACAATTATAAATTCTCATCGTATTCCATGATTCTTTCTCTTGCATGACAGAGAAAATAAGCAGAAGCCTAACTGGACTCTGGCAGTGACTTAAGCAGTCCAGAGCTGGTTGAGAGCAGAATATTGCAGGTTCAGGCAATGGGCGTGGCTTCGGCACGCTGGACCCACCCACCTAGGCCCACTCTTCTTGCTCACTGCTTCCTTCTTCTAGTCATCCACTGGCTCTCTTGATCCGTTATCATTCTCTTGCTCAAGAAGCTGCTGTATCAGCGGTGATCAATCCCACGTACCCTGTGCTTTCTTCCTTAGGTATCTAAACCTGCGGGTCCTTAGAAGGCGTCATGTCTACATGGCCTAAAAGTTCTACTTCTTTAAACTTTTATTTTACAAATTACTCCAGCTGGAATTTCTTTCTTTTTTTTTTTTAAGATTTTATTTATTTATTTATTTATTTATTTATTTATTTTTAGCGAGAGGGGAAGGGAGGGAGAAAGAAAGAGAAACATCAATGTGTGGTTGCCTCTCACGTGGCCCCCACTGGGGACCTGGCCTGCAACCCAGGCATGTGCCCTGACTGGGAATCGAACTGGTGACCCTTTGGCTCACAGCCTGTGCTCGATCCACTGAGCTACACCAGCCAGGGCTCCAGCTGGAATTTCTGAGTGTGGAAAAGTGTCAGGAAGATTTATAAATGAAAACACGGAAATGAATAGGAGGAAGAAGATAACACTAATGTTCTCAAATCTGAAAAGTGAAATGTACTCATTCCCTCCTCCCAACTTCAAATGTTGTAGAGTCAGAGACAACCTGTAGCATGAGGAGGCAGAAAACCCTCAAAGCAAGGACAGAGAGAAAGATCTCAGAATGAAGGCCTCACCACTTCCAGGGGGGAGCAGACCAAAGCTGAGAGTAGTTATGTAACTGTAAATACAGTAAGAATTCATATTAATACACTGATTGAATCTATTACGAAAATGAGACTTTTAGAATTTGAACATGCTTAGAGTTATCCTATGATCTGAAAGAATAAAAAAGTTCTGAGCTAAATCCAAGATATCAGATATGGTGAAAAATAGAACCACTTCACTGAGCAGTTTAAAGGGACAGGAGAAACAAAAATAGTGTCTGCAGCATGCACCCTAAGGACAGGTGCACAGCACCATACTTTGACATTAGCTGTATTTAATGTGTTTTCATTGAGGAGGAGCAATATTTGAGGCAGAATCATCTATGAAGATTGTTGCGGACCATTCAGCCTGGTTTCAGGAGTTTTAACCCTCACCCCATGGTGGGCTGTGTAAGAGCCCAAGGGACCCACTTCATCTGGGTCTGTTCTGTCACAAGGACATGACCTACTAAGGAGACAAAGCTTTTCTCCCTGGCAGGAGTGCTGCTTCTGCCTCACTCATCTCTGGCCCCAATGCTTGGTTGGCAGTCAATGACGGGTAAGACTCCTCATGGGAGGGGCAATGGCAAGGGGCAGCGAGTAGAAAAAAGATCAATGTGCCTACTGCAAAGTAAGAAAGAATCCCTAAAGTCCTGTGAAACCTGCTTTGTTTACTAAGAGTGCTTCATTTAAATAATAAGGGTCCCAGGAGGAAATGAGTATGTCTCCCAAAGTTTGGCAACCCCCTTTTCGGACAGACATTGACTCAGATTAAGCCCTCAGATTTCTTTGAAATGTTAAACCTGTATTCCGGTGTATTTGAGCCCAGAAGGATGGGGCTCTGAGTCATTCTCCTCTGAGAGTTTGACCCCTTTCCTCCCCAAGCAGAAGATGTCTTGGTAGTTTTTACTTTCATCCGTGATGGAGGGATGAGGCTCTGTGGGCGGAGCGGAGCCCCCCACATCTGGTGCCCAGGACAGGGGTCCCCCGCAGAAGATGACAATGGAACTGATATCTTCAGTTTGTCATTGGTTTTAGAGAGAGGACATTCAGGCCTAATGTGTCAGGTGTGCTGAATAACAGAGTAAAAACATGCTCAAGACAATAATTAATGATACCAGTAATTTATGTTACCATCTGAGGAAAAAGTAAAATATAAAAATTGATACTCTTTATTGTAAAAACCTTATCCCCAGTCTAGAGTGGAGACAGCTTTGGGGTGATGGGGAAAAGTCCCTGGAAAGGTGCTGTAGGCCTAGATGAGGAGAGAGAAGGAGTTTTGAGGAGTCTGAGAATGAGCACCTTTCTTTGTTAGGCAATGACAAAAAAGCAGAGTATCAGTAGAATTATTTTTGAGAATGACCAAAACAAGGTGGCTGTCAGAAGTACAGGGTGCTACTTGTTCACTTTCTCTCCAAACCAATGGATTCTTGCATAAAAGACTTTACCTCATAAAGTAAAATTGCCAGAGTTCAGACTCTGTTTTTTGATGATTTTAAAACCTGTCGGCAAGTTCTTTAACATTGTTCTTATCAAGAGATAAAGTCTAAGTCCCCTCCCTTGGGTATACACGGACTTTAATGACTCTTAAGTAACTGATTCAATAGTGGTGTTGCATGAGTCTTGAGTCTTGCTCATAAAAAAAGATAAAGCTTCCACCTTGCTCATTAGAACTTAGCATTGGAGCTCCAAACCACCATGTAAAAATGCCAGCTACTCTGACGCCGTTGTGCTAGAGAGAAAGAACAAAAGAACACAGAGACAGAGATGCCAGAGGAGCCTCAGATATTCAAGTCTTCTCAGCCTCTGGTCCACTAGTCGAGTGAGTAAGCCTTCAGATGATTCTAGTCCCAGTCACTCTCTGACTGCAGCCACGAGAGTGGCTCTGCCTGAGAACTGCCCTGCTGAGCCCAGTCAAGCCCAATAAAATAAAAACTATATCAGTGTTTTCAAGCCACAAAACCTTGTTGTTTTTGAGATGGTTTGTTACACAGCAATAAATAATTTGAACACTGGTATACATCAGAATTTTACAAATACGGTATGAAAATAGTCACCTGGTATGTAGAAAAAACTATAAAAATTAAATGCATATGGATTTGTTATTGATTATCTTACTACTTAGTTTGAAGTGTCCTATATACTTTACCAAAAATTAATTTAGCAGTACATGCATGTGATTTATAAACATACAAATAAACATACTTGGGGGGGCACTTCTGAAAATATTTTACTGATAAGTGTGTGCCATAAAAATATTTGGAGACCACTGGTATGGTGGCCTGGACCTTGAGCCAGGCCTGAAGATTGGGTTCATGTCTCCCCTCTGTCCCATTAGCTTTGTGACATGGAGTGCATCTCTGTACTAGTTTCCACCTCTGTAAGTGAGAACTAATAACTCTGCCACATTCATAAAGGCAAATTTCAAAACTGGAAAGAATTAGGAAAATACATTGTCTTACTAAGTTATGTTTTCCCAAACTTTCTGTTTCAGAAAAAAGCTTTGTGATGTATCAGGAACCAGGGTAGGCTTAATCACAAGCTGTTTTTTTTTTTTTTTTTTTTTTTTAAGGAAAACTCAAATTAATTTTATTCTGGACAGTTAATTGAAATACATTAATATATAGCCATATCTTCCCTCAGACAGTTTTAGAACTACTTGAACGCTTTTTCTAATATTATCATCAGCACTCATCTCAAAATGTTGCCATAATCCTTAGATTTGAAATCTGGTTTCAGTTTTTTATAAATAGACTTTATTTTTTAAATAGATTTTTAGACTTACAGAAAAATTAAGAAAGTACAGAGAGTTCCTGGATGCAATTCTTTTATTAATACCTTACTTTAGTATGGTACATTTGTTGCAATTAATGAATCAATACCTAATATACCCTTTTTGAGTTCCAGGATCCTATCCAGGATGACATTATATTTAGCTCTATGTCTCCTTATGTTCCTATTGCTTGTGATAGTTCCTTTGATTAGGTTTGACAACCTAGACAGCTTTGAGAAGTGTTGGCCAGGAATTTATAAGATCTGCTTATTAGAACTTGTCTGATGTTTTACTCATGTTTGTACTGAGGTTATGGTTTGAGGAAAAGATTATCGCAATAGCAAAGTGCCACTTTCATGACAGTATGCCACGTATACATACTATCAACATGATTTATGACTGTTGGTGTTATTCTTCGACTTAGTGTTATTAGGTTTCTCTACTGTAAAGTTAGCACTGCCCCCTTTCCAAATCTGTCCCCTTTGGAAGGAAGTCACTATACACGGCCCAGACTTAAGGAGCTAGGAGTTATGCCCACTCTCCTTGTGCACAGAGTATCTACATAAATTACTTGGACTTCTTGTACATGGGAGATTCATTCCTTCTCTTATTATTATTTATTCAATCATTTATCATGGTGGTATTATGTCAGTTTGGACTCATGCATATTTATTTTATACTTTGGGTTATGATCCAGTGCTATTTTATTTTATTGCTTAAATTGTTCCCATTGTAGTCACTGAGGGCTCTTTCAGTTGGCTCTTGTTTCCCTTTGAAACACTCCCATCGATATGGGTTTTGTTTATTTGTGAGCATTCTTTATTTCCAGGCACTAGAAGATGGTCCAGGCATGTCTTATATATTTCCTAATCCAGTTCTAGAATCAATATTCTCTAAGGAATCCCAATTGTCATAAATTTTTTATGTTATCATGAAAATATGCAATATGTTTCCTTATGTACCTTGAAAATATCTTTTAACCTATTATAAAACCAAGTACATTAAGATTTTGATAATTTATCACAATTATGTAAAAAGAGTGAAATAGAAAGAATCTGATAATGAAGGCACTGGAAATCTGAAGAGAGAATAATTTTAAAAACAAAATGTGACATTTGAGGAGTTTAATCACACAGACTTTATCAATATTTTAACAGTAACAACCATAGAAAAGATAAAGTTTAGAAAAATCCATACTTTATTCCTCAGGCACTGGTTTTCTGAGTTGAAACACCAAATATACTAATGAATAAAGATACATGAAACTCAGTGAGTAAAGTTTTATGATATTAGAGTTCTACACCATCGGCAAGTGGGAGTCACCAGTATGTGGCAAATATCTGGAGGCAGAGGAAGAAAGATAAACAAGCAGGACATAAAAGTTCCTTAAGACTACCCCAAAATTATCAGCATATTTGTATTTATTTCAGACTCTCAAGAAAGAGAAGAACCATCTTTTAAAAACAACAGTAAAATTTTAGGTCTGGGAAGGACCTAAATACAGTGATTTATTCTGTATTAGTTTTCTAGGGCTGCCATAACAGAATACCACAGACTAGGTCGCTTAAGCAACAGAAATTTAATCTCTCACTGTTCTGGAAGCTAAAAGTCCAAGATCAAGGCTGGCAGGTTTGCAGTCAAGTTGGCAGAGTAGGTAAATGCTGTACTCACCTCCTCCCATGACCACATTAAAATTATAACTGAACTAAAAAAAAAAAAAAAAAAAAAAAAAAACCTACAACTAAACTACAGAAAAGTCATCATTGAGAACCACTAAAAATCTAGCTGAACAGAAGTCCTATAACTAAGGATATTCAGAAGAAGCCATGTTGAGACTGGTTGAAGGGGCAACAATGAGGAAAAACAGGTAGGTCCCACACTCACATGTGGTGGTTAAAAATTGGGAGGATTAGGTTCCTGTTAAAGGTGAGATCCTATGGTATTTGTCCTTCACTGCCTGGCTTGTTTCACTTAGCATGATGCTCTCCAGTTCCATCCATGCTGTTGCAAAGGGTAGGAGCTCCTTCTTTCTTTTTGCCGCATAGAATTCCATTGTGTAAATGTACCATAGAGGGGAAAGGGGAGGGAATTTCAGGGGAAAAGGGGAAGGGTTTAGAGCAACAAGTATAAAGGACACACAGACAAAAACTAGGGGGGTGGAAATGGGAGGGAGGTGAGGAGGGCTGGGTCTATGGGCTGGGATGGGAGTAAAAGACAGAAAACTGTACAAGAACAACAATTAAAATTTAAAAAAAAATGGGGAGGAATATCTTGGCTTTGCCATTACAGCCTGAGGAGTGAGGAGTCACAGCCCCACACCAGATTCCCAAGCCTAGGGTTCTAGTGCAGTGAAGAGAAGCCCCCATAACTTGCAGCTGTGAAAATGAGTGAGGACTGTGGCAGAGATACAGGGCTTCTGGAGTCCCAGGTGTCCCTCTTAAAGAGCCCTCACACAGACTTACTGGCTGTAGGCACACTTGCTCTGAGCTCCAGCACTGGGATAGCAGCTTGAAAGGCACCAGAGACATGGGGAGAAACTGAATTGTTTGGTTTCAGGGAGAGGCTGAATGGGCAGCTTTTTCCCAGGCAAAATTGCTGGCAGAAGCCATTGTTCCTTTGATGAGCTGTCCCCCTGTAGGTGTAGGTGGGCTCCATATCTGAATCTCCATCAACCTGGATAACACATTTGCTCTGTCCCAGTGATTCCTTGAGACCCCCACTTGTAGGCCAACCCAAGGCTCTTGCAGTGGCTTTTCCACATAAATGGTCTGCCTTGGCTCATTGTGTGAACTGTCCTGTAATCTTTCAAAGGTTCCCAAGCTTCTAACAAGCAGCATCTGGCTTAAGCATGCCCCTTACCTCTTGCTAAGTAGCCCCAAACCCAGCAGTAGTGAAAGTAAGCCTCACTCTGTAGCTTAGCCTCTTGCAGGAACTTCCAAGCCCAGCATAAGGAGGAACCATCTGCAGAACTCTTTCTGTTTTGTACCAGGTAACCCCAGGCAGGGCACAGGGAGCACCTGACCTTGGACTGCACCTCCTATGAGGCCCCAGAACCAACATACCTGGTAGCCAGCTTCAGACCACACCAGAGCGCCACACAACCACCTCCACAAATAACACACTCAAAGGGAAAACTTGGCAGGCACCAGAAGCCCACTAAGCAAATCCCACTTTGTAAAGTCAGCCCCGTAACAGAAGCTCCTCAACTGTAGTCACAGCCAGCCCTCACAAACAATCTGCCTGAGAGTTAATCCTTCCTTTTGGCATACCAATGGTAATTAAGACTCAGCTACAACAGGAAGGCACACACAACCCACGCAAGGGACACACCAGGAGCATCCAGCTCAGGTAATAAGGAGATTGCCCCATTGGGCCTCACAGGACACCTACTACATAAAGCCACTCTACCAAGACCAGGATACATAGCAGTTCTACCTAATACGTAGAAACAAACACAGGAAGGCAGCCAAAATGAGGAGACAAAGAAAAATGGCCCAAATGAAAGAACAGAACAAACCCAAATCCACCTCCCTCTCTTGGTGTGGGGGGAGGGATGGGGAGAAAATGCAGACAACTGTAATTGAATAACAATAAAGTAATTTAAGCAAACAAACAAACAAATAAACAAATAATAGTAACACACACACACAAAATAACAGAACTTCAGAAAAAGAACTAAACAAAACATAGACAAGCAATCTACCAGATATAGAGTTGAAAACACTGGTTATAGGGATGCTTGATGATCTCAGCGAAAACTTCAACAAGAAGATAGGAACCAAAAAAATGGAGAGAGATAATATAAAAAATAACCAGTCAGAAATGAAAATATAATAACTGAAATGAAGAATACATTAGAGAACATAAGCCATAGATTAGATAAAACAAAGGACCGAGGCAGCAATCTTGAAGGTGAGGTAGCAGAAAAAAGAAAAACAATCAGAACAGCAAAAAGAAAAAGAATCCAAAAAATGAGAATAGTTTATGGGGGCTCTGGGACAGAATCAAGTGTACCAACATTTACATCATAGGAGTATCAAAAGAAGAGAAAGAGCAAGAACTGAAAACATACTTGAAGAAATAATGATGAAAAGTTTTCCTACTGTGGCAAAGGAAACACACATACAAACTGAAAAAGTGCAGAGAGTATGAAACATGATGAACTCAAAAAGACCCATACCAAGACACATCATAATTAAAATGCCAAAGGTTAGATACAAAGAAAGAATCTTAAAAGAGCAACAGAAAAGCAATTAGTTACCTACAAGGGAGCTTCCATAAGACTGTCAGCTGATTTCACAAAAGAAACTTTTCAGGCTAAAAGGGATTGGCATGAAATATTTAAAATGATAAAAAGCAAGGACCTACAACCAAGATAACTCTACCCAACAAAGATATCATTTAGAAGCAGAAGACAGATAAAGAGCTTCCTAGACCAAAAGAAAAAAAAAGTTAAAGGTGTTCATCATCACTGAACCACTAGTGCAAGATATCTTAAAGGGACTTCTTTAAGAAGAAGAAAAGGATCAAAAATATAAATAATAAAATGGCAATTACTTATTTATCAATATTTACTTTAAATGTAAACATTTTGATTAAATGTTCCAATCAAAAGACTGAATAGATAAGAAAACAAGACCTTTACATATGTACACAACGTGACTCACTTCAAATTGGAAAAAGATATTTCATGAAAATGGAAACAGAAAAAAAAAAACTGAGCTAGTAATACTTATACCGTACAAAATGGACTTTAAAATAAAGGCTACAACTAGAGACAAAAATGGACATAATAATTCCCAAAACACTAATTTGAAAAAAATATGCATTCACATATCCATTGCATCATTATTTACAATAGCCAAGATATGGAAGCAACCCAAGTGTCCATCAACAGATGAATGGATAAAGAAGTGACACATATGTACAATGAAATATGACTCAGCCGTAGAAAAGAATGTAATCTTACAGTCTGCAATAATGTGAATGGACCCAGAGGGTATTTTATTGAGTGAAATAAGTCAAAGAAAGACAAATGCCATATGATTTTATTTTTATGTGGAATCTAAAAAAAAAGTAAAAAATAATAAACAAAACAGAAACAAACTCCAAGATACAGAGAACATTTTGATGATTGCCAGATGGGGGAGGGTGGGGGATAGGTGAAAAGGGGGAAAGGATTAAGAAGTACAAATTGGTAGATACAAAATAGTCAAGGGGGTGTAATATATATGTAACATTGTGAACGTAACAATATTGTAACAACTACATATGGTGTCAGATGGGTTCGAAGTGGGTGATCACTTTGTAAGTTATATAAATGTCTAATCACTATGTTGTACAGCTGGAACTAATAGAATATTGTATGTCAACTGTAATTAAAAAAATAAAAAGGTGTTGGTAGGTTTGGTTTCTTCTGAGACCTTTCTTCTTGACTTGCAGATGGCTGCCTTCTTACTGGGTCTTCACCTGGTCTTTTCTCAGTGTCCATGTGTCCCTGATGTACCTCTATGTTCAAATTTTCTCTTATTGTAAGGACATCAGTTAGATTGGATTAGGACCCACCCTAGTGGCCTCTTTTTAACTTAATTTTCTCTTTAAGGCTTCTCTCAAATATAGTCTTATTTTGAGGTACTGGGAATTGGGGTTTCAACATACTAGTTTTGGGGAATAACAATTTAGTCCTTGACAGAGTCCAACCTCATTATTTTACAGATGAGAAAACCAAGATCCAGTGAAGTAAATGGATTCATCTGGGATTATATAAAATTGGAATTAGAAACCAATTCCTTCTCCCAGGCCATAGATTTTTCTTCACTGTACTATTTCTAGAAGAAACTATTCTAGGATTGAAAGATCTAAAAACAAATGACAGTGCAGAACATTGAAAACTCTTTATACTAATATTCTCTCATGTTTTATAAAACTGTGATAGAGTATGTGACCAAATCCAAGAAGAGTTTATTCGAGAATATTCAAAGTATAGTCTAGTCTCATTTATATATAGTTAAAATCTTAAATTATAAACTAACTCCAAAATACAGAAAATAATACAACTTTCTCATACAAATATAACAGATGAGAACAGATTGAATATTCATTTTAGGAATAAAATATATATAAACACAGTAAAAATCCCACCTCCTTCCTTTCATCATCCACCATTTATTTTCATGACTACTTTTAATTGTACTACATATTTACATATACATTAACATATGCTACTGTTTGCATGTTTTAAATGTTACATAAGTTATTATACTACATATTACTTTTTACTCATATTTGTAATAATGTACATGTTGATTTAGGTTGATAGATTCATTTATTTGGATCAAGAAATTATATCATGTTGTATCAATAGAACACAATTAAAGTTTATGTCTCTATAGGGTGACAGGTTTTTGCACTTTTTCTTTATTATAAACAGTCTATACTTTAATGTTTGTACATCAATATTTAGGGAAATATTTCTAGGTTGTAGACATAGAAATAAAATTACTGGTCAAATGCTATGCACATCTTCAATTTTCCTAGAATTGCCAAATTGCTATCCCAAGTACATCACCCAGTATGTACACCTACCAGTGATCCTTTAGAGCTCCTAACAACTGATACCTTACCAAGACCTGTGCTGCCTAACCAATCAGTTTTGCTCATCTGATGGCTATGAAATATTTCACTTTGATTTAAGTTGCACTTCCTTAATTATTAGTTAGCTTGAGCATCTTTTCAGTTTATTGGCCACTGGCTGATAGTTACCCATTTGTGTCCTTTGCCTACTTGTTCCTGAACATTTTGGTCCTGGATTTTTTTAAAGTCAATCTTTAGAAGTTCTTTATAGAGTTTGGATACTAATCTTTTGTTGGTTATATAGTTACACATATTATCACTTTCTTGTCATCTGTATTTTCAATTTTTTAGTGAACCCAGTTGATAAATGGTTTTATTTTATATTTTTTAAATATTTATATTATCAAAGTTTACAAATCCCAAGTGTAATATCAGTGAATTCTTACATATCTATTACCTGTGTACCCACACACTCATCAAGGTATAGAACATTTCCAACATCCCAGCAAGTTTCTTGTGTAATTTCCCTGTCAATACTTGCTGTAAAAAGTAACTAGTATTCTGACCTCTACTGTAACAGATCAATTTTGCCTTGTTTCTAAATGTCGTACAAATAGAACACACAAAATGTCTGCTCTTCTACCTGGTTTCTTTCCTGAAGCATTTTGTTTGTGAGGGTCATCCAGGTTGTGAGTAGTAGTGGTCCATTCTTCACTGCAATTCATCCGTTCTCATGCTGCCGGCCATTTGGGTTATTTCTAGTAATGGAAACCCTAGAGCTATGAATGAAATGCTATATATACTATAGCAAATGCTCCTCACCTATGTCAGTCCTTTTAATTTTAGTCACTTCAGTGGGAGAATAGATGTATCTTATTGAGGTTTTAATGTCCGCATCTCCTTAATCATGTTGAGCTCATTTGAGTACGTTTACTTACTATTCCTTCAAAGTTTCTGTTTTTCTTGTTTACAAAAATATTTTCTACTCCAATAAAATAAAGATATCTGCTTTTAAAATGCTCAGTTTTACTTTTTATATTTAGAGCATAATCTACTTCAAATATATTTTTGTGCATGGTGAGGTACATGTCTAGTTTTGTATACTCCCATAGGAATAGTTATTAAAGGATAATAATCCCAGCACCATTTAATAAATAGTCCATCCTTGATCTACAGATTTGGTAATGCCTTCTTTGTCTTGATTACACTCTTTTAAAATAATGTGTCATAATAAACAATATCAGAGATAGACCAAAAATAAAAATGAAAAAGAAAGGAAAAAAATAACATTAGAACACACAGAGAGACTTCCATAGATCTGAGACTTGATATATTACTTTTGATAACCTTTATTACTCATTTGTTTCTATTTGATTTTGCTAATTTCTGACCTTTATTATATCCTTCTTTCTGCTTTCTATTTTTATTCTTTCTGTAACTTCTTTGGTTGAACACCTCAAAATAATCCCTTTGACATTTCTTTAAAGAATTTAAAACTATCCATTTCCTATAATTACTGGTTAAGCAGCATCTCATAGGTTTTGCTATATAACGTGTTTATTGTCATCCAGTACTAAATATTTTTTTAATTCACATTTGATTTCTACTTTGGCCCATGAATTATGTAGAAACATATTGTGTTTGTTTTCTAATGTAAAAGAAATTTTGATTATATTTTGCATTGTAGGCATTAATTTTTATTTATTTTGTTATTTTTATTTGTTTAAGAAATGTCTAAATAATATTGATTGATTCGCATTTTGGGGGCTCCTTTCAGGTTGGGAACATAATTAATTCTGGTACATTTCATGTCTTTCTGAACATGCATTTTATAAACACCATGTAAAGAATTTACAAAAGTCCAAAAAAGTTTAATTGCTACTTTCAAGTATTTTACAGTCTTATTTAATATTTCATTGGCTTAATCTACTATTAACTGAAGGGGGTTTAAAATTTCTCATTATATTTAAGACAAAAATATTCATAAATACATGTATTTTGTGTCTATATTCTTGGTGTGTACAAGTTCAAGATTGCTATATCCTTCTAGTAAACTATTTCTTTTACCTATTTTTTAAATTGTTGTTTAGTTACAGTCACCCCACCACTTTCCCCATTGCTCTCCCATACCCCTCCCTTCGCTCCCATAGTTAATCACCCCCTCATTGTCCATACCCATGAGACCTCTACTCATGTTCCTTGACTTACTCCTTCTTCTTCCTTCCCCCATTATCCCATGCCCCACTCACCTCTGGTCACTGTTGTTTCTTCTTTATTTCCATGTCTTTGGTCCTATTTTGCTCATCTGTTTGTTTTGTTGATGAGACTCCATTTATAGGTGAGATCATATGGCATTTGTCTTTCACTGCCTGTTTTATTTCACTTAGCATAATGCTCTCCAGTTCCATCCATGCTGTCGTGAAGAGTAGGAGCTCCTTCTTTCTTTCTGCTGCTTAGTATTCCATTGTGTAAATGTACCACAGCTTTTTGATCCACTCATTTACTGATGAGCACTTAGGCTGAATAAGATTCTCTTTTTGTCTTTAAAACCTGGCATTTTAATTATGATGTGTCTTGGAGTAGGCCTGTTTGGGTTCATCTTGACTGGAACCCTCTGTGCTTCTTGAACTTGCATGGCTCTTTCCCTCCCTGAGTTAGGGAAGTTTTCTGCCATTTTTTCAAGCAGGTTTTCTATCCCGTGCTCCTTTTCTTCTCCTTCTATGATGGGAATGTTGTTACATTTCATATCGTCCCAACATTCCCTTAAACTAACTTCATACTCTGAGTCTTTTTTCATTCTGTTGTTCTACTTGGGTATTTCTTTCTACCTTGCCTTCCAGTTCACTGAGTCGGTTCTCTGCTTCATCCAGCCTGCTTGTAATTCCTTCTAGTGTTATTTTTTTATTTCAGAAATTATATTCTTCATTTCTTCCTGGTTCTTGTTTATAGTTACTATTTCCTTTTCCATGTGGTTGTAGTTCCCACTCACTTCCTTGTAGTTGTTGCTGAGTTTCTTGAGCATCCTTATAACATTTTTTTTAATTCTATGATAGACTGTTTGCCTCAATTTCATTTAGCTCTTTTTCTGGGTATTCTTCTATTCTTTTTGATTGAGAGTTCTTTCTTTGCCCCACCATTTTAGGTACCTGCCTCTTTTTGTTTGTTTCTGCATTTCAGGATGCTCTACTTTGCCTGCCTGTCTCCATGGGGTGAATTCCTGTGGTAGGGGCTCTGTGGCACTTATCCGTGCAGTGCTCTAGGGTTTCCCTTTCTTCCATTTGTGTGGGCTCTCTTGTTGTACTTGGGCTTTGCTTGTTGGTGGCTTCTTTGTTGGTGGGTTCTCCCCCCTCCCAGGGGGCTTACTGGTAGTCACAACTCCCACCTTTGTCTTGTATGCTGTCTACAGGTGTTGGTTAACAAAGCAGTATTACTAGAAAACCAAACCTATGCCAGCAAAAAGAACCTCCTACCACATCAGCAATATCAGCCACAAATGAGCAAAGATTAATAAAGGTGAAGAGAGATTAAAAATATTATATCATAGGACAAAGGGAATATGAAATGACTAAGAGAGGGGAAATGTTTTTGAGTGGGAAGAGGGAGGAGAATTAATAAGAGTAGGGATGGAACTGAGGTGAAGAAAGTAAGAGAACAAAACTTAAAATGTAAGTAAAACACAGAAGGGTGATAGCAAAAATGGGGTAAGAAAAGGGAAGAGTATACTGTGAGGTTTGAAGTAAAATTAAAAGGGTACTGGACCAACGGGAGCAAACTTGCACAAAGCAGAAAAACCACAGCAGGATCGATAGCAATGACAGCTGAATGAAGTTTAATACAGGTAGAAAGGGAATAAGCATATTGTACAAAGGAAAGAAGTGAATATGAGATGTCTGCAGTAAAGAAAAATAATTTTCAGAGGATGGGGAAGCACACTAATAAGAGTAAGGAGTAAAGCCCAGGCTGAGAGAGGGGGAGGGGGAATGGAAATAAAATTCCTCACTCGATTGATCAGGAGCAGGGGGGAAGGCAAAACAGAGTAAAAAAGGGGGGGGGGATATCCTATGGGATTTAAAGTACAAACAAGTAGTGAACAAATAGGAGTTCTGTTGGAGAAGTACAGCAATAACTGTGGTATTTCATCCAACTAGCCACAGTTTATAAAGGTGGATAGGAAATAAGACTCTTTTTTAGAATCTTATTTGACTCTAAAGTGCTTATGTGAGGTTAGATGTAGGAGAAATAGTGAGAGTAAGGGATAGAAACCTGGCATAGGGTGAGAGAAAATAAAGTTTACCACAACAGTAAGAAAGGTCAGGAAGAAGGCAAAAAGGAATAAGACCAGGAAAGTGTACTGTGTGATATGGAATAACAATAATATTTTTAAAATGTGTATAATCTGAATAAAAGAATAAAAAATAAAAGGCCAAAATTAGTGAATTATTTGGAATATGAGTGAAGTGAAAGAAGAAAAATTAAACTGACATATGAAAGGAAGCAAAGGAAAAGAAAGAAAGAAAGAAAGAAAGAAAGAAAGAAAGAAAGAAAGAAAGAAAGAAAGAAAGAAAGAAAGAAAGAAAGAAAGAAAGAAATCACACAAGTTCTGAGGAAGAGCAAGGTGAAATTTGTCTCAGCTGTTGGTGTTTTCCTTCCAACTTTTTTCTGGATCCATCTCTGTCGTCTCAGCTCCAGGTCCTGGATGGGTCTCCAAGGTCCAGCAACACCGCAGGAACCTCCTTCCACTGCCTCTAGACCGAGCTTCTGTTGCAATCCAGAGGGTGAGGTTTCTGTCTCTCCTGGGGGGCGCTGTTCAGTCTTCTGGAAAAAATCGTGGGTACGTTTCCTTTTTTACCTACCTATTGTTCTTAGAAACAAGTGGAACATTTTTTCCCCTGGAAGTCCTATTTATTTCTTTTTAAAACAGCATTTCCTCCTTTTTGTTTCAATTTCTTCTTTTTTGGGTTTACAATTTTTTTCAGACCTTTCATATTGTTCTATGACACATAGCTCCAGAGCTTCTACTCCTGTTTGCCATTGTCTCCTGCAATTTCTCATTTGTGTGTGGATTCATATGACCAGATTAAGCAGTCTAATGCCAGTGTGATTTTGCAAAGGCAGGAAATTCAAGAGAATCCCCAGCCTAGAACCAGTTTGTATGCTAGTCTCTGGAGTTTCAGGGTCAGTAATAAAGTGTAAATCTGGCTTTCTAACTTGTAAGATATAGAACTAAGGACTTTGATTTCTCAGAAAATATCTCTGCGGTTGTATTTCACTTTTATTTCTAATCAGGCCAGTTAAAGAAAGCTCCCTTGTTGCTGGAGATGAATTTTTCTGCCTTAGTATATTATTTCTCTCAAAAGCATAGCTCTTCAAGGATCTTGGCTTTTGTATTGCTCTTGGTTCCAAAGACCTGTCAGATCCCAAGGCCTCATATCCAGGCATTGCATGAGTCTTAAAATGCAACTCCTTGGTTACCAGGATTGAGACCTCTATAAACTGTGAATTGATGCATTTAGCACTCCAGAGATCTTTGGCCTCTTCATTTTTGGCACCTCGATATTTTCCTTTCTTCTTTTGAACTCTTCTGCGCATTTAAAAGTTATTACATTTTATCCCTGTTTGCAGCAGGAGGATAATCATGTTTGTTTTCATCAGGCATGCTTCTGGAAGCATCAAAAGCTATACCTATTAATTTCCTATTTCCACACTGAAATAGCAAATTATTATAACTTTGAGAAGAAATTTCACAGAGTCAAACAACAAAAACTTAGGGAAACCATTTACCAGATATTTTGCAAATGCTGTGAAATAGAAAAGTGTTTGAAACATGTTTTGTCCAACATTGCCTTCACATTCGAAATAGAACTGATATTGGTCTCATCATTTAATACACTTAAGTAAATATTAATTTATGCACATGGGATAGAAACATATAGTCAGACATTATTGGTTCAGGACCCCACTTAATCTATTTAATTACTTTCAAATATATAACATAACATGTGTTCTGTGATTTTACTTTCCCATGTTTCTAGAACATACCACTTTTTAAATAAAATCAAAACATAGGAAATATACATGCAAAAAGAAGCAAGAAATTAATCTCACTTTCTTTCCAAAATATTAACCTACTTTTATTCTCCTGTAATGTGTGACTAGGGAGGATGTAAAATCAGAATTATGAAGGAGGAAAGAGCAATTTTTCTGGGATGGTTGACTCTTGTCAAGGCAGACAAAGAAATATATGGCCAAAATGAGGTTCCAGTCACTCCTAGATTTCTTTATTCTTAAATATTTTCTAATGTGCTCTAACAATTCACTAGATTGTTTAAATACCATATCTTATCCTATATTGCACCTTGCAAGAAAAGAAATTTTTTTCAAAATCATTAAAGAGTTTGTTTCATAAAATGCTTTGAGTTTCACATAAGGAAGACGGTGTGAATCTTGATTCCTTTTTCTAATACAGCTACCAGATTTCCACTAATCCACAGGCAAACTTGACCCCGTTCTCCTGCAGTATGTATCTGACAAACTACTGTATGGAGTTAAGGCGCTGGGGCTAGGAACACAGCAAAGCAACCGCCCGATAAAGCCCATTTCCATGGCTTCATTAACATTGTACTTCAAAGTATGCTCAGCTGTGATTTGCAGAACAATTTATGCTGCGCTGAGAAAGTCTGTGTGAATGAGATCACTCTCAGCTGACCAGGGAGAACAGGAAGGCTCAAAATTAGAGTTAACCTAAATGAATAATTCTTCACACTAACCAAAAACCTGGACAACTACAAGTCACATGTCAGCGAAGGTGGGGGAAAATATTTAAATGGTGAGGCATTTCAGTGGTTAATAGTTTGGACTGTTTAGAAAAACCATTAGATTATGGTTCTTCTAAAGAACCGTAAGAAGAACCTCTGCATAATCCCATATGCATTATTAGACTGTCTTAAGTTCTTTTCAGATGTGTTTTCAAGGCCAGATGACATTTCACAAAAATTGGCTATAAATTAGATGCTGGGAAATTAGCTATCTTTATAAATAGAAACTTTTCATTACTAATACTTCTGTAATAAAATTTTGCCTAAAACACAATGTAATTTACGAATGTTCTTATTCATTTTCTCAGTGCTCCTATAAACTCAGTAAACACTATAATTGCATTTCCTTCATAGAAAAAGTAATGTAAATTCATGAAGAAAGCAAAGAGATTAAAACCACCCAAATTTTCCAATTATTTCAAATCAAATGATGATCATTCTTATTTAATGATTCTCAGATGATTTCATGGCATAATCCACATGACTTAATCAGCCTTTGCACTTACTTACACAAGTGCAAATACACATAAAACACATGACAAAAGGGAAAATTAAAAATCTAGAAGATCACACACACACACAGGCACATCATTCCTCTCTCTCCAAAGTGGCGAGAGACCTAGTAAGGAAGTCAGGAGGAAAGGAAAAACTGTTAAAAAGAAAAAGCTATCAGGCAATTTTAGGAAAGTACTGAGTTACACTAAGAATTGGTGGAATCAGTGCTTCCTCACTTTAAAGGAATGTATATTTGTGGCTATGTGCATGTATGTATGTGTGTGTTTACAAGAAAGGGTTCATATATTACATGTTGTTTTTATATTAATTTTACTTTATGTGTATATAATGATCATCTTTCAATGTCAAGAAATAGTCTTGTACATCATTTCAAATTCTTCATTTGTATTCCACTAGATTGATATGGCAAATGTAATTAACCCACTGATCTCCATTTCTGGATATATCTATTTTAAAGTAGTCCAGTAGTCATTCGCCCCTTTTTTTATTTTTGGTCATTTTAGCTTCATTCCCTCTCTGCATTAGCACCCTAATTCTAATTTCCAACTAGGAGACCCACTCTTTTACATTGTTTTAAGTCTTGGGGGAGAAAATTTCTGGGAGATTGCCTTCTATTGCAAAAGCCAAAGGAAAGAAACTCTCTTTCAGTTCAGTAGCCAAGTGTTGTCATTGAACCTAAATTTGTTAAAGGCCCTCTCCTAGGACTTAAAAACAGATCTTTGAATTAAGTACAGAAAGAAAATATTAGTGGTTGCTCCAACCAATGGGTACTGTCCACTAGAGCTGTGAGGCATCCAGACCAGATCTGGCAGCTGCTGCACAACTTCGCTTTTTTCCTCTTCCATCTTGATAACTTGATCCTCATTGAATCAGCTTCCATCCTTCCTACAGAGCTTTGTAGTAAATAAACTTCTGTGGAAGTCTGATTCTGTAGCATTAACTAAGAACTTCAATGTTATAAAAGTCTCTAATAAAACCTTACAGAAATATCTTTCATTTATGCATTATTAGTTCTTTAAATCTTAGAAGTGTTAAACCTAACAGTATGCAAAATTTTAATTTTGAAAAATATATATAGTGTCAACTGCTTTCTAAAAATATAACATTAGAGGTTAAGAATGTTAGCTGACCACTTACGGTTAACCTTTTGTAACTTATCTCTGAGCTCCAGTTTATTCATTTTAGTATGAGATTAATCACAGTACCAATTAGGGCTACATACAAAGTTTAGCATATAATAAACTATTAATAAGATTTTTATTTGAAAGAATGTACAAATTACACTCCCACTGGCAATGTCCAGGTGCACTCATTCTCGTAACCGAGCTCACTCAGCTAGCTCTCCCTCGGCTCCCTTCCTCCACTCCTGTATGTCTGGACTATGATTTATGTTCTTGGCTGGGGCATTTTGCATAATTCTGAGTTTTCTCTTGGCTCTCTCTTTTACACAGTAACAGATCATAGAAAAGGTAAACAACTTAGAAACCTCTCAATAGAGATCATCAGATTTTTTTCCTAAGATTTTCAGAAAAAAATGTTTGATATATTAAGGAAGCACTGCCATATCATTGCAGTTATTAATTAACTTTTAGTTAAATTAAAAAAAACAACTTTGTCAAACTTCCTTACCATTACTTTACAATTTACCATATTTTTATTTAATAACTTATGTGGAGAAGTGATATCACAATCTTATCACTTGCTGAGGACTTCAAAAGATCTTAGTCCAGCCCTCATCCTAAAATTTGGTGAGAGAGAGGCTCAGAGACAAAGGTAGAAGTCAGGCAGAGAATTTAGTTAGATAAAAAATAGGGTCAATTTTAGAAAAGCTTCCAGAATCTAAACTACTTTGTATAACAGAGACACCTGCTGGTCATTAAAATATTTCACCGCTCAAATCCTCAAAACCATTTGTTTTTCCTCTAGTTCCTGTGCTACCCCACCCCCATAGTCTCTACACCATTACAAATTCACAGCATAAATATGATTAGAGATTCATACAAAATTATAATTAAATCATTGGAGTGTGCTTTTCACTTTGAATCTGGGGAAACATCTGTGCTAGCAAGACAACTTTGCTAATGTCACTTTAATCGAAGTGCATTAAGCTTCCTTTGTGTGATGGTAGATGCTGCTAAAAGTTGCAGTACCATACAGTTCTCCTTTACCACAAGAATAACGTAATAATAGTATGGTTAATGACAGAGACAAAAAAAGTTCTAAAACTAATATATGTGAGACACTAGGTTAGGATTTCATCTTAGAAAAGAAATATAAGCCATGATTTTATAGAAACACTAAAAGTTTATACAGGGTAAAGCCAAAGTAGGTTTACAATTGTAAGTACACAAAACATAGAGTTTATTCTTGTATTATTATTTATTAGTTATTTTCCACACAAACAACTGTGAATCTACCTTTGCCCACCCTGTATTATAATATTAGAATCCATTAAAAGAAACTGGTTTATTTTTCTTCACTGCTATAAAATCCTCGAGATAGGTAGTCCATGTCAACTACAGCAATGCTTAAAAGATGTCAGACGTAAACATGAATTGGCTGATTGTGACTGATACATTAGGATTCCTATTCCTAAGAGAACTTCGGCTCAGTGAGAATGTATTTCTTTTTCTTAAAAAATTCAGATTAGCCCTGGCTGGTGTAGCTCAGTGGATTGAGCGCGGGCCTGCGAACCAAAGGATCGCGGTTCGATTCCCAGTCAGGGCACATGCCTGGGTTGTCAGGCCTGTTCCCGGCAGGGGACATACAAGAGGCAACCGCACATTGATGTTTCTCTCCCTCTCTCCTTCCCTTCCCCTCTAAAGATAAATAAATAAAATCTTTAAAAAAAATTCAGATTAATTGAGATATGATTAAAATATGCTTTTGGCAAACAATATATAATTTGCCTTTAGCACCCCTCAGATTTTGTTTTAAAAACAAAGATTTAAAAAATATTTCAAAAACCAAGAAAAACAGTCTCTAAAATTGCATGTTGTATAAGTTAGTAAGTTAGATATTTTTTGTGGCTAAATTTGCAGTGTGGGCAAATACAAAAGTGCTAATTATAATCAATTAATCAACTGGCATTTATTAACCCTCTGCGTTCAATACTAATGATTTTAAGAGATACAGAACTGTGAGGCAAACTATTTTAAGGATGCAATAGTCTAGTTGGATGGACCACTTTATTGTACATGAAAAAATGTTGTACAACAAAAGTCATTTAAGGATAAGCTAAATTAACTGATGATGACCCAAAGTCATGTGTAAGTTCCTACATAGCACTGCGATAGAGACCAGTCAGGGAGATGCTCATAGCACTGAGAGGGCATGCGAACACAGGGCCAGGTTTGAGTGGGCAGAAGTCTCAGTACGTTCATTTGTTTCAGACAATGAAAACAACATGACGGGAAGGTAAGCAAAGCCTGGTAGGAATTTGTTCATGAGCAGGGACTAGGCCTCTCTAAAGGAGAGTGGAGTGAGAGAATAGCAAGAAATATTTGGCTTGAAAGTGAGGGCCAGTGTGGGAAGAGTCTTAAAAGCTTGGCAGAAAGTTTAGATTTGATGCATCAGGACATAAGAAAGATGAGTTTTGATAAATTCAAAGAGAGTGACGATAAATTCACTGTTTAGGGAAGATTAGTTTGGCAGCAACCTTCACCGTAAGTGGTCTAAAATAGATTGGCTCCACTTGAGTTACTTTGCTAATAATATTTGGATTCAAACTTCAGCTACAGGGAAAGCAGTTCATATATAACTTCATATATTCTATATAATGATTAAATTATTTACTTGGTGACTATGACAATAATAAATGAGGAAGAAGGCTAAGCAATAAATCTGATTCATATTGATGACCAACCTAGTAAATGAGAACCCTATGCCTACCCTCTTCTACTTCCCTTGTTTCACTCCCCAATTAAAGAATAAATAATATCAGCTTTGATAGATGTGTATTTATGGGGACTGAGAGTATGTGGGAACTTCTGGTACTTCATACTCAATTTTCCTGTGAACCCAAAACTGCTCTAAAAAATAAAATCTATTAAAAAAAGAAAGAGAGAAATAATTATTATTCTCCTTTTACTAACTAAGCCTCTCTAGGAAAAATTAGATTTGTTCTGAATTATACAAGATTCAATAAATATATACCAATAATTATAATAGAGAACATATGCTACTGTTAATGAACACCTGTTATTTGTTCATGAAATACATATTATCTTATTTCAGTCTCACAACAACCCAGGTAAAGAAGGGATTGTGATCTCTCTACTTTTGCAGCTGGGGTGTCTGAGACTCACAGCATATGGGAGAACTTCTCTCAAATTGTATCCCAGAGGTGAAGTCGGGTCTGTCTGGCTCCAAAGCTTGTAATGTCAGTATGATCCTATCCAGTCTCTCTGGTAAGGACACTGCTTGAAACATTGAAAAGATCCCTGTCCCTGCTTCATTCTCATAAAGCTCAATGTCAAAGTTAAAGGCCACTTCAAACTACACCCAAATTATAGCTTGCCAAAATGGTGGTGCTCTACTACTGCAGTGATCATAGAAAGCATGAGTACAGGTAGGAGGATTCTGGCTAAGAACTCAAGTGGCAGCCTTTCAATTCATAACTTCAAAATTAATTCAAAGTATTCTAGAGTCATAATAAAGCCTGACATTGAATAGGAGGTAACAGAATGATCTTCTAGTTTTGTTTCAGATATTTAGTTTTAGGAGATACCATTCAGGCATATGTACATTCTGGCTTGTTTTTTTTTTTTTTTTTAAGTTCTTAAAAAAATAAATTATCGACATTGAGATTTTCTTTTAACTGCTTCTCATTTTGGCATGGCTTTTCACTATGACTGATTAGTATATCCTTATATGAACAGCAAATAATTCTTGTTTTTAAAAGAGAGAAAGAAAGTTAAGGGCTGTTAGCTATCTAGGTATGCAGTCCTTTTCAACTTTGGTAATAATGTACAATAAAGAAAAAGGAAATGAATCTGGGTCAATTGGATTTAATGACAAAAGCTATGGTACGTGAGCCCTGAGTTGGGGAAAGACATCTATTAAGAAGGGCTCCTGATAGCTAACTGGGTTCAAATTTCAAAAAACAGAGCCTAGCAGCAATTTCTGCACAGGGTCCTCTCACATCAACTATCCAACATGGAGAAGCTTCTGTGCTGAGCTGTCTGCCTTTGCATTGAACTTCCTGCCTGCCCTGTGCTTCTGCAGTCTGAATTAGCCCTCAGAAAGGTTTCCTGGAATCCTATTGCAGCCAATAAGATTGAAGCTTTCCCCATCCAATTGGACCTGTGCAACTCTGACCAATCAGAGAGACTGTATTCTTACCAATCGTAACAGTGTCTTTTGGACCAAACTATGAGGTTTTGGTGTCCTCACTTTCATGAGTATGGACCAATCAGGAATTGAGGGCAGGGTCTTCTGTTCATATAAGCTGTTCCTCTCTGGCTCTGGGAGTGCACTTTCCACCTAAGACTGAAGATTGTGTTTCCCTGGCTACAACTAAAGCAATGAAGATGTCTTGCCAAAGTAGAGCACAGCAGGCTATTCCTGAGTGAAGCAGATCTGCCTCGCTGAAGAGGAGCTTGGCCCCAGGGCTGCCTGGCCCTTGGGCAGCCTTCTAGCTGGGCAGCTGCTGCTGCATCAAATTGAGCTGTTCCAGAGCAGAGCTGTTCTCGAGCAGAGCTGTTCTCGCAGCTGCACTGTGGCACTATTGAGCTGTTCCATAGCAGTAGTTTTCAATGCCATGCTGTATCACTGCTGAGCTGTTTGCACTGAATAAAGTTACCTTCTTCAGTGCACCCAAAATTGGGGATTCCTGTTGGTATTGAATTGGTGCCAACAATAGTTGGTTGACAGGTGTTTGGTCATTTTTACTGACCCTAACTAACAAGTAGAAATTGCCATTTCAAAGGTTGTCCATCAGTTCAAAACTCTGTGGCATTTTTGGCGCAGAGTTTTTAGTTTGCAACATAAAACATCTAGAGGACTTGCATTTCCAGAAGAATTGTGCAGGTTGTGCAGGGTTGGGCAAAAGTAGGTTTATAGTTGTCTGTATGGAAAATAATACAATAATTAATAGAAATATACAAATAAACTGTGTTTTGCATAGTAACAACTGTAAACCCACTTTTGCCCCCCCCCATATATTAAATATATTAAAGAGTCCTTTCACTAGGAAAAAATATGTTGCTATAAAACACCGTTTTTATTGCATGCTGGGCTCCTGAAAATTTAAGAAAAATCTCCAAGGGACTAAAATTTTTTTAAAGTTTGCTGAAACTCAAAAGGAAAGCAAAAAAAAAAAAAAAAAAAGAATCACTAGGAGGCCAGAAATGCCCTGAAGGAAAATGTAAGATTATCACCCTAAATCGTGGACCAGTAGCAAGAAAGAGAAAAGGAACCTGAAACTCGTGTATTTAACCAGGGACATTGTACAGGACTAAGTGGTTTCAGATCAACTGTCATGATCAAAGTATATCATCTCATAAGTTCTTTAATAAAGGCTTTATTTTTTAGAGCAGTTTTAGGTTCACAGAAAAATTGGGGGAAAATACAGGGATTTCTCATATAGTCCCTGACCCCACACATGTAGACTCCTCCATTATCAGCATCTCCCATTAGAGTGCTACAATTTTTGCAACTGATAAAACTATGCTGACACATAATCGTCACCCAAAGTTCATAGTTCACTTTAGAGCTCACTTTTGATGTATATTCTATAGGTTTGGGTAAGTGTATAGTAATATGTACCCATCATACAGACTACTTCCACTGCCCTAAAAACCCTCTAACCTCTATGGATTCACCCATCCCTCCACTCCAACCCTTGGAAACCACTAATCTTTTTATTATCCCCATAGTTTTGTGGGGTTTTTAGTTGGAACCACACAGTATGTAGCCATTTTATATTGACTGCTATAACATAGTAATATTCATTTAAGGGTTGCTCCATATATTCCATTGTCTGGATGTACCACAGTTTATTTATACGTTCACCTACTGAAGAACATCCTGGTTGCCTCCAAGTTTTATTATGAATGAAGGTGCTGTAAGCGTCCATATTCAGGATTCTATGTGCACATAAGTTTTCACCTCCTTTGGGTAAACATCAAGGACCATGACTGTTGAATCGTGTGGTAAGAGCATATTTAGTTTTGCTAGAAACCACCAAACTCTTCCAAAATGGCTGTGCCATTTTGCATTCCCACGAGCGATGAATAACAGTTCCCATTGCCCTACATCCTCACCAGCATTTGGTGTTGCCACTGTTCTGGACTTCAGCCATCATAATAAGTGTGTAGTAGTATCTTATGGTTGTTTAATATGCTTTTCTTTAATGACACATGACGTAGAGTGTCTTTACAAATGATATTTTGGCATGTGTATATCTTCTTTGTTGAGGTGTCTGTTAAGATATGTAGCCCATTTTTTCCAAAGTCTATCTCCCTATTGTTGAGTTTTAAGCAGTCTTCGCATATTTTGAATATTTTGAATAACAGTCCTTTACCAAATGTGTCTTTTGCCTATATTTTCCCCTAGTCTGAAGCTTGTCTTCTCATTCTTGTGATATTGACTTTTGCAGAACAGAAGTTTTTAGTTTTAATGAAGTTCAATTTACCAATTATTTCTTTCACAGACCATGCCGTTGGTGTTCTGTTAAAAAGTTACTGCCACGCCAAGCTCATCCAGGTTTTCCCCTGCTATCTTCTAGGAGTTTTATAGTTTTATGTTTTACATTTAGGTCTACTGCCCATTTGGAGTTAATTTTTGTGAAGATCGTAAGGTCTGTGCTGACACTCATGTCTGCTGAAGAGACTGCCTGTGCTCCATCATATTGATTTTGATCCCTTGACAAAGGTTAGTTGAATATATTTGTTTGCATCTATTTCTGAGTTCTCTATTTCACTCCCATGATCTATTTGTCTATTCTTTCACCAGTATTGCCTTGTCTTCGCTTCTGCAGTTTTATAGTGAGTCTTGCAGTAGGGTGGCTTCAGTCCTCCAAGTTTGTTCTTCTCCTTCAATACTGTGTTGGCTATTTTTGGTCTTTTGCCTCTCGATATACACACTTTAGAATCAGTTCGCTGATACTTGCAAAATAACTTTAATATTTGTGTAAAGAATAAAGAGAATAAAAATAGCCAACACACTCCTGAATAAGAGGAATAAAATGAAGGTATTTGCCCTACTGTAGAGATTTTTCAACCAGTGTGCTGAAAGCAATTTTAAAATATGTGATACCTGACTATTTAGTCAGGGGCACTGACCTCTTTTCCCTTAGATTGTCAAATACAAAAAAATGACAATAGCTGTCCAGTATGGAGAATCAAATTATACCTTGTCAGATTGACAAAAAATTCATTTTTTTGGTGTGCAGTAAAATTTTAGTAATTAGTTTGCATGTGCCATGAGATGAAAAATGGTTGAAAATCACTGCCCTAATAAATAGCACTATTATAAAATGATAATAATAAAAACAGTATTAGATCAATTGACTAGTGAGATAGAGTAGACAGCTCGGAAGCAGACCTATGCATACTGAAACCTGATACATGACAGAGATGGCCATCCAAAACATTATAGAAATTGTGAACTCTTCAATATATAATATTGGGCCAAGTGTTGTATGTATGAAAAAATGGTGTAGGATCCTTATCACAAACCGCATACAAATCGATTCCAGGGTTAGTAAAAACCCAATCTCAAAGCAACAGAAGATCATATAGAAGGAAATACAAATGACCTTAGAGAAGGTTAGGTGTTTTTAAACAAGATACAAAAGGTACTAATCACAAAAGGTGATAATACTAATCACATTATATTATTAAAATTTGTATCTTTAAAAGATACTATAAAGATATAAACTACAGAAAGATAAGCCATGGAGATATTTGCAACATGTATAACCTGCAAAATATTAGTATTCAAAATATATAAAGAACTTCTTTAATTGGAAAGAAAAAGAAACATATTAGAAAACATATGTAAAGCTTAATAAACAGGAATTTCCAGAGGATAAAATAGAAATGAAGAATAAATATGTAAAAAGATATTCCATCTCATTAACAATCAGGAAAATGCAACTAAATATTATCAAGATGTATCATCTGCTTTCATCAGACTAGAAAATATTAACCAATATTATAATGCCAAGTGTGGGAAATTAAAACACTGTGGTTCAATTAAAACACTGTACGGCATAGGCAGGATCATAAATTTGGTAAAAGCACTCTGACAAACAATTTGGAATTATTTTACAAAACTGAACATTTATATACCCTGCATTCCCTTACTTCTCAACTATGGGGAAATGCTTTTGTAATTCCATTAGGACAGGCAAGAATGCCCCAGCAGCATTCTTCATGATGATTATAACTGGGAACAAGTGAAATTCCCAGAAACAGGAGAATGGAGAAGGAAACTTTTTATTTTTTCACATAGTGAACAATTATATACCAATGAAAATTAAAGCTATCTAGCTACGCAAAATAGCTCACAAGATAAATATTGAGAGAAATCTGTAAAGAATAGATATTTTTTCATTGTGTTAATTTAACTAATTTGAAACTACATGTTCCAGGATTCCCTTTTCTCTGTGATTTTTAGCTAAGGTTGCTACAGGGGAAATTTATCTGAGATTTGGACGGTGAAATATTTCCCCCCCAGCAGTTTGGTATCATTCATGGGCAGTTGGAGCTCACACACAAAGTCACTGACCTTGGTGAACGACAGCGGCCAGGCCTGTAGCTCACCCAAATCCCCCCAGATCTTCTCTTTCAGCTGCACTAATTTTAACCAGGTGTGTGGCTCAGCTCCAGGGTGAAGAAAGTCACCTTATGCTTCAGGTCACCTGCATCATCAGACTGGAGGTCTGAGAGACAAACATGTTTCCGGTTTGACCCAGGCCTCTCCCCCTTCGTATTTAGGTTGCTTCACTTACAGATTCAGGCTTGGCTGACTTTGAACTGAGGAAGGCAACAAACAAACAAACAAACAAAACCCCTACATGCTCTGCTTAATTGGTTAGATAATTGTGTAAATTCTAGTCACTATGATAAATTCCTTATTTTATATCACTTACCTGGGTTTGCTTCCCTGAGCAAACCCTGATAAAACAGCATGATGCCAGTATGTGGCTAAATGTTTTAGATAACTCAAAACTAAAACTAAATAATGTATTGTTTTGATGTGTATCATATTGATAAAACTTTTTTTTTAAAGAAAGGAAATGGCAAACACAAAATCCATCTGTGGGAGAAAGACAGGAATAGAAAAGCACAGGAAAGAAATACATTGGTAGATACCATGGTACTGGGAATGTGTGGGTAAAGTTCTTAAGGTGAAATAGTGGATTCACTGGTGTTCATTTTATTGTTTGCTTTATGATTTACACATAGATTATATATATATACATATACACACACCTATATATACACTTTTGAGTGTATCAAATAATATATAAAATAAAAATAAAGCACTGAGATAAGAAGGGCATGAAAACAAAACAAAAGTTAAGAAATAAAAAACTCAACAAGAAAAGAATGCAGTGTCCAAAGCAGAAAGCACACCACTTTTCTGAATCAGCCCTAGGGAAAAAAAACTATCTTCAGAGGTGGCAGAGGTTGGAAACATGAACAGGCCCAGGAGTTAGCCACAGGTGATTATAATAATTTAGGAGTAGAGCAGGTCTTTATAGTACTCTGGGTGTGCACCAGAATAGCTTGTCTGTCCAATGAACTAAGGCTGCAACCAGTGAAGATTCCATTTGGGACAAACTTGCAGCAGGTTCCTAGCAGGGGTCTCACAGCCAGAGAAGTCTTGAAGTAACATCCCCACAAGACACTGTTCCACATGATGCAACTGAAAAGAAAAATGCTTCTACACATTTGCAGGGAACGCTTTCACTATTTTCTCATTCCACAACAGACACCAATTATCATTATTTGGCCATACCTACTTAAAAATCAGGAATAAACCAAGTGAGAATAAATTAAACAGATTAAATAAATCAAAAATCAGTAGTTTAAGAATTGTTCATTGACCATGTAATTCTAACAAAGGACACATGGCAATATCAGCAAAAGTTACAGAATACTTTGAAATAAACTTAACAGAGATTGTGTAAGGCCTACATGAGGAAAACTAAAACTGTACCACTGGACATAGAAGCCCTCATTAAATGCGGAATAAATATCTAGTTCCTATAATGGAAATCTCACTTGTAAGCATGCCATTTCTCTTCAAACCAATACATAAAATTAAAGTTTTAATCAAAATCCTAAAAGGATATTTTAGAGGAAAGGGAACTAAGTTGATTTTTAAGTCGATGTGGAAAACTCAATGAAAAGAGACAAGAAATTATCAAAATAAAGAATAATAAGTATACATTTTCTAATCAGATATAAATATTTATGACAAAATTTCAGTCATTAAAAAGCAGGTTACTGACTGTGATAATCAGATTAATGAAACACAGTAGTCAAGCAAAAGACCCAAGCACATATGGAAATTTTGTGTGTAGTAAATGAAACATTTCAGAACAGCTTACTTGGTAAATATTATTTTAACAATTACCTGTATATTTAGGAATAGAGTAGAAAATAAGTTTCATAACAGGGGTGGGCAAAGTGGGTTTACAGTTTTAAATACATGAAACAGAGTTTATTATTGTATCTGTTGTTATTTATTTATTAATTATTGTATTATTTAGTTGTATCATTTATCTCCTTCTTATTATTGTTTCATAACTTTACTTATAATTTATATTTTAGGTAATGATGGCTGGCAATTTCACCTACTTCTACCCACCCCTCTACATTACAATATATTTTGGCTAATAAGATACAAATATTAAAAAAAATACATGTGTAAGAAAAAAATATGGGAACATTCTTTAACTCTTAACTTAAGGTCTTTCAATTCATGGCATCAACTTTAGAAGCCACTAAAGCAAAGACTTGACATCATAGGGAATATAGTCAATAATATCATGATAACTATGTGTGGGGCCTTGAAACGTCAAGGGGACCACTCTGTAAAGTACATGATTCTGTAACCATTAGGCTGTACATCTGAAACCAATGCAGAATAATGTTGAGTGTAAACTGTAATTGAAACATAAATAATAATAATAATAATAATAATAATAAGGTTTTAAAATTAAAACCTTGACTATGTAAAAATTTTTAACTTCAATGTAACAAAAGATAACACAAACAAAATAAAAACCAAATGAAATACTGGTAAATGCCACTACAGCAAATAACTGAGAATTTCAATATGAATATCAATAAGTATCTACAAAATGATAAAATGACTAACTAATAAGTAAAGGCCATAAACAAAATAAATATCAATAAGTTATAAGCATTAACAAAGATTTTTAACATCACCAATAAACACATAAACATAAAAATAAAGCAACTGTGATTTAATTCCCCTATGAGATTAGCAAATATTGATACTGCGAGGCACTGGCCACAAGGCAAGGAGGACAGTGGCACACACACATTTACATACAAGACTATAAGTTGGTATCGTCTTTGAAGAGCAAATTAGTAACATCTATCAAATGCTGAATGTGTATAGTTTTTAACATCTAATTAGTGATGCACAGAAATAATTGTAGATGAAAAGACAGATGGGAAAGAATTTCCTCACAGATTATTAATAGCAAAAAGCTAGAAATAACACAACTTTCCAACTGTACAAAAGTACCCAACTGTTTAAATAAATTACAGTGTATTAGTGTACTGGAAAATTACATAACTATTGGACTGGAACAGAATTATGGGTAACAGCATGCAAAGACAGCCACTATAGGTTGTTAAGGGAGATATGCAAATTACAGAACAATATATATCATATGAACACATTTCTGTTAATAAAAATTTACACTATGTTATATATATCTATGCAGAAAAGAATTCAAGAAAATATACCACATAATGAAATTGGATTGTTTGAAAGGGAAAAGTTTTTTTTCTAAGGTTACATACCACTGAATTGTTTAAGTATTTTATAAGCTATATAAAGAAAATGTTTTCAGCTGGCCTAAAATTTAGAAAAAAATTCACATAACAAAGGAGAAATCTGGGGCACAGTACATTACACCTAGTTCTCTGAGCTCATCATCTGCATGAATAAAACAACTCCTTTCTAATATTGAAATTCCAAAAGTATATAGCAGTGAAAAATAAGGTTAACCCTATCTCCTAGAATAATGCAAAAGACAACTTTAAAGAAAATGGACAACCAATTTTGCTAAAAATGTATTTAAAAGAGTCCTAAAGTTAACCTAAAAGAGTCCTAAGTAAACCATATTACAAGTATTATTTTCTCTACAGAAATTTTGGCCCATTATCAATTAAATATCTTTATTTCATTTAAGTGAAAACAAAATAAAACAATGAGGCTGTGAATATGTCCCTTCAATACATGGAAGCATGTTTAAATATAAATTAATATCAAAAAAGTCCACTTTTCGCCAAGATACACCTTTCTTTAAAGCAGTTATAACACATAAAATTATTTGGCTACTGTAGCAACTAGTTACTAAATGTCCAGGCTCTCCCAAGCAGGCCATCTGAGCACAGAAATTCCTTCCTTCTGGTTCCTTATGGTGTGCACAGTGTCTAGGAAATGGTAGTCGAAAAATAAATATTTATGAAAGGGATAAAGGAAGGAAGGGAGAGAGGGAGGGTGGACAAAGGGAGAACAGGAGGGAGGAAGGAAATGGGTCACAACGTTTTAGAATAATAATAAATAAAACAACTTTTTAAAATTAAAATGGTAAACAAACTCATGTATAGATCTACATCCATAACTATATCTACTATAAATGGACTAAACATTTCAGTTAAAAAACTAATATTGTCAAACTTCATTAAAACATAAATCCAATTAAATACTATTTATAAGAGACACATTCAGTATAAGGATATAGGAGAACGAAGAGATAAAAGATGGAAAAAAATGCACTAAGCAAATACTAACCAAAAGAATGCTGGCTTTGCTGTATTAATATTAGACAAAGCAGGGCTAGAACCAGGGAGGCAGGCAAGCACAAGTGCACCAGGCACTTGTATGAGTGCCTCCAGAAAAGTGAGGCATCTAGGGTGCAAAATTTAAGGAGGCACTTCTCTCAGGATCAGGCAAGTGCAAAGTCTATACCAGTGTAGTGTCTCCTTAAATTCTGCACTACATGTCTGGCCCTGAAACAAAGTAGGCTTCAAAGCAAGAAGTATTACCACATATAAAAAAGGATATTTCATAATATAAAGGATAACATATTAAATTTGTAGATGCCTAAAATATGAGCTTTGAAATATATAAAACAATAATTGATAGAGCCTAAAAATATACGTACAAATCAGTAAAACCCATAATTTACATGAACATTTTAAGATACCATTCTCAGATATAGAACATGCCTTTGTCATCATGTCATTCTCTCTTTGTGTCTCTAGTCATTTTCTTATTAAGGACACCAGTAGTATTGGATTAAGACATCACTCTACTCCAGGATGACCTCATATTGACTAAACACGTGTGCAACAATCCTACTCCAAATAAGATCACCTTCTGAGGTACAGGAGCTTAGGGCTTCAACATATCTTTTCTTTTGGGGGGCATGATTCGACTTATAACAGATGGCTACAAATGACATTATTTTCATTTGTATTTATTTAAATGTGAATAAAGTAATTGCCTATTTTTTCTTTCTGTTAATTGCCTATTCATACATTTTCTGGTTTGTCGTTTGGGTTGTAAATATTTATAGTTTGAGGAGCTCTCTGTAAAGTGAGGAAATTAATCTCTCTTGTGCATCGTATGTATTTAGTATTTCCTCAGTCATTTGTCTTCTGACCTCACATATATATTATATATGAATAATTTAGAATCTATATAATCAAATTTATCTTAGTTTAGTTTTTCTTTACAGCTTCCAAGTTTTAAGTTTTAATTTGAAATACCTCTTTCACTCCCAAGTTAATAAAGAAAATCTATTTTTTTAAATAAAATCTTTCATCCATCTGAAATTTATTTTAGTGTTAAGGTGTATTATAACTTTTATAGAGTTAATGATTTGAATAGCTAATTGTCCCAGGAACACCTATTGAATAATCCATTTCTTCCTTTCCCCTCATTTGAAGAGAATGCCATCATTTTCTTTGGTTTATCATCTATATTTCTTTGTAGTATAATTTTTTTTTATTTTTGCAGCTTTGTCATTTGTTTTGAACATATGAAAGGTTTATTCTCTTGTTAAATGCTTGTTCTTAACTATTCCAAATGAAATTTGTCACTTTTTCAAATTACAAATTATCCAGCTCATATTTTATTTGACATTTCATTGAATATAAAAATAAAAGGAGAGCTAGCATATTTAAAATAAGAACTCTCTTGCTAGCGTATTTAAAATAAGACCATAATAAGACAAATTATGGTCTCTAAATACCCCACCTCAGTAAAAGGAAGTAGGGCTCCTTTGAAGTATGGTTAATTATGAGACACAAATAAATTAATTAATTAACTAACTAATTAATTAATAAAATAATCCTAAGGCATCTTTTCAGGACAAGTAGCAAAGAAATAAGGAAAGCCTATTAGGGTTGTGTCAAAAGCACTCGAGAAGGAATTTGAAGCTGCTGCCATTGGCCAAAGTTAAGACATTCTAAATATCAAAAGGGCAATAATTTAAATCGATTGAAACATATAACACTATACAACAATAACTGTAACAATGAATTAATTGGTCACCACAAGTTAACTGATTATTTTTAAAAGTAGAGAGTAAAGTGAATAAATCAAGAATGAATTTTGTCTTTCTATATAAACTATACCACTGGGTAATCAAATAGGAAATGAGAGAAATTTCTCTTTATAAATATATTCCAGATCACAATAAAAGAAGGAAAAATAGAATAGTAGTTTTTAATGATTAACAAATTCATGAGCTTGGGCATTAATCATCACCTAAAAGAGAGACAACCACACATTATTTGTCCCTGTAATAGAAAAACAGGTGACTGAAGACAAAATAATCATGCTAGAATAAAAAGAGCCTAATTTAGATCAAACCTCCATCTCTAACTAGTCGTTTATACAACTAGAGACAAAAAAGAGACAAACATGTTTACACCATGGAGACACTGTCAGCAAAATTCAGACTGTGGGAAACCTTAAAGGACAACTGATTTTCTTTTAAAAAAAAAAAAAAACCGCAAGTTGTAGATTTTATTTGAATTTGAATGCAAAGATACAAACTGGGAAACTATGTAACATTTATAAATCAGTTGGAAATTTGAGCACAATATTATTGTGTTTAAAAATTATTTTTTAGAGATACTTAGTGATTGACAAAAGATTGTTTTGACAATAGATTGACAAAACAATCAATCTATTTCCTTCAAAGTAATATGAAATCGGGAAAGGGTAGAGATAAATATAAAGCATGATTAGTCACTAGTTGATAATTATTGAATCTGATAATGGTAATTAAATCTCCCTACTTTGTATACATTTAAACTTTTCTGTAATAAATGTATTGAGTTTTCCTACCCAAGGTATTGTCTTTTCTTTCACATACATACATACATACATACAAGATCTGTCCTGCAAGTATCCAGCCCTGTAATATTAAAAATAGAGATATTTATTGAAGAAGGTACCAGACACATTGTACATAAGACAATGATGCCTCAGTCCTCTTCCAAGTAGGAACCTTAGGACCTCACACAGTTCTCCCAGTCACCATCAGCTACCCCATCATATTTTCCTGAATCTCACTGACAGTCAGAAATCTCTTCCCTTACAAAGGTGAGTTTAGGTTTGGGAAAAGCCAGAAGTTTCAGGGCACCAAATCTGGGATGTAGCAGGGCTGAGTCACCTGAGTGATTTGATGTTTTGCCAAAAAATTCTGCAGGATTCGTGATGTGTGAGTGGGTGCATTGTCATGATGAAGCTACCAATGACCAGTTGTCCATTATGACATTCTGAATCACTGGAATAGTTTCCATGGAAGAATGTTCAAATTCAATGCAAAATCTGATGTAGATTCACTACTGTACTTGCTCAGTCATTCTGAACACAATAGCCACACAGTACACATGCTCACTCAACAGTGTCTACCAACACCACTGACGAGTACAGCAAAGTTGTCATTGTTCAAGCATGCACATTCCAGTCCACTCTCCTTGGCTGCCAGGTTACACTGTGCAAACCATTCTCATTATGTTAACAATGGCTGGACTTTTTCCAGACAGACCTTGTATTTGTCATTTCTTGTGCCATTTCTTCTGTTATTCTTAAATGTACTTCTATGGATTTTTTTTTTTCTACTGTAAATGAGATCTTTCCAGCTATCTTTTTTTAACTGGTTGTTTGCATATAGGAAAGTTATTTTCAAACAATGTTATTAAATAAACACCCTATTTGATTCTTACTATTTCTCAGATATTTTTGTAGTATTGATTTTTCTATGTGTATAATTGTTATAGACTAAATAGTTGTACCCTTTGTCCCCATTTACATGTTGAAACATAATCCCCAAAATGATGGTATAAGGAATTTGGAGCTGCAGGAGGTGACTAGATCATGAGGGTGGAATCCTTATCAATAGGACTAGTGCCTTTATAAAAGAGACCCCACAGAGTTCTACTTAAACTTCTATTTTTTTTTTATTTCCATGCTATATAATCCCTATTAACTCCCTGCTGATAAAAATGAAGAAATCAGTATATCCACATTTCTTTCCATATTCCTCTACTCATCCTTATTTCCCATCTGGTGTTTTCTATTCTTTATAACATTACCATAACCCTGAGAAACAACTGGAATAGTTTCACCAATATTGTTATCTAATCAATTCATGGCTCCTCTGATTGTAGGCAAATGAGAAAGGATCAGTAACAGCAGCTACTTCCAATTTAGATGATTTAGATCATGACCTTTAGGACTTTTGAGATGATAAGATTTATTTTATTTATTTTCCATGACAAAATTTAATGTAATAATTTAGTTTTCTGTAAGCATTTGAAATCACATACATGTAAAATAATAGAGACTTAGATACAGGACTTTTTCATTCACATGTCAACAAACAGCAATATTCAGACTGTTCATATTCACCTTCAGTGCCTTCATCATCACTAGTTGAGTCACTTTGGTGCAAGGCAGTTTTCCAGAATGCATCTTTTCACTTCTAAGTTGTTAGATGGCAAGTGCTTTTTTAAAAAATTCAATCTTTATTGTATTCTTTTCCATTATCATTTAGTTCCCTTATACCCCACACCCCCAGCAACCTCCACACAGTTGTCCATGTTTATGAGTCCTCTTTCTTTTTCGCTCAATCCCTCTACCCCTTAACCGCCATCCCACTAGCTATCATCTGCTCTCCATGTATGAGTCTGTCTCTATTTTGCTTGTTAGTTCACTTCATTAGATTCCACATATAAGTGAAATCATATGGTATTTGTCTGGCTTATTTCACTTAGCATAGTGTTCTCCAGGACCATCCACACTGTTGCAAAAGGTGAGATTTTCTTCTTTTTCACAGCCAAGTAGTATTCCATTGTGTAAATGTCCCATAGTTGTTTTATCCACTCATCTATTGATGGACACTTGGGATGCTTCCTTGTCTTGCTGATTGTAAATAATGCTGCAATGAACATAGGGGTGCTTAGGTCCTTTTGAATTAATGTTTTGGATTCCTTCGAATATATTCCCAGAAGTGGGGTTGCTGAGTCAAAAGGCAGATCCATTTTTAATTTTTTGAGGTATATCTCCATACAGCTTTCCACAGTGGTTGCATCAGTCTACATTCCCACCAACAGTGCATCCACATCCTCGCAAGCACTTACTGTTTGTTGACTTATTGATGATAGCAATTCTGACAGGTGTGGGATGATATCTCATTGTAGTTTTAATTTGTATTTCTCTGATGATTAGTGACATTGAACATCTTTTCATATGTCTGTCCTCTTTAGAGAAGTATCTATTCAGGTCCTTTGCCCATTTTTTAATTGGGTTGTTTGCTTCTTTGGTGTTGAGCTTTGTAAGTTCTTTATAAATTTTGGATATTAACTCCTTATCAGAGGTATTGGTGAATATATTCTCCCATTCTGTGGGTTGTCTTTTATTTTGTTGATAATTTCCTGTGTTGCACAAAACTGTTTAGTTTGATATAGTCTCATTTGTTTATTTTCCTTTGTTTCCTTTGGCAGATAGATTCAATAAAAAATTGCTAAGAGCAATATCTTGAGATTTTGCTGCCTATGTTTCCTTCTAGAATTTTTGTGGTTTCAGGTCTAACATTTAAGTCTTTGATACATTTTGAATTTATTCTTGTGTCTGGTATAAGAAGGTGGTCTAGTTTCATTTTTTTCACATATCTATCCAAATTTCCCACCATTTAATGAATCAACTATCTTTAGCCCATTGTATGTGCTTGCTGCCTCTGTCAAACATTAATTGATTATAAAGGCATGGGTTTATTTCTGGGCTCTCTAGTCTGTGCCACTGACCTATGTGTCTGTTTTTATGCCAATATCAAGCTGTTTTGGTTACTATAGCCTTGTATATAGTTTGATATTAGGTTCCTCCTACTTTGTTCTTCTCTCTCAGGATTGCTCTTGCTTTGTAGGGCCCTTTGTCATTCCATACAAATTTTTGAAATATTTTTTCTAGTTCTGTGAAATATATTATTGGAATCTTGATAGCATCAAATCTATAGATTGCTTTGGATGGCCTTCAGTTTATAGTTACCAAGAAAATCAAGATCTTGATCCTATAATTATGTGGAATTAAATTCTGCCAATGAATTAGCAGGAAGCAATTCTCTCCTAGAATGTCCAGAAAGGAATGCAGCCCTATTGATTTGATTTAGTTCAGTAACACTTGTATCAAATATGTGAACTATGGAATTGTAAAATAATAAATTTGAGTTGGTCTAAGACACTAAGTGTTCAAATTATGCATTCTTTATAGTTATACTGAATTATACTCAAATTATACTGAATAGTACTCCCTATAGACACAGAACATATACCTTTTATGTTTTATATTATAAAAGATTTTTTAAAAATTTCAAAAGTGGACAGAACATTATAATGACTCCCCATTAACCATAATTTAGCTTCATAACCATCAACATTTTCTTAACATTTTTTTAAATAGACTAGCAACCTAGTGCCAGTTTATTCCCCAGCAGGCTGACCCCTTCTCAGCAGGGAATGTTTGATTTACATCTCAGTTGAAATAAATTTCAGCCCTCCAGGATCACAGTTACCGTGAACTTAACAGCCAAAAACTCTCAGAAGCAGCCACGAAGTACTACCAGTGACCAAGCAGTGAGAAAAATCAGGTCTATCATAGACTAGAACCTGAAAAACACTATATGGCCATTACACGTTACAAGACTTGTCTATGAAAGCGATTGCTACCATTTAGGATTTAAGTCAAGAGAAACCTAAGGTGTTCTTCTTTTTATTACTAATGGTCCACTGCAGTGTTAGCGATAGAGGTAACGCGTCCCTGATCCCTTGGATAAACCATCTGAGCTGAAAATTGCTTGAATTAATTTACCCTGAAATAAGAATAGAGAGGGCTGAGGATCTTATTCTAGTTTCAGGGGCGCCCGAATGGGCAGAGGAGTGTTATAGGGAGGCTGGTGGGGCATTCGGAAACCTTATCTCAAGTCCATATGGCAGGCAAAGCAGCTCAAGTAAAAAGGTAGAACGGAAGGAACAAAGACTGCAATTTGGCCTAGTACGGGGAACGCTCCCCCTCCCCTCTCCCCGCAAACCCCCTCCAATTCCCAAGCCCCAAGCCCAAACCAAATGGACAGCATCCTCCATCTGAGAACGGTGGTGGGGGGGTGGGGAGAGGGCAGGCTGAAACTACACTTCCCAGAAAGCAAAGCGGTGGGGCAGTGCTAAAGAGGAAGTGAGTTTACAACGCATATTGGCTCGAGGCGCCTGTGGTTTGATTACAAACTCCAGTCCTCCTTCTTGGCTTTCCTCCACCTCAGCTCAATTGGCTCAATAGTTCTTGAGGGCGGTTCAGTGGTCACTGGCAGCAGTTGAATGGAGGCTTTCAGCCTCGAGACCTCACGGTAAATAAAGTCCTTTCTCTGGTTGGAGATGTAGCTTCTCCTTTGGCGTCAGAGCAAGAAGACTACATTTCCCAGGGGGCTGCGGGGCTGCCAGGCGGCTTGGGGGCGGTGCCTCACGTCTGGTACAGTCATCCCAAACCTCTTCGGCGGGACTGTGATGGCTGGGGAGATGACAATCCTAGGTCAGTGACCAAGGGGGTCTCTGTTGCTGTTGTGGACACTGGAGCATTTTGGGGAGGCCAGGATGGGTGGGGGTGTTTGTCACACCTCTGGATCCAGCTGGCGCAGCAGGAAGGGTGCCGGAAAGGTGATTTAGAGGCGGTTTTAGGCTGTTCGGAGATCCGTTTGGGGAGTCGCTTCTAGGATGGCCCAGGCCCGAGTAGGCCCACCATTGTAGGGCCGGCAGCGGCTTTCTGCGTACATTCCAGGGACATCGGGCCTCCGGAACAGCTCTTTCCAAAACAACGTCGATTTTGGTTCCTTGGATGAATTGGGGCCTTTGAGAGGCAGCAAGAACGTGTGTCTCCAGCACCCTTTTGTGGGAGGTGGGCAAGTAGCCCCAGCAGCATCCTGATCTGTAGATTCCAGGATTGTTGAGTTTTGAGAGATCCGGGCCTCTCTGATGTGTAGTCAGTACAGTGTTCTTTCCACCAGTCCTGATCAGGAATTGCCCTCCATCACAAGAAGGTGATGAAATGCTTCTGAAATTTCCTTTTGCACATAGGAGCAGGAGGAAAGTGGGGTTGGCACTTGATTTCACTTCTTTGAATTAAATATTTATGAGGATGAGCTAACAATTAGTAAAAACAGACTCCTATAAATTGGTATTTTAGGCCATGTGTAACATGGATGGACAACACAGGAGGTTAACACAGCCTCGGTAAACCAAATATGAAATTAATTGTAATATTCGAAATGACACCTTTTTTCACCACTTATGTTTACAATAGGCACAGCCTTTGTTCATACTTGTTATTCTCATTAATTAATAATTACAGAACATCTGCTGTTTGTTAGGTGCCCTACTTGGTACACTGCTTGGTGTGTGGGATACAAAAATGGACAAAACCTGCCCACAAGGAGCTTGCGTTTATGTTGTCATCATCAAGGTTACAGGGCACACTTCTATGCTTCCTTCCTAACTATTCTGTAAGAAGTGTGTCGTTAATTGATATTTTAATACAGAAAAAATTAACTGTTTTGTTATGAAGTGACAGTTTTAATACCCAAGCAACTTTCAAAATCATTTTATCCAATTTATCCATTTCATCCTAGTGAAAGAGAAAAGGAGGTAAGGGGATAAAGAATTTTAGGCTTTATCAATTTTTGCTGTGGGAATTTTAATAATGGAGTTATTTTTAATAATGATAATTAAAGCTATTTTAAAGCTATTTATAAAGCTGTAAAACCTAAGTAATCAATTGATCATGAAATTGGATTATATCTCACTTCTGCTCCAGATGAATGAGTTTTCCTGTCAATATCAGCACAATTTTTTTGAAGATGTTATTTATTTATTTTTAGAGAGACTGGGAGGGAAAGAGAAAGAAAGGGAGAGAAACATCAGTATGTCCATTGCCTTTTGTGCGCGCCCCCTACTGGGGATCTGGCCTGAGACCCAGGCCTGTGCCCTGACTGAGAATAGAAGCAAGACCCTTTGCTTCGCGGTCTGGTGCTCAATCCACTTGGCCACACCAGCCAGGGCTCAGCACAATTCTTACCAACATGTTTTTTTATTTTTATTCCTTTATTCACCCATAGTGAAGTACACAGATTTTTTTGTGTTTTTTTGTTACCTTATTTTGCATTCTTTTTAATTTACATTGTGAAAAACTCGATGTTTGAGAGAAGAGTTATCTGTCCTATAAAACAAAATATTTTGAGAGTGTATTTTTATTGTTGTTTCGAAGAGTGATATTAAAGGGACTTTACTGTAATACTTCATCATATTGTACTAGTTTGATAAGACATACCTTTTAATTTGCCTGTATTTCAGGATCAGCTGTTTTGACTCTCCTGTTGGCTGGCTATTTGTCACAACAGTATTTACCACTGCCTACTCCCAAAGTGATTGGCATTGACCTTGGCACCACCTATTGCTCTGTTGGGGTATTTTTTCCTGGCACAGGAAAAGTAGAGGTCATTCCAGATGAAAATGGGCATATCAGCATACCCAGCATGGTATCCTTTACCGAGCATGATGTTTATGTGGGGCATGAAAGTTTGGAGCTGGCAGATTCAAATCCTCAGAACACAATATATGATGCCAAAAGATTCATAGGCAAGGTCTTTACCCCAGAGGAACTGGAGGCTGAAATTGGCAGATACCCATTTAAGGTAAGTAAGTAAGCTAAAATCTATTTTAATTTTAGTTCAACATATTATTTCAATTAGTGTTTTGGCTACAAATTACAAAACTTTCTTCAGCTGACTCAGTCTGCCTGGAAGTTATATTATCACATATAATAAGCAATTTCACAGGTCCAGCATGAGTCAATTCAGTGGCTCCACGCTGCTATCAGGGACTTAGGACCTTATATTCTTGCTCTACCATCCTTAGAATGTCACCTAACTTTCATTGTAGCTTGAAGGCTGATGAGGCCTCATGTACTATGTGGATGGATGGCTGGCTGGGCGGATGGGTGTATTCTCTTCATTAGTATGTACGTATTGAGTGCAAACATATTTGTATACATAAAAAATATGAATAGGCATGCTGTTCGATGAGTTGTTTGAACCTCATCAACGTGTCACAGACAATTAGTCAATATATTCACATCATTATTTTTCATGGTTTCATGGAATGATTTGTGGTTGCAAGGAATGACTATTCGACTATTTAAATTAGCCCCTATCAGTATACATTTTATTTTTTTCCTAATTTCCCACTAATGTTGGCATTTCATTGAATATCCTTGTACATATATCTTTTTATAGTTCTCTGATAATTTTCTAAATTTTAATTCTAGAAGTAGGATGGGTCAAATGTACGCAGGTGTTAAGGCTTTTGATTTATAGTGCCAAATTGTACACTGAAAAGGTTTGTGCTGTCAACTGCTGATTTTTAGATTGTGTATATCTTCACTAGTTATTATTTTAATCTTTGCCAGTAGATAAATAAAAAGTGGTATCTTGTATTAATGACTGTTACTTCTAATGAGGTCAGAATTAAAAATTGCTTTATTGGCATTTTTATTTTCTTTAGTGATCCATTTCTTGTTCTTTGTCCTAATTTCTTTTGGGTTGTATATCTTTTCCTTGATGACGTAAAATACATTTGCAGTATGTTTTCAATAGTTTTGCCTTTTTTTTCCTGATGATACATAATTATTTTTTGAGCTGACAAGAGCATCAATTTTTTATGTAGTAAAATTGTCTCTTAATAAAATTTTAAATGGTTTTGGATTCTTTATTATGCTTACAGTGATCTTTCTAGTACTATCCACTGTTAATTTTTCTTAATGCTTCTCCACATGAGTATTTTGTTCTTTTAAAGATTTAAATGTTTATTTCATATAAAGGTTTTTCTTGTAAAATACAAAGTGGGATTTTATTATATTTTTAAATTTTATTTTATTTTATATTTTAGAGAGTGGAGAAGGGAGGGAGAAGGAGAGGGAGAGAAACATCTATGCAAGAGAGAAAGAGAAACATCCATAGGTTGCCTCTCAAATGCACCCCAGCTGGGTATCAAACCGCAGCCCAAGCATGTGCCCTGACTAGAAGTCGAACTGTTGACCTTTCAGTTTGCAGAACAACATCCAACCCAGGGGGAGATACAAAGTGGGATTTTGAATGATAGGTTTTAAAATAGATAGCTATATCAGTGCTGCTTATTGAACCCATCCATAAAAATTCTCAATTTTGTTACCCATTTTCAAGGGAGAAAAATTCTCTGTGCATTTTTTAGCTTCTTTCTTAGAAACTCTTAATTTATAATCTTTCTTATGTAGTGATAAAATAATATAAAGTAATATAAATATATTTTCCCCTAAAGTACAGTTTTGGGTACATTACTTATTGATCCAATAGTTACATTTTTGTTGTTGTTGTTCATTAGTTTCTAATGTAATCTGATTTTTTGTTGTTTTTGTTTCATGTGGGTTCTGTTACTGGTATCTTTGGACCTTATTTAAGTAGTGTCTGTAGCTTGTTTTTGTTTTAGTCATAGAGGTAAAGTACTTTTTGGAACGTCAGGTTTTCTTGATTGAAACCTAATTATATAGTGTAGAATGACAGGGGTAACATTCTTATATCTTTTTAAAGCAGACTAATTCTCTTTACTGTCGTTGATGGTAATGTAGTCTTCTCTCCTGGTGAATCTAGACTAGCATGTTTTAGAATTACTCTTTTATTTTAATGGAAAACTACATTAACAAGGATAATAAGCTAATACATAACACATGTTTTCATGGAAACAAGAATGTAAGTGATACTTGATTCTTGGATAAGAACATAATGAAATACTAAAATTATTCCAGTACTAAAGTACCAGAACATTATTTCAGTTATCAATTACTTTTGGAACAAGTTAATGTTAAGAAAAGAAGACCTTTAGTCAGATACATGATTTAGCATCTGTTAGTCCCTATATTTCATCATTAATTTTTTTCTTTCATTTAACAACTATGTAATGAGAATCTATTATGCTTCAGTGACATGCCTGGTGATAAATGTTTTATTCTGTTATCAAAACTATGGTGTGGATTCATCTTATAGATTTTAAAGTATAACTTTTAATAACCTCTGATCCTAATAAATGTACTTGATAAATTACAAATTAATTTTATGACCATGTAAAGATAAGTTTTGATTAAATACATCTGGTATATATATGTGTAAGTGTGTGCATGTGTGTGTATATATACGTATACATATACTTTCACACTTTTTTCTTTGTAAATCCTACTCACAGGTTTTAAACAAAAATGGAATGGTTGAGTTTTCTGTGATGAGTAATGAGACCATCACCGTTTCCCCAGAATATGTTGGCTCTAGACTATTATTGAAATTAAAGAAAATGGCAGAGGAGTATCTTGGGATGCCAGTTGCCAATGCTGTTATATCTGTACCAGCAGAATTTGATCTAAAACAGAGAAATTCAACAATCGAAGCTGCTAACCTTGCAGGTAACATTACCATTTCCTTAGTTATATTTTTATCAAAATTTTCTGAGGTTGAAAATCTTCTCTAGTGAGATACATCACTTCGCAAACCATAACTAAGAAAGCTCTGTAGCACAGTGTGAAATGTGTGTATCACCACAACCACCAGTCAGGCACATGCAAAAAACCACTAGAGAACATGGATACATGTTAGAAATGATTTTTTTCTTCTAAACTGTCTTTAATAGTAAGATGAATATAATATTTTAAAAAGTTTGAGGTGGGGGGGATTCATTTGACACCATTCAACAAATACTGAGTGTCTCAGTATATTCCTGTTCTCAAGGAATTTATATTGAGCAGATAAATCCCTTATATAAATGCAAATCTGATCTGATACTTGTATAATCAGATAAATTCCTGTTCTCATGGAACTTATATTCTATTAGAGGGAAACAGAAGAATCACCGTTAAACATACATGTATTATGGGGTCTCTCACCTTTATCATTATCGATGTGTGGGGCTGGATGATTCTTTGTTATGGGGAACCGTCCAGTGTACGGGGGGATATTTTGCAGCAACCCTAACCCCTGCTTACCAGATAGATGGGAGCAGAACGCTCCCCACCTGAATGGTGACAGTCTTTTCTCCAGACATTACCAAATGTCCCTGGAAGGATAAAATGGCCTGTGGTTGAGAACTGTGATACAATGGCTATCAGAAAATAACATACTGTGGAACAAAAGAGCAGCATAAGGGGATAGGATTGCTGGATGGTCAGAGATTAGAAGTCTTGCAGGTTTTAAAGCAAGTGTTTAGGTAGGCCTCATTGAGGAAGTGACATTTAGGCAGATTTAAAAGAAGCAAGGTAGGTAGCCAAGGAGATATGTAGGGAAAGTATGTTGCAGGAGAGAGAATGGCCAGTGGTGCAGCCACAAAACGTGAATTTGCTGTGACATAAGAAGATGGACATTAACCAGGGGCCAGGGCCAAGTGAGTGATGAAGTCAAAGAACTAAAGTGAAGGGTATTATGATCTTTGAATAAATTCTTAAGAGTTTGAATAGTTTTTATGGCTCCTGATATAGAAAGCCATATTACTTTCCAGACTACTCATGTAGCGGTTAGTTTAAAGAAGGAATTTTGCTGGAGGAAATCTGATCTTTTACTTGCACGTACACAACAAATCAAAATCAGATTTGCTATATTATTTCAGATTTACATTTGAGGGTCTTATATTTTAAATACTTATTACGAGTATTAAGAGAAGCTGTGTGGACATCTTATTTAGATATTTCTTTTTATTATCTTCTGTTTATTAATTTTTCTTTTTAATAGTCATTTTTAAAAGAAGAGCACAGTAAGCTTATCTCATTTACACAGCAGTTTCTTAAAGTATGTAATAATTAAAGTTGTATTGCTCATAAATTCCCAGGTAAATATGAAAATGAGAAGGGCTCAGATTTTTTTAATAATTAAGTATTAAGAATAGAATAGTATATTCCATTGAATCTAGGCTTTTATTTTATTATATTATAACCTTTTAGAATAATTTTAATGATACCCATTTAGAGAAACTGGTATTTACCCTTTCCATTTTATTATTTTTATTGGGTTTGTGACTGTTCTTTCTCATTGTTACTCAGTAGAGTTCATGTCATAGAAGACAGTTAACATATGAGGCTGAGTGGGAAGGAATTTCTTAATTGTGTTCTCTCATGAGTTATTCTTTCCTCTAACCAATCATACAGGACTGAAGATCTTAAGGGTAATAAACGAACCCACAGCAGCAGCTATGGCCTACGGTCTCCACAAGGCTGATGTCTTTTACGTCTTGGTTATAGATTTGGGTGGAGGAACTCTAGATGTTTCATTGCTGAATAAACAAGGAGGAATGTTTCTAACTCGGGCAATGTCTGGTAAGATAAATATAGGGAGACTTAAAGAGATTCAGGCACATTAACATATCTAATGCATGAAGTGTTCATTTAAAAACTTTTTTCATTATTCTTTTACTTCATTTTGGTAATCTTCTGTATATGTAATTTTATACTACCATTTCTGTGTATTTACAGCAAAAAGTTAAGTCTCAAAAATGACCAGGCATCTATAAGTCAAATTAAAAGAAAAGCTACCACTGCCAGCGGTAGCTAACTGAACCAATACTTTTCATTGGCATGGCAAAGGGAACAGAAGGAAGGAAATGCTTTTAAATGAAGGATGATCAGTTTATTTCATTTGATACTCTGTTCCACAAAATAAGTATCATTAGTATTCTCTAGGAAGTGATAGGTTTTTGTATTCCAAATCTTTTAAAAAGTTTTTTTTTTTTAATTTATCTTAAAGAATAATAAGCCTGTTTGAAAAGTGGAGCTTTAAGTTACAAGTGGTCTGACTTCTGTATTTGTCTTCCTCCTAACTAGACACTCTGTAGACCCAATTGCAGTGCCGGGGGTTCATATTACATTGCTCTTTTCCTTTTTCCATCTTTTTTTCCCCCTGCTTTTCAGCTCTTAAGCAAGCAAAGGATTTTTTAAAAGATAAAATGCCTACTGGTACTTTTTACTTATGAGAAGGACTGTCTTCTGTTGAATAATGATATTTAGTGTCTCTAAATTGCTACTTAAAAGCCAGTCTGTGTTCTCAATCTCTATTTTCTGAAAAAATATTGATATCATTGAGGTACTTTCTTCTACATTTAAAAAATGTAACACAGATGTTCACTGTTCTTTTAGTAGTACACATTTGAGTTAAAATCATTTCAACCCAGTTATTTGTAGCCAGTCTTTGTATAAATAAAACCTTAATACATTAAATACAGACTTTGTTATTACCATAATATTATTTTTATACATGCACACTACACAGATACATGTATATACACATATTTGAATAACTATAATGTAAACTTTATTTTTAACTTAGGAAACAATAAACTTGGAGGACAGGACTTCAATCAGAGATTGCTTCAATACTTATACAAACAGATCTATCAAACATACGGCTTCCTACCCTCTAGGAAAGAGGAAATTCACAGATTAAGACAAGCTGTGGAAATGGTCAAATTAAATCTGACTCTTCATCAGTCTGCCCAGATGTCAGTGTTACTAACAGTAGAGGAAGAGGACAAGAAGGAACCTCAGAGTGGTGCTCCTGAACTGCCGAAGGACAGACTGTCCCCAGAAGATGGCCACCATGCGAATCACAGGTTGGGAGCTGGCCTTTCTGAAAAGAAAAGTGGAGAAAGTCAGGTGTTATTCGAAACAGAAATATCACGGAAGCTCTTTGATAGCCTTAATGAAGATCTCTTCCAGAAAATACTGGTACCCATTCAGCAAGTATTAAAAGAAGGCCACCTGGAAAAGACTGAGATCGATGAGGTGGTTTTGGTTGGGGGCTCTACTCGTATTCCTAGAATCCGCCAAGTCATTCAGGAGTTCTTTGGAAAGGATCCCAACACATCTGTCGACCCTGACCTGGCAGTGGTGACAGGAGTGGCCATCCAAGCAGGGATCGATGGAGGTTCTTGGCCTCTTGAAGTCAGTGCTTTAGAAATTCCCAATAAGCATTTACAAAAGACTAACTTCAACTGAATTATGGAGGAATGATTATTATTTGTGACCTTGTCTGATGAATCCTTTTTATCAGACTACATCCTCCAAAAAAAAAAAAAAAAAAAAAAGTCCCTAAACTATCTCAAAAATTTACCTAAAAGGCAACATTCAGATATACAAAAATTTATATAACATTTGTTTTATGCTTGAATGTGACCAGATTGGTCCTATTTAATTTTGGAGAAATCCCATTCCAACGGATACTTTCAAATGATAGAATTGAGATAAAACTCTAATAGGATCACAGGTGGCTACGTTTTCTGGATTCTGGAAGAAGATAACCACATGCACTTAAAATTATATTCTGTAAACATTGCCTAGTGCCAATTATAGGATTCCCAGTTCTTACTAAATTGTCTTAGCAGGAGCTGGTAATTTATTTACTTGGTTGTCACATGTAACTAAAAATTTGAACTGTACTTGAAGGATAGTGTTGATATCAGGTACTTGCATTGGCTGGGAGACAGCAGTATTATTAATGTAAGCTGCATATGTAATATTAACTGCCATACAACAAAACTACTTTCACAAATTCAGTATTCCATTATGTGTCCTATCCATGTAATCTGCCTTATCCCAAGTTTTAAAATATAGTGGATCAATTTTTCTTTCTAAAATTTTAATACCACGTAGTAGAAATAACCCAATTTATGTATTTTAGATCCTTCATCTGCTATGCATCATTCTCTGCTTGGATTTCCATGATTCTGCCTGGTTAACAAACAATGAGGGATTTTTAATTGTACTTTTAAAACATGTTAATGTCACAATGAGAGCCATCATTACTATCACTTTTTTGTTATCCAAGACTTTTGCAACATTGGTAAACAGCAATAATTGGCCACAGTATTTGTTTTATATTTTTGTTTTTGTTTCTTTGTTGATTTTCAGTAAGCCTTGGAGAATGTAGCTTGCATTTGATTCAGTTTCACTGAGATTTCCCCCATATTTAAGTTTCGAATGAGGAAAAATATGCTCATTTATCAAGAACCTTGCTATTATTCCCTACTATCATTTTAAAGTAGTCACACTTGAACTGTTTTTAGCCTTAAGGTTAGTGTGTGATGACAGCAGAAAATCCTAGGATATTGGCAATAATGTGGAAATGTAATGTGGAAGGAAGTGTGGAAAACTTTCCACCAATCAGCACTTGCAGCAGTTTTGTTTTGCTCTGTTTCCTTTTAGAGAAGCTACAGGGACCAAAAAGAAAATAACAGTTTTGTTTCTGCGATGCCCATATTATGTGAAATATTTTTTCCTTAATAGAGGCATGCTTCATATCAAAAATTATACTCTAGTCAAACATTTTTGTCTGTTTTATCCATTGTTGAATTTGAAATTTCAGATATTTTCAATCACTGAAAAAGAACTAAGCAAACTTATTTCAGCAACATCGGAACATAGCTTCTCAGTAAAAAGTTGAATGTTAATATTTTTTGCGGATTAAAAAAAGCTTTCTTAGCAATGAAATTGCTATTAAAAATACAACTTCAAACACTTTTGTGTACAGAAAATATCTGAAGTAGGTAGATAGAAAAAGTAAAATGTTTGTTGACATATTTTAGGACTAATGGAGAAATGCCAAAGATGAATCCTTCACTGCATTATTCAAAGTGTTCTTTTGGACTTCATGTAAATCTTTAATAGATTTTAGAATTGAAAAAAGATCTTTTTATGAAAGTCTTTGAAAGTTTAATTTATCAGACTCTTCACATACAATATCAGCTCAAACCTAAAGCATTTTAAGATTTTTTTTTTAAACTTGAATTTTTCCAATATATGAGATAGTTTAGGACAATTTGTTAACACTTTTTAGAAAAAACAGTATGCCAAATAGGACTGTGAATCTCATACTCTAAAACTGGAATTTAAATAATTTGATTGCATCTGGAAATTGTAGTGGCAGTGTTGGAATTGGGGGCAATAGTTCAACATATTCTCTATACTTACACCTTTAAAAGATGAAGTAATGTCTGCCTTCAGTCATAGTTTAGGAGGCTATATATATAAATAGACATGACATCAATGTAGTTCATTTAAAAGATAAAAGTGCATACTGAAAGTGATCATTTATGCGTAATAATCTGAAGACACTTCATAAAACTACATTTTGGTTGTACATCTAGCTAGTGTATTTGGTGGTACATAACTTTTAAAATATTAACTGTCTTGTATGATTAGACTGTGAATGAGTAATTTATTTGTATCAGGAATGTTTTGGTACTGTGTTTTCACCCAAACCACTGACGTATCTACAGATACTGCTGTGTATATAACATGTATTGTGCATAACAGATTGTGCCTCTTAAATTTGTGTTCATACAGGTCATTCATATTTTAATGTAAATAAATATGACTTTGCAGTTTGTTGTAAACTGCGCACTTTATTTTTTCATTCAGGACCTGGCCGGAGTAGCTTTTCTGAGATATATGGATAAGAAAGGAAGTGAGGATAGAGCTGATCTGATGCTCATTGCATGTGACCTTAGCAGGTGTTGGCTAGTTCCCTGCATCCTGCCTGTCCCTAGAATTGCATACGTTTCTGTTTGCTTCCCTGATTTGGAAGAGACAGTTCCTGTATTATATAAACACTGTTTGCAGAATTATGAATATCATCAATTCATGGCTTTTGATTATAATGAAGCCAACACCTAAACTAATTAGTTAATAAATAATTTTGCATAGACTACTGTAATCCTTAAGTTGATAATTCTTTTTAATTTTCTAATAAAGTTTGTATTTTATGTATAAAAAAGAAATTCATTTGATTAATGTAGCTTTTTCAACTGAGTCCTTAAAGACTTGTCTCTTTAATGCTAATTCCTATGATTCCTTCATAGTTATTTTTTACTCCCATTACTGAGGGACTTAAATATATGAGGAAATATAGGGATACTTCCATATTTATTTCATTTAACAAATGTACAGTGCCCTATTGAGGTAGGCAGCCTCTAACATGACTTCCAATGATCCTGACCTGGTGTTCACTTTTTTGTCATTCACATCCCGTGAATTTGAGAATCCTGAAACACCAATTCAAAAGAACCTATGCACCCCCATGTTTGTAGCAGCACAATTTACAATAGTCAAGTGTTGGAGCAGCCTAAGTCTCCATCAGTAAATGAGTGGGTCAAAAAACTATGGTACATTTACACAATGGAACACTGCAGGAAGAAAGAGGGAGCTCCTACCCTTTGCAACAGCATGAATGGATCTGGAGAGCATTATGCTAAGGGAAATAAACCAGGTGGTGAAAGACAAATAAATGCCTTATGATCTCACCTGTAAGTGGAACCTAATCAATAAAAACAAGCAAGCAAAATATAACCAGAGACATTGAAATAAAGAACAAACTGACACAAACTGGGGATAATGGGAGGAGAAGGGTTGTCAAGGAACATGTGTGAAGGACACATGGACAAAGCCAAAAGAGGGTAGGATTGAGGTGGGTATGGGTGGGGGGGAAATGAAGACAGCTGTATTTGAACAAAAGCATAAAAGAAAAGCATAACTTTCATAAATCTGTTTTCATAAAGTCAATTAGTATTTTGTGTACATTGTCTATCAGTTTTATTTACATGAAGAATTCATAATATCAAATGCATGTGTTTAAGTAAAAAAAGAATTTGGCAAGATTTGATGACTCACTGCTAATGAATAGAATAGGGCAGATGTGCTTGGGAAGTCACTTCTGAAATTGGGCTATAGGAGGACTGGTTTCTGTACTGGGTGCATGTGCTGTTGATTGCTATGAAGACCAAGGTATTCTGCTGGTGAATATAGATGGGGAAGAGTCCCTGGAAGATGAACAGGCATGCTAGCTGGCAGCACCACCTTCCAGCTATGTGAGACAGCTTTCTTGAAAGTGAACCATCCATCCCTTCCTAGTCAAGGCTTCAGATGAATCTGCTACACTTGAAATTTCAATGTAATCTCATGAGAGATCTTAAACCATAATCACCCAGCAAAATGCCTCCCAGGTTTCTGATTCATGGAAACTGAGATAATACATTTTTGAAGCTACTAAAATTTTAATTAACTTGTTTTTCAGTAATAAATAATGGAGTGCTTACTATGTATCAAAACTGTTCTAAATATATTAGTAACACTAACTAATTTAGTTTTATTCTAGCAAATGCATGAGTTGGTACTACAGTTATTCCCATTTTCAGATAAGGAAATTAAGGCACAGATCTGTTAGGTAATTTCCCAAGGATTATACAATAAATAAGTTAGAGGCATGATACAAATCTCATCCATGTTTGACCCCAATACTGTGCTACTTTATCCATCCCATAATAAATCCACATATTACTTTTTTCTGCTCAGTACTAAATACAGGATAGTATCCATGAAAGACCTTTTCTTTACCAGATAATGTTAAAATTGAAGGTTTAGTGCTATTTAATCCTTTCCATTTCTGTCAAGCAAAGATTTTCTAAATACAAAATGGAGATAGTACCTACTTCACTGGATTTTTGTGAGTGCTCTTTGTATTACATTCATGAGATAAACAAAAGATTTCTCTCTTTGATCAACTATGAGAACAGCATGTTCTCAGACTGGCAGGTCTGTAAATAGCAAATGAGCAGCCCCAGTCCACTAGTCAGCAATCATCAACAAGAGAAGCCAGTCAGTTTTTACCCATTTCATACTCCATACCTTGGCCTCATTAACCCAGAGACATAGCAGTCACGTGAACTACCAACACAGCCTTTATTTTCATAAAATTTAGAGAAATGTGACAACACAGCCAGAAGTGTCCTGATTTCTGTATTCTACACAGATGGTCCACTTCCTTGTGAGATGACAGCTAGAAAAGTAGGAACTAGGAGAACTAGAAGGAAGATCTGCCCTGACTGCTACCTTTTCAGTTTTGCTTAATCTCAGTGAGTGCACATTGTGCACTACTAGGGACCACGTCTTGTTTTGATCTCCAGTTACCTCCAAGTTGCTGTGTATAGAGGCTTTCATAGACATTGGCTCAGTGTTTGCCATAGTGTGTCCCATGATGTAGTTGGGTTATGGTTGGTATTTAAATACTAGCTAACAATTTTCTCTATATGCCAGACACTGTCCTAAGTTTTGTGTTATCTGATTTAATTTTAAAGATAATCTTAGGAGGTAGATAGAACCACTGCTACAAAATAAATCCAGAGAAGAAAGTTAATTTGCTCAAGTTTATACAACTAGAAAGTGGTGGAGTCAAGATTTAACATAGGCATGCTGATTCAAGATCCTGAACTCTTTTTAACTACTATATATATTTTTATTATTTTTGCTAAAAGAATAGCCCTCTAAATCAGTTAGGACTATTTATTATTTCTGTTTTATTTTTTAATTTTTTTTATTATTTTTTAAATCAGTTTTTTTAATCGTTGATCTTGTACAGTTTTCTGTCTTTTACTCCCACCCCAGCCCACCGCCCCAGCCCTCCCCACCTCCCTCCCATTTCCACCTCCCATAGTTTTTGTCCATGTGTCCTTTATACTTGTTGCTCTAAACCGTTCCCCTTTTCCCCTGAAATTCCCTCCCCTCTCCTCTCTGGTCACTGTCAGACTGTTCTCAAATTCAGTGTCTTTGGTTATATTATGCTTGTCTGTTTGTTTTGTTGATTAGGTTCCTGTTAAAGGTGAGATCATATCGTATTTGTCTTTCACTGCCTGGGTTATTTCACTTAGCATTATGCTCTCCCGTTCCGTCCATGCTGTTGCAGAGGGTAGGAGCTCCTTCTTTCTTTCTGCTGCATAGAATTCCATTGTGTAAATGTACCACAGTTTTTTGATCCATTCATTAACTGATGGGCACCTAGTTTGCTTTCAGCACTTGGCTATTGTAAATTGTGTTGCTATGAACATAGGGGTGCATAGGTTCTTTTGGATTGGTGTTTCAGGGTTCTTAGGATATAATCCAAGCAGTGGAATTGCTGGGTCAAAAGGTATGTCCATTTTAGTTTTCTTAGAAAATTCCATACTGTTTTCCATAGTGGTTGTACCAGTCTACAGTCTTCATTTACATTTGAACACTGCATTTGCTATAAAAGTAGGTTTAAAAGTATATGAAATTGCCAGTATTCAACTGTATTTTGACCTACAAAAATGGCTGATTCATATCACTTAAACTAGTATTATATTTGAAGAAGCACCTACCTCTCCCCCAAATTTTAATTCCATTAACTATGCCTGCACAATTATTGGTTTAAGCATCTTTCTCCCCTGTTCTTGAACTATAGACTCTTTAAGTGGCTCTCCTAAAAATGAGACATCTTGCCTTGGCCACTGGGCCTCATTTGGTTGGAGCATCATCCTGTAAACTGAAAGGTTAAGAGTTAGATTCCCAGTCAGGGCACATGCCTGGGTTGTGGGCCAGATCCCCAGCTGGGGATATGTGAGAGGCAACCAACCGATGTTTCTCTCCTTCCATCTCTCCCTCCCTTCCCCTCTCTCTAAAATCAATAAGCATATCCTCCAGTGAGGATTAAATAAATAAATCTGACATCTTGGGAGAGAACTGGCAAAAGCATCATTGGCTTTGTAGTCACATGGGCCTGGACTTTACATTTTATTGGCCAAGATGCTCTTAGTATCTTACTGTGTTTGATAATATAGGGTAGACAATAATTCCTTTCTTATGATTTTTTAGTAAATATTGAGAATAATAAATGATTCCAATGCCTCATGTGTTCCTTGACATATAGTAGGCTCTCAATAATAAATACTTTCATCCTAAAAGAATTCAACTTAATGCTGCTTAGGCTTTTCCTCTCTCAGCTAAGATAAATACTTTATTTCTTCACATTGAAATTACAATAATTATTTTCTTATTTTATTTTGAAGTTATAAACCTTAAACAAATCAATCATTGAATAAATGTGATCTCTGTGATCCAGTTATTTTAAGTGCCCTACACTTTCCTTCTAGTGTACGTCAGGGATTGAACATGCTTGATGTATACTGATGTGGACTCTGGCCAGTGGGGTCTGTATGTTGTGGCTGTGATGAACAAATTCACACGGACTACAGAAGTCCTGTGGAGGAAAAGGGACAACACGGCCACTCTCTGAGTGAGAGAGGGCCCTGACCCTGCTTTTATTGCTTTTCTGGGCATGTTACATCAAGGATGGTCTTCATTTACTGTGCACAGATTTGCTTTTAGATGGTTAGCTTTTACAGATAACAAAGGAGAGGAAGTTGCTAATTATTACAAGGAAAAAGGATATTTGCAAATGCAAAGGAAAAAGTGTTGAACTGATTAAACTCCATCCTTGGGAGATTTAGACTTCAATAAGTTACTTTAAAGATATGCAGTAAACATTTGCTGCCTCAATTCAGGGTGAGGCAGTTTTAGCAAAAAGCAAGCCTCATAGCAGCCTGGGTACAATGCAGGCCTGATTCCCCACCGGAGAACTGATCTGTGGGCTTGGGTCCTATGTGCTGACTCACTCCTTGTCAGTTTTCCGAATCAGGGGCTGGGCTACATTCACAATGCCATGCAGAATGGTTCCCTATAGTACATAATTAAAATTAGAATAAAGTATTAATGTCTTAAAACAATAAACTATATCTAAGTAATTTTGGCTCATTTTATATATTTTAAGTATAATATATGGCATATATATCATATATGTGACATATATATCATATATATGATACATGTAACTAACTGTACAAATCCCAAGTATTAACCTTGATGATTTTCACAACCTGAACCAATTCTCAGATCCAGATCAAGAAACAGAACACAACCATTACCCCAGAAGCCCACCTTGTACACCTTTCAATCATTATACCACCCCTTGAAAGGTAACCAGTATCCCAACTTCTAGGAGTACAGATTAGTTTTTCCTTTTTTAAAAATCTTTTTCTGTAAATATAATTATGAAATCATATAATAATATTCTCTGGTTGTGAACTTCTTTCACTCACCATTATGTTTATAAAATTCATACAAATTGTTGCTTGCCTGTAATGTTTGTTCTTTCATTCTTATAGTTGTATAAAGTTCCATTGTGCAAATATACCACAATTTATTCAGGTGACTGTTGATTTCTCATTAGATTTTTAAATTATTCAGTGTCTCTGATTGAGTTACTATAGGTATAAAGAGGGTAAAACAATGTTTTATCTGATATTAGTGAAATATATAGATCCTTTTATTAATGGAATTCAACAGATATTATTCAATGTTTCCTGAATACAAAACACAGTGGCAGACACTTCTGAGGTTGTAAAGACAGAATGATAATTCATCACATTGGGAGGAAGCCTTAGATAATATAGAGTTTATAAATATAAGGCAACTTTTTATAAATCTAGGAGATAACGCAAGTTTATACAAGGTGGTTATATAGGAAGAAGAAAAGCAGGACAAATAAAATGATCAATTGATCTTAACGAAGATATTTAAAATATTTTCCTAAAAAATAATTTCCTGACAGGAAAACACCACTAAAGTTTGAACATTTCAAATTTGAAGGACAGTTCAGAGAAATAAATGTTATTTCTATTACAGAAAATTAGTAAATGAAAAGAGCCCTTCAAAATATTAATCCTATAAATCAAAAATCTTCTCATAATTGTATATAACTTGATACATAACTTACTGAGTTTATTTCAGCACCCCCCAAAAATTCCATAAAAATGTTGTTTTTAGACTCAAAGTAAATAATAAAAATGTTATAAAATACTATTTTTAAATAAAGTATAACATAAATTCAGTTAATATATAGTTATTCTGTCCAAGAAAGCAGCTGAGTAACTCAATATTTTTTATGACTTCTCCTTAATTTTATATAGTGTACAATGGCTCAGCACATATACATATGTATATAAGCCATGCTGTTCTAAAATGCCTAGCCATTCCTACTACCATTGCGTGTTGGGTATCAACTATAGGAAAGGCATTATGCTAGGAACCTAACATACAGAAATGACTACAACGTCACACATGCCTTCAAGTAGCTTTAGTGGGGAGACAGACTAAAAAATTAAAATGAGTATGGCCTCTGTCATGATAAAGAGGCTAGTAAGATTACAGCAAAAGAGCATTGAGATAAGACTGGAGAATAGAGGTGGGAATCAGGGGATGCTCTAGGAGGAAGTCACTCCTGAATGAAACTGGAGACTTAAGGGGTAAATGACACTTAGCACTTTGAGCATTGAGAAGAAGGCAGATTCTCCAGAGGGCATGAGTGAAAGACAGAAGACTAGATGCAGCCAAGGATGGCTAGAACTTTTGTGCTCACCAGCATTTCCGCCAATGTGTAGCCAGGGGCCTGTTACCTTTGTGCAAATTCCCCACATCATTATTTTTTAATATATTTTATTCCGTACAATCAACATACAGTTACAATTATTTATTTTGTATCACTGAATTTTGTTATTCCATATTCTGTTAGCATTTCAAAGAAAAGTCCTTCTTGGTGTATCGAATCGTGTGACGTTTTAAATTCTATAATCCCTCCAGAGCCTAGGAAAAGCACAAGAATTCAGTTAGGTAACCTATGATCAGTTTCCAGTTTACCCTTTTTGTTCTAGCTAACGTAAAGTTTACATTACTGTTTAGATAAGTCAGTACAAAATATAGGTATTATTTGACTCAGGACATATTTAAATTTTTCTAATATCCTTTTAGCATTAAGATATTCCTCTAATTATTTTGAAAAAATCTACCATACTATTAGGGGAAACTTCATTTATCTCAGCACAGATAAAATTCTTTATTAGTGGCAAGGAATTAATGTGCTTAATATGTTCAATAGCTATCTCTATAGAAATTATTTTATATCTAAAAACAAAGCATAGCAGTCCGAATCAATGACAGAGCGAAGTCTTTGAGCAAGTTGCAGGATGCTGCCATGGGAGGAACACCTTCCTGATCGTGGTCTGCACCAAGTTACCAGTCTCAAAACCGAGGGAGGTTGTTGCCTCATCAAGATAAAAATTTTTGATTTTTGAAGCAATGCATGACAAGCTGTCATTGACCAATGCTGTTAAAAAACAGTAAAATAATTTCAACAGTAGACTTCATGGTCACGCACTTTCTGTTCTAAAATTTCAATTATATTGTCATTCATTCTTTTTTCCAACTCACACATTCATTCATTTTTTTACCCAAGAAATAATTCATTGAGTGATTACTACATAACAGAAACTTGTTCAAGTTCTGAGAGTACAGAAATTAACAAAAGAGGCAAAAATTTCTATGTAGAGTGTACATTCTCATGAGGAGACATAAAATATAAACAATATAAGTGAGGAGAATGGATAGTAATAAGAAGAATTCAAACATACCACTGAAAGGCAGGGTGTAAAGTGGGTGTGGGATGGACAGTTTAGAAGGGTGTGCCAAAGAAATCCTTACTGAGAAGTGCCTTTTTATTGAAGACCTGGAGGAGGAGGAAACTGATCCACATGCAGATTTCTGGTGGAAACTTGTTCCTGCAAAGCGAACAGCAGAATGCCTAAGCCAGCTGGAGCTAGGCTGACATCTCCATAAAATGGCAAGGAGACCAGTGTAGCAGGAACAGAGGCAGGAAAGAAGAGGGAGTCATGCCCTGCAGGCTTGGCAGGATGGAGCTCTCTGGTACTATCTGAAGGCACTGAACAGCTGCAAAGATAAAGGAGCCCCTTACAATATTATTTTAAAGAATAAAACTGTAAGAGTAGGAGTCTTCACAAAAGGATATTCAGTTAAATAGTGACTTCATAATGCATTGTTTTGTTTTGTTTTTCTCCTTTTACCAGCTGTTTATCAGCCAGTGGCTACCATTTTATTCATTGTCTCTCTCCCTTAGAGAGAATCAGCAATGGTGGGCTTCGAACAGAGCAAATAATGTCCTTGGTGGCTCAGGAGTGATTTCCTTTTGGGGCCAACTTAAATTTCTAAGGAGCTTGGAATGAATAACCTGGGCCAGCTCTGTTCTTAGCAGCTCACCTTAGATTTTCACCTCCTTCTGGAATGCTTTCCTGGGAAGGGTCTATACAAACTCTTTTAAGTGACACAATTTCAGCCCCTAACAGCTCATCATCAGAATACGTATCTAGGGGATTCAGGTTCATTTGAAGGGTTCCAGAAAATAAAACGAGGTCCTCTAGAATAAAATAGTCACTGATAATCTTACTGTCCCATGAAAAATAAATACTTTCTTTAAATCAGACAGAGAATGAATAAAGAATAAAGCAAATACATAAATTTAAATAGTTATCAAATCCATTTTATATGTAAAACAAAATCAGAAGAAAGTCATACTGATAATTCAGATTAAATTGTTATAAGCTTCCTGATATCCTGTCTCCTCCTCTTATTAACTATATCAACAACAAGCACAACAATAATGATGATGACTGCTGCCATTTTAGTCAGTGGTATATTATAATATAAAATATAGTAAATATAAAATATAATATGTATATAATATTATCAATCAGTTAACTAATCTAGAAATGTGGAAGGTAATATCCCCATTTTGTAGATAGTAAACTGAAGGTTCCATATAGCTCTTGTCCATGGCCACAGAGAAGGTAAGTGGTTGAGAAGATTCAAGAAGGAAAGGTCCATGCTCTTTCCAATATACCAACATGCCTGGTGAAACTACTTTTACTACACTTGTATTTATTTATGAGAAGAATGAATAATGACCCTTTTCTTCACTGAATTTTTTACTTGCCAAAATTCTAGATTTTACAGAAATTTGTATTGAAGCAAATTCATGAATACAAGTATATGTTTAAATGATATGGCAAAGATACAGTATTTTAAGATACTTGGAGAAGATTATACACTGTACAAAGATATTTCATAAGTGCTAGGCTTAAATCTCACATACCAAACTGATTAAGTCATCTTTGACTGTGGAGGCATATTCCTGAGCCAATTTGCATACTTGTTAATGATCAAATTCCTTTGATACCACAAATGGTAAAAATCAAAGGACTTGAGAAAAAAAGATATAATTGCCTTATCACTCTTTTCATTTTTAAAAAATATTTCTAAACTTTAAGTCACAAGAGTCAAAATCCTACATCAAACTACCAATTAAGCAAAAGCCTCAGTAATACTTTCTTCCAAAATATACCAGTGAGTTTCAGTCTGATCTCTTCATTTGAATTTTATTTGCATTTACTATTATGAAAGAAACTGGCAAAGGGATGTACTGATTTTTCAAATAGGTTAATGCACTTAGGAAGAACTCTGTAGAGTAAGAGTGTTTAATAGGATTCAATTACATAGTGATATTTCATAATACATTTAAAATGACCTGGCTTCTAAAAATGAATTTATATGTTTGGCAGGAACACATTAAAACAAGGAAGTTCATCTGGAGGGAGTTAAATAAGCTCTACCTGTGAAGTAATAAATTTGCCATGAAGGTCATGAAGTCCAATGGTTGATACATCAATTCCATTGATAATCATTTTACCTCCTATCTCTCCACGATTCCAATAATCAATTTGACAGTATTAATTTGCCCACTTCAGTACTTCCACAATTCTCATCTTTAATGGAGGGATCATACACAGTTTGCACTGTACTTTTTGTAAAGGGACTGGGCCTTTGCACTGACAACAAATACAATAGGTACCAGGTCAGTTGGGATCTAATTTTGCCCACTGTAATAACGTCAACTGTCATGAAAAATGTAACTACTAAGGATCAGTTTTTACCCATATACTCCTTACTCACTGGAAAGGCTCCAGCTGATATGTGTTTTTCCCCTAGTTTTGAGTAATTTAATTGCCACCTAACTAGAACATGCCATCAAGCACAGGTAAAGCAAGTCATCCCTGAACCATCCAAGGGTTAGCCAAGCTAGTAAGGGTGTGGGCAAAGGAGACACTAATAATGGGATGGTTTTACTGGAATTTCCAAAATGAAGCTTCTGTACCCACCCACCTCCTTCCCTAGTAACAAACAAGCAAACAATACCAAGGGCTTAAAACGCTTTGCCAGGTTAATTAAAAAAAATCTAAAGGAATGCTTGCAAATATCCTTGGTGTATTGAACCAGCTGCTGCATCAAAAATATTGAGGATGGATATAGATAATGTCTGAGGGCCTTGGATTCCTGGCCAAAATAATCAGCTTGTACTAAATATCTAAGTGACTGGACATGTTCCTTTGGCCAGGAGAACTACAGTGATCTCTTCTGGGTGTTGATTCCTCTGTTGGTGTTAACAGGCACATTAGGCAGAGAGACCATGAAGGCAGTTAGTTTGCCCTAATAAAGGATCTTAAATCTCACAAACTACATGAGAAAAACCAGGAATCTGTTGAATTAATTGGGGTAATTAAAGTACCATAATGATTTCATTTGCTTCAAAAATATTTCTGTCCTTGATGTCATTGTAGTGGACCTGGTTTAGAGGGTTAGAAAAAGATGTTTGGGGCCATGAAAGAGAGGTCCCTGTAAAAGGGAAAGTAAGACAATGTTGTTATTATTTTTAACACTTACTTATATGTAAAATGTATTTATGAATAAGGAAATTATATATTTTTATAAAACATTTTGAGAAATGTGGGAAAGTGTTAAAGAAATTAAAAATTATCTAAAATCCCATCATCTAGAAAGAACCATTATTTATGTTGTGTAACTATTCTAATATTTTCGCAATGTGTATATCTGTTTTCTTTTTAAAAATACAAAATTGATAAAGTTTTGGACATAGTTCCTGTTAACTGCATTACCTCTGAAGCATTTTCCCATCTCACTAAAAGTCTTGGAGAACATGATGTCAGTACACAAATATTGTCTCCTATGGATTTGTTGTAGGTGACTGTTATCTTGTTGTCTTATTTTTGCATTTCATTTAATAAAGAAAGTAAAAATAATGTTTACTACTACTGGATATATATCCTCCCCCAAATGAAATTAATATCTCAAAGAGAAATCTATGTTATGTTCATTTCAGCATTATTTATGATACTCAAGATATGAAACAACCTAAGTGTTTGTCCATAAAGAAATGGATGAAGAAATATGTATCTATCTATCTCTATCTATCATCTATCAATACATACACACACAGAAACACAATGGAATTCTACTTAACCAGGAAAAGGAAGGAAATCCTGCCTTTGCAGCAACATGGATGAATCTGGAGGGCATTATGCTAAGTGCAATAAACCAGACAGAGAAATACAAACACTGTTTGATCTGACTGATACGAGGAACGTGAGAATGCCAAACTCACAGTACCAGAGAATAAATGGTGGTTACCAGGGGCTAAGGAGTTGGGGGAATGAGGAGATGTTGGTCAAACGGTACACATTTCCAATTATAAGATGATTAAGTTCTTATGACACGTGGACATGGACTAAAGAGGGAGAATGTGGGTGGGAGAGGGTGTGCAGAGTGGAGGGGAATGATGGGGGAGAAATGGGACAACTGTAATAGCATAATCAATAAAATATATTTTAAAAGAAGACGATTAAGTTCTGAGGATCTAAAGTATAACTTGGCTATGATAGTTAATAATACTACTGTACTGTATACTGTAAATTTGCTATGAGAGTAGATCTTAAGTGTTCTTACCACATCCAAAAAGCCTTCGGTAACTATATGAAGAGATGAATGTGTTCATTAACTAGATCGTGGTTATCATTTCACAACGTATGTGTAGAGCAAATCATCATGTCACTTATTTTAAATACATACACTTTTAATTTGTTAATTATACCTCAAAAAACTGAAAAAATATGGTATATTAAAATCATAATTAATGTCCTTACATTTTGAGTAATTTAAAAATATATATTTTTATTTACAGAAGAAAAACTTATTCTGTAATACCCACTACATGTCTTTGTTAGTTTGATATGAAGTTTGAAGAAAAAAAGTATCTTATATTCATTATAATATTATACTTTGGCTTTAACAATGAATGCATTCAGACAAAAGGGAAGGGAAAGTTATGCAATATATATGGTACCTTCTCTTTTCCATGAGTTTGGAAAGTGATATCTTGTATTGCAAAACCAAGATAATCTCAGTACTGTGCCTGCTACTTAAAAAATTCCACAGATCCCTTGTTGAGTCATTGTGATGGAGGCCTTTTAGACACTGCCTTGGGTGCCTTAAAACACAGAAATATTTTTAACTCTAATTACAATAAAAATACCTTTACTCCAAAAAATAATCTCATGCATAAAAACCAATGTGATAAAAAATGTTCATAGATGTGATTTTCTGAAAATAGTTTTAAATGGTACCAATCTAAAACTTCTTATCTATGTATGAGAACATCTTAGAAATCAGCTTTTAGAAATAACAAGGCTTTCCATATGCTTTCAACTTATTAAGAAAGATCTTCCAAAAGCCTATAAAATGCTGAAGATAATCTGCTTGAAACTTTAGCTGAGATAAGGACAGTTTGTCATTCATTTCCTAAATACTGTTTGCTATTCCAGTCAGTGCTGTAGTTGCTGGATATTCAGCAGTGAGCAAAACAGATACAAATTCTTGCCCTTACAGAGCATACATGCCGGTGGGGAGAGCCAGAAGGAACTACATAACATATTAGAATGTTAGATGATGACAACGCTTTGGAAGGCAGAAAAGAGATGAAGTTAGTGATGGTGGTATAATTTCAAGTAGGGTGTTAACGAAAGGCTTGGTTGGATGTGGTAAGGAAACAAACCATATGGATATGGGTAGAAGAGCTTTCCAGGCAACAGGAACTCACAACATGTGCTAAGGACCTGATATCGTTTGGGGGCAGAAGATAGATTGACATAGTGTACCATATATTAAAGGAATATAGTATAAGAAATGATGAATACCAAAATTCATGGGATGTACTTCAAGAAATGTAAATCCTAAATGAGAAAATATTGTGCAAAATGTTACCTTTGGTGCTTATCATTATCTTTCACTGAAAGGATGATTCTTCTAACTTTCTGACTAACCCTGTACCCCTATTCTTGTAAACTTTACTTTCTTCTAAGACTACTCCAAACAAGGTTCTCCAAGGTTGTAATTCATACCTAATTCTGAAAGTCAAAAAACTCTGATAATTCACTTTTTTGTTGAGTTTAGTACTAAGCTATTTGATGGCCAACTTGATCTTAACTGATGTAGGGCTCTTTAAGGTTTTTATTTAACCCACTTAGGTTGTACATCCACATATTTCACTGCAGAACAAGTAGGTTGACTATGGAGTTATACCACAGTCCCTGCAATTTAGAGGGTACAACATTTCCTTTCTAAAAGCCTAATTTCTGAATTCTGAAATGCAACTGGCTTCAAGAGTTTTGAATAAGGGATGAAAGACATGTGTCTAAATCACCTAGGCTTATCTTTTATATAATATGGGATTAATTTTGAGCACTTTAAAGCATTTTCCAGTTTAAAAAATCATTAACATACTTATACCAGTAGTGCTTTGAAGTATAATATAAAACAGAGCTTAAGGGGGAAATTTAAAAGCAAAGAAGGAGCAGAGGATATATCCCCCTCAGAGCTTGCATGATTTTGCTTAGTTTGGGCAAAGTGGATGGACCGACCATGGTAAATAGGAGCCCCATCCCTGTTTCACAATTTAATCGATCAGGATAGGAAAGAAGGAAACTTCTGGGTAACTAAGTAACAGCAGTAGTTTCTTGGTCTTTCAGTACTCAGCCTTGGTATCAGCCTGTTCTGTCTCTGATCTAACTTAGAACTGCAGAGCCAGCTTCCTGCTAGTGGCAAAAGAGGGAAAGGAATGAACCTCCAATATAACCCAGATTGGCTTCTCATTATTTAATTAATGCAATCTGTAATTCAGACAGGCAAAGAAGAGGAGAGTTTAACTAATTGGATTATAAACATACCATGTACCACAAAATCATTATTACTTATATTTAGGGCATAGGATGTGAACAAACAAACTATTGCTGAATCTATAGATTTACCAGCCAGCAGAGCAAGCTGTGCAGCAAAGAACACCATTAATCTGCCAAGAAATTCAATTATAACACCTGTAATAATGGAAAACATTCCTGAACTGAGATGCAAAAGTTTGGGTGCACTCAGTCTGAACTCTCCTGTGGGAAAAGATGAAGTAAACATCAATAGCCATTTTCTTTTCTTTGTCACTTAAAACTTAAATATAGACTTGTTACAATAATGATAGATTAAGAGAGTTCTCTGCATAAAAATTCACTTTACTTTTGCAGAACTTTGTTTTAAAATTTAATCAGATTTAAAAATCAAGTAAAGGGATTCTAGTCAAGATGGTGGCATAGGTGAATGAGGTACTCAAATCTTCCCAAAACCACATCAAAATTACAACTAAACTACAGAGCAACTGTTGTTCAGAACTGCCTGAAATCTAGATGAACAGAAGTCCTATAACTAAGGATGTAAAGAAGAAGCAATATTGAGATGGTAGGAGAGGCAGAGATTTGGAATAGGCTGGTCCCACACCCACGTGTGTGGGATAAATAAAGGGAGGAATATCTCAGCCTCCGAGGTCCCCTCTGAGATGTGACAGATCCCTGCCCCACACCAGGTCCCCCAGCCAAGGACTCCAGTTTTAGAAAGAGCAGTCCCCATAACTTCTGACTGTAAGAAGCAATGGAGATTGTGGCTGAGTGAGACAGAGGGCTGCTGGAGTCACCTCTTAAAGGGTCCATGTACAGACTTACTCAGACTCACTTGCTCTGAGTGCCAGTGCTGGGACACCAGGGACATACAAGGAGGAATTGAATCATCTGGCATCAGGGCAATAGCTGGAGGAGCACCTTTCTCCCTGACAGAAGTGCTGGCAGAAGCTATTGTCTCTTTGCTGAGCCTTCCTCCCACAAAACCAATAGGCAGATGCCATGACCGACTCTCCATCAACCTGGTTCACACTGTTTGCATGACCCTAGTGATTCACTGAAACCCAGCCCTCCCCCAACTTGCAGGCCCACTCAAGTGGCTTTTCCATGTAAATGGCCTCTCTGTTCATGTTTCAGACTTTCCTAAAATCTTTCAAACAGGCAGGATATGGCTTCTCCTTAGCATGCCCTTTACCTCTTGCTAAGTTACCCCAGGCTGGCACTAGTGGCAACCAATCTTGGTTTACAGCCTGGCCTTACCTGGGCTCTTCAAGCCTAGCACAGATAGCAGCCAGCTACAGATCATGTTGGGTAGCCCCTGGCAGAGCACAGGTGCTGGCTGTTCATGGTCTGCACCTTTCTGAAAGCTCCAGAGCCAACCTACCTGGTGGTAAGCTTCAGACGACATCAAAGCACCATCCAGCCTCCTCCACAAATGACACACTCAAGGGGTAGACTCAGTGGGCACCAGAGTCCTGCTGAAGTAAGTCCTGCTTTAAGGGGTGAGCCACTGCCCACCTGATACATCAGAGTGATCACAGCTAACCCTTGCAGCCCATCATCCTGGGAGTAAATCCCTCCCATTGATGTGCCAACAGCAATGAAGGCTCAACTACCATAGGAGGGTATACACAACCCACACAGAGGGCCCACCTGAAATGTACAACCCACGTGATTGAGGAAGACTGTGCCACTAGACCCAACAAGACATATATTCCAAAACTCTACCAAGCCTGGGAGATGTAGTAGCTCTACCTAATACACAGAAACAAACATAAGAGGCTGACAAAATGAGGAGATAAGGAAACATATCCTAAATGAAGAACAGAATAAAACTCCAGAAAAAGAACTAAATAAACTGGAGACAATCTACTAGATACAGAATTCAATACACTGGTTGTAAGGATGCTTAATGAACTTAGGACAAGAGTAGATGAACTTAGTGAGAACTTCAACAAAGAGATAGAAAATATAAAAGCAGAACTATAAAATATAAAAAGGAGCCAGTAAGAAATAAAGAATATACTACCTGGAATGCCAATTACAGGAAATCAACAGGGGAGTAGATGAAGCAGAAGATCAATTCAGATATTTTGAATGTAAAGAAGCAGAAAACACCCAATCAGAATAGCAAAAAATAAAAAATAATCCAAAAAATGAGGAGTGTAAGAAACCTCTGGGACAACTTTAAGTGTACCAATATTCCTATTATGTTGGTGCCATAAGTAAAAAAGAGAGAACAAGGAATTGAAAACCTATATAAAAATAATAATAGAAAATTTCCCTAACGTGGTATAGGAAATAGACAGACAAGTCCAGGAATCACAGAGTGACCCAAACAAGATGGACCCAAAGGGGTCCACACCAAGACACATAATATTTAAAATGCCAAAGTTCAAAGGCAAAGAGAGAATAAAAGCAGCAAAAGAAAAACAGTTATCTACATGGAGCTCCCCTAAGACTGTTGTTGATTTCTCAACAGAAATTTTGCAGGCTAGAAGGGATTGGCAAGAAATATTCAAAGTGATAAAAAGCTGAGACCTGTAACCAAAATTACTCTATTCAGCAAAGCTATCATTTACAGTTGAAGGACAGAGAAAAAGCTTCTTAAACAAGAAAAAGCTAAAGGAACTCATCACCACTAAACCAGTACTACAAGAAAGGTTAAAGAGTCTTTTATAAGATGGGAGGGGGGAATGGATAAAAAAGGTGAAGGGGTTAAAAAGTACAAATTGATAGTCCTGATTGGATGGTTCATTTGATTGTAACATCATCCCATACACCAAAAGTTTGCAAGTTTGATCCCTAGTCAGGGCATATACCTAGGTTGCAGATTCAGTCCCCAGTAGGGGCACTGTGGGAGGCAAACAATTGATGTTTGTCTGTCACATTGATGTCTCTCTCTCTGTCTCTTCCTTCCTCTCACTCTAAAAATCAGTAAACATATCTTTGGGTGAGGATTAGAAAAATAAGAAGTTCAAATGTGTAGTTACAGAATAGTCACGGGGTTATAAAGTAGAGATTAGAGAATACATTCAATAATAGTCTAATAACTATATGTGGTGTCAGATGAGATTTGTCAGCATGATCACTTAGTAAGTTATGTAAAGTCTAATCACTGGGGCGTATACCTGAAACTAACATAATATTGTATGTCAGCTGTTACTGAAAAATAAAAAAATATTTAAAATTAAAAATTAAAAAAATAAAAATTAAAAAATATTCTTATCTGTGGGCAAACAAAATAAAATACATAAAATAAAAATCAAGTGAAAAAAACACCAAATAAATAATATATTGTATTTTTAAATCTTATTTGAAAATCAAATACCTTTCTGATTATATACACTTTTTTAAATTTTTATTTTAATTGTTGTTCAAGTGTAGTTTTCCTCCTTCTACCCCCATCCCAACCTACTCCCCCCAGCCCTCCCCACCTACATACACTTTTTTATATAACAAAATTAGCCTCTAAAGTTTAAAAGTGAACAGTGTGTACATTGGTATGATTAAGCAAGATTCAGTATTCCATCAAGCATTTGTTATATTAGGTATTTCAATGTTTAATTCTCAGTGCCTCCCATAGGCACCCCAAATATTTTTAAATATACATGTAACTATATTGCCATATTTTAAGGTTAGCGACCTGAACTAACACAGGAACCACCAGCTATACGTGGCTACTGAGCACTTGAAATGTGGCTATGACAAATTCAGATATGCTGAAAGAAAGCATATAATACAAACTAGATTTTGAAGACTTTGTAGGAAAAAAATTAAAATATTTAGTTAATAGTTTTACATTAATTATAGTTCGAGATGTTTCACACATTCTGTGTTGAATAAAAGGTATTATCACAATGAATCATTTCAAGTGTTTCTAATTTTTTATTGTGGCTGCTACAAAATTTAAAATTACTTACATGGTTTGCGCTATATTTCTATTAGCCAATGCAATTATAAGTGCTTAATAGTAAACACAATGGCGAAAACCATGCAGATAAGCAGAGAAGTCTGGGAAGCTGCACTCATCCCCCATTCATCACAGGCAAGTTGGTAGTTCTCTTCAAAGCACAATGCTTAAAATCCAGATATTCACAATTTATTCCCCTTTTTAGCCTAAACCACTGATTCTCAAACTAAATGTGTGCAAGAATTGAAGTTGCAGACATCAGAGCATGTGCTTTTCTTAGATTCTTAAACAATTTCCAAAGGTTATTATAATTATGTGTATAAGATATGATTCTGTCAAACATTAATTATTATTATCCTAAGAGTTAGAAATAATGAAATCAATGGTAAACATAATCCCATCTTTTTATGATAATATTTTTACAAATGACATTATAGGATACTAAACACAGATTATTGTTTTTAGGCATGCTCTTTAATGAGATATGTCTTTACTTACCTTGGTGAACTGACTGATGATCTGGCCTACGGGATTAGTTTTTGAAAACTGGAGCAGGAGGTCAGCACATTATCCAAGAGCTGAGCATGCAAAGTCCCAGAGGCAGCCAGGGATCCTCTGGTGAGCATAGGCTCTGGACCAGATGAAGAGACCTAAACACAAATTGTTATCAAGGCAAGTTAACTTCTTAAAGAAGTTTTGTATTTTAACTCTCAAAAGATAGCCTATGGTAGCATTTATTTTTTAAGTGAAAAACTGAAATATCAAACGTAAAAATATGTAATTATGGAGCAAACTAAGTATGAATGTATGTGGTGCATTGAAAGTTAACACAAACATTGTGATGGGCTGCTATGCTCCCAGAGCAAGACTTCTTATTCATGGGCTTGGGTTATAGAGAAATGCACAAAACATAAACGATCAACCAGGTTCCCAGAATTTTAGCAACCTATTCACTTTTTGATGTCCTGTGGGATGATATGGTAGTCACTGGTTCTGATGGCCAAATAATTCCAGTTCTTCTGGCTTCTAGGTCCACAGTAGAGTTGCACTTTCTGGTCTCCTGTGACTTAATGGGACCAAATGAATACTTCTGAACATCAAGTTAGGGAGAAACGATGAAAGATACTTCCAGTTTAGAGTGTTTAATTGCTGATATCAGACCTGCTCAAGCTCATGTTCCCTTTACACAGTGCCTGCCCAAATTTAAAATAGTTGTTAGATTGCTTCTTCAACTTAGGTCCCTAGAATAAGCAGAGTCCCATTTCTAAGTCACAATAGACATATGGTATAAATAAAGAATAAAGTTTTCTTGGTGTGTTAAGCTATAGAGATTTGGTTGGTGAGAGAATTGTTTTTACAAGTGAAAAAGCACAAGATATAATAATGAACAAGTAGCTTTAGTGGAAGAGATTAGAAAAGAGTTATTAACATTCATTGACTATTGCTAGCTGCATTTGGCAAAATATGACAAGAACGACCTGGAAGGTCTTTTCTAAGCTATCCAGGTGTTTAAGAGGAAATAAAAGGTCAAAAGTCACAAAGTGGGGAACTTGAAGGGCTGGAAGAAGAAATATGTCATTACAATACTGGTTCAAGGTTGAATATGTGACTCAAATCATTTCAGAAGAACAATTTCATGGATTTCTGCAAAAGGAAGTTCTTTGAAAGAGAAAATTCCTATCACTGTGTGAGGCCTGAGAATTGATTCAATGAGGAAAATGAGTAGAGATGATAAATAAAGGGTAGTGGACACTTCACTCGAGATTAAGGATTAAGTGTGTTTAAAGGCTTGTGCCTGAACTTTACAGTTTGAGAAGGCAACAGGTTTTCATTTTACTTAAGCCCATTTGCATTTGAGTCTTAGGGGATACACAACATGTTCCATCGTGCTCTAATATGCAAAATTACTGTTAAAAGTGTGTTGTTAATGTGATTCTTGTTCCTTTGTAGGTATGCTGCTTAAAATACAACAAAAATTGTTGACCTTTACCACCTTAAATTCTTTTAGCTAGTTCCTTTACATTTTAATAATATCTAAGTCTTAAATATTTTATTATTTTTCTACATAGTCCCCCACACTTCTCCATTTCCCTTTCAAAAATAGGTTGTTGCCCTTTTATTCAAATAAATTGTATTGAAATATTTGAAATATTTATTTGAAATATTTCAAATAATATTTATTTATTCAAATAAATAAATATTCAGTGTTTACATTACTACTAAACACATATTATTCATGAAGTTCACTAAATTTATAATGTTTGTATCACTGTTTTTGCACATGCTTAGTTGTCTATGCAATAAGCACTAATTTATTCCCAAATATTTCAGTAGGCAGCAAACCTCTCTTCTGAATATATACCTGAATATCAGGTATTCTATTATTTCTTTCATCCTATTTAGCCACTTTGTCCTTGCAACGCAAACTACTCCCTTGGAACCCTCTGTCCTTCTGTTCTAAACCAGAATGGTTACAGGAAAAAGTATTTGTATTCTTCAAATATGGAAAGTTTGTTAAATATTACATAGCTGATAATTTTCACCTGCATTTTTGAAAGTCTTATTATATGAATGTTGAACTTCCTGGATTATTCATCTAATTTTTATCATTCTTCCATCCGTGTGTTGGATGTTGTACATATGAGATAATTTCTTCTAATTTACTTTCTCACACATGTACAATCTTTTACAATTCTTTAATATTTTTCAAGAACTTTCTTGTTCTAAGATTGAACTTATTGTAGCATAATCATCACTTGCTTTATGAATACAATATTTTGAATCTCTGATAATACCAATTAGAGACATTTTAAGTCTCCATTTCAATTATGATTATTTCTGGGCTCAGCTGCTCTATTTGTTGGCTCTTATTTATTCTGTTGGTTTTATTAAAATGCATGATCATCCATTATTATCAGTTTAAATATATGTGATAAAGAATTGGTTAATTAATAGAGATACCTGGTGTGGCCATTGCATACATTAATTTTCCCCAACATTTTTCTCCTTTGAATGGAAGGCTTACATCAAATTCCACTTGAATGGGTATATGTGACACTGAAGGTCTTCATATTGGGGTACAGACACGGAGACTGAAGCTTCTCCAAACCCACTTAAGGAGGATGTATTCTATGTATGTCACACATGCACTAAAAACCCTAATTTCCTCTTTAGACATCTGCTTTCTAGTGTGTGTTGTACTGCTACTATGCCATTTGATGCACACATTGGTAATGGTGGTGGTGGTGGGTGTTGCAGAAGAGGCTGATGGGGCAGTAGAAAAACACTCTAGTGAATTATTTTAATTGTTTCTGTGCATCTCAAAACTATTCTCTCTACCTGTGACCACGAGTTTAGTGTTTCTCCGCAGCTGGACTGAACATCTTCCTCTTCTGTTACAGCTTCTCTGGAATCTGTTCCTGGCTCCAGGTTCTTCTATCCTTGATTACCTGTCAGTATGACTGCTTAGGCAGAAATTTATCATTCTGAATGTCCTGAAGACTTTCTTTTTTATTTATTCACTGTCATTTCAGTAGAACTTTGTGACATAAGTAAAATAAATGATCCACTTACTCATCTTAAATTGGAAGTAGCAGTGTACTCTTGAAACTTTCCACTTTGAAAATAAGGTACCTATATTTTACACATTGTATTGGAGAAAGAAAGTTCTTAAGAATGAGACAGGAAACACAACAGATAGGAATATGCAGAGTGTCCTATAAATTCTAAAGCACATAGCTGGCACCCAGGATAAATATGTTCAGGGCTATTTCTTTTTTTGGAAAATGAGGTAAGATCTTCAGTATTATTATAAAATATAGATCTAATGTTTCTTTGCTTCAGTACTCTGGTTTTATCTGAATATTAGCCTTCTGTATTATTCACAGCAGGCCTCTGGTATTAAAATGTGAAAGTGCTATTTATGCTTTAAAGCTTTTTTAAAAAAAAGTGAGTTATAATGGTATCAATGAATACAGCCTGCTCTTGATTGGACCAGATTCCATAAGATTTAGATGTGGTCTACTGAAAAAAATTAGAAATTATACATTTTCCTTTCTTAGGCTCACCCTCCTTATGAGTCATTTATAGTGCACTCATTATTAATAAGCCTTGAGAAAATTTTTAATTTTTTAAATGTAAGACATAAAAATTAAAAAAATAGAGAAATATATTCTAAAGACTGCAGGCCATTCTAAACAAAATGCCAACCAGGAAAATAATCTTTTTGATTAAACTGTCCAAAATCTGTTGTATTTATTAGAAAATATTTTGTATTTCCACTTTAAGTTAATTAAAAATCATCACCAAGCCCTTATTATATGAAATGTTAAAGGGACTTATCTAAGAAAAAGAAGATAAAAATATGACAGTGGAAAGAGCAAACTCACAGCTATTAAGAACCACACCTAAAACAAAAGCAAACTAAGCAAACAGCTAGAACAGGAACAGAACCACAGAAATGGAGATCATATGGAGGGTTAGCAACAGGGGTGTGGGAGGAGGAGAGAGGGGGAAAAGGTACAGAGAATGAGTAGCATAGATAGTGGGTAGAAAATAAATGGGGGGAGGGCAAGAATAGTATGGGAAATGTAGAAGCTAAAGAACTTATGACACATGGACATGAACTAAAGGGGGGAATGTGGGTGGGAGAGGGTGTGTAGGGTGGAGGGGAATGATGGGGGAGAAATGGGACAACTGTAATAGCATAATCAATAAAATATATTTTAAAAAAATAAGACCTTAGAATAAAATTGTGAACAGTAAACTTGCATACTTTGTCTAGTACAGAAAATGGTATTTTCTCCCTAAAATTATTCTTCAAAGGATGCTGAATCTTACTTAAAGCTGTAACATGAACTCAATGGATTGTTATAAGTATAATCCTCATATGTATTTTGTGATAGAAATAGATACAGAGGTATTTGTGTTTATAGATGTTTATCTTGCTCTTCAGTATCTAGATCTTTACATCTATTTTTTCCTCATTGAGTTGCAAACTACCAACTAATAAACTTGACTCTGATTCCAAACCAAATGCATTTAAGTCCTATTCTTTCATACTATATACAATCCTTATGTCTTAGTTTAGATATTAATGCAGCACCTCTTCTCCAATTAATGTTAACAGAATGACAAAAGCAAACATAAATCTGTCTCAAAAGATTTGTTTACTTTCTGATAGAAGCAGTTGTAAGCAATACTGTGATCACCCAGTAAAATAAGATGGAAAGAAGAAAAAAGAAGCAAGTTTAAAGAGAAGCCCTAACTTTCCTATATTTTTTACTTTATTTTCATTTTCTTTTACCAAAAACATGTATGTCTTTCTATTTTCCTTATGAATATCCTTAGATATCACAACTTCCACCTAGATGGTTCTACCTTTATTTTTTTATTTGAATTTGCTATTGCACTGTCTCAAGTTGCCTTCTTTTCTTACAAACATACACACACAAATTGTCTCTACTGAAAAAAAAATCTCTTTAATTGTACTGTACTTTTGAGTATCCTTCTAACTCTTTCAAATCATGTAACTTGTTTGAAGGACAATATGTATCTACTCCTTAATTATCAACACACTTTCAACTATCCACAATCTGTATTCTTTTCCAAACCCTATCTTGATATGCCTTTGAATACAAGCAGGGGTATTTTTCTCAATGTTCTTTCTCCTCAACATTTCAGCAGCATTTCAGACCATTGAGAAATTTCTTAAAACATTATCTTCTTTTGGTTTAGTTACATCATACTGTCCACCAATTACCCATCACATCATAGCATGGAGTTTCCTGAAGTACATTCTGTGAAACGAGTTGCTTAAGATGTTAATGAGAAACACAAAAAAACCTTTCAACGATCAAATGGATTTGAGAAACATCGGGTTAAATTTAATTTAACAGGCCATCTTATTGCAGAATATCTTAAAACCTTTAAAGAAGAAAAGAAGGAATATTTCAGATTCACAGAAAGATACAGTTCTAGGTTGACGGGACCTATTAGGGTATAGAAAGAACCCTGTATCTGTGGAGTATGTAAAACTATTCAGAAATGTTAATTTAGTGGCTAAGAATATAGGTTTGGAAATACTAGTGGAAAACATAGGCAACAAAATTTCAGATATCTCACATAGCAATATGTATGCTGATATATCTCCAAGGGCAAGGCAAATAAAGAGAAAAAAAAAAACAAATGGGACTACATCAGATTAAAAAGCTTCTGCACAGCTAAAGAAACCATCATCACAATGGAAAGGGACTGACTGTGTGGGGAGAACGTATTTGCCAATGATACATAGGACAAGAGTTTAATCTCCAAAATATATAAAGAACTCCGACATGACTCCACTCCAGGAAGACAAACAATTCAATTAAAAAATGGACAAAGGACCTGAACAGACACTTCTCCAGGGAAGACATACAGATGGCACATAGACATAGGAAAAAATGCTCAGCATCACTACCCATCAGAGGGATACAAAGTAAAACCGCAATGAGATACCACCTCATACCAGCAAAATGGGTAGCGATGCTGACCTCAGTTCTTTAAAACTTGAATAGTAGCCCTGGCTGGTGTAGCTCAGTGGATTGAGCGCGGGCCTGTGAACCAAAGGATCACGGTTCGATTCCCAGTCAGGGCACATGCCTGGGTTGCAGGCCAGTTCCCAGCATGGGACACATAAGAGGCAACCATACATTGATATTTCTCTCCTTCTCCCTCTCTCCTACCCTTCCCCTCTAAAGATAAATAAATAAATAAATATTAAAAAAAAAAAAAACTTGAATAGTAACACATTTTAAAGTAAGATTAAATGAACCAAACAAATTATTTAGTGAGGGCTATGAGTGGACATATACAAGTTGTGGTTTACTCTCTCAAATACTGTAAATTAAAACACGCATTTGAATTATCCCAAAATATTTGAAAATTATGGCATAGATTTTATTTGAAATAAAGTGATGAAATAGGCTTGTTTTTGAATCAATTAGGTTAGAAAGAGAAGCAGCTAGAAATTTTTTTAACCTTGCATTAATCCTGATAATTGGTAGATGTTAAATTTATGGTATATTATTTGCTTCTATTTTGTAAACTCACTTACATGTTTTGCTTTTTCTTCCTAAACTCTAAGCCATGGATTTTATCCAAGGCCCACCAAATTCTGCCACACTCAACCACATCCAGAGCGACCCAAAGTCATGGAATTATTTCAGAATGATTGAGAACTTCACCCCAAAGCAGAATTAATAAAAAATTAGGTTACTGTACTTAAAAGTCAGACAGGCTAGATTTAAATCTTAATCTCACATTTCCTAAACTTCTGTTCCTGTTCAAAGATGATTAATTTCTCTAACTCTCAGATTACTCAACTATAAATTGGAAAAATAACAGTAGCAGCCTTAAAAGTACATGAAAAATGCTGGCACAGTCCTAAACTCTTAAAAATAAATGCTTAAATAGCCCTAGCTGGTGTGGCTCAGTTGGCTGGAGCTTCTTCCTAGGACTGAAGGGTTGTGATTCCCAGTCAGGGCACATGCCTAGGTTACAGGTTCAGTTCCTGGTCAGGGAGCATATGATCCCTCGTCCAGGCATGTACAGGAAGCAACCAGTCGATGTTGCTCCCTCACATCCATGCTTCTCTTTCTCCCTTCCTCTCTCTCTAAAAAAACGGTGCAAAAAAGTCCTTAGGTGAAGATAATAAACAAACAAATAAATAAGTAAATACTCAAATAATGTTAGTTACTATTATTAGTAAGGAAGACTATATATAGCTAAATAACATGTAATCCTAATGAAACACCACTATAATATTCAACAGTTCTATTTAATTCAAACTATTATACAGCAACCCTCCTCAAGTTCAATGAAAAATGTATGGTATTTATTAATAATATAATACAACATTTTATGTGTGAGTGGCTAATGAGAAATAGCACTAGTTATTCTGGTGTCCACTAATAGAAATATTTCAATATTTAGAATTGTTTTCCTCGATCCAATAAAGGCCTGATAAAGCAATGGACTTTTTTTAGGTTTTAGATCAATCACACATTTAAAATTTATATATTCTAAATAATTTATCACATATTCCTTTACTATCTAACAGTAATCTGATTTACTATGATGATAACATTGCTCCTTTAATATTCTCAAAGGGAGGTGTTTACTTTCCCATACCACACATATTGTAGGACCAGGGCACAAAAAAGGATTTTTTGCTGCTTTAATAAGTATCCTTCAAATGAGCCAAATCCTTACATTGTTTAAGCTAATACCATCTGGTTGCACTGTAATCTATGCTTTCTCATCTGCTTGCTTGCTGGCCTATCAGATGACTAACATCAAGTTTATTCGTCTCACTGTTCTGCCACCATCCTGGAGGATGCCATAGATTACATAAGCAACTGGATTAAACTCAACTTCAGGTCCTCCGTCTGCATTCTACTTTAACCATTAACTTTCATGACCTTAAGCCACGAACCTTATTACCTGGAACTAATCCATCTGAAAACTCAACTCTAAACATTTCGGTCTCTGGCCATAAACTCTTCTATTTCTAAGTTGTATATTCAATTACTCTTATTACATTTGGTTTTTGTTTCATCCAGACTTCCAATTCCTGAATCCAATTTTTTTATTATCTTTGTCCCCTAAAATGATCAACAATCCTAGTTGATCCAAACTGGAATATTCCTGGTTTTACCATCGACTGTTCCAGATTCCAAGAAACTCTCAGGGAAACCTGTGCCCTCTCTCTGTTCCCTTCATTACCCAGCCTACACTGCATGATTACCATTTGATCTAAGTTGTGGTAGTATTCTGAATTCTCAGGTCCTGCTTTCCTTCCATTAAATCTTCATGTCAGAACTCACATGTCAGTCTTCATCACACTTGCTCCCCACCTGTGGGATGCTACTTCAAAAAAAAATCATACAACTCTCCAAATTGATTCCATCTTATCTTCCTTCCAACTGGGCTCTTATTAGTGTCCAGAAATTCTTGCATCACTCTCAGAAAAGGGATCTACATCTTACTTGGTGAGAAAAGTAGAAGCAGATAGGGAAGTCAGTCCCAAACCTCTGTATTTGTAGCCTTATGACCTGAATCCTGTTCTCTCTCATTTTCTCAAAATATACCTATTAACTATAATGTTTCCACATTTTCTTATCAGTGAATATCTTGACAGTACTTGTTCAACTTGCAAAGTATAAGATTTCCCAACTAGAAATTTGTCTTTACAAAAAAGCAATTCAGGGGATTCTTATCTTAAAGCAAATCTAGGCAATCCTGAATTGTTCCCTCTCTTTTCTAATCTTCATCTTCTTCCCTCCTACTGACTCTTTTCCATCAGTCCTTAGAAAATCACACATTTTTCAGTACCATCATCTTAAAAATGATCCCATTCTTCAACCCTATGTCCCCCTTCAGTTACCATCCTTCTTCTTGCCTGCTTTTGTAATCAAACATTTTTCTGCCAAATCACCTTTTCCTCCTCAGCATTCTCGCACTTTGCTGAAATTATTTCCATCAACTGTCCTTGATGAAATAAGTAAAATACTTATTAATGTATCCATGGGATACTTTGAAAATCATTTCACTTAAACTCTCTATGACATTTAACATATCTGACTATTCATTCCATTGTTTAAGGGACCTTTCCTTTTATTTCCTGCCACAACACATTTGTATTTTTTTCCCACCCCACTGGTCCTCCCTTAGTTTCTCTTCAGCCTCTTTTCTCTGTGTTCCCTCTAATGTTTATTTTTCACAGGCTCAGTTATAGTCATCATTTCCTATATATGTATTACATTCTCCTAAGCAATCTCAATGACACCCACAGTTTCAATACCCATCTTCTCTGTGGGTGACTTTCAAATTGATTTTTCTAGTGCATGTATGTTCTCCAGATATGTACAGTGAAATGTTTACTTGCCATCTACTTCATCTTTTTGCTTGTGTATGTTGTACACACCCTAAAATGGACCAGTTATTTTCCTACTTCCTCTGATGCATTCTCTGGCATTGCAAAGGGCCACAACACTGCCTGTGTCTCTTTCTTGGCACATTTCTAACTGCCAGCACTTGTCAATTCCTCTGGAATTGTATTATTCAGGAAATATTTGGAACATATTCAATGGCATGAAGAAGAGTAAGGGCAATGGAGCAGGAAGAGGATAAAAGGCAGGAAAACAGAGGAGGAAGAAACAGAAGAATAATGGATTCATAATCCTATGTTCCAGAGACATTTGGCACTAACATACTTGTGAACATTGTTTTTCTCTATATGTATGTAGTATCATAATGCAAATGCTGCTCTATAACTGACCTTTAACTTTAAAAATATACATAATTATTGTGATTCACTATGTGATGAACCTGAAATATTATTCTATAACAGAATTATTTTATCATATGGTGGCAAAATAACATTTTATTATTTTGCTATATTGATTTTTTAATAAAATCAACAGTTATACTTGTTGCAGATTTTTCCTACTTTAATTGTTGATGTAATAATCATCCTTTTTGCACATCTCTCATCGTCCCTCGTAGTGACAGAAGAATGAGGCATACTAAGCTCTAAGTTATTTGATATATCTAATATCAAACTGACCTCAAGAAATATTGAACTGAGGTACATGCCTCCATTTCTCCATGTTCCCCATTTATTTCTCAGAATGAGAAATGTCTAATTCGACTAGTCTGGTAGTCCTTTCCTTCCTGGCTCTGACATGAGCGTCACGAAACATTCCGTGGGAGGTTGCAATGCATGCCCACTGTAGGATCGACTTCGCCATCAGGAATGATGTGCTATTTAACAGACACTTTTATTGGAACAGCTCCTGGTATATGATTTGGGTTAATTACTGTCAGTATCCTTCAAGCTCTTGGCATGGTTTCTGTTTGGATAAGCAAATTTAGCATTGGTGTCAAGCCAACAAAAATTAATTCTTAATGTAGTCAGATATAAAATGCTATGAAACCCACCTGTTAAAAGGGAATTAAAGCATCCTAATTAGACATAACTAACAAAGACCGATAGTTTATGGACACTATACAGGAGGGTATTGTTTTCCTAAACTACAATGTTATGTATTCTTTTTCCACAAAAAATACTACATTTCGTTCTGAGCACTTTGCTGTAATAGATTTTATTAGAATTTTAAAAGAGCATATTATTTTATTCTGGTAGAGAAGTTTTAAAAATGAGTCTTGCTATGTCCTTCAGAAACCCGGCACAATATCCATCTGTATATATTTTGTATAAAGACATAAAATTAACATACTGAAATCATTATCCCTGAACTGAGTGTACGCCTGCCTGGAAAGGATCCAGTATGCATGGGAAGATTAATAGAGTTTGACATTGAAAGCCACAAGGGGGCAGTCTAGATACTTAAATAACATTTCCAGTTTATTTCACTCAGGGAAGAAGGTAATAATTATTTAAGTAAATAAAGTGATGAATATATGACATATAAATTTAGATAACAAAAATAAAAGTTTGAAACAGTTCAAATTATTTTAGGCCCTATGAGAAAACCAATGTCAGAAAGAAAATTTAATTAAAAATTTCAGAGGGTGGGATTCTCAGACATAATTTGATCTGAGTTCCTTCCTTTCCACCTCCCTCCTGTTCAGCAGGGAGCCTGCTTTCCCAAGCACCCCTTCAGGGGGAGCACTCGCTGCATTCTACCCCACTGCAGCCCACTGCACAGACTCTGTTTTGCAAAGTTCCTACCTGATTATATCTTCTAATCCCCAGTCTATTTTAATTCTGCACTAATTTAAATAATTGGATAATTCTAAAAAAATAGAAAATTATGTTGAAAATCCAGGAAAATTTTCTTCTTGTGGTATTATCTTACTAAATAGTAGACAAAAAATGAAAGCTAGAATAGCAAATATCATAGAACATAACAAACTTAGAAATACATAGGAAATAGCCAAACATGCACAGATTTTGGAAAAATTAAAATAGGTTTATGTTATCTCAAATATAAAATAAAATAATTTAATTACCATAAGGAAAACCAAGAAAAAAATCAACATACGTGATTCACAGACAGCCCTCCAATAACATTTCTACCATAGCTGTTAAACCATAGGACTGACATTCAGATGTGTTGACAAGGATGTGACATTAGAATGAGGTGATCTTCCCCATCTACTCTTCACTAAATAAGTAAGTTTCAAAATGCTGGCTCTAGTGTATTGCCTCTACAATGTGAGAAATGTTTAGGAACCAATTCTGGAAACAAAACTTTGTAGGGATTGGGATTTATTTTCAAGGAGAAATTTCTCAAAAGTAGTTCACAGAAACATTAAGAGGTTCAAATTAGATATTATGGCTAACAATGATTTTATAAATAAGGAAAATAACTCTCATAGAAAGAATAGTATGCTAATTTTACAACTATACTTAGCTGATTTTTAAGTTTTAAACTTTTAGGCAAGCAAATAATTCAGTGGATGGTTACACTATACACACAGAGCAAGTCTCACTTTATGGATTAGAGATGGGTATACCTTATACCACACAAACTTGCAAAGTCTGTTTCATTGCTGCTGGGTTTGCTATTTGATTTTCTTGGAAAGCTTTAAATAGTATCACTCATTTAAATGAAAGCTATTATTATAATGATAAAAAATAAAATAAAATAAATGATGGATTAAAAAGTTCTTGAGTGTTCTTTCAAACTTTAGTCATTTATTCATCCATTCAACAAATATTTACTGAACACAAGGTTATATGCTGTTTAGCATTTAGTTGACACTTATTGTTTAGATGGCAATAGAACAGTAAACAAATAGACAATTTCTGCTCTTATAAAGCTTATAGCATAGAGGTGAGAAAAAGACAAAACCGGGAAGGAGGTAGGAAGTATTGACATAAAATAGGGTGGCTAAACAAGTTTTCATTGATTATTTGACCTAGGGAAGGTGGTTGAGAAAGTCACATAGATATTTGTGAGAAGCATTCCCTAAGCATCGGAAAGTTCAAAGGCCCTGGGATAGGAGTATGCCTGGCTGTTTCAGAAAGAGCAAGGAATCAGTGTTGCTGGAGCTGAGTAGTAAAGATTAAGAGGTTGTGAGATCACAAAGGTAAGCCGATACAGGTCCTACAAGGCTTCAGAGGTTATTGTAAAGACGCCAAGACTTAAAGCCTTTGGAAATTTTGGGCAGAAGAGTGACATGATCTGATTTGTATTTGTAAAGGAAACTGTTCTGAATAATATGTTGTAAACAGACTCTACAGGACAAGGATGGCAACAGGAAGACTTGTAAGAAGACAATTACAATAAACTAGGTGAGAAATGATAGTGATTTAGACAAAAGGTAGATGTGAAAGTGATGAGTAGTGGTTGAGTTCTAAATTACTGGATATATTTTGAAGATAGGATCAATGAGATTTGATGATAGATTGGATGTTGAGTAAGAGAGAGGTCAAGGATGACTGCAAGATATTTTTATCTAAGTAACTAGAAAAACAGTATTGCCATTAGTCAAGAATACTACACCAGGGATAGGTTTGTGTGTGGTGTGGAAAATAAAGGGTTCTGTTTTGGACATATAAGATGGAGGTGCCATTTAGACATCAAAGAGGAGGAGAGGCAGCTGGCTGACCAAGTTGGGACCTCAGAGGACAGGTCAGATTAGAGATATAAACTTGGAGGCATTCATGTATAGAAGGTACTTGGAATCATGAAACTGCATGACAACACCAAGGCAATAAGGAAGAAAAGTGGTTCAGGGGCTTTAAGATCAAAGAGAAATGCTTCAGGTGACCTATGGAGTCAGTTAAATGTGGTATGTACACAAAGCTCCAACCTGCAATATCCACATCTTCCACACATCCTTAGGAATATCTAATCCTTCACAGAAAATAAATTTCAGGTCCATTCTTTTGTGCAAGGCTAAATCTGAAAAATTCTGTGTTAGTAGATCTTAAAATGCTTATTCTCTCTAATCCATTCCAATGCTCCATTTTAACCATTTGGACCAGTTGTTTCTCCCTATATGCTAACCACATTTTAATTAACTCATTTCTATTGTTTTATTTTTTTCTTTCAGTCTCCTGTTTGAAACTGCTGGGGGAAATATTGGGACAATTAATTAAGCCAATTTGCTTTAAACACTACTCATTTTAGTCACTTACAAAAAAAGAGCATAATATAACAAAATCTAATTAGGGTCAAGTATTATTATTTTTGTTTCTTACTTTCTCCCGTTCTTCTTACACTTCCTTCCTCTCATCTTCTCTCCCTTCCTTAGTTTGTTCTTTCCTTCCTCTTGTTTTTCTAAACAGATTCTTCAACTCGTACACCAACTCTGTATTTCTACATCCCATATCCTGGCCTGATAATCACCCTAACCCACCACAGACTTTTCAGGTGTACAGCCTCTTTTCACATTCACATCTATAGTATTATGAAGTCTATGGGTTGGGGATCTTTCTAGCTCTCTCTCTCTCTCTCTCTCTCTCTCTCTCTCTCTCTCTCACACACACACACACACACACACACACACACACAACAAAAAAAAAAGTTAGAGTAGGGTTCTACTATTAGAATTTGGTTGGAAATTACAGAAAGTTTGATGAGAATATGAAGTCTGCCCAGAAAGTATGAAAAATAGAGACAGATATTGAAGAAGATACAAGAAACATTGTACATAGGACAATGACTTCTCAGTGTCCTTCAAATTAGACACCTTGGGACCTCCCACAGTTCTCCCAGCATCTCTTCCACTGTTCATAACACTCTGTAAAATCCTTTGTTAGAATCGCCTTCAGCAGCCCCATTATATTTCCCTGAATCTCATGGACAGTCTGAAATCTCTTCCCTTTCAAAGGTGATTTTAGTTTTGGGAAAAGCCAGAAGTCACAGAGCACCAAATCTGTGTTATAGGCTGAGTCACCCATCTTTGTTGATTGCAGCCTGTGTATATTCAACATTCTCAAGTGTCCTGTTTGTTGCAGGCCTTCCAGAGCATGGATCACTTTTAACAGATTCTCAACCATCTTTGAAGCATCTGTGGCACATTTTTATTTGTGCTGCACTCATTACATTGGCCCTGAAAGCCTTCTAAATCATCCAAATAGTTTCTGCAGAGGAATGTTCAAGCTAAACACAAAATTTGATGCAGATTCATTGCGTTCCTCGCTCAGTCATTTTGAATGTGACAGCCATGCTCACTCAACGGTGTCTACTGCCCCCACTGACTAGAATAGTGAAGCCATCATTGCTCACACATGCACATTCCAGTCCACTCTCCTTGGCTGCCAGGTTACACTGATGTCAGGCAAAATGTTCTCATTATATTAACATAGGCTGGACTTTTTCCAGGCAGACCTCATATGTTTCCCAAACTAATTCACATTCATCTCATTTAAAAATTAAGATACAGCATTAGAATTTATAGTTTAAAATATAAAAACTACTAAGTATATTTTATATCCATTATAATGTACAGGTACTTTTTATAGAATACATTTTAAATGCTAAAAATTGTAATTAATTAGTTCATCATCTTAGTCAGCCTGGTATTATCCTAATACTCACCTCTCATTCTGCTCCAGGATTTAGTCTTCGACTATATTTTTGGAGTTAAGTACACTGACTCAACTTAAAGCATGAGCTGGAGAGAAGAAGGTAAGTAATTTACATCCATATAAGCAAACACACAAAATAGAGAGAAATATGATGAAAGATTATACAAGTTGGAAAAAAGTTGTGTTCTGGATCGAAGAGGTATATGGAAACCCTTTCATGTTTTCCATTATTTCCCCTTAACCTTGTTGTCTCAATAAAATTGAGATTCTGTAATGAACAAGTCCACTGAGAAATTCTATTTTGGATATTAGAGAGGAATGCTAACTTGTTATGCATCATCCACAGAAGGGCTAAGCATTTGACCAAGAGGGAGGTGACTGTAGTCTTTAAAAGTACAATTTTATCAAGCTTTATGGACAAAAGTGATTACTGTGAAGATTACTTAGAAAACACAATGGCAAATTCCTGAAATCTGTCATGTTCGTATAATGCTACTCATGCTACTAACAGCTTTCTACTGCTCAAAATGGCTTTTGATGCCTTTTAGTCCTTCTGCTGTTTGATTTTTGTTGTTGTTGTTGCTGTTCTACTTCTTCCACATTGGCAAAAGTCCTCAAAGGGAAAAGGACTTTTTTCACTTGGGGAAACATAAAAAGTCAGTTGGGTGAGTAGGAATGGTGAGGCATAGGGGTCATGCCTTTTCGGTCAAAAACTGCTGAACACTCAGCACGGTGAGGGCCGGTGTGCTCATAAATCACCCAGCATGAAATGGGCAAACGTGTTGAGTCTTCAAAAAAAATTCACTGAACCCAAACACAGCCTCTCACAACACCACTGGCTAGAGCACGAATACCAATAGGTTCCTAGAATACTCACCCAGTAGGGGAAGCCTGTACTATAAGGGGTCTGCCCTCCAGAAGATAATTCTTGATTTTTTGTGTCCCCCCCATCTAGTAATAATGTTTAAATTTATATATTTACAAATTATAGAATGCTTTCAGATGCACTGCATAATTTGAGCACCAAAAAAACAAAACAAAACAAAAAAAACAAAGCTGATCAAATAAAGAGAGTATTTTGCAGGGGGAAAATAAAATGCAGGTAGGATAATTGACTTGCCCAGAATCCATTGCTGTCAAAGAGATAGGAAGGAAGAGGGAGAGACAGAGAGGGAGAGACTGTGTTCAGTTACACACTGCTTCTTGTCTTTTCACACTAAGTCATTGTACTTGTTTCTGCAGGTTTTAATATAATGTTTAAGAGTTTAGTTAGCCTCTGGCATGAAACACAGGCAGCATTGGATTCAAATTCTGACACTTCCATTCTGTTTTTCCTTGTACAAGATCTCTAGTGTCTGTCAAATCAGGAGCATACAGCCTGAGGACATTTTGGAGGAGGATTAAGTAAATGTAAAACTTCTGAATATATGGACATAACTAATACCAAAGATATCCTAGCTATTAATCAGTTTTATTAGTGTGGGTAAGAATTAGCCTAGACTACACTATAAATATGTAAATTTACCTTTGGTCCTCACAGTTTTCTTTATAAACTGTTTTCCCACTTCTAATTAATTCCCTTTTATAATATTCTCATGAGGTGAGACCTATAGGTTTTCAGAGCTACATGGATTCTTAGACACCCCAAATCCAAATTATACTATAAACACCTCTTTTCTAGGTTATCTGCAATCAACTTTAGTAAAGAGGTTGAGAATGATAGGAAAAGAAAAAAAAAGACACTGAGTCATAAGCAGTTTTAGGGGCAAGGGAGTGATAAAAAATGTGCATTGTTCAGTTCCATATCAGCCACTAAGACAAACAGCTCTAATTCAAGTCCTATTTCTCATAAATAGAAAGAATAGGAGGTTATATCCTGTCTGTGAAAACTCACATAATTATGCAGTCTCACAATTAGAATCCACAGCACCTGAAATTGGTCCACTCATTTTTCCACAATATTGTATTGACTTTTACTTCAACTGTAGTGTCGTATAAATAGACTTTTAAAATGGAAGAACTGTGTACCTTTTAAAGGAATCCTTAAACAGACTCAATATCAAAAAGAAAAATTATAATAAATAAGTGGTACATCACAAAGTGATTTTATAACTGGGGATTACACTTCTGAAATCACACTCTTGGTCAAGGCAATCCCCTTCCATTAAATCCCAATAAAAATGTTCTCAGATATAATCTTATTTTTCTTTATTACTATGCAAATAAGAAAAAGAAATTCCCAAAAGACACAGGCCTGCACCCAGCATCTCTGGGAACCGGGGCAACAAAGTTTCTCATACCATATTTCCAATTCTTTAATAGTTATAGATTAACCTAACAGACCCATAAATAAGTTCTATCATTTACCCTGACAAATATATCTCCCAATCTCCTGAAAGACAAGGTTTAGGTGGGGACGTTTGTATTCTTGAGAGTTCTTCTGGGGAACATAGCAGTCCTTGGTGAACAGATCCCAGTAAAGACCCCTGACATCTTCCCTCTCACGCCAGCTCCATCTGCACCTTCGTGAACATCTCAGTCCACATGTCCAGTCCCTGCTCACCCTGTTCAAGAATAAAACATACTCAGGACAAAGAGTGATGAATGCCAGTACAGCAGCCTAACCTTGGGAAGGCAAAACTGAAGAACAAAATGATAGCTCAGGTCCCTGGAGCATACCTATATCATTTGGGAGGAGAATTCTGGGACTTCAAGTTCCTGGAGTGGTCCCAATGTATTTGTTTCTTTTCTAGAAAAAGGAAGGTGCCTAACTCCTGACTTAAGCAGAATGGATAAAGAAAAATACACAGTAAGAAATCAGGCAATTAATTGGCTTTCAAAATGGGTAAGTGCAATGTATCTTAGACTAATTTTTCATAGTGCCCTCACCCTTTTCTTGTTCACTGAAGGCCTGAAAGAAATCTGTGAGGTTTTCATGTTAGACAACAGTTCCTGGCATGTTCCCATTTGGGTTACTCTGATGCTTCCTAATATAACCATGAGATCCATTTGTAGTAGACGTGTGAGGTTCTGTGTCCCTAAAATATGAATCGGAAAAACAGAGTGCTTTATTCCTTGGATTACAAAAAAATGGCAAATGTAAGCTATTTTAATGAAAGCTGCAGTCACCTTTTTTGCCTTTACTTTGTCATTGTGTAATTCTTGGTAGGTGCCATTTTAAGGTAGCATACATGTGTTTCACAATAAATAATGATACGATGCTAGCCAAAAAGAGTAGTTTACAAATGTTTTTAACCTTTTGGTTCAGATATTCTTCGTTCATTAAAAATGAACCAATCCCATAATGAATTAAAAGTAATTTTGTATCTGTTTTTCTTGCTTACTTTTTCAAGGTTTTGTAGTATTATAAAAAATACATTTGACTAAAGTCATAATTCATAGTTTTCTTTTTAAAACTTTCCATATTATTGTATACAGACACATAATATCGAATGAGAAGTTTTTATCTTGGGTTCATTACAGTAAGTAAAGATTTATTATTTACTTATATATTTTACCATGTTATACACTTATTTAATTTTTAGAGTGTTCTATATTAATAAATCTATAAACAGAAATGATGAAGGGAAGGTACGGTTTTGTGGTCAGTCAAAATCTCTGCTGTTCTTAATTTGAACAACCTATATCAATTCATTCTGAGTCCTGAGTTCCTTCATTTGTGAAATGGGAATAATGGTACTTGTCTCAGAAACTTGCTGTCAAAACTAAATGAACTAATTTAGTATCAAACATAGTATGTGTTTAGTAAGTATTAATTTCCTTCCTCTTGGCCCCTTCATAAAATAACTAAATTATTTTTGCTGTTAATAACATCAAATTTTAAATAAAACATAATCACTAAAAGAATGCTTTTTGAAAATAAAAGTGCTATGCATCAAAATACCATTTTTCAAAAAAAAATCAACTAAACAAAAAGTAACTCATTTTGATGCATAAATTTCTTGAGAATATAGTGTTAGTCCATGAAGTAACAATCATATAAATTGCCATCAGAAAAATATTAAAAGATAAATATTCATTAAAATATTCATTAGAATAAATATTCATTAAAATAAATATTCATTAAAATCTGTCTGTGAAAGAGCAATATAACATCCCACTTTTATGTCAAAGTTGACTACTTTGCTTCAACAAATAAAATACAGGTATTTTGGCACAATGCTATGCAGGTTACCCTCCACCCCCAAATATGTGTCATTATGGCTATTTTGTTTCTCAAAATGTTCGAGAACCTAATGACTTTTTCAAAAAAGTTGCTTTCCAACATCAACGTCAACCTCAAACAAGGGATTATCCAGGGGTAGATGTCAGCCCCACTACAGACAGCTCTGGCCAGACGTACTCGATGCTTCTGGCTCGATGCTTCTGGTTGATTACTTATATTCACTCTGAAAACAGAGCAGGAAGAAAAAGAAAGACTAGAGGAAAAGTGTTATGTCAAAGCACATGTGGCTCTATCCAAATTCTCTTCTGTAGCATGCATAAATAATAGTGCAACATTAACAGTCAAACCTTTCTTTATACTAGAATTCCAGAGGCCTTCCCCCACCTCATGATTTCCCAGTGCTACTAAATTATGCAAATTAACAGATATTTCTATTTTCTTTTAATAACTTGCTCTCAAAGTAGATACTAACAATTAAGTAGAAAAAATTTCTAGTCCCCTAATTCTGAAAAGTCATGCCTGCAGATTATTAAATAAGAATGTTGGCTGCCAACCATGCACTGACACCAATGATCATTCTTCAGTTGACACATAGGAAATTGAGAGTAATAGCTACATTAGCAAAGAAGTAATCAACATGTCTGATTTTCTTCTGTAAAAAAGATTAGTACAAGTCTTGTTGGCAAAAGTACAACTTTAAGAAGCAAGAATAAGAAGTGTGCATCACTCCACGTGAGAATTAAGGTTGACATGTACAGTCATGTATGGGGAATTATAGGACAAAGCCTAATTTATTTGATTTATTTTATATTTAGTATTTACTGATAGGCTTAATGGCTCTCCATGCAGCACGGAACTCAGCCAGTGATCTACAATTGTAAAATGCCTTTGCTTCCTTGTCTTTCTTATCTACTTCCTACTCACAAATATCTTCTTTGTATAACAATGTTTATTCTGGGTGCTGTGCTAGCACTTGAAGTTCAAAGATAAATGAAACTGAATTTCTGTCATGAGGAAGTCATAGTTTAGCAGGGAAGACAGGAATGAAAAAATACATACTACAAAGTAACATGATACATCTACAAGTATATGTGAATATGTGATGTGTTTATGTGAGATTATGACAACATCTAACTCGTGGGTTTGTCGTGAGCATTTAATAACATGAATGTATAAAATATTTAGGACAAACCCAACACCAAGTATAGACACAGTCAGTATTAACTGTTATCATTCAGTGTCTCCTGTCTCTGCCTTTTTATCACTTATTCTGTAATTATGTCATCATCTTGCTTAAAAACCTTTAATGCCCAAATCTCCCTTTTCCCCTTACCTGTGATCAGCAGGAAAATTCTCAGTATAAATCTAAGAAATTTCTATTCTGATATTAATTCATTTTTCAGTCATTCTCCCCACGCTGCCCTCAAGTGACTGTGACTTGCCAACCAAACTTGCCCACCTGCTCTGTCATATCCGGGCAGAGGCTGTTTACTCTGCTTGAAACCTCATACCGCCTTTTTCAACTCAAAAGCTACTCATTCTAAGAAGTCCTCTTTGAAAGTAGTCTTCCACCTACCCAGTGTTCCAAGTCAAGTGATTCATTCCTTCCCTTCCTGTCTAAGTGCTCTGTTCACTGATCCCATTGCTAGAAATGGCAACACCCACATTGGTCTCTCCTACTGGCCTGCAAGCTCCCGCCTAGTTCACCCTTGCATTCCCAGCACACAGAGAGTGTCTGACACCAAGTGATTAATAAATGTTGGTAAAGACACTTTACATCATTGGCAGAGATCCACTAAACTGAAAATTCCTTGAAGGCGGGTTGATGGCTCTCTTGCCCACCATTATGTATCTCGTAGCAGAATAAGGACATGTAATAAATCAGTGAACATTTGTGGTCAGTTGAAAAATGCCAAAGAAAAAGATGAATCAAAATGAGGAAAATTTTATGTTTATTATCTTGGTTGTCTCTTAAACAGCTATAAACAGATTTTTTTTGAAATATTCAGTTGCATGTTAATTTCAATATACATCATCAAATTGGGAAAATTGAATTATAAAAAAGGAGAAATTATAAATGCAGTAACACTTAATGTCTATATCAAATATATACTTAATATTTTGAATTTTTTCTCTTTAAATTTTTTTTGGTTATATATTATCAGCTATTTCAAATTATTAGAGTTTGTCTTTATTAACGTACTGTTCATTATATATTAACAAGTTTGAAGAAGAAGTCGCATAACTGCATAATGATGTCATTTGTCTACAGATAGTAAAGATCCCAGAATAAACACAGGACTTGGGAAAAAATCAAGGCTATTTAATACTTTGAGAAAATATATCTGCAAAGGGATAGGCTATAAATTAAGCCAATGTAAGTCTAGTTAAAAACTAAATGTTGCCTCATCTTAGATTTAAAATATTTCCACGTTCTACAATGCTGTTATATATTTTATTTATCAATTTATGTAAGAGAACTATTAAATACAGTAAAGCCAGTGGTATAAATGCCTAACAATGTTCTGCTAACTCTCTTTTCAGAGATTCTAAGGACTCAGTAGATTATTTATTCATCTTCATAGTGTGTGTGGATCATAGGCAGAGGCTGCTTGATCATTCATGTTTAATTAATGGAGATTTTAGTTACAGGGTAGAAATAATCTCTTGGGGTTCATACTTTGGCTCATAAAATCTTGTTCTGTTTTGTTTTTTTAATTCCAAAAACACTGGGCAGCATAATGACTATTGATTCACTCAATGAAACTAAAGTAGAACAAAGAATAAAATGGGTGAGAAACAAGCTCCACTTGAGCCAGGTGAGCAAACCTGGAATAGTCACATAGCGGCACCATCGTCTCAGAGCCACTCTAGCACCTGGCCTTGGTGCCACCACTGGAGACTGGGGCTCCATTGTTACTATTCTAGGCTTGACTTTATGCACAAGCGATGCGGGAAAAAACAAAACTATTATTCACTCTTTAGACTGTGAGTAGCATTATGCCAGCAACTAAAACATAGTGTTGATGACCCGGTTGGTGCCCTTTCAACACCCCGCATGGATACTAACAACAGAATTTCTTGCTGATTTTAAATCTGTTTTCCAAATCATCAATTATAAATATTTGCCCTTAATACTGCCACTTCTTTCCTAGGAATTGTATAAAGATTTTTCTGAATTATAGTTGTATAACTTTTCAAGATGTCAGTCAAAAGGCTATAAATATATTATTTGCACAGCTGAATAAAATTTTATTCCTGCATGTAATAAATTATATTTTCCTTAATTTTTCTCCAGTCTCAGTCTGATCTCCATTTGGTAACTGCTCCAAACCAGGAAAGACATCACAAACTTCCAATAGTCACTCATAAATATGCTTTTTACATGATGGAGACAAAGAGAATGTTTTCTTGAAAATGCAATTCTGAATTCAGGCCTTCTGGGAAACAAGCCACAGGACCCTGAAAAAGAAAGGGAAGAAATACTTTAACAAGGGAAAAGGGGAAGTTGCGTGAACTATATTAAATGAACAATTTTAGTCATTGGGTTTGCCTTCTTGAACTTGAATTTTGTAAAAGATCTAGGTTATTTCTTCAATATAAATACATTCTATTTAATTTAATTTTAATCTTCTATCATATTTTAATCTTACATATGTTTATTATTATAGAACCCCCTTCTTATTTACTCTCACTGTAGCTTCTATCAAAGTTACATGTCTCATGGGATTTTCCAGAAGCAGATGCTGAGTGTATTAGTCAGCTCTGGCTGCTCTAAAAAGGTACCATGAACTGGATGGCTTAAACAAAAGAAATTTCTTTTCTCACAATTCCAGAAGCCAAAAGTCTGAGATCAAGGAGTCGCCAGGGCTGGTTTCTTCTAAGGCCTCTTCTCTCCTTTGCTTGTGATGGCTGTTTCTCCTGAGTCTTCAGATGGTCTTCCCCTGTATGTGTCTGTGTTCCAGTTTCCTCTTTTTATAAAGGACACAATTCCTACTGGATTATGATCTACTCTATTGACCTCATTCTGACTAAATTACTTCGCTAAAGATCCCATCTCCAACTATAGTCACATTCTTGGGTAGTAGAGGTTAGGACTGCAATGTGTGAATTTGAAGGGAATATAATCAGCTCATAACACTAAGTTTTCCTGCAAGTTATTTATTTGGGATCAACTCTTGTGGGAGGAAGGGAAGAAGGAAGTTTGCATGCAGGGAGAAGTCACACTGCGATCTACATCCAACAAAGTTTTGGTCAGCCCTGCAGAGAGGTGTGGAGGAATGTCACCCATCAGGGTGGTTCTGTGCTGGGCTGTATGGGGCTGGCCTTTGAGAGTGGGACCCCAGCCAGGCCACTCCCTGCAGCCCAGACCAACTCTGAAGGAGCTGACTTGCTCTGTGTACTCCACAGCGGGTGGCAAGCCTTTCCTAGAACGGGCATCTGGATGACACATTGCTATGTTTTCCACATATTTAGTGCTACAGAATTAAAATTTTGATAATTTTATGTCTTGAAATGATTCCTGGATATTTGATAGTCTGCTGCATAAAATATCCTTTTAATTAACCCTTCTTTTCCGGTAAAGTATCCATAATATTTAAACCAAGAAACTTACGTTTCAATTTGTCCCATACACTCTATTCAAACTTTGATTTTGGAGTGTTTTAACTACTGGGCACTCTACAACAATATCAGATGTTTTAAATGCTTATTGACATACACATATATTAGCCTTTTGATTTCTATTACTACTTTAAAGATTGAAGGTTAGTTTTTAATTATTCTTTGTTGAGCATGTAAGACATAGAATGACTTTTTATTCCAAACAATGTAATTCTGTTCTGACCTGATCTTTTACATTTTTGTTGTTGTTCACTTATAGTTATCTGCATTTTCCTAGATCTTGAACACAGAGTCATTGCTCTTGAACTGCCTTGCCTACTGAGTAAAATTAGATTAGAATAGCATATTAAACCAGACCTCAGGTGACAAATTTTGAACACTTGCTACAGATTAGGCAAGATAAAGAGAACAAAGGGTGAAAAACGCAAGAAAAAAGACTAAAGAACATAAAGATGTCATAAAATATAAAATAGAAACTAAATACTTCATTGAGAAGTACGGACTCAATGCATTGGTATGACAGGAGCTGAAAAAGGGTTGATCAATTTTCAGATACGTAAATATTTTCCTTTTATTACTCATGATTATTTGTCTCTCATATACAAATTACAATGTGCTTTCGTTTCATTATATTCTTAATAATAAAACTACAGTAGAAGTTTTGATAATTCAAAAATAGTCTCTATACCTTAGATGTTCCATCAAAGAACGCTGAGTATTAAACACTCCACATGAATGGTGCCTGGTGTGAGCCACTGATAGTGAGCAGAATGGAGGGTCTATTACACTTAGTGTTGAAAAGTAGTGGTATTCATTCAGTGTAATCTCAGCAGAAAAGCTCCTAAAAGTCGTACTTGATCCTACACTAAGTAATAGTGATGCTGAGAGAGAAAAGAATAAATAAAGTGATCATTAAAGACTGGAATCAGCAAACACATAAGTATATGAAGAAAATTACATTATGAAGAAAAATAAAAGGAGTTGGAGTTTTAAAAATTACTTTCTTAAATTTATTATTTTCTACGCTGAATTTTGAAACATGTTCTAATTTACGTACATTCCTTTAAAAAAGCTACATTTAGAAAAGGAAATGAAAAGGTATTTTTCTTAATAGTTTTGGGTTTCAATCAGTTCTCTAAAAATCTGTTTTTAAGACACTGTGGCGGTCCAGACTCCTGCTGGCATCTACATCAAGTCGGACGTGGGTGAATTAGAAGAAGCAGGCAACGTGCATCTGGGCTTTCAGAACAGCCCTCATCTGAAATGTGAGTTTTTGAATGAAAGGAAATCAGCAGGCAGATTTTTTATCCACAAGTAACAAACAATAAATCAAGATGAATTCAAACATTTAAGATTTTGCTAAGTTTATCTGGGCACCAGTCACTTGAAAAAACAATTACTACCAGCAGGTGTCCTGAAGTGATGAAATGACTTTGATATCTTATACATGATATTTGTCAGCTTTTAATGTAATCATTCTAGTGAGGGTCTACTGGCATTTTATTTAAGTTTTAATTTCAATCTCCCCGTTACTAATAATGTGGAGCATCCTTCAGTACCTACTAATCATCTAAATTTTCTTTAGTGAAGTGTCTGTTCGAATATTTTACACATTATTTTTGACTGCTTGTTTATCTTCTAATTATAGATTGTAAGAGTTCTTCATATATTCTAGATACAGCCCTTTATAAGATACATATTTGTATATTCTCCTAGTTTGTGGCTCATCTTTTCATTTACTGGACTTGATTTTTCTTTTTTCTTTTTAATTGTTTGATTACAGTTGTCCCAATTTTTCCCCTGTTGCTCTCTCCCACTCCACCCCCTCCCCCAGACAATCCCCACCCTGTTGTCTTTGTGCATGGGTTCTTTATACATGCTCCTTGATGACCCTTCCCCTTCTTTCCCCCATTCTCCTCCTCCCCCCACCCCTCTGGTCACTGTCAGTTTGTTCCTTATTTCCATGTCTCTGGTTCTATTTTGCTCATTTGTTTGTTTTGTGCATTAGGTTCCATTAGTGAAGTTGATTTTTCCAAGAGAGAAAAACTATGAAGTAACTGGTCTCAGCTCCATAGATCTTCTCTGTCCTATCAGAAGTGAAAAGAAAAGATAGGCTGGTGTTTTACTGAATAGTTAGTTAGGTCTAATAAAAAACTCATTAGATAGTCCTGTGTTTCAAAACAGAAAGAGCTGATTAAAAATTTATTGAATTCTTATTGCTATTGACCTTTAAGAATTGAACAAATGGCAGGGAGTAGACCTCTCTGGAGTCCAAAGGCTGAAATTTAAATGTAAGCTAGTAATGTTATTATTTTCATGAGGTTTTTCTAGGTCAAAGATCCTACTCTTCAGCAACTACAGTACTTCTTAGACATGGAATGGCCATTAATTACTTAGGAAACCTTGCAATGAATGATAATTAGAAACCTAATCAAATTACAGTGTAAATCACATTTGTTTCTCTATAATTGGCTGCAATTTAGTTAACATCATCAAACAATTATCATAAGCATTCATAAATGATTTGCTAAAGCATTTAGAAGATAGAACGCTGTTACTAATCCAACCATAGCTAATCAATTTCTGTGGAAATTGAAATGTTTGTTACAAACTAGAAATGTCCATTACATACTTGCATCTTCATTTGGATTTCATAAATTCTTATTGACACTAATGGCCTGCTGGCTGTAACCAATTACACTAGAAGTTGTGGAAAGAATCTATTGTTGCCTTTACCTTCCCTTGGACTACTCCTGTAAGTTTCTTCATTCCCCCAGAACAGCACAAAGCAAACATGATTTTCCAGACCCAACTTGCCCTACAACCACCATGAAAGTGCCTTTTGGAATCTTTATATTCAACCTGCATGACAAGAAAAGGACAGACTCAACCTTCCAAAAATGCAACAAATGCTGCAGAGGAAATAGAGAAAATGAACTTAAAAAAAAGAAAGAAAGAAAGTAAAACAACCATAAAAATGAAAGTTACAGTGACAAGTTTAAAAAGTCTTATAAATTTCAACACATTCACCTTCTGCTTAAAAAGTGCTATAAAAAATAGAGCATTATAGAATTCAATGCCCAAAATATTTTTTAAAAATTTCCCAAACCATTACTTACTCTTTTAGCACTGGAATTCCTTTTTTATGCCAGGAGAAGGAGGCATTTGTTATACCAATGTCATGACCTGGGAAGATAAATAAATACAATGATGCATTTTTGAACCAATTAGCTTCAACCCTGAAGTCAAATAAATATTGAATGCAAAAAAATCTCCTGACATCCTACGTAAATTGTTTCAATATTTTGAGGTAGAAGTTCTTCAGTGTTAAGAAAGGCTTTCAAACAAACCAATGATATTTTCTATCAAAATAAACAGAGATGAAATTTATTTGCAGTTTAAACCAAACTTAAACTGAAAAGAGTTTATTGTGATTTACAGTATGATTAAATTTTTTTGGTATGAACTGAGTATATTGATATAAAGTCAGCACGCATAGTTTGAATATTTGTCATGTTATAAATAAGTTCAACCCTAAAGAGAAAGAACAGTTTCAAGGACCCAAGATCAAAATAAATCTCATATATGCAGGAACACTCTAATAAAACCATATCAGCTTATTAATTAATAATTATAGAAAGGTGAGTTTTAAAAGCAGTTTCAGGATAAATTCTGCTTCTGAGCATAAACAAAATAATAGTTTTGGCAATAATAGCATTTATAGTAAAATAGTTATATATAAAATGTTTAGGTATTCATTACAATTAGGATAAAACAGGATTTTTTCCCCTGAAACTGACTTACATGAACTTATATAAAACCTCTAGTACTTTTTAATTCATTCTATGCTAGGAGACATCTATTATTACTATATAATATGTATTGAGGTTTTGTTTACTAAGTACATCATATCAGTATGGAAGGCTGATCCTTCCTTCCTCCTCCTTTCTTTTCTTTCTTTTTCTTCTTTCCGTTTTTCCTTCTTTCATTTCTTCCTCCCTCCCTCCCTCCCTCCCTCCTTCTCTCCCTCTTTCTCTTCCATCCTTCCTTCTTCTCTCTCTCTCTTTTTTCTACAATTGTTCTTTTTATTTATTTACCAAAGGCAGGAGTTTACAGTAGGAGTTGGAGAACACTTTCAGTTCCCAAACCTTTAGCTAGATTTTAATTTCAAAGGCAAAGCAAAACTGTTCCTCTAAGAATGGCATTTTCTTTGAGAGCAGTGTGCTGTGAAATGAGTGTTAAAACATCACATCAATAGCACTTCCATGCCCTCTGTTGGTCATTATTAATAAAATAACATGAAGAAAAGGCATGGTGTAACAAAAGTGGCTTAATTACTGTTTACTACATAATTATGCTACACTTTACTCAAATAATTTGAAAATTTAAATGTGAAGTTCTTATATGAAAGAGCTGATTCCAATAAGCAAAGTTTTACTTTGTTTATGAACCCAAAGTCAAGGTAAAGAATTCAATGGGAGATGCCTAGATCACCCAAACCTGACATGCAAATTTAGCTGAGAAAATGTCAAGGCAAAGAACTGACTTCTTTGGATTCCCTGTGGTTTTAGTAATCTTCTAGTTATTGCAGTATCTAAAAAGCTTACAGCAACTGAAGAATGCAATAAAGGAAGGTTGAATCAGCTACCTCAGGCATAGTTTGCTGGCAGATTAATACTATCAATGCACTTTTCTCCTTGCTTTATTCTTTCAGTGCTGATGAAATGGGGCTGAACTCTGAGAAAATGTTCATACCCAGCTCTGTACTTATCATTTGTTGAGTATTGCTTCTTAAGGGTTTCCTCCAATAAGGTGGCCGCTATTATGTTATATATGTAATGATAAATATTTGTATATCTAATAAATAACACATTTATAAATTAAATGCATGCTATTATTTATGTGATTAAAGGCATATTTTCTGTTTAGCATATTTGTGCATAATATTGCAATCTCTTTGAAGGTTTTTGGATTTTAGATTAAGGTCCCCAAAATGTATTTCTATTACTAAAAATGTGATTTTTAATTATTTACTCTATGATAACTCCTTAAAAAGAGCTGTGATATATGGAGATGAGGGGCAGAGCCCTGAGGGCTGGGGCAGGAGAAAGAGGAGAGGTTTCTCGTCTTGTCTGTGAGAAGTTTTAATCAAAGAGAGATTTGGCTTATAGTTCTACAGATGAGGAAACCAAGAAGAGACTTTGGAGTAAAAAATGACAAGTTTTCTGACAGCAGTGAAACATCCTTTTGCCTTCAATTCACTGACATTATTCTCTCTTGGTTTTCTTCTCTTCCCCCTCACCACTCTTTTCACTATCCTTCAATGGATTTCCCTGTCTTCAGCAACACTACACCCTGTAATGTCTAACAGTTTTGCCTGTGGATGTTTTTAATTCTCTTCACTCACACTAAGGTACTCTCATCTGGAACCATGGCTTGCCATATCCAGTCTAATTTAGAATGTTTCCAAACTTATCACTCCAACCTACTTCTTTCCTAAGTGCAGAATTATATAAGCAATTGATCACTCAACTTTTTCACCTAGAAGGCTGTCAGGGACCTCCCTGGTTAAATGAGTCATTAGAAGAATTTTCAGGACTCAACATATAATTATACACAAGGTTATGATTTATTATGGTGACAGAATACAAAACAAAATCAGCAAAGAGAAAAGATGCATGGGGCAAAGTCCAGGGGAGAACAGGTACAAGCTCCCCAAAGTCATCTTTCAGTAGAATAACAAAGAAGACATTTAATTAAGCAATTCATATTGCACATATTCCCAGCAACTAATTGTGGCAATGTGTGCAATATTGTCCACCAGGCAAGCCCTTTAGAGACTCAGCATTCAGGGCATGCTCTTCCTAACACGCCCAAAATTGCAGGATCCCAGAAGGAAAACAGGTGTTCACCATGAATCATATCAGTGATTATAATCATATACATATTTTAGACATACTGAACTACTCTTAACAGTTAAGGTAATGGGAAGCCTCCTGAAACCCAAGTCCCACTTGCCAGTCAAATGTCACTCCTATAAGCAGGTCTTCCAAATGATAATAGTCAGGCCTGGTACGTTAATTCTTTCCTGCAAAATTGCTAATATATATTTCAAATTTAACAATTTCAAAAGCAAAACCCATTCCTTATTCTACTCCTTCATGAGCCTTCTATATTTCAGAAAATGATGACTCATTTACCTTGTGACTTAGAAAACTATGAAGCATCCGTGACTCTTGTCTTCCTCTCTCAGCCTTCATGTCTATTATGTTGACTCTACCTTTAAAGCAGAGCCAGAATCTAACCACTTCATATCACCTTTATTGCTTCACCCTAGTTGAAGCCTTCATTGACTTTTGTCTGAATTATTTCAATCTTCCAACTGGTGATCCTTCTTCCATTCTTACAACTCTCTATTATTCTCCACATAGCATCTGGGGAGATCCCTATAAAACGTTAAGTGTAATTGTGTCAATTCCTGCTCAGAATTGTCCAAATGCTTCCCTTGTAACACAGGATAAAAGCCAAAATCCTCATCATGTTACTTAAGGACACTCAAGATATTTTTCATCTCTCCATCTTTCTGACCTCAGCTATACTACCTTTGCTCTCAGCCTCTGCTCCAGCCTCATTTGTCTCTTGAGGGCCCTCAGGACACCACACACGCTCCAGCCTCATGGTTTCTGCCCTTCCCATTCTTCCTATTTGTGACAGATACGGTCATGGCTTCTTCCATAACTTCCTTCAGAACTTTGCGCAAATGTCACTTTACCACAGATGTCCTTCCTAAGCACCTTGCATAATGCAACAACTTTCACTTTTTCACACTGGCGTTCTTTGCCCCTCTTGTCTTGCCATGCATTTTTTTCCTTAACACTGATGCTCTCTTAATATCATTTCTATTTACTCATTTGTTTATTATTTATCTCTTCACTCTAGGTATCATCAGAGCAGGGACTTTGGATTTTTGCTCTATCCCCATCCTGTAGTAAGAACGGTGTCTGGCATGTAGTAAGTGTTAGATGAATATCAGACAAATATATGCCTGTCTATTATCTGGGGTTCAGGTAACTCAGGATTCATTCTATTTCATGAATTAAATGGTTTTTAACTCCAAGAACTTGGAAATGTCTTCAATGCAAATATATAATCATAGGTTAATAAAAAACATGTTCCAGTGTGTTTCCTTCATAAAACAGTTAGTGGTAGGGCAATGTCCTCTAGATAAAGGTGGCATATGGTCAAGGTCTCAATGTCATTACTGGCAAGCACTTGTATATAGACAGTAAAAACTTCTTTAAAGATTTCACTAAACACATATACAAATATTTCATTATACACATACACTTATATTTGTATTTATATATTGTTATCTTGGCTGATAAATTTCAACTCCCAAAAGGTCAATTCAAGAAAAATAGTGATGGTATATAACATTTCATTTTCAAACCAGAGTTCTTGGATTTGAATCATGATTCTGGCATTTTCCACCTGTGTGAACCTAGGTAAATTACTTAAACCTCTATGTGTTTCTACATTGTAATAATGTGTATAATAATACCTTCTATATTATAGGGTTGTTGTAAAGTTTTAAATATTTTTATATATTTTTTGTTTTTAATATATTTTATTGATTATGCTATTATAGTTGTCCCATTTCTCCCCCATCATTCCCCTCCACCCTCCACCCTGCATACCCCCTTCCACCCACATTCCCCCACTTTAGTTCATGTCCATGTATCATAAGTTCTTTAGCTTCTACATTTCCCACACTATTCTTGCCCTCCCCCTGTCTATTTTCTACCCACCATCTATGCTACTTATTCTCTGTACCTTTTCCCCCTCTCTCCTCCTCCCACGCCCCTGTTGCTAACCCTCCATACGATCTCCATTTCTGTCCTGTTCTAGTAGTTTGCTAGAACAGTAGTTTACTGTGGTTCTGTCCCTGTTCTAGTAGTTTGCTTAGTTTGCTTTTGTTTTAGGTGTGGTTCATATTTTATTTACTTACTTTTTTAGGGAGAGAGAAAGGGAGGGAGAAAGAGAGTGAGAGAAACATTGCTCAGTTGCCTCTCACATGCACCCCAGCTGGGGACTGGGCATGCAGTCCAGACATGTGCTCTGGATGGGAATCAAACCCACAACCTTTCAATTTGTGGGAGGATGTTCAACCAACTGATCCACACTGGTCAAGGCTGTAACATTTTAAAAAGTTAATTACTATGTTTTGTAGAACAGTCCTTAACACATGGTTGGCTTCAGTAAATATTGACTATATTATCATAATTTGTATTTGTATCACAGGCAAATGTAATAGAACGTCCATGTCTTAAATAAAATTTTCAACAAATATCTTCCCTAGTCTTTTTTAGGACAGCTTTTACAATGAAACATTTCGTTATCATTTACTGGTTTAAAAAAATATGTATATGTATGACCTCAACTTCACTATGAGTGGGCCAGTGAAGGACAAAATATCACTAAATACTTTGAATAAAGCAACTTGAATCAGGACAAACTTAAAAGAGCTCCACAATGCATAGGGCAGACATGGTTTTCTGGTATGTGCCTTGTCATGAAAGGATGCATACTTAATGAAAGAAAATAAAATCAATGAGAAAATTGACAGAATTAATATGAATAAAAATGAAGTATATAGCCCTGACTGGTGTAGCTCAGTCAATTGAGCATGAGCCTGCAAACCAAAGGGTTGCTGGTTCGATTCCCAGTCAGAGCACATGCCTGGGTTTTGGGCCAGGTCCCCAATAGGGGGTGCTTGAGAGGCAACCACACATTTATGTTCCTCTCCCTCTCTTTCTCCTTCCCTTCTCCTCTCTCTAAAAATGAATAAATAAAATCTTTTTTAAAAAATGAAGTGTATATATATATATATATATATATATATATATATACTAACCATAAGTTCAGTAATGTATTCCAAAGATAATAAGGTAAGAAGAAAGGAACAAATTCAGTTAAAGTTGAAAATATGACCCATATCATTGGTCTAATATGTCTTCAGACCATTTAATATTATTTTTACCACGTGATGTAAATGACAAAAGAAATACTTGTATTTCATCACTTCTGTGAATTTTGCAACTGTTTCACTAGTGTAATTAATTAATATAAATACAGTTTTTATCTTCAAATTGTATTATATTTTGGGGAAATCTAAAGAGGCTATATGTGTGCGCATACATATGATAGCAGATGTGCAGTGCCTTTTCCTGGCCATAAACTTTGGCCTTAGCCACCACATGACTTACTTTGACCAATAGGTATGAGGCTCTGAGATACAGAAACTATCTTTGCCACAATTGTTGAGCAAAAGATATTGGTGAGAAGCCAAAGATATATACATTTAAACACACGTGCTCCTAACTATTAAAGAGAAAAGATGCTGAATAATTTGATGACAGAAATTAACTATAAAACAACCAACTATCCCTATGAAAATGACTTGTCATATATTTTAGGTACTTTCTATGTTAATAATAATTATATCTCATTTTTGGAACAAGCATTATCTAGTTTGGTTCTGTAATTCAATATTTTGGATTTAATAATTAATTAAGTTCACTTTTTGCCTATCTTGATTCCTGAAAACTTTCTTCCTCCATTGTTTTCAAAGACAAGATATGCAATATAGGAGCAATCACTTTCACTTAGTTCAAAAAAATCCTTGCTCTCCAAAGGTTCCTATAGCCTAAAATAATTATTCTAAAAATGAAAGAGTATGGTAAAAAATTCAGCACAATCAAATTAAAAATAAATTTGCATGCATTTATTTTATTTTTGTTTATAAATTATTGTATTGATCAAGTTGCATTGACTACATTGTATTTTGAAAACTCCTATGTCTTTATCTTGGAGTTCAACAATATGCAGTAATTTGTAACTATAGAATCTATTTAGACATCCAATTTTTCAGTGAAACACAAACTTCTTTTACTCATCTCATACTGGCAGCATTCACTTACCCTACTAACCTTACTGAAATTTAAATAGCTAACTTTCGAAATAAAATATTTACCCCCAAACCTACATTTGCTTTTTAGGGTTGAATCAGTGGAGAAACAGATCCAACCTGTATATCTGCAGCTTCTCTTATTCCACTGGGACTTTCTATACCTTTTGCTACTTGATCGTCCAACGACATGTAGAGTACCTGCCTCTGCCCCATAAACTTCAGCCTTGGCTTTATTACCTTCTTTAAGCAATAGAATATGAGTCATTGTGACAGTGCCATTTCCAAGCTGATGTCTTATGAAATATGTCATCACCTCTTGGTACTTTCACTCTCCTCCATTCAAACACCCAGGGGACATCGTGCATAACTTTGCAAGAAAAATGGGTCCAAACTGGGAGCGTCCCAGGCAAACTAAGATTCATAGTCTAGTTATACTACAAATGTCATTGTGACGATCAGTTATCCTTACCTTATAGCCACCATGCTGCCTCATCATACTAACAAGAACTTGATATTGATTCATTTGAAAATCTCTTGAACTCAAGACATTTGAGGTAACTTATTCTAACCACTGTGAGTTATGATTTATTTAAACCAGTTCTGGTAATCTTATTACCTTTCATTTGGCATTAATAATATAACTCATTATGACTAAGGATATCTAAACAAAAATCTGCTGAGAACTTTCTTTTTTTTCTAAAAGAAGTCATCAAACTTCAAGAAGAGAAAACATTTTGCCTATCTTTTCCTTTCCTTCTTTCCTGTACTGAAGAGAGAAACACCATCTATGCCACCATGGATGAAAAGTCAAATAATGATAGAAAGTGGAAAAACAAAAAAACCCTGGACCCTCTCTAAGATTTCTGAGGTAGTTCACCAGCCTATTCCTAGCCTTCTTCCATTAACATAAAAAATAAATACCTACTTATTTAAGTTATTATTATTCAGCTACTGTGTTATTTGAAGTCAAACACACTGCTAAGTGATGAACTTCAGATATAGCCAGCTTATGAACTTGATGACATGACTTGTTTCAGTAAGAAATTAAACCCACATTTAAACCCCCACCTTCTGACTCTACAGCTTTCGTTCTTCCCATTAGTCTGAGAGCCCCTTAGCGAAGTATTTCACTACTCCAAAGTGGGACTGCTTTTATTGTCATCGTTACTGAATAATCTCAATTGATTGACCCTGGGATGGATTTAAGCCCTGTGGTAACCAGAGTCTGCACTGGACTCAATTTTACTTTTATTATACTATATAATATCATATTACAATTCATATTTAACAAAAAGGCTTAAACATAATAAGAAAGGACCTTCAGTAATTACGTTTCCGCTGGCTCAGATATGCTGGACATGTTCCTGCAGAGCACTTTTAAAAACATATTAAGCAATAAACTACTTTTATGTCATATTAAGTCCTTCCATTCCATTCCATAAAATAAATATTCATTTCAAAATAAGATTGCATTGATTTTCACAAAAGCATTTTTAATAACATTTACTGCCTCAGCATTTTGAGTTAGAACTGTGCAAAACTCAGCGGTTTTTGTTCAGGGTATAAGTGACCCCTGACTCCATGCTGAGTCTCTAAATAATGCAGCACCTGAAAGTGATACTTAACTGAGCAGATTGTGATGCACACAGCTGGGCTATCTAGCCGCCATGACTTTCCATCTCCCAGGTGTGTGCTCCCTCCTCTTCTGTCCCTCTTTCTGGTAGATTTAAATATTTCCATCACATGGCATGTCTTAATTCCACACAGAAGCGTGCAAGAAAAGAGGAAGTGGTGCTTTTCTAAGTCAAATGTTGAGGCGACTTTTGGGAAAGCAACTAGGACCAATAGTTGAAACCTTACCAATCAGTGAAATATAGTACTCACCAGGTCCCAATAACTTGCAGATTTCATTCCTAAAGAAATGATGTTCATATACGTATCTTGTATTTTTTAGAGTGATGTCTTTTTTCAAAGGACACAAATTAATTTGATTCTCACAATTCTCTAGAGCAGGCACAGCCCTATTAATTTCCCATTTTTACAGGCAGTTATACACCAGAAACTCTAGAGGCTGGTCACAGATTTTTAAATGTGATATAAACCAGTGCTAATTTAACCAAAGGTAGACAATGCCTTTCAGTGTAATATTTCCACTGCGTTTTCAATGTGTTATCTTAGGGAGATTTTGAGTGTATTTAACATTAACAAGAGTGCATAAATATCTCACCCACTGATGTTAACAGTACCACAACAGTGGCAGTTGGCTAGGAAGATGAGATGAATTGCAACTTTTGTAGATGAATAATAATTGAATAGTTGGGCAGTATGAATATATAGTGGAATTAACAATTTTATTACTATCAATAAAAATTAATAGTAATAAAAATCTTTTTAAAAATTTCTAGAAAGGAGTGATTTTGTTATGAGCAAAAGCAAGAAGTTGGTCTATTCAATAATCACATGGTAGGAAAAAGTCAGGTAATGTACAAGTCTTATTAATATGTGAGAAAAAGGTAGGGCACGTTGAAAATTGTATCTCTGGTAAAAACAATGTTTCAACTGTGACCTATAAACATTTAACTAGATTTTCCCGTGAATGCCAAGGGATTATTCTATGAGCATGATTATTTTAACTGGTGACAGATTATATTTGCTAGTTAATAAAGTTTTTGTAATTATTTGATTATTAAATGATCCAGATAACTACTGCCTTTGGAATTAAAGCACATAAGCATATAATTTGTATCATATGAGCACATTTTAATTAAATTATTCAGATAATTATGGTAGCTTGAACTCGGCTTATGAAATAATTTCTGACTCAACATATCTGAGAACACAGTTAACCATTGTCTTCAGAGACATTGTCCTGAACAATAGCCATGTTTCAGCTTCGCTTGTTTAACCATCAGAAAAGAAACCGAGTTAGATCCATGCCAATGACAGGTCCAGATAATAGCATGCTGGGAAATTACTTCCCATCTAGCACTGAAATGTTAAATTTACAGAAAAAAACTGTGATGTTCAATAATTACAACTTATTGGTGTATGTGATTGAAGTAACATATGTACTTCAAAATATTCAGTTGCTATAGTTAAATTTTTTTTATTCCTCACCTTGCTTATTAACTTCAATTTCAGTTTATTACTTTAGGCCTCCTAAAATGATCTTTGTAATACTTAATATAAATGCATAAATTTTATAATTTGATAATTAGAGCTTCAAAAATACATTTAACTAAAATTAATTTTATTTGTATTATTTGAATTCTATGATACCCTATGAATTAAAAATGACAATCTAAAATTTTTAAGCCAGAGTAGACATCACTCTTTCTCTCAACTCATGGATAAAACAGAATTCAGGTTTGGAAGATACATTTATATACACATAAATTTGAAAAAAATCAAAATCATTTACTATAAATAGCCCACATCTACATAATTTCTATCTAAACCTTCTTTTTTCTAGTGTGTAGCTTAATATGATATATTGGAATAAAAATTTTGAAATCTTCTCTAAGTGATTCCTAGGTTTGTGTAACTTGGAATTCTTACCATACTTCAACTTCTCCGCCCAATTACCCTATTTTGCTGTGTATAATACACACCCACATTTTTTGCCCAAACTTGCAGGGAAAATATCTTTGTTTTAATTTTTAACTCAATTTTTATTTTATTTATTTATAATTAGAGACTTGTTTTTTGTATTATAAAGGAATTTTAGCATTTATTTTTGAACATATTATGGTACAAGAAATTTTATGTAAAAAACAATTACGAAATACAAGAAGAGATACAGGGTATTTGAGGTACAACCTATGTATAATGCACATCTTTATATTTCCCTCAAAAATGTGTGCACCATCCACAGCAAAATATGGTATTTACTCACCAAGCATATGTTTTCTACTTAAACTGCTTTCATAAAAAAATCACAAGTGATCTTTGCATTGCCAATTCAATGGAGAATTCTCAGGTCTTATTTTAATTTAGCTCTTTTTAGTATTTAGCCCTATCAACCACTTTATATTTGTCCTCATTTGACAGTTTCCTTAGCTTTCAATCACACTCTTTATTTGTTTTTCCTCTTACATTTTGACCACCTTTAATTAGCTTTTTTGTGGATGCTCCTACTCTCACTGTTTAAATATGGAGGATGCAAGTGTTCCAATTGTCCATGCTATTCAGCAGGATCTCTTTCTGACTGATCTCATTCATATTCATGGCTTTAACTACAGACCTACAGTCAATGGCTCCCAAATTCATATCTGTCGGTCAAAAGTTAATCTTAAGCCTGAGATTTACATACTCAACACCTGTTGGGTATTTTTTCATGAGGATCAGTCACAGGCATCAAATTAAAGGTTCCCCAAACTGAACTCACAGTTTCTTCCTGCACCTGAACCTCTCAGTTATGAGTCAGAAACTGAGATTTATTGTACACTTTTCCTAGTTCTTTGATGTCTTCATTCAAGCAGCTCTCTCTTTAACAGCTCTCCCATCTGTTCCTTCTTCTTCATCACCTTTATTATTACCATAGTTCAGACTGTAACTATAACTCTCCCAGGACATCCACAGATCTCCTACCCACTCTCTATCTCCATTTCCATCTCCTACAAACCATAACCACACAATTGTAAAGGTGGTTTTCTGAAGTGCAAATAATTTGTCATTTTCTATTTAAAATTCTCCAGTGGTTTCTCATTATCTTCAGTATTTCCTAGAGAATTCCTCATGGTCTATCCCTCCTGCTCTTGCCTCTGTGGTTTGCATATGGTATTTGCTCAACTTGGAACACCACATGCCTCACTCTCTATGTCTTTAAATGTTGGGTTAAAGCAAAATTACTTTTGAATTCCCTAACTGTGCAAACTAGGTTAGATAACACCCCTGAAAATTGTTTATTTATCATGCTTATGTTGCCTTTTGCCTTTTTGAATAATTGATAGTATACCTTTTAATCTTTCTAATTCTACTATGAACACTTGGACGATAGGAACTAGGTCATTTATCTCTGCATTTTTAAAGGCTGGCATAATGCAGGGTATTTAGTACACAAGCAACCTTTTCTCTCTCTTTTTTTTTTTTTTTAGTAAGAATCATCTACTTGTGAAAACATTTTTGGAGACAGATCATTTTGGACAATTTTGTTTCTACTGACTGTAGAGCATGGGATATAGTGTTCAGGTGATGAATTTAATTTTATACAATCATAAACTTTCTGTTATGGGGGAAAAGGGATATATTTCTAAAGCAAGCTTCCTGTTAGAAAATTAGAAAAAGATACTCTATTCATTTAATATGATTTAATTCTTGCATTCAAGCCCTCACATTATGTATGAATTATTCTGTGAGATAGTAACTATTATATGTCCTATAAAAATGATTGTGTGTATCCGTATGTGTGATGTAATAGTATACGAGGCCTGTCTGGAAAGTATCCAGCCATGTACTATGCAGAATAAAAGGAGATATAAGAAACATTGTACATAGGACAATGACACTTCAGTCCCCTTCCAAGTAGGCACCTTAGGAACTTACATGGTTCTCCCAATTGCCATCACCTGTCCATCATATTTTTCTGAATCTCACGGATGGTCTAAAATCTCTTCTCTTCGGAACGTGATTTTAGTTTTGGGAAAAGCCCGAAGTCACAGGGCACCAAATGTGGGCTGTATGGGGGGCTGAGTCACTGGGATGATTTGATGTTTTGCTAGAAAACTCTGCTTGAGACACGATGCATAAGCAAGGGTTGTTGTCATGCTAAAGCTGCCAATCACCAGTTGTCCACAGCTGCAGTCTTCTGAATCATCCAAATAGTTTCTGCAGAGGAATGTTCAGGCTGAACATAAAATCTGATGCAGATCTGTTGCTCTGCTTTCTCAGTCATTTTGAATGTGATGGCCACACAGTACACATGCTCACTCAGTGGCGTCTACCACCCCCACTGACTAGTACAAAGAAGTCATTGTTGTTCACACATGTGCATTCCAGTACACTCTCCTTGGCTTCCAGGTTACATTGATATCACACAAACCATTCTCATTATATTAACAATGGCTGGACTTTTTCTGGACAGACCTCAGTATATAAGAATATATGGGAGCAATTCTAGTAAACAGTAGAAAGACAAAACAAAACAAAGAAACAAACAAAAAAACGTGCAAAACTAACTGAAAAGAGACTAACTTCTAAGAATACCAGTGGGTGTGCTCTGACCTGGGTATCAATAGACAAGTTACTTTATTTCTTTTAACCTCAATTTTTCTCACCTCTATATTCCTATCTCATACAACTTGAGGAAAAAATTAAATGAAATTATATTTATAGATAGATAGAAAGATAGATGATAGATAGATAGATAGATAGATAGATAGATAGATAGATAGATGGGTAGAGATATATAATATCAAGTAGGTGGGAGGTACTTGATGCTAAAAAAAGAAGTTCCTATTTCTGCCCTTTCCTGATGCTAACAGGGATACAAATCTTTTAAAGGAACGGCCTTTAAACACATCATAAGAGTATTAGTAATCTTATTTGAGAAAACCATGTTATTTACTTATGATTCCTCTGTAGTAAGTAGTATAAGAAAAATATTTACAAAATCATTTAAAAATATTTATGATTTGATTAATGACATAACTTTTAGGTGTCATTTCCCTTGGAATCTTCCTCTGCAGTATGCTACAAACAAATTAGTAAAATTCTTACCTGTTAAACCAGGAATATGTCATCTCACTAAAGAACGAAGCACTTTTCTCTGGACTGCACTTCTGAAAACAAAAATAAGTAGTGTATGAAGAAAACTTTTTCATTTACACTTGAAATATCTTTGTTAGCAGGTGGAAAAGTAAATATGAAATAATTTATTATACTAAATTAGAGCTATACTGATGTCAGAATCACTAAGGAATACAGTTAAAGAAAAAATATTTTTAGATGGTGGTTTGACTAGAGGAATTTTAAGATTTCTCTCAACAATATGACTCTGTTAATATAACGAAGGAAAATAATTTCTAAAATGCTCCCCTTTTTAGTATATAAATATATTTCTGTGTGTGTATACATATATGTATATATGTATACACACACATATATATATAAATACTATATATATATATATATAGTATTTTCCTGTTACAACATTTTCATAAAATTCCCCCCATTGACCTGGTGAGTTCAACCAAAAGGAAAGGAGTTTAAAAAAGGGAAGGCCTCAAAATAATCATTTTACATTTTTAGAGTCAGCATTAATCTTTTTGTATTTTTAAAAGTAAAATTGATTATTACATTAAATTTTAGTCTTAGGAACCGTTCCACATTTTTTTTTTAATTTTTATTTTAATTGTTGATCTTATACAGTTTTCTGTCTTTTATTCTCACCCCAACCCACCACCCCAGCCCTTCCCTCCCATTTCCACCCCCCCATAGTTTTTATCCATGTGTCCTTTTTACTTGTTTCTGTAAATCCTTCCCCTTTTCCCCTGAAATTCCCTCCCCTCTCCCCTCTGGTGACTTTCAGCCTGTTCCCAATTTCTATGTCTTTGGTTATATTATGCTTGTTTCTTTGTTTTGTTGATTAGGTTCCTGTTAAAGGTGAGATCATATGGTATTTGTCTTTCACTGCCTGGCTTACTTCGCTTAGCATAATGCTCTCAAGTTCCATCCATGCTGTTGCATAGGGTATGAGCTCCTTCTTTCTTTCTGCTGCATAGAATTCCATTGTATAAATGTACCACAGTTTTTTGATCCATTCATTTACTGATGGGCATCTAGGTTGCTTCCAACACTTGGCTATTGTAAATTGTGCTGCTATAAACATAGGGATGCATAGTTTCTTTTGGATTGGTGTTTCAGGGTTCTTAGGATATAGTCCTAGCAATGGAATTGCTGGGTCAAAAGGTATATCCATTTTTAGTTTTTTAAGAAAAATCCATACTGTTTTCCATAGTGGTTGTACCAGTCTGCACTCCCACCAGCAGTGCACTAGTGTCCCCTTTTCTCCACAACCTCTCCAACACTTGCTGTTTGTTGCTTTGTTTATGTGGGCCATTCTGACTGGTGTCAAGTGGTATCTCATTGTTGTTTTAATTTGCATCTCTCTGATAGCTAGCGATATCGAGCATTTTTTCATGTGTCTCTGGATCCTCTGTATGTCCTCCTTGGAGAGGTGTCTGCCCAAGTCCTTTGCCCATTTTTTAATTGGGTTGCTTGTCTTCTTAGAGTGGAGTCGTGTAAGTTCTTTGTATATTTTGGAGATTAAACCCTTATCTGAGATATCATTGGCAAATATGTTTTCCCACACAGTCGGTTCTCTTTTTATTTTAATACTGTTTTCCTTGGCCATGCAGAAGCTTTTTATTTTGATGAGATCCCATTTGTTTATTCTTTCCTTTATGTCCCTTGCTTTAGGGGACATATCAGTAAAAATGTTGCTGCGTGTAATATCTGAGATTTTCCTGCCTATGTTCTCTTCTAGGACTTTAATGGTGTTACGGCTTATGCTTAAGTCTTTTATCCACCTTGAATTTATTTTTGTGTATGGTGTAAGTTGGTGCTCGAGTTTCATTTTCTTGCACGAAGCTGTCCAGTTCTCCCAACACCACTTGTTGAAGAGGCTATTTTTACTCCATTTTATGTTGCTGCCCCCTTTGTCGAATATTAATTGACTATAGACACTAGGGTTTATTTCTGGGCTCTCTATTCTATTCCACTGGTCCACGTGCCTGTTTTTATGCCAGTACCAGGCTGTTTTGATTACAGTGGCCTTGTAATACATTTTGATATCAGGTATTGTGATCCCTCCTGCTTTGCTCTTCTTTCTCAAGATTGCTGCCGCTATTCTGGGTCGTTTATGGTTCCATATAAATTTTTGAAGAGTTTGTTCTATATCTGTGAAATATGCCATTGGTACTTTAATAGGTATTGCATTGAATCTGTAGATTGCTTTGGGAAGTATGGACATTTTGATGATGTTAATTCTTCCGATCCATGAACACGGTATGTGTTTCCATTTATTTGTGTCTTCCTTGATTTCTTTCTTCAGTGTTGTGTAGTTTTCTGCATACAGGTCTTTTACCTCCTTGGTTAGGTTTATTCCTAGGTACTTTATTTTTCTTTTTGCTATATCAAATGGTATTTTTTCCTTGATTTCTACTTCTGTTGTTTCATTGTTGGTATACAAAAATGCCTTTGATTTCTGGATATTGACTTTGTATCCGGCTGTTTGGCTAAATTCATTTATTAGGTCGAGCAGTTTTTTGGCCGAGACTATAGGATTTTCTATGTATACTAACATGTCATCTGCAAACAATGATAGTTTTGTTTCCTCCTTTCCAAGTTGGATGCCTTTTATTTCCTTTTCTTGTCTAATCGCTGTGGCTAATACTTCCAATACTATGTTGAATAGAAGTGGAGAGAGTGGGCAGCCTTGTCTTGTTCCTGATTTTAGTGGAAAAGAATTTAGTCTTTGCCCGTTGAGTATGATGCTGGCTGTAGGTTTCTCATATATAGCCTTTATTATGTTGAGGAATGCTCCCTCTATTCCCACTTTGCTGAGTGTTTTTATCATAAATGGGTGCTGTACCTTATCGAATGCTTTTTCCGCATCTATTGATATGATCATGTGATTTTTGTCTTTGCTTTTGTTTATGTGATGAATTACATTTACTGATTTGCGAATGTTGAACCATCCTTGCATCCCTGGGATGAATCCCACTTGGTCGTGGTGTATGATTTTTTTAATGTGTTGTTGGATGCGGTTTGCCAATATTTTGTTGAGGATTTTAGCATCTATGTTCATCAGCGATATTGGCCTGAAGTTCTCCTTCTTTGTTGTGTCTTTATCTGGTTTTGGGATTAGGATGATGCTGGCTTCATAAAAAGAGTTTGGGAGTCTTCCATCGTTTTGGATTTTTTGGAATAGTCTGTGGAGAATAGGGGTTAGCTCTTCCTTAAATGTTTTGTAGAATTCTCCTGTGAAGCCATCTGGTCCAGGGCTTTTGTGCGTCGGGAGTGTTTTGATTACTGATTCAATTTCACCAGCCGTTATTGGTCTGTTCAGACTTTCTGTTTCTTTTTCATTGAGTTTTGGAAGGTTATATTTTTCTAGAAACCTGTCCATTTCACCTAGGTTTTCAAATTTCTTGGCATACAGTTCTTCATAGTAATTTCTTGCAATCCTTTGTATTTCTGCAGTGTCGGTTGTAATATCTCCTCTTTCATTTCTGATTGTGTTTATTTTAGTCCTCTCTCTTTTTTTCTTGATGAGCCTGCTTAAAGGCTTGTCGATTTTGTTGATCTTTTCAAAGAACCAACTCCTGGATTCATTGATCTTTAGGATTGTGCTTTTAGTCTCTATATCATTTAATTCTGCTCTTATCTTGGTTATTTCTTTCCTTCTACTTGCTCTGGGCTGTCTTTGTTGTTGTTCCTCGAGTTCTTGTAGGCGAAGGGTTAGGTTGTTTGTTTGAGATGTTTCTGTCTTTTTTAGATAGGCCTGTATCGCTATAAACTTCCCTCTGAGGACTGCCTTTGCTGTGTCCCATAAGTTTTGGGTCGATGTGAGTTCATTATCGTTTGTTTCCAGAAACTTTTTGATTTCCTCCCTAATTTCATTCTTGACCCATTCATTGTTTAATAGCATGCTATTCAATCTCCATGATTTTGAGGGTTTTGGGTTTTTCTCCTTGGGGTTGGTTTCTAGTTTCAGTCCCTTGTGGTCAGAGAAAATGCTTGGTATGATTTCAATTTTCTTGAATTTGTTGAGGCTTGATTTGTGTCCTATCATGTGGTCTATCTTTGAAAATGTTCCATGTGCATTTGAAAAGAAAGTGTATTTAGCTTCTTTGGGATGAAGGGCTCTATATATATCAGTTAAGTCCATTTCCTCTAGAGTGTTGTTCAATGCCACAATATCTTTGTTGATATTTTGTTTGGAAGATCTGCCCATTTTTGACAGTGGGGTGTTAAAATCACCTACTATAATTGTGTTGCTGTCTATATCTTTCTTGAAGTCCTCTAAAATTTTCTTGATGTATTTAGGTGCTCCTCCGTTGGGTGCATATATATTTACAATATTTATGTCTTCTTGGTGGATTCTTCCCTTGAGTATTATGAAGTGACCTTCTGGGTCTCTCTTTATGGCCCTTCTTTTGAAGTCTATTTTGTCTGATATGAGTATTGCTACCCCAGCTTTTTTTTTCCTGACCATTTGCTTGGAAAATTTGTTTCCAGCCCTTCACTTTGAGCCTGTGTATGTCTTTTGTCCTGAGGTGGGTTTCTTGTAGGCAGCATATGTGTGGGTCATGCTTTCTTATCCATTCAGCTATTCTATGTCTTTTGATTGGAGCATTTAATCCATTTACATTTAAGGTTATTATTGATAGGTATTTATTCATTGCCATTTTCGTACCTGTGTTCCTCTCTCTCTTTCTCTCTCTGTCTTTTCCTTTCTTCCCTTAAAGCAGTCCCTTTAGTATCTCTTGCAGCATTGGTTTGGTAGAGGTGTATTCTTTTAGACTTCTTTTGTTTGGGAAGCTCCTTATTTGTCCTTCTATCTTGATTGAAAGCCTTGCTGGGTAAAGTAGTCTGGGTTGCAGGCCTTTGGTTCTCATTGCTTGGAATATTTCTTGCCATTCTCTTCTGGCTTGGAGCGTTTCCATTGAGAAGTCAGATGCTAACCTGATTGGGGCCCCCTTGTATGTTACTTCCTTTTTCTCCCTTGCTGCCTTTAAGATTCTCTCTTTGTCTTGGAATTTTGCCATTTTAATTATGATGTGTCTTGAAGTGGGCCTGTTTGGGTTCCTTTTGATTGGGACTCTCTGTGTTTCCTGGATTTGTGTGGCTTTTTCTCTCACCAAATGAGGGAAGTTTTCCATCATTACTTTTTCAAACAGGTTTTCTATCCCTTGTTCTTGTTCTTCTCCTTCTGGTATTCCTATTATACGGATATTATTCCGTTTCATGTTGTCTTGCATTTCTCTTAAACCCTCTTCATTCTTTCTAAGCCTCTTTTCCTTATCTTGCTCATTCTGAGTATTTTTTTCTATTTTGTCCTCCAACTTGCTGATCCGATCTTCTGCTTCGTCGATTCTGCTTTTCATTCCTTCTACTGTGTTCTTCAGTTCAGAGATTGTGTTCTTCATTTCCTCTTGGCCCTTGTTGATAGTTTCTATTTCCTTTTTCATGTTGATATAGTTTGCCGTGAGTTCATCATAACTTCCCTGTAGTTTATGGTAGCTCATTGAGAGCTCATTGAGCTTCCTGACCACCATTGCTTTGAACTCGATATCTGATAGTTGAGTTGCCTCTGTTTCATTTAGCATTCTTTCTTGAGCTTCCTCCTTTCCTTTCATTTGGGGATTGTTCTTTTGTCTTCCCATTGTTTGTAAGACTCTTGTTGTTAGCCTCAACTTCTTAAATTGATCTGTTCTGGCTCCCTGGATTTGTGGTATGACCTTCTGTGGTAGAATATCTGTGAGATTCAATGGTGGATTCTCCTTCGGATATCCTGTTGTTCACTGCTTCCACTGACTCATCAGCTGGAATACCCTCTTTTGGGGGCCAACTCTGGATCTCCCCCCGCCACAGTTCCAGGCTTGCTTGTTTGTTTGTTTTGTCTCACTCGTGTGTATTTACAAAAAGAAGAGGGGGGAAAATGAAAAAAAGAAGAAAGGGGAAACAAGATGAAGGTAGAAAAGATAAAATTGAAGAGAAAGGAAGAGGGGATAAGAGAAGAAGGAATTCAAGGAAGGCAAAAGGAGTTGGGGAGTAAAGAAGAAGATATAAACAATGAAGAAGGAGTAGTTAAAAACTCATATAGATATACAGGCTTACAAACAAAAAGACACTAACAAACTGGCAAAACAAAAAAGAGACACGCACACAGACACCCCCACACAAATATAAGCAGCCAAAGGGGGGAAAAAGAAAAAGAAAAAGAAAAAAAAAAGAAAAAAAAAAAAACAAGCAAAGCACAAAATATTTAAAAAAATAAAAATATATTAAAGAAATAAAAAATTTAAAAAATTATTAATTTAAAAAAAAAAAAGGAAAGAAAAGAAAAGAAAAAAAAAAGAAAAAAAAAAAAAAAAAACCCTCTTGTTGTTTTCAAACTTGCCAGCCGGTTTTTCAGGTCTTGCTGGCTGCAATGGCCGAGGGGTGATCTTATTGCTTTTCTCTGTGTTCAGAACTCAGTCGTCACTGTGCTATGTATCCCAGCGTTAGTGGGCACCTCTCCCCACAGGGTTTCCAGCGTGTGATCTGAACTTCCTGGTGTGTGCGCACTTCTCCGAGGTTATGGGTGTGAGCTAGGTTCTCCAGACTTGCACAGCCGCCTGCCTTTGTCCCTGGGAGGCTTTCAGTGTTCGGGCACAGCTGCCTGCATTCGGATCTGAGAGAGGCCTGCGTTCCAGCTGCTATCTGGCGCCTGCACCTTGGGCCTGAGCTGTCCGCGTTTGCGAACCCGCCGGTGAACTGGCGCCTCTGGCTCCACAGCTGTCTCCAGTGGCCTGCGCCTATGTTTTCGCGAGTGTCCACTAGCCCGAGACTGTGTGCGGTCCCCTGAGGGTGTCTATTTTCATTCAGCTGTCTCACTTCACCCGCGCCTCTGTCTCTCTTGGGGCGCCTATGCTTTCGTAGTCGCGCGGCGACCACGAAAACTCGGTTCAAAGTCGCGCAGTGACCTGGTGGGGTGCACCCACTTTCGCTCCCTCGCAGGGCACCCACTTTTGCTCGGGCGCAGTCGCGCGGTGGCCCCTGAGATCTCCCAGCCGGTTCAGCGGCTGACCCAGCTCCCTCCCCAGGGCCGGGCCGGGGCCTCGGCCGCCCGTTCTCCACGCGCTGGAACCCTGGGCTCTTATTGTTCCGAAGAGCTCTCCTTACCGCTTGCTTTTCAGTGTCCGCTACAATTTCCGACCTCTTATTCTCCAATATGCTGTATTACTGTTCCTTGTCTGTTCTGATCTTTACGTAGATTGGTCTGGTTTTTCTCCCGTGTGTAGAGGGGGAGTAGGTTCTGCTCCCTCCTACCACGCCGCCATCTTCCCCCTCTGATAATCTGGAACCGTTCCACATTTAACAACATTTTCATTGAACCTGTCTGACTTGGTTCTGCTTTCATACCCAAATTTAAAAAGTGTTTACTGCACTCTGAAAATTCTCATCCTAGAAGGAATGAATGCAACAAAATTCTACTCTGTGCAGCAAAATGACCTGAATATAGAGTAGAAAGCATGATATTCAACTCCAAATCTGTTTTTTTCTCTGAGTTATAGCAAATAATATACCATAAATCATTGAGATTTATATAATTTACCTGTTTTGCAATATGATTATTGCAAAAAGTAAATGCAATGACAAATACAAAGCATTTATCACACCATTGGCCCAAAACAATCACTCCAACATGTGAATTATGACATCATCATCACTATTTTTACCAAATTATTTGTAAAATAAATACACAAATTATTGGGTATAAATGAAAAATCTCTAACTTAGGGGATGCTTTTTATAGCATATGTTTAAATTTCACAAGAAATTACCGATCTAATAATTTGCCACCACTGAGCCAATCTTATCCACATCTCAAAAACATATGTCTATGTCAGAGTGCAAATGACTACAAATTCCTTGCAGCTTTTCCCATCAAAAGATAAACTCTACTTCCACCCCTCAAAAATGGGCTAGCATTGTTTCTTGTTTCGATAGTAAGAATGCAACATGAGTGATACTGAGGCAGCTTCAGTCCTAAACCTCAGGAGGCTTGCTATGCTTGGAGCCCTGAGCGCAGTGATGTGTCAGAGCACAAGCTCGCCTCTCGGAGGATGTGAGACCACGTGGAGGAAGACAGAGGTGCCCATCTCACAGCCTGTCACCTTGGAAAATTGCTTGAAAAGTGCCAGACATATGAGCAAGTTGGTCCCAGATTATCCAGCGACCAGCCAATCCTCCAGCTGATTGTAGATGCCTAAGGGAGCTCATCAGAGGTCAGCCAAGCTGACCCAAACCAGGATGCAATCCATCTGATCCAAGGAATCAGGAGCTAAATAAAATGGTTGTTTTAAATGTGTGTCTTATGAAGCTACTAGAGAGGGTTACCTTAGCACACCAATAACTCAATATTTGACTTATCATTTCCTCTAGGCCCATTTTCCATGTTAAAAAAAAAAAGCATCTTTTATGAGGCTTTTGAGTCTTCTGATAAATTACCTTCTTAGATGTGGGCCAAGTATATTATGCTGTATTTATCAACATAAATTCCAAGCATACTTACCTTCCAGAAGGAATAAGTAAGCTGGCAAAAAAATCTGGTGAAGGTAATTAATCCTTACCAAGCACCAAGAATGTATAAATGACTTCTCAATGAATAGGTAATTACTAAGCTCATTGCATGGGTCTAACCAAATTTATTATTTACATATTTCTGCAAAGCAACCTGTGTGTGGAAAAACAGAATATGAGAATGCTGAGAATATCTTTCAATGTTCTAATTTACTCCCATCTTCTCCATTAAACATTTCTTGGATCTTTTAATGCATGCATTCTTTCTGGTAACCCTTCTTGTCCACAGACCTAATTCACCCCAAATGAGTTTCTTATTTCCCTTGTCCCCTCATGCCCACTTCAGGACTTCATTTATTGGTTAGTATCATTTTATTATCTATTTTACTAATCTACCATTGGGCATATAGTAGGCATTTCATAAACGTACTTCAGCATTGCTGACTGAAGGGCGATTTTCCTTTGAATGGAGGTTCTGTTACTACTGGTGGAAGAGCAGGAAGTTATTTAGCTCATGGGGCCACAGCATAGCCAGGGTCCAGAATTTAGTGAAGTATGTTGCTCTCAGTCTTCCTTGATAGGAGACTGTTCTGTGTGGCAGTGGGAAATGTAGCCCGGCTCCCACTTGAAAAAGCCAGTGGGGAGCGAGTTCTGGCACACAGGACCCACACCCATGGGGAGTTTCTCCCGTAGAGACTCAGGTCTGCATTGTACCTGGGCCACTATGAGACTTGCTTTTGCTAAAACTCCCTCACCCTGAATTGAGGCAGCAAATGCTTACTGCATATCTTTTATTTAGTATTTTTTTAATTTTTTAAAACATTTTATTTACATTTTATTTTAATTGTTCATGTACAGTTTTCTGTCTTACTGCATATCTTTAAAGTAACTTCCTAAAATCTGAGCTAAACCTCCCAACTATGGAGTGTAAGCAGTTCAAATACTTTTCCCTTTACGTTTGCAAATATCCTTCTTCTGTGATATAATTAGCAACATTCCCTCCTTTGTTTTCATAAAAGGTTACCGCCTGGAACAAACCTGTGCATAATAAATGAGGACCGTTCTGGATGTAAGATACCTAGAAAAACAATAAAAGCCTGTCCAGGCAGGGGTCGCAGCCCTCTCTCTCACTTACAGAGAGTGGCCATGTCCTCCCTTTTTCTCCACAGGACTTCTGTAGTCTGTGTGAATTTGTCCATTGCAGCCACAACACACGGACTTCCCGGGGGGCGGAGTCCACATCATTCCTTGGGTTCAAATTTGAGAGGAGGCCTCCTAAGAATAAAGTTTGTGTGACTACTACATTTAACTATATCAGGAGCTTCCTTTGTGGGTATTGGAGGAAGTTACACGAAAATGGAAGCACAGGCTCATAGAGAAGGGAAAACAGGTAGACATAAAAAAGAACTTAATGTTTCCTAATCACTTAATATGTGCCAGATTCTATACTAAGTATATTATCTCATTAAATAAAACATGTTTTTTTGGTGGGACCATTTTTGTCATTTCATTTTAAACATGAGAAAACTAAGACCCAGAGTTTAAGAAACTTGTCCAAGATCCTCCAAATAAGAAGTAGAAGAGACTTGATCTGATCCAGTTAGTTCATTCTGTCTTCCAGTCATAATCCCACACTCTCAACTCTACCCTTTGCAGGTTGCTTGCTGCTCCACAGAGAATTTCCCTCCTGCCCACTTCACTTCTGACTCTTACTAGTGTTTCAGTCCTATTCAAGATTTAATGCCTTTGGCAATTCCTTCCTTTCCAACCCGAGGCTCAGAATCTTAGTCCATGTTACTACAGCAATCTCCACATACCCCTCATTTGGGGACTCAAGGGTTCCTTCATATCTGCGTTCACAGAGTTTACTTTTACTCTGACTGGACTATCTAATGATTGTTGACAGGTGCTTCTCTGCTGCTAGACTTAGTTCCTCTGGAAGACAGTAGTTATATTTGATTTATCTTTGTATTTCCAGTTTTAGTCCAGAGCCTAGATTATAATAAACATATTTTGGGATGAATAATTGAATGAATGAATGAGTGGACACTAATCATTGCCAACAAAAAATATTTAGAAGTGCTGTATTCATAGGTCACCATACTAGCCCTAGAAAATCAATCAAAAAGCTATGTTCTTAGGTTAGCTCATAGGTTAGGTGGGGATATTTATATGAGATGATAAATTATGTAAAAAAATCATGTAAAGTTTTCTATATACTTTGAAATCATCAACTTTAAAAAAATTGGCCTCATAGAAATAACAAAATATAATTTTCAATCTTCTTCAATGGATTCCTGGGCCATAAATCTGTCCAAGTTGACTAATAATCGCGGCAATAAAAATTGCTGGAATCCTAAAGGAAAACCTGAATGGAATTTTGGGTGAAGAAGTTGTTTGTTTTATAATATCCACCCCACAAGTTTCTAATTTACTGCCTTTGGCCACCTCTGCAGTTATAGTAATGACGTGATACCATCCTGACTGACCAAGCCTGTCAGCTCTTTTATAAAGTAAAAATGGTGTATCATCCTGGTGGAACTCTCACACTTTCTAGGGTCTTATTCAGCCCTATTTTTATAGAGTACGTTACATACAATTTGTTTTACTTCTCAATAATTTAGAGTTTCATTCTATATATGATCAGAAGGATAGCGGTCATATTTATTTGACATTTGGAATTGCTACCGGCAAAATGGCACCAGATGTTAGACCTTGGTTCAACTTGGTTCTTGGGTTTTGGCTAAGAAAGAATTAAGAGCTAAGATGCAAATACAAGCAAAAGTTTATTTAGGAAGCCACAGAGGTAGAAGAAATGAGCCATGGAAGAAGTGAGCCAGCTGGGCTGTGTGGGCTGAGGAAGCAAGTTAAAGAGGCAAAAGAAAGCCCTTTGAGCTTAAGAGAAAGAAAAGCAAAGAAAATGCACCAGGAAGACAAATGAAAGAGGAAAAGGCTCTGGCATCCTGGGGGGGAGCGGAGGTGCGGGGGGGGGGGGGGGAGAGAGAGAGAGAGAGAGAGAGAGAGAGAGAGAGAGAGAGAGAGAGAGAGAGAGAGAGAGAGAGAGAAACTCCAGAGCCATGCTGAGTCATTTGTCTTGAGGGTTTTATCTGGAGGTTTCAGAGGAGGCTCACAATAAAATGTTCATCAGCTTTCTGGGTGTGTCCTTTCAGGGTCATGGTCTCTACTGATCGGCAGCACCTGGTCATGGGGTCATTAGTCATCACAGCTGGTCCTGATGTCAGCCATAGCGTCACCCTGCCTGGTCTTCATGCTTTGCTGGGCCCGAGGTTGAAACACAACTGCAGGTTAGATGTCATCTCCAGTTTTCTACGACTCTGTCTCTGTGGTCAACAGACCCAAGGCTTTGTTCTTAAGATTATTCAATGTGAGCCGGAACCTCATTGTCCTGATGGCTAATGGTTAAGGGAGTGGTCATGCCAATACAGGGCTTGTATTGGATTCGTATGAGCAATTTCTCTGGCCCCTTTGTTCTTCCTTTAAGGGAGGGTCTACAAAATAACTTGCAACATGCCATGGGAGGAAAGGTCAGGGGAGGGTCTAAACTGCATGACCAACTACATGCTAGAGAAGGAAGGATCACCCTAGTTGGGAGGTCCCACCTTACAATTGTCCGTTGCCAGCCACCTGTGGCTTTTTACCCTGGTGACCTTCTGTACCTGGCCTATCATTTCTACCTAACTACAGAGTTACAAGGTCCCTTGAACATTAAATCTCTTTTTTTTTCTTCCTTAGAACTACAGCACTACAACTATTAAGGGCTATTTCTAATTTTCTAAGCCCCAGTTTTGTATAGTGAAGAGAAATAAAACAAATGAAACTTTCATTAGGGAAATTGCTCCTTACATGCAACTGCAGGGTTTATTTCCCTGTACTACCGCCTTAGCACATAGCCACTATTGTGGAAGATGCACGTGCTGTCTCAGGGCGGGGGTCAGATGGGCAGTGTGGAGGCAGATGAGGCACAGTTAAGTTTCTGTGATCCCTGGATTGGCCCCAGACCTCAGGGTCCCAATACCAGTGGAGCCCCACACAAAATATGGAGGAAAATAAATACTGGGAACCTCACAAAATTACATTTTAATATTAGGTTTTTCTGTCTTGAAGGAGGTACAAGATATGGCTGTGCTTATGAAAGAGAAGGCATTGAAGGTTTTTTGAGAGACAAAATTAGTTTTCATTGTTTCAGTGCTTAGTTAAGGAAAACTCGGTGAAATATCCTGATTTTCCTATGGAACAGAAAGCACAAAATAAAATGACCTTGACATAAGCAAAACCTTACCACAAAGTTAGCATCCTGACTCACTGACTTCTCATGCTCGCTAAATTGTGAAATAATATTTTCTTTTCCAGCATAGAGAAAATCATGAAGAGGCAAAATAAAAGGGCATATGAATTTGGTAAAGAGTAGAGCATATTTTATGTTGTGATATTTAATGTTTTCAGTTGCTGGAAAGGATTATTATGAGGGTTCTTGTTCTTCCAGGAATTTTGTTCTACCTTACAAGTTTTGCAGGTACTGCAACTCACCTTTCTTGTTGAGGAGAGCCTCAGAGATCAAGGTCCAAATCTCAGAGGCTGATTAGAAGTAAGGCTGAAAGAAAAAGCTACCTGTTCCACAGTGACCTTGGCATATGGTTTTCCAGATGACAAAGAGGGGAGAATTCTCAAGAAGATTACAGATTGTGTCTTTATGGGAAGTGTGGGAAGAAATAGATATTATTTTGCTGTTTTTGTTAACCTTGGTATTAAATTTTGAGTTAACAATACCATTTCATTCATGACATACTATCATTATTTTGAGAAGGACCCTTTTATTTTGTTTATTTATATATTCACACTGATTTATTTTCTATTCCATTTCTTCCGCATCATAAACCATTTATTTGGAGTAAGAAATAAGTATCTTTCGGCTTCAACTTCTATACATTTACTGAGATACTTTTTATCCTTGAAAATAATATGGTACAGTTTCATGTTTTAAAAATATATACAAATGGTAATTTCTTATATAGTCATTGTAATACAATTGCAAATACAATTTACTTTCTCCCCTATATTTTTTAAGTTGATGTTGTTTGTAGAACTTCTACCCATGTGAAATATGCAGTACTCCCCCATTGTTCCTGAATGCTTGTCCTTCTTTATTCTATGCAAATAAGAAAATCTCCAGGAACCTGAATATGATTAAACACATAGACTCTAAAGTGACACTAAGGTCTCAAGTCTTGCCCCACTGTTACCAGATGAAGGGGTCAGTTAGCCTGTGCACATCAAAGCCCAATGAGACACTATCAAGAGTTTGCAGCAAGGAAAGTATGTAGGGGAAGATCATTAACCACGGTGATGAAGGGACTTAGGGCTTTGGTAATGGTTGTGATCTCTGCTGATTAGTCAGTGCTAAGGTAGGAGGTAGTTGATCAGTGCAGCCTGTCCTGCTGTGAGCCATAGCATTGTTTCATCTGGTTTTGATTCTTTTCTGGACCTGGAGCTGAAACACAGCTGAGGCCTAGATGTTACCTCTAGTTTGACCAAAACTCTGACTCTGGGGTCAACACATCTGAGGTTTTGTTCCTAAGGTTGTCTGATGCTGATGAGAACCTCATTGTCCTAAGAGCTTCATGATTCATGTGAGGGAGAAGGAGGCAGGTGGGTCAGGGTGCTGGATGAGGCCAGCTTGAGACAAAAGGAAAGAAAGAAAAAAAAAGGCCATGTTTAAAAAGTGAAGTTTCTACATGGTTACATGTTTATGAGCAAGCCATCGTCATCTCAAGGCTCACTTTTTCACCTGTAAAATAAAATGGTGGAACCTTTCTCATAGGTTTGTTGTAAGTATCACATGACTCAAATATGTATTAAAAAAAAGAATTTAAAATAGCAAGGACACATGGTAAGTATTGAATAAATTAGTATGATTATTACTTATCTAGTCATCTAGTGAATAACATGTAGGCTAACTCCAAATCTTTGCATTCGTAGTCAGTGTTGTGAGGAATATCTCTCTTCAAAGACTTTTGAAACCAACCCATGTAATTCTTTATTTTTAAATTGTATTATGTTTATTTATTTAGAGAAAAATATTTTCTATTTCATTTCCTTCATGCATTTCCTCCAGGAAACCACTTTCCTGTTCCCTGTTTTCTGTGTCTGTGAGTTTGATTTTTTCGTTGTGTGTGTTTTGTTTTTTTTTTTTAGATTCCACATATAAGTGAGATTATATGATATTTGTCTTTCCCTTACTGACTTGTTTTACTGAGCACAATACCCTCCAGGTCCATCCATGTGTCACAATGGCAAGATTTCATCCTTTTTAGGCTAAAAAAATTCCATTGTGTGTATGCGTGTGTGTATGTGTATCTCACAATTTCTTTATCGATAGATGAACACACAGGTTGCTTCCATTTCTTGGCTATTGTAAATAATGCTGCAATGAAAATAGGGGTATATTGATGCGTACACAAGCTGGCAGTGTCCGCATCATTATGGATGAAATAAAAACATACACACGTACTACTGAGTCCGGTAGAGGAAAAAGGATGACAGCATGGCTTTTCTCTCAAGGGGAGCAAAAGCTGCGGCCTCTGCCATGACAGGACTTTATTCTATTTCTCCTCACATTACAGGATGGTCCTCACTCACTATCCCCAGTTACAACAAAGGAGCCAATGCCCCTAATCACATCACAGAAGAAGGATATTAGCAAATGAAAAGGCAAATGTGGTTGAGCCTGTTACACTGGTCCCTGCAAGGTTTAGTATGGATTTTAGGAAGTCACAACAAGCATTTGCAGAGTGAGGGAGCTCCAGCAAGAAACAAGTTTCAAAAGCAGCCCAGGTACACCGCAAATCTGATTACCTCGAGAGAACCCATCTGTGGGTGTGGGTCCTGTGCATCACCAAGTGGGAGCTGGGCCCACGCCACGCAGAAGGGTCTGCCACAGTATATGTATACTTTTGAGTCACTTTCTTCAGATAAATACCCAGAAGTAGAATTGATGGATCATATGGTAGTTGTATTTTTAATTTTTAAAGAAACCATGCCGTTTTCATGGTGGCTGCACCAATTTACATTTCTATCAACAGTACATACACAAGGGTTCCCTTTTCTTCACATCCTTTTTCAATACTTGTTATTTCTTGTCTTTTTACATTAGCCATTCTAACAAGTGTGATGTGATAGCTCATTGTGCTTTCAATTTGCATTTCTTTGGTGTATAATAATTTTGATGTGTGCATTCTCTTAGATCAAGTCTTCTCATTTCCATGAATACTGGTTTATTTATGAAAATATCTATATTTAAAGAACAAAAATTGTTTGAAAACACTGGCATTGTTTTACATTTTAAGGTCTGGTTTAGTAGAAGATAGTGAGACTCCCATATTTGCTTCTGCATTCAGTCTGTTACAATATATGGGTTTGGTTAAAGCAGAAGTAGAAAATTTGGTTTCACACACATATATAGTTAAAAGAGATACATTTAATACTTTTCTGGTAGTTTTGGTTATTTCTTTGCTTTAATAGCAAAGTTTAGCTAGTTTCTTGAAAGTTAGTTGCAATGTGAAACCTGAAACCCTATCAGTAACCCTTTTATACTTTGTTATATTAAAATTTATTGATTTATCTTGCATTTTGAATGGATTTTTTAAGTCATTTTATGATTTTGTAATATCGTATGCTGGGTTTTGAAAATAGTAGTAATAAAAGGAATTTGTGGAGGGCAGGACCAATAAAATGGCATTTGTCCTGTCGAAACAGCATAAAGTGTCTAAAACAAAGTGGAGTCACTCATGTTCACCAAGACAGCTGCCAGTCAGCCATAATACTTTGGCTCAAGAGGAAAACTTCCTAAGTCATGCTAGACACACCTGGCAAGGAGGCACACCTAAGACATCTCTGCACATGTGGCCAGAACAGCCTTGTCTGCAGAGCGGGACCACCCATAGATATGCTCCTGGGGAAATTCCCCACTTGGCATCAGGGCTGTCAAGACACTCACCAAGAGACCCAGAAGGTGGAGTACACCACTTTCAAGGTATAACTGAGGCTCCAAACCACTTGTATACTTGAAATTTTAAATGAAAATTTCAAGCTACTTAGGATTTACAAAGATATTCCAAATCTGCCATGTCACAGAAGAGACCAGACCAAGAGAGAGTTCAATGACCTTCCCAACATCACAGTTAGAATGAAAACCAGGGTAAAATACTAGATATCCTTGAATTCATAATCCTTTGTGTTTGTGTTCGTACTATACCAGTCCAGTACTCTTTTATTTGGCCTCAAATAACTACTGATTTGCAAATGTCAGAAAGAAGCTACAAAGTATGCTCATTTTTACATTAAAAGAGGCTAATAATTTATCTGTTGCAATCCCAAAGTTGTATATATAATTTAACAAAAGAAATTGCCAAATATTTTTCAAGAATTTGTTCAACTCTCCACTGCATTTTGCTGAATGTTCTTTATTTAATTAATGTATTTAAAAAGCATTCATCTATTACTTTCTGTGTGCCAGATATTCTGGTAGGTGCTGGATATGCAGTGAATCATTCTTGTCCTCATTGGATTATACACTAGTGGGAGAAATCAAAAAGAAAATAACCATACCAAAATGTATGCATACATACAAATTGTATAATGCCATTAAGAAAATTAATATGATGCAATATTATAGAATATTCAGTCAAGATTTGTGGCACCTTCCAAATTAGTTGAGGAAGGCTCAAAGTGCATAAGAGGATGAGTAAACTCTAGCAAGCCCTGAGAATAGCTGGAGGGAAACTATTTCAGGTAGAAGAACAGCACGAAGGGAATACTATGTAAAGTATGTTATTGCCTAACTGCTAAGTTGTACACTAGAAACCAATACAGAATAAAACTGAAAGGAACAAAAGAGAGAAAATGGAACAAAAATATGTAAATTTAAAATGTGACAAATAACTGACAAAAATAATGCAATATTAATAATAATACATAAGCCACAGTACTGTATATAGTACAGAGTGGGCACTCAACTGTTTGTTCCTTTCTCACTCAAATAACTGTTAAATGTATTGTGATGATAGATATCAGTATTCTGCTGGAAAAATGAAAAAATAGAAAATAGAAGAAACACATTACGAGCAGAAGCCTAAACACTCTGTGTTTGTGTTTTATACTGGTTATAATGTAATTTACTTGGAAGCACATGGTGTACTCATGAGTAGATATTACAGTGAGAATGCAGCAGGACTGTAGTCTTTGTTTCTCCACCTATCTACCCATCACTATCTGAATCAGTATTTGATTCCCAAGAAGACAGATTTGGGGTAAAGTTCACATTTATCTTATTTAAATGAACATTTATTGTGTCATGTCCCACATAATTATATGTGTATAATTATGCTCCTTTATGTGTATTTGGCATACAGTGCATTTCAAAAAGATTTTAATAATTTTGTTCAAACTCATGTAGGATGCTAGAAAAGAGCCCCAAAGACTTTGAGTTTAAAACTTAATAAAAGCTAATATTTATACTGTATTTACTATGTGTCAGAAGGTGTACTAAGCTATATACACTTAGTATCTAATTAAGTACATACATCTGAGCCAGTGAATTTTTGAGAAAATAAATATCTAGAAGAGTTATATGGCTGATAAGCCAAGAGTTAACCAGAATCAATTTTACTATCAAGTTATTCAAAGTAAAAGGAAACACTGCACCCAAAACCTGTGTACCCTGTTTTCCAAGGGGACAGAGTTCCCATGAACTACATCCTTTACTGAATTTTCTATACTTTAGGTGAGTAGTCATTTTTTCATTATTTAAGTTATTCATTGAGCACCTATTATAGGACAGGCACCGTGCTAGGTGCTGTATGAAAAACAACATTTAAAGGAGGAGGAAATATTGTGCTCACATAAAACTACAGCCTAGCCTGTTCAGAGGAACAGACAATAAATACATAAACAAGGAAATGTTTTGATGGCAGATGGCAGTAAGTGCTATCGGGAAAAATAACAAGAAAAAAGGGATACAAATATGGGTGATGTTTTTGCAATTTATATATGAAACATAAGGAAGGACTTGCTGATAAAGGGTCTTTAAGCAAATATCTAAAGAAGAAGAAGAGAAGAAATGTATCTGGTGACATTCAAGGAAGCCCTTACATAAAAACTAGTTGAACGGGTGTCAGCTGTTTGGAAGAAACCAAGGACAGTAAAGTGGTACTTTTCAGAATGTCCATCTCACTATGATTCTTGGTGGCACAGAGGACACCATCATGTGGACAAAGAGGATCACAACTCTGATTTAAAGAAAAATTCATAAAAGTTGGATCTGAGTGCAAAGAACTTTTAGAAATGTATGAATTGATTTAGTTTGCTTCTATTTATTTTTTATGTAGGCAAGGCAATGATACAGTAAAATCTCTATCTAAAGTCTAAAAGAGCCCTCTATATAAGTATAAAATAACACATCTAATAGATAAGAAAAGATTGTTCTATAGTTTAATTGGTAGTATTTTTTCCTTAATGGTCCATGACATAATGGTAAGTCTTCTACAATAATTGATGTCTTAAATCCAATGAATTCCATTATTGGGAACAGCAGATGGTGGAATTCAAAGATAAAAATGTGCAAAGTAGTCTTCCCATTAAAGAAATTTTATAGTCGGTGAAAGACAAATATCATATGATCTCACGTGTAAGAGGAATCTAATGAACACAATAAACTAATGGGCAAAGACAAATATCAAATGATCTCATTTATAAGAAGAATCTAACCAACAAAATAAACTAATGAGCAAAATAGAACCAGGGGGTAGACTCATGGAACAGACTGACAGCTCTAAGTAGGGAATGGAGGAGGTGGGGACTGAATGAAAGAAGGTGAAAAGATTAGTTGAAGAACATACATGAAAGACCCATGGATGTGGGCAATAGTGGGGACTTGACTATGGAAGTGGGGGGTAGGCCAGGTGGAGGGGGTATAAAGGGGGGAAATGTGACAACTGTAATAGCATAAACAAGAAAATATTGTTTTAATTTTTACTTCAAAATAAGGCTAATGTCTTTTAAATACTTAGGAGTAGAAACAATAGTGTCATGTGTACCTTAAAGCTCATAAAAGAGGTCACAGCCAGTTATATACAATTTCTGTCTCTTCTTCTGTGCCCTTCTTGGCCAATATTCTCTTACTTAGACTCATCATCAGTCTTTATCTGTTAAAGAAAAGATGGTGGTTTATGACAGAAGAATGTTGTCATTATCTTCCATTAACATTAATGAGATGAATTTATGGGATAAAGATGAGCTATAGAAGAAAGAGTTTTATTAATTTGGCTTTCAAAATGGCACATTAGTGAACAAAGTCAGAAAAGCTTTAGATTCTTCAAAGACTACCAAAGTGATTATCTAGCCTTACTCAGAGTAGATTCCTGTAAAAATTTAGACAAAATTTCTTCTCACAATGATTAATTATTGATTATGTATCAATTTAAGAATTAAAGAAAAAATAATTTTATTTAAATTTGGACAGAATGGAAGACAAAGTGAAATACATATTATTTAATATGTTAAATTTATCTCTGTAAAAGCTAAACCAATTTAATTAAAGCTTATATTATTTTTAATTTAACTGTCAAATGCTTATGTTCATATTTTGAAGTTATAATTATATTCATGAATGTATTAAGTAAATTATCTAAATGTATTATCTTCTAATTTTATGAATTGAACCATCGTAAAAACATTTTTAATAGGAGCAAAGAAAAAAATTACCTAAATGTCATTCCCATGAAATGACAACTGAGTGTGTAATTTTCTGCACTCCAGTTTTCCCTATAAGCACTATTGTATTCAATTGTGATTTTACAAGAACTACATTTATGTTCTTCCTTTTGCTACATTATCTATGCAGTTATTTAAAAATAACCCCTAGTATGCTATTGTGCTAATGTAGCATAATTTAATTAAGTCATGTCAATTCTTCAAATTTTAGATTATTTTCAATTTTTTTACTACCTCATAGGACCCCATAATAAAACCTTTTCTGCAGAAAGCATTTTTATCTAATTCTTTATATTACTTTCTTGAAATGATTACCAAGAATTATTAGTTTAGGAGGTTAATATGTGTTAATGGCTCTGGTTAACTTTTGCCAATATGATGAAAAAGTATAGCACTAACTTACATTGTTTCTAGGATGGTAGTTTCTAGGATGGTACTTCTATGCAAACTGATTTACTTATTTCACCCAGTTCTGCAATTCTCCTCCAGTGTATGGCAGGCACAGAACATGCCAGGCCCTATTCTACACACTTTATATAGAATCGTAATTTAAAAATTGTAGATTTTGTATTCAAATGAATATTGTATTTGACTCCTTACTTTTCTACTAATTAGCTCAATGACCTTGAGTAGTTCAGTTAACGTCTGTGAGAAAAGCTTTCTCAGTCATACTATGCAATTTGTACTTGAAAATCTTGCAAGATTTTTGAGAGGATTGGACTTCTTGTGACTTCAATTGTTTAATCTAATTAGAGTTTATTTTTCAATAGGTTAAAATGTGATAAAAAATTTATAAATAGTTTATGTATTACAGCATTGCTTCTTAAACATTATTCCTTTTGCCAATATTTAGTGACATGTACTTCCTTGTATTTTAAATTACCACATACAATTGTATCTATTTCTGAAATTTCTATTCTTTTTCCACTAATATATTTTCATGCCAGTACAATAATATAATTAAAAACTATTGCATTAAAGTATATTTCATTCTTTGGCAGGCTAAACTTTGCTTACTAAACTCATTGTTTTTGTTTGTTTCATAATATATTCCACAGTTTTGCAATTTTTTTCTTACCTGAAAATTTTATAATTGTTTTGTTGAGTTGCAAAATAAGCATACCGGTTGGGATTGTGTGTGTATGTGTATACACATATATATAGGATTTTGTTAAATATAAATATATATGTGTGTGAATTTCATGAGTATTGCTATCTCAATATATATAATATTCAGTTCTCCCATGCAATATAATAGGAGTTAAATTGTTGAGGCTTTGTCGATACAGTACTTTCTCACTGTAATGCAGTGCTGCGATCTTCCCAAATGAGAATGTTAGGGAGAGAGGCATCTTCCGTGCTCCCTTTAATGTTGGAGCACTTAAATGAACTTTAATAACTACAACGAAACCTATGTCGGATTGTAGTTATAGAATTAACTGAATTACATTAAATTGAGTACCTTCTTTGAAATATGCAGAGTATGCCTTCTAGAATACTTAATACATTTAAGTATAAAATTTGCAACTGTATTTTAATTATCAAAAATACTAATATCAATATATTGTGACAGAATGTCTTTCATTAAAAAATGAGGAAATTAATTCTGACTCATGAATTAAATCATGATTTAATTGAAATCTATTAAATTTAATTGTATATACCCCAAGTGTCGTGCTATTTAAATAGAAGATAACAACATTGCATTCTATCAAGTTAATTTGCATAAAACACTTAAAATAGGAAAAGACAAATTTGCACTAATGTTCCAAAATATACAGTGAAATTTTAATATTTTAGATGTGCTCACAAAATTTAAATTTGTTGAATAATAATAATGATAATTAATATTGGTAGCCTTTATTTAGCACTTCCTATATGCTAGGCATGTCTAGGTGCTTTATTTGTACACATATTATCTCAGAATAAAACTATGAGGAAGAAACTATAATAGCCCTCAGTTTATTTTTTATTCACTTTTAGAGAGAGGGAGAAGGGAGGAAGAAAGAGAAACATTGGTATTTGACTTTTCACACCCAGAACGGAGACCTGGCCTGCAGCTGCCCTGACCAGGAATCAAACCAGCGACCTTTCGGTTTGGGGGATGATGGCCAGCCCAGTTAGCCACACAGTCTGGGCTCTCCTCATTGTATAGCTGAGGAAACACTAAGGCACAGAGAGAAAATCTAAGAACCTGTTTCAAATTATACAGAGAAAGAAAAACCCCAGGTTGTTTTCTTCCATAGCCTATATTTTCAACCATTTTGCCCCAAACAATTAAATCATCATACTGTATGCTAAACCTTTCTTTAGCAAGTGTTTTTGATTATCCATAGCTGTGTAAATTTAAGTTCAAACTCTTTGTGATATCTTGACTTATTTTGGCTGAGATTCCTATAAAAGATCAAACAAGGCTTTAACAAATGCCCAGGATTGAAGGCTAACCTTAGAACAAAAACAAAGTTTATAATATTTTATGAACAGAATAAACTAACAGACAAAATGGAAACAGAATCATAGATGATTCTGTGAACAGACTGACAGCTGTCAGAGGGGAGGGGTGCAGGGGAGGGGGTTGGAGGACTGGGTGAAAAGGTCTTGGAAGGGATTAAGCGGAAACAAATTAAAAACCTCATAGAAGACAACAGTAGGGTGATCACCAGAGGAAAAGGGGGTGGGGGAATAAAAGAGGATAAAGGGGGTATAAATGGTGATGGAAGGAGACTTGAGTTGGGATGGTAAGCACACAATACGATACATAGATGATGTGTTATAGAATTGTATACCTGAACCCTATATAATTTTATTAACCCATGTCACCCCAATAAATTCAATTTAAACAGATTCAAATGACATAAAACATTGGTTCCCTACAAGAATATTGTGACATCGCTCCCTGTTGTTGGGATGTGCAGAAATGCTCCTCAGCCCATAATTCATACAGAATCTTTTCATTTAATGAGCTAAATGACCATACATCTTACATTTAAACTGTAACTTACACTTTTCTCATTTACCTTATGCTTTTGTGCTTTTATACTGCAAGAAATTATTGAGACTGAGAATCTTAACCCATGTTTTATGTATTTAAAATAATTATGATCAAAGGCCTTTTACAGCACACCTTTCAAGTACAACTTTTCAATTAAAAATGTGATATATCATTATAATGTTGCCCTTATACCCACAACATTTTTTTACTTAATTTCAAGAAAATCGTATGATTGTATAAAACTATAAAAGGTCTATAAGATATTAGTTTTACCTTTATTCTTTCTACACTAAGAGTAAAAGAAGCTATTACATTCAGCCCCGTATAGAGGCAGGGGACTGTGGAGCTAGCATTAGCTACAAATGCAGCCTTTACCTTTCTGAGGTCAAGAATAGCTAGCAAGCTATGGGAGCAAATTAAGTCTTGGACCAGCCTTTAGGAGTCCCCAAGTCAACTATGCATGTTACTTGGGCACCATCTGCTGGATATTTTAAATAACAACCCATTTGCTGTGGACTAGGAAATTCTTTGAGATTAAAGATCTCCTCAACTCCAGATATATTTTTCCTTATGCCCCTTGCATAGTAGCAATCCATTTCCTCCACCTATTCAGAATTAATTGCCCACCCAGGTCATTCTTTCCTTTTTCCTATTGTTTTAATGGTATGAGGGGCACCAAGTTGTCAGGTGTTGGACTCAACTTCCAGTTTAATGAGTTCCCTGGTGGAAGAATCTCTCCTTTGGGAACCAAGATCACTAACCTAGCAGAACCACAGATCCTGAGGGTCCTAAGGTCTCCTACACAGCTATTCCACTCTGCATTGTAATGTGAAAGCAGCCATGGGCAATGGCGTGGCTGTATTACTGCAGTATAAGTTTATTTGGAAAATAAGCTGGCTGAATGTGACCCATGGTTCATAATTAACCAACCATTGGTAGTTATGATACAAATCTTTAGAAATTTTAATGATTTATTTTATGATCCAGTCCAAGTTCATCTCTCTTCATTGTTTAGTGTTCTTATTGGTGTGATGATAAATGGATATAGAGAGAGGTAGAGATAGTCAAATAATTGAATTATCAACTATAATTGATGCCAATATTAAACATAAATTATCAATATATTTAAATATTTCTTTCCAGCCCCTTCTTGCCTGGAAGGTCTCTTGAGAAATCAGCTGACAGTCTGATGGGAACTCCTTTGTAGGTGACTGTCCCCTTATCCCTTGCTGCTTCTAGAATTCTCTGCTTCATTTTAATCTTGGCTAATGTAATTACAATGTGCTTTGGTGTGTTCCTCCTTGGGTCCAACTTCTTTGGGACTCTCTGAGCTTCCTGGACATCCTGGTAGTCTACTTCCTTTGCCAGATTGGGGAAGTTCTCCTTGATTATTTGTTCAAATAAGTTTTCCACTTGTTGCTCTTCTTCTTCCCCTTCTGGGACCCCTATAATTCGGATGTTGGGACATTTAACGATCTTGAAAAGCAGGGACCTACATCCAAAATTGCTCTATCCAGCAAAGCTGTCATTTAGAATGGAAGGACAGATAAAACGCTTCTCAGATAAGGTGAAGTTGAAGGAGTTCATCATCACCAAGCCCTTATTATATGAAATGTTAAAGGGACTTATCTAAGAAAAAGAAGATAAAAATAGGACAGTGAAAAGGCAACAAACTCACAGCTATTAAGAACCACACCTAAAACAAAAGCAAACTAAGCAAACAGCTAGAACAGGAACAGAACCACAGAAATGGAGATCATATGAAGGGTTAGCAACAGGGGCTTGGGAGGAGGATAGAGGGGGAAAAGGTACAGAGAATGAGTAGCATAGATAGTGGGTAGAAAATAGACAGGGGGAGGGCAAGAATACTGTGGGAAATGTAGAAGCTAAAGAACTTATGACACATGGACATGAACTAAAGGGGGCAATGTGGGTGTGTAGGGTGGAGGGGAATGATGGGGGAGAAATGGGACAACTGTAATAGCATAATCAATAAAATATATTTTAAAAAATTATCAATATATTTATACAAATATCAACATCAATCAATTATCTCAATTATAATTGATAATTGCATTGTTCAACTCTTCTAAATGCTTCATTGATTTGTGGATCTGCTTCTTTAAGTTATGTATAAAGGAATATAAAAACTTTCACTATGATTGTGAATTTGTCTGTTTCTACTTGCATCTCTGGAAATTTTTTGCTTTACGTGTTTTGATGATGGTATTCAGTGCATACAACTTCAGATTGATATCAAACTAACGAATTGAAATTTTTTATTATTTTCAAGTGTCCACTTTATTATGTATAATAGTGTTTGCTTTAACATCTCTATTTCTTGATATTTATAATGTTATGCCAGGTTGTTTTTATTTCTGCTTTAGGTTTTTATGGTATTTGAATTATGGTATATGAATTTTCATTCTATTACTTTTAATATTTCAATATTCTTTTCATTTAGTTGGCTTATCGTAAATAATAGGTAGTTGGGTTTTTAGAAACTCTAGTGTAAAAATATTTTATTATTGGTGTATTTGGGTTTAAATACACCATCTTAGTTTGTGCTTTTCTTTTTTCTGTGCCATGTTTCCTTTAGTCATCAGCCCCTCTGGTGTGGCCCCCGCTGCAGAGAGCAGCCTGGGCCAGGGCATGGCCCACATTAAATGGTTCTTGCTTTCTACCTCCAGCTCTCCCCACCTCTCTTCTTTGCCTGAATCTTCTCCAGAGCCCAGAAAGGCTGCAGTTTGGTAGTTGAAGTACCCTGTGCAACTCTTGATTGATGGGGGATGGAAGTCCAAGGATAAATGGCCCCACCTCCCACCCTCCAGTGCGATGACTTTGAGGTATGATCTTGTGAAATTGTAATTTGTAATAAGAAATACATGTTTGGTCTTCACTTATTTCCTGGCACAGATCTCCCCAAACAGTTGAAATTCCTAAGTGACAGGAGCTATAAATGTGTCTCTTGTCATGTTGGTGAAGTGCCTTTTGGAATCACCTAAGGATGGAGGCTGGTTTCCAGGAGAACCAACCATCTGATTAGAGGATTGGACTTTTTAGTCTGTCTCACCTCAACTGACCTTGGTTGGGGAGGGGAAGAGGCTTGAGGCTGAACGAGTTGCCAATGGTCAATAATTTAATCAATTGTGCCCATATTATGAATCCTCCATTGAAACCCAAATGGACAGGTTCTGGTAGCTTTTTGGTTGGTGAGCACATGGAGATTTGGGGAGAGTGGTGTTAAGAGAGAACAGGGAAGCTCTGTGCCCCGTCCTCAGTCTTAGCCCCTATGTGTTTCTTCATTGGGCTGTTGCTGAGTTGCAGTCTAGATCACTGAACTCCTGAGAAGAGATCCTATCTTGAGGGCACTCGAGAGACATTGCTCATCTCACTGGGCCTCCACAGCCACAGACTTAGAAACTGTATTAGCAGCTACAGTTTAGGCATCTGCTGAGGGTGCCCAGGGGAGTCATCCATGAGAATGGTTTACATGAACCTAGCCATTTTCTTGGCAAAAGGCCAGGAAAATGAAGGTATTGGAGGTAAGAAATTAAAATTCCAAGGTGAAAAAAAAAACCCTCTGGCAATGAAACACAACAGAAAACTGCCAATATGGTTCTAAAGAAAGTCTTTAAAAGTGAACACTGCCTCCTGTTGAGTGTAGACATTGACTCAGCCAAGCAGTGAAAAGTTGGGTTCTGAAGAGCTGGGATACGCTGTTTGGGCTGGTTTCTCGTGAATCCGGGGCAGATGGTGAAGAAGAAAGGAACTGAATCCCGAGGACTTTCAGTTTTTATCCACATGCTCATACAACCAGGAAATGTGGGTTAGCAAGTATCTTCAGTCAAAAACCGTCCCACCTCTGTAGGGTCAAGTGAGTAAGATGTAGAACAAAAGGCCAAGAAGAATTAATTTGTGGATACCCATGGAGTGGAAAACGAGGTGAATGAACAATGCATTTCCCTCTAACATCCCTTGGCCTTTTGTTCTGGTAACCCATTGGCTTATCCCTTAGATCAATAGCAGATCAAGGACAGGGTAGTACCCTTTAGAGGAAGAAACCAGCATTCCATCAGGGCAAACAGCTTCCATCTTCAACAACGAAAGGCTCCAACATCCAACACTGTTCTTATGGATTGCCTCCTAGGCCTGGTTTATACATCCTCCAGGAAGCCATGAAATGGGGCAGAACACTTCAATTAAATGAACTCAAAATTCAACTTCAAGGTGACAGAGTATTGCCCCAACTCTGACATCTGTGGCCCAGATTTCTAAAGGAATAGTTCTCTGAGGAAAGGCACAAAGTGTCACCTGAGAGCTTTATGGTACACTGACCTCCCTAAGTTATAACAGTCTTAACAACTGTTTAGAAGAAATTCTTTCAAATAAAACTGTTTTGATTAAGTTTGTCTCTTCAGCTCATAGCACTGGAATTAGGATCAATATTGATGCACTAACAGTATAGTTGTCTTCCTATCATAAAAATAGAAATAGAAATAGAATTTAAGAATGATTGACAAAGACATTAGTTGGTGTGATACATCTCCCCCTGAGCTACCTAAAGGCAGAGGCCCTGGTGCTGCTGCTTGAAGGAGGGGCTCACCATGGGTGGGCTGGGGGTCACCAACCTGGATGACGCTGATTCGAATAACCAAACAGATCGCATTCTCAGCTGCGCCTGCCCCTTCCTTTGCTCTTGTTATCAGCAGACATAGGGTCTAGAGTACTTCTATTGCTGTCCGCTTATTAGGAGCAGTGCATTCTGTAATTGTTTGGGGTTATGTTTTTCCTTCTTCTGGGATTCCTATGGTTTTTTATGCCCTTATTTTTGGTAGACAGATGATAGCTAGCTAGCTATATAAATAGATTTGGATATATGAGAAGTACATATAGATAAATTTTTAGTAATTAGGACTGTTTACTTTGGCTGCTGAAACTGTTTTATCTGCCACTGTGGACCATTAAACCCTGAAAAACTCTATGCTAATCATTCTGTTAATAACTGAGGTGTGTGTGTATGTCTGTGTATATGTGTATGTCTGTTAAAAATCTGTAATAGGTAAATTATTTCTGCCACTTAAGATTAAAGGTTGATTCAAATCCCAAATCCATGTCTTATGAAATACTGAGGAGATTCCCCCAATTTTTTTTTTAGCATACCCAGCATAGTTATAGCCACAGTCATCTTTTTTTAAACACCTGTTTCCACTTAGTTAGTACAAATAATATATTGGCCCAACACACCTTGTTAAAGACTCCGTTAACTCAGACACTGAACTCAGAGTTTTCCATATTTTTGTCTCACATGCGCACACACATCCACTTCAAAGAACGCCTTTGTTAGCTTAGATAACTTTACTGATGTTCTGGCCAGATGACCAAAGTCTATATTGACACAAAGTTAAGTAATTTGAAATTGAATATTAAACACTATCCCCTGATGCTTTTTGCTAACAAAAGATGTATTCTCCTGATATTTTGATCAGTCTTCTCTTTGCTCTTGCTCCTCTTTCCTTTTTTTTTTTTTTCCTTCTGTTTTTCTTCTTTGCTCTCCCTCACACTATTCGGTTCATTTCTGGTAGTATTGATACATTTTATTTTCATAGTTTCCCACTAATTATTGCCCTCTAGTGGTTTCTCAAGGTACTTTCTTAAACAAAATCTTCCCTACCTGGTAAGAACTCAGGCATCAGCTCTTAAGACTAAATCATTTTTTAAACATTCCACTTAAAAGATTAAGCCAGTTTTCAGCAGAATTTTTATATAAATTTATTTGGTAACTTATTTAACTTATTGCATAATTAATTAGTAAGAAATTAAGTATTTTTCCACATATTTTGCAAGATTATGGCTTCTCTGAAAATAACTGATCAATGAATAAGTCATAAAAATATATATATTCCACTACGGTAATTCACTAGGCTCATTTCATAGCAGATTATCCTGTTTTGTAAAAAAGAAGAAATAAATAAAATTAGAAAGTTTAAAGGAGCCAAGTTGAGGTTTTTGTTGTTGTTACTATTTTGTTTAGTTTAATGATATGCACAACCGACTTTTACTACCCATCTGTAAAAGTATGCAGGCTGAAATAATATTTTTCATTCTTAATAATCAGGTGATAGCCAACCAAATATCTGTATAGACACTTGTGTGATTAAAAAATATCTTTTAAAAAAGCTGTTAATTGTCCCTCTTATGATAGAACTCATGAAGTTTCCCTGCCTGATGGGGAAATCCAGAGAAGACTTCTTATTTTCTGAAGCAGAGCTATAACCTTGGCTTTTTCCTTCTGTTCTGCAAAACAATCAACTGCATCAAATATCTTCAGATAATGTACATTTTAGGCTCTTTTGAACAAGGGACTGGTATTCAGGAGTGAACTCAAGGATAAAATATGGACTCAGGTATGATTTACAGAGATAATAGATGAGATACTCTTAACAAAGAACATAGTGAGATACTTTAAACAAAGAGCATAGTGAGAGGAGAGCAAAGGATTAAGGAGATTTATTAATCAGTTTTTAAATGTACTGAGTGCCTTTGACTCTGTACCTTTAACTAGAAACTCAATGTCTAAAGCTTCATGAATTCAGTTGTTAAAGTGTGATTTTGCTTAATATGTAATAAACCAGTTGCTATTCTTCACTGATTTGATATTTTAGATCAGAAAGAAAAATCCTCCACACAGGATTAGCTGAATTAATAACCAAACCTCATCTTTAAGGTTATTTACTAAAACACAAAGGAAGTACCTGTAGCTGGAACTCAAGATGAGGAGTTCTACTCTCTGGAGGTAGTTTTTAGCTTGCCCTTATAGTTCTTAGGACTGGAATGATTTCCTTAGCCTTCCTTTGACATCTGCTAGGAAGGATCAATGATTCTGTAAATGATTCCATAAATTCACGACCACTCCTCTCTTCTCAGCTGTAGGATTACAATATTACAACTCTCAGACACACCCTAAGATGTATTTTCTCTTTTGTATTTCTTTTTCTCATGGATCCATTTTATTTTATTTTATTTTATTTTATTTTATTTTATTTTATTTTATTTTATTTTATATTTCAATCTTTATTATATTTTCTGTTACCATTTAGTCCCCTTATACCCCTCTCCGCCCAGCAATTACCACACTGATGTGGTAATTTGCTGGGCGGAGAGGGGTATAAGAACTGAAAGAGGTATAAGGGGGTAAAAGGATTCATGTCCATGAGTCCTTTTTCTGTTTTGCTCAATCCCTCCACCCCTTAACCTGCCCCCACCAGCTAGCTGTTGCAAAAATGAATTTTGTAAGGGATTTTAGACATTGTTAAATACATGATAGCAAAAGAGATTATGAGTCAAAAACATTAATGTTGTCTTTGCATAGAGGAACCTGTAGAGAAAAGTAAGGTTGTGTGTTAAACACTTAACGATCTAATTATGCCCCTACATCATCACTGCACTGTGGGATAGCCAGATAGTTGCCTTGGATTTGCTAGGAACTGTAATTCACTGCTCCTGCTGAGTCACCTTATAGCAATTTACCCCTCACAATCAGACAGTGCCAGTTAGATAATGGGTTAACACCTTATGGAAATGAGGTATAATTCTCTTCTCCAGACCGTGTTTTGTACAGGGTGAAAAATATTAAAATTTATCCCCTTACAAGTAACTTGAATTGGAGAATTGTATTTGTTATCTGACTCAATGGATAAATACAGGCACAGTGATATAGAAAACTGAATATCATTATAGTATGTCCTTGTGTTATTATTGAAAGTTATTATATGGTCCTGCTGTGTTGAGTGCTTTCTCATTGCTGTGGAATGGAACTTTCCTTCCATGTGTTTGTGTAGAGAAAACATGTATTGTGTTGGCGCACTTCCGTTCACTCTCTTATGATTACAAATAAAACTGTTAAAATAAATGTGGCATCTTAGATTTTTTTGTGGTCCAGAGGAAAAATAATATTTACTAAACATTTATAGGACATCGAGGATATTTTTATATATAACCTTAATATGTGAAATAGATCATTGTTTCTCACTTTATATATGAATAAACAGAATAGAAATGGTATAAGTTTAATTGGTCCATGTTCCCATATTTAATATGGATTGGATGTAGATTTAAGACATTCAGTTTCTCAAAGAAATGTTACAGGATCTGTTACACAGGTAGTTGAGAACAACTAGCATATGGTAATTTCTGAAAATGTCCTAAGTAACAATGTCAGTTTGAATGTACATTTCTGCAAACAAATTACTTATAATTGTACATGGACTTAAGTACTGAGTATCCGTAAATAATGATGAGTGGTAAGAAGAATCAATATCTAGTCTGCTTGACTCAAAGGTATTACTATATCTCCCTCAGAAGCTATGGCAACAGAACATATAAACTTGCTTTCATGATACAATGGTGCTGTTATAAGAACTCATAAAATTTATTGTGGCCTTTATAAGATGTTTACTCGTATAAAAGTCAACTTTTTCTACATCTAGAGACAAAAATCCTCCTAATACTAGTGGCATAGAACCAGGGGTCACCTAAAATGAAGACTGGTGGTAGTGGCTTACTCTTTGCAACATGTAATGCTCAGAAATAAAACATTAGAAACAGGAATAGGATCAGGAAGCCCTTCAGTCAAGGTGAACACTGAGAGTTCTTCAGATTCATGTGCATTGTCTATTCAGAATGTGGAAAGGACTCATCTAATTTCTGCATGAACCACACAGATAAAAGTCTTTCAAGTAATGAAAGAGCATATGAACTCTGCACCTGCTCCTGAAACAGTGCTCTGGATAAAGTCCCAATTTAAAGAAAACTGGGACTTGTACCCATGTTGGCACACAATCCCTCAACCCATGTAATTTGGTACCTGGGGAGAGTTCTCCTGCTTTAGGAATGAGTACCTTTTAAAACAGGGAAACTAAAATATATGATAAAACAATGGAAAAGAACTATTTATGAAGTTTCAGAAAAGAGGAGACCCCAGAAATTATTATTTTAAGAAATGTAATGATGAGCATGTTCATTCTCGGGACACAAGATGTTTCCACACTAATGAAACATCACAGAAGACACAAAGAAAGGGCAGGCTGGCATGAAGGTGAATAAGATGTGATAAAAGGGAGATACATGAGAAGGAGAAGTATTTTACATAATTCTTAAATAAAAACAAAAAGAAAATTGGAAAAACAGTGTACAGTATATTTCAGGTAAAATCAGTGAGAATAAATTCACACCTTTAAATATCCTGCAAATGAGAAGTTAATGCCTAGAAGATATCTTCAGATTTTCAAAAACAGAGTGGTAAAGAGAAAGATTCTAAAAATAATCAGGGCAGAATAACTAAGTTGCTTACAAAGAGTGAAGGAATACTTGCCTCAGAGTTCATCATTGTAACATTTTTTTTTCATATATTCATTGGCATTTTTGTGAATCATTGGTAACATTACTTGCTGTTTTTAAAACTAAAGACATTTAGTTATATAACTGATTCATAAATGCTGGTTCTTATTTTTAAAACTCAAACAATACGTACATATGAAGAAAATAAGTCCTTATGTCTCCCAGTCTTTGCCACTATTCCTCTGAGCAGAGGGAGCCACTTTCAACTCCCTGCAGGAACACTAGAAGATCCCATCTTTTTTATTCTATTAACTCCTGAAAATGTATGTTATTAAATAAATTCATTAGCAATCAGCAGTTTACACAAATATGCCTCGCACAGCATTTTTACTATAGTGGAAAATGTTCAAATCCTTAGCAATAGAGTAATGAAGAAATATAATAAAATGTGTGTGACTCTAGCCTGCATTAGCATAGGGATCACAATGTGGTCATGAGGGCTATAGCTCTGTCTTGCTCTTGCTCATACCTGTTAATGGAAAAAGAAAAGTTGGTTGATGAAGATCAGGATGCTTGAAATTGAAACATGTAGTTGATGATGGGGCAAGGTCTACGATATGATCCCGGGAGGTGAGTGTGCAATATAGGGTGAGAGTTGGTGATCCTTAGAGTTCAGGAAACTAAGAGATCAGTGCTTTGGAGGGGTCTACTAGGTGTAGATTGAAATCACTGAGAAATTTGGCAGCAACAGCATTGAAGAGCCTGACAGTGAGCCAGGAGCTAAGTTCAAGAATTGAGAGAGCATCGTAAATGATGCAATCAGGTGGCAAGGCAGGTAATATATTCCAGTAGAGAGGAGAAGAGAAAATAATCTTGAAGTGACGATGTTGAGGAGAGACAACTCCCCCTCCACTGGGCTGAACAGTGTGAGGCAGGTTCAAGAGAAGACAGCCATTACCTGAGAGGGCTGCAGGGAAATGTGTCCTCAGGGGAGAATCCAGTGTCAGTTCAAAGAGGAAAGTAAGAGAACAGGTTTCCTGTATAATGACTATTAGTTCTAAATGCACAGCAGGAACTGAAAAGGGGTGAAAGATGGAAAAGAGGAAGGATGTTCACAGAACTTAGTCCCTATAGCCTGGAAAATGAGAAATGACCTGATGGGCTTTCTGTAGCAAATGAAGTAAATCAAGATAAACAACAACATAAGATTGATCTTAGTGGTCTCAAGGGAAATAGTGGTGGAGAAGTTACAAGTATCAGGCTTGGAGGTGGAAAGAGAGAGAGTGGTGAGGCTCCCTCCAGAACTTCACAGACGTATGGGGCCCTCCTTTACTCCTACTGAGGAGGTCAGAGGAGGAGACGCCTTGTCCCTTTCGAGAGAACTCCCAAATAATCTAGTCAACTGAGGAATTAAAACTCTGATTTAATCACAAAGCATCTGGAAATTTCAGATCGTTATTTATAGAATACCTTATACTCTATACTTTCTCATACCTAGATTCTTATTGACTAGTTTTAGGAAATATTGGGGAGCCTAATATTACTTAGCTGTTTGGATGTAGAAAACCTGAGAAAGACAAGGCTCGATCTGCATATCAGTGTGAATAAACAGGGTGGATTTAGAAAGAAGAGGGGAAAGACTTCTGTCTCCCTTAATGAAATGTAGAGAAATGAAAAATGTTTAGTGAGATAAACAGCGCTTTTGTGATCTTACAAGATCTGAGAAGATGAAACTGAGTTTGAAGCTGTGGGTTGCAGTGGCTGGAGCATAGGTGTGTGTGTGTAAGAAGTCCAAGAGATAGTTACCTAGATAGCCAGCTCAGAGAGGAAGCCAAAGGCCAACAATAAGAAGATTATGCAAATTCTTGAAACGGCTGAAATGCAAATTATTTCCAAAGGTGTTTCAAGACTAAGTTTTAAACATATCTGTTTCTGGATATAGCATATCATTAAACGGGATTTTCTATGGTTAAAATTCAATGAGGAGCAAAAAATTTTAAAGATTAACTCTAAGGATTAAAGTTTTGTAATTTCACTTACTCTCTAACCATAAGAAGCGAGAAACGCAATGTAGGACTGAACTTCCCAGTTAACAGATACTTGGCAAAAAAGTAAATAAGTAAATAAAGTAAAGGCAGGTTGGCTTGCAGAAATGCATTTAAATTGTTCAGTGAGCATATGGAAAGTTATTTTTTGGGGTTAATGGGATGTGACAAAAAAATCAGTTCTTTCCTTTCCACCTCACTGGTGTTTAAAAGCCAATAAAACCAATCGAATTGCATTAAAATTCTGAGAGTTGGGCTTGGCAGAACTACTTTAGAGAGGGATAAGAAAGAGAATATATACCCACATCACCACCTGAATTCTAAAAATATGAGAGGACAAAGAAATGGAGACAGAAGCCAAAACATAATGGTCTTTATCAACAAATCTTGGACAGAAGATGTAGTGAAGTATGAGATCCAGGTGACCCCCAATTATTAGACTCCAAAATTCATAAAGCTTACTAAGCCAGTAAGGGTGGTGCTTATAAAATTCACGGTAAAGTGAAGAGAATTATTTACACCTTGAGGCCAACTCCCCCTCCATGGACCAAGGGAAAGGGCAATGCTTCCCCTTTTCCATATTAAAATTATATGAAGGCCTTTTTCTGTATCCCCACAGCTGCAGACTGGAGCATCTTATATTGAAATATTCCAGTTATCTATTGCAGTGTATGTAATAAATTACCCCAAAAGTGGCTAAAACCAAAACACTTTATTATATCTCATGATTCTATGGGTCAGATATCTAGGCAGGACTCAGTTGTGAAATTCTTTTCCCTATAGCATCATTTGGAGTCATTTGGTGGTGCTTAGCTGATGAGTTGTTTAAGAGACCCAAGACTGAATCACTCACATGCTTGGCCTGAGCAGGGATTGTTGAAAGGTGGGGTTCAACTGGGTTCTTATCCTCTGTGCAGTCTCAGGACCTCTTCACATGGTCCCTCCAGCTGAACATCTTACATGAAGACTCAAGACTCCAAAGGTGAATATTCCAAGATACAAGGAAAGGAAACCCTTGTCTCTTAAAGACCTGGACCCCGAAACTGGCACAGCATCATCACTTTATCCATAATCTATTTTCCAAAGCAGATAAAGAGCTCACTCTGCTTCTAGATGAGGAGATAAACACCCAGTAACTTCATGAGAGAAGTGCCAAAGAACTTATGATCATCTTTCTTGTGTGAGAGTTTATAAGCACTCTGACTACACAGAAAATACATTCAGCCTTTTCGTGACTTCGAAAGCTCTCATTGTATCACAGCATCATGCTCAGGCCAGGTTCCAGGTAGTCATCACCTAAATCAGGTCTAGGAATAGATGAGGCTCTTTGACTCCTGGGGCTTGGCTCCTCTCCATCTGATGAGCTGTGGACTAAATAGACAAGTTTTTCTACCACCATACAGTGGTGAGACAAAGGTAAAGTCTGCAGTAGGCTCTCCAGTGTAAAAATGGTAGGAATGACAGGCACAGCAGTTACTGGTCATAAGTGATTCTGAATCCAAGATTGGGGACAGTTTTGGTCCCCAGGAATGATTCCTGCAGTTCTTGGCACTGCCTTCTGGGCTCATGGATCTGCCTTCTGGGTCCTTATCTGTTTGGAATGTACAGTTTTTGTAGCCAGGTGGCATCTCATTCTGCTTCCTAGTCACAGTAGGTTGGGAGGTCCAAAGACTTAGTTTGTACTTTTTTAAATCCACACTATTAGCATAAATCATATATCTTAAAAAACTAATATAGACTCCTTTTTACCTTGAGCCTAAAATAAAGATTATGTGGTGCAACATATATAAGATCCTTTAGAGCTCTAGAAGACATGCTTTAAATTTTTTTTTTTTTTAGGTCTCAGCAAGAAAATGTACGAGTCACACATTTGTGCCCTCAATTTCTTTTAGTACGCTGAATTTTATATTTGCTAAAGCTTTTCTTTCTTTAAGAATCTTTTTTTTAATAACTATGGATAGAAAACAATTTTTTATTTTCAAAGCCAACAGTTCTTTGATCCTATATATTTTCCTTGAAATTCCTAAATTCCAAATGAAAATGTACAGTTCCATCTTTTATTTAACTATAGAAATCTAGAAGAAGCCTGTTGGAATTTTTCATATTCTGTCTATAGATCTCTCCTGCTAGATCTTAGGGTTCATCAAATATCCTATTTATTTCCCACATTATGACAGGATATTGCCAAACTTTCTAATAGCAATATCCTTACTTTTTCTTCAAATCCTCACTGTGCTCTTAAGTTCTTTCCATATTTAACCAATGGCCTTCTGAAGTCTTTCCATCTGCCTGCTACTTTCCTCCTGCCAGTTCTCCAAAAGCCAATGCTACCTGTTTTAGGTTTTTGCTATGACAGCACCTCTATTCCAGGTACAAAACTTGGTAGTATACAGTTAAAGAAGAACTACTATACTATAAGTAAAAAGGAATAGGGATGTGTTACAGGGATTAGATCTTACATAATAGTAGGACCTGGCAGACAAGTCTATGGAAGAGTGTTACCTCTGCTTGTGGTAATTGGTTATAGATCAACACGGCCAGAAATAGAGAAAAAGATAGATGTGAAATGGACTCATCAAGGACAAACTGGAACCCACATTTATTTCTCGGTCAGCCATGATGATGTGGGTGAGTTGCAGAAACAGCTGATGCTTTTACTACAAAACTGTCCAGTTTGCCTGCTATGGGACTGAAAAACCCTGAACAAGGTGAACCAGGGGATATGGAGCAACTGCGGACTTGGCTGCTACCCCGTATAATAACAAGAGCCAAAATAATAATAAAAAAAATTTTAAAAAAAGAATTAAAAAAAATAAAAAAAAATAAAATAATGTGTCATATAATCCATAAACCTGTAAAGTGGGATGATTTATTCTGTTACATAGAAATCTACTTTGAAATTGTTTTTTCTTGGATTTTTTGGCTAAAAATTATATCCATAACAAAAAAAAAAAAATAACAAGAGCCAGTAGATCAGTAGCAAACCTGTGTGAGCTCCGATAGTGTCTAACACTCTTCAAAGCCTATTGGTCTTTGCTTGTGTGCTTCTTTCCAAAGATCATTTCTCATATGGCCAACCTGACCTGTAATTATAGAGAAGAGACTTCTAGGAAATATAATTTTAAGCTTAGCTACATTGACTACTGCAAAATTACTTAAATGGGTATAATTCTTTAGATGCACCTTGACTCACCACCAAGTTTCTGATGTACTTCAAATAATTAAGAGTTCAAAGAGTTAATAGGATGTTCGTGAATATCGCAGTACTGATGCAACCCCCAGCAAATTGAGAAAAAAGCCAATTTCTAGCCATGAAAGCTATTATTTCAGAGCCCACTAATTAGCATTACTAAAATCTATTCCAAGAGAGTTTGCTATAAATGAGTAGAGATAGGTAGATGGGAAGATGGGTAGATTTTCTTGACTTCAGCTGACAGAATGCTAGTACGATTCATTTGACACCAGGCAGTCAGTGCTCCACGTATAGATACATAAACTCATTTAGGAATGTCTCCTAGTAGAAGGATTATTTTAATAAAAGCATATATTTACCATATTTCTGGGAAAAACACACCTGGATAGACTCCTTTTGCAGAGAATAACAACTGAAACATTGTTAATGTCTGAGGAAATGTGAACATTTACAAAGGTGGAAGCTCTTCTTTGCAACTTAAAAATCCTGTTCATTTTCATTTCCTGGCTCTTCCTTGCTGCATTGAGGGGGAAGTTTTTCAAGTAATGTGATCTCAACAAATGGGAAGATATTTTCAGCCCTGTGGCTTCTACCTTTTGTTAGAGAGTTGCTTAGATCTACAAAACCTGGATGCCTCCTTTTATGTTCGTTTCAGTTAGAAAAAACACCCTTCTGCATTTCTCAGTTGAAGTGCTATTGATGTTCTTGGAGTCCATGTACCTACCAGCCTAGAGAGAACAGGTAGCTGTCATGTGCTGCTCAATACAGTCTCCTCTACTTCTGAATTCCAGAACTTGCATGCACACGCCTCATTTAAGACAGCTGATATTTGCATAGCAACCTGTAATAACTATACTACCTTGACTCTACCTCAAATAAAACTAGTATTCCCAGCTCTTGAGCTGAAAGTCATTATATAAATTCCCAATTAGTCTGGTCTTGGTTTCTGGATGCTAAGGGGCCACACCACTGGAGGTCTCTGTGTGGGGAAACGTTTCTCTAACATAGCTATAAATGTTGAAGTACTATGGGATGTTTAGTCCTCTTAAGTATTATGTGCCAATACCACTGGAAATAGGATTGACATGTCTTTGTATATAGAAAAGAATTTGTAGAAAAAATAATTGTTCATATTACAAGAGCTGTCAGTTGAACAAAGATGAGAGAAGTAAAAAGAGAAAAAAAGCACAATTAGATTGTTTACTTTCTCTTAATATTTTTTTACTTTTTCTTTTATTTTTAATAATAAAATAATTTAAATTATTTTTAATAATTTTATTGTTGTTCAAGTAATTATTGTTGTTGAATAATTTTAAAAGAATTTAAATTATTTTTTAATAATTTTTTTGTTGTTGTTCAAGTACAGTTGTCTCCATTTCCCCTCCCACTATGCCTCCCCACCCGACCTACTCCCACCTCCCATCCTTGAACCTACCCCCTATGGCTTTGTCCATGTGTCCTTTATACATGTTTCTTAATGGCCCTTCCCCCATTTTCCCCCATTATCCCCTCTTCCCATCCCTTTGGTTACTGTCAGTTTGTTCTTTCTTTTAATGTCTCTGGTTCAATTATGCTTGTTTGTTTGTTTTGCTGATTAGGTTCCTGTTAAAGGTGAGATCATATGGTATTTGTTTTTTACCGCCTGGTTTATTTCACTAGCATAATGCTCTCCAGTTCAATCCATGCTGTTGCAAAGGGTAGGAGCTCCTTCTTTCTTTCTGCTGCATAGTATTCCATTGTATAAATGTACCATAGTTTTGTTTTTTTTTTTTTAATGAACTTACTTACTGACAGGCACTTAGGTTGCTCCCAGCACTTGGCTATTGTAAATTGTGCTGCTATGAACATTGGGGTGCATGAGTTCTTTTAAATTGGTATTTCAGGATTCTTGGGTATAATCCCAGCAGTGGAATTGCCGGCTCAAATAATACATTCACATAAATGTTCAAAAATATTGATTCTGTTTAGAATCAAAAGACAGATAAAGAGTTTCTCAGACAAGAAAAAGCTAAAGGAGTTCATCATCACCAAGCAAGTATTACATGAAATGTTAAAGGATATTCTTTAAGAAGAAGATAAAAATATGCATGATAAAATTGCAATAAATACATATCTATCAACAATTGAGTCTAAAAACCAAAATAAATGAACATGCAGGACAGAAACAGAAACAAATACAGAGGACATTTTGATGGTTGCCAGATAGGAGGGGTTGAGGAGATGGATGAAAAAGGTGAAGGGATTAAGAAGTACAAATTGGTTGTTACAGAATAGCCATGAAGATATAAGGCACAGCATAGGGAATACAATCAATAATAGTCTAATAACTAAGTATGGTGTTAGATGGCTGCAAAATTTATCAGGTGATCACTTATTAAATTATGTAATGTCTAATCACTGCAGTATACAACTGAAAGTAATATAATAATGTATGTCAACTGTAATTGAAAATTTTAAAAATGATTTTAAAATATTGATTCTGTTTTATCTTCATCAACCGGAAGAAGACTACTTAAAGCTGGTATAATTAATAAAACTGTAAATCTCATTGACACAAGAGGGCAGCATTTTTACATATACTTTTGAAATAAATTGTCAGAACTTCAAATAATTGTCTGGATATTTTAGCTTAGATTTAAAAAGAGGAAAATTAATCCAAAGCAAAACTAATCAGGTTCTTTATTAAATTATTGGTAAGCAGTTTCTGAATTTAAACTAGTTTACATCAATAAAATAAAATAAGCAGAGAAACAAATTTAACAGCAATAAAATTTTATTGATTTAAATGTTTTATGTAGATACCACAATGTGTGGAGATAGTACATTTTATTTTGAAGCTAGAGTAATTAAATAATATAGTATTATTGAAAAGACAGGTAGTTCAATAGAATAGAATAAAAAATACAGAAACACAAACAATTAAGAATTTATTATATGATAGAAGAGTCATTTTAGATGGAAGGGCATCAAGTGCTTCCCAGATAAGGTAAAGTTAAAGAAGTTCATCATTACCAAGCACTTATTGTACAAAATGGTAAAAGGAAGTATCTAAGAAAAAGAAGATCAAAACTACGAATAGTAAAATGACAACAAACTCACAACTATCAACAAAAACAAAACCTAAGAAATGAAAATAAACTAAACAAACAATAGAACAAGAACAAAATCACAGAAGTGGAGATCACATGGATGATTATCAGTGGGAAAAATATGGGGCAAAAAGGTACAGGGGATAAGAAGCATAATTGGTAGGTACAAAATAGACAGGGGAAGGTTAAGAATAGTATGGGAAATGGAGAAATCAAAGAACTTATATGTACAATCCATGGACACGAACTAAGGAGGGGAAATGCTGAAGTGGGGGTTACAGGAGGGAAGGGGAGAAAGGGGAAGAAAAAATGGGACAACTATAATAGCATAATCAATAAAATATACTTAAAAATAAATAAAATACAAACCAAAACAAGAAGTCATTTTAACCAAACAATTGGAGAATAAATAAGGTTTGATCCTTAACTTATACAACACAATAACATTAATTGTAGGTAGATTATACATTGAAATACTAAATATGAAATAAAATACCAGAGGAAAATCTGAATATAGTCACATAATCTAGTAATGAAAAACCTTCCTGAGAACGTAACCCAAGGAAGGTACCACAAAAGAGAAAATAGTAGACGTGAGTACAAACTCTCTAAATTTTCCAGCCCAAAGATACCTAAATAGAATTGAAAGCAAGAGACAAATAGGGAAAAAAAATTGAAACAATTATAAATGCCAATGGTTAATATTCCTTCTATATAAGGATCTCTTAAAAATAATTAAAACATATGATTCTCACAATAGAAAAAATGGACAAAGAACTTGATTTACACAGACCAGAAAATGATCAACAAATAAGAAATATGGATCATCCATTTTTTCTCATAAGCTTTGTTTATAATAATATGTGTATAAATATGAACAACAAAAAATAATACACTTGGCTCACTAGATTACTGATTGACAATTCTAAAACAAATTGAATACTGGATTAGTGTGAGCTTGTTGGAAAATGAGTCTACTCACAATTTCATGGACTGGATGATAGTGTCCCCCTAAAATCCACATGTTGAAACCCTACCCCTGAGTGTGACAGTATTAAGAGGTATGGATTTAGGGAGGTGATTAGGACTAAATGAGGTCTTAAGGATTGAGCCCCCATGTCTGGAATTAATGCCCTTTTAAATCAGGAGGCAATTTGCTTTCCCTCTCTGTTCTCTGCTGCATGAGGACACCTTGAGAGGTCGACTGCCTGCAACCTGGAAGAGGGTTTCTACCAGAACTTGCCGATGCCACCACTCTGGTCTTGAATATCCAGCCTCCAAAACTGTGAGGAATAAATTTATTTTGTTATATACCGCCCATCTATGGTACTTTGTTTTAGCAGCCTGAAATGACTAAGCAACATATGCTGCTGATAGAATATAAATCACCCTAATCTTGCTGAAGAGAAAACCAAATCAAGGATTCCAATTTACCCTGAGTAACAGATTGGAAGTGACAGAACTTAGATTTTAACACAGAGATCACTTTGAGTTCAACCTGTGTTCTTCACTTTACCATAAATGCTTGGATTTAAAGAGTATATTATTTAGAATCTACATCAAAGACCTAAACGAAAAAGAGGAACTTCATTATAAAACTATACAGTCTTAGGTAGATTCTTGATGTAAGGTTTCAAATATCTTTGCTATTCTCTTTTGTTTCTGCTTTTCTCAGCATATCTATGTTATTCTATTCTGTGAAGGACTTCATCGAGTTTATTTATCCACAAGATGAAAAATGGCTTCTGGCAGCCGCTGAATTTACATTTTCTAATAAAGCCACTATTGTTTCCCTTTTGTATTTTCCAGCAGAAGAGACCATGATTACACTACATTGGATTGGATACCACTTTCAGCCAAGCACTTTTATTCTGAAGTGGGAGGCTGCAAAAAGGAAGCTGTAATGAGTCTGACCTGGCTTTTAGTACATTTAGCTGTTTCAAGCCTCTGTGACTAAGATAAGTGTCTTTTTATAAAAATGGTATTTATAACATGGATCTCGGTGAAGGGGGACTGGTCTCTAAATGAGATGTAATGTAAGATAATCCACAATAGCTGTGTAGACATAATCAGGTTTCTAAACTTCGAAATAGAAAACTAAACTCTTCATGGATTCTTCACATTGAATTTCAGGGTTTTTTTAAGCAAGTGACATAAAAATGTAATGAAGCAAAAGAAAAAGTGAAGCATTTAAAAATCATTAAGAATGTTGCAATCCATTGTCAGTCATCTTTGTAGAAGGTGGTTTTATTGCATTTAAAAGTTCTTTTATTTTCAATATATTTTATTGATTATGCTATTCCAGTTGTCCCATTTCTCCCCCATCATTCCCCTCCACCCTGCACACCCCCTCCCACCCACATTCCCCACCTTTAGTTCATGTCCATGTGTCATAAGTTCTTTAGCCTCTACATTTCCCACACTATTCTTGCCCTCCCCCTGTCTATTTTCTACCCACCGTCTATGCTACTTATTCTCTGTACCTTTTCCCCCTCTCCTTCTCCCACTTCCCTGTTGCTAACCCTCCATGTGATCTGCATTTCTGCGGTTCTGCTTTATTGTTAGTTTTTTTGTTTTGCTACTAATGTCTCTTATACACGCACACACACTTCAATAGTCCTTTTAAAATTTCTCTTGTTTTAATTTCCTAAATAGTCATATTATTTGGAGAAAAGACCATTGAAACTTGGGAAATAAGGAACTGAAATAGGATGAGTAAGTGATTAGGGGAAAATCAGTCTTTTCATAAAATGATTCTCAAAACAGAATATTGTAGGACAACCTACATTTTATTTATCCAAAGTAAGCTTAATGCATTTGAAATTTATAATTACTTAAGTAAGAATCTTTATACAGGGTCTCATTTTCAGTCACACCATTAGGACCAGGTTTGTAGCTAGAAGTGACAATGAAATCAACTCCAGGAAGAGGTACTTATGATATTATATAAATTTCCATTCAAATGCACCATCTGATTATTACAGATCCTGCAAATGAATCTTTAGTACCAACAGTGTAGTAATGTATCTAGAACAATGGCTCAGGCACCCTGAGACTTCTATTCTAGCTTTTCTCTGCTGAAATAAGATGTGTATTTTGGGGCAACTGAACTCAGTTTCCTCATTTGTATGGTGTTTTTCTCAGGACTAATGTTTGATATTTGGTGGCCATAATAGTTAGTATGATTAACTATGATTATTAACCTCTTATAGCTTCAGCCTTCCATTCACTCATTTATTCACTCATTCAATCATTCATTAATTCCTACTCTGAAAATCAAGTAATGAACATCTAGCAGTAAACAAAGAAAGTTGATTAATCTCTTTTTTTTATTGTTACCTGAAAATTTAGTTCTTTGAAGCAGTTCAGTGAATTTATCTTCAGTGTTCTTCAGAAAAGTACATTATGGTATCTTGCACAATTCTTTGAAAAGATTCCTAATTACTTTTGGGGTAGAGTGGATCAGAATGAGTGTCTTCATACTGCTTTGATCCAGACAAGGAGGAAAGAAACTGCTGTGTGGACTGCTGGATAATCCGTGGGTAGAAAGTGGAGGTGGTACCAGATTTTCATCAAACTAATGGCCTGTTAACAGCATCTCTCCCATTTTCACATACAACCTACAGGCTGACATTTTGGATTTCTTATTTTCTGAATATTATGTTTTAGTAATCAGATTCTACCTGTATCTATGTAATCTGAGGCAGGAAGTTGGGGTGAATAGCTGGTCTATTTTGCCATCTACAATCTTGTGGCATGGCCCTGAGCTTTGCTATCACTGAGGGGTGAGGTTTTTAAGCTCAGAGGATTTCAATTGAATTTTAAAGCAATACACTTACTATTTTAACAATCTCTGGTTTAAAAAAATGCCAGTTTTTCATACCAAATATTTCACAGGAGTTTGAACAGGTAAAAAAAGTAGGATACATGTCGGAAGTCAGACTTAGAACAATAATTCAACTTGAATTTTCCTCCGCTTCCCTCCTTTAGTCCCCTTTACTCTCAACTACTTAAGATCTTTTAGATTTCTGGACTGCAGACAAATACACTCACCCCCAATCCAGACCCATTTCCTCAACCAATTCTTTGAACCCTCAAAACTTCTCCAGCTTCCCCAGAAAATCTCTTGACCACTTAAATGTCTCCCTTTCCTTACAAAAATTATAAGAGGCTCTCCTACCTGACCAGTCCACTCATGTGACTGCCGTCCAACAAGAAAGAGCTCTAGCTTAAGGCTTGGAGATGCAGAGCATACTTTCTGTGACTCCAATCTGGTCCCAAATAATCAGGCCCCACCAGCCTCTTGTGTCCCATGAAATACCCATTATGTATTCCCATCACAAAGAACTCATGAACCCTGGACAGCAGTTGACCTTCTAAATTACGAAATCTCTACAGCCCCCGATGTCTGGAGATCCTAACACATTTAGAGAAGAACTAGAAAGAGAGTGGCCTTCCACAATCCCACTCATAGAAACCTCAACTGTCAGTGGGTGGGTGTTCCTTCCCTCCTCAAACTATATTGCAGTTATAGGACATGACAGATGGCCCTTGGAGAAAAATCCTCTTCACTGAGAATACAGATGGCAGATCTCCTCCCAGACCATCCTACAAATGATCAAGAAATGAGCCAACTGAAGGCTGATATTCAGGCCTGATAGGAGCCATTAGTGAAGCCTTCCCTCCAGAAGTGAATAGGGCTATAAGTAGAGCTGTGTGCTCAGAAGGAAGAATATTCTAAAGCCTTTATAGAACACAGCCTAAAACATTCTAAAGACACAACTGCCCTCAATCTAGAGGCCTTAGAACATAAGAAGCATTTGGTTTCTGTCTTAGTTTCAAATCTCTCTGATGTGAAAAAGCAAATCGAAAACAATGTAGTTGGATGGGCAGGCCAATCCCTGAGTGCACAGGTGGCAAACACAAGGCCCGTGAGCCGAATCCAGCCCTCCACTTTGTTTTATCCAGCCTGGCACCTTGTTTACCCAGCAGTGGTGCCAAACTCCTTGCCCCTAGTTAAGGAGTAGTTACATTTATACAGGCCTAAAATTACATTTGGCCCTTTTAGGGCAATGGGGAGGCTGATGTGGTCCCTGGTGAAAATGAGTTTGACACCCCTGCTTTAGTGCTACCTATCATTGAGGCTGCCATTTAATTCTTCGAAAACAGCTTGTGGAAAGCAAGAGAAAGAAAGAAGTAGAGATAACAGTCCTCATTTTATAACTGAAGTTTTTACAAAAATAAAAATGTGACTTTATTAGAAACCCAAAACCCACCTATACTCCTTACCGACTACAAAGCTTTGCTTTTTTTTTTTTATCTCAGGACACTTGCAGATCATATTGTATCTGCAATATGGACCTTTAAAAAAGGATGTCCTATGCTTAAAAGAAAACACAATCTAAACAGTAATTCCACTAGACCTCAGCATCTTCAGGGGGTCTGTTTTTCCCCTTCCATGGGTCAATTTCCCATAAACCCCACCAACTGACCACTGACTAGGATCAGCTTATCCTCAGTCACACCCCTAGAACCAATCATTTAAATGAACAGGATATTTAAATTGATGTGACTTTCTCTACCATCAGATGATTTATCTTTATCTGTTCCCTCTAATTCCATTCAAGCAGTTGGAGTCTCTGGAAAACTTATTTTGCTGCCATATCCTAGGCTACTGATACTGCATGGCTTCTTGACTCACCACTCATTTTTGGTCTCTGACTACTCAGTAGCAAATCTAGGTGGAGATTGTGTAAGTTCAAGGGTAAACTACATTGCAACTAAAAGGGCATTTTTATTTCCCTACCTTCAGACAAAAATTTCAAACTTCCTACTATCCTTAATAGAAACCCGTTTTGATTCACAATCCTCTGAAAAAGATCCGATCATTAAAGGTGTCGAAATTAGGTGGACCTTGCATGTAAATGAGGTTTCATTAATACTAAATTCATAACCCATATACCTTACCTGGGGAAAAGCATACCTCTCCCATCTGTAGCCCCAAACTCCCTCTATTGAGATACAGAATGAGGAACTAAACCTATGATATAGACTCCCTTTTACAACAAGGTGTCCTTATCTTTATCTCCTCACCATGCATTACCCTAATCTTGCCAGTAAAGAAAGAAAGAAAAATTGATTCGAGAATAAATAAAATCTACTGATTTCTATAAGGTTTAAGAGCAATTAACTTCATATGATCCCATGCTATGCCACATTCTCTAATTCATCCACCGTCCTTACTTCAATCTCTGCTAATACCATGTGGCTTACAGCAGTTGATCTCTACTTAGCTCCCTTCTCAATACCATTGCACACAGACTCATAATTTTTTTTTATTCACATTTAGAAGAAGATAGTTAATGTGAACTTGCGTTCCTCAGGATAATGTGAGTCCCACTCAGTATTTTCCTGAGTCCCTGTAGCTGATTTATACACTATAACTTTTACCCAAGGCTTCACTCTTGTCCAAGATGTTGATGACCTCCTATTTTGTAATCAATTTAAACAGAGTGCTTTTGAAGACACCAGCTGACTGAGGTCATAAAGCCTCCAGATTTAAACTTCTATTGGTATAAACAACTGTTGTCTCTTTAGGTCATGAAATATCTCAGTGCAGTCAAATCCTCACTCTCAAACGCCTTAGGTCAATATAGTGTCCATCTCTCTTCCAAAGACAAAGAAACACTTATGCAAATTCTTAGGAGCAGTTGGCTATTAAGGAGAGATGGCAAATGTTGCTGCCCTTTAATCAAACCTTTAATATTTTGCCTTCCTCTCAGATACACCCACAAAACTCTTTTCCTGGCTTCTTTTTAAGCAGGCATATCCACCTTATCTCTTAGCTGTTTGGGAAGCTACTCTTTATAAAGTACTCCTATGCACGTGAATTTAACTTTTCTTAAATTCATTAGTTCAGTGGAATCACTGGATCAAAAAGCAGTTCCATTTTTATTTTTTGAGGAAATTTCATATTGTTTCCCACAGTGGCTGCACCAGTCTGCATTCCCACCAATAGTGCACTAGGATTCCCTTTTCTCAACATCCTTGCCAGCACTCGTTCATTGATTTATTAATGATAACCATTCTGACAAGAGTGAGGTGATAACTCATTGCAGTTTTAACTTGCATCTCTTTGATGGCTAATGATGTTGAGCATCTTTTCATATGTCTGTGATCCATCTGTATGTCCTCCTTGGAGAAATGTCTACTCAGGTCCTTTGCCCAATTTTTAATTGGATTGTCTTCCTGGTGTTGAGTTGTATGAGTTCTTTATATATTTTGGAGATTAAACACTTGTCCAGTATATCACTGGTAATATGTTATCCCATATAGTCAGTTTCCTTTTCATTTTCATGATGGTTTCTTTAGCCATGTAGAAGCTTTTTAATTTGATGTAGTCCCATTTATTTTTTCCTTTACTTTCCTTGCCCTAGGAGATAAAACAGCAAAAATATTGCCATGTGGAATACCTGAATTTTTACACTGCCTATGTTTTCTCTATGACTTTTCTGGTCACAAATTATATTTAAGTCTTTTATCTACTTTGAGTTTATATTCTTGTGTGTGGTATATGTTAGTGGTGTAGTTTCCTTTTTCTTTTTGCATGTACCAGTCCAGTTCTCTCAACACCATTTATTGAAGAGGCCATTTTTACTGCATTGTATCCTCATCCCCCTTTTGTCAAATATTAATTGACCATAGAGATGGATTTATTTCTGGGATCTCTATTCTGCTCAAGTGATCTATGTGTCTGTTTTATGCCAGTACCAGACTTTAAATTACAGTAGCCTTGTAGTATAGTTTGGTATCAAGTATTGTGATCCCTCCTACATTATCCTTTTTTCCCCAATATTGCTGAGGCTATTTCAGATCTTTTTGGTTCCATATAAATTCTTGAAATATTTGTTCCAAATATGTGAAATATGCCATTGGTGTTTTATTAGGAATTGCATTGAGTGTATAGATTGCTTTGGATAGTATAGACATTTCGATTATGTTAATTTTTCCAATCCATGAACACGGTATATGCTTCCACTTATTTGTATCTTCCTCAAATTCTTCCTTCGGTGTTCTATAGTTTTTTTTAGTACAGTTCTTTCACCTCCTTGGTTAAATTTATTCCTAGGTACTTGTTATAGTAAATGGGATTTTTTTCCTAGATTTTTTTCCTGACAGTTCATTGTTGGTGTACCAAAATGCCATCAATTTCTGAATATTGACTTTTCATCCCGTTATTTTGCCAAATTCATTGATTAGGTCAAGTATTTTTTTTGGTGGAGAATATAGTTTTCTACGTATGCTATCATGACACCTCCAAATAATGAGTTTTACTTCCTCTTTTCCAATTTGGATGCGTTTTATTTCTTTTTCTTATCTGATCACTATGGCTAGAATTTCCAATACTATATTGAACACAAATGAAAGCAGATACCCTTTCTTGTTCCTGATCTTAAGAGGAAAGCTTTTGCCTCCATATACTGCACAAATCTTTCTTGTGTGTGTTTCAGTTGCATTTTTACCTTCCTTGAAATAATAAAGCATAATATGCTAAAATGTTGTATAATTTCTCCCATCTTCAACATTAAAATGGCTACACAAAAATTCACCAATTTCAGTTTTTTAAAAATGTATGCTGATATGACAGCTGTCACAATACAATCTAACAAAACTGTTTTGAATGAAATTAAAAACAACTGAACACTACTAGAGCCATTTTTTTGTCCAACCCAAGATATACAGAATCTGACCACTTACCACTTCTATTGCTACAGCTTTGATATAAGCAACCATTTTTCCTTGCCTGGATAACTTCAACAGTCTCAATATTCCTGCCCTTGTCACACCCTCACTCCCACCCCCCATTTATAAAACATCCCCACTAAATGTCAAGTACTTACAGTGGCTAATATGTTCCCATTATCTTCTGGTCCTCTGTCTCCCTGTCACCCACCACACTGGCTTCCTTCTGTTTTTTCTAAGCTCTTCCCTCCAGCTCTTCCCTCAGATATCCATGCCAGTTACTTCCTCCCCTGCTTTGTTTTTTTATTTCTTCAACATACCTTTAGTTATCTTATTTATCTTTCTACTAGAATGCTTCATGAGATCCGGGAGTTTTACCAACAAAACCTGTGTTTAGAATGATATTCATTGTTGACTGAGATGTTTAATATATACTCTAAGCAGGAAATGAAGAGAACCTGAACAGGGTCATAGTGAGGAGCTAATGACCACTTAGAAAAAAATTAAGAGGGGATTGTCTAGAATAACTTACAGGGTTTTGGTTAGTAAACAGGAGAGTCTGAAATGTTTCCCTTGTGATTAACTTGGAGGCTGGATAAAATCAACGAGGATGTTGTTAGCTTGGGGTAAGGGTTATTTTCCTATCCAGGATATTAATATTTTTGTTACATAGAAGCAAAGACAGTAATTAGGATTCAAATAGTGTTGGACTGATCAGCATTATTCATTTAAAGAATGTTTTCATTAAGCTCCCCCAGCAAGGTAAAGTAGTTGAACCTGTTATTGTTAGATCTAGGTTCCTTGCTGTAGATGCTATTATGTAGGTTTGTTGGGCTTGATCCTTTTCAGAGTTTAAAACTCAGGAAATATCTTAGTTTGTATCTTTTTATACTGGTTATGTTCTCTGTTTCAATGCCAGTAGCATGTTTTTCTTAATCCTTATTTAACCTGTTGATGATATAACTGATGGTATTGGAAGCTCAAAAGAAAATTTTACCAGACCCTGGCCAGAGTGGCTCAGTGTGGAGCATCATTCCACAACTGAAAGGTTCCAGGTTTGATTCCTGGACCCGGCACACGCCTACGTTGCAGGTTCTATCCACAGTCGGCGTGTGTAAAGAAACCAATTGATGCTTCTTTCTTGTATTGATGTTTCTCTCCCTTCCTCTCTATAAAAAAATCAATGAAAACGAAAGGTCCTCTGGTGAGGATAATAAAAATAATAAGAAAATTTTGCCAGGAAACAGATAATAAAGAACCAGATATTAGACCAACTGGTCCTTACTTGATGAGTTTTTTTCATGCACATTAATTCTTGCAGGTTGGTCATGATTTGGAATAAAGAAACAGCCCACAGCTGAGGCATCATGTGACCTTGCGTAACTCATTCTGATCAGGCATAATACCATCACCACTAACCACCTCAGCAAATACTGCTTAGTGAAATAGGAAAGGGTATGCTCACTCAGCTTCCTTGGGCTTGAAGTGTAAAGGCAGGAATCATTCTTTGTTAAAAAGATTTTTTTGAGCTTTTTGTAGTAAAATATGATTTCTATAGGAATTTATATAATAGCGCTCATGTTCACAAAAATCAATCCCTGGCTATTAATTCACTTTACTTAACAGGAAAGAAATTAATGAGACAGACTCTTAATTCAGATGTAACTGGCTTTACTAGGATGTATGGAAATGGAAAACAGAGACAGAATATGCGGACTTACAGATTTCAAGGGTGTGTTTTGCACTAATCTTTTGGATCAACTTTAAGTAATTTTTCTCTTGTTTTTCCACTGCAGTACACAAACTCATTTTTAAAAAATAAATTAGTGAATATGAGAATAAAAGGACTGATTTTATTCTCAAATTCCAAGTTATCTAACATTTGGAGTTGAATGTGTACACATTTAAAAATATATAGATTTTGAGAGCAGAGAATTAAATTGTAAAAATAAAACCCTCTATGGCAAATAAATAATTTAAATACATTTCAACTCAAAAACATAGTATTGGGAAAATTAATAATTTAAAATTACACAGGATTGTACATGATATTAGCATTCAAAGAGAATTTTCTCTGTACTAATAAAAGGCACTAGGTAAGCAGATGAATTTGCCTTCTGGTTTGTTCAGCTGACTTGGTGAAGTTGTTATTGAGGTAATTCCTGCCTGTGATGAAAAAAGATGCAAGAATTCCTTGCAGTTTTAAGATTTTTAGTTTGTTATCAGTATTTCAGGATAATTTCATCTTACGAATATGTCACTTTTACTTGCTAAGAGACATTTCTCATGTGCATATTTCTTACAATGCCAATCACACTGAAAACTAATTCAGGGCTAAGGTGTTTTTTTCTTTTTTTCCTATTTACATGCCTTTGGCATAATTCTAAATTGCAAAAATGTGATTTAAAATTAAAGTGTCATCTTTTTTAGTTTGAATAGTTAGGAACATGAAAGTATACAGGTCAAGAGACATCAACCAAAATTTAGTTTTTCATGTTGGTCTGATGAGAAGACTAACGTCTACATTTAAAACTGGACTAGTACTCTGTAATGTATATTTATAACCAAAAGTTACATTCATTTACTCACTTTTCTAAAAACATCTTTATTATTTTACATAATAAAGATCTATAAAGTGCTATGCAACATGCAAAAGAAAATACCCAAGCAAGGCCTATCCTATTAATTCGGTGGGGTCCTCCCAATGATTCTTTCAACTGGCTTTAGTCAATACATATTTTCATTATTTAAGTTTATGGTGAGCTAAATAGTGAATAAAAAATATCCAAAAGCCATTAATTTTACATGTAATCTATTTATCTTCTAAAAATAAATGAACCAGAAACAGGAAACTTGATTTGACAATAAATATTAATTATACATTAATGAAATATTCTATTTATATTATTCATTATCGAGTTACTTAATGTCAAATATACCCTCTCAAACTCAGTTGATAAAGCTGATAATAAATTCTGACACAGACAACTAATTTTCATGAAATACAATAAATGAGTGTGAAGACACATATTCATACTTATATTCAACTGTATAAACAGGGAATGATTCCAAAACTAGCTCAATAATAATCATCTTTGCCTGGGTATCACTGTCATGTATAATCATTTTTATGAAATAAACCTGTAGAACAGAAGGCTCAGAAATAACATATGGAGAAATAAACAATATTATTAACGAAGGAAACTAAAGCCTGCTTATTCCTTTTATGTTGGGAACTACATGTAACTCTTAAATATTTGCACTAGTTTCCTTCAAGAAATCTGCCACTCCATATAAGTGAGGATTTAGGAAAGCATGGGGCCTCATCCATGTGTTCAGTAAGTGACTTCTGATTGACAGTTCAGTGCAATTTCATCATCAGTACTAAAATATATCACTCAAAATATATTTCTTGTTGACCAATGTGTCAACGATACCATTACAAAAACAAAAAGTAGTCCACTATATTATTTTTAAGTTTTTGTCATTCAAAACAAAACTTCAATAGTGAATCAGATGTCATATTATTGTATATTTCGAAAAGACAAGAAAACCATTAAATTCATTATTTAGTAGAATACAGGTTTTTTTATCTTTTGATAGTATTAAGACAAGGGCAGATAAATTCATTTGAAGGTAATACTAGTGTCTTTTCTTCTTCTTACACTTTTGAAACTTTTGCCTATATTCACCTCTATTGTTTTCTGTGCTACTATCACTATCACTTGTTTGTTTGTGCCGCTTTCGTTTATTCATCTGGTAAAGATCAGAGTCACGTGGTTGTTGGTGGGTCCATTCATAAGAGCTTGGTCCAGCCTCTAGATTTGGAACATGAGTTAGTGAAGGCACAGCTGTGCTATTAGGCAGTGGCGCTGTCATCTCACAGTAAGGAAGCTGCAGCGCTGGATTATATGCATGCCACTGCTGTGGAAAAAAAACAAAAACAAAAATACTCATCTGCCAAAACAAGCCCAAAGTTAAAAAAAGTTTAGCGTTTAAATGCATTATGCAAATAACTACATGCAAACCAAGCCCTGCGTTGATATAAGAAAGGCCATGCCTTTGCTAAGTAGGAATGTGGTAGTTTCCTTAAATGGTTAACATAAAGATTCAAGGTAATGTATAGCTTACTATAATACAGCTTAGTGCTGTCCTAGAGAAATAAAATGCTAGTCACATATGTAATTTTAAATATTTGAGTAGTCAGAATAAAAAAATAAGGACAGAGGTGCAATTAAATAATGTACTTTATCTCAAAATATTTTAACATGTAACCAATATAAAATTATGACATATTTTACTTTCTTTTTTCATGCTAAGTTTTCAAATTTTGGGATACATTTTATACTTTACAGAATATTTCAATTCTGATGGTAAATTTTCATAGAAAATACTTGATCTAAATTTAGATTACATAAAATTTACATGTGAAAAAGTAACTATACATATCCAAGTTCTTTTAAATATAAGTAAAAGCTTTTCAATAACTGAATCATCTGTTTTAAATTTTACTTTAAATTAATTAAAATAAAAAACTCAGTTTTTTAGCTTCACATGTGGTTAATGGCCACCATATTGTATAGCATGGATAACAGTTATGATATACAATTCTTTCTTTTTAAAGTAATTTTTAATTAAAATTTCTAACTATTCAAAGTACATTAAATATTAATAAAGATAACTTCAGAGTGACTGAGTGTGTGTGTGTGTTTTTCTCATATCTATCAAAATTTTAAAATGCTAGGAAGAAGATATTGACAGTTTTAGATGCGAACTGGTGGTTTACTAATCTCTCAGTGTAACTGAGAAAAGTTTTCTCCAAAAGTTAAATTATCTACTTTCCTTATCTTTACAAAAGTAAAAATGGCTTTTAAAAAAATCTGAAGCTCCCATGTATGCTAGACGTTTGTAAAAAATCCCACCCTATGAATCAGAATACCCGTGTTATAGTCCCACATCTGTCACTAACAAGTACAATCAAGCTTGCTGATTAATATTATTGGACCTCAATTTTATTATGTATAAAATGAGTTGAGCTCTGGCTGGTGTGGCTCTGTTGGTTGGGGCATCGTCCCATAAGTCAAAGGGTCACGGGTTTGATTCCTGCCTAGGGCACACGCACAGGTTGTGGGTTCTTTCCCAGGTCAGGGAGTACACAAGAGGCAACCAATCAATGTTTGTTTCTCTCTCTCTCCCCGCACCGCTTTCCCTTTCTTTCCCGTCTCTAAAATCAATAAGCTTGTCTTTGGGTGAGGATAAAAATAAATAAATAAATAAATGAAAATAAAATAAGGAGCTGAAAAAAATAATTTCCAAGTTCCCCTTTAATAATAAAGATCATAATTGATTTCCAGTCCAGAACCATATTTTTGAGAGTCTCTAGAAATAATATAGTTTAATACATGGAAAATCTTTGCCTTCAGGAAAAAAATTACTTAAAAAATCTATGTCCAAAAGTAATATATTTGTGATTAATGTTTGCATTACCTAAAAATGATTCACTAAATAAAATTATTCAAATCAAAAAATATCTTTTAAAATGGTCAATTTAAATGACAACTCTGTACTCATATTTTACTTGGACCATGGTGCATCATCACTGCCACCTGTCCCTTCTTATAGGCATGCTGGCTGTTTGCTGAGATACTGTGTGCTAGATTTAAGGTGACCATGTTAGAGCTGACTGCCACTGGGGGAAAAGTGCTCTGAGAAGCTTCTGCCTTTGTCCCAGGTTTAGATTTGAACACTGTAAGCTCCAAAGAGTTTTCATATTCTTCACTATTTGTATGATATTACATACTGAACCAATGGCATATCAAACTTACCATCTTTGGAAAGAAAAAATATTCTTGAGGTAAAGCTGCATTAGTAGTTGGAAAAAACTGCATGGGAAAGGAAGATCGACCCATGACTTCTTCATTTCTTTGGAGAGGTAAAAGAAAATAATAAAAAGTTAAAATTCCTACCCTCAAATGTTCTTTTTTCTTTACGAAATAAAGAGAGCTCTCTGTAATTTAAAAAAAATGTTTCTCTAAGAGAACTCAGTTAAGATTAGTTAACTTTAAACATTCATCCACAAATAATCAGTTATTATACTGATAATGTACTGACATAGCAGTACCTCGTCTTATTTATTACTACACTGAAATCTCAATTTCCAGTCACATTTGGTTTTTTGATAAGAAAATGTTAAGCAATGTTAATTTTATAAAGAACACTTAGATATTAACACAGCAGAGCAAGTCATTAATAATTACCAAAGGTATGTTCAGTCTTTTATAGTTATCGAAAAGATAAAGGTATAATTTTTTTCAATTTATTTTTCAATATATATTCATTGTCTATGTAAATTATGCACTTTTCTAAATGGACTGCTAATGTTCACAAGAATATTTGCTGATTTATTCTACACGTTAAGATAATAAAAATCACTAATTTAAAAACTGTAGTGTTCTAAAATTTCATTTAAAAGTATAACACCTTGTATTTTCTTCTATGAAGATGTTCAATAAATTGCAAAGTTACAAATACTGGCTAGATCTATAGTTAGTCTTCATTACTCTATTTGCTCCATAGTATTCCACAGTCTTAACGCTACTACTAACCCTTAGGACAGAAGGTATACTGTGGGAAGACCAAAATTAACACGGATGGGCAGAGGCAAAGAAGAGGGCAGGAAAACAACAGGAAGCAATCAGATGAATAGCCCGATATCCCATTAATAAGTGTTGGGAGTAGTATCACAGAAGCCTAAATGACTCATCACAATGAGATCTTGGATGCTTAAATAATGTAATAGCTATGAAAAGAGTACAATAAACTATAAATAACACAACAAATATAAAATCCATGTACTGCTGAAGATAATATGCCTGAACTTAAATGAAAACATTTTGTCATTTTTAATGGTTTCAGAAAAAAATTAATTCCTTAATTTTATCATGTCTAAATGGCAAGGTTTACAATAATGCAGAATATATAAAAGCTCTTCCTGGTACAAAAACATGTTTATTTTCTTTGCCTTCATGAAAAATATTTTTATTACCTGTAGCTGTGTGAATTTATCTTAACACAGCTCTCAAAACTTTGGTTAGCTGGTTCAGAAGAGCGGGAACTCCCTTTAAAGTAAATAGAATAATGGATTACTTCACGGTACAATTTAAGTTCTAACATTAAACCATCAAAACCTCCAAACTCAAGAGGATATAGCATTAATTAAAATTCTATACTTATATAAGATACATGAATGTGTCTCTGGTCTCCCAAGTAATTTACAGATTGTTTATAGTATTATAAATGACTGACTTATAATCAAACTTTATTCAAAGCAATGGCTCTACAAAAGAATTACATTGACATGGGACCACGTAAGATACATGCTGTTTTGTTCTACACACCTGTAAACTAAAAATGGCAAAACAATCAGTGTTATTTACCTCCCATGTATAAGGCATGAGTTCTTTAAACTGCACTGACAAAGCAACATCGCAGAGGATGCTAAGCAACTGACTAGGTAAGTGTCAGAACATAACTGGGCAGTATTTGAAAGCATTATGCAGCCAGTTTTCTTTACAAAGACATTAAAAATATGAAATCAAAGAGAAGCACTTTTCCTTTGCAAGAAGACATTGTTTTGTTACTATTACGTATTTTTGTTTAGCAGAGGAATAAAAAAACAAACAAACATGGGATATATCAATAAGCCTGACTCATTTGAGGGAGGGAAGCAACTTCATTGAGGGAGGGAAGCACCATAAGCACTCCAAGCACTGCAACATAAACATAAGCATTGCGTCTATCAGTCCCTCTAAAGGCAAAAGGGCTAGAGTTTTAGTACAGTGTCCTCTGGATAGTTAGTGAAAGATGATCAGTTCTTAGCATGTGTGCAAGAAGTCACTTGAGGCCATTTTTTCAGAAAGCATTCCTCCACCACTGTGAAGTGTTGCTAGGCAGCTGCCTTTGGTCAGCTGCTCTTATAGGGGCTTAAATCCAAGGAGATTATATATACATACACACACACACACATATACACACACATATATATATCTCATGATATATCATATATATATTTTTTCATGATTGCCCTAGGAGAAGGACTAAGTCACGCACCCTATCTTCCAAATAGTAGGTATTTGATACCATACATTAGCAATGACAAAAAGATTAGCATAGTCTTGCTATATAAAAGCTATAGTTGTGTGCCCCCAGTTCATTTAAATTTGTTTAACTTATAACAGCCACTAGCAACTATCATAGATACTCGCTGTCTGATACTAAAATAGAACATTAAAATTGTTAATACGAAACAGATGCAATGGAGTGGACAATGTAACCTCCAACACTAACTACATACTGTTAAGAATTAGACATGTGTTCTGAGGAAACTAATAGAGGCCATGGGGGAACATTTTTGGTCTTATGCTATATAGAAAACAAAATATTTACACCTCTAAGAACATCACCACAAACAAAACTTGGATAGACCTACCAAATCGATACTGCACATGAATTGGTCTTCCATATAAACGAATTCCGTTCAGCAAAGCTATGGCATAAGACACTGATTCTGGGTGTTTAAAGCAGACAAATCCAAAAGACTTCGGTTTGCCTTCTCTGTCTTTGCATATAGTCACTTTGGTTAATGGCCCAGCCTATAAAAAACTTAAAAATTATTTTCTCATAAATCTAAAGATTTTTTTAGTTATATAAATCAAGTATATTTAACTTCAGATTTTAAAAAATCTGTTACCAATAACAGCTTTATGTAGCTCTGCTAATAGCGTATTTTCCTAACAATACGTACCACACTTCACACTTTCTTGGAACTTTCTGGCTTATCAAGAAACATTCATGGTGTAAAGAACAGGAAATTCTACATAATAGGAAATTCTATGTAGTAGGGCCAAATCTTGAAAGGAAAGTTGTTACCCTTTAGTTTAGACTTAGCAAAACAAGTTTAGCAACTTCTTTTTCATCTCATGACACATGTAAATTAATTACTAACATACTGCAGCATACCCAAAATATATATTCTTGCCAATCTGACAAAAACAGGTATAATTTTGATTCATTTACATTGGACAGCTATTGTTGTGTTGGCTGTTGTCAGTTTTTTATTTGACAATCTAAGGGAAAAGCAGTCGGTGACCCTAATAATCAGGTACTGCATGTTTTAAAAATTCTTGCAGCACACCGATTAAAAATCACTGTCCTAGAATTTAGAAGGACCTAGGCAAAATAAAAACATATGCTTGGCTGCCTGATTATTAGGAAAGATGAACATTTTGTTTAGGTAGAAATAAAAAAAATGAGAATTATGTATATTATATAGTCTTATAGATCCAGTCCCCACTGACTAAAAAGAATGTACGTGTATGGGGCTTTCAGGACTTATCCCACCTTCCTTCGTTTCTGGAGGCTCAATGTAAAATAAACCTTCCAGAGAAAAAGAACGATTTAAGTTCATCCTTTCTTCCTTCCCTCTCTCTGTCCTTTCATCTCCTTTTTTTCTACTGCTTTTTGGATAGAATGACAAGTTTTAAGTGACACGGCGGGGAAAACAACTATAGGAAAATACAAGTATTAGAGCAGATTTTAAAACAGCAAGTTTAAAAAGATGGCAAGTTATTAGAAGGATAAGCATGAATGCCTTATACTTAAACACTATTTTTCAAATACTAAAAAGTTTTATGTCCAGGACAGGAAACGTATTCCTGGAAGGGACTGTTGCTATAAATTTGTGGGTACCTACAATTAAGAGGAGTGCTTTAGTTGAGACACAAGTAGGGCCTTTCAAAAACGAAATGAATAGCCCATTTCACAGCTGGTACTCATACTTACTCCTGGAAATTTAGCTTTGCTATGGGCTGGCTTGGAACTTGCTCTTATTCTGACAGGGGCAAGTCACTCTTTCCTGTTTTCTCTTGATGTAATAGTAGTAGTACTACTGGTAGCAGTGGCAGCAGTAACAGACAGTAAGGGGCCGGCTCAGTTGTTTTACTTGGATTAGTTTATTTAACCTCTACACATCATACTGTAGATACTACTGTCCCCAGGCAACATTTGAGGACACTGTTATACTTTTATTGTTACTTGGCCCAGGTCACATTGCTGGCATCCGAACTCACACTCTAAAAAACTTTGCTATTTTGTGCATCCCTCTATTTTGTAGATTATCCTAGGCCATGGTAATTAATTTTAAGTTTTCGCTTTTAGAAAGGCCAAAATCTGTCTCTCAAATTTGTATGCCCAGTACCTTACTTACTGTTTAAAACGGAATTCTGGACAATTAACCGGTTAGATGAATGGCTGAATGAGACTATCTCTTCAGCAAGTGGGACCTAGGTGCGTACAATAGGTGAGTGTTTCAAGGAGACAAGAGGCTTAATTGTGGAAGTGGCAGGTCTGGAAAGTTTCCAAGTCGACTTGGTATGAAATGAAAGGGACTGGCCAGGTTATTAATTGGCCACTTGTCATTTGCTGAGCAAATCATCTCAAATCTCATTTATCATACACCTGCCACATACAAGGGGTTAGAGAAAAAGTAACGGATAGGAGAACATTTAAAAAGCTACACCGCTCATTTCGCGGGATGTAAGGCGTGAGGGTGCTTGTTTTATCGCCTGAAGGAAGACAGTGACACGGCGGTTTTCTGTTTTCACGAACACATCCGCGGCCCAGGCAGCGGCCTCGAAGCCCTTACTCAGGGCGGAGCCCAATCACTGCCCATTCCCAGGGCTCCTACACTGGGGATGGGCGGGGGCGCACTCATGTCACTTCACCACCCAACTGCTCACCTAGACACAGGAGCAAGGCAAGACCAAGTTAAAACCTGGTCCCAAGGTTGGGGCGGGACGGGGGGCTGGGTTCCGAAAGGTCAGGTGCGCCCCGCCCCTCAGGCTGCGCTCCAGCCTGGAAGAGCCCCGGCCCCTAGGCCGCCCCTTCCCCACCGAAGGTACCTGAAGGAACAGTTCGTAAAGGATCTCTTCCCGCACACGGGCCTCTAAATTCCCCACAAACACCGTCCTCTCGGCTTCCTCCACAGCAGGGAACATCCCTCCGGTCTTGGCCAAGAATAGAGTAGGCGATGCGGAGTACCCGCCCCTCTCGCCTCTTTACGACGCCGCGGGAACGAAGGGGGTGGGGCCGACAACCTTAGCGCGCGCGGAGGGCGGAGCAAGACTTCGGGCCACGCCCATCGCGCAACCCAGAGATCCCACTGGGACGGTGGAGGAGTGAGGCAGAGTAAGGATCAGCTATGTAAAATAGGCTTTGCCCTCGTTCTTGTGGAGTGCTTGCCACATTCCTGGGCGTGACGTTGTTAATTGATTCTGGATTTATTCAACGAACATTTTAAATACGTTGTCTACAGAGATTGAGTTATCCTGATTGCATTACCGAAGTTCCCAGGCTAACGGGAGATCAGTTAGCAAAGAGTGAATAAAATCACTAGGATTTTAAAATTATATTCTTTATAAAATTATGTTTTGAAAGAATTCATGCATGAATGTGGATACAAGACTGCTAAAACTGAAGTTTATTCACCTAGGAAGAACTTCTAGAGAAGTCTGAAAATGTCTGCAGAGGTTTTAGGGGGACCCTAGAAGGCATTTGAACCTGAGAAAACAGCCTAAACAAAAGAATAGTGGAAAGAGTATATAGCGAGTTTTGTGACTGATACTAGAATTCTTGAAGACGGCTCCTGGGCATGGTAGCAGGTTCCAATATGTGAGCTTTATATTAGGACTGTACTTTGTATACATTGTACCAGTGTGAAGAATTGATTCTTGAGGATTTTTAAAAATCTTAAAAGCAATAAAGATAATTTAAAGAAAGAGGCAAGGAAACTTAGAATTTCAGTACTTTGGTATATCAACTGTCAACATTTAACTTGGCTTCCTTTCTGAATATAATGTATATCTACACAGAAACTTTAAATCATTGTGTAGATATCATTCAAGTAATCAGGACACCATCTGACCTTTAGGTAGGCACCTGTGATAATTCACGTTGAATTGAGGCATGCTTTTACTTGGTTGGTGAAAAAAAAATCACATACCTCTTATAATGAAAAGGGACACATCTTTGGAACCCTGATTCCTAACTGAAATCTGACATTAGTTTTATGATTTTAGGTAAGTAATTTTGCTTTTTTTTTTTCATTATCTGTAGTTGACTTTATTTGGAGGTTAAATATACTTTAGTCCAGCTTTATTGAGTAATTTTGCTTTTTGAAATTGAAGTCCTATGTCTTAATAAATGGATTGGGCTACTATCATTATTTCTTTTAAAAGCTATTTCCTGAGTGCTCGTTATGGGCCAGGCACTGTCTTTAATCCTTGAGAAACAAAAATAAGTATAAAATTCTGCCTTCCTAAAGCTTACAGCATAATGGGAGAGTGACTTCCTTTGCATATAAATACAAAATAATGGGTCAATAACTTTAATAATTAATCACCTTTAGTTGATATATTATGAGTCTATAAATCCTATCTTTATTTTTTCTTTTTTTCCTTTATCAACGTGGTTATAGTAAGGTAGAATGTGGTTAAGGAAACTAGCACAGTGTAGGTATATAACAAATATATGTTGATCAAATGAATGCGTACTTACAAGTTTCCATTATGTGTGGGTCTCTTGATTTTTTAAAATTCATTTACCTCATAAATCTTATCCAAACCAACATAGTTCATCTTTAACTCCTCTCAGACACTGCTTATCTGGTGGGTGAATCTTCAGGTTTTATTGTAAAACATGTAGCATGTATATATGACCAAATGCTAATACCTTTATATTTATAAGTAATGATCATACTATCTTGCTCTAGTGAATTTGCATTAATCTTTGCTTATAAAGATTATTACAAATGTATATGATTTTGGAGTTCCTATTACATACTCTTTTCTTCTGGTAATACATAAGTTTATAGTGCTTAAAATTCTAAGCACTACGTAAGTATTCTAAGAATACTTAATGTTATAAGCTCTGAAAGTCATGCAGTTAGCTCTTTGTTAGAAAGTTGATATCAATATATCATTTTTCTACGTGAGAATACTGTATTTCTTAACTATGTTGAATGCATGCATAGTCACAAACATAGTAGAAGCTGAAAAATAATTCACTTTACTCTTAGTATGTGCAGGACCATTAGTCACAGATAAGGTTTATGGATTAAGTGCATGGAACACTCTACAAAGAATTAGCTTTTCTTCATTCATATCAGGATATTTTCAACCCCTAACTGTATGAACACATTGAAAATGAAAATGTTTACTAAAATGTAATATATCCTCTGTAAAACTATAAACTATGTTCCTATAAAGACATATTTGTATAATGTAAATTTATGTATTTATATTTTATATAATTTATGTTTTATATATTTTATATATCAATTAGAGCTCCTTTCTCCCATTCTTTGTTCAGTTGACTCTTAATTTCTTTTGTAGTTCAGCACAGGTAGCACCTCCAACTAGGTTTCCCTGAACTCTACACTCTAAATTAGCTGGCTGCCCTATCTGTGTGGTTCTGTAGTTTTTCTAGACACATATTTTCAAGCCCTTCTAATTGTGAAGTACTGTAGAGTAAATCTATTTTTGTACCTAGCACAATCCCCAACACATCTGCAAATGTATTATAAATAGTTGTGAAAAAATACAGTTTGAATAAGTTATGCCTGAATATGAGTTATCTGATATGCCAGAATATTAGTAAATGCTTAATAAAAGTTGCATAAATGTATGTACAAATGAATGACTGTATGGAGAAACTTGGTAAGTTAGTGTTAAGAGACTCTAGCAGTCTTTGGCTGGTGTGGCTCAGTGGATTGAGTGCAGGCCTGCGAATCAAAGGCCAGTTCCATTCCCAGTTAGGGCACATGCCTGGGTTGCAGGCTGGGTCCCCAGTAGGGGGTGTGCAAGAGGCAACCACACATGGATGTTTCTCTTCTTTCTCCCTCCCTTCCCCTATCTCTAAAATAAATAAATAAATATTTTTTAAAAAAGAGACTGTAGTGGATAAAATTTTAAAATTGGCCTCATTTTTATTCTTTTAATCATTTTATTATTATTCTGATTTTTTTCTAATCATATTTGTCTTAAGTAAACATAATATTTTTTGTTTTACTTGTATTAGATATTTATTTTAAAGAAACATTGTAATATTTAAAGAAATAAATAAGAAACTGCAAATCATTAATGTCTACCATACACAGATAAACATTTTAAAGGAAAACCTTGCTACCTTTGATCTGTGCACATATATATAAAACATATTTTAGGAAAATAAACTTTACTAAACATATTGTCTTTTAGATTGCCTTTTCTCCCCTTAAACCATATATAATGGAGGCCTTCTTCACCAATAAATATTGATTCGCTTTATCTACATCACTAATTTTAATCTGTAGTATGTGCATAATCAGATTAATCCCTCACTGTTAGACATTTACATTATTGCTGTGTTTTGGCTATTATAAAATGCTGAGATAAACATCTTTGCTTATATATCTTTGTGTACATGTATAAATATTTCTGTAGGCAAGAATCTTGGATGTTTAATTGATGAATCAAAGAGTAAGATCATTAAACATTTTGACACATACTGCTAAATTGTCTAAAAGATCACGCCAAAATGTATTCCAATAACTAATGATTCCCCCATCTCAATAAACAGTACTCAACTACCTATTCTATTTACCTATAAAAGTGCTGAAAAACTTGCTTGGTACGTAGGGCTCAATCAATTTTATGTCATCATCGTCCTCATTTCACTTTTATAGTATTGTTTACATTGTATGCATGTCTATAAGCTTCTTAAAATCATTTTTAAATCCAAGGAGAACTAAATAAGTACATAAATATTGTCTTCCTAAATTATAGGCATTTTATATAATATTCCATCATTCCTGACTATTTTGCTATTTAATGCAATGGACATTGATAATCCCAACTTTCTCACTATTCACAGTAAGTAAAAAATATGAAAAGGCAATTTTATATTTTGAAACTGCTATGTATTATGCTGTCTTAAATCCCCAATTGATATTTTCAATATGAGTTCTTTAGAACAGAAAACATGAAAATAGTGAGTGTGTAAGATTCATATTACACTGTCACATCAAAAGCACAAAGCAAAAGGAAAATTTGTGTTAAATAGGAAAGATTTATCTTTTAATTTGAATATAAATGGTTAAGAAAAATCACTTTTAACATGTATGACAATTGTATTTTCTCCCCAAATTTTGAAATGATGTAGGCCACTTATATCTTTTTTAGAGAAGGGCAGTTATTATAGCTAAATAATGTGGAAGGACCTGGGTTATTTGGTGGTCTTCAGTGTAACTTTTATGGTGGCATCCTTGTAAAAATGAAGTCTCACATAAAATCTCCAGAGATCAAGAGGGACAAAATCATGATGAGGCTTCATCAGGAATTAAATTTTTCATGATTTTTAAAGGAATAATTTTTTTGGTGGATCTGAAATACCTCTCCAGACCTCAGACTGGCTTTTGATAATCAATGATTTAAATTAAACATGTCTGTTCTTAAAGTATCTTTGGAAGTATACAGACTTAAAATTCTAAAAACCAAGTTTAACTTTGAACTTATAAGGCATGTATTTAGATCAGGTATCTGTTTTCCTTGCCTACTAAAGTCCATTTCTGGAAGGAAAATAAGAGAGAAATTAAGTAAATGTGTAAAGAAAATCTACAATAGTTTTTAAGAAAATGTTCATTATACTAAAAACAATTTATTTTTATTTAGAAATCATAGACTTCAAGAGAGAGGCTAGCATTTTGAATGTTAAAATGGCCACTGAGTTTGGGTTGCAAAATGTCATAAACATGAAGAAGCCATATTTTATACTTGACAGCTTGATGGATATGGAGTTCATTATTGATTTTATGGTGTATAAAGGAAACTTAGTTTATAATCAAAATGAACATAAACCACAACTTTCTCTGACTCTTTCCATTTCTAGCATTTGCTAACATCACATGTGCTCTAGGCTTTCAACAAATATGTTCTTCCCAACCACTTCTGAAATCCTGAGGCTAAGAGGAATAAAAGAAGATATATAATTAGCTTTTTCTTTCCCTTAAAGTCAACTTGTGTAGTTGAATGTTTGTGACTTATTACAAAGTCTTTGACTTAAAAATCTGCTTCACAACCACAAGCTAACTGGGAGAAAACAAACTACACCACCTTTTCAACAAACAGGGTGGAGCAAAAGTTCAGGGATCTTTTTCATTAAAAACTACCAGACTGTGACAATCCTACCAAGGAGAAACCTCACTGAATTTCAGAAATTCTTGTTTGGTAAATCCGAGTGCCTTTTTTTTTTTTTAAATTTCATCAGATTCCAAATGAGAGTTTACATATTTCTCTGTTTGATGTGCTGGGCAAGATCTGGTAAGAGCTTGATAATTTAATTTCTTTTTAAAAATTGTGTATAAAATAATCAGTATGGTTTGTATTGCGGGATAGAGAATGCTGACATGATATGAAAAAATGTAATTATGGATACTAATGATATGAAACAGATTACTATGAAGAAAGTTTGTATATACATGTGTCTATATATATATATATTTAGTAATTTTTATATTCTGTATTTCCTTTCCAGGTAATTAGTAACTAGATATAGAGAACAAATAAGAAGATATAGAGAACAAATAGAAATATTTGAGAGAAATTAGAATAATTCAGAAGTCAAGAAATTCAGCATTTGAAAATTATGACATAATAAATATCTTGTTTTAATTGCATTTGTTCAAATAGCCCTGCTTTTGAGGAAATTTTACATAAGTGTATATAATTGCAAAGTGAACAAAGTAAACATATTCTGCAACTTTTGGTTTCTTTCTTTCTTCCTTTCTTTCTCCTTCCTATTATGCTGAAGCAAAAACAAAATCAAAACTGGTTTGTAGTAATAAAGTAGAACTTTCTTCTCCTGGTTTTCTAGTTTATGATAATAAAGTTTACTAATTTTAATAATCTTATTTATTACTTTATGGTAATAAAGTAGAACTATTTGTTCTACTTTATGATAATAAGAAAAGTAATATTTAAAATTCATGATGAATCATTTTTTGTAGGGGTGTTGCAAAAACATTTTTTTCTTTGCTTTGATTTATTTAAAATTCTTGACTGCATACTTGAATACCCTTAAAAATATAATTGAGAAATTCAAATTATTTTTTGTTTCTCTTCCACTAGATATTTGAGCTAATTATAAATTTTGGAAATATTTGAGTTTTATATTCTGGGAGAAGAAGAAATTTTCCTATAACCTCAAGGTTCTTTCAACTGGTCTAATAATCAAATTGGCATGAGAAAGATTAACAAGAGAAAATAACCAAATTTAATACATATGTATGCATGGGAACCCCACATACATGAGAGAGTCAAAGACAGAAAGTGAAAATGGGATATATGAGAGTCTAAGCTAAGGATGAGGTAAGATATCTGGGCCTTCAGGGGGGAAAAGTCATTTCCAGGATGATAATAGCAGCTGTTCGGCAATTAGAAGTTTCCCATGCCCTATAGATAGGTCAAAAAAGAGTGTATTTAGGTAATCTCTAAATATGGGCAAGTCCCCTAATTCAAATTTGTCTATATAGTTAAGGGGAGAGGATAGAAATTTCTCTTGAGCCTACAGGGTCTTTGTTGTGTTTAGCTCAATCTGAAAACCACAGAGCCACATCTGAGGGTGATTCGTTCTGAACCCTCACAATTCAAATATTGAATTTAAATGGTACTAATATACAGTTTATCATTTATATCATACACATTTGGAAGTTCCTTTATAAGCATGTTATGTTTCTGTAATGTATAATAATAATCCTTAACTTGAAAGACAGAGGAATTTGAAATCTAGGCTCCTAAGCTTTGTGTCAAATCATGGTTTACATCTTTCTGACATCACAGTTTATCCTCCACATTTATAGAGCTAACTTTCTGAGATTATTATTAGTTTCTGTTACTAGTTAGGCAGTTGCCTATATTCTTAATTGGGAAAACTCATATATGATTAGTAAGAATGCTTCTGTTTCTGTTGACTAAAATAGTAGACCTTTTACATATTAACAATAAATAGGAAATAAGGAAATTAAAGGTCTCAGTGACTCTCAAAATCATTCTTAAACCATGCCAACTCTTATGCTTGTTCATATTTTCTTTGAATTTCCATATGCCTAGGAAATTTTTATTGAATTTTGTTGAAATTTTTGTTGAATTATATATAAACTTTTATAATTTATTTATATAAGAATGCTTTATTCAAATTACACATTCTCCTCCCTTCTGCGCTAAAGATTCTGATATATACCTCTTGGAGGTCATGTCTCAAACTCTTCAATATGAAAATAATTATGATTACATCTTCCTTCAATAAATGAAAAAAATTTCTGAAAAACAGATTAGTCAAATTTTTTTTAAAGAATTTAATAGAATAAAATGGGAAAGGACAGGTAGCTGAACAAACTATGTATAAATATATATGAAGATACATTCAAATTATATGTGTATGTATATATACTCAGGACAGTTTATGATTCATACAAACTGCTTAACTGGCAGTTGTGGTTGCTATATTATTTATTATAGCAAGGGTCAGCAAATATTTCTGTAAAGTGCTAGATGGTAAATATTTTAGGTGTAGAGGGCCATTCAGTCTCTTGCATCTGTTCAACTCTGCCATCATAGTGTGAAAACACCCATAGACAACTTGTAAAGAAATGACTGTGACTGTGTTCTAAAAAAATTTATTTATGGACACTAAAATTTGATTTTTATAATTTATATATGTTATAAAATATTATTTTAACTTTTCAACCATTTGAAAGTGAAAAAAACATTCTTAGCTTGCCAGCAAAATTTGACCCACAGGCTATAGTTAGCCAACTCATGTTTTCAGTAAGCTGGAAGAGATGTCAAAGAAATTAGTTCATTTTCATTTCACTGTTGAAGAAAGTGAAATTCAGAAAAGTTGATTCATTTTTCTAAGATGATAGATTTACAGTATGTCATATAAGACACCTGAGAATCTTATTCATAATGGAAATGTTTATGCGTTGGCTGGAGATGAAACCAAAGATTGTGCAATTCTAACAAACTCCCAGGTGATGTCCATGGTTTTGCAAACCACATTTTGAGTAGTAAGAGTATAGAAATGTGTAGTAGGGCAATGATCTACCTACCTGTTTGTAGGGCAATGATCTTTTCAAAACCCATGCAATTCTAAGCCCATTGCCTCAACAAATTCATCATAATTTTTCTCTAAATTGTATAAAAATACTTCTGATGTGACCAGTAACTTATTTTTATTGACTTACGAAAATCAGATACCACAAGCAACTTTAATATATTAATTTATTAAATTTATTAATTTATTTTACCATTTTAAAATTAGGAAAACCTAAAAGAACATGGGATTTATGATTAAAAGACCCAGATTCAAGTACTACGGGCTTGTTATCCAAAGCGAAATCACTTAACCTCCCTGAACCTTATTTTTATTTATTTATTTATAAAATGTTTTTATTGTATTTTTTCCATTCCATTTAGTTCCCTTATTTTCCCCTTCCCCTGGCAATCACCACACTCTTGTCCTTTTCCATGAACACTTTTTACTGCCTGTGAAGTTCCAAGGAAATGACATGTGTGTGATTTGGTCAATTATAAAGCAGTATAAACTAGGTTAAAATAAGTTACTGTGGTTTTTTTTTTTTTTAAAGATTTTTTTTATTTGTCTTTAGGGGGTAGGGGAGAGGGAGAGGGAGAGAAATATCAATGTACGGTTGCCTCTTGTGTGTCCCCTGCTGGGAACTGGCCTGCAACCCAGGCATGTGCCCTGACTGGGAATCGAACCGCAATCCTCTGGTTCGCAGGCCCGAGCTCAATCCACTGAGCTACACCAGCCAGGGCTTTAGTGTGGTTTTTTTTTTCATGATTTCTTTCACCTTAATAAGGGTACTATAGTTTTCTGCAATTATTTCTACATCTGGTAATAGATAATAGTTCATAGATTTCTCTGTTGATTGTTTTGGGTGATTTATTTTATATTTTAATGGATCTTACTGGTTTATTCCTTATTACTCATTCTAAGATCAAGTAAAACCTCACTGGGTTTGGAATGGACCAGCAGTTTGGATGCATCAGTTGCATTCAGCCTTCTCATAGTTCAAGATGGTGGGAAAGTGGACGCATGCAGTTCCTTACACAATTTGTACAGTGCAATAAGAACTGATACTGCACTATGGTTTAATTCATTCCTTTTCTTAATTTCCTTATTCCCTAGTACCTAGAAAAAATGAAGAATCAAAGATTTTCACTTGTCCAAATATCTCTCCACTGTTAACTTGGGAATTAAATGCAGGTCTTGCTTCTCCTTCATTGCCTTCCTCTTATATCTTCTAAATAATTATTACAATATTACATACTTTCCAAACTAGAATGATTTTAATTAATAAACATTAACAGATACTACTATGGTTTATCAAATATATATGATCTATTTATATATTAGTATATTTATATTTATCAAATATGTAACTTAAATTAACATTTCTGGGCATTTAAATAATTTTTATTTCTCTAGTAATGAAATAACTTATTTTAGTTCATTTTTAAATGTGTTCAGGGGCCATTTACTTGGGATAAACTATTCAAAGTGGAATTACTGGTATAGAGTATACTAACCCTTCTGCGAATTTTTAATATATTGAGAAATTGTTTTCTCAAAATTTTTTTACCAAGATAAACTTTCAGAAGTAACACATTTATATATTCATTTAAAAATTTGGTATTATATAATATACCTGTTTTGAAAAAAATGTACAATTCTGAAAAACTATGAAAAAGAAAATATAAAGCAGCCATTATGTTTATGCCTGGCAATTAACTGCAAATGCCTAGCAATGCCTAGCAAATGACTACTGACTTGGCTTAGTTGTTTATATTCTGCCCTACTTCCTTCTAGGATAGATGGATGAATGGATAGGTAGGTATGGAGGTACAGACAGATTCATAGATGTATAGAAAGATACATAGATACATAGGTAAAATGCACACAGGGATGAGAAAACATATGATGATACTTAAGGTGTTTTAAATTTTTGTGCGATTATTCATAACCCTGTGATTAATGTCTTTATATTTAATATAATTGTTTATTTCATTAATGTATATCCTAGAAAGAGAGTCAGGACGAATAAATATTTTAAGATCATATATGTGTGATATACACACACATAAAATGACAAAAGAATGTTGTATTAACTTATGTCTCAGCATCCATGTATATGAATAGTTGTTCCATTACCCTCACCAATAGTGAGTATTAAAAGGATTCTTCTATTGTTTAATTTGATAGGAAAAATGATACCATTGTTTTGATTTATATTTACCTGATCACTAATCAGGTAAAATATATTTTTTCTAATGCTTATTACCCATATATAAGTATTTTCTGCAGACTTTCTGTTAAAGTTGATGACTTATCTACTTTTATTGATACACATCATTCTTTATTAATAATATTAATTATTTTATTCATATTGATATTTTTCACAGGTAAAGAATTTTTAACCATGTTTACTTCTACATTTTACTGTAAATCTTAAATATTTTTTGTTCAAAAGTTCTTTTTAAATAATCAACATTATAGTTACTTAGTAAATTATGTTGAAGTGCTAATGAAATTAAATTCCCTACCCTTTGAGTTCAATTTTATTTTTTGCAAGAGCAGCAGGAATGGAATCAAATACTAGCTCAGTTCTGAGCTTAACTGATTTTTTTTTTTTTAATTTCAGAGAATAAAAGACCATGCCTTGAATTCTCTAAGCTAAGTATAAAGGACTCCTTCAGAGATTTATTTAATCCCAAGATGCAGATGTTTCTGATGATGTATACAAGGAAAAACCTAAACTGTGCTGAGCCACTGTTTGAGCAGGATGATTCACTTAACGTTAATTTCAACACAAGTAAGAAAACAGTCTGGCTGATTCATGGATACAGACCAATGGGCTCTGTTCCATCATGGCTTCAGAACCTTCTAAGGGTTTTGTTGAATCAAGACGATATGAACATAGTTGTAGTAGACTGGAACCGGGGTGCTACAACTTTTATTTATGATAGAGCAGTTAACAATGCCAGAAAAGTTGCTGTGAGTTTGAGTGAGTGCATTCAGAGGCTTTTGGTAAGTTTCGAATGTTATGTATTTTTATGTGTTATACAATCTACAGTGTGTTATGCAACACTACAAAGTGTTAGTATGTTAATATTTTTTTTAATTTTTTATTTGGTGAGCTGAGAGTGGGGGAGAAAGAGAGAGAGAGAGAGAAGCATTTGTTGTTTCACTTATTTATGCATTCATTAGTTGCTGCTTGTATGTACCCTGATTGGGAATCGAGTTCTTGCACCTGCGCTCTAACTAAATGAGCTACGTGGCTGAGGAAATAATGCTTTTTAATACTTTTAATGCTTAATGCTTTTTTTCTCGTAAACACACAGATTTACTACTTTGATGTGGTAATGTGTGCAGCCAGCTTTTTAAAATTTCCGTAAATGGATAATTTTATGCCTGCACATAATCTAATTTTTTAAAATTATCTTAAATATTAAGTTATTGTTTTATCTTATAATAGTTTAAGGTTTAAATTTTTTATTTTACCTATACAGAGTTCAGGATAAGGTATTGATTCTATGTGGACATAGGAAATAAACTACATAATCATTAGATACTTTAGATATTTTTCTAAGTTATAGCTAATATGTTTATAGTCAATCAAGTGTGAATTGGTAAAAATGAGGGGAAAACAACTTGAAAAGTATCTTACTTCTACCAACCTTGGTTGGAAGTAGGTCTCAGTTTCATTAATATTTGTCTAGAATTTAGGTCCAAGGTTGGGACAGGTGAAATAAATTCAGGACAGTTTTAAGTCATCTGTTTCTTAAATCAACCCAAATGGGTATCCATGTCTTGTCTAGAGAGAGATGGTGTGATGGGCGCTGGAGAGAAGAAGGGTGGTTGATGTCTGATTTGGGGGGCAATCATGGGCTTGAAATCTGCCTATGAGTTGCATTGTGCTTATCTTCCAAGTCTCTGCTGAAACTGAGCAAGCAGAACACATCCAACAAGCAGTTACACGTAGTGGTTAGGGGTCAGACAGATGCTTTGCAAAGACTAAATCCAGCTTATCATCTGCGTAACTTGGAGCAATTGCTTAACCTCTCTGCCTCATTTCCTTAGCTATCCATTTGGAATAGCAAAACTTTATAACAATATTTAAGTATTAAATGAAATTAACTCTTAACCAGTGCCTTTCATATTATAATCATTGAATAAAATCAGCTATTATAATTATTTTTACATACTCTAATTTGAACTAAACCAAATCATCCTTTTAGAGAGACAGAGGTAAATGATGCAACTCTTACTGAAAGTTTCTATATTGCATAACTGATACTCCCTTATAGCAGTGGTCTTTAACTAATTGACATGCACCTCAAAGTGTGGGAATTGTGAATGTTAAATACAAAAATTTATGAAAATTTGTAGTGTTAAATAAATCTCTAAGAGTGGCTTTGTTTGCAAAGGCTTCATTTTGAGAAGTTAAGAAAAGATCAGTAACACTAAACTTGAGAGTGACTTGAAAGTGATACTCCCTCAGGTTTCTGGGCACTGCTCTGAAAAATTTGAAGAAAATTACCACCCTGTACTTGGGGAACCTGTGTCCAGTTTCTCATTAGAAGTAAATGCTCCACATCTTTTACTAGTTGTCAGATATGTTAGTGTGTAAACTGGACCGTGACTTGCTCCTTGAGAGCATGGGGGAAGAAATTCTCCCTCATTTAAACTCTTAATTTGCCCCTACCCCCACCTCTACTGGGGAGGAATGTCTGGAACTCTGAGAGGTGTTTAAAATTTAGGCTTGAAAGATCAGATTTTGTCATTCTCCAGCTGGTGATCTGGGGAAATCATTTAGCATCCATAAGTATCATTTTATCATCTCTGAAGTGAGGACGATTATTCACACTGTTCAATTTTCCAAGAATTTTTGACATAATCTGATTAGCATATATTTTAGAATTAAACAGACCTGGACTTGAAGTCTATCTTTTGCCCTTATAAGTCTACAAGTATGTGGCTTTAGGCAACTCATTATCAAACCATATTTACTCAGCATTTTAAAAGTTCCAGGAACAGCCATGACTGGTGTGCCTCAGTGGATTGAGTGCCATCCTGCGAAACAAAGGGTCACCAGTTCGATGCCTAGTTGGGGCACTTGCCTGGGTTGCAAGCCAGGTCCCCAGTATGGGGCGTGCTAGAGGCAACCACACATTGATGTTTCTCTTCCTCTCCTTGTTCCTCCCTTCCCCTCTCTAAAAATAAATAAAATCTTAAAAAAAAAAGCAAGTTCCAAGAAGAGTTTTAGGCAATGGGATAAAAACAAATAACTCAGTGCTATTGTGAATATTCAATATGAGATTTATAAGGCACTTGTCAAGGTAGCTAGTACAAAGTAAGTACCCAGTAATCTTTAATTATTATTGTTACAAAAACGCTTTGTTAACTAAATGTATTATTTTGCATATACTATTCTACATAATATATGAAAAAGGTTTTTAAAATTTAAGTACATTTTTAATGTAATTATTAAACGTGTAGGAAAAAATCAGGTATTTTATAGAAGTTGAATAAAGGTATACTTGTTTTGAAATTACAAAACTTATTCCCTATCTCTCAGATATGAACTAAACTGGAAAGAATAACAAATTTTAAAATATTGAGGCAGAGGGCATAATTTGTGATTTTCTGAAATGAAAATGATAACACTATACTTTCAATTGCAGAAGCATGGAGCATCTCTTGATAATTTTCATTTCATAGGTATGAGCCTAGGAGCTCATATTAGTGGATTTGTGGGAAAGCTATTTCAAGGTCAACTTGGAAGAATAACAGGTAAAATATTTTTGATAAAATCAATGTTTTAGCATAATTTTAAGCATTAGAAATAACTATTTACACTTTAATAGGTATAATATTTAAGCAATAAAAATGATACACAGTTTTTTTTTTGTATTATATTCAAATACTAGTCTTTGTTTTAGTTAGTCTTAACTGAGCTGAAGTTACCCCTATAGAATTGAAAATAATCACACTGACTAACTTCTGCAGCCCATGAGTTATTTTCATTTCTATAAGGACACATTATTATGACAATCTAAATAAAACTTTGGTCTATTTAACGTAAAACATTTTTCATGTATTAACTAAAATATAAATAAGTATTGTATCTAATTTTTACAAACTTCGATATATTTCAATTCTTTTACACATTTTACCGGAATGACAGGAGAATCAAGAGTTGGTATTTCAGTGTAAGGGATTCTGGATCCCAGTGCCCCTCATGTTTCCTTCACAGAATCATCCCATCTAGTAAGGTTGGTAGCCAAATAATGCTGATACGGATTTTCATGCTTCCCCTTAGGAGTGCTGTTTTTGTTTGTTTGTTTTAGAATTATAGCTTTCCTTTGTATTGAAACACTTCCGTTTATGGTAGGGATGGACTGTCTCTAAGGCTGCAGAGCATGGCTGCCCAGGTTGAACTGTGTACATCTCTAGGGATATGATGGAAGTGGTGCTCCCCTGAGTTCTCCAGGCTACAACCACACAGCACAGCAGCCCATCCTGGGAAAATCATGGCCATTTGGTCTTCCTATTTCTGAGATGCAATCTAATTAGTGAAAGAACCCAAATTAGAACACAAGCCTTCTTTTTCTCTGCCCACTGTCTTCTTGGAGCATGTTTTAATTTTCTGGGGACAGAGGCAGAAGTGGCTTAGGTAGACACAACAAGAATGCTTCCACTTCTTCAATGTGGAGTTGTCACTGGAAGGTGGTAGCCAGCTTCTCTCACTGCCTGTGATGCCATCCAGCCAGTAAGGTTTTATTTCCCAGCACCCAGTGGTCCTGGGGTCCAAAGGGTTTCCTGAACCTCACAGTTGGCCTAAGTGCCAATCGGTGAGTATTTTGTTTTAATTTTTTATTATTTTTTAAATTTTTTATTTTTAAGTTACAGTTGACATTCCATATTATTTTATGTTAGTTTCAGGTATTCAGCTTAGTGGTTAGACAACTACGTAATTTACAAAGTGACTGCATTCAATAATTCTAGTGCCCACCTGGCCCTGGAATGGTGGCGATTTTAGAACTAATAGGATAATATCCCTCCCCAACCAATTTAGCTTTTAAAAAACTATGGAGATCCATGTCCACAGAAGATGTGTAATAATTTCAAGTGTAAATAAAAGGTAATAGAATTTTTAATAAAGTTAAACAAAGGAGGAAGGGAGATGTGGATAACTTTTACAGATTGTTAGGATGTTTATAAGCCTTTAGTATACTTTACGCTGATCAGTTTTAATATCATTCTCATTATACAGATGTGAAAACTGAGGTTAATCAGATGAATGTGAGAGGGTTAAAAAGGTAGCAACAGCTAAGCCAGGATTTACATGACAGTCTCTCTAACACCCAAAGCCCATTTTCTTTCAATCACCTTGCTAGCTCAGTTTAAACTGGTGGTAATCCTACTTTATTTTAAGGTGTGTTTACACACATATTAGACCAGTTCGAAAGGCTCCACATGCCAAGCAATTATGGAAGTTTATAAGGCCAGGAGATGTGGTGCTTCCACATTGGAATAATTTATAGGAAGAGAGAAATTTCTGTTTCATTCAGTAAGTGGGCTAAATAAACCAGGAATAATTGAAGGACCTGAGATAAGCAACACTTTATTTTACTTTTTAGAATATATTTTTAAGATGGTTGTGTCTTCCATTGCATAGATCTTCTCAAGGCATTTTTTTTTCTTTTTTTTTAAATTTATTGTCATTCAAGTATAGTTGTCTCCATTTCTCTCCCACTACTCCACCCTACCCTAGCCATCCCCACCTCCCATCCTAGGCATTGACTTTTATCTTCTCCCTCCTTTTTTTGATACTCTCCAGTAGGTCATGAGCCTAGAATTTTTATTTAGAATTTCAAATACATCAGAAATATATTCATATTGCATGGAACTTTTAATACCACATTTTTATGTCTGTAAGATGCATTGGACCATAAGACTAGGTTTCACCTAGGTTTTAGAGGAGGAAAATAGGAAAAAAATTTTGAAGCAAAAAATGTGGTAAAACATTTAATAATCTGTGACTCCACTCCACCACCACTTCTTCCACAGCGAGCTAGGTAAGCTACATTCAGACTGTAAGATGCACCCCCATTTCTAACGAACATTATCTAATGAACAGTATAGTAGGATGTAATTACTAGATTGACAGTTTCTTTTCTGAATTTCAGGTCTTGACCCTGCTGGGCCAAAATTCTCTGGAAAACCATCCAATGGCAGATTAGATTACACCGATGCAAAGTTTGTGGATGTCATCCACTCTGATATTGATGGTACCAAAGCAGGATTTATTGCTTAATTATTTGAAAATGAAAAAAGGGACATAGACTCTTGGAAAGGAGAACAGAAGAGGAGCAAGAGCAGTAGAAACGTGATGATAAACCTGTAACTATGTAGTGACTGTATTTCCCACAAGAATGCTTTTTGGATTTAGTGAAATCCTGTGGTGTCAAATGACACTCTACCTTCAGCTTCCTCCTTCAGATTTCAAGGAACATCATGTTATCAAAAAATTGAAATTTATAAAAACAATACTTCATCCTGTTCATTCTATGGACAGCTTTATTGATTTGATCATAATGCCCCCCATGTTTAATGCATTTAGGTTGCCGTTCTCTCCACTCATTTTCTCAGTGTGATGTGTACCAGCTAGAACTGAGCACAGCAATTTAGGCACAGATAGAGAATACCTTTCCCTACAGGTAGGGAAATATTTTCTCTGTCATTTTTAATTATCTTCATGAAAATGTCTAACAGACTACTGATAGTTTTGGCCAGAGTACATTGCAGACATTTTCAAAGAATAATTTAGATGATCCTGATCCCCTTTGAAACTGATTATACTATATTTATTGAGCACTTCATATATATCAGGTAATGTTTTAATTTCTTTATGTGAATTATGGAGTTCTCCTAAGTTTCTATGAGATAAGTGAACATTATCATCCACCTTTTACCAATGGGGAAGCTAGGGTGAAGGTGAAAAGCCTAGCAAGTGACAGAGGCAGAATTTGAAATCACGCCTTTTGATTATCAAGTCTACAGTTGGCCAGTGTGTCACTCTGATCAAGATGTGCTGTGGCTGTGGGCATGGGGAGGGTGTGGTGCTAAGACAGAGACAGGAGGAAGTGATACTCAGACTGCCCCTATTTCTCTCTCTCCTCAGGTTTCTTGTCTCTTTGGTCCAGGTCATTTATTTGCTCTCATATTCCTCTGAATTCACTTTGCGGGGCTCCATACCAATGATTTTGTTAGGAGTATAAATGCCATAGATGACAATTTTTCAACCTCTATGTCTATATGCTGATGGGCTGGGCCTATAGTGGGGAACAATTCTGCTCCTTATTTTAAATCTCAGTTAACCTGTGGTGCCCAGTTTCATATTCCTAGCATGATAACCCCAACATCTCAAGTCTCTTTTATCTCCAGTTCTTTATATCAGCTTAACATTACCACCCACAGCACACCTGCTTCCCAGTTACACTCAAGCTCTTTGTCTGAAATTTTCTTTCTGAAATTTCAATTTTTATTCTGCCTATGGCCTTTTGAATTGGGCTTTTATACCTTTTTCTTATTTTTGTTCACATTTTTTACTTTTCCTAGTAAACTCTTTTGGATTGACTTGTGTAGTCATCTCTCTGTATCTGTAGGGGATTTGTTCCAAGACCCCCACAGATACCAAAATCCACAGCTGTTCAAGTCCCTTATGTAAAGTGGCATAGTGCATGCATATGACCTACACACATCCTCCCATTTACTTTAACTAATGTCTAAATTACTTATAATATCTAATATAGTGTAAATGCTATGCAAGTACTTGTGATACTATATTGTTTAGGGAATAATGACAAAAACAAGTCTGTATATATTCGGTATAGATGTAGCCATCATAAGCCTATCTACATCTTACATGTCAGCAACAACGTAACAATTTTTTCTGAATATTTTTGATGTTCAGTTGGTTGAGCTACGGATGCAGAATTCGAAGATATGGAGGACCGACTACTCTCGCTGTCTTTTGATGACAGCCTGTCAGATCTAAGTGGCGGCTAGATGTCATAGAGATCAAAAGATCTCTTTGATATTTTTATGACAATTTATAGATATTTTCAAAGTGATGAAATCTAAACTGTAATGATTTGGGAGATATGCTTAGAAAGTAAAAAAAAATGATTTTATTAGGAGAAAAGATGTGTGTTTATCTTTAGTAAAAGAAAGAAACTGATGATTGGGTAAGGGCACATGAGGTGCTTCCAAGTTACTATTTCTTAACATGGGTGCTGAGTGGCTAAGTGGCTACTGGCTATATAATGATTAGTAGCATCGTGCTTTGTGTTCTTTTACACATCTATAATAAAAAAGAATTAAAAACCCGTATCTACTCTCTTTACCCTTCTTGAAACGAAGGAAATGAATATGCTAAACAGACCAAACTACCCTGTCCCCTCCATCTGATAAAAGGGAAATAATGTGCATGAATCAACTACTTGTAAGTTAATAATAAATATCTTTTGCTTCTTTATGATTCTCGAGAAGTCATCTTGGTTTGATTCTACTCCAGTGGAAGACTGGAGAAAATGATGGCTCTAAACCTGTAACCCTTTAGTCTTAAAACTTTGTGTTGAGTTCAGATGTGAGGAAATTTTAAAGATCTCAAAAATTATTGGTCTTTTCTTATCATTTTCAGAAGATTTGTTCCTCCTTCCTTAAATTCCACAAATTAAGTAGATAATGGAACGTAAAGAGGGATTGGTTAGCATACACTTTGCACTGCCACAATCAAATCACACATGCTTCTCTGAATTCTAGGGGGTTCTAATGAAGCAATTTAAATTATGCTTTGTCTTTCCTTATGTGCCGAATCCACTCCCCTATAATGCCCCTGCCCAGTTCTCATGCCCTGGGGGCACCTCGCTAGCTGTTTACTTGTTCTGTGACATGTTAGAATTAAATCAAGTTGTTGCATCTTAATCCTTACTGTTGATCTATTTATCTTTGTTTTGCTAAACTTATCACTGATCTTTCTAAAAGAAATGATGTTGTAGGTCAGATATTTCTTCTGGTTGAAGGCCAAGCATTGCAATCTTATTTGGCAATAAGATTTTTATCTAATCACAGTCCTGAATATTCTGAGCTTGCTACCCTCTTTCAGTCCTATGGATCCCCTGGGTTATAGACCCTATTTTGGTAACAGACAGAATTTGCACTTTTCCCAGTACTCTAAGGATCTACAGACGTAGAAAACCCCTTAAATAACAGCCACATATTTCATGTCACTCTGGCCCAACCTGTTCCAACAGAAACACATATACGGATTTTTTCTATTTGTGAATCTAGCACCAAGTCCTAGGCATTATTATCCAGAATGAGAACACGTGATCATACTTGCTTAGAAAGTCCTATATGATTCACCTTCATTTCTTCCAATGCTCCCTCTTACACATTGTACTCTAGCTAACCTGGTTTCTTTGAATACCCCAGGCATGCTCACACAGTTATATATAATACTTGGCTCACTGCCTCACTCACATCTTTCCTGTCTTTGCTCAACTCTCACCACCTCAGTGGGAAATTCTCTAACTAAATTACTTAAAAGTACGAACTACCACCTTCATTAGTCTCTTACTGCTCTTATTCTATTCTTTTTCTATAGCACTTATCTGAAATCCTCTATTTTTACTTGTTTATTATGTCTTACTTCCACTGAATGCAATTTCCATGATGATACTTGTGCTCCACTTTTCTTTTTCACTTATATTCATAGCACAAAGGACTGGGATGGGCCCACGGTAAACTGGTGACTGGTAAATGTATTAAATTAATGAGCCATATTTTTATGAGGAATTAATTTGAGGGATTAGTACCAGAAAAAAACAACTTTTTTAAAAATTGCATTTATTTTTTCAATTCAAAATTTAAAGGTCTCTTTCAATGGATTTTATAGGGCATTTTATTTTATACAAGTGTTGCTGATATGTTTATATGCACTTCGTGATTCTTGGGTGCTCTTCTTCTCAGGTTTAGGCATTAAAGAACCCTTGGGACATATAGATTTTTATCCAAATGGAGGAAAAAAGCAGCCCGGCTGTCCTAAATCAATATTTTCAGGTATATTAATAGCATTTCCAAGTGAAATACCCATGATTCAAAATGATGAAAGACAATCAACAGACTTCGTCTCCTCTTAATCTGCAGGCAAGATTTTGATCACCATTGCCCATGAATCAGGAGTTATTGGTGAAAAATGGTTTAGTTTTAGCCTTCTCAGTTTGTAAAGGTTACCAGTAGACATTCCATATGGTCATGGATAAGACCTAGTACATTATAGTTTCAGCAGTTTTAGTTCATAATTTTAACTTTAGGAAAAGTTATAAGTCATTGAAGGAACACATGTTGCCAACCAAGTATCATATGACAATGTAAATCTGCTCAGGGTTTCATCTCTACCATCACCATAGTATTGTACAAACATGGATTTAAAAACTATTGCACTTGGGTGTTCTCTGCATAAATTGCTGAGCAACTGCTCCAGGTGTGGAATTTGTCTAACTTCAGAGCCTTAGTGAGAAATGTTCTGAGTTCTACAGTGGCCACTGGTCAAGTAACACACTGCTAAATGCCACTGCAGCTACAGAAATCTGGTCAAAGGGATAAGGATGTGAGGCATTGGGAAAGGAAAGGGACATGATAAAGTTTTAAAATCACCTGCTTTCATAGTCATCTCTGACACTGAATAGAAAAGTTAAGGATGTGGGTTTAGAAAGCATAGATATATTTACTAGTTATTAAGTATGGTGAAACCATATTTGCAGAGTTTGTTAAATTATTGAAATTAAGCATTTTTTTGCTGTGTTAATTATTACTTTAGAAAAATTTCTTATAAATATCATGTAAATACATACTAAATTTAAGTTTTTAATGGTATGATTTATTTAGTTGCTTAAGATAACGCTGCATTATAGTCAACACTTTAATATTCATAAAATAAGGTATTGAGTAGAACTTAATCTTTAATTTTTCTCTAATTTCCTTGAACTTAGATTAATACACCTACAATTCTTTTGCTTGATTTTTAACACTTAAGGAATAAAATTTATTAAATGCAACCACCAGAGAGCAGTTCACTTGTTCTTGGCAGCTCTGGAAACAAACTGCAATTTTATTTCATTTCCTTGTCATTCATACAAAGATTACAAGACTGGTTCATGTGTGGATTGTGACGACTTTGAGAAAAAATCATGCCCTAGGCTAGGTAAGAGTGATTGTTATAATTACTATAATTTTTGTAGGAAATGAGTAATATAATTGTTAGTATTTTCTGCTTGAAGCTTTCATTATTTATATGTCAACATTTTATGGACAGATTATCTGTGGAACAACCAGAAAAAATAGTGTATTTCCTGCTAAATATTTTTAGCATATTTAGTGAGGGAAACTTAAGCAACTGCCTTTCTGTGGTATATGTAATGGACAAATTTCGTGGTTTCATGATGATCCTTGTTCTTGGTATCCAAAAGAATCTCATTACCTATTTGTAATCCTTCTCTAACTCCACTAAAGAAATAGACTTGTGCAATTATACTGGCACTGATTTTTTTTTTAATGTGAAGTGTTAGGAGCAAGTGAAAAAGTATGAAGCATAGTTAGCTTTTCATTTGCTATTAACAAGTAGACATGACTCATGCATGGTTCACACCTTTGAAATTGATAAAACTTGGTAAGAGCAGTTGAGTATTGTCACTTCTAAAAACAAAAGCTTGCCAGTGAAAAATTTAGTGAAAAGAGATTCCGAATAAAAATAAAATGTTAGGGCTGGGAAGAATATCAAGGCCGTTTGTTCAGCGTTTTCTAAAGAGGATAGTAGACCCCAAGCATGTCATGAGCACATAAATATCTGATCAGTATCATGACAAGATCTGCCAGAAATGTTTCCAAAGCCCAAGGGGCTCAATGAAATCGGTAGCAATTACGAAGTCTGGATTAAACAGCCTCCCACAGTTTTCTTCAGCAGGAGATTTATACTAAAGGACAGAATTGCTAAGGAGAAACAGGAAATAAGCAGGCTTTGCCAGACTTATTTTCTTACAGACCTGTCAGTTCACAAGACATTTTGTAGAACTGGTTTTCTTCAGACCTCATGCTGGGGATTGCTTTTCTGCTCCCGTTGCTTTTCCATATACATAAGAAAATTGTGACTTTATATGAACATATGGATTGCTTAAGGGCACAAGTGAGAACTCATGTTAGACCTCTGAATTCCCAGTTAAATGTCTTTTCTACTATATTCAGATATCAAATTTGGAGGTTGGAAATAGACAAATTTGGTGGAAATAGACAAATACATGAATTGAAAGCATCCTAAATATATATGTGTGTGCGTGTATAATACATATTTCTTAAGTACATATAACTTACGTATCTAAATATATATTGCATATAATAATACATAGTGTATGCAAATGTTGTCTATATAATGTATATTGTATATAATGTATACATATGCATACCATACTTATATGAATGTATGTATAGAAGTATTGGGGGCTGTACTCATCAAGCTAAATTTAGTGTTCAAGTTTTACCTAATACATTTATTCCACTGAATTTACTAAAAAGAGTTCTGAGTAAAATTCTGAACATATAATACAATTGTAAAAATGTCTACAAATGGACTGTAGCAATATGGAGTACACTAAGCTCTGATAAGATTTCCAGAGATTGTATTATCATTGTAATTAAATAAAATTTAAAATTATTTGAAAATTGTGACATTATAAAATACATGAATATTATTATTATTATACTTTACTTGTTATTGTGCTTTAGTTTCTTTAAGAATTTGAACTTTTTGCATGCTATTTGATGGAAGTCCGACTTCTAATGTATTTCTTAAATCTCAGGTTATCAAGCTGAGCTATGGAAAGATGTTTTAAAAGAAAGAAAAAAAAGATCTCTTAGGACCACTGTGTTTTTGGATACTACTGGCACAAATCCATTCTGTAGTAAGTTAACATTTTTAGCAAATGAATGATTGCTTTTATGGACTAATTTGTATTTTATCCAAAATGTTCTTTCTACCCACTCAAATTCATCATGCACTTTCAAGAAAGTTTAAAACTTGTTAGAGCCAATTGTAAATTTTTAAATAAGGACTTGATTTTTAGATAAAATGAACATATGCTTTGGGTAACATTTTCCCAAAGAAACAATCAAGTCCTTGTTCTTTCCCCCCAAGTGTACATGATTATCCCTCCTGCCCTTATAGTTATGTCAGCATAAAACAGACAGAGCTTAAGACACCTATGAACATTATTACCACATTTTTTGGAACTAAAACTAAACTATATAAATGCAAATAATACTTTTCTAACATATTTAGAGTTAGACAAGAGGAAAATAATTGAAGAACAAGAATCTTTTAGAAATATATTAAATAATTAGATTTATGAAGAGCTAATTAAGAAAGCAAAGTTATTCTGTTTAGAGATGAAGAGCTCGAAGCGGTTTATGAGTAAAAGTAGGTCCTATTATATTATATGAAGAATCTTGTGAGAAAACTTTCCAGTCACTCTCATTGACTTTAGTTACAGGGAGACAAATATTTAAAATAGATTATCATATTTAAAAATTATTTAGATCAGTCATTGTCAATGTTTTATAGTCACAATTTCTATCCATTATAAGATAGTATAATTCTTTAAACTTTAGTGATGTTTTTGTCCATCCAGAATTCAGCCTGTCCATTTTCTAAATTCATTTTTTATTGAGTTAAATTTAAATTTACACACAGATATAAGAAATAATACAAAGAGACCCTGTGTACAATTTATTCAGTTTTCCTAAATAGCAAAATTTCATAATACTATAAAGTATAGTATTACTACTAAGATATTGACTATGTTTTTTTTTAAAGATTTTATTTATTTATTTTTAGAGAGAGGGGAAGGGAAGGAGAAAGAGAGAGAGAGAGACATCAATGTGGGGTTGCCCCTTATGTGCCCCCAACTGGGGTCCTGGCCTGCAACCCAGGCTTGTGACCTGACTGGGAATTGAACCAGTGACCCTTTGGTTCACAGGCCCACTCTCAATCCACTGAGCTACACCAGCCAGGTCAAGATATTGATTTTGATACAATCCATACATCTTATTCACATTTCCTCACAGACTTGTGCTTTTATGTGTGTGTATGTGTGTGTGTGTGTTTAGTTCTGCACAATTTAATCACATGCATAGGGCTATGTATTTATCACTCCAGTAAAGATATTAACAGTTTTATTACCACGAGTATCCCTTGGCTGGTACTGCTATTTATAATCCTTGTAATTCATTAATAAATTTCTAAAATTTTATTTTGAAAATATTTCATGATGGGAGTAATGTAGTATGTGGCTTTTTTCTTTACTCAGCATAATTCTCTGGAGGTTTATCCATGTTGCGGCATGTATCAATAATTCATTCCTTTTTATAGCTGAGTAATATTCCATGGTGTGTATGTACTACATTTTGTTTCATCATTCATCTGTGGAAGGACATTAGAATGTTTTTAGTTATTGGCCCTTACCAATATAGCTGCTGTGAATATTCGTATACAAATTTTTGTGTGAATGTAAGTTTTCATTCAACTATCATAAAGGCCTAGGAATGCAATTGCTGGGTCCAAAGCTAATTGCAGATTTAGGCTTATAAGAAATTTGTAAGATGATTTTAGAGTGGTGGTACCATTTTGCATTCCTCTCAGCAAAATACGAGTGATCCAGTTCCTCTGATTCCTTATTAGCATTTGGTGTTATCATTGTTTAAAAAATATTCATTGTGATAAACAAATGGTGATAATAATGTTGCAGTTTTTGATTTTTTACCCTGAGTACTTATGATGTTGAATATCATTTCAATACATTCTCTTTAGTGTAATGTGCGTTTGTGTCTTTTGCTCATTTTCCAATTGGATTTTTTTAAACTGCTGAGTTTTGAGAGTTCATTTTAGGTATATATTTTTAATCTTCACCCAAGGATATGTTTATTGATGAGAGAGAGAGAGAGAGAGAGAGAGAGAGAGAGAGAGAGAGAGAGAGAGAGAGAGACATTGATGGGAGAGAGATACATCAACCAGCTGCCTCCTGTAGGAGCCCTGACCAGGGATCAAACCGGAAACCTTTCAGTGTATGGGACAATGCTCCAACCAACCGAGGCACCTGGCCAAGCCTCTTTATCTGTTTTCGATAGTAGTCTTTGTTGGATACTTCATGTGCAAAGTATTTTCTTCCTGTTTATAACCTGACTGTCTTTTTATCTCTTCACAAGGGCTTTTGCAAGGTCGAAAGTATTTACTTTTGATAAAATCTAATTTTCAATCATTTTTTTCCTTTAATGGACCATGCTTTTGGTGTCTAAGAACTCTTTGCTGTGCCCTAGGTTTTGAAGATTTTGTTCTACAATTTTTTTTCTAGAAGTTTTATAGTTTTATTTGTTACATTTAAGTCTGTAATCCATTTTACTTTAGTTTTTTTATCATGTCTGAGGTCGAAGTTCATTTTTTCCCCTATGGATGCCCATTTTTTCTAGCACCATTTGTTGAAAAGACTATTCTTACATTATTGAAATGCTTTTGTACCTTTATCAAAAATAAGTTAAGCATAGTTGTTTAGGTCTATTCCTATTGGGTCTATACCATGTTCTCTATTCTGTTTCATTGATTTACGTGTTTATCCTTTTTCCAAGACCACACAGTATTAATTACTAGAGTGTAGTGTAGTAAGTCTTATTATTGGGTAGAATGATTATTTCTTTTTTATTTGCCTTTATCATGATTATTTTAGATATTCTAAGGTATGTGCCTCTTAATATACTTTTAAAATAAGATTGTATATGTCTACAGAAACTTAACTAGGACTTTGGTAGGAATAACATTAAACCTATAGGTCAGTTTGAAGAAAGCTGACATCTTTATGACGTAGAATCTTCTGAGCCAAGAACATATTATGTCTCCTCTCCATTTGTTTTGAATCTTTGATTTCTTTCATTAGCACTTTATGAATTTTAGTATACAGATCTCCTGCCTCTTTTGTTACATCCACACCTAAGTATTTTGTTTTTTGAATGATGGTAAATGATATTTAGAGTTTTTGTGATTTTCATGTGCATTATTAATGTAAAGAAATGTAACTGAATCCTTTGTATTGAACTTGTTTTCTGGGATCTTTCAGAATTTGCTCATTATTTCTTGGATTTAAAAAATAGATTGCTTGGAATTTTTTATGTGACAATCATATCACCTACAAATTGAAAAACTTTTATTTTCTTCCTTTCTAATCTGTGAGTCTTTTACTTATCTCTTTTTCTTTACTTACTTCAGTGGCCCAAACTCCCATTTCTGTGTTGAATAAGAGTGGTGAGAGCAGACATCTTGCCTTCTTCTCAGTCTTAGAGAGAAAGCATTCAGTGTTTCACCATGAAGTATATGTTTACCTGTAAGATTTATGTGTCTGGTCTTTATAAAGTTGAAGTGATTCCTTTGTGGACCTAACTTGTGAAGAGTTTTTTCTGATAAATGTGTTTTGGATTTTGCCAAATGCTTTTTCTGGATTACTAAGGTAATCGTACATTTTTCCCCTTTACTTTGTTGAAATATTGTATTACATTGATGTTTCTGGAATGTGAACCGGTCTTGTGTTCCTGTCATAAATCCAATTTGGCCATAGTAAGTATTTTATACATTGTTGGATTTCATTTGTTAATATTTTGTTGAGAACTTTGAGTCTAAGTTCATGAATATAATACTGTCATCATACAAGAGTAATACAGTCTCATAAAATGGGTCGGTAAGTGTTCTCTCTTCTATTATTTTCTGGAATAAATTGTGAAAAATTTGTGCTAATTTTTTTTTAGGTGTTTGGTAGAATTTTTGAGGACAGCCACTTCGACCTCAAGATTTCTTTTTTGTTTTTTAGAGTGCTTTGTAATTACAAATTCAGTTTCTTTCATGGACATGGGGCTACTCAGATTATCAATTACACCTTGTTTGAATTTTTATAGTTTGTAATTTTCAGAGTTAGTCCATTATTTTGAAGTGGCAAATTTATGATCATAAAGTTGTTTGTACTACTTATTATTTTTAAAATGACTACAGAATCTGTGGTAATATCTTCTATTTCACTGGTTATAGTGGTGACTTTTGTCTTCTCTTTATTTTTATTTTTGTCTATGTTGAGAAGTTTATTGATTCTATTATTCTTTCTCCCCCAAGAACCAGCTTTCTATTTCATTGATTTTCTGTTGTTTTCATTGATTTATGTTCTGTTCTTTATTACATATTTCTTCCTATTTTTTTGTATTTATTTTTTTTAAGGCAGGATATTGGATGGTTGGTTTGAGGTATTTCTTCATTTCTAATCCTATGAATTTCTCCATTAGTGCTGCTGTAGCTGTGTCCCACATGCTATGACATATTGTATTTTCATTTTTAATTAGTTCTATATATTTCTTTTTGACACTTTTGGCCATTTTTATAAGCATGCTATTTAATTTCACAGTTTAGAGATTTTCCTATCTTTCCATTATTAATTTCTCATTTGGTGTCATGGTTAGATAATAAACTGTATAATTGTACTTTTTTTAATCATGGAGGTAATTTTTTTTTTATAGTCTAGGATATGCTCTATTTGAATGAATGCTTCATAAGCACCTAAAATAAATGTGTATTCTGTGTTTGCTGGGTGGAGTGTTCTATATATGTCAATAAGATTTTGTTGGTTGCTCCCCGAATTACTGACTCAAAGTTAAAAATCTTATCTAATCTCATCAAATAAAATTTTCCAAATCATATCATTTAATTCTAAATGTCAATCAGATTTGGGTGAGACTCTAGATAGAATCCACCTTTGGGCACAGTCTCTTTCCATTTGTGAGCCCATAAAACTGAAGAATTAAATTACGGTACCTGTTCTAAAAATAAGGGTGTTGATACAGGCAAAGGATACTCATTATAGACTTTGCTGTTCACAAGGGAGAAAATGAAAGCCAAATGGAGAAAACAGTCCCAAGCATATTTGCAATCCAGTGAGACAAATTCATTTGGTTTCAAGGCCTGGGAATAATCCCCTGTTGTTTATTCACTCTGGGTTCTTTCTTTCAGGTACACAACTTCATATTCTCAGCTCTCAGAGTCATCTTTTTTTTCTCAGTTTTTATTTTGGTGCGGATGGAAAACGGTGCTAGCAGCTGAATAGTTTTATCAGCTTGTTTCTTGCCTGCAGAACTGTGGAGTTCCCGTATCTTCTTTCATTGTGTACTCTCTATGTTCCTATCCGCCCAAGCCAGTAGTATTCATGCTGCTACAACATTTTCAAAAATCTTGTAGCTCTGCATTTATGGTACAGTGATCCATTAGACAAAAGGCTCCTTGAAATATCTTTTCTGCATTTTTGGCTTCTGCTGAGATGGCTAAGGGAGTTTTATCTTTTCAAAGAGGCTTTTCTGTTACTGAGTTTGACTTGGATCTTCCTAAAGGTGAAGGATTGCTCAGCCACAGTTCTAGCTCTTTTTTTTCTAGAGCATGATGTTCTGATGGTGAATCTTGTCATTGTAGTATTTTTTTACAAACTTGGTAAGATAAGGATTTTTCACATCGTCAGGGTAAGGTTTGCTTTGGCTTAAAACTTTTATCTCAATCTATGTATTTTCTCTTATATTTAACCATAAACACCAATAACAAATAAGGCCACACTTTCAACCCTTTGCCTAGAAATCTCCTGAGCTAAATGTTCAATATTTTTAATTTACAATTTCTGCTTTCTACATGATATTAGGATGTAATTCTGCTAATTAATGTCAAAGAATAAATAAATAATTAGTATTCTGCATATTAACAGGTTCCAGAGATGAGGACATGGCATATTTGGGGAGGTATACCACAATTACAATATGTATATGTGGTTTTTCACAGACCACTGGTATCCACATTTTACCACTTCAGTGCAATGTGGCAACCTCACTTCCACTTGGTTCCCTTTACGTTCTCCACTTTTAAATATTATTGTCTTGAGTATCAGATTGTGTGATAATTTGATTCAATCATCTGATAAGGTTTACAAAATTCATGAGGGAAATGATTAATTTATTGTATGTACCAATATACCTTCTCTTTTTTATTGTTCCCCCTTTGTTTCCTATGCCCCGAGATTATTCACTTCATCAGTTCTTTTCTGTGTAAAGAAATTCCATCTTATAATAATTAAGAATGGGTCTGCTAATAAGAAATTCCTGTAGTTTTTCTTTGAGAATGTCTTTATTTCTCCTTTTTTCCTCAAAGGATTGTTTTGCTGGATATAAGATTCAGAGTTAGTTCCTTCTTTTAGCACTTGAAAGATGTGGAGCCACTGACTTTTGCTCTCTGTGCTCTCCATGATAAGGAACCTACAGATTGGTGTTCTGTAGATAATGCATCATTTCCCTCTGGCTGCTTCCAAGATTTTATTCTTTATCTTTAGTTTTCTGAAGTTGAATTACGATATGTCTTGGTGAGGATTGTTTTAGGTTTATCCTGTTATCTGCAGCTTCTTGAATCAGATTTTTTTTCCTCCATCACCAACTTAAAAAAAAATCAGCAATTATTTCTTTGAATGTTCTTACAGTTCCACTCTCTTTTCTCTCCCATTGACAGTCTGCTAACACGTGTATTATATCTTTGTTGTAATTCCTCAGGCTCTGTCCCTAAGGCTCTGTTCATTTTCTTTCTCAGTCTGTTTTTTCTCTGTTGTACAGATTGGGTGGCAGATTGATCTGTCCTCAAGTTCACTAATTTCTGTGCTCTATCATCTTCACTCTACTATTGAGCATATCCAGTGAATTTTGCATCTGTTGTATTTTTTACTTATGGAATTTCTACTGTTTTTTATAGCTTCTATTTCTTTGCTGAGATTTTTCTATTTCTTTATTTTTTTAACAGACTCTGACTTTGAAGCTCTTTTTATGATGACTTCTTTAAAATCTTTGTCACATAATTCTCAGTTTTCATCTCAGTATTAGTCATAGTTGATTGTCTTTTCTCACCAAAGTTGTGATTTTCTTTTTTCTTAGTACAGTGAGTAATTTTCAGTCACATCCTGGAAATTTTGTCTATTATGTTAGAATTTGAGTTGGATTTTAAATATTTTCTTTTAGTAGGTAGTCAGTTACATTATTTAGGTTTTTGTCTAAATAATGTATTCTGGGGTTGTAATTTTTTTGATATATAAAAGTTCAGGGTTGTTCTATTTTCCTGGTGACTTATTTCTTTTTTGTTTTACATATAAGAATGCATCTTGCCTCAAAGACAATTTACTGGATTCTGTCACAAGAATTTGCCTCATGAAGCCTTTGAATTATGTGTCTTCTTTTGGATCTTCAATTTTTTACACTTTTGTCTTGCCATGCCCTACTTATTTCTTTTGGGACTAACTTCTACCTTGCTGAAATATATCTTTAGTGACCTTATTTTTCCTTATTCTGGAATGTAAAGTTAGTTCCAGATAGAGTTTTACATTGAGAGTTACAGTCACTTAGCAATTTGAAGGCATTTATTCTCTTCTTCTTCAGATAAAGTCTTTTTTTTTCCTCATTTATTGACAATTTAGTTGTTCCATACAAAAATCTGTGTTTTCTTCAGGTTAAATTTATTTATTTATCTACCTGTCTGCCTGTCTGTCTGTCTGCCACCTGTCTACCTCTCTAGTAATGATTTATTATCATTTTCTAGTCTTAATGTTAAGTCCAACTTTCAATTAATAATTAAAGGTAAAATATTTGTGTTATCAAAATGAAAATCCATAACTTATTTTAATATAGAAAATTCTTAACAGTCAGGTCTTCTTCAAAATTCTCCCATCAGAGCAACCTGGGTTTCCTTCTTCTACCCCCTAGAACTTAGATAACATAATCATGGAGCATTTTTCATATAAATTAGGATAGGGACACTTTTACCAGTGATGAATGTAAATTTAAATTCCATGTAATGTGGAGTTTTATTTAATCTCAGAGAATTTTTTTCTGCCTAAGACCCATGCACAGCCAATAGGGGGAATTTTCCATGTTCCTCTTTCAGTGACAAAACTAAAAAAATAAGGACCCTGATACTGTTCAGGGGTTTTTATTTTTGGCTTTATCAATTAGCATCACATCTTCTGTTCCAGCAGAAGTTGACACTTAAGGCTTGGTCTCCATGCTACACCCAATTCTTAAGTTCCACAGGGATCCAGGGCTTCAGTCTTTCTTATAGTTTATATTGACTTCAATTTCATTCATGCCTCCTGATATTTCCCTTCTTCATCTGAGCTTGGTTGTGTATTTAACTTATGGATTGTACATCCAGAATGTCTATGTGCTTCAGCAGGAGGAGGACTTATTCTGTAACATCTCCATATGTTGTGCTGTCAGAAATCACCTGAGCAAGTCTGAACTCCTACCTTTTATGGGTGAGGTGCACCAAAGTATTTTGTGTAACACTGCGCAGTCACTTCAAAGAAAGAAGCATACCTGTATATCTCTTGTGTCAGAAATTGATGAGGCCCAGTCATACATCCATTACATTATGTGAAGTAGTGCCAAGCATCAGGCAAAAGACAAGTTACTGTTGGCTGTTTAGCAGCAACACTTAACAGCTAGCATGCACAATTTTAGTACCATGCATTTCTCACGAGAAAATTTCACGTGTTCAGTGTTCTGTTTATATACATTGTCTTTAGGACATGTTGTTCAGTACTTGGGAAAACTCACAGAAAGTCTGAACTTTCTGTTTAGCTAAACTTCTGAAAGATATACTGTATCAATTATTAATAAGAGCATTTTGAATAAGAATTACTATGAGCTTACTCTATCTGAGAGTATTTAATTTCATAGTCATTCCTAAACAACCAGTGAAATTGGGAATTATATTTGTCAAGCAAGCTTAGCTAGGACTATTAATCAATCATCAAAGAAACTTATATTTACTTTAGATGTACTATTTTTAAAAAAGATTCTTTAATTTACCTACATTCTGAGATTTTTTGGTTTGCAGAACAGTTAGTATTCACTAATTATTTGTTCACCTCTTTACCATACCCTTCATTGTCTGGCAGATTTTGTCCTTCTTTGTTTTAAAGTCTAGTTAAAAATTGACAAGAAGTAAAATATATTACCCATGTACCAAATAAGTGCCTCTTGATGTTATTTGTATGCCTAGATTATACACATATACATCTGCATATGTATCAAAACATTTTTTTTAAAAATGTGAACTGTATTCTGTATATTTGTTTTGTAGCCTATTATTTTGTACTCAGTATCATTGTTTTGAATGACACTATGAAGGATGGCGTTATTACATTTAGATTATTAAACCAGCTTGGAAGAGTTGAAGAACCAAGGCTCTATGTGTAAGTATAATTTAGTATTATTTTTATTTAGAAATAAAACGTTTGTTTCCTTGAGCATCCACTTTGGAAGACAATTCAAATCATGTAAACTTTTTTTGCCAGGCTGCTTTCAAATGTATAGTGGTAGGAATGTGCCTGATTTCAATAATAGCACTGAGGCTGCCGCCCTAGAACAGTTGCTTCAAACTAGTTGAGAAGGCACGGAGGTTGTGACTCTTCATTTCCTTTACAAACATCACGTCCTATGCAGAGCACCATGAAATACTGAGGTGTTTTATTCAAATACTTGAATTAGTGCTTTTTTATAAAGGAATATAAAATATGGACTACTTATCTATGGTAAATCTGTCCATCTAAGTCTGGCCAGTGAATTTATTATGTTTCCATTAATATCTTTGCCAATGAATTTAGTCATGCTTTGGGATTTCAACTCCATTAGATGCCAGGGAAGTCAGAGACATTTAAATGAGCTTTTATTTCCCTTTTCAAAATTTAAATAGGAATATTTGCTTGCTGTTAAAATATGTCACACTGTACAGTAGAAAATGAGAATCATCTATAATTATATCACTTAGGGATATTCAGATTTATCATTTGATTTATAACTATTCCTCCTCCTTTTCCTTCTTCACTTCTTCTTTTTTGTCCTATATTTTCTTTTAGTACATGCCCCTGTACTAAACATATTACTTTTTTATTTAGTGAAATTAGGATCTTGTTGCACAGTGTTCTGTGTCTTGATTTTTATGTAAGTGCTATGCTGTGATTGTTTTGCTCTGTCATTAAAGTTGCATATATTAAAATATGATACTAAATATATTAATATGCCAATCTAGGATTTTAAACAGGATATCAATAATGGATGTTCAGGTGAGAATGACTCTCCAGATGGATGGGTAATGGGGGGATTAAAGGAATAAGAATAGAAAGGTGACTATTGTAATAATTGATATGAAAGATGATGGGGACGTTAACCAAGTAAGTGAAAGTGGGTTTTTAAGATTTAGGATAGATCTGTTTTTACAATTAAACATGTGAAAGTGAATGAAATAAACCAATCTAGAGTGACTTCGAGTGTTACTCTTTATGACTACTTAAATTATGGTGCCATTCACTGAGCCACAAAATACATAGAGAGGAATCAATTTAATCATTCAATAAAATTCTTGAGAGCTTCTATAAGCCAGTAACTGCACTAAAAATTGGGGGATAAAATTTTGGATTAACTAGATCTTCATCCTTATATTGTCTAGTGTAGCAGAGAGACTTTACAAGTATATAATACAAATAAAATTATGTTTGGCATTTCTCCATTCAAACAATTTTTAATGACTATCCACATGGAAGTAGGCACTGTGCTAAATTCTGAGGATGCTGCGATAAGGAAAAATAGACATGGTCCTATTCTCATTAAGCTTCCACCCTAATGAAAGATATAAAGGCAATTAAATAATTATAAAAATATGTAAATAAAATCTGTCCATTATATATAATATACAATATATTATGTATTTTGTGTATATATATATATATATATATATATATATATATATATATATATATATATATATGGACCATAATGTGTCTTGAGGCACACTGTGGTATGAAAGGAAACATCAAATTGGAGTGAGGGGATGAGAATTAGTGGGGCCACTACAAGTTTCTTCAAGGATGTTTTGTACTCATTGAGTGGGAACTAAATGATGAGCTGGAGTTAGTCTGCTTTGCTGTATTCCAGGCAGAGAGGCCAATACAGGCAAAGACTCTGAAGCAAGAGGGAGTGGAATTGATTTCAGGAGCTGGACAAAGAGCATTACATCTGAAAATACAGGCAAGGAAAGCAAGAAAGACCTGAGAGGTAGAGAGCATCTAGATTTTGTAGGAACTGGAACTCATAGGCCATGTTCCAGGATTTATATTTTATTCATGGGGAAAATGGAAACCACTGACATGTTTTAGCTGAGGCAGTCTAGTTGGAGCAGGACTGGATTTTTATTTTGGAAAAACAGTTTGACCACAGTGGATTGGAAGCAGGAAAGACAGGATACTGTTGTAAGAATATGGGCAAGAAACAGTCCTGAGATAAGAGTGTTTGCAGTGGTATTGGAGAAATGAGGATGAATTCAAAGCATATTTGAGGAATTTGACAGGTAAAGTCAGTAGGAATTTATGATTGACTGGGTGTGGGGAATGAAAGAGAAAATACTATGAAAGGTGAATCCTAGTTGTCTGATTTGGGGAATAGATAGGGGTTGCAATTTAAAATGGTAAGGAAATTTGTAGATTCTTGTGGTGGTTTTATTTATTTATTTATTTATTTTTGAGAGGTAGGTGTTGGGGACAGTGTCATTTAGATTTAGCCTACTGAGCTTTAGGTATCCTCAAGATGGCTATCCAAGTGGACATGGTTAGTAACAGTGGATATATGTGTCTGAATCCAGCAGACAGGACTAAGCTGGAGGCAGAGATTTGGTGGTCCTAAACCAAGGAATTTGAAACCATTGGAGTGGATGTGAGTTTGCGGAGTAAGACAACACATTCCCAACTGGATAGGCTTACTTTGAAATATCTCTGAGAAATCTAGATAAGCTCTTGGACAAAAATGAGAGGTGTGACCAATGATATATTCTGTAAAAGAGGAGGTAGTGACTCAGCCAGGAGCGTACAGAGACAAACTTGGAGGGAGTGATGACCATCTGGGGCTGACCTGCTGTGGAGATTCAAAAGGAGAGGAGAGCAGGGATAAATACAAGATTGCACTAGTGTCAGGTACCAGCTGGCTGCACTTGGGCTGTTCTATGTGTGATTGAGACTTTTGCACAAGCAAGACATTGCCTCAAAGAAGGAAATTATTTTAACAGATTTAAAAAAACATTCTCTTTCTTTCCTTTCTCCCCTCCCCCTTCTCCCCTCCCCTCCCCTCCCCTCCTGTACCCTCCCCTCCCCTTCTTTCTTGTTCTTCCCTTCCCTCCCTCCCTTTTTTCCTTCTCCTCCTCCTCCTCCCCTCCACTTCCTCCTTTTTCTCATTTTCATTTTTCTGTTTGGAGTCAGCAGACCCGTATGGACATAAATGACCCCAGGGCCCCACATTCCTGACACATATGGATAAGGAATTGAGCTGAGTGGTAAAGAGCATTGACATGGCTGTGTTTGCATTCAGTTTTGCATTCGCTTGCCTAGGAAAGGCACTTATGTTCTTGGATATTCAGGTTCCTCACCTGTAAAATGGTAACACAAATAGTACCTAATAAAAGGAGTTGTGGAGACCATTAAATAAGATCAAGTATATAAAACTTTATTATAGTCCTCAGTACATTGTAAATGATCAGGAAATTGTGCTTATTAAATACTGAATTTATTTTTTTCTTTAGAAACTCAGGCTTTTACAATTGTATCTTTAGTTCACAAATATTTGATAAAGTGGCACAGAACAACAAATGATTATTATTTGAGTACCCATTCTATTCAAGGAACTCTGATAGCTGTTTAGGGGTCTAAAAAAAGAAGCATAAGATGACTTACCTAATTTTAGACAAAGGAATAATCTAAACACCTAGTCAGAAAGATAGGATGTCCCACTTTTTTTTCAAAAAGATTCCCCAAATATCATGTACAGAGATAAAAATATTATTATTTTATATATTTTGTTTTAAATTACTGTTTAAATTACTTAAATAATTACTTAAATAACATTTATTGTTTGGCCTTTTCCTATATGATTGGTTTCTATCCTGCATTGTTCATATTGTATTGATTTTAGAGTTAAATTACATTGAAAGTACCAATATTCTGAGTATGCCAAATTTTCTGTTTAGGAATAATAAATCACTTCATAAAGTTAAAGAAGTCAAGATTCTTGCTCAATTTTTACACAATGTTGTAAATATATCAAGCATTGGTTTGGCATATTATCAGAGCTCAAAACAGCAATGTTCCACATGCCAATATAGAATCCAGCGTCTCATGTTAAAATCCCTTACATATCCAGAGAGGTAAGAAAATAAATTTTGATTTAAATATGTTGTCTTTTAAACTTGAAAATATTGGTTAGCTATAAAATGGTTTAAGAATTCAAGTACTCAAATATCTGTTTTTTATGTATTTCAAATTATATTTTATTAGAATATCTGAAAGTTACAAAATGCATTTTGTTTTTTGTTTGGAGGAGGTTCATTTAGAATCACATCACCCAACCAAAGAAACACACACACAATTATTGCATAAGACACAACAAAAATGAAAAGAGTAAGACAAATGTCTGCCTTAGAAGTTTATCAATAATTTATATATATATACATATATATTTACAGAGTTGTTTATTGTTATTTTACACAATCCTTTAGATGAAGCCCAAAGGACTATAGTAAGACATATAATTGCAGAAGTTATAAATCATCATGATTTTCAATGATCTTTTTTTTTTTTTGCCTAACTTTATTACTCTCTATCTGAGAGGGGAATAATGTCCATTTTCATCTGCTATAGCTAAGATTCTACAAATCATTAGAGATTCAACCCCAAGAGTATACTGACAGGAGTCAGACTTTAGCATATATACAATAATAACATGAGGAGAATCTGACTTTACACTTGTAAAGAAAATTGTTATTGTATTTTTTTCCATTACCATTTAATCCCCCTATATTCCCCTCCCCCCTGCAGTTTTACAGTCCCCTCTTGTGGTTTGTCAGTAACATCACAAATATCTCTATTCCAAAAATTGTGACACCAGCATTACTGTGTGGGTACCATTTTTAAAAGACAATAGACTCTAACAGCATTTTTCTAAGCCCATTTGATATGCTGTTCTTGGTTTCATGTCCTCACAACCAAGGAGGTTTTTCCCACCATCCTTGTCCTCATGGTCTTGACGTATTAATACATGTTCACCATGGCAGAACCCATATTTCCGCAAAAACACCCCTGTGAAAGCACTAAGAACCACTCCGAGGTCTTTAGTGAGTTGATCATCTTTCGGTTTGAATATGAGGTGTTCGCACAGGGAGCATCAACCAGGTGCCAACAGCAATAGGTTTGGGGATTGCTAGACATCTCTCTTCTTTAGTTGGGGCAACACTTAATTTTTATTTTTCTATGTCTCTTTATTAATATATTTGATTTCCTATTTGCCTATCTATGAGTGTTGAACTTAGTAAATAAGAATTTGTGGAGAATGAAATAATAAAAATGGTAAGTAATATTCATTTAGATGACATGTATATCAAATAGAGGAGAGTTGGGAAAATTCTTTAAAGCGTTGTTATTTTGTGACTTGGTATAAAAGAATATTTAGTCATTCAAAAGTCAGTAAGTAAGATGTCATTATAATGGAAAAATACTGGGATAATTTTACTGTCCCTTTCTTTTGAAACATGGAAATATATGGATATTTTTAGTTAAGAATATTAGTAACATTATTCTCTGACAAAGTGTATTGGGGGAATTATGAGGTCATGTTTGAAAGGCTGAAGATTTGAATGGCATGGACCCACTTATACATGGACAGTTTTTTAAAAATAAAATATGCTTTAAAAATTTTTGAAGATTTGTGAAAATTTGAAAAAACTGCACATAGGAATCACATAGCATAGAAATTTAAAAAATTTAAAAGCTAGGTATGTCATGAACACACGCAATATATGTATATACTTTCCATTCCTTATGATTTTCCTAATATTTTCTTTTCTCTGGCTTACTTTATTGCAAGAATACAGCATAATACATACACATACAAAATATGTGTTAATTGACTACTTATGTTATTAGTAAGGCTTCCAGGCAACAGTAGTTTATTAGTAATTAAGTTTCGGGGGAGTCAAAAGTTAAACACAGATTTTCGACTGTGTGGGGGATCTGTACTCCTAATCCCTGCATTGTTCAAGGGACAATTGTACTTTTGCCATCCCCAAAAGCTACGTTTTAAAGGGCCAGGGTTGTTGTACCATCATATTCCCTTAAATCCCCCTTCCCCCATTCTGGAGAATGACCCAGAGTGCCTTCCTCACTAGGCTTTTATTGGGTTCAAATACACAGGAATACAGGTTTAACATGTCAAAGAAATCTGAGGGCTTAATCTGAGTCAGTGTCTGTCAGGAAAGGGGGTTGCAAAACTTTAGGAGGCATACTCATTTCCTCCTGGGACCCTTATCATTTAAATGAGAGCACTCTTAGCAAACAAAGCAGGTTTCTTTTCGTAAGAAAAGAATTTAGGAATTCTTTCTTAAGCCTGATTGCCCTGGGAACCGTTCTGGCCGGCACAGGGCTGTACTGCTGGCCCTGATAGTTTCAGGCTTTAAGCCGATTAGGCTCAGGAAGCAGAAGACATCTCCCAGACAGAAATGGGGACTCGGGCTATGTCAGAATAGCCAGGGGGCAAGGGTCCATCACCCCCTCTTTGCTGCAGCCCCCCAAGTCCTTCCATGAGGGCCTCCCAAGTGGTCGTGTCTGGCTTAGGTTGCCCCTCCCGTGAGGAGTCTTACCCGTCATTGACTACCGACCAAGCGTTGGGGCCAGAGATGGATGAGGCAGAAGTGGTGCTCCTGCCAGGGAGGGAGATAAGCTTTGTCTCCTTAGTGGCTCAGGTCCTCTTGACAGAACAGACCCAGATAAAGTGGCTCTCATGGCTCTTACACAGCCCACCATGGGGTGAGGGTTACAACTCCTGAGACCAGGCTGAACGGTATGCAACAATCTACCCTGTGTGTATATGGTCAAATGCCAAGGCTAGATTCTCTTCTCATTGTTTAAACTTTGTAGAATCATGCAGGTTATTTCCTGCAATAGTTTCAAGGGTCACTGTTCACATAGATAACAGTACGATCACAATGTACTGGAAGCTTTGCAACATCCTGAATCTGGTTATAAGCAATTTTCTCTTTCCAACCATAAGTTAATGGCTACTGTATTTTGTGGCATAATCAACTTAGTTTTTCTCTTATTGTTGGATACTTCATTAGTCCTCAGTATTTGCTTATCATCAACACTGGCTACGCACAGACAACTATCTATACTTTGAACAGTTCCTCTGTTTTATATTCGTAGAAGAAATTTCAAGGAGAAGACACATTTTCAAATCTTCCTCTTTACCACATGATGTTCACACCTTGACGCAATATTGGTGAGCCTACCGACAGCCACTGCTCTCCCTTTGTGCATTTCTAAATGACTTATTTTAAGGAGGAAGGAAGGGCAGACAGATGTGACCACTGTTACGTTTGACTCATTATGTTCTTAATTATGATTTACGTAGAGAAATGTTTTATGCAACTCATTCATTAGTTAAGTAAGAAACAGGGTGAAGTCATAGAGACATGTTACAGAGCAAAAAGTAAGCATGCATGTAACTAACATTTATGTGAAATTTAGACACTGGATAGACTATGAACATTTACCAAATTTACTAAATTTTCTACTCAGGGGAAAAAAGCTAAAATTCATTGTGGGTGTTTAGCAAAACTCTTAACATCCCCTGCTGGCTGGAGATGCTAACAGATGCTTGGATGAAATGTATGGCTCAAGTTTAATTACCTAGATAATTGTCATAACCATTTAGTTGCTTTTCCTATTTAGATCTGTCCATACAGATGATGTGCAATTAATGAGAATTAACACTGCCAAATTATTGGGAACATGAGTTATAAAAATGTGATGCCTTTTTGGTCCAGATTAAATTGTGTAAGCACTCAACCAGTGATTATTTCTCTATAACAAACTACTGTAAAGACTACAGCATAGTTCCCTTCTAGGGTTTTTCCTGAGAGCAGGGCCTTGGAATTTGGGGACAGAGAGATATATTCACAGTGTTGGTGATCTGGTATTACATCCTGAGAAAAGTTGGTCTAAAGCTGCCTTTAAAAACTATACAGCAAAATCACTCTTTTAGGCATACAGGTCTAGGAGTTTTGATAAATTCATGTAGTCACCACAATCAAGATCCAGATCATTTCCATCAGTCACAGGAACTGCCTGGTGCTGTCACCTTCATTTTCAACAGCATTCCCCACTTCTACTTCCACTGTAGTAGTTTTGCCTTTTCCAAAACGTTATATAAATGGAATCATATAGTATGTAGCCTTTTAAATATGGCTTCTTTCACTTAGCTTTGTGCATTTAAAATTTATCCATGTTCTTCCTTATATCAATGGAATCTTATGGATGAATAGTATTCTATGTATGGTATACCCAAGTTTCTTTATCCATTTACCAGTTGGAAGACATATGGTTTGTTCACAGTTTTTGATATCTGTCTCTGAATAAAGCCAACATAAATATTTGCATGTTTTTGAACGCATATTTTTTATGTAAATATAAGTTTTTATTTCACTTGGATAAGTACCTGTCAGTGAAATTGCTGGATCATCTTGTAAGCATAGTTTTAACTTGACAAATTACGTGTGACCTCTGCCATTTCATTCAGGGTATTTACATCTTTTAATTTAATGTGATTATTAATGTGGTTGGGTTTAAATTTATCATCTTGCTATTTTGTTTTCTGTTTGTCCCGTCTGTTCGTTGTTTCCTTTTTCTCATTGTCAGCATTCTTTTGTATAAATTGCGCAGTCTTATGTGTCCACTTTCTCTCTTTTGTGAGTTTATTATCTATAACTCTCTTAAAAATATTTTAGATGTATTTGGGGGAATTGATATTATAATCTTTATCACAGTCTACCTTCAAGTGAATTTTACCATATAATATATAACATAAAAACTATATAGTAATATAATTACATTTCTTCCATTATAGATTTCATTTTGTTGTTGGCATACATTTTATTTTTATATATAAAAATTCCATAATACAATCTATCATTTTTAAAGAGTTAAGCTATTAAAGAGATTATGAATACTCAGGAAAATTAATGTCTTTATACACTTAGTTACCATTTCCAGTGGACTTCTAAACCTTATTAGATGCATATTTTCATGTGGTATAATTTATCTTTTGACTAATAGAGTTTTAAAGATTTTTTTTTTGTAGTGTAGGTCTGCTGGTTGTAAATTTTTTCATACTTTTTGTGTCTGAAAAAGCTTTCTAATACCTTCATTTTAAAAGATAATTTATCAGGTTATAGAATTCTAGTTTGACAGCTTTAAATTTTTTTTTTTTACTTTGACTACTTTAAAGATGTTGCTGTACTGTCTTCTACTATGCATTTATCCTATTGAGAAATCTGTTACTATCCTTCCTTTGTTCCTGTGAAGAAAATATGCCATTTTTCTCTGGCTGGTTTTAAGATTTTGTCATTACTGATGTTAAACAGTTTGATTATGTTGTAACTTATAATTTTGTTCATACTTCTTGTGTTTGGAGCTTGTTGACATTCTGGGGCCTGTGGGCTCATACATTTTATAAAATTTTATTTAAAATTTTAACTATTTTTAAAAATATCTTTTTTGTGTCCCTTTTCATCTGCTCTCCATTTGAGGATTCTAATGTCAAGTTTATTAGGCTGCTTGAAATTTCCCCACAGCTTACTGATGGTCTCTTAATTTTTAAACTTATTTTCCTCTTTTATTTCATGTTGAATATATTTTATTGTTATGTCTTTAAGGTCACCATTCTTTCATCTATATTGCCTAATGTGATATGAATCTCATCCAGGGTACTTAAAATATATATATATATGTACATATACATATACATATACATATATATATATATTATATATATATATATTACTTTTATTGATTCTAGAGAGAGGGGAAGGGAGGGAGAAGGAGAAGGAGAGAAACATCAATATGAAAGAGAAACATCAATTGGTTGCCTCTCATATGTGCCCTGACCAGAATCAGACCTGGAGCCTTTCGGTTTGCAGGACGATGCCCAACCAACTGAGCCACACCAACCAGGGCCAGGGCACTTTTCATGACAGACATTGTAGTTTTCACTTCTGGAAGTTTGATTTGGATTTGTTTGTATCTCTTATGTCTCTACTTACCTATTTGAATGTATGGAATACAGTTATATAATTCTTTTAATATCCTTGCCTGCTGATTCTTACATCTCCACTAGTTCTGAGTTGGTTTCAATTGCTTGACCAGCACATTGGATCTGTTTTCCGACTTCTTTGCATGCTTGGAAATTCTTGATTGCATGCCAGACATTGTGTATTTTATCCCAAGGAGTGCTTATATTTTTGTAGCCCTATGAATATTCTTCAGGTTTATTCTCAAGATGCTGTTCAGTTACCTACAAACAAATTGATTCTTTCAGGTTCTGCTTTTAAGATTTATTAGGCATACCTGGAGCAGTGTTCAGTTTAGGGTTCAATATTCTGACTACTGAGGCAAGACCTTTTTATGCATTTTATCGGAGACCTGTGAGTTGTTGGTTTTCCCCATCTGACAGGTGGGGACAGACACATGTGCTAGTGCTGGAAACCTCATCTTAGGTAACATTTTAAAAGAATGTTAGGGACACAGATATGCTGATACGTTGTGAAAAATCCATAAGGTAAATTTTGAAATGAGAAAGAATGTATATCTCTTGTAATTTGTCATAATATATATGGATTGAAATGAAAAAAAAAAACTAATTGTAGTTGAATTTTAGAGAGATTATCACTAGATTATTTTATTAAAGTTTATAATTTATCAATGCAGTGTGTTCATTTCTGCTAATGTGTGGTAAGCAAAGCACTAAAATGCCATAGCAATTTCTTTTGGCAATTGGAAAAATCATAGTATTTTTTTACCCCATGGTAACTCAACATGTACCACAGACTTTTAAATAAAGTATAGGTTTTTTTATCCTTTTAGATTTTATTTATTTATCTTTAGAGGGGAAGGGTAGGAGAGAGGGAGAAGGAGAGAAATATCAATGTATGGTTGCCTCTTATGTGTCCCATGCTGGGAACTGGCCTGCAACCCAGGCATGTGCCCTGACTGGGAATCGAACCGCGATCCTTCGGTTCACAGGCCCGCGCTCAATCCACTGAGCTACACCAGCCAGGGCAAAATAAAGTATAGGTTTTTTTTTAAAAAAAAATCATTTTTATTGCCCAGGGAGGAATTATTAGTAACAGAATAAATTATGTCAAAATTAAAGCCATGACAGTGGGACTGGATAGGCTTCCTGCAACATAAAAACACACAAGCTTGGTTTTCCTCATATGTGTTAGTGAAATTTAACGTTGTAACCATTACAAACCTGCCTAAACTGTTTGTAATTCTTGTAGAGGCTTTGTACCATGTGGAATACTTACTTATAAGTATACATTTAGTATATTACTAATTGAAGATATTTCGATTAGTAACAGGGTTCAGAGGTTCTATATTATTGTAGAAAAGAAAACCATCCCTGGCCAGTCACTCAGTTGGTTGGACCATCGTTCCATGCACTGGCAGGTTGCAGGTTCGATCCCTGGTAAGGGCACATACCAAGGTTGCAGTTTGGAAACCCAGTCAGGGTGCATACAGGAGGCAACTGATCTGTTTCTCTCACATCGTTGTTTCTCTCTCCCCCGTGTTTCTCTTGGTCTCTTTCTCTCTCCATCTACCACCCTCTCTTTCACTCCCTTCTTTTCTCTCCAGAATAGGTGGAAGAAGAATATATCCTTGGTGAGGATTTAAAAAATGAAAAGCTAGCCCCACAGGGTTGCTCAGTTGGTTGGAGTGTTGTCAGAGACACCAAAATGACACCAAAATGCTGTGGGTTCAATTCCTGGTCAGAGTGCACACCTATGTTCTGGTTCCATCCCTGGGCAGGGAGTGTGGGGGAGGCAACTGACTGATGTTTCTCTCTTACATCCCTCTATCTCTCCCCCCACCCCCTTCCTCTCTTCTCTCAGATTGATAATAAAATATTCTTGTGTGAGGACTGAAAAACAACTTATCTTAATATTGTATATTATAATATGTGAATAGCGGTATTATTTAATGGCTGAGGTAATTTATCCACTGATAAGTTTAATGACACACTTGTCCTACTAGGGCAAGTTAAACAAGGAGGCAGAGGGAGACCCAGAACACTGAAGGCACATTCAGTGAATAAGGGATGTAGTGGGATAAATAATTGATATAAATATGTACACATTCGGGTGGGGAGTGGTGAAGTCATTCCTCTACTTACATCTTAATAATAGAAAGAGATGAGTTTGATTTTTCAATTATATTCTGATCTCTAACAATGTAATAAAAAGATATTTTGCTAACATCTAAAAATTCTTAAGAGATTAAAGCATTATCCTGTTGTTGTACATTTACTGCTATAGTATTAACATTAAAATTTTAACATGTCTTTATTATTTTAAATGTAAAATACTGTAGTATTTTATATCACCTTTTATAATTAAAGGTGAGTGTCTACATTTTATTACTTTCAAATATATTAGCAGAAAAAAATTGGCTTATTTAAAAATTAAGTAATTTAACCTAAAATTCTGTTGAATATTTTAAAAACTTATTCAGTGACATCTTGATCAAGCTAGAAGGCTGGGAGCTTGTGTCCCCTGAACCAGTGAAGTGCAAGTGACAATAATGGCGAATGGCCAGCCCCTGCCACACTGAGCTGTCTGCTTTTCCTCGACTGTTCCTGTTGCTGACATAGGAAATTTCTACTTATCACTACCATTTTTTCTTTAGCCTCCATTCCTGAACATTTACCAAACTTATTAAAATTCTAGTTAATTGTGTTTTTGAAGCTTTTCAAGATGTCAAGAGGAAGAGAGCTAGACAAGATGCTTGATTTATCACAGTGACTTGACTTCCTCAAAAATCTTCAATTACCAACTATACAATCTCTCCCAGTATATAGAATACTTCACACAGTATTTCTTCCATTTTAGTAGGTGGCAAAGATAATTGATTAAATCACTTCGTCAGCACTTGTCTGTGCAGTTGAGTGGTAGGAGAAGCAGCCTAGCCACTGAGTTGAGTTCAAGTTTCATTTATTTCGATGTCCAGCAATATCTCCCATGCACTGTACATATTTCAGTGGAGCAGCAAAGAGAGAAGTTGAAACACAGAAATTATCCTGTTCTTTTTATCTCATAAACATTGTGTCTGCTTCATCCCAGCATAGACCAATAAAAGAGTGGGAACCTTTGTATAGGTTTGTTCCAACTCCCTGCGTTTGGAAAGCTAGTTAGTTTCCAAATAAGCATAACATATTCTAATATTTATGAGAAACTTTGTTGTTTTACTAATAGTTTTTTTCATTTCTCTTTTTTGTCTCTCATAGACCACCCCTCTGCAGGTATGACTTCATACTTAAAGAAAGCAAAGAAGTATTTCTCAATCCATGTACTTGCAAACCAGAGGAAATATGACATGCCTTCTTCCATTAATTGTAACAACTTGTGAATTAAAGAAGTTGTAATTGGGAACAATGTAATCAGTATTTCTTTTAGAATGCATGTTCAATCTGGAATTCAGATATTTCTCCTTTTTTAAATAAACTTTTAAAAATCAAAAATTTAAAAATATATATGACAAAGCATTCTGAGTTCATTCTAAAAGCTATTTATTTCTGTTTACCTCAATCAACCATTTATCATAGAATGTTTCCCTTGTTTATTATTAATAGATAATATGTCTTTAGAAAAAGAGAAGCTTATTGCTTCAATACACTGTCTAAACATTCTCCATTTTTCAGACTACAGTGGCAAAATATATGAATATTTTTTCATTGTAAATTTGTTACTTGGATTAATGTAAATCTTAGAAACATAAATATACTTTCTGTTTAGTGACCTACTTAGCATTTTTGTAATGCTTTGTAAACAAAGATTTTGTTTCTAAAATCTTTAGGAGCATAATAATCTACGGGTCCATAATGCTTAATTAAGGTCAGACCCTGGGTCCCCTGCTACTCATGGTGTTAGCATGAGTGACCAGATTTATCTTGCCCTGTGTCAGTCACTCAGAATCTTTGTGACGATTGATTCAGTGCTTTGACTAGTGTCTCCTTGTAAGGCTAATGGTAAAAATAATGATAGTTAACACATAAATCATTGTATTTCTATTCATTTAGTCATTACAAAACCCCTATGAGGTTGACCTTGTTATCACCACTGATGAAGAAACTGAGGCACAGAAATGTTATCTAATTTAGCTAGGATCACGTTCAAAACCAAAATCAAAATCAAAGTTGTCTGGTCCTTGTGTCCATATTTTTAACCCCTATAAAGTGTTCTCCACAGTTCAACACATGGCAGTATCTGTATTTACAAATATGATTGCGTTCAAAATGATAATCTACATGTCCTTGGCATTGTCCTATTATGCTATAAGTGCAGACAATCCTGAACAAGGCGGGCCCGAGGAGGTACACACCAAGACACAGCATAATTGAAATGGCAAAGGTTAAAGACAAAGAGAGAATCTTAAAAGCAGCAAGAGAAAAATAGTTAAGACTGTCAGTTTATTTCTGACAGAAGTTTTTCAGGCTAGACAAGACTGGTATGAAGTGCTAAAAACAATGAAAAGCAAGGCCCTGCAACCAAGATAAGCAGTAAGTCTATCATTTAGAATCAAAGGAGTGTTAAAGAACTTTCCAGACCAAAAAAAAAAAAAAAAAAAAGGAAAAAGTTCATTGCTCCTAAACCAGTATTACAAGAATGTTAAAGGGATTCTTTAAGAAGATGAGAGAAATAAAAACATGAATGAGAAAATATGATAAAAGGAAAAATTCTGACCGACAAAGGCCCACACATGGTGAAAGTAGCAGGGCAACCAACTCGAAAGCTGGTGCGAAGGTTGAAAGACAAACGTAGGACGATCGTGTGCAGTCACAACAGTGACAACCGAGACACACAAACCTGCACCCGTGGGAAGTAAACAGTGACGACAAACAAAACTGCGAATGCGGCGGGGTGAGTACAGTGGTAGTCATTTTAGAGCATGTTTAAATGTAAGCTACCATCGACTTAAAATAGACTGCTATAAACATAGCTTGTTATATGCAAAGCACGTGTAACCACAAACCAAAAATCTACAAGAAATTTTTGGGAAACAGAGAGAAAGGAATCCAAACACAACGCTTCAGAAAGTCATCAAGAGACATACAAGAGAAGAGAGCAAGGAAATAAGAAAGCAACACAGAACAACAAAAAATCAGAAAACAATGAATGAAAGGTCAATAACTACATACCTGCTAATAACTACTTTAAATGCGAATGGATTAAATGCTCAAATCAAAAGATAAATAGATTAGAAGTGATATATATTAAATACATATAATGGAATATTACTCAGCCATAAAAAACAAATGAAATATTACCATTTGTGACAGGAATGGACCTAGAGGGTATTATGCTAAGTGTAATGAGTCAGATAGAGTAAGAAAAAAACCACATGATTTCACTTACATGTGGAATCTAATAAAAAAATAAGCAAACAATCAAAACAGACACATAGGTACAGAGAACAAATTGATGGTTGCCAGATGGTAGGGGCTGAGGGGCTGGGTGAAAAAGGTTATGGGATTAAGAAGTACATATCAGCAATGAACGAAATAGTCATAGGGATGTACAGTACCGCTAGGGAGTCAGTAATATTGTAGTAACAATATGGCATCATGTGGGTGCAAGACTTACACAGGGATTACTTTGTAAGATATATACATGTCTCACCACTAGGCTGTACACTTAAAACTAATGTAATATTAAATATCAATGATAATTGAAAGAAGTTTAAAAAAACAAAAATGTCAATGTAGTTTATTTTTAAGTTAATTTTAGGATCTTATCTAATTAAATAATATGACCTATTCTATTGGTATGCCTTCTTTGAGTTTCCATTGAATAATAAACTATACATAAAAAATAAATCACTAACAAAGCAATACATCTTACCTTTGTTACCCACACTATTCACTGATCTGATGAGTGGAAATAACCAAAGGTCAAATGAATTTTGTTTGTTTCAATGAACTACCCTCAGAAAATAAATTGTACCATCCAGAGAGGCTGTAATATTGTTCTAATCTATTGGATAATTGTTTCATTGTGTGTGCATGTCCAATACAGATGAGGCACAATTATGTAAATCTACTTGCTATTAGTTATATTCGTAAAATGTTTTTGTGAGTCATAACACTTAGGGTTTACACATAAATCCTGTTTTTTCACATTAATATATTAATAGCAAGCACACGGTGACTTACAATACTATCTGCAAGTCTGACTTGCAATATTTCATTTATTCCTTACAAATGTCTTATAATTATGAACTTTTATCATTCTCAGTGACTGAGAGGAGAAAAAGAGAAATGAGTCCTTTGGACAATTGAAAGGACTTGAAAGATATGCATTGTTGTGTTTTGATTATCTGTTGTATACGAGTCTCTGTTGTTACATGAGTATGTAACAGGCATTGCATGAGTTTCTGTGAACAGGTAAATGGATGGGTGGGTCAACAGGAAGTCAAACCCTCTGTAGAAGCAGCATAGGGAAGAAGCAGAAGCCTGGCTTGCACACCGTGATGTGGCTGGTGAATGCCAGCCGAAAGCTGTGGAGCTTGCCGAATGTGGCCATTCTGGCAAATCTCCAGACACAGGTGCTGGGTTCTGACATGTGCTTTTAAGATCTTAGGATAAAGAAACTGCTAGAAGTTACTGAATACTTGAGTCCTACCTCTGACAATACAAGCTGCTTCTCCAGGTGGCATAAACAACATTGTCAGAAACAATAGGGGCGGTGAAATTGGAAATAGGAAATTCGGGACTTCAAATCACAGATAACACTTTGATTCATAATTTTTGTCCCTAGGAACATGTGGTACATGAAAAGAGAAAAAAATATGGGAGGAGAGGTGAACAGCTGGTTATGCAGATGGTGTTGATGAGTTGAATTTGGATTTCTGTATTATGGCTTAAGTTTCTGGAATCCTAGGCTCTTGGCTGGGATTTGAATTATATCTCCCAGGGACATAGAAGAATGTGTTTGCATGTAGACTAGCAGTAATGATTAAAGTGTTTTAAATGTAACATAATATTACAGAAAGTGTTTGAAGATTCAAAGCAACAGATCATTCATCCAGATTGACTAGGACCTTACAGAATACTCTTCCAGCTTTCCTGCTTTTTCCCCACACACCCCTTCCCGTTCTTAATTCATAATTTGCCCTCACACCTTTCTTTTTACTTGGACCCTTTCTTGGGATTTTTCCATGGTTAATATATTATCTCTCCCAGGGTCACTTCTTCCCTGGCCTTTGCCTCCCCTTTTGTTCCCCAGAGATGGCATTTCATCTTTCTTACAGCATGGGCTATAAAGGTCTTTGCTTACTTGTCTGTGTCCATCACTAGAATGTGATTTTCCAGAGACTAAGAAATTTTGTATTATACGAATTTGTATTTTCAGAGTCCAGGTGAATGACTGGCCTGTTTCAGGGGCTCCATAAATATTTGTTGAATGATAAATGCAAGATTAAATAAATGAAGCAGTAAAATTTTGGCTTACTTGGAGAAGAGTGGGCAGAGAATAGTGTGTGCAGGCTATTCAGAAGAACAAACAAAATGTTACAAGTGGTTCTGGTTAGCGATCAAAGAGCTCTCCTAGCAAAACAAATTTAAAAATTATGTCTTAAGCTCTTTTCTAAGAATGTATTAAAACAAGATTTTAATATTAGATGATGTTAGTCAAGACAAATATAGTGTTTAAGAATAATTTTCATTTAGAACTGAATTTTAAAAAATCTTCCACGTGTATCACTAAAGTATTAAAATATTGATTAACACTCTAAACACATAGAAGAATTATAAATTTCAGGTCTTTCCTTAATAACTCTCAGTAAAGAGACCATTTGAAGGTTTTTTTTTTTTTTTTTTTTAGGTCTACTGCAGGTATAGATTCTGAAATCATTGGATTTGCCAGTTGAACTTGCCATGGTTTTCAAAGGATTTTTTTTACTCTCCAATATTTGTTGTGTTTGCATTACCGTGTAACCTTTGATAGAGATACTTAATCAGGAAAATATCTTTTAAGATGAGGGCTCTCAAAGTGTATGATGAATGAAAAACTAAGAAGTGGGTTCATTCTTAGCAAAACACTCTTTAAGTAGGGAGATATGGGATGAGGGAGAGTGAGAGACAGACAGACAAAGAAAAAGAGGGAATTGGAGTTTATTAAGAATGTATTTTATTAAATCAAACTAAACATATTCTCAGAACTATATGACTCTAGGACACTGCCCCCCCAAAAAACTTTCATTCTAAAATGAATGAAAGTTTCTGTTAAATAATGAGTTACTGAACATAAGGATAATCTTATTTCAACACTTTTTTTCCAATAGCCTGTATCCCAAAATAACACTTCATCTATCTATCTATCTATCTATCTATCTATCTATCTATCTATCTATCCACACACACAGTTTTTAATACAAGTTGAAGAAAAATTATTTGGTGGATACTCCAGGGATATGATGATGGTAACCAACAGTGTTGATCACCATTATATCCCTTCCCAATGAACAAGTCAAGAAAATAGACGTTTCTTTTTAGCACTGAATAATATTTGTTGTCCAGCTGTATCACAGTTGATTTATATAATAACCTCCTGAAGGACATTTTGGCTGCTTTCAAGTTTGGGAAATCATAAATAAGACTATCATAAACATCCATGTGTAGGTTTTTGTGTAGATACAAGTGGATAAATACCAAGGAGCACAGTTGTTGAATCATACAATAAGGGTGTGTTTAGTTTAGTAAGTAGCCACCAAGCTGTCTTACCAAATGGTTGTGTCATTTGCATTGTGACCAGCAATGAATGACAGTTCCTGTTGTTCCACGTTTGGTGGTGTCAGTTCTGTAGTTTGGATTCTAATGGATGTGTAGTAGAATCTCACTGCTGTTTTAATTTGCATTTCCCTAATGACATGATGTTCAGCATCTTTTCAGATGCTTATTTGCCAACCTAAATCTTCTTTGATGAGGTGTCTGCTGGGGTCTTCAGCCATTTTTCAATTGAGTTATTTGTTTTCTTATTGTTGAGTTTTAAGAACTATTTTCTATTAAGTCCTGTATCAGATGTGTCTTTTACAAATATCTTCTTCCAGGCTGTGGCTTGTCTCATTCCCCTGGTATATTGCCTTTCAAAGAGAAGTTTTTATTTTAGTTAAGTCAATTTATCAATTATTACTTTCATAGATCATGTCTTTGGTGTTGTGTCTAAAAAGTCATGGCCCTATCAAAGGTGACTTAAGATTTTTTTGTCTGTTATCTTCTAGGAGTTTAACAATTTTATATTTAGGTCAACAATCTACTTTGACTTGATTTTTGTGAAGGGTGAGGTCTTTGTCTAGATTTCTTTTTTTCATGTGGATTCCAGTGGTGCCAGCACCATTGTGGAAAAGATGATAATAGCTTCATTTTATTGCCTTTGCTCCTTTGTCAAAGATCAGTTGACTATATTTATGTGTCTCTTTCTGGATTCCCTATTCTGTTCCATTGAGTTACTAGTCTGTTCTTTGACCACACCATCTTACTATCGTAGCTTTATAGTAAGTCTAAGTTTGGGTGGTGTCAGTCTTCCAACTTTGTGCATTTTCTTTCTGTATTGTGTGATGCAGATACCGGCTAGCAGTGTCCGTGTCATTATGCATGAAATAAAACATACACATGGACTACCGAGTCTGGTGGAAGAAAAAGGAAGACAGCATGGCTTTTCTCTCAAGGGGAGCAAAAGCCACGGCCTCTGCCATGACAGGACTTTATTCTGTATCTTCTCACATTACAAGATGGTCCTCACTCACTATCCCCAGTTACAACAAAAGGAGCCAATGCCCCTAATCACATCACAGAAGAAGGATATTAGCAAATGAAAAGGCAAAAGTGGTTGAGCCGGTTACACTGGTCCCTCAAGGTTTAGCATGGATTTTAGGAAGTTACAACAAGCATTTTCAGGGTGAGGGAGTTTTTAGCAAAAAGCAGTTTAGGTATATTGCAAATCTGATTACCCACGAGAGAACTTATCTGTGGGTATGGGTCCTGTGCATCTCTGAGTGGGAACTGGGCCCATGCCACACAGAAGGGTCTGCCACAATTGTGCTGGTTATTCCTCGGTTCAGTTTTTAGGGTATATCTCTGAAGACCTGCATTTGCAGCATTAACATATTTTGCACTCAAGTATTCATCATACATCTCTTAGAAAGAAGTGAGGTTATCGTGTACTTAATTATCTCAATCAATCATTTCAACAAGGGAAAAGTTCAAAGTTCCTTTTAGACTCAAGGAACTTATATTGTATTAGAAAAACTACCTACGTAAACATGTGATGCCATGTGATGCTTGCAGAAATAATGATAATTCCAAGGTGTGATATGGGAAAAGATTGAGTATGAGCTGCAGTGAGGATGTTAGGGAAGGCTTGGCTGATAATAGACATGATTACAGTGGTTCTTGATGAAAGTTTAAAGATTAGTATATGCAGAGAGAGCTATATAGAAGAAAATGTGCCTTGCTGCTTTGCAGACCATGAGGCAGAAAGGGAAGACAGATGTGATGCAGGCGGGTCAGCTGGTCAGGTTCTCTGAAGCCTTGTGTAGTCATAGAAATGGAGTTACTCCAGTCAGGGGCTATTGAACATTCTTGGGTAAGGACAGGACATGAGCATACATGTGTTTCTTTTTTAATAAAATATAGATCTCCCATATGCCTTACTGGAAAGCTTATTAATAACTTTTCTGCTGGCATCCTGACATACTGAAGTAGGACAAAAGAAGATGCCACGTAAGTCAGGGCAATAAAGATGGAGAGATTCGACAGAGGGTGCAGTACAGCTTTGCCACAACAGCCTGGCAAGAGCAAAAGAAAAGTTCATATTTTGTGAAAATGTGGTCCCCTAATGTGGCATAATTGTTTTCATCCCTTCTCTAAAACACATTGAGACCCTCACCCCTTTCCAGCTCCATCAAAGGGAAAACCTAGCAGAAAACCTGTAAGTGGGCTCAAATAGGATGGACGACACAAGAGAAACAATTAAGGATTGTGCACACCACCCACTTGAAAATTGTATTGAGTTTATTTTAAGAGGACACAGTGCCTGATACTTGAAGGACCACTAATAGAAGTGATCTGTAAATTCATACCTGCCAATCATATGTCTCCTAAATCAGTTAGATCCATACTCTCTAGGCCCAAACTGCATCATATCTCTGCCATTCCTTCTCCAGAATAAGGGTATTTTTCCATTGTTCAGCTGTTTTTTTTTTTTTTTTAAAGATAGATCATGATAAAGGATCTTATATGTTATTTTATTTTTTCTTTATTCCTGGGAATCTTGGAAGAAATCATTGACTACTTATGACTCTGGGTTGGGAAAGGGAAGAAGGTTAGAGATGTTCCAAGTTTTCCTATTGAGAAAAGCTAGGTTTAAATGTGAATAAAATTGAATGTATAAGTTATGCTGTGGATAAATGCCAATTATCTACTTAACATTTATTAATTATACCTATTATTTAAGATGATTTAAAAATTCTCACATTTCATGCATGCTTTAATCAAATTCTTCAAATGCATTTTTATATCAATGTCTTTTTATCAATTAGGCTCCCTTTAGAGTTATCTAACAGGGTTTTCAAGATCATAATCTTTATTCTATTGATGGTATCTATGTTATAGAACTTTTAGAATCTATATATGTAATGTCATCACAGGGATCTTTGTATTGCTTATTTAAGGGTTTCTCTCAATATGCTGCAGAATCAAAATGCACTAAAAGGACAGACACTGTGTCCAGAGTTCCCTGCCTTGGAGTCAAAGCTACTAGCAATTTTTTATATATCTCACTGGAGTTAAACTATTAATTTTGTTTGTTTGTTTGTTTGTTTAGAAGGGAAGGGAGGAAGAAAGAGGAGAGAGAAACATTAATATGAGAGAGTAACATTGACTGGTTGCCTCTCACCTGCACCCCAACCAAGGACTGAACCTGCAACCCAGGCCCGTGCCCTGACCTGGGTCAAACCACTGACCCTTTGCTTTGTGGGACATCATCCAACCAACTGTGCCACATTGGTCAGGGCTAAACTATTAATTTTAAGTAATCATTAAATACCTTATTTAATGCAATGTTGATGTCACACCACTAGGAATAATTATTGTCTTTGATAAACTTAGTTTCTCTGCTTTTGTAGCCTGACTCCAACGTGTCTAAAACTGTCTTGAACTGGGGAAGAGGAGCCAGGCCTTTACATGCCCATGTTGACCAGCCCTTGCTTGGGTCAAGGCTGTCCATGGGAAGGGGTTATCAACTTACTTGAATGAGATGATTTTATTCAGCCGTGAGTGTGATTGCAAGGAGTCTGCCCTCAACACCCCCAGGAGCTGGGAGAAAGATGCTTTAGTCCTGAAGAAGGCATCTGGATGGAAGGGCACAGCCCTGGTAAGCAGAGCTGGAGCTTGGGGGATGGATGATGGTTCGGCATTTAGGGCTTAGCCATGTGTCTACAGTATCTGTTGCTAGCCTCTCCTTTGTTCATCCTGGCATGGCCCGTTTAGGCCCACAAACTCACTGGTGCTTCTTGATCATATCCGGAGTACAAAATTCCTGTCAAGGGTCTGTCCATGGCCCCCGATGTCTAAACATCCTTTCAGATATTTTTTTTTTTCTGTATCTTTACATCTCTCAGGATGTTTCCAGAGAACTCCTAGGTCTCTGCTGTTCACCAAGGGATCCCTTTGTATTCCTCTCCTTTCAACCATGAAGAGGTATGGGGAGGGATTTTTTTTTTTTTTTTCTGATTTGGATAAAAGTCTTTCTTCTTTCACATTTACATACTCTCTCTCACTCAGCAAAATCCTTATGTCCACCAGTACCATAATCCTTCCAAATTCTTGCAAAGGCTTAAGTTTATAGAAGACAAAAATCAGAAACAATTGCAGGTTACTATTCCCTCCCATGAAACACTTTCTTTCTGTTCCTCTACATTAGTGAGTCCAGAATCGTTTTGCTTCTAGAACCTGGGAAGCTGACCTAGGAAAATGCTAGAAGAGAAAAAGGAACCCTAAAAATTAACATCACAAAACAGCACAATCTCTGTGTTTGTTCTGTGGAGTAGTTATGACAAGAAAAGAAGGTGATAGTTTCAAGAGGAACCAAGGAGAGAAAATCCACAGAATGTTGTAGCTCTTCTCGCATTGCATTTACATTTTTTACAGTATGATTTCTCCATTACATCTTATTTCGTTAAAAGTAGGGACTAAATATTTTTATTAATGAATCCCCAGCTTCTCGAGGGTGCACAACATACAATAAAATACTGCGGCTTCTTCAAATTTAATAACGTTCTAGTGGTAGCTTATCCTAATCAATTCCCCTGGTTCTGCAAAGCAAAGCAAAGTACTTCCTCTTCTACGCTTCCAGGTGTAGTATATGTATCTGTACTACAGCATTTGCAGTTTTTCTTTGTGATTGGTTGTTTACATCATCTATCTCCTGCATTAGATCAAGAGCTGTTCAAAGCCTGAAGACATACTATTTATTTTCATCACTGATGTTTATTATTTCACTGATTGCTCTGTCTGAGGGTGACATTCACAGTTATGGTAATGTAGATGACAGTTTAACTTGTTAAATTTTATGATACATGTCACTGACACTTCAATTTATAGAGAAATTTAACCAGTTTATTAAAAGTAGATAAGTGGACTGTAAATGTTGGATATATATTAGTTATGTTAGTTCAATACTGAGATGCAGTTAGACTTTCAGCTCCTAGAACATCTATCTAATCAATACTACTCATTATCCAAAGATGCCACATAAGCAAAAAAAAAATATATATATATATTTAAATATCAAACTATAATGTTTTGTTTCTTTGAAGGACTGTTATGAGTTAGACTGTAGAAGGTATGGGGTCAAGTTTTTCCAGGAATACTTACAACACATTGTCACAAGAGGGCAGCCTTTTAACAAGAATTGTTCTTCAATCTGTAGGCATTTCTTAAAATTCCAGAGAGTTACTTTAATCCACACAACTAAACTAAAACAACACAGAACATTTAAGCAGATACTTTGCGTTATGTATGCTGGGTTTTGTTTTTGTTGTTGTTGTTGTTGCATTACTGATACCTGAATTATTTAAACTCCATAAGAAAAACAAGGACTGAATTTTCTCATGTAGAAAGGTGTATTTACGGAGACTGTGCCTTTTAAACACCAGGACAGTAGGTTAATGGCTGAGGTGAGTGCATTAAAATTTTACAGTACCAAATGTGACTTCTCCTCTGATCCACTCAAAATTCTAAGCAAGCAAGGGCAAGCTGGAAGTACCCAGAATGATATATTAGCCAAGGGCAAATGGCTGTCATTGGATTTTATGTTTCTAGTTTTTACTTTAGAAGTGTCTAAAAACACAGTGCTACTGGGCATATTGTTCGAGAGTCAATTGCATGGTGTCTGGTGTTGGACTAGTTTCGGTCTGTAGGATAGTTGCACGGAGTCACCTCTCCCAAGGCCGTGCATCCTTTCGCAGGTCAGCCCATGGTGCTGTGCATGTCTGGCCCCACCTGGCCCCACCTTGCTCCCCTTTTGGTTTCTCTACTTACTGAACTGGACAATTTCCAAGCCAACTGTGGTTTCCACATCCCACCAGAAGATTCTGATTGAGAACTAGGGGAAGCTACTGGCAGACAGTAACAAAGGCCAAATCCCTCTATGTGGTTTAAAGACGGCATCTACCTCTCGCTTATCCACAGCCTGGTCCTTTACCCCACCTCCCCGACTCTGTCCTCTAACACACATGTTATCTGTGGGCTGTGCTTCCTGCCCCTGGAACCAATGACTATGGCAGAGGGATTGAAAGAGCTCACATTTGAAGTGTGTTTCTGCATCATCTCTGACGATTATGGAATTTTCCAGTTATGATCATGGGGCTCACCCATTAGTTTCCAGCCCCTTGGCCTTCTTCTCTACTACTGTCTTCCTCATAATTAGCTCAGTAATTTGGTAAGTAAGCTCCTGCCCACCCTCCTAGAATCCATGCTAAATTCCTGTTTTTAGTTAACTGGTTTAGTAGTGCAGTTATTCTCACTGCCAGGAAGCCCCAGAGCACAGCCTCTGCCGTGGCTTGATGCGGACACCAGCTAGCAGTGCCTGCATCATTATGGATGAAATAAAACATACACAGGGACTTCTGAGTCCAGTGGAGGAAAAAGGAGGACAGTGTGACTTTTCTCTCAAGGGGAGCAAAAGCCACGGCCTCTGCCATAACAAGACTTTATTCTATATCTCCTCACATTACAAGATGGTCCTCACTCACTATGCCCTAGGTTACAACAAAAGGAGCCAATGCCCCTAATCACATCACAGAAGAAGGATATTAGCAAATGAAAAGGCAAAAGTGGTTGAGCTGGTTACATTGGTCCCTGCAAGGTTTAGCACTAGCAAGGTGAGGGAGTTTTAGCAAGAAACAAGTCTGAAAATAGCTTAGGTATATCGCAAATCTGATTACCCAGGAGAGAACCTATCTGTGGGCGTGGGTCCTATGCATCTCCGAGTGGGAGCTGGGCCCACGCCATGCAGAAGGGTCTGCCACACTGGCTTCTGAGTTTTTCAATTACAAACTTTCATAGGGGCCCATTTTAACCTAAAACTGAATCTGTTTCATTTTTGCTAGATTCACTGTGCCTAGAGGCCCAATTTCTGTCAAAATGTCACAGTATTGACTATGCTCAACTTCCTCTTGGGGGCGATATGCTTTTTCATCTTAGACACCACTGACAATCGATTTATCTTAAATGTAATTGAAATAGTGTAACCTGTATTACTTTCTAGTAGCAAGGACCTTCTTTGCCCCACCTGGAAGGGGGCAGTCAGTGTCACAGCAGCTGTCCCTCTCTGCTCCTTGTGTGGATTCTGTGTCAGAGCCAGGCCCCCAGCTTGGTTCTCAGTAAGCAGAACTGCCTCACAAAGTTCCAAGGCAGTGCTCACGAGTCAGGGCAGTGTCTGGGGTTGATCAGAGCTGTGCTGGAAACTTGACTTAAATATGGAATTGTAGTGTAAAGGGGCAGGAAGGAATTATTTTTTCTGATGAATTTCAAATTGTTCAGCGTTCAGCTTTACTCACTAGTTAGTGAGTTTTGAAAGTTTTTTTTTTTCTTTTTAAAAACATTTGTTAAGAACCATTCTTCCCACTAATTTCTCTCTCTTTCTCTCTCTCTCTCTCTCTCTCTCTCTCTCTCTCTGGTTGCAAGTGGGAATTTTAAGTGGTTTTTCTACTTTGATACCAACTAAGCACTTAAAAAAAGTTTGGGAATTGCCCTAGGAATCTGGATGAGACATTTGTTCCTTGAGAGAAAACTAAATTATGTTACTCTTTATACCCTTTTAAAATTTATCTAACCATGTATTTTAAAAATATGTTACTAGAAGGAAGCATAAACTTTTTTCAAAATAAGACACTGAGAATACACTCAAGAGACCAATCATTGGGTGATGTGGCAGCATTATAATTTTATACTTTTTTTTTTAAATTTGGAAAAGGAATGCATTACATGGGGCAAAAAAAGTAACCAGTTAAATTCTTGTTAGGTTTTAAAGCCTACCTAGGTCAAGACCTAAACATTTGGGAACTGTAGACATCATTCCCCGCTTGATTCCCTGCATTAGCCTGTGAGGCAGATGGAAGAGACAAAGGAGAAGAGGCTTAGGTAGCCGTTTCTAAGATAGCTTAGAGATTGGTGGTGGGTGCCTCTCCTTCCTCAGAGTGAGACTGGTATTGAGGAGGTGCTTGGATATGGGTTTGGAGAATTCAAAAAAAGTACTAAAAAGGAAGATCTTAAAGTTTCCTTGTGCCAGCTTCAGAAGGGGCAAGAGAATTATCCGCCAAGTTGTGGAATCAGGTTGGTCTTAGGAGCCTCTCTATGACCTCATCCTAGACATGGCTCTCAAGAAAGAGCAAGGTGCTTAGTCAAATGAGTGCACTTTCCTCCGTAGGTGGAATGACAAGAAGCTTCACAGTGATTCTGTGGACCTGAGATAGGAAATCTGCATTCCACCCACCTGGCAGATCTGGAGAGGCTTTGGGATGGTGCTTGGGACAAAGAGAGCATAACAACGATCTCCATGAACTAATGATGGAAGACCCAATGGGGTCAAGTCTATCTCGATGGTTAACATTTGTGCTACCTCACACCCACTACAAAATGCCTACAATACACAAAACCCCTCCTTGGTCCCTAGAAACTAGGTGCAACCCTAGGAAAAGAATGAACACGAACTAACAATTAAATGTTGCCACCTAGTGGCCATGTGCATGACATACATGCACCAGCCACAGCCATCCATTTGGAAGCAATTTGGAGCAATCCTCAGTTGTTACTAGGAGGGAAAGAGCTTTCTCAGTATACAGAGATCCTCACATTTATAAATTTATGAAGTGATAGGAAAAGTCACACATCTGTTATGACAGATGTAAACAAGGAGCAAGATACATTTTTTTATTTCTAAAGATGAATACCATATTCACATCTAATCTTTGTGTAGGACAGTGTGGAGTTTATTTAAACTAGTGAGATTTAAAAATCTACATTTTGGACATCCAGTCAGTATAGCAGAGTAGGTAATGCGTACTCACCTCTTCTCATGATCCTATCAGAATTACAACTAAATAATAGAGCAATCATCCTGGAGGGCCACCTGAAGACTAGCTGAACAGCGAACTGTTAAAACTAAGGATGTAAAGGAAGCCACATCGTGCGTGGAGACTAGTAGGGGTGGCTGAGATGTAAAATAGGATGGCCTCACACCCACCTGTGACAGTTCAGCATTGGGAGGGCCATGACCAGTGTGGTTCAGTGTGTTGGGCATCGTCCCACAAAGCGAAAGGTTGCTGGTTCGATTCCCAGTCAGGGTACACACCTGGGTTGCAGGTTTGGTCAGGGAACAAACAAGAGTCAACCGATCAATGTTTCTCTCCCTCTCTTTCTCCCTCCCTTCCCCTTTTTCTAAAAATAAAGAAATTAAAAATCTTTAAATAAAAGAATCGGGAGGGATCTCAGCTGTGGAGATCCCCTCTGAAGAGTCAGGATCCTAGCCCCACACTGTGTTCCCGGCCTGTGCCACCAGTGTCAGGAAAACTGAGTCCCTCCAATGCGCCTGGCGTGGGAATCAGCAGGGACTCTCTCTGGGTGAGGTAGAGGTAGAGGGTCGGACGAATGTGCTCACACTGACACATGCACTTGTCCAGAGCTGGGGCAGCATCTCCAAAAGTGCCAGGGACATAAGGGACGAAACTAAATTCTCTTCAGGGCACAGCTAATGGGGCAACTTTCTCTGCCCTTTTGTCCCTTTGCTGAGCTCTCCCCCATCTCAGCCTGCAGGAGCAGGTGGGTGCTAAATCTGAGTCTCCATCAAACTTACCCCCCCACCCTGGTGATTCTTGGAGAACCAGCCCAACTCAACTCACAGGCCCAAACTTTGAACTTCTTTCAGAGGCTATTACTTATGCGCAGATGGCCTCAACCCAAGCTGTGGACTTCCTTAAAATCCCTGAAATGCCACACCCCAAATAAGCTGTGGCTGGTCTCTGTGTGCCCTGCACTTCTTGTTAAGTGGCCCCCAGCCCTGTACCTGTGGCAGCCAGCCTTGGTTCACAGCGTAGCCTCTCCCAGGATCCTCCAAGCCCAGCACGGGGAGCTACAAACCACAAATCACTCTGTGGCTCCTGCCAGGTGGCTCCAGGGTGGGCACAGGCAGCAGCCGTCCTGATGCAAAAAAAGCTAAAGGCATTCATCACTACCAAACTATAAGAAATAGATATTAAAGGGACTTCTTGAAGAAGGAGAAGGAGAAGAAGGAAGAAGAAGAAGAAAAGAAGAGAAAAGGAGGAGGGGAGAAATATGAATAATAAAATGGTAATAACTACAAATTGATGGTTGCCAGATGGGGTTGGGGGCTGAGTGATAAAGGTAAAGGGATTAGGAAGTACAAACTGGTAGTTACAGAATAGTCACAGAGATGGAAAGTACAGCATAGGGAATATAGTCAATGATATTGTAGTAACTGTGTATGGTACCAAGAGGGTACCAGTCTTATCAGAGGGGTTGCTTTGTAAGTTATGTAAATGTATAACTACTATGCTGTATATCTGAAACTGATATAATATAAAATGTCAACTGTAATTGAAAAATATTTTAAGAAAAAAATCTACATTTACCTGCTGATAATAAAAATAACAGTAAGCTTGTTAACTTTTAGTCTAAAATATAAATATGTTAATGCATTTTGAGCTTCATTAACTTATTTTATATCAGGGGAGAAGCTTGTTGAATTCTTTAAAAGAACTAAACGCAAAAGTTAAAATATAAATTATTAGGGAATTTGGATAGTATATTAGCAAAATATCATGTATAGTGGTTTTTCTCAAACTAGAAAAAGTCTGATTAAAACTGAAGACATTTACTAGTATAATATTCTAATATATAATGTATGATGTGAACTTTATTTATAATTTAAAGCTTTATGCCTCAGTACTCAGTATTTTATCAGTTGAGTGTAACGAGATGAATTTATTTATCAATTTATAGCTGAAGGACTTGTAGATAAGCAAACTCCCAAAGAAATACCTATAAATTAAATAGTTTTCAAAGGCATTGATCATAGGTTTTTAACACCTGAAAAGTATTAACCTAAAATTTACACCATTTGCGTGTGACATGGTATGGTCATTCCTTGTGTATTAGCAGGACTTGAGCCTAAGTGATAAAGCAGTGGAGAATTTTATGAAATGATATAGTGCCATTTGGGGAACCATAAATTTCTTTTTGATTCTAGAATGAGTGCACTTCTATTTCTGTTTTTCAGAAAACAGCAAAGTCACCTAAGTAATTTTCAGCTATGAACTTGGTGCTAACATATAACTGAAAATATAATAATTTATTAATGAGTATTGGTTGGATAAATGGATATATTGTATTCTCAGAGTGACTGAGTAGTCAAGTTTACGCTTAAACCTGGCTCTCAGATACAGAAGTAAGTTGAGTTTGGAGAAGTTAAATGAGGTACATGTGGTTAAACAAAGCAGGGATTCATAGGCCTGACCACATAGTGGAATCACGCAAAAATACATGGGAAACTGGCAAAAATACAAAATTAGAAGCCAACATGGTACCCCTAAAGATACTAATTTAGTTCTTACATACATTTTTAAACATTCAAGAAAATCTATGGTGATTTGAAAATCACCAGATTAAGTAATGGAAAGGGCACATGATGTGACAATAAACATTCCAGTTAATTTAGAGAAATTAAATTTCATTGTTTAGAAAGTACGCAGTTTATTCATTTTTCCTTCTGTAGTACTCATGTTGGAAAAATTTTATTTGTATGTTTTGACATTTATTGATATTTTCTAGTCATCTCTGGTAAGCTCATCTAGTAAATTTTCCATACCAAGCATTATAGTCCTAAGCTCTAGAATTTCTGCTTTTTATTTTAATATAGTTTTATTCTCACTTGAAATAAACATATTCATATATATGATCATCTATTCATTTATTTTTTTTTTAACATTTCTACAATAGCTAATTTAAAGTCCTTGTATTTTAATTCTAACATCCAGGCCATCTCAGTGTCTCTTTTTACTGTCTCCTTTTTTTTCTGACTGTGTCATATATTCCTGTTTCTTTTTTATGTTCGGCTATTTTTTTTTCTCTCTTCATAAGCATATTTATTTATTTTTTTTAAATCAGTATTTTTTAATTGTTGATATTGTACAGTTTTCTGTCTTTTACCCCGCCCCAGCCCACCACCCCAGCCCTCCCCACCTTCCTCCCATTTCCACCCCCCATAGTTTTTAATTGCACACTGGACTTTGTGGCTGATACATTGTAGGGACTCTGAGTTCCATTACTTTACTTTGAAGAGAGACTCTTTTTTGGTGCTGCCCATCTGTCTGTATTCAAACACAAACTTTCATTTTTTTGTGGTGTGTAGTGGTGTGTTCTATACTAATCCCCTGGCTGCTGCTTGCTGCTGGGGTCTCTGGAGTTCTCCCATGCATGTGCAGTTTAGGGGTCGCCCACAGTCTGAAGGGACTGTATACTTGGATCTTTACTGTCTGTGACACTCTCCTCTGACACTCGCATGGGATTCTCTCTCACTCCACTGAATATCCCAGCTCTTGGGTTCTTACTCCTCAAGCTGGAAAAGTTGCTGCTTCCACTGTAGCCATGGAGCTCTTCACAGATTGCAGGGCATCTTTGGGTGCATGGCTGCATTAATGCAATTAACCAGGGCAGTTATTTTCTTTCAGTAGTTGAATACTTTGTCAATGGTTAAACACTTTGATATTTCTATTTTCTGTTTTTTTTTCATGACATAAAATGTGCTTTCAAATGTCTTATTAGAGTTTGTATTTTTTCCTCTGCATTTGGATTAGTTACATATGAATCAGATCAGCTACATCATTGTAATTTCAATATTTTGTCTTTTTAAAAAATTCTTTCTATATTTGCAGAATTATTCTAGTTGTGAATCCTCCATGTAGAATCAAGACTTAAATTCCCAGTTTCCCTTATAGATAGATGCGCATGTAAAACTTAGAGCTATTCGGACATGATCACACATTTGAAAGGAATAAAAGTGAGAGAAGGCACCGTCTGCAAGTATCATCTTAGTTGATGCAGGGAAGGACAACGAAGACATTCACTAGAAAATTCTGTCTTCAGTGATTTCCCCCCCTGTGGATAAGAGGTTAACTTCATTGTATAGGATTGGAATTGGTATGGTGGTAGTGATTGATTCTCATAATATTTTGGGTTTGTATTTTTTATTGAAATGCTAACTCTAACTGACCTCTGTTTCTGGTCCTACTACCTACATAGTATATAATCTCTCATACACAATTTGATTCTAAGTTTTCATTTCCCAGCTTAAACTGGTTTTTAGTGGGCAAAGTTTCCAGTTTTGAATGAAAGGGTTGATGTTAGACAGAAATAACAACAAAGAGGAAATAAGGAAATACGACATCTTATAACATTTTATTAATAAAACTTCAGAAATTCAACAATCTTTTTTTCTAAAAAATAGAAAGTTTCCATTGTTTTTATTTATCTTTAAAGGTATGTAATTAAATGAAATTTCTACTTCATGAAGGATTTCCAGAAATATGCAATATAGATCATTGGGGGGGGGGGGGAATGGATAGTTTGAAAGAGGTAAGCATTAAGCAGTAATGTAGATGGGACACATTTGTGTGCACGCAGTCTTCATACTTTCTATCATGGTATTTATAAACGTTAGGTCCCTGTGAACCTGCTAATTAATATGACTTTCATAGGCATTTCATTAACCTAAGCAGGTTAGGTTTCCTGTAGATAAACTGCGTGCATTCTCATCTTTAACCTTTCCATAATGTTCCCTAATTAGAGATTTCATTGATTCTTAATAGCATGGTGGTTTATAAAATTATGTTCTCATTTGTTTTTTCTAACATGTGAAGTGATTTTGTCTTTTATTTCACCTCTAGAGCTAATTATGCATTCTAGGGTAACAAACATTTCTAATCATACTATCATTGATTCAAACTTTGCAACGAACTCATTATTTTCATTTATTAGTAGCCTGCATTATGGTGATATGTGGCTAATGAATTCTCAAAATGTTTTCTTTTTTGAGAGGTTAAAAAGTGCCTCAAATAAATGCCAACATTAATTTATTTACCTGAATTTTCAAATTTTTCCTTTGTATACTCAAAAGACACTAAGAAAGTAAAGATATAAGCCCATTCTGGTTAAAAAACTACAAATGTTAAAATGGATTATTTTACTTTTTCCTCATACTCTGATGAGTATATGATTTTTTTTATAACAGTGAAAATGTTAATTTTTAAAGGATTTCTGGTGTCTGTTCTATTCAAAGGAGTGAGCATCTGCATTTACCTGGTCATTAAAATTTGAGCAACTTCCAGGCCTTCAGAGTTCCTAGCATACATGAAATCATATAAACAGTAATTAGACATATAGGATACTTTTTTATATGTAATATCTGCATATTGAAGGATTTTTGGAAATATATAATGCTACAGGGCACTGATCAGTAGGTATAGGCAAGAGACAAATGATGGGATGGAGGTGGAAATGAGGAACAAATAGAAACAAGCCTTTAAGTGGAAATGTTTTTATGAGAAAATTATCAGATGGGAGCTAATTTCAAAACTTGACTTTACTAGGTAGCATTTTCTAAATGTTACAGAAGACGGCAGATCACCTGTTCGTGTTGATCACGCCAGCGCATCAGGCAATAAAAGCTGTTTACTAAAGTCTTGAAAGTGGTTGATAGTGGATGAATTATTTATATTTATGTTAAAAACAATAACCCTGATTTTTAGAAGGTGTGTTGATTTACAAAAAAAAATCCTTCAACAGATTTTTTAAAGGATGTTTAGTTGGCAAAAGCTCAGCTCTAAACAGCAACATCCATCGAAGTGTGATTTCAGCAAGATTCAACTTTGACTTTCCTTACAAGCTTGTAAGATGAACACCTACCAGGATAAAATACTAAATGGCAACAATTATTTAGATCCTACAAGTGAAAACTTAGGCCACCATAGTTCTTCCTTCTGAATGACTGATTTTTATAAGCATCTTCATTTACGGCCTTGTTGGTGGAGCCATACTCTTGAGACCTTCCTGTGAGACCCACGGTCATCAACAAAACTGTGATGAATAACTAATTAGCCCACCTGCAGGGGGCTGGTTCAATAAAATTGGAACTAATTTCCTAATTGGCTTATCCTAGAGTTTAAAAAATCAAATAATAGCATTAGTAAAAGAATATAAGCTTAAAAATTTTTAATTAAATTTTATTAAACACAACATATATCTTTTATTCCCCTCTGTTGAAATTTGATAGTGTGTATAATGTAGCATATGTGTCCATTGGGTTCAGAGTTTCTTTCTCTTTCTCAGAGCTAATCATGTATCAAGAGATAGGTGAGCTTCCCAAAGATGCTAGTTGGAAATGTGCCATACATTAGCAAACCTCAGTAGTCTGGTTTCCCATCAGTCTCATGGGCAACAATTACAATGCCACATATCACTCTACCTCCGCACTCTTTCACACAGCAAGATGAAAGAACATACCTTGTGAAAATGTGTCTTGGCTACAAGACTTGTTTATTTATTAGTAAGAGATTTATTAGCCTCACTGTGGAATTTAGTAACTCAATTATCAGTGTAACAATGCTTAAGAAATAAACAGTCTTAACAGCTCTGCCTTATCAAGGTAAGTAGAATCTAGGGTCAACCTTGAGTTAGATCATTGGAACACACAAATTACGTCATTGGCAGTCAAAGGCACAAAGGCCAGTTATAAATATTCAGTGATATTTCCCATACAAGCAGCCTTAACAGTGGAAGGTGCAGCCCAGAAATCAATAGATTTGGCACTATTAAAGAGGCATGCATGAATAGCACCACCATGTTGAATCTATGTGGACTCAGGTTAAGCAGGAGGCCAGGCAGCCCATTCATCCTGCACCAACCCCTCATCACTGATATTTTGTGCATGGACTCTCCCTTTTCAATATTTTCTAGGTGGCTGTAATTGTCTGCCCCTGGTGTTGGTGGAAAATGGTGCTGTACATAGAGACTTCACAGGCCAGAATCTGCATCACCTGAGCCCTATTTTTGTTGCCCAAGATGGCAATAGTGACATATTAGAGAACAGTAGCTGGAAAGCTAATTAAGACACTTCTGTAACAACTGATAGAATGACGACAGCAAAAGTGAATGAGTGAGAATTCGAGAAAGCCCTTTAAGCAGTTTGTGACCTCAGTAAAATATCTGGAAGATGTTGTTATCTTGTATCTGGGCTTTCATGAGGTTCTTGTCATAAACAAGACCTTGTTGTTTCTATTTGAAGTGATAGTGTCTATTCCCCATGAAGTTCCTATGGTATTACCTAATAAAGAAATAATTAATTAATGATAGTATTGAAGTGCTCCTTGTAATTTTAACAGAAGAAAAATGTGTTTGTTAATTCTGATCACTTGAAATAAAAGTTAACTTCCTTCCTGTCCTCATGGTTGTTGTATCAAAATGCTACTGTTTTCTGAGAATCTGAAATCTCAGATCAATCCTGGAATTATCTATTATTGATTAATGAAGATCACCTGGTAGCAAATGAAGAAAATTTTACCTTATAAGGACATGTGCTTTCTTGTTAATATCTAAACAGAGTGGGCATTTGTCTGTCTTACATGTTTGCAGTTATTATGGACTGAACTTGGGTCATGATTTTGTGTCTATTCACCATAAAAGATGATATTTAGCTTGGGAAATATTCTTTAAATATGTGATGTGATTAATATTAAGTACCATTTATGAAAGTCTATTTTCCAGCCATTTTAATTGTCAAATCGAGTGCAATGAAGAGGCATTGTTAGGGACCTTCACTGACACCACTGTATAGAAATCAGTTTAGAGCTAGAGCTATCTGTCTATCTATCTATCTATCTATCTATCTATCTATCTATCTATCATCTATAATTGGGTATTTCCTCCTTTCTCCGAGTGCCATGGGTTATAGAGCTAGAATATGTATTTCTTTTGCACAATCACCCTATGCAGATTCCATGGGCTTGCATTTGGGACCAGTGATGATGGAAATCATTAGAATTCCTCTGCTCAAGCAGATTCTTCCATTCATCCACAGATTAGTCTTTTTGAGACTAATGTTCTTCTTTTGAAATTGTAAATTTAAATATTAACAAATGTAATATCAGAAAATAACAATGTTTGACTCAGGTAGATTTCATTTTATGCTGAAGTGATGAAGATTCTGAATCACCTTTCCCTCCTCTTATGTTTTTTAAGTTTCAGGGCAAGATGAAAGCCTCTCCTCCATATTAAAGTCATGAGTCAGAATGACTAAAGCAAACTATCCATTTGTTAGAAACACATACTCCAAATGGAGGACTGAAGACATAACAACCTTTGGAAAGGCATCAATTTACTCTTCAGAGCATTTACAAATAATTACATTCAAATTATTGGTGTTCATAATATTTAGTTAAATGCTCTGTGAACAATGATAAGAGGAAATTGTGTATATGCGGTGGGGAACAATTCAGGCACCCTTGGTAAACCTGTAACTCAGCTCGTGTTAGCAGAAATGTTTGCTTATAATAGCAAGAAACATGCTAGCCAAAAGTGGGTAGCAGTTTTTCGGGCAGAAAAGCATGTTAATCCAGGGACAAAAGTAACTATTGGTCAGTTAAAAGAGCAAGTATTTGATAAGTTTTGCTTAAGTTTCTACTAAAAAGGAAAATAACTCTGTAATAAGTTTCTTCTTACCTCTCTGGCTGTTACTTCTCAATCCTTTGTGAAAGTTACCACTGGCCACTGGGTCATCCAAGAACTATGAGTCATACTCAACATTTTCCTTTCTCAAAACTTTTTTTAAATTCACAGGGTCTCCATGAGAACATTCCAGACACTCATCAGTTTCCAGTCACTGACTGATTCACCATTGTGATCTCATCCTTAGAGACTTTCCCTTCCCCTTCTCAATTTAACATACTTTCAAATACATTTTCCAGAAAAATGGGGCGGTTTATATGGTTTTTGTATTTCTCTCTGTTGTCTTTATGAGCATCTATCCATGTTGACACTGATTTTAACCAGGCCATGAACATCTCAAGGTGAAGCAAACAGTACGACATGGCTAATATTTATCAAAAGCCAGCTACTGTTCTAAGTGCCCTACTAACAAAAATTAGTGTAATACTCATCAGCTCATTAGAAAGGCACAACTTGATTCACACGTAAAACTAATGCTCAGAGAAGTAAGGGAACTTCCCCAGAATCACACAGCTTTTAAGGGGATGACGTAGAATTTGACAATAGCCCATGCTCTCAACAATTGTTTGTACTGCTTCCCTAAATTATACTCTACCAATCAGTGATTTCAAATCTCAATTACACCTCTGATTGTCTGGATGTCATTATAACTTACTTTTGATATGACTCAATTTCCTTCTCTGTAAAATTGTAAAGTCAGTATATGGCTCATAGATGTAAGGATTTTACGAAACATCGCATGTAAAGGCTATAGAAGGAAATGGAAGATGGCAAGCTCTCAGTTTCTCAATAGTAGATTGAGTATATATACTCAATAGTATATTGAGCAGTGTCTTTAAAGAATTCATAGTCCAGTAAAAAATATCTCTCTTTAAGGGTATGCATTTATTACTGGCATGGCTTTGCTCCCAGAGGGCAGTTAGCAACACAATGTTGTGACCATGCAAAAGAAAACAAAACCTCCTTTTAGTTTCAACACAGAATTATTGTTATTATTTTTGGTCAAAATCTGAAGTCTAGGAATGCTAGACTTGTCACCTCTTGTTTTAACTTTACAAATGCCATAAGTTGATTAGATTTTAGGGCATATTTGGGTGAACAATTATCTGAATCCAGAAGAACATTGTTTGAACACAACTTTAAAATATGCTCTAGATGAGCAGAATTAGGCAAAGAATTCATTTTAGGTGTAGGGCTCTTTACCTCTTCCTACAGAAGTAGCTCTGGATATACAGCTCCACAGTTGGGAGGATATTCATCACATATGACCTACAAAAGGAGAGAATTTAAAAGAAAGTACTAAATGTAATCCAGAAGAATGCCAAATCAAAAAACAGTGAGCTTTACACGTGCTCTTTTCCCCATGTGTGCTTCTCACAAGATGGCTTAAATGCATTAGAATTCTGTGCATAATTACAAAAGCCTCCAATGGTGCCATCCAAGCAAGCCAAGTGTTCCTGCTCCGTGAACCCAAGCATAAGGACACACGGCTTCCTTTGGATATCACCAAGACAATGTTTAGCGAGTAATCAGTTGATTTCCCCCCTCTGTTATGTTCATATGTCTGCACTATAATTTGGAAAATGGAACGACTCAGATAAGTTTCACTTGTTGTAGCAAGTCTCTCAGAATCTCAGAGGCTGAGTGCTTAAATCTGCCTATATTTTTGCATGAGAAATCAGGATCTTTGCCTACTTCCGATACAAAGATACAGAATAATATCCCAATTTCCAAAGTAATCTAATCATAAAATTGGACAGTTTTTAACCTTTAACATATTATGTTATCCTGACAACAGCAGAATATAAATAAAGGATTTCACTTAAATTCATATAGATGCTAATAGAAATTATTTCTGAGACTAGAATTTATAAAAGGAGAAATCTCTAATATGGAGGATAAGGACTCCAAAGGATAAAAATGGTACATTTACACAGTGGAGTACTACTTGGCCATAAAAAGGAAACTTTACTTTATGCCACAGCATGAGTAGACCTGGAGAGTATTATGCTAAGTGAAATAAACCAGTCAGAGAGAAGGACAAATACCATATGATCTCACTTATATGTGGAATCTAATGAACAAAATAAACTGACAAATAAAATAGAAATAGAGGCATGGATGCAGGGAAAAGACTGGTATATGTCAGAGGGGAGGAGGGGTTGGGGGATTTATGAAAAAAGAACTAAGCAAAAAATAATATATACATATGTATAACACATACACATAGGCTACAGTGTGGTGATATACAGAGGACAAGGGGGTTGGAGGACATGTGGAGGGGGCAAATGGGGGTAAAATCAGGTGAGGGACTTTGCTTGGGGTGATGGGCACGTAATACAGTGTGCGGATCATGTTTTCTTGAGTTGTACACTTGAAATCTGTCACCGTTGTCACCACACTAAGTTCAATTAAAAAATATGATACAAACTGTGTAATTGTGAGCTTAGGTTGGGGGAGATAGTATTAGATTCTCATTTCTCTAAGAGTTCAAGTGACAGAATAATACACTTAATCAACAAATCTTCTAAGAATGGTGTTGGAAGCAATGTGGATGGTTTAGAGAAAGTCATGAAAAGAGGTTAAAATCCTGTAACTCTGAAAATAGGTAGCTATCCCAGGTATAATAAAGGAGTATATGGTAAATTCCAAAAATGCTGTATCAATAAGCTTTATATTGATCCTCAGGACCATTCCAGGAAGGACCATTAAATGGGTGTTTTGAGAGCACTTAGGGTAAAATGTTAGCAGCAGGGATTCTCTGTGGTGACATGTGCCAAGCTTACCTCTGTGGCCTTGTTACCTGACATAGAGAAAACAGACTTTAGACACAGATAATATGAATATTTCCAGGGAAGAGTGTGGGGGGCTCCAGCTGTCCTGTGACCTTGCCCACAGCTTTTCCTAGGGCCAATTCCTGAGGAAAAGATAATTGACTTTTTAATCTAGAAATTTATGTTGGAGAGTAAATAAATAAATATGTACATAAAATACTAAGCTATCCTTTATGCTTCTCTATGCTCAGTTAATATTAGATCATATGAATGTTTCCTTAACAAGATGCACAGTAGGGCCACACTGCAAACACTATTGTAAGGATGTTTCTTATATTCTATCCTTCTTAATGTTCTTCAGAAGGCCTATTATCTTATCAGCAATTAGACCACCAACTACTTGGAAAAAAGGGAGCATATTTTTTGTCTTAAAGTACTTATCAAATGTCTTTCACATTATAGGGACTTTAAATTTTAATTATTTGACTGTTAATTAATATAATTATTGTTGTTTTAAACCATAGAAGACACACTAGTTACCCGCACAAGAGACAGTCTCTATTTCTCTGGTTAATAGAACTCCCATTTCATATAGTGATTGAACACCATGTGCTTCAACAGGCCCTCCTCTTCCCTAGAATACATTGTGATAAATCTAAGCCAATTGTTCTTAGCTCCATCTCTCCCAATATTTCTAATTCGTAACTAATTCTTTAATGGCTTCTTCTCTACTCTAAAGTGTTAGTGAAAGAATAACGCATATGTTCAAGTGATTAAAAATTATTACAATGACACAACCAATATAAAGGAGAAGTAATTTTGTATTAGTTTATATTTTAAAAAATGCCTGTGCCAAAGCATTTACATATTTAAATGTACTATGGATGGTAATAAAATTTTTGAGCCTGCACCCGTATCTTGAATTATTGTAAATGCCAAGCTACAAATACAACAAAGCGTGTGAGTTTTATCAGAGAGCTCAGAGACTGAAAATGCCATTGCCATCGTTGCTATGATGGATTGGGACTGTGACATGTTATAGAGAGCTTCTGTTTGCCCCTCATCCCCAGTCGTACTGCACCCTTTACCTTGCTTTTATCCAAGTAGGTTGACCTGTACTGGATATGTCAGTAGCTCCTCTGCTCTTGGCTTCTGTTAGTGTTCAGGAGATTGGAGGTAAAGAGAAAATAAAAGGTAAGGGATTATTCCACAAACTTCCTCCCTACTAGGTCTTCTTGGCCAGCTTACCTATGGCTCTCATAAGGTCAGTGGTTCCTTCCCCTTTTAAAGTGATTTCTTCCCCACGATCCTCTCTGCTGCCACTAACCCCAAATTACAGTGCTACTTACTGTGGTTCTTCTACTACTATTCCCACAGGTCTTTATAAGTAGCCTTTTTTGTAAATAAACTTTTGTTATCTTAATTTGAGAATGCTCTTTTCTTCCTATTTTATTTTATTTTTATTCATGGGAGTACAGCTGTCTCTTTGAGATAATGATTTTGTTTAGGATCATGCAATTTTCAGCAGAAGTGTATTTCACCTTAACCCACAATGTCATTTCTTTTTTTATCTGCAAAATTATCCCATAATATTGCTTTAAAGATCAGCTAGCACGTTTGAAGAGCAATGTCATATTATACACCCAATATTAGGTTATATTAACTATGGACATACTGTTTAAATCCATAACAGTAGATTTAATTCTATAGAACAGTTGATGTTCCATAGTATTGACTGTGAAGTGAAACACACGCAAAACACATTTATCTATAATAATAGGCTCCCATTGGTTTTTAATTTAGGAACAATTACATATATATTCAACCTCATCTGAATTTTTAGTTTTTGACACTAAGATTATGGAATCTCAAGAGGAAAATGATTTCGTGTCTGACTCTGTTCTGTAAATCACAGTTTGATCCCCCATCTAACGATGTGTGTTAACCTCTTTTTGCATTGAACATGTACGTAATACCATGCGGACTAATGTTGGAGAAGGTGCATTTTCAGTGATGTCTTCATGAGACTGTCAAATCACTACACCTTGGTATTTTCTTTTTAGACCCTTCTTTTCTACTAATAAGCATCTTCTAAGAAATTAACAAGCTGCAACAACTAGAAAAGAACCTTAATCTAATTAATTAGCTCTCTTCTCTCTTTAGAATTTTTAAAAAATAGCTTTCTTTTCTTTTTTATTCTTTATTCTAACACTGAACTTTCCTGTTTTTCTCTACCTTTTTAAAGAGACACCTACAGTGAAGAAAAAAATAGAGTATGACATTTCCAGTGCTGCTGCAAATTTTGTACTGCTGCAGAAAAAAGTATTATCTACTTTAAAGAAAAAAACAATAAAAATATGAACCAAGAAAGCACAGAAGGTAGTAACCACATTTAGTTGTTTATCATGGAATCATTTTTATAATCCATCTGTTTCAATTCCACAGAGGAAATTACATGTAATTAGGAAGTTTCTCCTCACTTTATAGATTTGTGCTTGGAAGCTTATAAGGCAGCACAATACAATACATATTATATATATATATTTTTTTTTGTATTTTAATTTTAACTTGGGCAAATGGCCACCAGGCAGATAATGGAGGCTCCTGAGCCATATAGATCTCTTTCCTATGGCTCTGATGATGTAAATATTATAGTATATTTCCATTCTCTTTTTTATTTAAAAAAGGCACACTTTGTTAGAGAAGATAGCCTCATATCCACGAATTGTAAAATTTTTAAAAAACATATGGGAATCAATATGTTAAAAGGAGTTTCTGTGTAAAATTAGTTAGCAATGTTCCTTCAAATATTTTTAGCCCCCTTTAATATAAACCTATTTGATCCCAGGTATGTGGCCCTGATGATATCATAAATTATCTCTATCAGGCATTGCCTATAAAACTGCTTTTCTAGATGCTAGATTACTTTTTTTCTTTTTTTGGCCACCATAATGGCAGCAAGTCAGGTAGTCAAACTCCAGCCTCTGGTTTGGTCTTGATTGGTCATAATTGAAGATGGCTGTGATGAAAGCACATCTGAGATGCATGATGGGGCAGTTGGGCTTAAAGCTGAGGTTCTGGGAGGTTACTTTCAGATATAAATAGACCATGGGAGAGAAAGTTACTAGGATTTTGAACCATGGTTTGTTCAGAGTTGAGCTCTTCTAACATCACCAAACACCCAGAGAGGGACAAACAAGGAATGGTGAGTTGAAAGCTTAATTTGTTTGGCCTTATTACATTAGAGAAATTTTGGATAATTTCCCACTCTTTATTCCTCTACTGAGGGCCAACTGGGGTATGGGCTAAATGGAAAGAAACTATTGCTGAAATCTGTCAGAAATATCTATTTGAGCGTAGAAGATTTTTGCCAAAATGATATTTCTCTCCCTTTTCTCATCTACAGTACAACTTCTTCTTGCTGTCTGTTTTTCTGTGAGTGCATGTTGGGCAGAGGGCAAGTTGGTAGCACTGGAGGATGGAAAGTGGTTCTAGCAAAAGCACAAAAGGAATTGAGAGCCACAAATGTGATCCTCTGTGGACCAGTGGGGAGAGCTGAGGAAAGCAAAACAAAAGGAGCTGAGACGCCAGGTAACCTCACTGCTTTCTTTACCTTGTGAAAGTGAAATTGTGAGCAATACATATCAATAATTCATTGGAAGCTTTTTAGAAAGTGAGACTTTTAATTGATACCTTAATAGTTGAAGTCCCTTCTCAGTACTATACATGACCTGTGGACAGATTTTAGTCATCCTTAATTATTCATTTACCCAAGAAATAGATACTACGTTCAAGGCATAGTCCTAAACTATGGAGGAAATTAAAAAAAGAATTAAGGGCACTTTCTCTGCCACATAGTGTTGGCAACAGACAAATGGCACCAGGTGTTAGAAAGGTAGCGTCAGACTGGAACTCGGTTCACCAACCTCAGTACTTGAATTTTATTTGAAAGAATTCAGAGGCAAGACTCAAACTATAAGAGAAAGTTTCTTTAGAAAATTACAGAGGTAGTAGAAGGGCCCTTGGAGCTTAGGAGAAAGAGGAATAAGAGATGTGTAGTTTGAGGGAGCAAAGAAAAAGGAGGGGTGCAGGCTTGCTCTGGAAATGAGAGAGAGAGCACACCCTAGGGAAACAAGAGCTTGGGGAAAGGCACAGGTGGGCTTCCAGAGAGCTGGGTCCTCCACCCTGAGGGCTTTTATCTGAGGTCTCGGGAAGATTCCAACAGCCTATCCATCAGTGCTCCGGGTGTGTCTCCGAAGGGTCCTATTCTCTACTGACTGACCAGTACCAGCAGAGGGGGGTCATTAGTCATTGCAGCTGGTCCTAATGTTAGCTATGGCATTGCTCTACCTGGTTCACAGCTTGTGTGGGCCTGAAGCCAAAACACAGCTGAGGCCTAGATGTCATCTTTCAGGTGTTCATATTTCTGGGAGTGATCATGCAAGGGCTTGTAATTTTGCTCATTGCTAGGCACCTGGGGCTCTGCGCTGGTGACACTCTGCACCTGGCCCATTGTTTCTGCTTTCTGAAAGCCTATCTGTCTACTACAGTTAGACATTAACACCCTAGCTTCTAACTAAGAAAACCAGGGATCCAATGTCATATACCAGGGCTCCAGTTATAACTGGGACTCTGCTATTGATCTGTTACCTTGTTTTTCTTCTGATAACCTGCCTGTCATTTAGCTCAGTCCCTACCACTGCCATGGCCAACCCTCCGGTGGATGGACCTTGCTCACCATAACCACCTACGCAGATCTTTCTTTGTTTAATGTGTGGTTATTTTAGGGCTGCAATAGAAATGTGATTTGGGATATGAGACTCTGAGGATAGGTAGTGACTGAAGCTTCCTTGACTTAAAGACCTTCTGGGGAAGGAGTTTAGTAGCCAAACTCCTTTGAAAATTCTCTGTTCTTTGAATATCTGGGGTTAAATATGTTGTTTAATTTCTACATTAATGATATTTTAAGGGGTATTTATGCAAATCAAGTCTGGTGAGAGTTTATTATGCTCCTCCAATAACACATTATTTACTTAAATTCAGTGTAAATACAAATTGTGGTATGTAAAACTGTCTTTTCAAATTCTATAAACACACTACATTGTGTATGTTTTAGGACAGTCTAGGTAATTTTCAAGCATTTTAACATTTTTAGTAAAGTGTTCATTTCATTGACGGTTATAGAGCTTTTAAACTTATAAGGCATCGCCTACAAGTTTGATCAGTAACTGAATTCTGCAAGCCTAAATTTATTTTTTTAATCTGTCAAATCAAGTTTCTTGAAGATCTTCTATGGCTTCTTGAAAAATAAAAAAAGATGCAAATAGTGTGGTGATTGCTGGGGTGAGGGGGTGTATGAGCAGACTAAATGGTAATGGGAAAAATACAACAAAGATTAAATAAAAGAGAAATATAAGAAAAATTCACATCATAGAATTGAAACTAAAAATATGGATTGTGAAAGAGAAGAAAGGAAAGTGAAATTGAAAACCTCCCAAAATAAAATAAAAATTATGTTTTAACTCAGAATCCTATAGTGAAAGAGGTTTGTTTATATTCCTTTCCTTGTCCATAATAGATACTTTTCTCATTCTATGTGACAGTTTATCATTACAAATAGTCACTCAACCCTGATTTTCACTTTACAGTGTTTTATGAAGTGTGGTTAATCAGTAAAAGGGACCATCCTCACCAGTTTACCTGAAAGTGCCATCATCAACTTTGAATGCCAATCCCTAACTATGGAACATTTCTTCACCTGCCAGGCATTATCCCAAATTTTGATACTGAAACAATAGCTAATTTGATGTGTTAATTCATAATGATAAACCAACTTGGCATTTGAACTGTTCAATATTAAATCTAGACTAGTCCAAGAAAGTGAGGTAATTTCTGTTCTCTCAATAATGTGTATCATTTCTAAGACATTTAAGAGTAAACTGCCTTAAAACCTCAAATAACAAATTGTCTCGGGGGGCCATTTAGAACTGCCTATTTCGATTGGAGCTTCTTTAGAAGAAGGCCAAGTTTTTCAACCTCTAGATGGTATCTTCCAAGTTGACTTTAAGTGATAATTGGTAATCTTTGGTTTAAATATGCATGGGATTCTATATCACTCTCAATTTTTACCTGCTGCCTTTGTAAGTAAAAATTGATGTAAGCATTTATGGCCTTCAGGGGAAAGTGGCTAAGTAAGCTTTTTTTGGTACCAAAGGTCCTCTTGTTTTTACATTAAGAGTATGTATGATAGAGGACCAACCCCCCCCCTCTGAATATATATATATATATATATATATATATATATATATATATATATATATATATATAAATTGTGTATTTATTCTTACATATTTAAATTTCAGTCACTTCTCCATTTGATGCAGTACACCTAGTCAGAAGTTTTGCCCACTACTCAAAACAGTTTTTGAACTTGTCCATTTTGATGCCTTTTAGTGCTTCTGCCATTTTTTGTCTCCCCTCTTCCACATCGGCACAACGTTTCCCTTTGAGGAATTTTTCATCTGGAGAAACAAAAGAAGTGTCTCATTGCTTGGGGCTAGATTGTGTGAATAGGGAGGGTAGGGTGTGGAAGTCAAGCCATTGTTGGTCAAAAACTGCTTTACACTCAGTGTGGTGAGGGCATGTGTGCTGGTCAATGACCCATCATGAAATAGGCAGATGCATTGAAAGAGTTTTCCAAAATAAAAAGTTCACTGAAGTCAAATGCAGTCTCTGACAACAATGCCAGCTGGTACATGGATTCAGATGGGTTCCTAAAACACTTAGTGTGGGAAGCCTGTATTACAAGGGGACTACCCTCCAGAAGATAATTCCAGGGTTTTTTTTGTGTCCTCCCTCATAGTCTTACAATGGTATCCATAGTCTATTGCCTACTTGTATATGTTGATTCCTTTTTTCTCTAAGCTATTTTTAAATGTATAGGTTTTACACTCTTAATTCACACATAACTTATTTATAAAATAATTATGTCTCTACATATTTTTCTTTTGATAACTAGATATCCCTATTTTTGTTTTTTTATTGTCAGAAAAATGATACCCAAATGCAGAATAAGAAATGCCTGATATAAAATTTATTCTCGTGACCTTAAATTTTTTCCATTGACATGTTTAATTCATCCCTGGATAATTGTACACTACTGTGATGGCTACACCTGCTGGTGAGAAGCATTTACATGGTTAACTTTCATAGGGGTAGAAAAAATTTTCCTTTCTTCCCTTCTATGTCCGTTGACTGTTCTCATAATTAAATTGGTGTAAGACAGCTTAACAGGAGAAAAACAAATTTAATTTCATACGTATGAGAGCCCCAAAGATGTGAAACTCAAGGGCACGTTGGGCAACTGAGACTTATATGCCATCCTGAGCTAAGGAAGGGGATAGGGGCTTCAAAGAAGAGAAGGGAAATTCAGTGAAGAACAGTTGTTTCGTAATCAGATGTTTGCCTGCCACGCAGTAAGACTTTCAGATAACAAAGTTATCTCTGGTAAAACCTCTCTTTCTAGGCCAGGCCCTTATCTAAATTCTTTTAGGCTCTTAAAGAGGTAAAAGTTTTTCTTGAGTCTGGTGATCTTGATTGCCATCTCAGAATAATCCACATACCAAAGTGATACATTCTGTTTTGTCGTATTCTGTTCTCCTTCACATTTACAAAGTACATTATAAATGAAAATGTGCTCTAGTATAATAGTATGCTGCAAATAGTGCCCTTATTAGAATGGCTGATTTTTCAAAGGATTCAAGATTTCTAAATCTGTCTTTCAACATTGGATCATAGGAATATCTTATAATGAGCCAAAGGTCTATTTTCTAATTAATGATAATAATTTTAACACTTCCAAGTAACTGCACTAGGCATAGCTAATTTGTTACAGGGTTTGGAAGTGCAAATTTATATTAATCTTTAAATAATTAGAGTAAAATACAGACACCACCAATTTACCCTCCAAATATACAACCAACTTCAATTTGTCCCTCAAAGAAAGGTTTAATTTTGCAGGTACAATCCACAAAATGAGGTGTTAATAAACTACATCCTTATTCTCACTTTTAAATGATTTCTTCTTAATCATAGTACAACACTAACATTTCACACCCAGCTTCCTTAAGAAGATCATTTACCTTCAGTTGTAATTATTAATGCCAAAGCATAGCATAGCTATAAAATGTAAAATATATATAGTTTCACTTCGAAAGAACATAGTGAATTACCAAAGCAATTTTGTTGGTTCCCAGATTTCCCACAGAAGAAATAAAACACCCTTATGAAAATTTCCCAGCACTTAAGTCCATTTAAAGTCTATTTCATATGCTCTTAAGTTCTTCAAATGTTATTGCCAGTAAAAGGAGAGCACCTGATTGTAAAACTGTTCTTTCTCATATTCTTCTCTTCCTTAAGAGTACACAGAGCTCTGTCTCCATTCTGTTGGAAACACTTCCTTCCTGTCTCCTTAGAGTTTGTGTGGGTTTGATGATAATGTTGGTTAATTTTGCTTGTTATAAAATCAATTCTCAATGGTTGAAGGTCTGTCGACAAACTTTTATCATCTTACTAATTAATATCTTGCAATTACCACCTGGCTTCAATTTAGATGTTCTGATAATGTGATTTATAATAAATATACACTTTGGCCCTTGCCAATAGTTCCTGGCTCACAGTTCCCTAAAACCTTGGAATTTATTGAGCAATAAGAGAAATGGAACAGGAAGAAGTATAAAGGATACTTGGACAAAAACTAGGGGGGGTTGGAAATGGGAGGGAGGTGGAGAGGGCTGGGGCAGTGGGCTGGGATGAGAGTAAAAGACAGAAAGCTGTACAAGAACAAAAATTAAAAACAAAAATTAAAAAAAGAGAAATGGAACAGCTTTTGTTGTAATATTTAGTCTCTGGTCCTCAATTATGAAAATCACTTCAGAGCTATAGAGGTACAATGAGTGTCTTGTTGTTCATAACAAGTGCCTTTCAACCACAGCTGAGTTTGTCAATGAATTAACTTTTGAAAATCTGCTAAAGGTGGTGGGAGGCTGATTTCCAGGAGCACCAACCAAGAATGGAGGGTTGAAACTTAGAGTCCTACGCGCCGTGACTTCTGGGGAGTGAAGAGGGACTGGAGGTCTAATAAGTTACCGTTGGCCAATGATTTAATAAATTATGCCTCTGTAATAAAGCTCCCATATGAACCCCAAAGAGGAGGGGTGTTTGGTGAGCTTCTGTGTTGCTGCACAAGTGTTGATCTGGGGAGAGCAGCACACTCAGAGTGCATGGAAGCTATTCCCCTTTCACATGCCTTGTTCTCAGTCTCTTCATGTGGCTATTGATTTGTATCCTTTGTAATAAACTCATAATCTAGTGAGTAAAATGGTTTCCTGAGTTCTATGAGCTGTTTTAGCAAATTAATCACACTGAAGGAGGAAATCTGGGAAACTTTGACTTATAGCCAGTTTTTCTGAAGCACAGCTAACGACTGGACTTGTGATTAGCATTCGAAGTGGGGGCAGCCTTCTAGGATTCAGCCCTTAACCTGTGGGATCAGACAACCTGGAATCAATCTTTGCTGTATAACTCAAAATCGAGTTGAATTGTAGGACACTCAGCCAGTGTAAAAGCATTGCTTGGTATAGAGAAAAAGAATTCATACATGGGAACTGGATACAGATCATTAGAACATTAACATTTATAAGCACTATGTTTCAGAGATTATACTGACACCATTTCTTTTAATCATCACTAATTTTCCTCATGTGTTATAGTTTCTATGCTTTGATAGGTTCGCTAACTTGCTGTAGATTTCATAGCTTACAACAGGAAAAAAACACAGTAGAACTCAAGTTCGTCAGATTCCAAAAGTCAAATGCTTTTGTATCTCCATACTGAACAGAGAAGACAGAAATTAAACTTTTTGTAACCAAAAAACCCAAAATTTTCAATCAGAAAAAAAAAGAATTGTCTTCAAACTTTGAAGGCAAAAACAGTTAGCAAAACCTCAACTCAAGTAGTTGACATTTAAAGTAGTAACGTGGGAGCTAGGGCACATGTCCAGCGACAGAGTGGCATAAGGTTGCTGTGAGTAGTTGACCGAAACCTCCCTCATGATCCCCAAATTATTGCACAGCTGCACTTCATAAGAGCTCAGTGAGTCATTGATATCAGACTATGAAAACTGCATTATCAAAGGAATATTAAGATTCTCAACAGCAAAGATCTTGGCTAAATAGTAAGAAAATTATGTTGAACAGAGGACTCTATTCCTCAGGCAGTCCAACAACAATTGAGCTTGCTCAATATTATAAAATATGACAAATGAAAAAATTACGAAAGTTCTAACATTGTGAAATAGCAGAAAAGTTCAGGACAAATGCAAACACTGTAGTCTTAACCATGCAGGCATGTCAGCGACAATGTAAAACTTTTTTCCAAGTATTTTCTATCTGTGACTAGTGGAGTCTGCAGATGTGAACCTCGTGGATAAATAGGGCTGACTACTATATATGCCCCTATGTAGTCACTCTGTAGTTCACCTAGGTAATGTTTTTACAGCTTCTCCTGTCTCTTCTTATACTTCCCACACCTCCCCGGAAGTCACTTTTTTTTTGTGCGGGGGTGGGGGTGAAGTTCTACGGAAAACACTGACTCAACCAGAAGACAATTTCACAGACTCCAAGGGCCATTTGTTCCCACTTCACCTAATATGTGTCCATACAGGCTGCCCTCTCTTTATTAATACACATGAACTCCACGATGCCTATCTGTGCATTGTTTGATGATTCTTATTTTACAGATAAAAGTCATGAGAATAGAGTTACAACATAGCTTAAATTCCAATCTACAGAGTCTGTTTCTAGAGCTGGGGCTCAAAATCAGTGTATTTGGTAAGGAAGGACTTAGGAGAAAATGAAGGCGGGACAGATTCTGAATGAAGCTGCTGACTGAGGAAGCACTTTTACTACTATGAGCCCCTTGAAATGGATCATCACCATTCTCATTTGGACCAAATTTTGTCAATCCAGAAAGCTGACTAGGGTTTGAGATTTCAAAGCTTACCAAGGGTTGTGAACAATTACCCTCACTCAGAAGTTAGAGATAAAAGGCTTATCAGGCACATTTCACTTAAGGACATTCAATTTAAAACATATTTCATGGGTCAATTGCAACTTCGGTCATCTTTATCAGTGGAGAGAACCCAGAACTTTGCCAGCTGCCTATTGTTAAGGAATATTTATATCCCATGGAAGAAGAGGGCTCAGAGAGGAAAGGTTGAGGACAGAAAATAAACCTAAATTTTTTTAAGCTTTTTGATAAAATGTCCATACTATGCAAGAACTACTGATGATTATGTGATAACTTGGTTACTCATATTTGTCAACCTATTCGAACAGTATCTCATAAAATGTATATGCTCTTTTTAATAGTTTAACAAAAAGCTTTGTTTCTGAAAAATTTACCCATCCGGTCTCTAAAAGCATTGTTAAAATGCTAAAATTATTTACATTTTGTCAGACAACTTTACATATAAATAACTTTATATAAATGTGCATCTCTGTGACAATACCACTATAAATATTGGCTTCTGGCTTTGCTTTGATTTCATTTTATAATGGCAAATCTAGTTAAAACCCAGACTTTGAACTGAATTTCAGGAAAAAAAAATCTCAGGGATCAATATATATAGTCTATATTTATGAAAACTTCCCTAATTGTTTCTTAAAATAGTATACAGTCTCTGACTTTGGTTATACCCTGAAAAAGTATCTAGATTTATGTGCAATTTTTGCAAAGTAGAAGCTCTGAATGTCTTATGTTCTGGTAGCTCTTTAGTCTAATTGCTACAAAACACTTAAAAATAGATTGGTTGACAAATGGAAAATTTGAACTTTCTCCACTGAACATTTATTTTTTATTGTATTGTTCTCCATTACCATTTAACCCGCTTATATCCCCCCTGCGATTACTATACTGTTGTCCATGTCCATGAGTCCTTTTTCCTTTTTGCTGAATCCCTCCACCCCCTAACCTCCTGCCCCCAATAGCAGTCATCTTGCGATCTATGAGTCTGTCTCTATTTTGCTTGTTTCTCCTGAATTTCTACTTTGCATTATCACCTCTTGAAAAATAGGTACATATAGTAGAAATAACATTGATTTTACTATATCATAATATATTGCAGGCTTGATATGTTCAGCTAATTATAAGAATTCCCATCCTTATAATTATATTAATAGCCTTTAGTCAACTTAAAGGGTAGCATTGTCTGTCCACCACCAGTAGTTCACAGCTTTATTATATTTTTCTAGAAAATGCATTTCTACAGTTCTGCCTTGTTATAAGGTTTGTTTTTCTCTTACAGTTCTTTTTTGACTGCCATCCAATTTTTTTGGCTTTATCAGGAATTTTCACTTTATTGTTTGTCACTTCCTTTCCCCCCTAACTTTTCATAATTTATTGCAGTTCTATCTGTCTAGGCTTTTAGTTCCAGATTTGTTTTTAAGACTTCAAACTCTTTCATTTTATTTTTAGCTCATGATACTTGCAAAAGTCTGTACCCTTTTGATTTTCACTTGCTTCATCGGCAAGTTCTCATGTTTTGTTTTCATGTTAAAATACCAGAAAGTAAAATGTCTCAGCAGCTTGGTGAATAGAATAGTTTATTTATAATTTTAAAAATTAGTTTTTGTGAGGTACTTGTTTATAGGTTAAAATCTTGTGTATAAATTGCTGAAAAAATATTCTTAAGTTTCTGGTTGTTAACTGACATTCTTTTATCGTTCCACACAACCAGTGGTACAATATTTTTATTCCACTACTCAGGGGAAATGATTAACAAGGATATGTTGTTATCAGTTTACTGTTAATATATTTAATGAGATGTTAGAACACTGCAAGCTTAAGTAGATATGGAAAAGCATGAAACAAAAAAAGCATATAATTTAGCTCTATTCATATTAGATATCTTTTTTTTTCTTCTGAAAATAAAGACCCGTACTGCAGTGGCAAATCAACTAGGGGAGGTAGGAGGGGAAAGGAGAAAAGCCCTGATTTGTTTGCCATTTTTATCATGTAAAGGCTATCACCATGGCCAATTTCAAGTTATCAGCAGTTGAACTAACAGCTCACAAAATTTCTAAAAAATTAATTATCAGCTGACCCAAATAGGTATAGGCCAACACAAGTCAGCTCCAGCAGAAAACTGGTAATGATTATTAATTAATGGTTATTAATGGTCACAGATGTATTTGAACATATGTTGGAATCTATAACCCTCAAACAAAAAGAAGTGTTTATATACAGCTTTTGACAAAATTTTGTGGTTCTGCCCATGGATCTCTATATAAGAATTTCCCTTCAATGTGTCCTTGTAATTTAAAGGATTCAGACATTATGATTTGCAGATGATAATTATTTGCTCTCAACATTTTGGCTTTTTCAATTTGGGAGCCAGGTATTTAACTGCCATATTAACCACTGCACTTCCTCAGAGAAACTCAGTAACTGAGGAAGGGGGCCTGGGTCCTTGAATGGCCTTCTCTTCTTCCTGGAGAACGCCATATAAAAAGGTAATTTTGTTTAAAGGGTTATGTATAATTTTGTAAGAGATTTAGCAGATAAATGATCAATTCCAGTTACTAGTTATCTACATTTATAGTCTATATTTTCTATCAGATAATATAAAGAACTTTCTACTTGCCAGTATAGTGGAAAAGCAAATTTTCCTTTTCATATTTTGATAATTTTGTCAAAGCACAAAATCATAAATTAAATTAAGCAAATATCTGACATTTTCTGCTCTATTGTTACAAAATAAATTCTAAAAGTTGTCCTTGTCGAGAATAGCAAAAAGATGGTTCTCAGTCACTGCTTCAGTGATTCTTTGCTTATAGTATGTCTAATTAAAAGGCAAAACTCTTCATTTCAAGTTTTATATACATTGATTTCCTGAATACAAAATAAATTCTCTAACCATACGATCTGCAGTCAAGAAAATTGTTAAAAATCACTTTAATTTCATTGCTGATAAGTTTATAAATTTAAATATCAATGTATGTGATGGATTTATTTACTTTGTGCTGACAGGACAGTACTTTGGGGCTTTATTTTTCAAGTCAGTTCTAAATCGGCAGTGTATCAAAGTCTCATTATGCTTCGGATGTTATGGTAGATAAATGGTATCGTCACAAAGATATATTCAGTCTGGTATTGAAAATGCCTACTTAAAATTCTGCATGAATAGTTTTATTGAAAAAATATGTAGGCAAACCATTAATTATACACAAAGACTTGGGAGAAATTCTTGTAAAAAGCGTAGCGTGCTTTCCATTAAGTGTATACATTTTATACAAAGAAATTGAAAGTCCTTCTGAGGTTAAACAATAAATCTTAGAAATTTAGCCACTCTGCTCTCCTAAAAGTAATTTTTTTTTTATCTATGACACACACACAGGGCATACACTTATATCTTAGCCTTGATTAAATAACTGCACCGTACTTTCAGTGCATTTCTTAAAAATCTGGTTGCTGAGAGTGAGTTGCTCAATTATCCTCCTCAATTTCTTTTTGTTTTATTTTGCAATTATTATTCATTTTGGTTCTCCTTTAGAATTGTTAAATATCTTGAATCAGAAAATGCATAATATATAAATGAGCAAGTGCATCCTTCTATAAAAACTGAATCTGGAAAGTGTTTTGTTATAGATTATACCTTGAATTTGAAGCACCATTTTACTTAACACAGGTGAAGCATTTTCCAGCTCATATATTTTACAACAGTGTAGGATTTATTGTTCTTTTATCTGTAAGGAGATTTAGCCAATAAATGATCTCTTTATTCCTTACATTTTTAACTTTGCTATTTTAAACTTGTCGATTTAGATGGATTAATGATGAGTTTTACATGTAGAATGTGCAATCCTTTAAAAAATCTAGTTTAAAGGTATAAATATTTACCCATACATAAATAGGTAAAGGAGAATAAAAAAGGCAATTAATTGGCCAAAAGCAAACCTACAAAATGCCTCAAAATTCTTAATATCTTGAGAATCAAAATGGATCGAAAACAAACATTTCTAGGGAAAAATAAAACTAAAAATCTAAAATATATGAGAAGTAAACTCCTCATGCTATCGAATATATGAATTGGACAATGTTCCACTCAGTACTAAATTTTTCTGAAAATGTACTAGACAGTAGAATTTCAAAGGAGCTCCTACAAGTGTAATTTTTGTGACTAGTATGAGATAATTGTGTCCTTCTTTTAGTAGTGAACTCACATTAAGAAATCAGAGTTAAATCTTTACCAATAAGCCTTTGAGCAACTTGTTTTATATAAAATTATGAGCCATATTGCTTATTCAAATTTTAATTTGAAAATCCTCTTACTCCCTTTCCACATGAAAAATGCACAGGCACTCTGAATTCAGGCAAATAAATCTTATTTCCCATTTCTGCAGATACCCAACACCAGGAATATATTATTCCCTAACTGAGATTCCCAAGGACCTTTCTTTAAGAAAAATAATGAACATAATATCAGTCGCTCATGGGACTTGGTACTTTGAATCTACTCTTTGGAGCATTTCACTGTGCCACTAGAAAATGGGCATAGAAATATCACTCACCTGATGGCAGGTATTGTAGAATATATTGGGGGAACAGGAGGAGAAAACTGAGTAAACCATAATCATTGATCTCAGTCTGCTTGAAGTGGACCCTGTGTGCACTGCAGCTGAGTTGCTGGTAATTCAGCGGACAGTCAGAGCTGACATGGGCATCGTCCTTCCCAAGCTGCCTAGTCCCAGCTTTGAAATGTTCACCTAACTTGATTCTTGGCTCCATTTGTTTACCAACTCAGATTTATGTTTTGCTTTACTTCTTAAGTAAATAAACAAATGTTGGCCATTCATTATTTAAATTTTCTCATTTTTAAGCTTCTGTGACACCCTTTGATTGGCTTCTTTATGCCCCTAAAGTAGTCACACATTATCCTTCTTTCTAGTCTTTTCTTCCCTAATCTCTCAATTTCCGATTGCCACCCCCCTGACCACCAGGTCCCTGAGCTGGCCCTCGATTCTCTTTTCTTGCAATATGTACCCCCTGTTGAGTGACTTGCAACCACAATTCAGAAACACTTTTAATTTTATGACTCTTGAATCTGAACCCATGTTTTCAACATCTCTCTTAGCTTCATACTTCTGAGTGACGCCGCCCTGGGTCTCTCCAGTAGGAGGTCCCATAGTGATCACAAGCTCACCATGCCCATTACTGAACTCAGCTTCGTCTCTTGTCCCACTCCCACACCCGCTGCTGCACCTTCTCCTCTTCCTGCTTTGCCTATGCTGGTCATTGAGATCCCACATGCTGCCCATCAAAGCCAGATGCTTCAGCTCATTGTATACCCTAACCATTCTTTGCACCTGCTGCCCCAGTTGCATACCATAACTCACCAAACCCTCTTGATTTTTTACTTCTGAAATCTTTCACCCCTGTCTACTTTCATTTCTCTTGTTGGCACATCCCTCGTTGCCTCTCACCTGGACTGTATTATATCTCTCTTAGTCGATCTGCTTCCCTTTTCCTTTTTTCCTCCTCTACAATCTATCTTTTTTTACACTGCTATGTCTTTCAAATTTTCAGAAAAAAACAAGGCTCTTATTTTGAAATGTGTGCAGTTCAGATTTTAGAAATAGCAGTTATTAGCCTTGGTTTTGTACTCAAAACACCTAGGACACTTTAAAGACATAGGCTTCCAGGCCACTGTCCCTGAAATTCTCATTTAATTGGTTTGGGGTAGGGTTTATGCACACGTATTTCTAAAACACCCAAGAGGTCCAAATATGCAGAAAGAGCTTAGCATCTTTGATTCAGTCTTTTCTTACATTCACACCTACCCTCCTTTACTTAGGGGCCTGAATGCTCCTCCTGCACTTGGCTCAAGCCCCTGTGACTTTTCACACATGATTCTTGGCCAACACACCCTTTCTTCTCTGAATCTTTCCTATCTCTAATTCCCCTTCCTCAGTAGCCTGAATGGCATGTATTCAAAACAGCTGAAAAATCATTATCAGCTGTTAAGGACAAGCTATAGAATGTCCTTGAGTTTTCTATTTTAATATTGACGTATGTGCACTTTATTGTACTTGTTACATTTGTTCTGTCTCCTCTGCTAGGTTGTAAGCTCCTTTAGAAAACAGATGTGTGTTAATTTGCTCTGAGGACCTCATTCTGTGCCATCTCCTGGACAGTGTAGGTACTCCTTAACGAATTTTTAAATTGACTTTAAGGTATTATTATACAAGATAGGATTCTGTATCTCTAAATGGTGAACCCTGAGTTTGCTAGCAATCTCAATATTTAAACAACATTAACCTTAGGCTGTAGGATGAATATATTAGGATTCTGTATAATTATTTAGATCATTGTACTAATCATATACATGATTAGATCAAATCACATAACCTTGAATTTGGAATTGGGAGGCTCTTTGAGGTTATTCAGTAGAAAACAGATCCCTCTGTGACATTTGTGAAAGGTGATCTGCTTAAATCCTATTAAACAAAAAGTGAACATTGTGAAGTAGCTGATACAATTGTTACTGATATTCTTTATGAAATGGCTTTCATATTGTGAGCTTATTTGGCTTTTATGAAGTTTCCAGATTTCTGGAAGAACACAAAATGTTTAACCTCTTTGGGCATCTTTTAAATATGCAAGAACCATTTTTTTCTTTGCATATAACATAGACCATCTTAAATTTATCTACATTTGTCATGAATTTCAAAGCACTCATCATATTTTGCAGTATATTTCTGATGCTCTTAGCATCTACCTTGAAGTTAGAGGCTCAGAATATAATCATAATATTAGTATTGCGGTCTGGTAAATTTTACGTATAAACACATATAAAGCATTAATATTTTAATCATTCTTTTATAGTGTAATACTTTTATCAATCTTACTATAGTTTTAACTTAACTGTGTTTAAGTATTAGCAGAAATTTAGCTTATAATGAACAAATTCATTCAGATTTTTGCATAATAAAAATATTTGAATTTTTATCCTATATTTATTTATTCATTAATCCATCTAACATATATTACCAAACAAATTCTAAGTAATAAGTACTATTACAGCTGCAAAGAATACTAAGAAAAATATGGAAATTTTACATTTATCATATAGAGGTAGGACAAAACAAATGAACCAGAACTATATAGCACTGTGGCATATGTCTAGAGTCTGGATATCTTTAAAAGTATTTATATTTCATAAACCAAAATATAGAACTTGATACTTGTTTCTACTAAATTTGGTTTTATACACTCTGGCATCTTATTTTGGGGTTTTTAAAAAAGATTGTATTTATTTATTTTTATTTATTTTTTGAGAGAGAGAGAGAGAGGGAAAGGGAAAAAGAGAGGGAGAGAAACATCGACATGTGACAGAAATCATTGGTTCTCTCACAAGCCCCCAACTGGGGACCTGGCCCACAACCCAGGCATGTGCCCTGACTGAGAATCAAACAAGCAACACTTTGGTTCACAGGCTGGCACTCAATCTATTGAGCCATGCCAGCCAGGGCTATTTTAAGTAAATTTACCATTTTGTGTGTGGCTGCATTCATAGCCATCTTGAGCCACAGGTTAGACCCTCTTGCCTTGTAGTTTGCCTTTTTTTTTTTTTAACTTTTTGATCTACACTAACATCCAAACTGCTATCTCTGGGTCATGCATAATCAATCAAATGCAGTAAAAAGTTATTTGAAGTAATTTTCTATCACTAAGCTACCTTTTGGGAACTGTATAATTGGTCTGCTTCACTAGATAGTTAAATGCATGCAAATGTATTTAGTTTTCATGATCTTTTTCCAGGTCCCTTGAGTTCATACTACCAATTCTGTTTGCTTTTGTAGATAGGTTAATTTATATACTTTAGGCTTTTATCATATAATAATAGTGACAAGAAAAATAAATGTTCACCAAGGAATGAAAATAAATAGCTAGGTGACCAGTTTAAATGATAGTTAAGCACAGGACTTTACTGTTTGGGCCTGAAGATAGAACATATTTTGAATAATTCCTTTTTTTTCAAAGACACTCTGAGGGTTTGAATGTATTTTTTTCTGCTTAAGTATCAGTTAAAATATATTTGCATTCTCTCTGATCTTGGGGCTTTGATGTTTTGTGCAATGAACTGAAACACTGCATTATGAAATCTTTATACAGTTGACAGTAGGTCTCTAGGGAATCTATTCAATTAGTGTCATGTCCTGGCTCCCCATAGTATCAAAATTCACACAGTATTGCAGTTGTTTTAAATATAGTACATATTAAATCAGGAAAGGAACATAATGTTATTTCATTAAAAGAAAGAAGATGTGTTCCTGCATAATGAATATAAATGCAGTAGCCTAGAACCTGGCATTTGGTTGATTCTCAATGGTGTGTTGTCTGAATCAGCTAACCTATGATTATATAGCTATAATTTTAATTAGATATATCAAACCTACTTTGACTTTGACCCCTTCTGTCTGATGTTTCCTCAAGTGCAGCTAGGAAAAATCTCATTTCTTGGGGAAGAGATGCCATCAATTATATATTATAGATTGGGGTTTAGATTTGGGGCCATGTAGCATGGGACAGATTCTCCCCGTGAACAGGAATAGACTGACTATCCTGGGTGAGTGTCAAGCTCTATTTATGGAAGATGCAGAGAGTGAAGATTAGAAAAGTTGAGTCTATAATCAAGGTAAAATGATTAGCAAAGTGCTGTTTATGAGATTGAAATCTTAGCAAAAAAGGAAGTTATATAAACAGGCATAAAGTAGGGAACAGAAGCAAAGGAGGAGAAATCAAGGAAAATTCTGTTTTTCAATTTCCCTAAAACTCATTTTTACTGGTTGCCAATTGTGTGGTATGTGGTTGGAAAGCCTGATATAAAGGAACAGTTTCTATACATACAGTTTCCTTCTCACTGTGGAGCAATTGAGCTTGCCACCTGCTTGATGCAGGCTTCTTCTATAGTAATATGTAGAGCAGAAGATTGTTCCTTGCAATGACGTTGATGCTGAGATGGTTTAAGCATTTTCTGAGCTCTACCTTGGTCTGTCTTCTGAGTTCTATAGATCATTTGGTCTTTCCTTCTCATGACTGTCTCCTTCCAGGTCTCCCTATTTTTGCCTCACCAGTTAATACTTCTTTGCCTCAACTTCCATTTGTAGTATAACCTCTATTCCTGGTTGCATACTTGCCTTTTCTCCAGCCATGTCTTGGTCTCTGCTCTATGCATTCATTCTGACTTGGCATCATTTCGGTGGTCACGATTTATCTATAGCCTCCATGGGCTGTCTCCATATATGGCTCACTTCAGGCTCTTCCTTCATTTAAAGGACTGAGTGCCAAATGTGTTTTTATCCTACTATCTGCTTAGGAAGTAAATAGTTAAGCTGAGGAAATGAAATACATGGAAAAGAGAGTGACCCAATCAAACCTACTTGTAAAGTAGGTTTATATAATGACAGACCTTCTGGCAAATAAACTGATGACATTTGCTGGTGGGAAAGTTCTTATCTTGGAACTGCTTTTGGCAAGAATTGCCTGATTGTCTAAAATTGTCAATAGCAAAATAATGCGGAATCCATGGATTTATGGGACATGATTATGTGAATACTAAATGTTGAGATTTCATTATCGAAAATGTCTCCTCCTAGGTAATTGATATGGCAGTATATCTGTTTGGGAGATCTCATTTTAATCTGTGCCAGAATGCATCCTGATGTGAAAAGAAAAGGCCTGGACAATTATTTTGGAGTTCTTAGTCCTCTCTCTGCATTATCTTTGTCTCATGATTGTTACTTTGAAATTATTAGTAAATGTGGAAATGGATAAGCTCTGATTTATATGAGATTGATTATACAATCTAATTCTTTTTTCATTATTGCACCCATCCTATCTGCTTTTGCATTATTCATCTGTGACCACAGTTCTAGGGCTGAAGATGTATTTAAATCACCAAGGAATGGGATATTTCTATTATAAAGTTTCTGTCATGAAAAAACAAATAAATCACTATGAATATGTGAACTAACTTTTTTGAAACACTGAAAGTTAGATCATGGTTCTTATTTAAAGTTACTTATTTGTAGTATATAAGTTCTACGCTCTCCCTCATATATGCACCCAGAAAATTTGACTATTAAGTTAACATAGTTCCTAAAAAGCTACCTTTCCTTATTTTAGAAGTATAGGAAAGTTGTAAAACAAAATTAGTATCATATTTTGCCATGTGTAATGTTCTTTGTGTATAATGTTCATGCATGTTTTTGGCCATACCCTCAGAAAAAAAATCTTTCATTTATTTTTTTATTTATATTTAGAAACAAAACAAATTATTGCATTCCAAAAATATTATTTTGCACATGGATATCATTATTACTTTCTAGAGTTATATTTTTAATGTATAAGCATAAATAAAAAATTAAAAACATTTATATAGATATGGAACTAGTACTACTCATGTAAAATGTACATCCTTATTTTTCCCTCAAAAATGTGGGCAAAGACATGCACATTATATACGGCAAAATATGGAAAATGTTTTTTATGTAAATGCAATTGTACAGTGTAACAGATGGTAAACATTTAAATAGTTAATCTAAAAGAAAATAAATGGTTGTGACAGTTATTGAATATCTACTAAATACCAGGACCATGCTGGTGCTTGACACATGTCAATTAAATCTTATATGCCTTATAATTTATCAACTAACAACAATTGTAGATGAGGAAACAGATTTATAGAAATTCAGTGGTGTTCCTCAGATTATAGTCAGTAAGTGGCACAGGTCAAATTCAAAATCAGGACTATCTAATTCAATAGCCAATCTCTCACTGTTCTAGTATGCTGCCTTATATAACATGAATATAAGTGCACTTTATCATGGAGTTAACTCGGACAGGTCTTGTTCTGGATCCTATACCATTATTAGAACACTCAATGATAATTTTATAGTACCTGACAATTTTAGTTTAAATTCAAAACAAGTGTTTTACTTTTACTATTTTAAATACATATAGCTATACCATTTATCACTGACTCAACCATTGTCAAATTAGTTTCAGCAAAGCAACAGTATTCATTATATTAAATTTATGTTATTTTAATTTACGGATTATGTGTATTGAGTTTGTTTCATAATTCCATAAGAGCTATAAACATAAAGAGTTTAATGGAGTTTTATGTTTGGATACACAAGAAAATAATTTAAATCAATGCTAAAAGCCCAAGAAAATGTTATTTATTTATTTTTGGATAGTTGATAAACTGAAAGTATTTACAAACAGAGGTGGAAATTCCTTGTGTGTTGACATTGTGTTGGTCAAAGCTAGGTGGTTATGATTTGGAAGGGAATAGAGTGCTCAGGCCTTTTGATTCTTATGGAAAGTTATTTCTCAATGGAAATCAATAATTTTGCCATTAAAATATCTCCCCAAATTTGCACACATAGTTATTGGTGTGAGTTTCTTAAGGTCTTATTAGCTCTAGGGCCTCATTTGAAAAATGACCAGATAATGAAAAAAAAAATCCCTTAATACTTCTCTTAATAGCCCACCTTAAACTCTATCAAAATTTGTATGAAAAGAAAAAATAGTTTTTATAATCTTTAGATGAGAAATTAAGGCATTAAAAGTTTACCAAGATCAGGGCATTGTGGCATATGGTGAAGATGAATTACATGTGTGGGGGAAAAAAGAAGAAAGACAAATAGAGAAAAAAAGTATCTTAAAATTGTATTTGGAGATGGGAATAATACTAAAGAAATAAAATTAAGTCAATGGCTTTTATTAGTAAGAGTTTGCATTAAGCAGTCAGCTATTGATTGCATTCAACCTGAATTCAATATTTTTTCCAAGTCTGATTCTCTTTCACCTTAATGTATTTTTCACTTTTATTTTTTAATTTAATCTTTATTGTATTTTGTTTCCATTACCATTTACTCCCCTTATACGCTCCTTCTCTCAGCAATCACCACACTGTTGTCTTTGTCCGTGCGTGAGCCCTTTTTCCTCAATCCCTCCCCTTACTCTCCCCCGCCACTTCACTGTCATCCTGCTCTTCATGAGTCTGTTCTCATTGTCCTTGTTAGTTCAGTTTGTTCATTAGATTCCACATTTCTCTTAAAATGAATTAGTCTGAGGGAAGCTACGATGATTCAAAGTTTTATTATTTTAATATAAATTAAACTAATTAATGGCCAACTTAGTAGTAATACTTAAAAATTCTTGCATTTTAAAACTATGTGATATCACAATGTTTCAGAGAGGTGGTTCTGGGACTATGCTCACTTTAGAGATGGAGAAGTAGAGAAATAGAAAAGCCACATAATTTAAACAGGAAGTAGGACCAAATTCAAACATTGGCAACCTGACCCTCAAGTACATGTTCTGAGCCACTATATTGTATACAGCCTCCTGATGGCCTGGTAAATGATCTTTACCAGCCCACAATTTGGCTTTTTGAAAAACCTCTTTAGCAATCATTATGGATGGTTCAGGTTAAGATGTGAGATCTATAATGGTTGCTATTAAGGAGCATTGATTGTCTGATGCCTGTGTCATAGCCAACTCTTATTCAGCAGCTGAAGTTGGTCTGAGTGAAAATCCACTAGTGACCTATTTATAATACTGTTCTTAGCGCTGGACATAAATATTTTATGCTCCGTTGTAATGTTTTTACACTCAATGTGATGAGATATTTTATCTCTAACATATTCTAAATTAAAGTTAACTTATTTCATACTGAAAACATTTAACTAAATTAGATTATTTTCAAAACTTGCAGTTTTCAGATTAAAAATGTTAAGCAATGTTGATGATTTTATGCGTAAGATGAAGACTATTTAATGTGAGGCTGAGTGGGATAATTGGAAACATGCACACACAGAGACAGCTTTACCCTCATTGTTATTGTAGACTTACATTTTGACATGTTTGGAGGTTTGGCAGTGGTTTGTGTTGATATGTATTCATCCTTATGATTAGAAATAGACTATAACATTTACATATGAAAATATAATTATCTTGCATTTTTCTTACATGTATATTTTATTTTGATTTAGTTTATATTTATAATTGATTTTATCAAGTTCTACTTAAAAACAATTACCATGCTTCTTAACTTATACAAAAGGAGAAGCCTGATCATGAGTTAATTATGCTTTCAGTAGTGGATATTTCAAACCATTTTGTCATTATGACAGATATTCTGGTAGAGTCATCAAGTTAAGCTTCTTTCTATTGAATTTTAGAACTGTGGTAGGTAGCAAGATGTATCTTTTTCAATTGATTGAATAGCAGTAGATAGATTCACCCACACTCCTTCTGTTAAGCGTGATGATATAGCGAGAAGAAAACTTATAAAAAGCAGCATATGTAATGTCATGATCAGATTTTGAAAAAAAAAAATTAAGCCAGTGAAAAACTCAATGAAACCTAAAAATGTCCTCACATTTAATACATTTCCAAATGCAAGTACATTTCATTGCTTCATAAAAATGTCATCACGCCTGCTATGTTTTTACCATACCAATAACTGGCAAACATTTACTTCTAAGTAAACTCTATAGTTCCATCTGTAGCCAGTTATTTTTATATCAGCTGCTTGGTCGTTAAAAATTACTTAGCTGATCTTGAAACAGATTATATTTTTCATTCTGTTAAATAATATATTTAAGTTTCTCTAATGGTGAGTGATATTGATCATCTTTGCCTATGTCTACTGGCCATCTCTAAAATTCAACACCAAAAAAACAAAACAGCCCAAATAAAACATGGGCAAAAAACCTGGATAGACACTTCTCTAAAGAGGACATACAGCTGATCAACAGGCATATGAAAAGATGCTCAGCATCACTGACCATCACATAAGTGAAAATTAAAACCACAATGAGATACCACCTCACACCTGGCAGAATTGCTGTCATCAATAAATCAACAAACAACAAGTGCTGTTGAGGATGTGGAGAAAGGGGAACCCTTGTGCACTGTTGGTGGGAATGAAAATCAGAGCAGCCACTGGGGAAAATTTTAATTTTTTTATGGAGTTTCCTCAAAAAATTAAAAGTAAAACTGTCTTATGACCCAGCAATTCCATTTCTGGGAATATAACCAAAGAAACCCAAAACACTGATTGAAAAGAATACATTCACCCTATGTTCATTGTAGCATTATTTATAACAGTCAGGATTTGAATACAGTCCAAGTGCCCATCAATAGATGGTGGAAATTAAAAAAAAAAAAAAAAAAAAAAGTGGTGCATTTACAGTCAGTTACTACTTGGACGGAAAATAAAAAGAAAAAAAAAATGAAATCTTACCTTTTGTGGCAGCATGGATGGACCTGGAGAGTATTATGCTAAGTGAAATAAGGCAGTCAGAGAAAGATAAGTACCATATGATTTTACTCATATGTTTAATCTAATAAAAATAAACTAACAAAACATAAAAAGACATTGATACAGAGAACTGACTGATAGCTGTCAGAGGGGAGGTGTCTGGGGGGCTCAGTGAAAAAGGTGATTAAGTGGGGGAAAAAAAAACCCTCATAGACAGATAACAGCATGGTTATTACCAGAGGCAAAAGGAGTGGGGGAAGGTAGAAGAGGGTAAAGGCAGGGTGGTAAATGGTGATGGAAGGAGACTTGACTATATGATTTTATTAACCAGTGTCACCCCAATAAATTCAATAAAAATTTAAAAAATGACATCTAAATATTTTGACCAATGTCTGACATTGGATAAGCAATATAGAATGTTATGTGTTACTTTCCTTTCATAAATGTAAGCTTAATTCTTTGGAAGATTTTAAGATGAGGCCATATAGGTAATTTCCTAGATTTAAAATATTATATAACATACTAACACACATCATTTAAATGTTTTGGTCAAAGTTATAACCACACATTTATTCCAGATTTTAACAAAGTTATTTATGTGCGTTTTTAAAACACTGCTTCCTAGGAAAATATTAGAAGTTTTACTCCTTACAATACAATTAAACTCCTGTGAGTAAATTTCGAAGATCGTAATTGTATACAGCTACCTGTGTTACGTAGATATTATACTTTGTAGGGGTGTTTGCCTTGTGAACCTATGAAGTAACTTTGAAAATTTTGTGTAGTGAATACTTTTTAGAGGTCTACCTAAAAAGAATATCTTCAATATCTTTATATAGCATTTCCCTTTTTCTGGCAGCGATCTTCCCTCAACACAGATATGATCTGAAGTATGTGTATGTGTGACTGTTGGAATTTGCACGTTGTAATATTGCAGGGATTTGAAAACAACCGTGTGGAAACTTTGAGTACGGATGAACTGAAAGAACCCTGCTTTGGGCTAGTCAATATGCGCTATGGTCCAAGCAACCAAGACAAAGACTATATTTAAAGTTTGACTAATTCCCAAATTGTATGTATAATGGAAAATTACTACTAAACTTCATGTGAGAAAAAAAGCACCTCATTTTTTCAATTTTTTTGGAAACAGTTTATATCTTTCAGATTAAAATGGTAACCCTCAAAAGACTCCAGTCCCAGTACAATTTGATTAATACCTGCTAAAGTAAATCAAGCCATTAGAACGTACACAAAGATAAATTTAATGTGACATTGTAGTCTTCATCTTTATTTTTTTTTAAATAGTGATTTTGTAGTCATCAGACTTTACTAAAATAAGGTTAGGATGCCCTTATTTATTGCTAAGCTAGGCTATGCTTTTAAAGTAAATGACTCGTTTGCCATTTCAGATCATTTTAGGACTAGCTGGGCTTCAATAATAAATGCTAATAAACAAAAAAGCTATTACAGCTAAATTTATCTTTACCTTTTATCTTCCTAAATACATATCATGATGTATGAACATACAAGATTAAATTAAAAATGTACAGTACAGAATTTGTTGCTAATGGGTAGACTTATTTAGGCGCAGAAGTAGATGGATTCTAAAATTTAAAAAAAAAATCAATATGTAAGGAAAAAGACATATGAGCATACCAGACTCAGCTCTTTATCTTAATTTTATAGGGATCCATCACTTGGAATGGGACTTGTTGACTTTAAGAAAACATCTTATGAGTGGAAATTGAATATAAACTATAGTTTAATATGTTGCCAATAAATTAAGGAACCTCTCCAAAGGCCCCTAGGTAAGAGATAACCTAAAAAGCAATCAATAAGATATAAGCTAAATTGTAAACTCTAAAAATTGTCATCTGCTAAATAAATGAATTGGAAAAAAGCAGGGGAATGATGTAATTGAGGAGAAAGAATAGTGCCGAACTTACAGCATGGAACAGTTATCAATTGTTAAAAGTTGGGCCTGCAATTCAGAGGGGTCTAGATTGTGCAACTTTCTATCTGTGTGACGTTGACCAAGTTTCTAAACCTCTCTGAGTCTTGTTTGCCTCAGTTGTAAAATTGAGGTAATAAAATTCACCCCACTCTCTTCGTGTAAAACAGAAATGGAAAGTACTTAGATAAATCTTGGACAGTGTTTACTTAATAAATGAAGTTACTGCTATTGTTTTAAGATTTTATTTATTTACTTTTAGAGAGGGGGAAGGGCAGGAGAAAGAGAGGGAGAGAAGCACCAACATGCAAGAGATACACGGATCACGTGGATGGGTTGCCTCTTGCATGCCCCCAGCAAGGGACCTGGCCCACAACCTAGGCATGTGCCCTGACTGAGAACCAGTGACCTTTTGGTTCTCAGCAGGCACTCAATCCACTGAGCCACATGAGGCAGGGCTACTATTGTTGTTTTTATTATTATAACAAAGTAAAGCTGAACATTGAACACTATCCTATGACTATTATAATGCTCAATTATCCCTGATAATGGTTAAAGCTACAGTAATTTAAGTGATAAATTTTGCATTATCTTTGTCCATGGAGGTTGATAGCTCTTCAACAGCTTCTCCTTCACCTTACACTTTGACTCCCAGCGATACTGTTGCCATAGTCTCTTACATTGCTCTGTATCCTTTTTGATCTTCTTATGAGCTGTTCAGCCTCTGAAAGAGATGGCTGCTTAAAAATTCTTCAGTGGCTTCCCCTTACCAGGAAGGTAAAGGCAACACTCTTTATCACAGGGACAAGGCTCCCCAGTTTCACCTTGTGCTGTGGTACCTGCCCCTGGACCATGCGTGTTAGTTCCTCTGTCTGGAGCTCTCTTTTCTCCTCTCCCTTATTCTTCCCCCTCAGGACCACCACAGCTGGCTGTGTGTTTCATGCAACCATACATCTTTCAGATCTCTAACCTGTATATTCTGAAAATCGTTTAAAAGTTCATTTGTTCCATGGTATAACTTTTTTTGAGATGACATATTTGGTGAGATATAAAACTAGAAATTTCAAGTCTTCAAAGTCTAAATTGTATCTCTTTCCATCTCTTTTCATCTTTAGTCCATTACATTTTTGGCAAATTTAGTTCTTTGTATGTCTAATATTTCAAAATTACCTTCTATAACCAGTCCTCAAACACTGCCAAGGGCTTTAACAGTTTTTATTTCAAGGCTTTAACTTCTAGTTCCATACTCTTGATTGTCATTTATATTAGGACTAATTTAGAAACTTCTAGGACTAATTTAGAAACTTCTTAATCATTTCCTTCCCTACATCCCAAACTCCCTTCAGGACATACTATACAATGCATCTAAAATGATCTTTCTACCTTTAGGGTGTGATATTGTCTTTTGCTGATTTCAAACTTAAAGTTTACCTGAGATATACAAAATTAGCCTCTACGGGGTTTTAGGTTTCTCTGCAACTAGGTAGTTTTCCATATCTGTTCCCTACTCTCACCCAACTACACTGAAGAGCAGGCACTGAATCTTAGCCACTTTTGAACCAGCCCACCACCCACAAACACACAAACTGCCATCCAGCCCCTAGGAGAATGGAACTTACTGAATATTGCTAATGCTGAACTTCATAATCATATAGAGCTGGCACACAGAGCAAGTAGCTAATAGTCAAACTTTAAGGAGACATTGTAATGCATATTTAAAATTTTCTTTGCCTGTGTTAGTCTTTAGAAAAAAGATATCTATATTCTTCATTGTAATGTAAGCTATAAACCATTCTTTTCAAATTAGCAGACTAAAAAATGTAAATAACAACAAGAAGAAACAGAATCTGAAAGGGACCCATTCCTGCATCCTCTGTTTGGGAAAACATAGGGAATGAAGAGCCAGATCAGATGCCATTTTCGTGCAGTGGGTTAGGTCAAAATAAATGAATAATTTAAGGAAATATTTTTTTTGTGGTTTTAATGTCAGTAGCTAATTAAGATGTAGGCACCCTTCACCACTCTCCTCTGCTTACCTCTCTCACCTTCAGCAACAAGGTTCTACAACAAAGTGATTAGCCGCTGGACATTTCAGCATATTAATATGACATTCTAATCAAAATAAAGAGCACCATCGCTCTTAGGAGCTAATGATCAAAGGAAAGCCATGATTAGTTCAGTCATGTTAGAAAATTTCATCAGTCTCGTGCTGCCTACATGACTAATTGTCAGAAAACTGTAGTCCTTGAAAAAGAGGACAGCTTTTTACCAGTACATCAGAATTGAAAACCACCCTTTTAATAGGCACAAAACATAGAGATTTTAAAAAGTGAACAAGACTTGAGTCATGAGAAGGGATTCTTTAGCCAGTACTATATCATATGGCAGCAGCTTTAGATTCCAAGTCTCAGATAGGCTCAGGCACCCAACAGACTCATCCTCATTGTTTGAACCTTTTCTTCACACTAGAGAAAAAGGCAAAACTAGCCAATCACACCAATGTGCCTTTCAGAAGAAGTCATTTAGTTTACCACAACAGAAAATGAAAATAGTTCAAAATAATGAGGTTAATATCAGCAATTCTCAAACTATACTTTATAAAATGCATACTGTAATGCATACTTTATGTAACTATAAAGTTATAGTTGATTTTATGAAACTATAACTTTAGTAACTATTTAAAAATATAAAACCCTTATATTTTCTTTCTTTTAAAAAACATACCTATGTATGTACATACGTATATATTTATAGATGGGAAGAGAGGAAGAAAGAGCAGGAGGAAACATCAATGTGAGAAAGAAATATTGATCAGTTGCCTTTCATATGCATCCTAACCAGGAACTGAACCTGCAATCTAGGCATGTGCCCTGACCAGGAATTGAACCAGTGACCTATCACATTTTGGGACAGTGCCCGACCAAATGAGCCACACTGGTCATGGTGAAAGCCATATATTTTCTCTAAGAAATGAAAAATATTTACATGTACTACATAAAACTCATAATCTTACTGTGCTAACTGAATTATTAAAATTTGGAAACTTCTTCCATGTTTAGCATAAATTTGGCTTTCTAACATGGTGGACCTCTTTTGAAAACTCAGTGAAATTCAGAGTTCAGTACTCAATTTCTTACAAGTTCTTATTCATAAAAGCACACACGGTCATTATTACAAAAGACACTTTCTATAGTATATAAACTGTGAATGGCATAATTTTCACTGTGTAAAATCACAGAAAAAATGTAAAGAAAAATTACAGAAAAAATTAAAAAAAATAAAATATTACCATTTAAAAAGTAAATAAGCCCATTTTCAAAGCAGCTCTCATTTACTTCTAACTGGCTCAGGATCACAAATCACATTTTAAGGATTGATTTAGTCAAACTTCTAACAGCTGTGACCTGAGAAGTTGTCCTCACCTGGTTGCAGAATACTTCTAGGCAGTGATTCTGTAACTGAACAAACTGGGGCTCAGCCATGTGGTACCCTGACTTATGATGCAACAACTAATGTTGAAGGAAATAGATTTTTATTAACAGGGTTCCAACCTTGGGGGAGCTGAGAGCACATCTGCACAGAGCCCTCCTTTTCCAATCGAAGGTTGTGGGAAATACGCTCTGTCATTTTCAGGCCCCTCCACCCCCCACTCTGTACCTATTACAATTCCAGCAAGCACAGACAACACTCAGCTTATTTAACCTATCGTGGAGAATGGGAACTGTGACAGTACTATAAGTTGGCCACAAGTTCTTTGAAATGTTTCTCACTAATAAATAGGGTATATATTCCCTACTCATGGAAATCTTGGTGAACTTGTGACAATTCAGAAGTAGGTGACACCATGTGTCTTCTGGGGCTAGGTCAAAAAAGGGCTGTAGCTTCTCTACCTGATTCTCCTGGAATGCTTGTTCTTGGAGTGTATTGTCATGTGTGTGCCCTCTTGGGACCCAATGTCACATTATGGGAAGCACAGGTCATGTGGACAAAACACACATCAGTTCCCCAGTTGATAGTTGCAGTTTTGAGTGATTCCAACCGGGGTCTAAAACAAGTGAATGAAGTCACTAGATGATTCTGGCTACTTGGGTTTTCCAAGTTGAGATCCCAGATTTTGTGCGTAGAGACAAGCCTTCTTCTCTGTGTCCTGTTCATACTCCTGAACCACAGAACCCTGAGGATCATACAATGTTTGCTATTTTATGCCACTGAGATTAGTGTAGCTATTATGCAGTGATGAGCAACCAGAAAAAAAACCCAATAATTATCAAGATAATTCCATATGTTAAGTTAGAGGATTTAGAATTTTACATGTAGTTCATCTACTCTTCATCACAAACTAAGATACAGGTATTTTTAACATTGCTTATACATGAAAAAGTAGAGTTCAATGACATTAAGTAACTTCTGAGATTGCTAATTTTGCATAGTGGGGTTGAAATTGAAAACCAGGTTTGCCCATGTTTGAAGCCCATTTTTCTAAATTATTGATTTTTCCAATCATGTTTATGAAAGCTGAAAAAAGACATTCTCTTTAATGGTTATTTTAATGTTTCTCAAGCGCAATATCCTAGACACTGTCAAATGTGATTTAAATGAACCTTCCATCATTTCAGTCAAAAAATAGTGTTGCATAACATATTCTAGAGGGAAGGGGAGTTGCTAAGTTAACATTTTAATTAGTCTGATGTCTGACTCTTGGTAGATGCTTAAGACATGTTTATTGGGTCCTTGCTGATGTGGCTTAGTGAGTTGAGTGTCATCCTGCACATGGAAAGGTCACTAGTTCAATTCCTGGTCAGGGCACAGACCTGGGTTGTGTGTCAGTTCCCTGTCTGGGTGTGTAAGACAGGCAACTGATCTGCTTCTCTCCCTCTCTTTCTCTCCCTCCCTTCCTCTGTCTATAAAAATAAATTAATTAAAACAATTTAAAACATTTGATAAAAGGATAAATGAATGAATGAATAAATTAACCAGCTCATAAAAACTTAGTAAGGGAATTCATTCAGCAACTTTCTGAGATTGATTGATAACTTCATAAAAAAATGCAATAATCTTTCAGCATCATACTTGCTTATTTTCTATTCTATTTATTGTAAAATACGAGGGATAGATATTTAATCTTTTTATTATGTCAAAGCAGTAGAGTTCCTTAATAAGGTCTCTTACTAATGTTATATTATTAAAATATTGCTATTTAAAATTTTTATTTATTTCTAGAGAGAAGGGGAGGGAAGGGTGATGTGGACCCTGGCTCACAGGGTCCGTGACACTATGGATGAGATGAGACAAATTCACATGGACTACTGAGTCCTATGGAGGAAAAGGGATGGTGCCGCCACTCTCTCAAGGAGAGTGCGCTCCTATCCTTGCCTTGACAGGCTTTTATTGGGTTCAATTTGCACAGGAATAAAGCTCATCGATCATTGTCAGGCAGAAATGATTAAACAATAGATAACATTCAAAGGACTCTGAGGGCTTATTCTCAATCAGGGTCAGATAGTTAAAGGGCCATAAAACTTTGAGGAAATAACTCATTTCAGGCTTGGGCCCTTATTATTTAAATTGAGGGTATTAGCAAAGTAGGCTTTACAGAATTTTATGCATTCTTCCTTAGGCCTGATCACCCTGGGGAACCTGCCCTTTCCAGCACAGGGCAGCACCCACCTCCAGCATTGTTTTAGGCTTAGGTCAAGCAAGGGAAGTAAGGCAGCCAAGATATTAGGAGACTTCTAGCAGATAGAATGAGGACTTAGGCTATGTCAAAGCTGAGGGGTGAGGGCCCATCACCACCTTTTTCTATAGCCCCCCAAGTCCTTCCCTGGGGGGGCCCCATGATCATGCCTGTCTTAGGTCATCCCTCCCTTGAGGAATCTTACATGTCATTAGCTAACCTATCCAAGCATTGGGGGCCAGGCAGGGTGAAGTAAAAGGAGCAGAGGCAGCACCCCTGCCAGGGAGATAAGCTTTGTCTCCTTAGTGGCTTATGGTCTGAAGGTCACTCACTCAGCCTTAGCCGTGGGGGGTGGGAGTTACAGCTCCTGAAATCAGGCAGGGTGGTTCTCAACAGAAGGAGAAAGAGAAGGGGAGAGAAATACCAATGTGTGGTTGCCTCTTGTGTCCCCCTACTGGGGGCACAACTTGACTTGAAACCCAGGCATGTGCCCTGCCTGGGAATCAAACCAGTGACCCTTTGGTTCTCAGGAAATATTGCCATTTTTAAAGAAACAGTATTAATGTACTGATTTTAGCCTTTTAAAATTGATGTTTCTCTCTATGGTAGTAAAAAGCAGGTAATAAAAGTGTGATCCAATACAACCTGTTTGATACAAAGTTATGGGCAAAACAATTATTTTTAAAATATCTGGTCTACGATGGGAAAGTCTTGAAAGATAAAATGTTGTTACTGAAATGTGCAGTTAACAGATATTTATGAAAACCTTTTGCTAATTACAAGTATTTTTTGCAAATATAGTTCATCAAGCAAATAAACAAAGAATAACACATTAATTAGGTAGCTATGGGAATTTTTTAAGTGTTTCAGGTTTCACTTTTTTCTCTGAAAATTGTCTACAAAATTCTTGATGCCTTATGATATTATGTGGCAATGTACCTTCAAATATTTACCAAGAATCTATTATGTGGTCAGCATCAGACATATAATGATATGCAAAACAGAAACAACGCCTATGATCCTGTTGGTTATGGTCTGACTGAGGACTAAGATTAATGTACCGTATTTTTTGGACTATAAAACACACTTTTGATTACAGGTCAGTTCTCAATCCACTGAGCCACATCAGCTAGAACTGGAGAGCGTTATGCTATGTGAAACAAGCCAGGCGGTGAAAGACAAATACCATATGATCTCACCTTTAACAGGAATCTAATCAACAAAACAAACAAACAAGCATAATATAACCAAAGGCACCGAAATTGAGAACAGGCTGACAGTCACCAGAGAGGAGAGGGGAGGGAATTTCAGGGGAAAAGGGGAAGGGTTTAGAGCAACAAGTATAAAGGGCACATGGACAAAAACTATGGGGGGTGGAAATGGGAGGGAGGTGGGGAGGGCTGGTATGGTGGGCTAGGATGGAAGTGAAAGACAGAAAACTGTACAAGAACAACAATTAAAATAAAATTAAAAAATAAAAATAAAAGCAACAACTCTAAAAACTAAATAATTTAAAAAAATAAAAATCTATATCAATTTTAAAAAAGACACTTTTTTCCTACCAAATTTGGGAGGAAAATGGGGGTGCATTTTATAGTATGAATGTGGCTTACTTGGCTCACTGTGAGGGGGTAGCCTATGTTATTTATGTTATTAAATATTTTACCACATTTTTTGCTTCAAAATTTTTTTCCTAATTTTCTCCTCTAAAACTTAGGTGCATCTTATGGTCTGGTGCGTCTTACAGCCTGAAAAATTTGGTAAATCAGTCACTCAAACTAAGCTTTGAACAAAGCTTAGCAGGAAGGTACACACTGCACTGAGATTGTTATTTAATAAGAGTATAGTACTCATTAAGTGAGATCAGAGAATGCTTAATAACAAACCTGTGTACCTAATTAAACAATTGTTCCATTTGCCAGGGTGTAGGTTAACTCCACCAACTAGACTTGAAGCATTACAATGTGAATTCAAATGAAGTTAAAAACCTGTTCTTCCAAGTCCTTCTTTCCCTATTCTCATCTCCTATGTGGGAATCTGTCTTTTCTCAAGTTGATTTAAAGGGGTATGAATATTCTTTAATAGAAATCTTACTCTACTATCCCACCACCATATCCTGCTCACTGTAGTAGTGTATCCCAACTGCCAACAAGACAAACCTATGAAAAGTCACACTCACCAGATGAAAACACCTTTAGGACATCAGCTGTGCAGGCCTGGCTGTTAATTTGCACTGGTGGGTTCTTTTTTCTTACAGTCTCTACCTGATAATAAAGATCAATGCTATGTGTCTTTTTTTACAGTCCCCTGTCTCTTGGTTCCTTATCTCTTATGGGGGACTGAAGTCTGAAAACAAGGAGCAACCATCTATCTGTACTCATGTTTTTTTGTGTCTGATCCCATATCAGTTTAGAACATTTCCCCCAATGAAGCTACAATATCTTCAGAACCCATAGCTCAGCTAAAACAATTTTTGATTGTTTTACCTTTTTGATTTACCTTTAATAGCTACATTTTCAGAGTAAGTATCTGCAATCAGAATACTCCAATTTCTTCCAAATTAATAGGTCATAAAAGAATTAATTTCTGAACTTTTTATAAAACAAGGAGCACTATTCCTTTAAGTTGAATTTGGGCCCATCTCTTGTTAATCTGTGATTATTTATATATGACTTTCCTCTACAGAGTTGTTTCCTCTCTAGACTCGACTCATTACGATTCAAAGAATCTCAGTGCTATGTTGAGTCAGGGCACCCTTTGTCATTTACTTGCTATTTTGTTAAGGAAGAGACACTGATAGACCTGTTAAGAGTTGTGTTTCATGTAGCAACATGTTAATTTACAAAATAAAATTCTGAACTGCAGACTTTTAAGTTATCGTGTATATATACAATCTTTATATATGGGAGAGATGGGAGAAATGGGAATCAAGGAAGTTAGGTAAAATCATTCATTCTTTGCATACTTTTATTAATCACTCTAGATGGAAAAATTCATAAGGGACTTATAATACAGTTGATGGGTAAACAGATATATTTAAAAAAATTGCACACTATTACAGGTCCTACAAAACATGCCTGCAGAGGTTATTGTGAGATCACCAAGGAGAGTTAATAATTCTACTTGGGATCAAGGCTTCTGAGCCATGATAAACTACTGAGATGATGTTTTTAAATAAAACATGATTTTAATAGATGAATGAATCATTTTCAAATTATCATCAGTTGTGTTTTTCAATATTAAAATAAACACTAAACATTAAAATAAACACTTAATCCCTTACTGCATTCCTCCTGCTCCCCTCACACATCAGCATGCCCTCCAAACACTAACGTTTTCTGCCCTATAAAATGAAGCTCATGAAGATATTCTGGAATCCAATTAAAGTGACATTTGTTTAATAAATTCATTTGATATTCATACACTAACTTTTCTCTGTTAAAAGTGAATATTCAGAGCCACTATGATTTAACTAAAAAGTAACAGTAACATTTTTCTCCCAATTTATTCTTGGTTAATGTCTAAAAAAAAAGTTATTTTTTCCTCAATTTCAATAAAGACAGTTTATCTTACTTTCTGTCAATGTCTTTTCATAAAGTATAAAAGACAGATTACTAATGATTTTCTGTTGTGGTGCGTAATTTTGAAAAATGACACTCAATTTTCTCAGTAATCATGGTTTTAAAAATAATTTTTCCCACATAAGCATGGCACTCATGATTTCCACAAATTGCTAGAGCAGCCATCAGAAAAATAAAGTCTCGATGTTAATGCCTATGAAACCAGTTTGAGTTGGAAGAGATGGGCCTTTCAGGGCCACACCCCATGACTGCGCCTGTAACTATACATATTATTGTTCAGCGTTTTTGCCCTGGTACAGTTGTTTCTGGAAAACAAAGAATGTTCCTTCCTCCACTGGTATGTATATTTATGTATTTTTTGTTTTAAAAGATACCTTACTTATTTTTAGCTATATTTTTTTATTGCTGTTCCAGCACAGTTGTCTCCATTTCCCCCACCACTACCATTCCCCCATCTCCATTATGTTTAGTGAAAAGGGAATTCAATACCACAGCTGAGCTCCCAGCACTAACTAATTTAAACTCTTTGAATTCACGTGAAATCTATTTCTCAGGCACACACTCCTGCCAGTAAGATGTTTGGATTAGAAGAGATTGTGGTGTCACTTGCTTTACATTCATCAAACAAGAATGTTCTCTCCATCTAGGTTTTGAGGCAGATAAGCCATCAGTGAACTCATTTTTTTCTTATTCTCATGATGAATCTTCTTATTCTACAAGAAGCCTCACTGCCTTTTCCTCCCATTTGACCTTGGCTGGGCGTCATAGACTAGGTGGTCAAGTAAGTTACAGCAATTGTAACCCTCAAAGGCGTAAAGCATCTTAGCCTTAGAAGGCTGTCTCCTTCTGTGTAAATTGTGGGCACAAATGAAAATACCCTCTTAATGATCGTACCATAATTCTACATGTTTTACATGTGTGCTTGCTTATTCAGGGAACTTATTAAAGGCTTCTTTGTGGCCCAACATAAGGGTAATTTTTATAATTATACTATCTGTACTTAAAAAAGATACAGGTCCTATAAGGTACAGGGCTTAGTATAGAGCTATTTGATTTTGCTTACTGATGTCATCATTTAGGGGTCCTCTCTTAGTTTTACCTGTCAGTGAGTTAGGCCAAGTCTGTCCAAACCATCACGTTTCTTTATCTCTGCTTGTGTTTTCGAATGTTTCCTTTATGTATTTCAATGCTGTCTTATTTGGAACATAAAAATTATGTTTTATGGATTTTATCTCTCAATACTATCATTTCAACCCCTATTTCTTCCATTATGTATTTCCCAGGTTATATCTTTACCTATCATTTTAGATTTTGCTTTTGTTACCCTTATTGGTTTTACAGGGTATAGTCATTTTGGGTGATTGATATTTTTATAACACATATTAATGATATCTCTTTTTACAAGTAAGTTCTTTCCATTTTTTTGTTATAATTAATTTTGTCAAATTTATGGCATGACATTTTCTTTTTTTTAAGATTTTATTTATTTTTAGAGAGAAGGGAAGGGAGGTGAAGGAGGACAGAAATATCAATGTGTGGTTGCCTCTGAAGGGCCCCCACTGGGGACCTGTCCTGCAACCCAGGCATGTGCCCTGACTGAGAATCAAACTAGTGACCCTTTGGTTTGCGGGACCATGCTCAATCCATGGAGCTACACCAGCCAGGGAACTTTTTCTATTTTTAATGCTTGCTTTCCGTTTTGATTTTATGCTATTGTTGTATTGCTATGCAATATTTTTGTCATTTCCACATAATTTAAGAGGAAATAAGATTTAAAAATAATTTTGATTAAATATATACTTTAATTGTATATTTGAACATTTATGTCTCAAATTTTAACATAGAATTAAACAATATTTTGTAAAATAAGGAGCACTTTCATACCACATATACCTCTTTTTGCTCATTCCTTGGGGGTAAACATATTGAAATCTTAACCATAGATTATTGACATGTTAAACTACATCCTGTTTTATTTCTCTAAGTGCACTATTTTTTAAGACAATATTATTTACTAAATAATGTTAATATCAATACTTTTACCCTAACACATTTATTAGTTCTTCATTTTGGTTTGTGTTTCATCCTCAAGTGGACTTTAGAAGTGAAAGGCTATGTGGTTGATTTATTTTCTGATTTTTATTCTGATAGACCAGTGGTTTTCTATGATCTGGGAATACATAAAGGACAATGGCATTAGGCATACAATATTTTGTTCTTAGATTAAAACTTTTCACTTGTCTTGGCAATAAGAATACTAAGATGGAACCTAAGAAGCAATTACTGTGAAAATTCTAGTAAATATATGTCAAGGTTAAAGAAACAATTTTTAAAAGCAATGAAAACATCTAGGAGAAGAATGAGGTGGCAAGGAAAGTTTTCAGTATCCAATTTTTGTTCTCGCATTTGTCCAGGTTGATTGTATTTGGTCACTATTTTGGGAGTTTATATGAGGTTATTATCTTTCCTTTTTTCTGATTAAGCTTGTTTTCTTGATTTGGTTAAGACTTTAGTTCACTTTAGTGCTACTCAGAGAAAGATGCTCTATACATAAGAAATATCACCATTCACTTCAAGAATTCTTCTCCCCCATTTAGTAGTTGGTGGCTTGCTACAAGTACAATAAAATAATTAAAAAGGTAATTTATCTCAGACAGATATCTGTCTGTAATACTATTTAAAAAATAGATCTTCAAGGGACTAAAATTCAGCTTGACTGAGTTCTTAGACTTTGTCGATGGGCAAACAGGTCTAGATTTATTATCTAAATGTTTTATGGCAACTACAGGAGTATGTTAAGGTTTTTTTCTACTATCACCCAGAACTTTATCTACCATTCTGTTGTTTCTCAAATGTTGTATTTGTCAGCTATTATGGCTGGTAGAAAAAAACATACAACAATTCTGATTTAATTATGACAAATATAAGTAAAGTATATTGATTATACTGAATTCTGATATTCTGCATTGATGTCTTTCATGGATGAAGAACTTGCCTTCCCAGCTCCTGAGAGTGGTGTAGACAGAAAACCCTCAGTTGTCAGCCTTCCTCTAGAATTTCCTTTTTTACAGAGAGCTGCTACCTCACCCACAGTTGTTTTTCACAGAACATTTTTCATCTAATGACTGATTAATGTGTAGGGTATAAAGGCCCACTCCTCTCGTTCCAGTTTGAACACCTCTGAAAGTCATTTCAGCTCCCGAAGTTCCTGTAAATTTGGTTGGGAGTTTTGTTGAGATTTCATTATTCCTCATCTTCTCCCTCTGTCCAATATTATTTCTTTTGTTTTTTTTTTTTTCCTTTTACAGATTTTAATCTCAAGGACACTTCCTAATAATCTTCTCATATCCTCTTCTTCATTTCAGATTCCTAGGTAACCCAATCAAACCTGGAATATGGATTTAAAAAGAGTTTTCTTTTGTACTAATATAATTGGATTTTTTTCTTACATAGCCTAAATCTATTTTCAGCTTTAGCCTAAGAGTATAGAAGAACATGCCTGCAATTTCCCAAGGCTTTTTTGATTTTACCTTTGTGATGCTCATTGTCTAGGCAATAAGCATTTGTTGTTCCAGATTCTGGGCCAAGTGCTGGTGATTAAGTGTTGACGACAAAGGGATAGAGCCCTGACATATTGAAATATTATTAAAAAGGCTCTCCTAAGTGAAAAACCAGGAATCACACAAATGGGCAAGTTATTTACATGTCAAAATAAGTATAGTGAAGAATAGGCAGTTAAAGATGGAGCGAAATAAGGTAGGACCAAGAAAGGCTACTTGGAGGATATACCATGTAAGCTGAGGGTGAAAGATGAAAAGATGACAAGAGAATTCCAGGGAATGAGAAAAGTACATGCCAAGGTTCCATGATGGGAGGATATTTCTGGATGGGTAACTGGAGGAAAATAAAGCAGGAAGGAGGCATGCCATGAGGTTGTGGGCATGGCGAGGGATAGGGGCTCTGCTGTAAGGTGTGGGTTTTCTTCCACAAGCATCAGGAAACTTCTGAAATGTTTAACCAAAACAGTGACATCATGTCCTTACCCTCCCATTTTTTTTTTTAAACGATTACTCTTTTTGCCATCTAGAGAATAGATGGTGGAGGAGAAAAAGGGGAAATATGCAGATACATTACAGACCCATTGGAATATTGAGTTTAGAAGTTGATGGTGGTTTGAACTAGAGTGCTTACTAAGGAAATAGAATTGAATCGATGCATTAGATACACTTTTTCTAATTTGAAATGGTAGGGCCACAGATTGAATATGTATAAGACGGTTGTGAAGGAGGAGATTGCAACAAGTACACTTAAAGTTTGGGGCTGAGAATCTGCGTGCCTGGTGGGACCATAGTGGGGCAGCAGGGGGGTTTCTGAATTCTCTGGGAAAGTTAGGGAGGTTCTGCGCTGCATCCCACGTGAAGGGACTGATAGTAGCAAGGAGGACAGTTCTACTGTATGACATGAAGTGGAGAAGCATAAACACGATTTTATTAAATAGCTTCACAGAGTTCAATAGAACATAAAATAGTACCTAGTCTAATCTTTGCACTATAGAGATAAGCAAACTGAGGCTCAGAAACTATAGACCCCTGTCAAAATCATCTAGCAAGCCAAAGAATGTTTCCATTAGGTAATACCTAGTGTATTAAAGTAATTCTAATTACTTTAGCCCTGGCTGGTGTAGCTCAGTGGATTGAGCGCGGGCCTGCGAACCAGAGGATCGAGGTTTGATTCCCAGTCAGGGCACATGCCTGGGTTGCAGGCCAGTTCCCAGCAGGGGACAAACGAGAGGCAACCGTACATTGATATTTCTCTCTCTCTCCCTCTCTCCTACCCTTCCCCTCTAAAAATAAATAAATAATCTAAAAAAATAAAAGTAAATAAAATATTTTAAAAAAATAAAGTAATTCTAATTACTTTAGCCATTTTATTTAATCCTTGATCTTATAGTTTAAAATAATATTTTATTTACATTTGTTTCTATTTTTGCTTTTCATTATTATAATTTTACATAAAACTTAATTAAGATTCTAATGAAGTTGAGGTACTAAAAGTGAAAATAAGATAACACATTCCAAACAAAAATATGTAGAAATAAATCTTTATGGATAAAATGATTGTAATTAATAGTTCAAAATTTTAAAATATTTATAAATAATCATGTTTGAAAAATATACATTTTATTTATATACACAGCTAGAGTTCTAGTAAATGTGTACATATCATGGAAGTATTTTTCAAATAAAATAAAATGTTAGAGTGTTATGTGAAAAAAGCCCTTTGCCTGAAATAAAAAGATTGATCTTCTTGTGAAGGATTGCCTCAGCCACTTTGATAGGAGTAGGTGAGAAAGAAATTAAATACACGTCAACATGATCAGCAAATGTGTGCTTACAAACATCTACAGTTGAAAACAGAATTGTATTACCACCTTTGTAAGGCTTACATACTTCCCTCCATATTTATGCAGCTTTGTCTGTCATCTAGAGACAGACTATGGGAATTTTAAAAATAGCTGATAGTCTAGAAACACCACAGGAGCACTTTACTGAATACATAATAGAACATTTCCATCCTCTCTAAAAGCCTTTTGAAATATGTCCAGTTACCAGTATGGCTAGCTGACTATTCTTCCCATGTTCAAGTTCTTCTGTTTCTTCAGGGTGAAAGTTGTTTTATGGTCTGAGGATGACACAGTGCTAGTTTTTGGCCTGATTTTCACTTTTTTTTATTCTTTATGTATTGAAATTTTTTCAGTTGTTGTATATGCAAATGTACAATGTATAACTATATAAATTGCCATTTATGTCACATGGAAATTTAAATACAATTTAAATTTATCTGGCATTTATTTTTTAATTTCTAAGGTTCCTAAATTATTTTTATATAATTTTTAAGTATATCTCAAAACATTCATTCAAATGATGCTAATTATTTCCTGTAATACTCCAAAGTGGTGTTAAAAAGCTGGAGATATAAAAGGAATTCACAGATAAAATGAGGCCTTTGGATTGGAGACTGTGTTTCCACTATGGACTAGAAATATACTGAGATGATTAAAAAGAAATAATACATGTTATAGAGGGGAAAAAAATTCTGCTGTTGCTCAGCTAGCTAGGTGACCTCAGGCAAGGCCTGTCCTGTGTTCAGATCTTATCACCTTCATCTCTAACAAGACTGCTTTGACAAATCTCATCTTTTAGGTCTTTTAAGGCCTTTCTACTTTTTAAGATTCCATGTGCTCTAGGTGGTAAATAGCAGTGTCTTTATTTAAAGATTGAATCTCATATGAAAATATTAACTAACAACATGGACTTCTGCTGCTCTGAGCATATTTAGTGTTTTTTTTTCAGTCTCCTTGGGGGGTTTTCTACAGTTTCCTCAGAAAGGGCATGTAATAACCAGGAATACTGGAATAGCAACACAAGGGTGCTGTGGGAAAAATACAGCAAGGCTAGAGAATACTTCTCTCCAACAAAAAGACCAAGGCCACCACTGTACCCTATTAGAAGCCAGTCTTCCCTTTAGAATGTCTGGCTGCTCAGAAGCAACTCTCGCCGCTGGGTTTGAAGTTAATGCTTTTCATGTGCACCTTCCTATAGGAAAAGAGAGATGCTGGGAGAGATCCAGTCTAGAGGTGAAAATATCTGCTAGACTTCCCTACACTGTAAGTCTTTACATATCTCTGAGCCTAATGAGGTGATTTATTGACCCGTAATGCACAGTATATAATACGACACTACTTTTTGATCATATTGCAGGATGGGACTAAATACTAAACACCAAGTAGAATTCCCATGATTCTTACCACTGTCCTTCATGTAGCATACCTGTGCCCATCTTTTCCCCTTGTATAACAATTCTTATTCTTAGTTTTTAGGCTGTTTACAGAATTATTTTTTCATTTAATAGTCCCATTCCACTTGAGAAATGCAAGATAGAAATTCTAAGTAGAAATATGCTACATGTTGCATTGATTTTTGCTACATGGTTTGCGGTAAGATTTTTTTAAAAACTGACTCATTTTAGTACTTGAATATTTTTGGAACTACTTCATTATAATTTCTCTTGGATAATATTTGGATATTACTATTATTAATCTATAATACACTGGGTTCTAAAAATTATTGGGGAGGCTCAAAAAGTCAATCATGTATAAATAAATTTAGTGGACTAGAAAGGAAACCACAGAAAATGGGAGGTGGAAGCAAATAAATTAACCATATGTTAAACAGAGCATGGGCTTTGTAGTGAGGCAGGCATAGTTTAAAAATCTTGTCTGTGATTTATTTACTAGATTTGTGACTTTGATAATGGTAGTTAAAATTTCTGAATGTTAGTTTAGTAGATGCTATAATGGCCACTTCATAGAATTACAACAGGTAGTTTATAGAAGACTTCACTTAGTATCTGGAAGAATAAGATCATAGGATTTATAAGATTACTAAATGTTAGTTACATTTTTGTTAATATTATGATCATTATTATCATAATTATGGTGCATCCTTTCATTGATAATGCTATGTGGACATAAAGGAAATGATAAAATGGTGTTTCTCAAGCTTAAATGTATCTATAAATCACCTGGGCCTTGTCAAAATGCAAATCCTAATTCAGTGGGTGTGGTTTCTGAAAAGCTCCAGGGGACATTGGTGCTGTTGCGCCACACACAGACCACATCTGTCTATCTATCTATCTATCTATCTATCTATCTATCTATCTATCATGATTTCATCAGAAGTGGAAATATGTCAAGTTATCAAATAATACAGAATAATAGATTTAAATACTAATCCCTATGTCTTCACAGCACTGATGGTATGATTTGAATTATAAATCAGCAAATAAAACAATTGAAATACTTTTCCTATGTTTAGTTGTGCAACCAACATTGGGTTACTGCTATTGGGTTACTTATTGTAGGAGGAAGAAAAATTACTTCGACATAGGTCCTTAAAAATCTTCGACAAAAAATTACTTCGACATAGGTCCTTAAAAAACCCACTACAAACTTATTTTTATAGAAATTAAAAATTACATGAATAACCATAATTCAAGGTAGAAACTTAAAAGTAGAAACTGAAAAGTTCAATAAAATATCTAGTCAAAGAGCTAGAGGAGTTCAGAGTAAATAGGGATGATCCCACAACAATATCTACATGTAACATCAATTTTGCTGGTTTTTCTAGGCAGCTGTCAGCCAAATGTCAAAGTAAACTATGAGCCTTCCTTATATCTTGATTTTTGTTGCAATATCATAGTATTTCTGGGAGTTTTTGGTTTCTTTATATAATAATAATAAATAGTGCATACTACGCATCATGAACTATTGTATGTGCTTTATATACATTAATTAATCCTCATAAAGAGCTATGAAATAATTAGCATTATTTTTCTCATTTTAGAGATGAGGAAACTGATAATCAGAGTTATTAAATTAACTCACTTTTGAAATATCAGCCCCTACCAGGCCTGTTTACCCCCTCCAAAACTGTCATAACTCCTACCAGCCTGTCTTCCTTGAAGTCCGCTCCTGCTGTGATTTCATTCTCACCAACAAACGTCATCTCTCAGTTCCTTTCTTCAAGTGATGTCTATTCTGCAAGATGGTTCTTTCTTGTGCATAGTAGATCCTCCAACATATTTGTTACTTTATGTAACAAATGTAAACACATGTAACTAATATAAATGCATGCTAAGTTTTAGTGAATAATACAATAGCCTAAAGGTTAATCTGCTTCTTTGCCAAACATACTTGCCTTTCCTAGCAATCCTCTGCCACATTCAAAGGCCTGACTCCAGGGGTAAACATTGCAGCCTATGAGAGAGGCAGATGGGAAGCCATCTATGGACCTATGGACACAGCCATGTTATGTCCTAGTGACCACAAATTTTTGTAACATTAAGGTGTGCTTTCTTTCTCGTACATCTTGATAACACAATAAATTTTATTTTCTGAGAAGTAAATGCGTACCTCTTTTATTAAAAACCAGTGTAGAAAACTTTATGGATTAGATGCAGTAGAGATCCTTCTCTAAGTTATTTGTGCCTTTATTTTTACATTATTAAGCCTATGGGCAATGGACAGAGTTATGAATTATGAGCTTTTTCAAATCCATTCACAATAGACAGGTTGTTTTATTCCTTCTTTGGAAACTTTTTGATACTTATGGAATCTTTCTTCAAACTGCTTACTAGTTTTTACTGCCTTCCCTAACTCCATTTCATGAACACCTATACGCAAAATTATAATATTTTTAGTTTTTGGAGAAAATTTTGATCATGAAAATGATTAGATGTGAGCTGCCTCAGCTCTCCAAGGGTCTAGCTCTCAGTCTCTTCTTTGAGATGCTGTGATAGCTCCTTGGATAATCTTCCGAACATCTTTCCTCTCATTTCTTCTCTCTCTCTATTCTTGACATAAAAGTAAACTCTTGCAAACTCAAACGCAATCAAATATGGATGCATATGTTACCATGTGATGGTTACCACTCAAAGTAGATGAGGCATGTTATCGCTGTAAACTAAAGGCCAGAATGCACTAGAAAAACTAGCTAGAGCATGAAGATGCCTCATGTGCAGCAACCTTCACTGGACAGTTGTTCAGTACAAAACAGTTTCACCAGAAAAATCCATTGGACTCAACTAAAAATTAAGATCACTGTACAGAAAAACAGAATAAAGTGCCAAGATTAACACTATTCAAGGTGTTGAAAGGTTTGTGGCCTTGCAATTAAGGAAGCTAAAAGGTCCGAAACCACAAAGATGCGTGTGTGCTGCCCTTTGCACAGTTTCTAATTTTTCTCTTTATTATGTGATGAGATGTACTATTTCAAAGGAGAGACCCTTTTGAATGTTACTTTTAGTGTTTGCAGGCCGACAGCTCTTTCACTTTCATGTTATGGCCTTGGCCACAGAGTTTAGATAGACTTTTCATTTATTCAGCAAGAATGTATAAATCTATTATTTGTTCATTTTTCTCCATTACTGCATTGTAAACTCCATGATAGCAAGAACAATATTAAATTTGAACATCATTGTATACTTCACATCTTGCACAGGGTTTAGAAAAAATTAGCATGGGCTCATATTTTTCAGATAAATGAAGAATGAATAAATCAAGTTTAACCTAATGCTTGGCTCCCAACACTTATATTGATAATGTATAAAAAACATAAAGTCTGTGGACAAATACCCTCTCCTTTAGAAGCTGATTATCAGCTGGAATGGATAGAATATATGCACATAAAATTTTAAGGAAAAATAATTAGGCCTTTGTAAGTATATGAAAACAGTATGAATTTTTTGCCTATGTATTGAACATATTTTATAGAAACTTCTATTATTTATCCAATGCTAATTGATATGAGAGTTTATATGTGGACAGAACTATAAAAAACAGGGTAAACATTGCAAAGAAGGAACAAATAGAATAAGAAGGACACATGGACAATAACAAGGGGAGTAGAACAGGGGAGGCAGGTCAAGAGGGCTGGGGTGGTGGGAAGGGTTGGGGGGAAAGGCAGAAAACTGTACTTGAACAACAATGAAAAATGTTAAACATTATTTTATTGAACTTTAAGTTGTGTAAACTGTAAAAAATAAACACTAATTGGCAACAAAATTGTGAACATGGAGAAAACAACACAAAATATTGGAGAAATATAAAATACATAAGATTTTTATAAATTTGAATATGAGTAATAAATAGAATTTACAAAATAAAAAAAGTTCTAAGAAAAATTTTTTTGTTGGCTGGGCAAATCAGAGAAAGAATTATGGGTGCATGTATACCAAGTACTAGAGGATGGGTATGATATTATTACACCAAAATCAATAAATATTTCAGAAATGAGGAAAATATAAATATAAATAAAAACTATAAAATATAAATATATATTTATATTTATGAATATAAATTTATAAATTGATAAATATAAATTGAATACTTTTTTGTATTCAATTAGGAGAAGCGATGGTAAGAAAGTCGAATGCAGTTAGTCATATATTGAATGCAGTCTTTTATGATTGTTGATGAACAAAATTTACCCTGAATTAGCATTTGGCATTGATGTTGATGCTTGAAAAGTGCTCACCTTTTGGGAACCAATAACTTCTTTTTGTTTTTAACTCCTGAATTGACTTGAACATAGGAGAATTAATGCCTTCCTTGAATAATTTCTGGAGTGAACCATAGGATGAATAATCAGATTAGATTTAGTTATAAGATATCTGACTGTATTTCTTTTTTCAATGCTTTCATCTCTATAAAGAAATATATAAAACTCATAGTATTTTATAGCACAGAAAGAAATTTTACTATTTGCCTAAGGAAGAAATGCATGATAATTTACTAGTAAAGAAGTCAATGACTTCTTATTAACTGTCTATGTTTATGTAGATTACATAAATTTGATTTTCAATGCTGTTTAACATCGTTCTGGAAGCTTGAATGAGTGATGAACTTTTATATAAGATTAGTTGAAATAAATGACCACTTGTGTTTTTTCTTTTTTTAACATTGGTAAAATAATTTTATTCTGACCTGGATTATTCAATAATGTTGTTTAATCAGACTTCCAAATTAGAGATAGTTTTTCAAAGTAGATGATTCTCCTTTGCTTCTTGGAACTCCCAAAACAATAAGAATAAAAAATAAATATGCAAACTTATCTTCAATGAAACCCAGACAACTTAAACTCCAAATCACAAATTAGGAAAAGAGATGTGTGAAAAGGAGAAATTTTTAAGAAAAAGAGTAGGAGAAAAATCCCAGTGGCTGCTAATCTCAGGAAGCTCAAATAGAACAAACTTCTCACAGATCAAGGACTCAGAAGGAACAAACCCGCCAGGCAATTGAGAGGGATATGCACAGGTTACAGGAGCTCCCAGGGGTCAGCCAGGGTCAGTACTGCAGAGAGTCCACTTGGTATTGAGGAGAAGAAAGAAATGGCGGTGTACACGTGCACATCATTTTCCACTGGATGATTAGACTCACTATAGAAATATAATTATAGAAATATAAGACATTATAAAAGTAAAGTAAGTAGGTACTAGGAGAGTGTAAGAATATATTGAAGAATGTTGCTGTTGACAAACTCTTCTCTGATGGACCAGGTAGTAAGTGTTTTAAAGATATACCTTACAGGTTCTGTCACAACTGCTCAATTCTGTTCTTACGGTACAAAAGCATTCATAAGCAAATGTGAATAATTTAATATGGATTAGTAATTGACCACTCTTAATGTTTGTTGGTTTACTAAGCCTGCTTCCAGTTGCAAAAAGATGGTGCCTGTGGTAGGCTTCCTGGAAGACTCAATACCTATCTGACTTCTTTTTTAGAGTAAGAAATTCAGCTCACCTGTGACTACAAGTTGATTTTTGAGTATTTTGAATATGATTTACCTTTCTTAATTCTGATCATTGTTCTTTTATAACTACTCACTATGGTTAGCACGCATCTGCACTGTTGCTATTTAGAGTGCTTGACTCCTTCTAAGTCTCACTAGGATTCTGGGTATTTATTCATCAGGCTCTGGGTATGAGTGTCCATAGTTCTACTGTCTTTATTGGTTCAATTGCACAGTGTCATCTAAGATGCTGCAAGTCATTGAATACAGGGTAGGGGCTGCAAGACATAAGATTTCAGTTGTTATTTAGCTTCAGAAACAGAATCTCTGGGACCTTGAGCAAGCTACTCCATCTCTAATTCCTCAAATATAAACTAGAGTTGCTAATAATACCTCTCAGAATTGTGATAAAGAGGAACTGAGAGTAGGGGATTAAATGAAGAGCCTGCCATTTAGAAAGTGTCTCAGTACCCTTCCCTTAGGAATCTGTCTTGTCAAGACAGAGAGATTGCTGGTTTGGTAAGAAGCCCCAAGAAAACCCCAAATGTGTCAAAACAACCAACAGGAATCCTATGCCACTTCTTGGATTTTTCAGCCCTAAAATCCAGCAGAGTTTCTCTCTCTGTACAGAGAATAATGCTAATATGGTATGTCTTCAAGCCCCTCATTTACTTTTCTGGCACTTGTGAGTTACTGGAGATGTTTAGGAATAAATCGATTATTTAAACCTCCAAAAGAGCTTTAGATGCCAGGGAGTCCAGCTGGTCGCCTCCTCCAGCCCATTTCTCTGGTGGTGGCCTCACATGGCGTATCAGCAGCTCTGCTCTGGGACTCCAGTGTCACTGCGAGCACTGGCGCGCAGAGCACGCCCTGCCCAGGAGCTGCGTCTTGGGATACTTGGATACTCCGACAGCTCTGCTGCCTGGAGGAGAGGGCGGTAGCATTTCTCTCCCTGCGCCACCGCCTGGAGGAGTGCAGGCAGTAGCAGCGGGAGAGGGAGGAAGAGGAGAGAAAAGGAAGGACGCTCCCGGGTGGGGAGTGCAAGAAATCTGGGAGCAGCCAGAGCAGCAGGACCGGGGTGCTGCTCAGCTGCACTGCCCTCCTTCAGGGTGACGCTGCTGAGCTTCAGCTTCCTGGGGCTGCTTCCCTGTCCCTCTGGGCTGAGGCTGCTACCTAGACCTGACTCCAGGTGAGTTAAACAGAGAGGTGTACTGAAAAGTCTTAACTAGAGGTTTTGAATCCGTGAGGTTGCTTCGCTCCCTAAGTGCTGCCGGCTTTGCAATTTTTTCCCCCAAAGTCTCCTACTGAGGGATTTTGGCTGTGGCTACAAAGGCTGGGGATGGGAGGATGGGCAGTGGATGGTGTGATTCTCACAGCAAGGACAGGGGAATTCAGATGGAATTCAGCTGAAGTGACTGGGTTTTAGGGAAGTTTCCCAAATATACGCGTTATGTATGTGTTTATTTATATGCTTTCTAGACAGTTATGTTGTTCTGGCAGCTCATTTTGTCCTTCTGTCCCTCCTTCTCCTTGCAAGCCAACTCAAGGGATTTGAGAGGTGTGGAAGTAGGGAATCTGGGGGTAGAGTTGCACAGGGCAAGCTTGCCCTCTAAGCAGGCGGGTGTATTTCTTTCACTCTGATTTACCAGGGGTATTGCTGCCTGTGTGTAATCTGGGGTTCTTCTGCTCTGTACCCTCCATAGCTTGTAAAAGGCAGGGAACTTTAGGCTCTCTAGATAGCAGTTCAGTATAAAGCCATGCTAATTTACTTATCCTTTGTTTCAAAATTATACTGTTCTGCATTTCCTTAACAGCACAACTTTTGAGAGTCTGACTTACAGGAACTATATTTCTCCTTCTGAACATACTATATGAGAAATGATGAGTTCATGTTAAGAGGACAGCAACTTTATTTTCCTGGAAGGACTCTGGGGAAAGGGATCAATGAAGACATTCTGGGAATGAAATCATGGGCACTTGCTTACAGAACTTTCTTAAGTTAACATTTTTCACATTTGCTTCAGTTTTTAAAATCTGATGTGTGTATATGTAAGAGGCTAAATTCCTAAAGTGTGTTACGAAGTTGTTTGGTTTAGAATTCCTTTCTTACTGGTAGAACTCACTTATAATCGTCATGGTCACAGGAGTGATCTAGATGTTTTGCTTTTAGGTGGTTGGGGTAACTATTTTTGTTTCTGAATTCAGTACTTACTACCTGGGCCTTGCTGGATGCTTTTCAGTAGAATGAACGGGCATACTATTAGTCATATGGAATAATGTACATTTTAATCGTAGTAAAAATATAAAATAAATATAGCAAATATCAGAATCAAATTTGGGGATGGAATTTAAACTTTTTCTGAATATTTATAAATTCTCTACAAGGCCCCAATGTCATTTCATGCTTAGGAAGACTCACTGGTCTTTCAAATGAGGATACATACATCTGCCGTCTGCGTAAAAAGTAATATTTTACTTTGCTCTTCTTCCTTTAACATTAGTTTGGATTCAACTCATACTTCTTGAATGTCTACTACTGTAAGACAAGTTATTTCAAATAAATGCAATTTCTATTTTTTATAGCACAGTAATATTAGTTCTGTTTTTCAGGTGAAAAGACTGTGACATAAAGGAATTGATTTTTCTTAATTATTATGCTGTAAAGTGGGAATTTAAGCCCAAGCTCTTTAACTTCAACTTCCTTTCTTTTCAGCAAAATTACGTAGTTGATTTTAGTTGAAACTGTTGCAATACTAATACTTGACTATGCCTTATATAAAAATACCTTAAAATAGTCCTTGTTTTTTTTTTTTTTTTTTTTTGTGGTTATTTCTTAAGACTAGTTTTACTCTTTTATGTAGTAGATATTTTAACATTGGATTGGCCAAAAAGTAATTTTTTTTCCATAAAATGGCTCTAGTAGTGCTTACTTATCTTTAACTTCATTTATAAAACAATTTTGTTAGGTTTTATTGTGACAGCTGTCATATCAGCATGCATTAAAAATCATGAAAATTGGTGAATTTTTGTGTAGCCATTTTAATGTTTAAGATGGAAGAAAAAACACAACATTTGTTTCATATTATTTAAAAAAGGTAAAAATACAACTGGAATGCAAAAAAAGATTTGTGCAGTGTATGAAGAAGGTGCTGTGACTGATTGAATGTGTCAAAAGTGGTTTGTGAAGTTTCCTGCTGGAAATTTCTCTCTGGACAATGCTCCACAGTCAGGTGGACCAGTTGAAGTTGATAATGATCAAATTGTGACATTAATTGAGAACAGTGGATGTTATACCACACAGGAAAGAGCCAACATATTCAAAATATCCAAATCAATAAATTTATTGGTGAAAATGAAAGATACATCTTTCATTTTATGGACAAAACTAAACAGACTTTTTGTCCAACCCAATATAATTGTGCAGAGTTATTTGCACCTGTTCCTCACCTTCAAACAACTTCTAAACAACTAACGAATGTCCTTGTGTCCTCCTTAGTAACAGTGGATTGAAAAGCAGACCCAATATTTACTAAGAACATTTCTGGGAATAATTTATGTCTTATAATCAAGATAGCATGCAGCCCACAATTAGATATATTTTAAAACTGCTTAGTGTGAATGTGAAACACAGCTACAACTTGCTTTCAGAGTACAATGCTAGACTCCACAGTGAATAGTCCTTAAGATTCCTTGAGAACATTGGGAATTAATGTATATCCAATATAGGTTTTATGAAAAGAGGAGAATTATGAACTGAATATTTTTATTTTTTAATATGTGGCCATATTCATAAATATTTATCCAAGCAATATATACTCCTATACTATTAGTGCTTTGGTGTCTTGATATGGACTGGTTCAAAGTAAGCTCATTACCTCTTGAGAGAAAAAAGCAACCTATATAGGCTCAGGTTTTTATTGCTTTTCATTTTTAAGTGATAAAAATCTGCTGTGCATGGCTTTTAATGAGCCCATTTGAGTTTTAAAACCATTGGTGATTTTGTTTTTGGCATCTGGGATGGGGTGGTGTGTGTGCGTGTGTGTGAATGCATATACTCAGCTGAGAGTTCAGGTATATGGGAAGAAAGTGAACAAAAAGCAATAAATACTAGATAGAAAACTTCTTGGGAGTCTCATACAGTTTGTAACTTTTTTCATGTTGTACATGTAGTATTCATGGTTGCATTTGGGAGCCTAGAATGTGGTGTGCAGCTTTGAATGCCACTGCAGGGTTCAGCGGCCACTCACAGCTCAGGCGTGTGTGAGAATGAATCAGGATAATAAGCTTGAAGGTTCTTGACCTCCTGACCAGTTCCTTTCAGCTCTTGTCATTAAAAGGGTGGCTGAAAATCACTTTTCTGGAATCTCAACATCTCCTCTTCTCTCAGATCCTATAGGGTAGCTCAGGCAGGGTGTGCGACGCTCCCCATGATGTTAACCCTTCTGAGAAAAGGGGCCCCCTTGTGAGTGCTGACCAAAGCCTTATTTTTCTTCCTTTGAAATTCTTTCAGGTGGACAACAGAGTGAAGGAGGGAGAGGGGACGATAAGAAAAGGAATGTTGTTTTATCCCTCAGGAAAGAACAGAGTCCACTGTACATCTTTACTTAGAAATACTTATCTATAAACGTTTGTTTAACAAAGATTTGCATACATGTTACAGTAAAATAGTGGTTATAGTAGTCGACTTATAGTCATCTCTATTCCATACAGTGAGTTAGAAATAAGAGGAGCAAGTAGGGCTCAATCCTGTCAGAGAAGTATGGGACACAGTAGAATATGCACCAAAGTTACACCAACGGAGGGGCAAGAGAACAGGGCAGTTTCCTCCATACGAATTTCTATCATTGATTCAGGACTGTACCAGGGACAGGGAGGAGGCCTATTAATGCCCTAGAATTTCCGGACAGCTCTGTAAACGGGCTGAGACAGATCTGGTGACTCAGGGGAATGCCTTTGGGCAGAGTCTCTGCTCAGCTATGTTTGTTGTCTGACCCACAGAGATGAGAATAGTGAATGCTAAGGAGGTATGGGTGGAGCAGCAAACACTTCCTGCTGCAGGAGTGTCATGAATGGTCATTGATAAAAGTGAGTTCTTCCTTTTACATATGTGATTCCCTTTGAGTCCTGGTTTCTTGAATAAAAATTTGCAGAGGTATGAATCGAATTTGGGATTTTGCTTTCCTTAACAGTGCCATGTTCACTAAGTTGCTCATTTTAATGAATAGTTCAGAGGGGGCTTAAGATACTAGAGATGTTTGAACATCTTAAGTTTTAGCATATCTATGTTTGTTCGTTATAAGATTCATTCCACATTCCCTTTCATGGGGCCATTGATAGCATATGGAGTATTAGAGCAGGTTATGAAGTGTGGACAGGGTTTGCAACCACAGTTTTTGCTGCCGTTGTTTCAATGCCTAGTTAATATATTAACTTTGGGTTAATACATTTTATTTACAACTTAAGAGAAACTAAGAAAAGGTGGAGGAATTGATTCTAGAATATTGACTTTAACATAGGTTTCTCATTCATAAAAAGGGCTAAATTACAGGAAAGAAAAACAAAAGTCACCGAACAAAACTTTTTGACATACATAAATTCATGGGTTATTCTAATACGTTGAAACAAGCCTTTAAAGATATTAAGTATGGGCAGACATAGAAAATTATGATTTTTAAATAAAAGTATACACTTAATTAGCTACATTATAGATATAAAAATAAACAATCCAATCATTTTTTACTGAGTGAAACAATTCTTTTATCATGCCAAAATAAAATAGCAGTTTAGTGTGATGTATTACATATTACTTGAGCTCCAAAATTTGCAACCAAAATGGATGCATATATTGAACTTTATTTTTCCTGGAGAATTGCAATATGAATAGTGATGAAATTAGAAAAGATAAGTGAAGAAGTTATCTTTTCAGAACTGAATAATAACAAGGATAAATTATAGCACAATGTTTAAGTGTCAGATACTCAGGGTTAACAAGAATTATATCAGTTAGTCCCGGAAATAATGCATATGTTTCTTAGAATAATAAACGATCTTACAGACTTGGGTTTGAAATTGCCTCTTGCTAGTTGTATGACCTTGAAACAAATTACATAGCTTCCTTTACCTCAGTTGCTTCTTCTATGAAATGGGGAGATTAATAGTGTCTCTCTTGGAGGTTCTTTGTTCATGTTTTTCTTAGTATAGTTCTACGTTCATTCATGATGGAACTGCTATTTTTATTATTGCGATTATACTCACCCTAGCTTTGCCTTTTATTAGCTGTGTGGTATTGAACAAGTTCCCTTTCTGTAGTCTTGTTTATTTTATAAGCTGAATAAAATACCAGTTTTGAAGAATTATTGTTAGTACATTAAGGGGATTCGATAAAACCATTTATGTGAGGAATTTAGCACATGATAGACATTCAATAATTTTTTTTTGCTCCCTGCATATTGCTATGGAGATATACTACTTATTTCCAAGTTTTTAATTTTCCTCCTCAAATTCAATGTCAGCCTTGCACAGACCACTTCCACCTCCTACTTTGGATGTTCTGCAACCATTAAATTACAAAAGTAGAAGGAATATTTTTATAACTTTGTGCATAATCATGTGAAGAGAAGGCAGCTAGGTCTCAGGACAAGTTTTGGTAAGGAAAGGGGAATATTTATCCTATAAATCACTTATTTCTTCCCACCTTTGACAGTTTTGTAATGTCAGCAATAAGTGAGATTTTTCTATTTAAATGATTTTCTATTCTTTGTTATCATAATTCATATCTGGACTTCATCCAATTAGCAAAAATATAAAGGAGAGTTGAAAATCATTTATTTTTAACAAGAGGAAGAAATGGGCACGATGTCGTAAATATTGCTTTGAAAATCTTTCAGATTAACTTTGATTCCATTGGTGAAACTAGTGTCACATACTCATTCCTAATGGTGTTCTTGAAAATTAATCTTTGAATCTTTTAGATAGTGCTTAATAGGGTTTAATCCCAAATATAACTTTTCTGCTGGACAGGAAGATTCTTACACGAACATATTAGCTCCATCAGATAAGTGTTTCTCAAGGCCGTCTGCATGGACTTACAGGAAGGCTGAATCAGAAAATTTTCCTCTCTAAATTAGAACACTAAAGTATTCGTATTGATTGGATAGTCATGATAATTATATTAATAATGTGGATCAACATGTAAACTAGTAACATAATGCAGTTACCAAGATGAATCCTATTATTGAGTTTAACACTTTTTTCTTTCCAGGGATCTTTTGAGTTCATCACTGTTTTGTTTTCTTTCCTTTGATTATTATAATGATATAGTAGTTTCCACAAAGTTAATGGCTTAACACAAATTTATGTCTGTAGTTTTGGAGGTCAGAATTCTAAAATTAGTTTTACAGGGCTAATACCAAGATATCTGAAGGGCTGGTTCCTTGTGGGGGCTGAAGGAAGAATTCTGTTTTTTTCTTTTCTTTTCTTTTCTTTTCTTTTCTTTTCTTTTCTTTTCTTTTCTTTTCTTTTCTTTTCTTTTCTTTTCTTTTCTCTTTTCTTTTCTTTTTTCTTTTCTTTTCTCTTCTTTTCTCTTTTCTTTTCTTCTTTATTTGCTTTTTTTCTACTCTTAGTGGTTATCTGAATTCATTGGCCTATGCCCCTTCCTCCATTTTCCAGGTATGCTGCTCCTATTTTTGTTTCTGTCCTTCCATTGCCTCTTCCTCTAACTGAATTCTTTGCCGTCCCTCTTTTAAGGACTCTTGTAATTTTAAGGGCTGGTATCACCTGGATGATTCAGGACTATTTCTCATCTCAGTATCCTTAACTCAGTCACATCTGCAAGTTCCCTCTGACTATGGAAAGAAATAAATTAACAGGGTCTGGGAATTAGGAGAGCAATCTTTGGCGTTCATCAGCCTACCACAGATGGTAACATTTTGTGCCCTGATACCCCAGAATTAATGTGCTTGTTTCCCCAGGACAAAAACAATGAATGCTGGGGGATATTAATTTTTTATTAGAAAATATTGATGGAGAATATTTCTAACAAAGATGCTGATTAAGTAAATGCTTTTAAATTTATTAAATCAAGTTTTAGGAATATGTGAATGACATTATTTGCATTTCTAAGGTCAAAATATTAAATCCATTATCTATCAAAGCCATACATGGATTACTTAGGTTTAAATTATATAAGATCAGTGTCTTTGATTTCTTATTTACAAGCAGTCCTTAGTGTGGTTCTTATTTCTGAAGATTAGCTCTTGCTTACAAAGTCAAATCCATGTAAGAAATAACAGAAAGCTTGGTTCTCTTTTTAAATTTTCCAGCACATAATTTTCAAGGGGATGTCAGACAGTGGTCCCATAATAATTGGTCTTCTCAAAAGTGTTCATTTTAAATATTTTATCTCATGAGTTGCATATACTAATTATAGACTTCTAGGATAAATTTAATGATGGTCATGTCAGCTTTTAAGATATTTTTGGAACTCAAAAGAAGACTGTTTCATAAGATGGATTTATTTTACCCCTTAAACCATTGTTGCCAAAGGGAACTTGAAATGCCCTGTTCCCATTAATTTAATGCAAATGAATTCTTGCTGCTTTGCAAGTTTGTCCTTCATTTTTCTTGAAATTATGTTGTAAATGGATGTGACAAGCTTTACTGGTTGCTGTGCAGGGAGCATTGTCTTTCCCAAGTGCTCCTTCATTTGTCAAGAAGAAGCCATTTGGAGAACAGTAAATTGTTATCTGATCATAGTATTAAGAATAACCTTAAAAATTAAAAAAATAATAACCTTAGAAGTATAAATTTTATTATAGGCACAGTAGCTAAATAATCTTTGCAGCTGTGTAAATTCCAAAGGAAATCCTTGTCGATATACATGAGTTGGCAAAAGAAGGTTTACAGCTATGCGTACTGTGAAACACAGAGCCCATTTTGGTGTTATCATTTATTAATTGCTGTATTATTTTTCATATGAGCAACTGTGAACCTACCTTTGCCTGCCCCTGTGCAATGCTGTTACAATCATAACAAATGCATGCTTTTCTTTTACTTTGTAAAAGGTAGTGTGTATGAATGCAGTTTTGCCTTGGTGTTACACCTTGCTTTACAGAAACTCTCATTCACATAATTTGTTTTAAAGTGTTTTTCACTTTCCTTAATGTTTTTAATGTCAGCAAAGCAATATAAGTTTTTGAAGATCCAGTTAAAACTAGAGATGTTTGTATAATGTGGGAGTAAACAAGAATAATTATGAATGCTCATTTTTGGTATGGGACTGCATGTCCACCCCTTTGCATATTAATCAGGAAAATTGACATTGGAATAAAGAACTCTGTTGATTTTTAAGTAACTCAATGCAAAACATAATGCACAATCTCTTTATTTTATTTTATTTTTGGCTTCTATGTCCAGAGACCTAGTATTTTACTACTCATATAACTGGTCTTTTTCTACTGTTGATGGTCCTTTTCTACATCTTCTCCAGCTATGTTATTCATCAGAGCAAGGACTTCAATTGAGTTTTCAGCAGCCATAAATGAATAGTGTGATAGGCTGCCTGTGCATATGGCCCTCTTTAGCAGCCAACTGTTACTTTAGTCCACCCACATCACTGAGGACATATGGCATTACTTTGGCTGTGTAAGTAAGAGTGTGGACACATCTTGGTGTGGGTATGAAACTGCTGGTTGTCTTCCTGTTATTGCTCATGCAACCATTTCTTGGTATAAATTTATCATTCATAGCACTAGATTTTAGGATGGTAAATGACATTACTATTATTAATTGATATAAAATATAAATATTCTATCTACTTTGATCACAGACCTAATGGATATTTGCTATGACAAAGCATAGAAAAAGAAATTATTACTTTTACAAGACTAAGAGTTAATGCTTTTTCTTTTTTTTTAAATTAAAATATGTTTATTGATTTCAGAGAGGGTGGGGGGGGAGAGACAGACAGATAGATAGATATTGATGTGAAAGAGGAACATTGATTGGTTGCCTCCCATATGTGCTTTGACTGAGGATTGAACCTGCAACCTAGGTATGTGCCCTGACCAGGAATCAAATGCCCAGTCTTATGGTCTATGGGACGATGCTCCAACTGAACCACACTGGCCAGGGCCAGAGCTTTTTCAGTAAAAAAACAAACACATATAGAAGTACATAGATAGAGCCAGAACAGCAGAGACAGCAGAAATGCTGTTGAGATAATGTATTGTGGAATAATCAATTAAATTTAATAATGGATATGTTGTTAGTTGTGATTACATGGAAAAAATAATGAAAAAAACATGAGTTTATACACTGGATGGAATGAAGAGAGTCAGCCAAGCCCAGCATAATTTATTTCAGAGTTTACAGTAGTCTGAAAGAATTTCATTCATTCATTCATTCATTCATTCACTTATTTATTATTGTTGTTCAAGTACAGTTATCTCCATTTTCCCTCCACCTCTTTCCCCCACCCTCTACCCTCAATCCTACCACATTGGCTTTGTCCATGGGTCCTTTATACATGTTCCTTGATGACCTTCCCTTTTCCTCCCATTAAAATTAGGTTTATTTTTCAAGAGTTCTGAATTTGCACAGTGAGACATTTCAACACCTGTAACAAGTGTGTATTTTTTAGTGGTTGCTCTAGAACTCATGCATGGAGAGGCTTTGATCGACATTCCGAATGGAGGGCAAGGCTAGAGGGCGTGTGCTGAGGTGACCTGTGCACAGGACTTGATTTAGGTAATACACATCACTTTTCTAAGGAGAAGAATTGCTGATGCAATTCTGTGGAAGACTATGGGGAAAATAATGACATTGCCTGGTACCTGTTGTTGCCACTACTGGCAAATTTGTATAATCAGTTTGTTGTAGATATTTTTTTATAATCACACATTTATCTCACACACTGTATTTGGCAAATCTGAAAATTGTTCACCAAAACTATATTTGCGAAACATTAGGTAAATAAAATTAAGCTTTGTATAGGTAACATTGACAACAGCAGCATTTCCAGTTGTAGAAATGATAAAATTTCAAAGTGCTTGTTCTACAATGTCTCATTTCAGTTTCAGTACTCTGGCACATCTGTTAGTCACCATTAGGGCTATGTGTGAAGTATTTGGTGATAATAGGTATCAAAGATATGTCGTGATGGTGATGGATGCCCAGAATACAGCACCATTATTTTTATTGACTGGCCTTGAGAACTTCAGTTTTCATCCTTTTTTTTACTTTGCTGTACCACTCACAATTTTAAATTATTTAATCCCTCAAAAATATTTTTTCTCGGAACTCACTGATTTATTTTGGAACATTCTATATTTACTGTGGCAAAATATCAAGTTATCAAAGTATTATAACAATATGGCAGTTCACATGGAAGAAAGGAGAATGAGAACAGATTTACTACCAAGAAATATACTATATTGATTTTGTTAACACAAAAAATGCACAGATATTTTGATCAGAGATTTTGTTATTTTACTTAATAGGTATATTTATATTTTTACAATTAACTTTCTTTGTCGTGTATGTGTGATGTCCTGTGTTCACACACATACATACCATTCCTAGAGATGTTGGCCAAACCATGAATTCTTAAGGTGACTGTTTAAAATACATGTAAATTATAGCAAAATAGTCACAATATGGTAATATAAGAAAGCATAAAAGTGAGGATAAAAGTGGAGAAAATGATTAAAAAGATCTTTAAATGAATGATTTAATCTTTTTTTTGTTTCTAGCTGAGGAAATAGAAATGTAATTGTTATGTAAATTATTCATGTATGTTGTATATGAATATACATACATGTGTGATTATAAATAAAACAGATTATTTAGCATATATATTCACATGCAGTTTTATGCATGTCTCCATCATGAAAATAAGTACATAGATATATACACATAGTGTGTAGTTTCATTTTTATGTCTATTACTTTTCTCACTTCATTAGCAACAAATTAAAAAATATTAGTAGAAATTTGCAATTGGTTATTTGGTCTTCTGCTCTTCCAGCCTTTTTCAGCCTCACGTTTATGGTTTTCTATTATTATTTTCCTTGTTCCCAGACCTCTAGAATTAGCAAATATCCTAAAGTAGTTATTTTGAAAGCAGAGTGCCTTTGTAAAGTGTGTGTGTGTATGCACGTGAGTATGGGCAAAACTGGGGGAATGAATGTTTTGTCCTTGTCAGAAAATTATTCAATTAAAATTATTCAGAATGTGGTGGTGTATCACTGCAATAGAAAATCAGATACTTGTCTATTTAACTAATTGAACAGGTGTTTTTGAATCCATTTGCAGTACCTGACACAATTTTGACTAGTAGAAATACAGCCATAAACAAAATTGAGCTCCACACTCAAAGGCAAATTTAATCAATTTTGCAGAAAAACTTGATCAATCTGGAACATACTTCAGAACCAGAAGTGGATGTTTCTATACAGTTCAAATGTTATTTAAACCATTCTGCTCACCTGCTTAAACCGTAAGAAAGCAATGCCTCAACCCATCTCTCAGGAACAGTGGTGGAGAACTAAGGCTGGCGGTTACACTTGAACTACATAATTTTATATTGTATAATTTTAATGAACTTAATATCTGCTTTATGATAAACATGACCTTTCAAGTCAGTGGGAAAATGATACATAATTCATAAAATTATATATACATTATTGGATAAATGTTATTCATAGTCACAAAAAGTCATACTGCAACATCCAAAAAAAAATGACTATCTCTCTCTGTACTATCAAAATTCTGTAGGTCGATCCATGTTGTTACAAATGGCAAGATTTCATGCTTTTTATTGCTCAGTAATATTTTATTGTGTGTGTACATATATATACATACACATATACATATATTTATAAAAGCATCATCTTCTTTATTCATTAATCAATTATTGGATACTTAGTTTACTTCCTTATTTTGGATATTGTAAGTAATGTTGCAATGAGCATAGGGGTCCATATAACTTTTTGAGTTATTGTTTTTGTTTTCTTCACATAGATAATCAGAAGTGGAATTGCTGGGTTGGTTACATGGTGGAGGGTCATGAAAAAAGTAAAGGGGCATAAAAGGTACAAATTTCCAGTTATAAAATTCATAAGTTATGGGGATATAATGTACAGCATGGGGAATATAGTCAATAATACAATAGCCTTGTATGATGTCAGGTGGTTGCTAGATTTATTGTGGTGATCATTTCATTAGGTGTATGAATGTTGAATAACCATGTTGCACACCTGATACAAATACAATATTGTTATTAACTATATTTTAATGAAAAAAAATAATACTTCCAGGGTAGGTATTAAGTTAACCCCTCAATATATAAGGAAAAATCCATAGGCTGATATTATTTGTCTTATGAGGGCAAAATAAGCCTTCCTAAGTACAGCCCCTACCTAAGACAGAAAAAACAAGGCAAAGAATGATGGATTACTCTGTTAAAATAGAAAACTTTTTCATTTCAAATGGTGGGTAAATATAAAATCTAATGTCAAATCAGGAAAAAGTATTTGCAATTCATTTGATGTATTTGACATATAAATAGTCCCAACAAATCGATATGAAAAGATTAGTAGTCCAGTAGGAAAATGGACAAAGTGCATTGGCCAGGAACATTCGAGGCCTCCGTGGACACTAAATGTGTTAGACTCTCTATTGTTCATAAACAAAATGTAAAACAAATACAGAAAATTATTTATATGGGAGTATTCATAATAGTTTGACAAAACTTACAGTACAAACATATTCACATTATAAATACATATCTATTTGGAAGTTCATATTTGTGTTGTTTGTTTCTGTTAGCTCTTTTAAACTTCTGCATTTTCAAATTTCATCCATACCTCAGAACGTACTTGTAGTATTGAAAGCATTTTTTCAAATATAAATTCACATACCACTTTCTCTAAATTATTTACAGGGTAGTGGCCAAACTATCTTATCAGAAACTATTTCAATTTTTTTTTTCAGTAATTCCTACCCGGGGCTTAACTGACAAAGATTTTTTTTAAACAAACTTTTCAGATGTACCTTTGTTTTATTGGAAAGAGCTTTTATTTCCTTAAGTGTTTTGTTGCTGAAGTATGATGAGTATCCGGCAGGGAAATTTAGTAGAACAGATGCTTATTGTGATATATGAGATGAACTTGCTTCCCTAAGCATGCAGAGGCATGCGGTGCATCTGGCTTCTCTACATAAAAGTCAATTATGTTCCCAAATGTGTTTCTGTGCATTATACAGACTTTTAGAGGCAGAAACACTATTATTCCTTCAAATGGTGGTTTTGCTTAATTAAGAAGTTTAAGTTAGACTAGAAATTGGAAGATACTAAATTCCAGGCTGGAGACAGACTGAGCCGGTGATGTTACCACTGAGGAAGTGCTGAGGTGGTTAAGTCATACAGACAAAGCAACTGATGTGGAGGAAAGATTGTATGTATAACACAAGAGAACGTTGTGAAGCAGAGCGTAATCCACCTCATGGTGGTGTGGAATACATAAGAAATGAAACTGAGTTCAGAGGACAAAAATTAGGGGAAGTCAATTAAAAGAAACTAATGAAGGTAAGCTTTAAAAAAATAGGGTTTACTGTAAACAGTGCTGAAAATAAAGGCATTTGCTAAGCATGAGGAAATTAGTATGCAGACTGTGTCAGGAAATAATTTGGCAAATGTCTATATTGCCAGCGGTATAATATATGCAGAAATCAGGCCTCTTGAGGCATAGCAACTAGAGTTCTTTTACTATTGTCTAAGTAGCTTTGGGTATTCTTTTTTAATTTTAAAAGACTACTTGTGTGTGAGGAGTTAATATCAAGGTTATGAGATTTTTCAAGCATATACCAAAATGTTGAACAATAGCCTACCAGTAGCTAAAACCATTTTAAAATTTGTGATAGAAATCTTTATATAATATTTCATTGACAGAGTTAGCAGTGTGTTATACATAATTTTACCATTTAAAAATGTTCTTAGTGCAGTTGGTGGAATAATGGCCTTCCAAGATATCCACATCCTAATCCCAGAGGCTGTGAATACGTTATGTTACATGACAAGGGAGAATTAAGGTAGCAGGTAGAATTAAGCATACTAATCATCCAATTTTAAAATGGGAGATTACCCTGAATTATCTGTGTGGGCCTGATGTAATCACATGAAATCTTGTAAGAGAGAGGCTGAAAGATGATACTAAAGGGTAAGGGAGGATGGAAGCAAAAGTTGGAGTGATAAGCTTTGTGGAGGGAGGCAGAGGCTGGAAGCCAAGGCATACACGGGGCCTCTGGAATGCTTCTCACCCAGAGTTTCAAAATGGAACATAGCCCTCGAGGTGACTTGATTACAGCTCAGTAAAGTACCATTTTGGACTTCTGACCTCCAGAACTGTAAGGAAAAAAGGCGTTGTCTTTTTGCTTTAGATGGTTGCTATCAAATTGAGTAATATATTCCAGAAAAAAATTAGAGTTTTCAAGTTCTTCGTATTAGAGAAATTGGAACCATAGAGAAATGAATTGTTCTATTCATGAAAGATGATGTATACAAACAACGACTGTGTGGGTTAATAACACAAGTGTCTTTTTAAAGGCTAATTAAAAATGTTCTGCTATTATATAAGGCTTGCATGGTGCATTTAAGATTGTGTTGGAGAACCATCTTTCTGGTAATATAAAGTCATTAATAAATTTAGTGTAAGCATGTCATAATCCAGGATCACTTGGATCTATGCTCCCAGTGAATGTTAGGATTCTGAGAGCATCTTGAATTGTTTGAATTAAAGGCCAGAATATGAAGCAATATGATAGCCATTGATAATCCAATTTCTACTATACATTCTAATAACACATTCACCAACCATTTATGTTTGGGACATTGTGTTAAGTAATGCAGACATAGTCTAGCAGTAGAAGCAGATGGTAAATGTGATGGTAGTGATAGATAAACTACTTGGGAAGAGTAAAGTTGAAAAATTGTTGTTATCCAACAGCTTTCTAGAGCAATAGCGTTAAAAGCAAACACAATTATGAAAGGTTGAATCCATTCAAGATCATTAACTTGATAATAGGTCAAAAAACTAAATCATTTTTAAAACTCAAAAAATTTTCTTTTTTTATTTTTTTCTTTTTTTATTGTAGGAAATAAAGAATATGTTTTAGACATATAGATTTCTGTTATGGTAACACATAAGTACACAGAACTGTGGATGCATATTTCAACGGAACTAAAGCATTGACTGAACTTAGACATGTGTCAAATAAGCTTTATTTTCTTTAAGATTTTATTTTATTTATTTTTAGAGAGGGAAAGGGAGGTAGAGAGGGAGAGAAACATCAATGTGTGGTTGTCTCTCACATACCAGTTTGATTCCCCCATATATCCTGACTGGGAATCGAACTGGCTACCCTTTGGTTCGCAAGCCTGTACTCAATCCACTGAGCCACACCAGCCAGGGCTATTTTTAAAATTTAAATTTGTTGAGGTTACAATGGTTAATAAAATTATATAGGTTTCAAGTGTGCAACTCTGATACATCATATGTATATTGCATTGTGTGCCCATCACCCAAAGTCAAATCATCTTCTGTCACCATATATTTGACCCCCTTTACCCTTTAGTACTTCCTGTCATCCCCCTTCCTCTGATTTTTGTTTGTTTGCCTTGAGTTTGTTTGTTGCATTCAGTTTTATATCCCACATATGAATGAAGTCATATGGTTCTTAATTTTTTTCTGACTTATTTTAATTAGCATGATATTGTCAGGATCCATCCATGTTGTCACAAATGGGCACTATTTCATCTTCTGATGAAAGTTTTTAAATACAGTGCACCTTTGGGTTTGATTTTTCTTTATCTTTTGTAAACTGATCACAGGAAATCAGAACACAAATCTGACAGATAGGTTGATCGTTAAGTCTGTTTGGGGGTCTGATATTTATCCAGGGAATAGAGGCTTTGCTAGCAAAGGAATGAAATTCTTAAAATTTCCCTGAAATGTGGAAAATACCTGTTTGAAATTAATAGTACAACTTTATAACAAACATTCTCCCACTAGGTTTTACAATTTCTTTACCTTCTGATTAAGGTCAGATTCATAAATTGAAATTATGTTTTAGTAACTTAACTCCTTCTAGAAGGTATTTTAAAAAAAATGATTCCCCAAATTCCCAAGTCTCATTTTCAAGAACGTCTCTAAACACTTATGTTAAATAAAATCCATGTACTCTTTTTTTTTTTTTTTATACAGCATATATTCTAGGTTTGACTTGTTTAAAAGTTCTTATTTGTAAGGAACACTGTGTTTCACAGCTTATTGGTATCTGATTAAATCTTAGCAGCAACAGAATTCAGCAAAAGTAACAGCGATAAATCTCAGATCACAACTTGCAGTGTCTCCACCAAACATTTTAAAACAATTTTTAAGTTCACTAATTTGAGTCATTTTTCATGGGCCTAGTTGAAGGCTCTTAAAATGAAGCTGAGTAGAAGTCGGCAGATACCATATACTAACTTTTTTCATTGTTATTTTAATTGTTGATCTTGTACAGTTTTCTGTCTTTTACTCCCACCCCAGCCCACCACCCCAGCCCTCCCCACCTCCCTCCCATTTCCACCCCCTAGTTTTCATATACTAACTTTTTATAGTCACAATTTCTGTCCATCATAGGAAAATCAATCATTATTTCCAACATACCTCAATCCTATTGCTTTGACCAAAAATGCTTTTATTATTCTCTAACACCTTCATGGAGAAGTTAGCCTCATTTCTCATTTGGGTAAACTTTCTCAGATACGGTCCTAATTTTTTAGTGTTAATAAAACTTCGGGACACTTAAGGCAGCTGGAACACAGCATTAAAGAGAGGTCATTATTCTGTTTGTATGTTCTGCAGCAAAGCCCCCTTTTAAGCTTGTACATTTATGGAACCGAAGAGTGTAGCTACATGTTAAAATAATGAGCTATACATAAATTTATTTAGTTTAGATAGTTTCTGCTGAATTGGAAGAGAGTCCATTTTTATTTCTCTGCACTTCTTGGGGTTGGGAAAGAGGCATTAGGGGTCTTGTGGAATAGTGAATTCTAGAAAAAATTCTATGTTAAATTTACTGTTTAGCAAGATAAGTTGACTAAAATCAATGTAAATACAATCTGTGGGAAGAATCCATCCTCTTCAATTTAAAACTGAGGGAATTAATCTTAGGTTAAGTAACTAGTACAGATCTTTCCCCAATTAATAAATGAGCCAACCAGTGTCCAGGTTTCTTAATTTTAAGACTATTGCTCATTAAACTACCTCTTCCACATAGAGTCATGGGTACCGAATACCAAAAAGTAGCACAAAATGTAAGTACTATATTTTGCCATGTATAATGTGCACCCACATTTTTTGCCCAAACTTTTAGGAAAATATCTTTCATTTTAATTCTTTAATTCAGTTTTTATTTATGCATGCTTAGATACTTGTTTTTTTTTGTATTATAAAGGAATTTTAGCATTTATTTTTGAACATTATGGTAGAAAAATTTTATGTAACAAATAATTACAAGATACAAGAACAGATACAAGGTATTTCAGGCACTACCTGTGTATAATACACATACTTACTTTTCTCTCAAAAATTTGGGCAAAAAGTACCCATTATACATGACAAAGTACGGTAGCACATAGGATACATAGAAAAAGAAAACATTTTTTCTATTTTTTTCCAATCCATAAGTAAAAAGTGTTTTATGGAATTTCCCAAATTCTACAGTGGCTATAGGACTACAGAGAGTTCGGTAACTTGGACTTCTAAACTTAGCAGCACAGAATTAGGGAAAGCAAGGGTCATTCTGTATTGATTTAACACTTTCTCATTTTCCCACTCACTGTAGCTTGCCCTGGAGTAAAAATGCTGTATATTTGTTTTTCTAGTTTGGAGTCTATAATTAGAAAAAGATAGAGCAAAGGCTGATCTATGACAAATGCCATTTACGTGTGTGTGCATATGTGACATATAGCAGCTTTTCCTACTTTCATGTTGTTTTAAAATTTAATCTAGGTTAGCTCTGTCTAGGGGAAAAAACAGCAAATCAAAGGTGAAAGCTATTTTTATAAAGCAAATATACACCTATTCAATAGTACAGACAGTATGTCTGCCTATTTTCCCTAAATAGATCTTTTATTTTAACAAGTATCTACTGCATCTTCACAAAATTTAATGTGTACAGGTGAATTTTTATCTAGATGCTTTGCATTGGCCAGATGATCTAGAGTCGAGCTTCAAAAACAGGTAATTTCCACTTCCTTTAAACAACTCAGCCAGCCCTCTGTTACTTTTGATGCCTGGCCAGGGGCACAAGGATGATGGCTGAATCAGCTTTCAAACTTGGGCCCTTTTTCTTTTTCCTTTTATGCAAGCTAACTTCTTTTATAAAAAGTTACATTCTAATTCCTTAAGATCTCTATCTTTGAAGGGTATGGAATGATTTGTTACTTCAAACACAACTTCAAAGATGACATCTGCAGCTTGATAGATAAGACATTAGTACACATTTGAGTACGTGCATGGATGTGTTGTAGTGGACTTCTACTGCTCACTGAATGAAACAAAATAAATTTCATAGTTCAGGGAAAAGTTTAGAAGACGGAATTATCTTTTCTGGAAGATTTTGAAAGGAGATACTATACCATTAGAATTTGACTACAACTTTGTTAAATCTTAATTTTACATAGTACTTACTAAACTACAGGAAACTGTTAAAACTGACTTTTGCTAAGTTCTACATTGCCTTCTAAATGTCCTTAAAGCAAAACTTGGTTTACACCAAAGAATAGCTTTCCTGTAGCCTTCGTAAATTGAGACCATTCTTTCTCTCATCCTCTCTCATCCCATACCGTACAGCCAGAAGTTGCTCTTGCTCTCCAGGACCTCTTCCAGATTGCTAATTTATTTCCATCTTGCAAATCATACTGTTCCTTTGAAACGCAAAGCACTTTGGAACTACTAGCCCTGCTCTTTTTGTATTGTTGACATCAACAAATCTCCTGATCACTCTAGTCACTTATTTTAGTCTTTAGATCCTTGCTCAACATTTTCTTTAGCCAAGTGCTTTTGTCATCTTCAGTGACTTCAGCATCCACATGGAAGGACCATTAGAATGCCCCATTTTCTGTTTCTTGACACCCTTATCTCCACCATTTTTTTTCTGTTTTCTACTTCAGTCATCCCTCCAATGGTCAAATCTGAGACATTTTCTATACCAGTAAATGCACCACCAAAACCTTGATGACAAATATCCCACCTTCTGGATATCAGTCCTCTTCTAGCTCATTTGCTCAGATATCCTCATTAGTACAGTTTTCATCTCCACTGACACTCACCCTAGGCCACAGCTGCCGTTCTTCCCTCACAATCCGTAAGTACTTTCCTGTCTTCAAATTCCACATTTCAGATTTCAGATGCCATGTTTATCTTTAGCAAATATCTAACCTTGTGCATGTCCTAAATTCCATTTGATAGGACAATTTATTTGTTTCTATTCCTTTATGCATATTACATATTGATGTTCCTTTGGACTCTATTCTAATCACTCTTCTCTCTCTACACACATTTTTTTTTCCATATTCCAAACACCATTGCTGTGCTAAAGAGCTAGTGATTTTCAGTGTTAGGGTCTAGCCTAGAACTTTCCTCTGAGAATCCATGCCTCACTTAACAGCATGCAGATACTTCAGAGAAAACATGTCCTGGTATGGCACCACCAAACCACTCAGATTAAAAAAATAAAAAGCCAGGAGATGATGGGTCATTTCTGTGTCCTCTCTCTGTTTTCACAATATTTAATCCAAATGTCTAGTCTTGCAAGATCCAGATATTTTATTACCAATTCTATTATCCTACCCCACCACCAGTCTACCTAATTTCACCCTTAACTTCCTGTCCTCTGTTAGCTACATAGAAGCCAAAGTGATCTCTTAAAATGTCTATTAGTTCGTATCTTCCCCTACTTTTCCAGTGTACTTGGCCTAAGGCCCACATTGTTTGCCATTTTCAATAAAGCCCTGCATAATTTCCTATCTTCTTCTCTTTCAGTCTCAGCTCAGGTCGTTCTCCCTGCTTCACTCAAAGCGGATTCAATGCTTTCAACTCCTACATGCTGAGATTGTCCACATAACAGGGCCCTTGAATATTCTAGATTCTCTTGCTACATGACTTCCCCACTGTATTCAAAAGTAGCTCCTATCTAAGCTTAAAGCTAAGGTTTAAACTTAAATAGTGTCACCGGAAAGTCTGGTTAAAATCAATTCTATATGATGTTCCCGTAATACCCATGTTGTGTATTCAGGTCCTTGTTTGATTTTGCATATGAACACATTTTATAACGATTTCATCTCTTTGTTTAATTGGGTTTCTGCTTCTGACTTTTCTAGCGTTTAATCCGTAAGAATGATCTGGCTTCTTTGCTTACCACTGTAGCTCAGTAATTAGTATAATATCTTATAATACTTGTTAAGCAAATTAATAAAACTTAAGACTACTATATCCAGTAGAGTTCACCATCTATTCTATTCCTATTGTTTCCAAGGCTTAAAGTTTCCTCACCCTACTTTAACAAAACAGATGTGTGTCAGGGAGTCTGGTCCAGAGATAGCTTGTCTGTAAGTCCACTTGAGAGTCTATCAGGATACACAGGAATGGCTTTATGCTGCCTTAGTCATTTCACATTTTTAAAAAAGGATAATCACTCTTCCTCTCTGGAAAGGCTTTAGGCCCTTCTGGCTCCATTGGGCTCTCAAACATTAGGGTGATTACTGCCAAACTTCTTTCTTAGTAATATCCATTTAGAGTTGTAATATAGATGACTAATCATTATTTTATATTGTGTTTCACCAAATAGTCAGCGTGAATATAGAGCTTTCTTTCATTAAGAATATAAAAACTTTAGATTTATATGAAATCAATTTATGTATCATTTTAAAGTTGGTATCATGTTATTCATAACTTATTACAATGCATATTCCAAGGCCTCATCTCCAGAGGTTCTGATTCAGCATATCCACAGTGATACCTATAACTGTACATTTTACCAGGCATCCTGGATTATTCTGAAGCAGAATATTTATAGGTCAACTTTAGGACAGAGTACATGTCATGTTACATTTAAAGATGTCTGGTGTTTTATAATGCCAATTGACAAGTGATTTAACAGTATACCTTGAACTAATGACAAAATAGGATTTTAATGCTTTGTAGCTTATAGGAACTATAGGGATTTTTTTATTTGCCACGTAAGTAGAGAATGAATCTTAAAAACATGAATTAATTTGTCAAACAAATGGGGTCAGCATCCAAGTGTCTTCTCATTGCCCATCGCCTATGCTTATCATTCAAAAGCTTGGTGGCCTATAATAATATTTTCAGCCTCTGAGTTTGAGCCTGTTGAAAAATAAATTAAATAGAGCCACAGCATGGAAACATGGAACAGGTGAATAGTGCCCAGAGGGGAGGGGAGAGGGGAATAATGATGGAAAGAAGGGAAAGGGCCTACACAAAGAATGTGTATGAATGACTCATGGACGTGTACAACAGTGTGGGCATTGACTGGGGGTTGGGGGATTGTCAGGGGAGGGCAAAAGGGGAAAATTTAGGACAACTCTAATAGAATAACAATAAAAATGATTAAAAATAAAATAAGTATAAATATATTCATGCATTATATCTATATGTATATTTTATACCTCTTGTAATATTAATTTGGATATTACAGGGCTTTGTCTATCACTGTTGCATGCCAAGTATAATTTGAACTTAGATCTTACCTATGAGAATTTTGCTAATGTGACAAAGACCCCTTTTAAAAATGACTCCATGGTACCTAGTCCAAAGACAATGTGAAAGTGAGGCTCCAGTATATATCTTAATCTAAGTTATTAGTGAATGCAAGTCATGTGATGCCTTGTAATGAAAATTTCCCATTGAAAGAAATCAATGTTAATAACTGGAACTTGAGAGCTGTAATGGGCTCTGCTGTGTTTTTCTGGCTTACATTGTGTTCCTATAATATGCTGAGAAGAGGAATTGATACCCTGTGAGCCACGGTCACTTCCTGATCCCATCTGATCCTTCAGTCTTCAGCTCTAAAAGGGTGATCAGAGAGGTTGCTGCATAATGGAGAAGATGAGCAAAAGGAACCTTGACCTGGAGGCTCCTTGGCACAGACCAATTCTCAGTGGAGGAGCACTTCAATAAAGAAATCCATTGCCAAGAGAAGGACTTGCTAGGAAAATTTTTCCCCAAAATAATTTTCTTTAAAGAAGCTGCTTTCAAAACTTATACTAGAAGCTGACTAGAGCCACAATGGGGTAGCAAGTCTGAAGGCACTACTTATCTGGACATAGAAATAGATTTTATTTAAGAACCAACTTGATACATACATACAACTTAGCGGGTTGCTTGGGTCTGGTGGCTGGAGAGGAAGAAAATATCTAGGAGATCCTTGTGAGAAGTGGGACTATTGGGAGCAGGCAGAAAGCTCTTTTGAAGTTGACTGCAGATACAACCCAGTGATGGTCTGTAGAAGTGGCTCTGATACCTGGGTCGTTACACTTACATTGATGGTAGGTTTTCTACAGCCAGGACTATTAATGTAAGTGGCACCTCTAGATGTGAGGTGTTCCTGAGACCAGGTGCTATCACTCTGGGCTCCCCCTGTCAGAAGAAGATCTTGTAGAGAGAGACTGTGGAGATAAAATATTTCATGACACCGTCTCCTAGTGCTGTTTGCTCTAAATCCTTGCACAGCCAAACTAATTTGGCTACTATATATGACAAGATATAATACATGATGTATTCTTAAGGTCTATTTTCTTTTCTTTGGTGCCATTAAAATTAAAGGGACAGATGGACACTATTGAGTCAAGGTGAATTTATATAGTCATTATCAATCTGAAGTCCTAAATCTGTTCTGCTCACTGAATATCAAATCTGTTGTGTGGGCAGAAAAGCACAATGGATTCAACTGTCCGTGTTTTAGGACTTATCCCCATCTTTAAAGAGTAACAGGTAAAATTGAAAGTACATAAAATAAAGTAGATATTTTGCATTTCCTTTTTTTTACTCATATGCATGAAAAGAGTTTGGGGAAAAAAAGATTTATAGAAGTCCATGGCATGTCATTATGGTAAATGTTTCTTAATTTTCTCGTTAATCTAGCTTTCTCCTTCATAGTTATTTATCTTCCATATTTTTAAAAAAAATTATTGACTTTACCATATGTGAGTATTATTGTTGATTAATGTAGAAGTTTTATAGAAAGTTATTTTTTAATGGCAGACACAGCATATAGATAATTTGTGCTAGAAACTGGCCATTTTCAAAATATTAGTTTTCTATAAACATCAAAGTGGAGAGAAAGATTACATTTTCCTTTGATTAAAATACCATTTGAAAGATGCCTGTTCTGTAAAATTTTAGTAAAATATATATTGGAACTGGTGTTTCATATGCCAATCCTTTCCTGAAGAGTATTTTAAAATTTTTTAAATTTTAGTATTTTAAAAATTTTAAAATACTGCCTTGACTCTCTATAGAATAACAAAAAGAGGATTTAAAATTAGTACTTTGTGTAGATTAACAGAAGTTAAGAAAACACTAAATAAAAATGTTCAAAAGTAATCCATTGAAGGGTGTTTAAAATGTGAATTTTGACATTGTTGGTACCAAATAAAAACAGTTACATAGTGATTAGAAGGGGAAAAAGATACATGAATCAGTGGTCGAAAAGAGTTTGTCTGTATGTATACATGTACACAGACCTACACAAATGCATCCACTAGGGTGTGTCTTTGGGAATAATTTCCTAACCTACTCCCTGATCCCTAAACAAATCAATCATCAGTGCCATTCTTTTGTAATGCCACTCATCTTATTCTTCAATGCAAATTTATTAGTAATGATGAAATGTGTTGAAAGGGGATAAAATTTTCCCTGGACAACCCAAATTATTCTGGAAAGGGTTGATGCTTTTAGGCATTAACTGTGATAATTCAAATGGCATATATTTTAAAGATTTTCAATTTGAAGATATTTATTTGGGAAAAATACATGAGGGAATATGCTAGCTAATTCCCTCTTATCAGCATCCTTGGTGGAATGACTACTGGACTGTAGTTGGAAGATGCAGGACTAGTTCCTGCTAGTGTGAACTTGTTCAGAGCATAGGCTCTGGAGTCATCCTGTGTTAGCTCAAGTCACAAAAAGGGTACCAACTCATCACATGACTTGGGAGTTTTGTAGCTCTTCTCTACATAATTCTGTTTTATCAGATGTGAAATGGTGTTTTTGAAAGTGCTTAGTTGATAGGATTTCTGGGAGAAGTAAACGAGACAGAAGATATAAGGCATTTATCATAATAAAATTGCCTTGCATATAATAAATTTTTGAGAGTCCCTGACTGGTGTGACTCAGTAGGTTGGGCATGGTGCCGAAACTGAGAAGACACCAGTATGATTCCCGGTCAGGCCACAAGCCTGGGTTGCAGACCAGGTCCCTAACTGGGAACATGTGATAGGCAACCAACTGAGGTTTCTTCTCACATACTGATGTTTCTCTCCCTCCCTTCCCCTCTTTCTAAAAATATAAATAAATAAAATCTTTAAAAACAATTTTTTTTTTTAGTACCAAGACCATCATCATCATTTTGTTGTTATACTTTGAAAATATCATTGCCACCTTCTTGGTTGTTTGCACATTGAAAATGAGGAGGATAGCTTAGATGACCCTTAAATTTCCTTTAACTTTGGATACTATGAGTCTGAAATGATGTAATGTAAACTGAGTAATTAAATCCTCCTCTCTCTCTTTAAGATTTTACTTATTTTTAGGCAGAGAGGAAGGACAGGAGAAAGAGAGGGAGAGAAACATCTATGTGTGGTTGCTTCTCATATGTCCCCTACTGGGGACCTGGTCCACAAGCCAAGCATGTGCCTTGAGTGGGAATCGAACCAGTGACCCTTTGGTTTGCAGGCCAGCACTCAATCCACTGAGCTACACCAGCCAGGGTAAATCCTCCTTTCACTTGACATAGAAAAAAAGGAGTAGAAATTCCAGGCACTGACATTTCCTTCCAAGTTTACTAGAATTGTGGTTATGTACTATTTTGAATACAGGGTTTATTCTGTAAAACATTAAATTTTCTTAGCCCCATAATTTGTCAACTGTGGAGAACTTGGAATTTGGGATACTCTCTGATTGAAGGTTTTCTTGATAACTATTTAAATAGTAGTCTTGCAATTTCTTAACTTAGGCCATGGCGTTTATCATTCTTATGCAATACTATGTAGTATTACATATTTATACACATATAAAAATGTACAGTTTTAACTATTTTACATGTAAAATATAGTATTATAATAGTAATTGTATAATTCTGCAACTTGGTATTTTTTAACTTTATTTTTATTATTAACACTATAACAGATGTCCCCCTCCCCCTGCCTTTGCCCACCTCCACCTAGCCCTCACCCGCTTCCTTCTGGTTATCACCATACTGTTGTCTATGTCTATGGGTTATGCATCTATATTCTTTGGCTAATCTGTTTACAATCTTTCATCCAGTCCCCTTCCCCCGCTCCTCTTGGACAGCTGTCAGTCTGTTTCACATATCCATACCTCTGTTTCTGTATTGTTTGTCCATTTATTTTGTTTACTAGATTCTTCATATACGTGAGAACATATGGTATTTGTCTTTCTATGACTGGCTCATTTCACTTAGCATAATAATCTCCAGGTCCATTCATGCTGTTGTGAAAGTTAAAATCTCCTTCATTTTTACTCCTGCATAGTATTCCATTATGTAAATGTAGCACAGCTTCCTTATCCACTCGTCTACCGATGGGCACGTGGTCTGTTTCCAGATCTTGGCTATTGTAAATGCTTTTTATTTTTGACATTTATTCATGTTGGTACATGTGGTTTAAGTTAATTCATATTTACTACAGTGCATCATTCAACTGTATTCATAGATAACATTGATTTGTTGGACATTTATGTACTTTAATTTTTACTATTAAAACCAGTGACAAAAAATGCTCTGGCCAGTGTGACTTACTTCACTGGAGCATTATCCCATAAACTAAAAGGTTGTGGGTTTGGTCCCTGTTGGGTCATGGACAAGAGGGCCTGGCCAAAATTTAAACAAACAAATCAAAAACAAAACAAAATAAAACACCAAAAACCAGTGTCAAAATGAACTTTCAGGTACATTTATCATATGAGAGTCCATATTTTATTGTGAGAATATATGTGAGAGTTTCTATGGTTTATTACATATACTTGGAATTAGAATTGTGAATGTTTAATGATTTCTAAGGTTAATTTTGAGTACATGATTAACTTTTTCATTCAGTTAAAATTACTAATATAACTAAAATATAATTTAACTCAAAACTAGAGAATAATTTTTGAGATACTTATACTATTTTTGTATATGTGAACAGAAACATGGTGTTTTTAATGCATCAATACACCTAAATAACAAGTTATAAATAGTGTCCACATAAAACTTTTTGCATGACTGACTTCTAATAGGTATTTTGGTAATGCTTTTTAAGTGTTTGTAAGCTTTATGGCATAATTTGGAAACTGATGCTGAAAAATATCATTCAGATGAATGTTTAGAATACAAGGTTAAAGATGAGATTTCATATTAGTCATCATTGTGAGAATCCCAGAGAGAGACACGATCTTCAGATATATTTTCTTGTAATGAGGGTGATTTGTGAATACACAGTGTTATTAGATATGATTTTGAGTGGTAATAAATATAAGATTGTAATTCATTATACTTTTCATGCAGAGTTTAAAATGCAATGGCCAGAAGACAAGGAAGTGTCCGTGGAAATATGTGGACATGGACTCCAGGACTGTTGATGATTGTGATCCTTTGGAGTCAGCAGGGGAATGGACAAGGTCAAGGTAGGTACATGCATGTTTCAGTGTTCTAAGGGCTGAACTGTGAGTGTCACTTTATTTTGAAATTCGGTGGGCATTTGTTTTAATGTTTTAAGTGATTTGTGGTAATCCTTCCTCAAGTTTTTTGTTAAAGTGTTTATGATGCTTTTGAATCAGTTAGATTGAGCTAGAATTAGGTTTGAGTTGGTATATCAAATTTGAAACCACCAGTTCAAAATTGGCTTTACTGTGTTGTAGGAGATGCTGTGTGTGTGTGTGTGTGTGTGTGTGTGTAGTATGTGTGTGTAACCTGTTAAAGAATAAGGATATATTTGATGGTTTTGTATTTTTGAGAAAAGGTTTTGTATCTACATTTTTTTCTTTAGTGATTCTCTATTTTAAAGTTTTAAATTTCAAGAACATATTCCTCAAAGGCGTGATCTTCTTCAGAAATTAAGTGAAAAATTTAATGTTCCACATTGCCCTGACAAGTCTATTTGGAGGAAATTAATGATAGAACAGAACTGCAAGGTTGTGGTGTCCTGGAATGTCCTTTGCAGGGTAGAAAGGGGCCATAGATTTTGTAATAAGGTTTTTCAATATACTGATTTGATGAATAGCTGTATGAAATGCTCTATGCCAAAGTTAATGTCTATGAAATGTGTTTTGTGATAAGCAATGTTTTTTTTTTTTTGGAGGTATGTTGCCTTCTAATATACAAAATGCAATTTAATTTTTTGTATTATAAAAGACAGGAACTCATGTTTTTTTTCTTTTGGAAGAGGATATATTTTGAAATTATTTCTGCATTTTGAAAGACTTGAGAATTGTGAGCAGGAAAGGTATAAGGGCAGGTGTATTGCTCTAGATAAAATTGGAAGTGTATAGTGGTGTTATATAATTGTGATACTTTTGAGCTTTTGCTAATCTGTTGGTTTCCAAAATATCCAATCAATATTATGTATATTCAAGTAAGTTTAATAACACCTTTCAAAAGATTGTTCAAAAAGAAAATGTTTGCTTACCATATGTAATTTCATTCAGTGACTTTCTGAAATGAAACATGAAGATATTTTCCAAAAGTGGAAATGCATGTGTGTGTTTGTGTGTGAACAAGCATATATGCAGATAATCAGTTTTAATAATAAACCAGGCTTTAATTTTTAAAATTTTTCTTTCGTGTCATTAAGAATTTGCATTAATATGTAGTTAAATTCTTATTTTGCACTTATTTTTGGTAAAAATAATGTAAGAAAATCATATTTGATACATGTATTTTTTTCACCTAAGGTCTAAGACAAGAATCTGTAGGCAGCAGCTACTCCACATTTCTGTTGGCTGAGAGAGTTGTTTATGCTCCTGGCAACGTGTCGGATCACTAAAATGCAGCAGGACAACTGTTTCTGCAGTAGTGATCCAACAGTACACTTAATATTACATGGGGTTGCCAAAACCCCTCCATGGCCATCATTTCCAGGGACTGTGGTTTGTTCTCAGTGGGTAATAGTTTAGTGTATTTGAAAGAAAATAGGTCCCATATTTCTTATTTGACCAAACCCTGTATTTTTTTCCTTAGTATTGATTGCTTGGCTATTCTTTCCTTTGACAGCGACCATCATTTGTAAAGAATTAATTCCAAGCTTAGCTACTGTAAAACTCCTAATGATAAATGCAAGTTTAGTAATTTAGTTTCCTTTTAAAAGAATAAATTAAAATAGCAATGATTTAAAGGACAAAACAACTTAATAGAAAAATAATGAACTGCTTTAATATTATGGTTAAGAGAATTTTGCTTCCTGTATGAGAGCTAGATTGAATAAAGCAGATTTCTTAGCCACGATAAGCAGATCTGATAATTTCAAATATAGTGTAAGCTACCCATTATCATTTAGATCGATAAGGCTCATTAAACATTGATTTTACTGTTTCACTTCTAGACATGCAATGAAGCACAATTTTAAAATAAAGGCATTAAAATTAAACCTTTGTATTAGTGGATATTTCTTAAAATAAAAATTTCATGGTACTTTACTAGTGATAACAAAATAATACATTAAAATCTCTGAATAATGTTTTCTTTATATTAAGTTTACAGCTTTGCCTTAAACTTTGATTATTGGGGTCTCCAGCACCCAGAGCTGTGACTAAGTAGCAATAAAATGTGATTGTGTAGCAAATGTGCACCCAAAAAAAGAATTGACTTGTTTTCACAATGTAAATGTAAACTTCATAAATGTAAACTTCTTAGGGGTGATAGCAAAGCTAAATTGTATTTTCTATACAAGTGCTCCCTATTTGTTAGTAGATTATATTCTGATTATTTGTAAATCATTGGGAAATCTCGTTATTCTTTTCCATGAAAACCATGTTAGATAGAAATGGTCATTAAGTTGTGAGGACAAGAGACAAAAGTCTACTTGTTCTAGAATGTACATGAAGAATCATACTCAGTATTAATTGAACTATGTGCAACCACCATTTATAAAAACTTACAGGAAATTCATTCTGAATTCTGACTAAGAATGTTGATTGAGAATTCCTTTAGGAGCATCAGAGTCATATAAGAAGACAACAATGAACAGTGGGCTGGAATCAAGTAGATAGATGTCTCTTGTCAATTTTTTATGTCTGGCGAGAAAAGCATCAGCTTGATGACATCTGTTTCCCTGACATCTGACTTATGCAATATTAGGTATTTATCCTTACACTAGCATTTCCTGTCTTGGCCTCTGCCCGTTTCTATGCTGCTTAGGTTGTGTGTGGGGTGGGGGAGGGGTTTTACCCTAAGGGCCTCCCTGGTTGCCACAGATGAGAATAAATCTACCAGGACGTGATGTGCCTGGGGAGGAAAGGTGGCCGATCTCTCAAAGGAGAAGGGCCAAGAGCCTTTTCCTCAGTGGGCTTTTATTGAGTTCATTTTGCACAGGAATACAGGTAAATCTCATTAATCATTATCAGGCAGTAAGGATCAAACAATAGATAACATACAAAGAACTCTTAGGGCCTATTTTGAGTCAGGGTCAGATAGTTAAATGGCCATAATACTTTGGGGAACAAGCTTACTTCTTGCTTGGACCCTTATCATTTAATTGAGAACATTCTAAACAAAGCAGGTTTCAAAGGATTTTATGCATTCTTTCTTAGGCCTGATTGCCCTAGGGAACCCACCCTTTCCAGCACAGAGCAGCACCCACCTCCAGCATTGTTTCAGGCTTAAGTAAGGTAGGGGGAAGTAAGGCAGCCAAGAGATTAGGAGACTTCTGGCAGACAGAATGAGGACTCATGCTATGTCCAAGCCGAGGGGTGAGAGTTCATCACCCCTTTTCTGTAGCCCCCAGGTCCCTCCCTGGAGGCCCCCATAATTGTGCCTGTCTTAGGTCATCCCTCCCTTGAGGAATTTTACGTGCCATTGGCTAACTGATCAAGCATTGGGGTCCAGGTAGGGTGAAGTAAAAGGAGCAGAGGTGGCACCCCTACCAGGGAGACAAGCTTTGTCTCCTTAGTGGCTTATGGTCTGCAGGTTGCTCACTCAGCCTTAGCCATGGGGGGGTTACAGCTTATGAAACCAGGCAGGGCGGTTCCCAACATTAGGTGATTTGCCCATTAACAATTGCTTAATAAGTGAAAGCAAAACCAATGCTTAAGATAAAGTGGAATACACATAATTTTTATAAGAAAGTGCACCTACTATGCACGTAAAATGAGTAACATAAATGTTCTGATTCATTTTGTTTTTAAATCAACTATCACAGGATGTATAGATATACATACATTTCTAAACACTGTATTAGACATTAACTTTGAAGATAATCTAGATGAAAGTGAACTAACATCTAAAATGTGGAATTTGCATCACAAGCATGGGAATGTTGGCTGGGCAGAGTGGTTAAAAAAGGCACTGGAGAGCCCGGTGGGTTTAGTGGGTGCTAGAGAGTACAGGTGGCAGTTACTGTATTCAGAACTGAGAACTTATTTCCAAATGCAGCAATGCCATTTCTTCCTTTTCCCAACACTATGTTCAAGTATAATATGAGATTTGTTTTAAGATAAATATGAGATTTGTTTTAAGATAAAGATTTGATTTATATAAAAATTTAAGAAAAATTAGTCACGGAGGTGCATGAATGTAAAGGCAGTATGAGTATTGTTACAGAACAGGGCCAAAGGGGGGGTACAATATACTATTACCAAAAGGACCCCCCACTAGGTTTGCTTGTCTACCCCCAGAAGAAAGACGTCTCTCAATGCGAGAGATTTGTGAAGAGGGAAGGAAATGCTTATTTAAAGCTATACAGACTTAAAATAGTGACCCAATGTCTTCATTAAAATATCAAAGTCCTTTAGGATACCCACAGATGCACACAGTCCTTCCTTCTCCCTCTGCCTTAATCTGGGGTACCATGTCTCAGGAAAAGAAGTAGAGGTCTGGGATTCAGACTACTGGCACCATAAGCTGTGTCGTCAGCAGGATCTTCAGTTAATTCAAAACCATGTGGCACCTTCTCATGGCCCACCAACAGAAGTTCTTGCACCCCTCTTCCTCTAGGCAAAGTCTCTTCTGCTTCCTAAGCCATGTGGCCAAGGGGTGCACTCCAACGCCATGGGGGTTCCCCACTCTGGCCAAAAGTGTGTGGTTCTCTTTTCAATGGCTGCCATGTCTGGATTTAAATCCCTGAGCCCATCTTCCTCTGTACCTCCATTTCCAACTCTTCCTACAATCAGTTACACCTGCCAACATTCCTGTGTTATTCTAGGTTTACTGGGCTGCCCATTGTGAGTCTGGGCAGGTGTAGCCCCATGTCATGGAGCCAATCTTGTCCAAGCTCCCATGCAGGCACCGTAACCAGGGGGAGTTGCCCCCCAGTTACATCTTGGGTGGAAGTCACTTCCATCCCCCTGGCTCAAAGCATGGCCACAGCTATTTAACATATCTATGCAACCAGTTAAAGGTTATAGATATGTTAAATGACCATGCCAGAGGTTAGCTGCAAAGCTGTTGCTATACAAAACAGCTCTGCTGTTCCTGCTCCATATGTCTCTTTCCCCCAACTCACACCTGTGGAGGGGGAGGGGTGAGAATATCCTATATATCTTTCTAATATCTCCTGGACACCTTGAGTTCTGGACCCCATTCCAAATCCCTATTTGTGTCCCCTCTCTGGGCTGCACCCTGTTTCAGTATAAGAAAGTTTGATATGAAGGTGGATGATTTTTAAAAATAAAAATGCTGATTTTTTTCCTTTGAAAAGCAAATACATCATAAAAATATTGTTTGAGAATTCTTAAAAATACATCTCTATATTAATGACTTTAATAAAGGAGTGCTCTTTTTTTCTGGTATGTCATAAAGGTGTTATTTTCTGCTATGTAATGAGAGTAACAAGAAGAATGGAATGAATATGTCAGTCTGTTTCCAAAAACAAATTGTCAAGGTTTTTGAATTAGCACTAGTTTATTGATTTTTGTAACTAATTTATGTCTCAAATATAGTAATATTTTAAATGTTATCATGAGCATATAGAGAATTCTAATTGACTTGGCTTCCATACTTCACATGATGAAATTCCAAATGGCAACTCTGATGTTAGTTGTAAGAAAATATGAAATTTTGAAGAAGCAAGTGGAAATCACTTATGTAGCAAACTTAAAATTTATTGGTAAATCAGCGTAATTTTTCTTCTTTTTAATGACCAGATTTTGGGTTAGATATTAAACATTAAAAAATAAAATCTGATACTATTCAGCAATTACAATGCTCAGTCCGTGGTCTTCATTGTGAAATTACATTTAAGTTAAGGGGGCGCATTTTGGAAAAGTATATTATTTGTCCTATTTTGCAAGGCCTTAAACTATAGTGTCTTGAACTAATCATATTTAATTATACTATACCAATCAGCTGTGTTTCGCATTTAATTGTTACTCATCCATTTTTTTCTCTAGAGGATTCTGAGAAAAGCGAATCAAGGTTGCATGGTTGGAGAAAGTGACAGAGAAATCTCTTGATTTCTTTCTCTTTCTCCCTTGAATCTTTTCCTAGTGTATGCCAAAGGTATTATTTTTATTGTTTGCCTTTTCTCTTTCATTTAAGAAATTTAAGTGATTGTGTAATTTCTCAGTTAATGAAGATAGTATCTAACTTTGAATGAAAGGTTTATAGCTACAGTTTTTCAATGAGAACATCTCAGATCATGTGATCTATGAATTTTAATGTCTTAGAATCACTACTGATGAGGAAAAATCACCTCAAAGGACCTTAATATCATCTAAAGTTTATGTTTTTCAGGGTTGCTTGGGTAAATCATTTTTATCTTATAACTGAATATTGTTTTAAGAGAAATGAGCTCAGCCATTTGACAGTAAATATTTAAAAATGATTATTTGTGTATTCCAGGAGGCCTGACCTTAACTATAGAAATGATCCCTGAAAGTATAGTCTTAAAAGAACTGACCTTAAAATACATCAAGCTAAGTAGTGGTAAAGTTGAGTGCTGCTGTACAGTAGAAGTCTTAACGTTTCTGGCATTCTTCATCGAAGGTACAACATTTTCCATCATGACAGAAAAAAATATGTGTCTGCATGTATATATGTGATATTAATATATACATATATATCAGAATTATTTTGGTCTATGGTGAAGTTAGGTTATTTATATACGGTTTTAAGTTTTGATTTAAACTTCTGAAAATATGAGTGCAAATATCCAGTACTTAAAACCTTCCTAGATACCCACCCTGACAACATTTTAAAACCCTAACAAGTTCTGACAGCTTTTTCTGACAAAAATATCAGCATTCTTAAAGCGTGTATATGATATACCATTGCCATAGCTTAAAATGCTCACATTATATGGGAAACAAGGAAAGTAGTGGTTTAAGAACCTAAGTGGGTTTACTTTGCAGATAATAATACTTTGAATAAAGTATCTTCAAAATTGTGTGTCTTAAACTGTCTTACTGATCATCAAACCCACTGGCGTAGGAAAAGGACTAGTTCTAAAATACTTAATTTTTATAGGGGGAAAATATGGTAATTGATACCTCTTTTACTAAAGTTGTACTACATCAATATTTAATTAGCATTCATTCACAATATTGTAAAATGTATTAAAACCATGCAATGTAGTAAAGTGTGCTTTACTTCTCATTTATTTTATTTAATTTGTTCTTCAAGGTAAATCTCGTTATAGAAGGTTCTACCCTCTAAAATTTAAATGTCTAGAAAAAAATATTTTAAACACTATCCCAAATGACTTTATATTTTCTTGTTGTTGTTGAGCTTTAATGTTCTATTTTCACATATAGAGACTGTGTGGGCACTTGGTTTAGATTTAAAATTTCATTTGAAGATTATTGTTATGTTTGGAATTTATTATGGAGTTTTAATTGAAAAATAAGTAAATTTTTAGACATTATCTTCTGTGTGATATGTTAGTCTCATTTTCTCTCTTTCCAGCCACATATGGAGAAGAAAAAAAGTTAAATTTAGAATAAAGAGAACTTAATTAGCTAAAGGTATAGAAAGAAGAATAGAAGTGGTATAAATAGGAATAAAAAGGAGAGATGATAGGAACAGGTATGAGAAATACATAAGCTGGAGTATTCTAACACATGTTAATATTAGCAAATATAATGTGAATTAAAATATCTATATATGAAATTTTAAGTAGGACATTACCCCTCCCCATACACACACACACACACACACACACACACACAGATACAATGGAAAACAGGCTGAGGGAGGTAGCACCTTCTCCAAATAGCGACATACCACATACTCCACCTTCCTTTTATTTCATGGTACCAAGTGTCGAGATTGTGATTTAAGAACAACTTAAGGCCTTTGTGCACAGAGTCTAGACTTTTGAGTTGAAAGATTCAAAATAGCATCATGTGTGAGACTGGGTGTTCCAGTTTTTGGCAGAAATTACTGCTTACTCTTAACTCTATTTGTTCCTTTGTACCTCTTCAACCTGTAGTGCTATATCTATCTCAGCATAAAGCAATACCTGGGAATCACTTTTAGGTCACTTATTGGGTTTCTTTTAAAAAGCTCATGAATTACAATGAAATTCAAAGTTGTCTACTTAAATTCCAAGAGACTTAAAAAAAATTAACATGGGACCTTTTAATTAGAAAGGCTGTGTACACAGTGTTCACAAGCTAGGTATCGTCTTTAAGGGACAAGTGACCCAATCAGCAACTTTTCTTAAGTCATCACATATATTGTCTAAAAGCTTGTTTTCGAAAATTAGGAAGCACTGAGTTACATGTGTGATATGTCACAGTATAACCTATTTATCCACTGCAGCTTTGTCAAAGAATAAATTGTTTGGGGTTTTATAGTTAAAGATATGTGTGATATGATAGTTGGGATGCATTGTATCTTATGCTTTTTTTCTTTCTTATGATGATCTTTAAACTTATTTTTCTTGAAGTAATTTTGGGTGCCCATTTGTAAGATTGTCCTTTCTCTCTTTTCTCCATCTGGCTCTCTGCCTTTTGTTCCTTAACCCGGAGAGTACCTACTATGTCTTTGCCCAGATTCCACTTACTTTGATGTGTCATGTAGTTTACGAAGCTCCCCATACACAACCTTATCAATGTTTCTCAATATGCACTATGATTGTTCATTTGTGTCTTTTTTCTTATGTATAAGCTCCTTGATGGCTCAGACTGTATATTCATTTACTTAACGAAGGTTTATAAAGTATTAACCTTGGGCCAGGAACTATTCTGGACATTAGTGATAGAGCAGGTAAGAAAATTGAAACAAAGACCTGCCATTGTGGAGCTTGCATTTTAATGTGGGGGGATGGGTGCCAGACCGTGAATAAATAAATAGACACACACACACACACACACATATATATACACACACACATACATACATATACATATATATGTAGTGTATGGCAAATTGACTGATGAAAAATAATGCTGGGATTAGTGGCATAACATTCTGAGAAGGTTAGTTTTTTAAAATTGTAGTGACCATTATCCTTTTTTAAAATTAAAGTTATTAGGGTGACATTACTTGATAAGATCATAGTTTTCAACTGCACATTTCTATGATGCATGACCTGTATGTTGTACTGTGTGCCCACCCTAAGAAGATAATTTGTAATTGGATAGTCCGGAAAGATCTCACAGAGAAGGTGGAAGGTCCGAGGAGGTGAGGACCTGAACCACACAGAGATGTGGGAGAAGAACATTCCTGTAAGTACAGCAGATAGATGTGTGAATCATGAGCAGCTTTGTGCCTGGTGTTTTTCAGGAACTGCAAGGAAACTACTGTGGCTCAAGCAAAGCACACATGGTGAGGAGAACTTGAAGATCTAACAGTAATAGTGTAGGGAGGAAGGGATGGCGATTATGGAGTTTTAATGGCTGTTCTAATAACACTGGCTTTAGTTTGGAGTGAAGTGGAAAGTTATTGGAGGATATTGAGATTTCTTTTTGGCAATTCACTTTGAGTTTTCAGTTTATCCAATGATCACTACTTAAGACTCAATAATTTTGCTTTATTACTCTTGCACTCAACTACAAACAACTGTATTAAAGTACTGTTAAGTTCTAATTTAAACCAATTAAAATAATGTTTTATCTTTTTTCTTTTCCATTACTGAATATCTCATTTTTAATTAATTTGAAAGCTTTTTAGAATAGTGAGCCAAAGAAAATTTAGCATAATATGTACCCATATTTTGCTGTGTATAATGTGCACTTTTTTGACCAAATTTTTGAGGGAAAAATAAGTATGCACGTTATACATGGGTAGTACTTGAAATACCCTGTATCTCTTCTTGTGTCTTATAATTATTTGTTACGGAAAACTTCTTGGACCATAATATGTTCAAAAATAAATGCTAAAACTCCTTTATAATACTAAAAGCAAGTATTTAAATATAAATAAATAAATACTTAAATTAAAAATCAAAACAAAAGTTTTTTTTTTTTTTTTCTGAAAGTTTGGGCCAAAATGTGGGTGCACATTATACATGGCAAAATACATAACTTATTCTTCATCAGATTTAGAAACTTAATTGAAGATACTAATTGGAAAGGTCATTTTTTTTCTGTTGGAATTTGTTGATAAAAATGCTTTTGAATTACTACCATATCAATCAATACTATAGTAAGTTGTGTTTCTGGAAGCCAATTGTAGGCAGTGGTAATGTGTTAATAGCTCTAAATGTATCTCTTCTAACTCCATGGTCGAGGATGTTTGAAAGTGGGAAAACTTACTGGCTTCAAAATCTGGGAACCAGGAATAGCCAGAAATGTTTTTCTTCATTTCCTGGTATAATCATCTTCCTGGTAGGAAAGTATCTCCTTATACTAAGCAAATAATCATTTACTTTATTCTGCCTTACTTAATGGCTTATTTTTGCCATAAATAATATTCTTGAGGAAATATGGCTCTCACAGTATACTGAAAGAAGAAATTTTGAGGGCAGAATGATACACATTTTAAAATTGGATAGCCAGAAGAGAGATAAGAAGGGAGATGAATACAGAGAGGGAAAAGAGAAATAGTGTAACAAAACTTAGTTGCCAGAGAGCAGGGGGTTTGGGGGACTGAGTGATAAATGTGAAAGGACTATGACTGGCACAAATTGATAATCATAAAATAGTCACAAGGGTGTAAAGTACATCAGAGTGAAGATAGTCAATAATATTGTAATCACATATTGTACTACATGGATAGTTGACATATCAGGGGGGCCACTTTGTAAATATATGACTGTCTAGTCACTATGCTATACACCTAAAACTAATACAACATAATAACATATGTAAACTGTAATTAAATAATGAGATAAAATCAATGATTAACATATGCATAGTAGTTGACAAGGGAATTGAAGACAGTTATAGATTGCCTGCTATATGGCAGGCATAGGAGTTATAGTGGTGAAGAAGGCAGAGACTCAAGTGGTTATAATGTAGTCAGGAGAGAAAGAAGTACAGACACAAATATGTGACTCAATCAGTGTTCTGAAGGGCTATGATGTGTACTAGTGTGAAGAAGATCAGATGGGATAATGTGGTTGTGTATCACTGGCAAGTGGGGAGGTGCTGATTCAGCTAAAGGAAAATCAGGGAATTCTTTCTCCGAGGAGTTGATATTTCAGTTGGGATTGGAAGGAAAGGAAGGAAGCAGGTACTTTGAAGATTCAGGATGTGTGAATAGAAGAAAGAGAAGCTGAAATAGAAACAAGCTTAATATATGCTTGGGAAGAAGATCAGTTTGCCTGGAATGAAGGAAGAGCACAGGAGGGACATGAGGATAGGGGCTCTCAGGGACCATATTAGCTAGGACTTTGCAGGCAATATTTAGAAACAAAACAAATTCTTTGAAAGGTTTAAGATAGAGTTGCACTATGTTTAATTTACTGTTCCTTCTATCTACAGTATAGAGCTTGTACTATTTGGGAGAGGTATGACAGTGGAGGAAGAGGGACTATTCAGTTGACTATATACCTGTCCAGGTGCAGGATGGTGGTAGTTGGGAGTAAGATTGTAAAAGTATTATTGGGGAAAATTGGTTGAGATTAGAAGTTTTTTTAAAAGATAGAGCTGGTAGTGTTTATCAGTGATTCTTGGGTTTAGGAATATATGGTCTTCTGTTGAGATGAGGAATGTTTGGTAATGTGAGGCTGAATGCATTCGCAGAGGTGTAGATAGCATGAGTGTGGTTGGTTCATTTTTACTGTTGCACACTAAATTGAGAGACCTGTTCGAATTCAAGTGGAAATATCAAGTAGGTGTCAAGAAGATGGGCTGGCCAGAAATGTCATTTTCCACTTCATTGCCTCATAGATCATGTTTAAAGTCATGTTTCTAGGTCAGGATTTGGTAAATAAACTACAGCCCAGGAACCTGTTCTGCTGTCTGATTCTGTGTAGATAGATCTTTGAGCTATAAATATTTTTTACATAAGCGTAAAATGTAAAACACATACAAGACTACTTGTGGCAAAGACAGTTGCCCACATTTACCACTTGGCCCACAAAGTCTGTAACATTTACTCTTTGACTCTACCAGATTTTTGGCTGACACTTGGTCTAGATGAAACTGTAGGAAGGGAGTATTGATAAAGAAGAGAGTAGTGTGATTGTGGAATTAAATGATGTCAACAATAGTGTGTGGAGTGGAGGGTTAAGCCTGGGTACAATAGGAAGTAAGATTGGCAGCCAATAATTTCATTATTGGCATGATTGATGAAAACTTCTGAGGCACACAGAAAATATCATTATCGGACCATTCATCTGATCACATAAGGAACCTAGACGGGAACTATGCTGTGTTTGATGACCTGAGAGAAGGCGAATGTAGTTTAAACAAAGCAAATGGGAGGATGCCATTAAATTTCACTGGAGATTTAAGAAGGGGTCAAATACTTCAGGCTTTTAGTGATCTTTAGAGGAAGAAGAAGTCATTAAAGCATCCCTTTTTTATTTTCATTTTTTTAACTTAGTGAATTTATTGGGGTGACATTGGTTAATAAAATTATGTAGGTTTTAGGTGTACAATTCTGTAAGAGGGGACAGCAAATGATATCTGATGGGAAAGATCACTCTGGTTACATGTGCAGCCTGATTGAAAGAAGCCAAAATGGATGAAGAAGTAAGATTGCTCATTGTTATTAGTGAAAACACCAGGTAACCTTGGCAAGGGGAGGTCTGGTACAAAATCAACATTGGAATGAACTTCAAGAGTGAATAAGGATAAGGACCTAGGTGTTCCGTTGGGTGAAATTTTGTCAGTCTTTTCACTGTATAAGATATATAGCTGGTCAAAATAAGAAAGTCTTAGGTTTTTAAATTCAGGTTTATAAATGTAACCCCTGGAGATTGTGCTTTAAAAGTATGGAGTAGGGCTAGATTTTTTTTTTTTTTTTAAACTGTCCTGGCAAATAGAATACTAATCATGGTTCTAATGTTGCTGAAGTACGTTTCAGATACTTTATATTCTGTACACCTTTCGTATTTATACTCACATAGGAAGCTCTCCCCTAGCTCCACCCGAACCCAAATTCAGTGAGCTCAGTTATGTCCTTACATCTGCAGTTTCCATAATTCCTCACATGGAGTATGGCTCTCCCTGCTTTTGCCTCTGGGTAGCATCCTCTGAGAAGACCTGCTTTCCTCATAGTAGGGCTACCACATTATATAGTAATTACCATACTGATCTCTAACCCTCACTAGCTTGTACCTGCTCTATGAGTGCTGACATTTCATACTGTTCCTTAAGTGTAAAATATTCTAGTAATTAAATATGTTCTTCTACTTTGAATATATTATATCTTCTAATTTAAATATCTCCTTTTCTCATTATACTTCTTAGCTAATAAGTTATAAAAAATTTTAGCTGTCTACAAATAACCTCAGATCTAACACCAGTAAAGATTAATGTGTGGCCATCTATATGGATATTTCTTTCCATCTAGTGTTTATAGTCTTTATTATTTTTATTAGTTTTTTTTATTTTTAAATATTTATTTATTTTTAGAGAAGGGAGAATGGAGAGAGAAAGAGAGGGTGAAAAACATCAGCGTGTGGTTGCCTCCTGCACACCCACCACTGGGGACTCAGCCTGCACACAACCCAGGCATGTGCTCTGACTGGGAATCAAACCAGCGACACTTTGATTTTTAAAATGATTAATATTTGTTGGGAATAATGTATCATGAAAATTGAAATGATAAATGTGCAATTCTTATACAAAAATAATAATTTTGGATTTTGTATCTAAAATGTCTCTTATCAAAAGAAAAAGTCGAGCGTTATGTATTTATGCTTCTACTTGACTTAATGAATTGACTTCAAGTCATATTTCTAAGAATAGACATTTACGTACTTTTGCTGAAATAATAACACACTATAGTGTTTGGATCCTTTTATTTTGTTAATACGTCTATGTGCTACTCTCCATTTCTGCCTCAACCCACACCTTATTCCTTATTTCTGTTTATTTGGTATGCTTTTACTTTAGGAATTCTTTTATTTTGGAAGTTTTGTTGTTTTCTAATAATTGCTACGTTTCTTGATACACGTAGGTGTTATTTTCCATTTTGTTTGTGAATTTATCTCCGAAGCATTTTGTGTGTACCTTTTACCCACAGCTTCTCAGAGGTCCCTTTTGATGATATTGATTTAACATGTCACCTAATGCAAAGCTTCAAAGACAGGATGTCTGCTGACCTTAGTTTTGACATAAATTGAAATGTTCTCTCAACATAGACTGGTGGAGATCTTTTTTCATTCTTAAATGTTACCTTGCCTTAAAAAAAAAAACATTAAGTAACATTTATTTTTCATGTTTTTGGAGGTGACCCCTGACTCAGTGACTCAGGTTTTGTCATCCAACTTTGCCTGTCAACATTGGGCAAATATGGTGCTGAGCCACTCACTCCCTGAACTGGAAAATGCTGACATGACAAACCACTTGAAAATAAATTCTGGTTGTTCTTCACATTCCAAAGCTGACTCTCCAAAAGCTATGTGGATTCATTTTAAATTATATTTGTGTTTGTATAACTTTAATTCATTTGTAACCTGATCATAATGTATAATGCATTTGTTCTCATGCTCAATCATTTTTGTATGCTAAATAATTTGTGAAAAAATGACTCGTCCTTGAGAGTTTCAGACAGAAGGTACACTGAGTGCCAGATAGAGGGATGGATACGTGGGTAGAGAGTGTATCACCCAATTTCATCACAAAAACTTATTTGACAAAAATTTTGTCATTTTTTTTTATTTTATAGTGTCTACACTCAGAGTTATCATCCCAGATTTAAATTTTTATCCTAAAATTGGTAGTTTTCTTTGTAAAACCAGAAGTTCTCACATGCGTAATGAAAGGAAAAATAAAAAAAGGAACAATAAATTCAAGACAATGAGAGGTCGGTTTTCTGTTGCAGCTGTCCAGTTCCCTTTCTTTCCTTTCCGCCCACTTCGTATTACACACTGCTCAACATCCACTTTTCATTTAGAATACATATATAGAGAAAACATATGACCATGCTGAAGAACATAAATATTACCTGTGCAAGGTTATACCTCAGTAGGTAAGTATAAGAAAAATAAAGATGTAACTAGAATATGAGATTCTATTTATGGTGTAGTTCTGTTCCAATGCATTTCTGGGTAGGCTAAGAAAGTATGTCACCGGGAAACCTATTAAGCTATATATCATACTAAACAGAGGAAAATGTATATCTCTTAATTCTGAAATGCTTGGAAGTGATTAGTCCTTTTGGGGTAAGAAATGCATGGTTTTTGTTAGTATTGGCAAACTTTTTTTAGGGAGGAGGTCTAGATAATAAATATTTTAGGCATATTTGGTCATATTTAGTCTTTCTCCTCTTTCTTCTCCTTTTTCTGCTTCTTACAACTCTTTAAAGCTGTGAAAACCATTCTTAGCTCTCAGGTATACAAAATAAGCTATGGATCAAATTTGGTCTGTGGGCCCATAGCTGGTGGACCCCTTTTACATCATCAGATGGCTACTTTTATCTGAACTGTGATATGTTGTAAATCAATGGTGCTTCTGGTAGAGAATAATTAGCTTAAGTTGGCTTTTTAAAAAATCCTAACCTGAGGATGTTTATTGATTTTTTTTATACAGAGAGGAAGGGAGAGAAAGGAAAGAGAGAGACATGGGCATTGATCAGTCACCTCCTGTATCCACCTTGACTGGTAGGCACCTTGACAGGGGATCAAACCTGCAACCTTGATAAGTGTTCTGATGGGAGGCTGAGCCTGTAACACTTGGGTGTGTGGGATGATGTCCCAGCCAACCGGCCAGCGCTAGCTTAAGTTAGCTTTGTGTTTTGGAACACAGTGGAATTCCATGGAAGCAAATGCTCTGCTTTTAAAACACATTGCAGTTTCCATCTCTGATATTAGGGATATATAGATGCTACTTAATTTGAAGGGCTTAAGTTGTAGTGCAGCTATTCACATATGGTAGAATGAAACAGTTTTCCTCTCCATTTGAATTTTCATACAAGGAAAAGTTCCAAATCCTGCTTTTTTTCTGAATGATTGCTGATAAATCCATTGTGTTTTATGCATATTTTGCTTTTGCATGCAAAGTAAAATAAGAACTTTAGCTAATATTTACATTAAACTGAAGTGTAAGGTAATATGAAAAAGAGAAAAAATAATAAATTGACTGTTTGGTTAATTGAAAAGACAACAGGTAAAATAAAGACTGGACTTGAATGTTTTAGATTTTAAGATCTGAAATAGTAAGTCCAAAATGCCCCTGAAATAGGTCTTACTCCTAGATCATGAGGCTTCGAAATGCTGCCATAACTGGGGTCTGATGAAATGTGAAGTTAGAGTATCTCTCAATTTATTTCTCTTTATATCAGTGTTTCAATCAATTATAAAATGAGCTGTTCTGTTTTTGAGTAGATTCAACTTTGAAGGTGAAGGTATTTTTACTATAATCATTAAAATAAATTTCTCTAGATATCTCATTATATTCTGTTTTATAGCAAAAAGTATTAAATTATATTTTTGAACAAAAACAATCTAGAAAGACAATATAAGAACATTTGTCATTTTCCAAGTTTGTATAGACTTTGTTCAATTAGGTAAAAGCGTAATTGTTTTTAATAGGTTCATGATTAAGTAGTTTTGGGTTTACAGAAAAAAATGAGTGAAAAGTAGTGTTCCCAGGTACTTCTTACTCCCAGCCTAATTTCTCCTATTTTTCACATTTTGAGATAGTGTGGTACATTTGTTACAAATGAAGAGCCAATATTTACATATTACATACTAGTAACTAAGACCCACAGTTTGTGTTAGGGATCCCTCTTTGTCTTTTACATTCCATGGGTTTAGACAAGTGTTTGAGGACATGTATTCACCATTCCAGTATCATCCAGAGTAACAGTTTCACTCCTCTAAAAATTCTCTGTGCTACCTCCCTTCATTCCTTCATCCCTTTTTCCTCCCTTCCTCCCTATCCCAATCCCTGCCAACTACTGATCTTGCTGTCTCCATAGTTTTGTCTTTTCCAGAATGTCACATAGTTGGAATCATACAGTGTAAATTCTTTTTGGATCGGCTTCTTTCACTTAGTAATAATGCACTTAAGGTTCCTCCATGCGTTTTCAGGACCTAGTAACATTTATTTTAGTGATGAATAACATTCCATTGTCTGGATATACCACAGTTTGTTTATCCATTTACCTATAATGGACATCTTAGCTGATTCCAAGTTTTGCAATTACGAATAAAGCTGTTACAAACATTCATGGGCAGGTTTTTGTTTGCATGTTGCATTTCAACCCATCTGAGTAAATTCCAAAAAGTCTAATTAATTGCTGGATCATATGGTAAGACTATGTTTAATTTTGTACAAAATGACTAAACCATCACCCAAAGTAGCCACCAGCAATAAATGAGAGTTTCTGTGTCTCCTGAAATGCTAGCATTTGGTGTTGTCAGTGTTCTGGATTTTGATTGTTCTAATAGGTATTTCATTATTGTTTTAATTTGCATTTCCTGCTGACATATGATGTTGAACATCTTTGCAATGTGTTTGTTTGCCATTTGTGTGTCTTCTTTGGTAAGGTGGCTGCCTTTGCCTACTTTTTAACTGGGTTGTTTTCTTATTGTTGCATTTTAAGAGTTCTTTATATATTTTTATACACCAGTCTTTTACCTGACATATTTTGACAGATATTCTCCCAGTATGTGCCTTGATGAAGACTCATCAGTAATTTTTTTCTGAAAAAATTCCAATTCAGAAATGCAGAAAGCTTTCTAAATTTAAGATAACTAAATATGTAGGCCTTGAGACAGTCACAGAGTCTAAAAGGTCTTATTTAAAAAAAGAAAGAAAACAAATAAAAATGACTCGGAGCCTGATTCCGTTTGTTAGTTTTATTTTAAATTCAGGAATAAATTACTGAGCAGTATAAACAACACATGTAAATATTTTTGTAGTGAAATTCTTTATGACAGTTACCAAATCACCTTGATTCTGATTTACATTAAACCAGTCATAATTAGCCATAAATGAGAAACCTTTTTCACTATTTTTTTAAAAAAGATTCAACTAGGTATATCTTTTAGCTTTTCCCACTCCCCCTTGCTATTTCTCTGGTATGGTCACTGTTCCTGTTTCCATGGATTTGTTAAAGCCAAGCACTTTATCTCACCTATACACTCCGATGCCCACGGCCTCTGCCTTCATGCAGCTAATATCAAGGAAGGATCTCAAGTGGAAATCGCGTGCCAAATGATTTGCTAGGTTGAGGGAAAAGGTGATACATTTATTACCATGTCTGAACTTCCTTCTCTTATCTTTGTGCTATTTGATCCGTATTAAGTTTTTAATCGCCTCCTCAGCCCTGCCACATTCAGGGGTGCTTGCTACAGCTGGGAAGCTGAGTCTTCATCATACCGTGTGGGCTGCCAGGCCAAGGGTAGGATGGAGGACGAAATCGCCTGTATCTTCATTATGCAGGACACAGGGAAGAAACAAAGTTTAGGATGCCAATATAATATGTCTTGACTTTTCCAAATTACCCATCTCTTCAGTTCCTACTACTTAAAGGGCTAAACTATTTTCATGATTCACCCTTGTTTTAAATATATTAAGGACAAGGAAAGTCTGTTATTCTTCCCATTTTCTCCTCAAACTTGTTTTAGCTGAGGTTTACAAACTACTGTCAATGTATGTCCTCTCTCCCCTGCCCCGTTTTCTAAGGAAAATAGGTATATTTAAGAAAAGTTCTGTACTATATTTTTACTTTAAGTTTCATCATTTGCTATGGATAGCAGAACTCCAAGAAAAACTATTAAAAAGGAACTTGATATTTTTTACCCAGTGTTTTTCAAGCATTTATAAAGAAATTGTGGAGCCAATATCACAGAAACAAACTCAGCAGAAAACAGTTGTTCTATGGAACAATGTAGGTACAGCATATGCAAAATTTAATATAACAATATAAGTGAATTTTTAAAAAGTACCGGTAATAAACCCACTTTATTTTTGTTGTTTTGGAGAGGTAGTTAGAAAGTTAAGAAAGTGTAGAACCAACTCCAATTCAGAGAAAGGAATTCTGCTGGGTATGATAGCAGAGGGAAATAATGGAGAAATATAATAAATTCACCCCCTCGCTATTTCCTTATTTAGTTTTATGCTGGTACAAGTAGAACCACATTTATTTCATGGTCTTGTCAATGTGAATGTTTAACTCAGCAGTGGCTATAGCAGGCACTCAATATGTGCAAGAGATTAGATGCAGGTTTAACACCGTTCTTTCACTTGTTTGCATGAATGCCGGTATGAAATTTCTACTTTGCTCTTGTTTTCAAGATAAGTGTTTAATTGAATTCTAAAACTCATTTTATAATAAGGCTACTAGTAGAATATAAATATCTTTGTGAAAAAAATAGTTTGTATGCAAGGGTCTGAGTGCAGTTTAATGTTGATGTAACCCCCTTACAGACTTTAATTTCCTAGTGTTTAAAACAGGGAATAATAGCCTTATAATGTGGTTGTGAAAGTCATAAAAGATAATGGTTGTAATGATATTTCATCACACAAAGTGTGCTCTATAAACTTCACTATTGTTGACATTTTGGGTTTACAAGGCTACCATTTGCTGCCCGATCAGATCTAACCCTGAGCTGGTCTCCCTGGAGGAGGAGGCGATGCTTACAGGGGGTTGTAGAGCCCAGGCCTGCAGTCAGACAAGCCCAGCCTCCCATCCTGGGCCACTCACTCTCCGTGGCCTTTCCTTAACTGTTTGAAACAGACTTTATCATCTGTAAAATGGGCTATGACCTCAGATGGATATCTTAGGAAAGAATAGCATAGAAAAAGGTCTTTCAGTAGTGTCCAAGCCAAGAGCTATTGCTATGGCTTAGTGCTTGCCTGTCATAATATCTCTCTCACTATCTCTTATATACTCAGTACTTACCATAGTTCCTAGTACACAAAAGGTAATCAGTATTAGTGTTTCTGCTCTGCAGGTTAGCTCTATCATATTTACCTCCCTTCAAGTGAGAACATAAGCTGAGATACCTTCTTTAACTGAACAGAAGTTGACACTTGTTACAAAGGTAACTTTGATATTTGAATGTTGCCTGATATCACAGAGCTGCGAGAGTCCATGTTTTACACTTAATCATTATGATCTGTCAGGAAACTATGTTCTTTGGTGTCCATCCTACTTGTCTTTACATTGATGGAGACTGACACATAACTTACAGGATTTTCTGTATTGCCTTCTCCCTCAACAAACTGTGAGGCCACTCTGTGAATTATTAGGCTTTTGCGTTGCAAGTAGAAATGTGCTGTCTTAATGGCATTGAAATGCAATTTTAAGTGACCCATTCTAATTTTCTGTGGGAAATTTTTATGTCTATCATAATTATTGAGAGCATTACATTTTAGTTTGCAGTTGTTCAAATTCATTAACCTTACCTTGAAATATGAAAATCACACAGAATTGCTAAGGTAAGTAGAAATATCCATCATTAAAGACTGCCTTAGCGGAATATGTTGTTAATATTACTGGGATTCTATTTTTGATATGTTTTCTAGTAGTGTGAAAAGCAACAAAAATATGAGCTCCGCATGGGCAAGGACTCTTGTCCTGTTTGCTTAATGAACACTGTCCATAGCAGCCACTCGGTGTTCCTCAACTGAACTGATAATGCCGGGGTTCTGTTTACCACTAAGGACCCTCACTAGGATTGACCTGCTTTGTAGGGGGGGAAAAAAAAAAAAGACTAAACAATTTGTGCTGAGTTTTCTGAGAAAATAGGTTTTTCTTTCTTTTGTTTACAGTTACAGTTCTGGGCATATTGATAAATATCATGGCCTTGATATTTTAGGCCACAAAATTGGAAATATTGTATAGTTTGCAGTTTCTTTAATTGCACTATGAAGCTTTCAGTTTTTATTTTGCTATTAAATAATTTTTGATAGAATTTATTAACTGGCATTTGAGAGCTTCATATCATAAATACTTTACTGTAATTTGAAAGAAAATTAGTGTATTTATTTCCTTTTAATTTTCCATTGCAGTTTACTTTCAGTACTACTTTACATTGGTGTCACATGTGCAGCATATACTCCATAAAGTGCTCTCCCTAATATTTCCAGTACCCACTGATACCATATGTAATTATGTCAGTATTATTGACTATATTCCCTTCTCTGTACAATACTGAATTCCTTTACTTCTTTCACCCAGTGCTGGGTAAAATAAGTGTGTTTTTACTAAAATATTTTTAAATGAAGCATATTTAAGTTAGAATTACAAGTAATAATTAACTTATTAAATATTTTTAATTTAGTTTCTTTGTTTGAAATCTTACCCTAATAACTTTATCAGTTTACAAGATGCATTTACAGAAGAAAAGAACCTTGCTTTAGTAAATTTTTCTTTATATTTTAATAATTTAATGAAATGTACAAAGATAGTTTTGTGCAAATGTTTAGGCTAAGGTCTTTACATAACTTCCTGTATATATTCTTATTTAGTTAATTTATTCTTATTGTAATTATAATCATAATAATTTCAGGTGTATAATGTAGTGATTTGACATTCATATGCCTAGCAAAGTGATCACCACGATATTTAGTAACCATCTGTCCCAGTATATAGTTATTATGATGCTATTGACTCTGTTCCCTGTGCTGTACATTACATCTCCATTACTTATTTTACAACTGCACATCTGTACTTCCTAATCCTCTTCTCCTGTGTTGCCCCTCCCCCTGCCTCCCTCCCCTCTGGCAACCATCAGTTTGCTGTTTGCATCTATGATTTTTGTTTGTTTTGTTTTGCATATACTCTTCAGTAACAGTTTTCCTACTTCTGTGTCCACCTTAAAATCATTGCCATTGAGTGTTTTTTTTAATAATTCTAAGCTACTTAATGATTAGAAATAGAGCCTTCTGACTTTTAAGGCATACAAATTTGATTGTTGTCTATTATCTAATTAAACCTTTTCCCAATACAGTTATCATTTCTGTCAATATTGTCAATACTATTAAGGATAGAGTTTGTAGTTTATTTCCAATTTCTTACTTTCTCAGAGGGCATTAAAAGAAAGCTTTATAGTATCATATGTGAAATAGAATAAAATAGAAACATCATCAGAAAGTGTGTCTATGTGAGTACAACACAATGCTGATTATTTTATTGATGTGTTCCAGAAAGTAGATTTGAAAGAACATCGGTAAAGGGATTGTTATTACATCTTTGGAGAGCAACTTAAGATAAATAATTGCATTTGATCTTTGCCCAGATCTTTAACTTCAACTATCCATCTTTAACTGCCAGCTAAACTTTCATGTTGAGTTTAATATTTTTTCTCATTTAATTATGAGATGAAACCTTGTTCAGTTTGTGTACTGCACAAAGGGAATTTCATTTTAGCTTTTTAGTCTCTTATTTACGTAACAGATTTGTCCATCTTCAAATCTGTAATCATTTAGGAGAGGATTTCTCATTAAGAATACAAGAATTTTACTTTATATGCAATTTTCAGGACAAAAAGAATAAAATTTGTCATATTAATGACTTGCATGTGTCATCTAGATAGAGTGCAACTAAGATTAGGAAAGATGACACTGCATTTGTGAACATAAACCCTGTTAAATTTAGAAATTAGACTATAAACCAATTTTAGTACCTCATTGCTACAAACACTGTATTTCTAATGTGATTTTTTATACAATGTAATTAAATTCCCTGCCCAATACCAAAATCTCATTCACACATGCAGTAATCACAAAAATACCTATTATTTTTGATAACATATTCATTTCTTTATATCTTAAAATATTTATCATTACTATATTACTATTACCATTACTGTTACTATTTATCATTATTATTAAGAAGACAAACACATTCTCTTTCTCTCTAATGTATAATTGAGGTTTAATGATATGGAACGTAACACATAATCCAAAACATAGCAAAGGTGACCCACTTGCAATCACAGGGCTAAGGTTGTTAAAATATCCAAGTAATAAATGTTGTGAAATAAACATAAGAATTATGCATAGCAGGAGTTACTGCACCCCAGCCCCAGTTCTCAGAAAAAGCCATCTACTCCCAGTTATTTTGACTGAGAGGTTCTCTGCTCTGAAAAACTTTCATTTGAAGTTTCCTGCAAGCTGGGGTAGTCAATGAGGCAAATGAGGTTCAAGTGTGGTGCCTTTTTAAATGAAAGATATAAATTGATGAATCAATGCCTTTTAATTTTGCAACTCAGGTATTAGTTACTATCTGGTCTGGTCTCTCCCAGTAAGGCTGGAGGGAGGCCTTGTGGGGATGTCTTTTTCAACAGACAGCATCTCTGGGCGCAGGCCATGGCGTAGGTATCTTTCTCTCCTAGGAGTGCGCTGTGGAGAGTGCTGTGTGAGTTGCCTTCATTTCCAGAGCCTTTGTAAGTTCTTTGCAGTAAGTTAGAAGGTCTCCTTAATAAGGCAGGTTCATACATTCCCTAATCTAGTCTCATAGGCCTACTGGTAATGATTCAAAAGGAGACAACCTGCTGTGACCAAAGGGATTGATCTCAGGTTAAGCAATACTGAGGGGAGGGCTTTAGGCCAAGGCCGAATGAAAGATTCAACAAATTTAACCAGTTAAATTTTAACTATCTCATCAGTTTGTTCTATAAAACCAGAGCACTGGGGATGATAAGCACAATGGAAATGCTGCCATGTTGGCCAAGTTTTGCTTACCTGGTGCAGAATTTCAGACCAACATCTTAGAAGCATAGGATATACCATATTTTTGGACTACAAGATGCACCTTCCCCTGCCTCCCAAATTTGGTAGGAATAATGGTTGTTAATGCTGCTTTTGAGTTCTGTTTACATCTACATTGGTGAAATATTATGTTGTTTATGTTATTAAATATTTTACCACAGTTATGCTTCAAATTTTTTTTCCTATTTTCCTCCTCTAAAACCTAGGTGTGTCCTATGGTCCAAAAAGTACAGTATATAATGTTCAGTCAGACCTGATACTTGCATTTGTGGGACTTACCCATTGGTAGAAGAAAAAGGCAGTAAAGCCCAAGACAAAACTATAAATTATAAATGGGATATAAGATCATGAAAGAAAATACAGTATTCTGAAAAATCAGGGAGTGAAAGATAGTTAGGAGTTTGCTAGATGAAATTTGTCAGGGGTGGAGGAAAACCTTGAGGAAGGAACAGAGGCTGGCTTTTGGGGTCAGAAGACAATGGGATATCCAAATGGTTGAAAGACAAAAAATGCAAGTGTTTCATTTTGCTGACATTGTAACCAGTGTAGGACTCATGTAAGGGAAGAAAAACAATGTATTTTTAAATAAGGTGAATAAGATATGGTAAAAAAAAAAAAAAAAGAGTATAATCAAGACTAGATTCTAGGTCTGGCTTTGGTAGATAAAACAGGTTTAATTCTGGATGATTCATAAATCTTCCGTAAGTCTTTTTCTTTGCACAATAATTGATGTGGAATCCCACTAAAATATTTTCTCTCTAAATATGCTGTATTTCTATAATCTCCCTTCTGGACAGTTTTCTTATTTTGTTCTCTATAGTGTGAATTTTTCCCCTCGTAATTCTGTGGCAATCATGTTCCACATACAAAAATATTTCCATTATTTTTTTGTGTGGAGATGTGTTCTTTTATTTCAGCTCCTAGACAAAACATATTTCAAGTGGGAGGACTGTGGTTTTTCCTCTGTGTGTCGATAGGTAGGTTTTTTCCACCTTGCCAGTAAATAGCTTATTCGAATCACAAAGCTCAGTAAGCATCACTCTTACTAGAGCTGTTTCATTTTACTCTAACTCTTTCAACTGAGTGGCACTAGAGAATTATAAGTATGAAATTGGCTTTGTGTCTAGTTAAATATGTTGTTTTTACTTTTACAAAGGGCAATTTGTTGTAGCCTTACATAAATCTGTATTTAAAATAAAAATTAGAATAAACATAACTGAGTGTTTGAGTCTTATTTTTTGAAACTTTTAAAATGTAGTTATAATACTTGATAACATAAAATAAACGAAAACATGAACACCTAAAAATGATGTTAACATAGCTGGGTGTTGAGTTTTGGAAATCCATCAAGGTTTTTTAGGCCACAAAAATTATACTGATTGCATTAGTATAATTAGTATAGTTTGCTAGGGCTGCCATAACAAACTACCATGAAATGGGTAGTTGCAACAACAAAAACGATTTTCTCACAGTTCTGGAGGCTGGAAGTCCAAGATCAGTGTGCTGAAATAGTCGGTTGTATCTGAGGTGCCTTAAGCCTCTCTTGGCTCAGAGATGGCACCTTCTCGCTGCTTTGTCCCCCTGTGCTTGTCCCTCTGTGCAGGCATGTCCTGAAGACTCTTCACGTCCAAATTTCCTCGACTCATGAGAACACCAGTCAGTAAAGTTTAGACTCCACCAGTGATTTCAGTTTAATTTTATTAAAGACTTTATCTCCAATACAGTTCTATTTTGAGGTACTGGGATTGAGGACTTCAACATATAAATTTTGTGGGGACACAATTTAGCCTTAACACCAATGCATAGTAAGGAGTTATTTACCAAGTTACTCAAAGTAGCTCCAAAGAGATAAATCACCTTATTTACAGAAAACAATATTTTCACTTCAAAGTTTAGGTCAGACCAAATTGTGTTTCAGACCAAAGTGTCATTTTATTATGATGTAAGAGACATAGCTGAGCTCTAAATACAGGAGACAGTATGACAGTTTTTACATTGTAAATTCGATTCTACAAATTCTGTTCTACAAAACACCTATATTAAGGTGTTTTGCAGAATATTGAAAATGATTTGATGAATTAATTAGAAGGTGCAAGACTAAGAAACATAGTTTTATTTTTAAAAATAAATGCTTACATAATTCCTTTAAAAATTTGGCTGTTGTATTGCCTGATCCCTCATATAGACATTGAGCATATTTTTCTTGATCATTCTGATGATGGTTCACAAAAATGTCACAATATTATCACATTTTGCTAAATTTTATTATGTTATACATGTAAGCTCAAAGTTTATACATATATATTTCCATTATGAAATCATATTCCTAAATATTTTTATTAAAAGTATAATCTGCTCTAACTGGGGATAACAGGAAGGCATATTTCTAATCAATCGCTAACTTACTTTTCATCTAGACTTACCTGGTCAGCATTCCTTACTCTTTGCTCATCTTAAATGATTGAAATTTTAGTCCAAGCTTTAGTCTAGTTAGAAATATATATTTCTTTTACATTTTAAACTGCAAACTGTTAAATTCATACCTTTCTACCACATAAAAAAGTTTCATTCCCATACTGCTTGTATTAAGAACCATTCCCATGCCTTTCAAACTGTTTCTTCTGTATTCTGAACAATGAAGAAAGAATCAAGAAATTAAGTAAATATGTTAAGTATCTTATTCTATACAACTAAATGGTACTTAGAAGAAGGCTGTAATTCTCTATCCTTTGTCATAGAATAAAGTGAGTTTATCTTAAAATCTAGTAGAATAATGATGTTAATATTTATCCTCACATTTTGTTTAAACTGCAGTATCTCAATTATTTCTCCACGAGGTCACATATCTGTCCATCCTTACTTGGCTATTACAAAGTCAGGACTATAATTCATCTTAATGATCAGTCACACCATTCATTCCAGGACTGGGCAGTTAAGTAATCCTACTAAAATGTAGAGACCAGAACTAAAATTGGCTGGGTAAGATCTTAAGACATCATTTCAAAAGGGAAAATAACTTCTCTTTAGTACTCTACCTAAAGAATTGTTGAAAGAAATGCTTTGCATGCAAAAAAATGTGAGTGCATAATTGATTAATTTGTGCATGTTTCCTCATATGTCACAATAGCAACCAAAATAATGCTAAATTAAAAGTTGTTAAAATAAATGTTTTTGGATAAGCAGTTTTCTTTTAATTTAATGCTACTTTATTTTACTGGACTTCCACCCAGTTTTTCTAATGTTTTCAGTATAGATTTATCTGTAGTTGAAAAGGCAGTGGCTGCATAATTGATGGAATATAGATTGTGGAGCTGACATGTCTGGATTTGAATCGTGCCTCAACCACTACACAATATGGCATACATGAAGTGAAGTCATAGAAGTCTTGGTTGTTTCATATAAAAACAGGCACAGAAACATCAATCTCATAAAGTGCCATTTAAATGAGAACATTTGAATAAGAAAATTTATTAAAAAATGCAAAGCACAGTGCCTGCCACATAACAGGCACTCCAACAGCAGTTGCCTTGTTCATAATGCCTGTGGCCCTCACTGTTCTTTCTCCAGTGATAAAAAACAGCTTTACTAGAAAACAGTTTCCACTTCACACTTTCTGTTCACGAAAAATAAAAGATTCAATATTTTCCTGTGTAGGAACTTTCATCTCCTTATCTTCTTGACTTTCTGGATTTAGATATTATCAGGTAGGTACACGGTTAATTTGACCGCATGTCTCTACAGATCATTTTTTATTCCCATATTGCTCACTATCATTGAGTTTTAGTATATAGGCTCATGTTTTTTATTTCTATGGTGTGTACGTGTGTACGTGTGTGTACATGTGTGTTTATGTATACACTATTTTTTTTTGTTGAGTAGGTAGAAGGAAGGGGGAATTATAACTAAAATTTTACTCCAAAATAATGTCCTAACTTTTTTAAGGAATGCAGAAATATTATTTAAACTTGGAACATATTAAACTTTCCTTTTCTCTTTTCTTTAAAGATCTCCAAATGAGATGATGACTGTCAGCAGGATGAGGCACATGCCAGTATACACTGCCAGCTTAAGATAGTTCTTTAACCAGACTTTTTAAAAAGAATTGACTATATGCCAATCTACAGAAAAATCTCAGTTACTTGCAGTTTTCCTTTGTATCTAAGTGAACTTGGTTCAGATGTTTTGACTTGACTACTAGAAATGCAAAAGTCAACTTTTTAAAATAACCCAGGCTAAGTGACCAATCTTTTCAAATAAATATAGGTATCTTATAGATAATGATGTGTATATATTAATCCAAAAAGAATACTTCAGTATCTACAATAGTAAAAGTAACATCTAAGATTACAAATGAATACAACGATATTCATTTTAGCAGATATTGTGTATGAATTTCTTACTACACCAGTTATATATATATGTCTTATCATAGTAATTTTTCTGAAAGCCAAAAGATGCCCAAATAGAAATAGTGTAGTTAAAATGCATGGAGTAGTCTTGCATTTTGCATTATCTTCAGCACCATGTATTAAAAAGCCAGTTTATTTTTAACCTCTCTCAATAAATTATTATAGTTAATACAAGCAGTATGGCAAAGATTTTAGAAAATCACTTTAATGTGTCTGTTTGTAATAGTGATTGGAGGAGGGTATTAGTGAAAACAGTATTTAGAATCTCATAATTGCCTTTAAGTAGTCTTAACTTGAAGTATCTCCAACACCTGAAAGTATTTCTGGTGTACAGTAAATACTGAGAATATGTTAAACAATTAAATTATTTTAAAGTCAAGAGATAGCCTGAAACTTGAACAACTTTAAATATAATTTGATGTGATATTTTCGTACATGCAAGAAATACACAGTAGTGTTGCTTTTTAAATGGTGGTAACCAGGGTGATACATACATAAAAAGAGAAAGAGTCAGGACAATAGATGCTGGAATCAATATTCATTGCTCTGTTTTTGCTTCATGTGTTGGAATGATAACATACTTTTTAAAATTTATTTTATTTTTAGAGAGAGGGGAAGGGAGGGAGAAGAGGAGGAGGAGGAACATCAGTGGGTGGTTGCCACTCATGCACCCGCAACTGGGAACCTGGCCCACAACCCAGGCATGTGCCCTGACTGGGAATCAAACTAGCGACCCTTTGATTTGCAGGCTGGCAATCAATCCACTACACCACACCGGCCAGGGCATTAACAATGGCACATTTAAGCCAAACTCTTTGATAATTTGACTGTCAACACTGGATTTTATTATTGCGTTCATGGACTTTATAGGCGAGTCTATGTTTATTAGATTATCTCCTTCCTCATTTTTTATCTTCATCGTTCTAAGTCTCATCATATTAAAGCAATTGTAAATCCCTCCTATTTTACATAGCAAAACAAAACCACATCTCCTGTTTCTCCCTATTCTTAATAATAGACTTGATAATAATATACTCATAATCAGAATATCAACCAGAATTTTCTTATGCATTTAATGCTTCCACTGTTCATGAGTTGTACTATTATTTTTCCTATATTGTTTCATAATATTTTGCAATAAACTTTTAAATTATGTCTATTATTAACATTTTACAATGAAAGATCCTGAGGCTTGGAGATATAAAGTAACTTTCTGAGGGACAGTGAGTAAATAGAGGGATCTAAATCCATTTTATTTTTATTTTACTTTCAGTTTTTTGTGTGTTTGTGTTTGGGACCTAGCTTGCCTCTCCTGTCTTGTCTTCATTTTGTTACCACCCTTTAAAGCACTTCCATCTGATTCCCCTTCCTGGACTCCTCAGTCCTTGAACGATGACACAGGAACAGCCCTTCCTAAGGCCTTCTTCAGTGACATCAGAGTTGTTAAAAGGATGGCACTCATCATTCTATATTTTACTTGCACTCTTGTAGCTTTGGACTATTTTGACCACATCTCTCATCTAGAAACACTCTTCTTCTTTTTTTTTTTTAAATCTCCTGAATACCCATGGTCTCTTAGTATTTATTTTCCATGCCTGGCCATACTTTTTTAGTGCTTTTTCCATGCTGATCCTCTTATTTCTTCCTCTTCCCATTTTCCACACCTAATGGTGAATCTTCATTGGGGCTTAATTTGGACACTCTGCCTAAAAATCTCTATTTCCATGACTTTAACCACCTGATAGTCAAGGACAATTGTCAAATTTCATAAATCTGTGCCAATCATCTCAAAGGTAGACCCTCACTGCTACTTCTTCACAGGAATGGTTCCCTGTTCTTTGCCCAAATTTTGGCAAAGTGGCCCCTTTCTCAAGTGTAAGTGCAGGTGCTCCTGTCTCAGGCAGGCCTTGGAGTCCACCCAGGATTGGTTAAATTGCCTTGCCGTTTATTCTCCAAGTGGTTTGTATTTTCCTTCTCAGTCAAAATTCCACTTTTAAAGATGCATCTTAGAAAATAGAATGTTTGCAAGAATAAGAACAAAGTCTGTCTTGCTTTATAAGCCATTCTTGAAGCATAGGGATATTTTGGATGCATAATGCATGCTGAGAAGCATTGGTTGAATTCAATGAAAACCTGCAACTCATGTTTACTTTTTAGATCTGTGAAGACACCAGCATTTTTCTGACAAGTTTTTACTTCTATACTTTTTCAATGACGTGGAAGACATGCCAAGAGAGTGTCATGTCTAGATGAAATGAAGCATTCCAAAAATTATGTGTGGTTTATTTGAATCATTTGTGGGGGAAGGAAAGACAATTTTCTAAAGGATGTTTCTTCAAAATTGTGTCTTAAAGCTGTTTGTAAGTAGGAAATTGAGTTTATATTACATTAGAAGATACTATAATGTCTTATTAAATTCACTGTGCAATCTTTAATCAAATAAGTAAATGCATTATTTATTTCCAAGGTTAAAGCACATACTCTCTTCATCTGGAATGCCAATTCTGGAGGGAAACATGTCTAATAATGTATGAAACTGAAGGCCAATTTTACTTTTCATTATTCTTATAGCATTTAAAGATGCCTATCTTGTTGCATGTTTTCATCGCATGTGCTTTTTAGAAATTACAGCTAATTTTAATGGATATGAAATAAACCTTAATATATAATTTATTTTTTAACATTCCATGATAAAAATCTTTGGCCAAAACATTTTTAATCCTTTAAAGTTCATTTTACATCAACTTTGACAATAAATTAAAAACTTTTAATGAAGAATATTTAAAATGTCTGCTTGAGATTAAAAACATTTGTTCTTTTGGGCAACTTATCCTTATTTTCTAGTGCTTAAGACATGAAAAATTAGATGTGACTTCAACAACTAGATAACTCAGTAAAATATCCTCAGATTTTAGTTTTTAGAGGGAAAGAGCTTGTGAGAATTTCCTGGTGAGATAATTTTGATTGGATCATAAGCCTAAATTTAAAAAAGAAATTAAATTATTATGTTGTATATCAAAATATAATAATAAGCTGTCATCTCAATCAGAGACTTTTGAATACATCTTAAAAAGTTAACATAGTTTTTTCCAGTAAAATAGTTGAACTCATTCTACTTTGTCAAACTTCTTTCAAAGAAAGCTGCATAACTTTGAAATTTTATGGCAGCGTATAGTTATTTAACAAGCTAGGTTAATAAAAATGCCTTAAATTAGCCCTTTATTTTGAAATAAAAATTCAAATTAATTTCATAAGTCTACCTTGTCCAACTTTGAAAAATTTTAGGCAAAATGGGCAAATCATGGGGAAATACAGTATGCACGCATTATGTTAATAGTTTCTTGTATACTTTTGGAGATTATTAAGCTTTACAGATTCATTCACAATAGAGGTTGCTACCTAGGAGAATAAAAATACTTCAGTCTCTTCTGTTAATTAGAAAAAACAATATAGTTGAAAAGTTCCACTTGTTCAGAGTACAAAATAGTAGATAGCATCCTGATATGAATATTTCTGTTATTTTTCTATTACATTTTGGAAGCAAGGCTTGTTACAGAAAAAGTAAAGTAACAAATTCTGGTCTGTCCATGTAACAACAACATTTCTGGCCCAGTTTTAGATGATTCCCTTCCCTCATGGAAAGGGACAATAGTGCTAAGTCAGCTATATGTTCTTTTTCCCGTCCCCTGGGGGACCAAGGAATGCTTATTGAATAAATGCTTATCAGAAGGCTGTGTTGAGTAAGACACCTTAGAAACAAAAATGATTAAGATGCACTAAAGCATTTGTAGGAGAGTTATACAATAGGCATAGAAATGATCAACAAAAAGCAAATGTGCAAAGTACAACAAAAGTGTTGTATAAGATTGATATGAGAGCCCCCAAATTAAAAAGTATTCTGGGGTGAGTGTGGAGCCTGGGAACTTTTTCTGGCCATTGACCAGAACTGTGTTTCAGTGGAGGGAACAATAAGGGGAAAAGTTGGGGGGCAGGAACACTAGATACCACGTTGAGGGAAAAGTGAAAACAAACAAATGCCTGAAAATGAAAGGCCTCGTAAGAGGACAAGTAGTAGTTGCGCCACAAGTTTGATTTACTGCTCTTTTATAAGCAAATTCTGTAAAGACGATACCCCACGTGATTATGTTAAAGATTACCTGCATAGAAACTGGCATTGCAGAGACACTTAGGGCCCATTACAATTTTCCTGCAATTAAATTTGGAGACCAGTGGTATCCAAAGTGTGGTCCCTGGGCCAACAGCATCAGTGTCACATTGAGACAAAATTCTTGGACGCCTCCCCAAATCAACAGAATAAGCAACTCAGGAGATGGATCCAGCAAACTCTTAACACATCCTCCTGGGAACTGCACTTGAGGTGGAGAAACACTGATGTGATCAAACAACCCAGGTCTCCCTAAGGTTGTCTGGCACTAGCTGTGATAGACCATTAAGTGTGGTTCCTATAGGACTAATGTTCATTCTATCTACAATCTACTGACAGATGAGAGAATGACAAATGAGAGAATGTGGCTTTGTATATAAAAACAAAATCCTTAGTTTCTTCATCTATAAAATGATAATAAATTAGCATTTACATTACACGAGGACTAAATGAGATAAACCATTTATAAGATTAAACGGTGGTCGGTGTTTTAATTGCTCAATGACTATTATATCCAATAAAATTGTTTTATTTTCGTAAAATATAAAAATTTGTTAAAGTTTATAATCATGAAAATAATTGAATCTACAAATACCTAAATATAAGGGTAAGTTTTCTAATAAAAAACAATAATATGTAGTTTAGATAACATTCTATGTCTAGTATATGAGTAACAACATAAAGCAGCACCTGAAAGAGCTATATGGGTGTCTAATAAGAACTAGAGTAGTTTTTGCATTGCATTATCATTAGGAAGTGTTTTATGGAGGCAAGTTCAGGGGCATTTCTTAGATAATATATCTTGGGCCCTATGACAATTTACGGTAAAACTGAGAGCAAAGATATTTAAATGCTGAGATATTGTTCATGAAAAGCATGAAAATACAGGGGGTTGTTCAAACAGTAATGTGTAGAGTGTTGCCACTTGTGATGTCAGACATTTCTATATTTGCTATTTGCTGAGTCTAGAAATGTTGATCTTGGCCAGACTTTGGAGGGATTTGGTGGTCAAGGCTAAGGAATGCGGAGTTGCAGTGTAAAGGTAGAATTGGGCTTCTGGGAATACCAGTATGACAAGTACGTGTGTGTGATGAGCAGCAGGAAAGAGATTAGACTGCATGAGTCCAGCAACTAGAAAGGGAAGGAATGGTGCTGGAAAATAAGAGAGATGTAAGGCCTTAAAAAAAGAAGCTCCTAGAATCTACTACCCAAATATGAATGCAAGGAAGTATAATAGGCAAAATGATGTCTTGGAAGATTGTGAACATTTTGAAAACCAGGAGAGTAAGAAAAAAACTAATTTTTTAGAGAGAATGTTAACTTCTATTTCGATCTAAAATGAAAGCAGGGCCGGGAAACAAAAGTAGCTGGGCAGCAGATGGAAATGATGATGTAAAGTTCTAGGCAGAGCGGTATCTGAGTCATCGTATAGAAATGATATGTGAGATTTCAGAGGTGGAAGGAAAGAGGAATTCTAAAGACAGAAGATTAAGTGGAAGTACCCAGGTTTAGAGAAAGAAGTGGTGAGAGGGAACCCAGTAATGATGGGGGAGAGTCTGATGTGTAGGTAAAGCAAGGGGGTGGGGAGGAGCAAACCTGTAATATGGGAGTACCATGAGGCCATTGTAGAAGAAAGGGGACATATTTTAAGGAAAAAGTGAGAGAAAAGAGTGATGTGTGATGAAGAGTATCAGACTCCGCAGAGAGCTCCTAGTCTGCTAAGCCTGAAAGGGCGTCAGTGTTGGGAGGTCATTATTATTGTAGAATATAAAGTGGCTGGTGAGCGCCCAATATAGAGGGTGAAACAAAGGGTGTAAACTTGTTCAACCACAGGAGATAAGTTTATTTAGTAAGTGCAGAATGTAGTGGGCAAAATTACATGTAAAAGTACATGGGAGGAAGGCATGATAGGGTCAGGGGCAATCAGAAAGGGAAATAATACTTTCTGATGAAATTATTGTCACTATAAGAGAAAAAGATTGTATACCCAGTATTTTGAATGATAGGCACATTTGAGGAATTGAGACTAGCTATATTTTGAAGTAGTGATAGTGTTACTGGATGTTAAAATCTATTAATAAAAAAGTACTAAAATTAGTCAAGGTACTGTTGACATCAACAGATAATTTAATTTTCCAATCCTATGTCTCACTCCATGTGCTAATTTATAATGTAAATTTGACAAAACAATGTTTTAAGCTTTATGGTGGTAGCAATTATTCTGTATGTTATGTAAACATTTATAATATTTTCAATTCTTTAATTTCACAAATAACTTGTTGCAAACTTTAGTGTGTTTTGTATTTCCATATTATACAATTATTTTTGAGAAGCTGGTATACTGTATGCATATATGCTTTTAGTAACTTTTTAGTTTCAGTTCATATAATATCTATCTGATAGCAATAGGAATGAGTTTCTTGATTTCATGTAGAATATACAGATAGAATATCTGATAAATCATAAATGGCATTATTTATATTTGTGGTGTTTAACATATTTCTTAACCATGTCCTCAAAATATAAAAAATAACAAGGGAATGGAGTAAACAAGCTCAAGGAATAAATGAGCTCAATGGTTTTAGATTTTTCACAATAGGTGAAACCATTGAGTAATTTTTAAGAGTCTTGAATGTATACTTTACACTTAGGGGGAAAAAGATACATACAGTTGGTTTAGAATTGGCCAGATCTGAAATATTTGGCAGATATTCAGAAGCATATAACTTAGTCTGTTCATGCTTCTGTGATAAAATACCACAGACTGGATAGCTTATAAACAACAAACATTTATTGCTCATAGTTACGGAGTTTGGAAATGTAAGACTATGAAGCTGGCCTGGTTGGATGAGGGCCCTTTTCTGAGTCATAGACTTATTGTATCTTCCTGTGGCAGAAGTAGCTAGGGAGCTCTCTGAAGCCTTTTTATAAGGGCCCTAATCCCATTTGAGTGGGTTTTACTCTCATGACTTGATAACCTCCCACAGCAACACCTACTAATACCATCACCTTTGGGGGTTAAGATTTGAATATGTGAATTTTGATTTTGGGAGACACAGTCATACCATAGCAATGTTGTGGATTGTTTTGTTTTCTAATTGGATATGATAAATGAACACTGGCAAATTGGGTAAATAAGATTTGGTATAGATACAAATTCAGTTAATGAGTATCGGTGCCAATTTAATGATTTGTTGGAATTTCCTTAATTTGGTAAAACTAAATACTTTATTAAATTATTTGTATAACAATAAATGCTATGTGTAAATGATAAGATACTTGCATATTTGTAGGGCAACATTATCTACCCTTTAGTTATAACCACTGATTAATTTTAGAAGTCACTGTTTAGATTTTAAAATCATTTGTATTAATATTTCTTTTTCAGACTTAACTTTTTTCCCCATTAGTCATTTGCAGCAGCTAATGTTTATTTTCTTTAAGTAACATGACCCTTAATATCAAAAGATATAACATTTAATTAAGAGTGTGACTTAAAAAGTAAATTATCCTCGGTGACTTTTTCTCCTCAATGAAGATGGGATGCTAACATGACTATATAACATTAGTGTGTGTGAAGATTAAATTAAAGATTATGTATGAATCTGTGATCAACTATTTATTAGCATGAAATAGCTATCCAGAAAAATTCCATCTGACTATAATCAGAGGTGATTACTAGTATGAGACAGGAAGTAGTATTAATCTGATTTCTATATAAAAAGGCTTTTTCTTGAATGCAAGCTGGAGATGATGGTGCTAAAGACCATCTAAAAAACCAGGGGTTGTGAAACATTTAATGCTGCTCTGCAATTTTGAAAGTCAGTACTGAACAGTAACTCTAAATGTGTATCACTCAGAAGCACCATTGCTAACCTTTTGAAGACCTTTAGCTGTTGCCTATGAGTCTTCATGGGAGAACTAAGGATAGTCTGAAGATCTGAGGGAGTAGCAGAAACACATATTGTGGATGTTAAATAATTAAAAAACTCAACTCTGTACTTAAAGTTTACAGGTTGATATGCATATGCTATGACTTCACGAAGTAATAGAGATGTGTACATGTGTTCCATATAAAATGTATTGATATGTTTTTGTCAATAGTCTTTATAATAGACAAATATTGGAAACCACTCATATGTCCAATTAAATTAGGATAAATTGATCATTACATATTGATGCAATGTAATACTCCAGAGCATGTACTACGACTGTAGATAGCAATATGAGTGACTCTTACAAGTATAACGTTGAGTAAAAGAAACTAGACACAAAGTACACCCTGTGTACTAATACTAATTATAAAAAGCAGAAAATTATAAGAAGTCTTTTGTGACCGGTAGTGGCAAAAACAGATCTTCTAGAGTACTAGTAATATTTCGTTATATAATTTGAAAATTGGTTACATGGGTGAGTTCAGTTTGTGGAATTCATTGAGTTATATACTAATATGTTCACTTTCCTCCAAATATACATCAATAAAATTCAATAATCAATTTTTAATTGTTACAAAGAACGAAGGAGAGTTTTTAGTAATTCACAGTAAGCACTCATCAAAGGAAGTTCCCATTGTGACGGAGACCATTGTAAGATACTATGTAACATATGGAAGGAAATATACAGTAAAGGCTCAGAAGGAACAAAGTGGACAAAGGGCTAAGACCTATGTCATTATGGATATAAGATTTTATAAAGGAAGCACTTACATTTCTGTTATGAAATGAAATGTCAGGATCCTAAACTATGTAGACTTTAGGAGTATGTGGTACACAGCCTTCCCCTTTCTCTTCTCCTTACCAGTGTCCCTCCTTGAAAAATGAAAATACTTAAATACCACTAGGATATCCAGATTTATCAACTACTATTTATTTAATTAGTTTTCTTTATAAGCTTCCATGAGAATTTTTGAATTTGATTTTGGTAGAAGCCAAATGTATATTACTTTAAAAGATTTTCTTTCCGCCCTGGCTGGTGTGGCTCAGTGGATTGAGCGCCGGCCTGCAAACCAAAGGGTTGCTGGTTCAATTCCCACTCAAGGCACATGCTTGGTTGCAGGCAAGGTCCCCAGTAGGGGACATATGAGAGGCAACCACACATTAATGTTTCTACCTCCCTTCCCTCTCTCTAAAATTAAGTAAATAAAATCTTAAAAAAAAGTTTTTTTTTCCTGATCAGTATTCATTGTCATACTTACTGTTGAATTTATAAACACCATGCTGCCAAAAAAAGTGGATGAAACAAAGTTTTATCACACATTTTCCTCATATTTATTTTTGCACATATTTCAAGCATCAGTACTCACGGCTGTGAAGAAGTAGTCATTTATATTCACATGAAATACGGTGAGTCTTTCTAGTCAAAGCCATACAAAGCTGGATGGCACTGACTACTGATGGGGAGTGCATATAGCACAACTGCAGTGGGAACAGGAAGACTCAAAACTTTGCTACCTTCTTAAACCCAACTGAATCTGGCTGCATAGGCACATTTTTGACTTAAAAAAAGAAAATGTCCCAGTGCCATATAGGGATTTGGATTGGTTCTTCATGATTTCCTACCAATAATCTCTTTGCTTCCACCTCTCTCACTGTTTTCAGAATGGTAAGCTATAAAGTGCAGAGGTAAACATTACTAATTGAGTTAGAAAATTATAAATCTATATTTAGGGTATTCACTATTATGAAATATATTAAGTAAATATTCACATTTCTATTTTATATAGACTATTTACAGCTATGTTCACTAGGCAAAGTATGCAAATAATACATTACTTTGTAAATAAGAAACATGATGGTTAATACTTTGATATGATAACATTAATCTAACTCAAATATTAGCCAAATTTTAATTTGAATAGCAGAAACTAATAAACTGAGTATATCTGCTATAGTGCATCATTATAGTCAGCACAGGACCATAGGAAGCAACATTGTGTTCTTCAGCAGCATTTCACAGAGAGCATCTCACAGTGGTGAGCAAAACAAGGAAAAGTGACCCATGGACATGGACAGCAATGTGGTGATTTCTGGGAGGAAGGGAGATAAGGGAGGATAAGTGATAATGGAAGAAATACAGTAAAGATTTAATTAAAAAGAACTAGGGTAAGGAATCACATAATTGGACTTGGAATAATTATTTAATACTTCTGTTTCTCAGTTTCCTCTGTAACTGAGGAAAAGGGAATGATATACACACACTATCTTATATATACATCATGGTTCTTACAAAGATTAAAATATGACATATAAATTTTAAGATACTGTTAGTTTCATACCAGGTATTTAACAAATGTCATTTTTATTGTTCGTATTCACAAACATGATTTATCAAACACTAGGTATTGGATACCTATTGTATGTGATAGGCTTGGGCAACATTTCATATAAACTATAAAATTTCATTTTTTTAGGTTTATATAAAGCCTTTTATTTATTCTTAGTTCAATGGTAGCCTATAGGATTGAGAAAGGATTGGAAGTTAAAATTCTTGTTATTTCTACATATGAGAATATTAAATATTTATATTTACACATATTAAATACTATATCAAGCTTTCACATAAAATGTTTATTATTCAATTCTTAAAATTCAAGTCTTTCAGTACTAGAATACAGGTCCCAGGATTTTGTTATCTTAACATTTGAAATTTCAACCACAATTTCTGTTGTGCATAATAAATTACTGGTATTGCTGACTTTTTTCTAGGATGAATGTATAAGTTGGATCACCCTTTTGATACTTGACTGTGGAGTTGTCTGCTAGTCACCTTTCAACCTTGCCAACAAATCCAATCAGCTTAAGAGCATTTTAATGTACCTGTGTAAGTTCTCAGAATTTAAGATCAAGAGAGAAAAGCAGGTCTTATGACCTTCATAAGTAGTACTCAATGGTTATTCTGGAAATGATAGAACTAGTTTAATTTAAGCTGTAATTTGATTGAAATGTTTTCCAGCTTAAAATCAGCTACTCGACTGGAGCCCACGATGTGAGGAAGGTTATATGCAGCAGATTCCTAATGCAGTTGCGTCCAACAGAATCATTTTGTCATCAGCAATCAGGAAAGGTTGCCCTAGATGTTTTAGAGTCCAATTTTTAATTTAACAAGAAAGCTTAAGTGTACAGTAGTGTAGAGTATACACAACTCAGCTCTTTTTACTTAGAAAATGAAGTGCAATATTTTACTTCACTCTGACCTTGAGGCAAAGCATTGTGAAGTCTCTTATTCTGAGTGGATTGGGGTGAAATGAAATGAAAAAGAGGGAATGTCTGCTTTTAACATGACCAGATGGTAATTTTTACCAGTTGGCAGTGTATTAAAACACATTTTCTGAAAGAAAAGTATATATTATAGACTGGCACAACTAAATGTGTAAAAGCATCCCAAAATAGATAAAAATATTCCTTAGCTTTGAAGTAAAGTTATGATAAACTTGTATAAGTATATGGTTAGCCTAGAATAAAGATAGCAATGAAGACCACCTGTACAATCAGAGATCCTAGAAGAATCAGAAATGAGTTGACATTATCTAATTTCTGATGTTTTATCCCACAAAACTTGAATTGTGTTCCTCATGTACTAGCTCTGGGATAAACTAGGTAAAACAATTTAATATTAACTGCTTTCTTGCCCTACCGAAACCCTTAGCGGTCTCACTAATGAACTTCCTAGATTTCCCAAATACATTTTTGAAATCAACTGAATTCTAATCATCACAATATTAGATAATTTGAAGTCTGCTAAATTACTCATTAAATAGCTTTCTTATTTATTTATGAGCACAAAGAGAGTTGCAGTGACATAATATGAAAATCATTCAAACTTGTCAAAAGTCCATAAAACACAAATATTTAATTACTTATTAACAATTACCTAATAGCTAATTTCATTTGTTCTATTTTTGGTGTGACTACTCTGAATAGACACAATAACTCTGTCTATGCTTTAATCACTGGTATGGTGAATCTGATTAACTCTCATATTTTGGTAAAGGCTACTGCAAAAACTTTACACTATTGAATAGATACAATGAATTCTTCCAAGGCTTATGGATTAAATGGGAACAGAGTACATTGCTGAGAAGACATATATATGCACTACTCAAAAGCACAGTGCTTGAAACCAGTTATTAAGTTGATTTCTCTCTTAATCTAGTTTTTGTAATAATCAGTATAATAAAAGTAAAATGCCTATCAGGGTTTACTTTTTATTAATTTCAAGAAACCTATAGTGATACTTCTTTATTTGAATTTCTGGAAACTTGATTAGAAAAATGATTATGACACTGAATAAGATCTGAAGATATACCAATATTTAACATGAGAACATATGAGATCATTTGGATACTCAGAACTGTGAAGATAGCATAAGTATTTTAAAATAAATTTGTAGCATACATAATTTTTATAATTTATTCATTTATTTAGGGTTGAACACAATTCTTCTTATTGTGTGTAACTCAGTAGAATAACAACAATAATAATATAGTAATAAAAGGAACTAATATTTTATATATGTGCTATAGAATGTTTTAAGCATGTGTACATTGTATTATACATGCATTTACATGTTTAACTCCCATAAGAAATGTACAAGGCTGAGAGAAATAAACTGGCCATTTGCACAGCTGGTAAGTGATAGACCTGGTATTCAAACCCAGGCAATCTGACTTCAGTTTGTGTCTGACTATCTTTTTTTTTTTTTTTTTTTTTTTTTTTTAATTTTTATTTTAATTGTTGATCTTGTACAGTTTTCTGTCTTTTATTCTCACCCCAACCCACCACCCCAGCCCTTCCCTCCCATTTCCACCCCCCCATAGTTTTTATCCATGTGTCCTTTTTACTTGTTTCTGTAAATCCTTCCCCTTTTCCCCTGAAATTCCCTCCCCTCTCCCCTCTGGTGACTTTCAGCCTGTTCCCAATTTCTATGTCTTTGGTTATATTATGCTTGTTTCTTTGTTTTGTTGATTAGGTTCCTGTTAAAGGTGAGATCATATGGTATTTGTCTTTCACTGCCTGGCTTACTTCGCTTAGCATGATGCTCTCAAGTTCCATCCATGCCGTTGCATAGGGTATGAGCTCCTTCTTTCTTTCTGCTGCATAGAATTCCATTGTATAAATGTACCACAGTTTTTTGATCCATTCATTTACTGATGGGCATCTAGGTTGCTTCCAACACTTGGCTATTGTAAATTGTGCTGCTATGAACATAGGGGTGCATAGGTTCTTTTGGATTGGTGTTTCAGGGTTCTTAGGATATAGTCCTAGCAATGGAATTGCTGGGTCAAAAGGTATATCCATTTTTAGTTTTTTAAGAAAAACCCATACTGTTTTCCATAGTGGTTGTACCAGTCTGCACTCCCACCAGCAGTGCAGTAGTGTCCCCTTTTCTCCACAACCTCTCCAACACTTGCTGTTTGTTGCTTTGTTTATGAGGGCCATTCTGACTGGTGTCAAGTGGTATCTCATTGTTATTTTAATTTGCATCTCTCTGATAGCTAGCGATATCGAGCATTTTTTCATGTGTCTCTGGATCCTCTGTATGTCCTCCTTGGAGAGGTGTCTGCCCAAGTCCTTTGCCCATTTTTTAATTGGGTTGCTTGTCTTCTTAGAGTGGAGTCGTGTAAGTTCTTTGTATATTTTGGAGATTAAACCCTTATCTGAGATATCATTGGCAAATATGTTTTCCCACACAGTCGGTTCTCTTTTTATTTTAATACTGTTTTCCTTGGCCATGCAGAAGCTTTTTATTTTGATGAGATCCCATTTGTTTATTCTTTCCTTTATGTCCCTTGCTTTAGGGGACATATCAGTAAAAATGTTGCTGCGTGTAATATCTGAGATTTTCCTGCCTATGTTCTCTTCTAGGACTTTAATGGTGTTACGGCTTATGCTTAAGTCTTTTATCCACCTTGAATTTATTTTTGTGTATGGTGTAAGTTGGTGCTCGAGTTTCATTTTCTTGCACAAAGCTGTCCAGTTCTCCCAACACCACTTGTTGAAGAGGCTATTTTTACTCCATTTTATGTTGCTGCCCCCTTTGTCGAATATTAATTGACTATAGACACTAGGGTTTATTTCTGGGCTCTCTATTCTATTCCACTGGTCGACGTGCCTGTTTTTATGCCAGTACCAGGCTGTTTTGATTACAGTGGCCTTGTAATACATTTTGATATCAGGTATTGTGATCCCTCCTGCTTTGCTCTTCTTTCTCAAGATTGCTGCCGCTATTCTGGGTCATTTATGGTTCCATATAAATTTTTGAAGAGTTTGTTCTATATCTGTGAAATATGCCATTGGTACTTTAATAGGTATTGCATTGAATCTGTAGATTGCTTTGGGAAGTATGGACATTTTGATGATGATAATTCTTCCGATCCATGAACACGGTATGTGTTTCCATTTATTTGTGTCTTCCTTGATTTCTTTCTTCAGTGTTGTGTAGTTTTCTGCATACAGGTCTTTTACCTCCTTGGTTAGGTTTATTCCTAGGTACTTTATTTTTCTTTTTGCTATATCAAATGGTATTTTTTCCTTGATTTCTACTTCTGTTGTTTCATTGTTGGTATACAAAAATGCCTTTGATTTCTGGATATTGACTTTGTATCCGGCTGTTTGGCTAAATTCATTTATTAGGTCGAGCAGTTTTTTGGCCGAGACTATAGGATTTTCTATGTATACTAACATGTCATCTGCAAACAATGATAGTTTTGTTTCCTCCTTTCCAAGTTGGATGCCTTTTATTTCCTTTTCTTGTCTAATCGCTGTGGCTAATACTTCCAATACTATGTTGAATAGAAGTGGAGAGAGTGGGCAGCCTTGTCTTGTTCCTGATTTTAGTGGAAAAGAATTTAGTCTTTGCCCGTTGAGTATGATGCTGGCTGTAGGTTTCTCATATATAGCCTTTATTATGTTGAGGAATGCGCCCTCTATTCCCACTTTGCTGAGTGTTTTTATCATAAATGGGTGCTGTACCTTATCGAATGCTTTTTCCGCATCTATTGATATGATCATGTGATTTTTGTCTTTGCTTTTGTTTATGTGATGAATTACATTTACTGATTTGCGAATGTTGAACCATCCTTGCATCCCTGGGATGAATCCCACTTGGTCGTGGTGTATGATCTTTTTAATGTGTTGCTGGATGCGGTTTGCCAATATTTTGTTGAGGATTTTAGCATCTATGTTCATCAGCGATATTGGCCTGAAGTTCTCCTTCTTTGTTGTGTCTTTATCTGGTTTTGGGATTAGGATGATGCTGGCTTCATAAAAAGAGTTTGGGAGTCTTCCATCATTTTGGATTTTTTGGAATAGTCTATGGAGAATAGGGGTTAGCTCTTCCTTAAATGTTTTGTAGAACTCTCCTGTGAAGCCATCTGGTCCAGGGCTTTTGTGCGTCGGGAGTGTTTTGATTACTGATTCAATTTCACCAGCCGTTATTGGTCTGTTCAGACTTTCTGTTTCTTTTTCATTGAGTTTTGGAAGGTTATATTTTTCCAGAAACCTGTCCATTTCACCTAGGTTTTCAAATTTCTTGGCATACAGTTCTTCATAGTAATTTCTTACAATCCTTTGTATTTCTGCAGTGTCGGTTGTAATATCTCCTCTTTCATTTCTGATTGTGTTTATTTGAGTCCTCTCTCTTTTTTTCTTGATGAGCCTGCTTAAAGGCTTGTCGATTTTGTTGATCTTTTCAAAGAACCAACTCCTGGATTCATTGATCTTTAGGATTGTGCTTTTAGTCTCTATATCATTTAATTCTGCTCTTATCTTGGTTATTTCTTTCCTTCTACTTGCTCTGGGCTGTCTTTGTTGTTGTTCCTCGAGTTCTTGTAGGCGAAGGGTTAGGTTGTTTGTTTGAGATGTTTCTGTCTTTTTTAGATAGGCCTGTATCGCTATAAACTTCCCTCTGAGGACTGCCTTTGCTGTGTCCCATAAGTTTTGGGTCGATGTGAGTTCATTATCGTTTGTTTCCAGAAACTTTTTGATTTCCTCCCTAATTTCATTCTTGACCCATTCATTGTTTAATAGCATGCTATTCAATCTCCATGATTTTGAGGGTTTTGGGTTTTTCTCCTTGGGGTTGGTTTCTAGTTTCAGTCCCTTGTGGTCAGAGAAAATGCTTGGTATGATTTCAATTTTCTTGAATTTGTTGAGGCTTGATTTGTGTCCTATCATGTGGTCTATCTTTGAAAATGTTCCATGTGCATTTGAAAAGAAAGTGTATTTAGCTTCTTTGGGATGAAGGGCTCTATATATATCAGTTAAGTCCATTTCCTCTAGAGTGTTGTTCAGTGCCACAATATCTTTGTTGATATTTTGTTTGGAAGATCTGTCCATTTTTGACAGTGGGGTGTTAAAATCACCTACTATAATTGTGTTGCTGTCTATATCTTTCTTGAAGTCCTCTAAAATTTTCTTGATGTATTTAGGTGCTCCTCCGTTGGGTGCATATATATTTACAATATTTATGTCTTCTTGGTGGATTCTTCCCTTGAGTATTATGAAGTGGCCTTCTGGGTCTCTCTTTATGGCCCTTCTTTTGAAGTCTATTTTGTCTGATATGAGTATTGCTACCCCAGCTTTTTTTTCCTGACCATTTGCTTGGAAAATTTGTTTCCAGCCCTTCACTTTGAGCCTGTGTATGTCTTTTGTCCTGAGGTGGGTTTCTTGTAGGCAGCATATGTGTGGGTCATGCTTTCTTATCCATTCAGCTATTCTATGTCTTTTGATTGGGGCATTTAATCCATTTACATTTAAAGTTATTATTGATAGGTATTTATTCATTGCCATTTTCGTACCTGTGTTCCTCTGTCTCTTTCTCTCTCTGTCTTTTCCTTTCTTCCCTTAAAGCAGTCCCTTTAGTATCTCTTGCAGCATTGGTTTGGTAGAGGTGTATTCTTTTAGACTTCTTTTGTTTGGGAAGCTCCTTATTTGGCCTTCTATCTTGATTGAAAGCCTTGCTGGGTAAAGTAGTCTGGGTTGCAGGCCTTTGGTTCTCATTGCTTGGAATATTTCTTGCCATTCTCTTCTGGCTTGGAGCGTTTCCATTGAGAAGTCAGATGCTAACCTGATTGGGGCCCCCTTGTATGTTACTTCCTTTTTCTCCCTTGCTGCCTTTAAGATTCTCTCTTTGTCTTGGAGTTTTGCCATTTTAATTATGATGTGTCTTGAAGTGGGCCTGTTTGGGTTCCTTTTGATTGGGACTCTCTGTGTTTCCTGGATTTGTGTGGCTTTTTCTCTCACCAAATGAGGGAAGTTTTCCATCATTACTTTTTCAAACAGGTTTTCTATCCCTTGTTCTTGTTCTTCTCCTTCTGGTATTCCTATTATACGGATATTATTCCGTTTCATGTTGTCTTGCATTTCTCTTAAACCCTCTTCATTCTTTCTAAGCCTCTTTTCCTTATCTTGCTCATTCTGAGTATTTTTTTCTATTTTGTCCTCCAACTCGCTGATCCGATCTTCTGCTTCGTCGATTCTGCTTTTCATTCCTTCTACTGTGTTCTTCAGTTCAGAGATTGTGTTCTTCATTTCCTCTTGGCCCTTGTTGATAGTTTCTATTTCCTTTTTCATGTTGATATAGTTTGCCGTGAGTTCATCATAACTTCCCTGTAGTTTATGGTAGCTCATTGAGAGCTCATTGAGCTTCCTGACAACCATTGCTTTGAACTCGATATCTGATAGTTGAGTTGCCTCTGTTTCATTTAGCATTCTTTCTTGAGCTTCCTCCTTTCCTTTCATTTGGGGATTGTTCTTTTGTCTTCCCATTGTTTGTAAGACTCTTGTTGTTAGCCTCAACTTCTTAAATTGATCTGTTCTGGCTCCCTGGGTTTGTGGTATGACCTTCTGTGGTAGAATATCTGTGAGATTCAATGGTGGATTCTCCTTCGGATATCCTGTTGTTCACTGCTTCCACTGACTCATCAGCTGGAATACCCTCTTTTGGGGGCCAACTCTGGATCTCCCCCCGCTACAGTTCCAGGCTTGCTTGTTTGTTTGTTTTGTCTCACTCGTGTGTATTTACAAAAAGAAGAGGGGGGAAAATAAAAAAAAGAAGAAAGGGGAAACAAGAGGAAGGTAGAAAAGATAAAAATTGAAGAGAAAGGAAGAGGGGATAAGAGAAGAAGGAATTCAAGGAAGGCAAAAGGAGTTGGGGAGTAAAGAAGAAGATATAAACAATGAAGAAGGAGTAGTTAAAAACTCATATAGAAATACAGGCTTACAAACAAAAAGACACTAACAAACTGGCAAAACAAAAAAGAGACACGCACACAGACACCCCCACACAAATATAAGCAGCCAAAGGGGGGAAAAAGAAAAAAAAAAAAAAAAACAAGCAAAGCACAACAAAATATTTAAAAAAATAAAAATATATTAAAGAAATAAAAAAATTAAAAAATTATTAATTTAAAAAAAAAAAGAAAGAAAAGAAAAGGAAAAAAGAAAAAAAAAAAAAAAAAAACCCTCTTGTTGTTTTCAAACTTGCCAGCCGGTTTTTTTCAGGTCTTGCTGGCTGCAATGGCCGAGGGGTGATCTTATTGCTTTTCTCTGTGTTCAGAACTCAGTCCTCACTGTGCTATGTATCCCAGCGTTAGTGGGCACCTCTCCCCACAGGGTTTCCAGCGTGTGATCTGAACTTCCTGATGTGTGCGCACTTCTCCGAGGTTATGGGTGTGAGCTAGGTTCTCCAGACGTGCACAGCCGCCTGCCTTTGTCCCTGGGAGGCTTTCAGTGTTCGGGCACAGCTGCCTGCATTCGGATCTGAGAGAGGCCTGCGTTCCAGCTGCTATCCGGCGCCTGCACCTTGGGCCTGAGCTGTCCGCGTTGCGAACCCGCCGGTGAACTGGCGCCTCTGGCTCCACAGCTGTCTCCAGTGGCCTGCGCCTATGTTTTCGCGAGTGTCCACTAGCCCGAGACCGTGTGCGGTCCCCTGAGGGTGTCTATTTTCATTCAGCTGTCTCACTTCGCCCGCGCCTCTGTCTCTCTTGGGGCGCCTATGCTTTCGTAGTCGCGCGGCGACCACGAAAACTCGGTTCAAAGTCGCGCAGTGACCTGGTGCGGGGCACCCACTTTCGCTCCCTCGCGGGGCACCCACTTTTGCTCGGGCGCAGTCTCGCGGTGGCCCCTGAGATCTCCCAGCCGGTTCAGCGGCTGACCCAGCTCCCTCCCCAGGGCCCTGGGGCAGGCTTGGCGGAGCGCCGGGCCGGGGCCTCGGCCGCCAGTTCTCCGCGCGCTGGAACCCTGGGCTCTTATTGTTCCGAAGAGCTCTCCTTACCGCTTGTTTTTCAGTGTCCGCTACAATTTCCGACCTCTTATTCTCCAATATGCTGTATTACTGTTCCGTGTCTGTTCTGATCTTTACGTAGATTGATCTGGTTTTTCTCCCGTGTGTAGAGGGGGAGTAGGGTCTGCTCCCTCCTACCACGCCGCCATCTTCCCTCCATTGTGTCTGACTATCTTAACATACTGCTTTTATAGGAAATTAGAATTTGTCCACAGTGGTTTTAGCTTTAGTGGAGTATTTTGAATATTGCATTGGTGTACTTTACAAAAATGATACATGCATGAAAAATCAGGATAACACTGAAGTATTTAAATAAGCATCATTCCAATCAAAGATCTCTAATTTCCGTCACCATCTTCATGTTTCTTTGGAGAATTTCAATGATATAAAATACATATACAAACATAATTCATTTTTATTTTGATACACATAAACAGGATAAAGTATGAGATGTGTTTAGAAAAAGTCCAGCTATTGTTAATATAACAAGAATGGTTTGTGTGACATTGATGTAACCTGGCAACCAAGGAGAGTGAGTGGACCTGAATGTGCGCGTGCGAACAATGAGTACTAATGAACAACTAGTACTTCACTGTACTAGTTAGTGGGGGCAGTAGACAACATTGAGTGAGTATGTTTACTGTGTGTCCTTCATGTTCAAAATGACTGAGCGAGTACAGCAACGGATCTGCATCGCATTTTGTATTAAGCTTGATCATTCTTCCACAGAAACTATTTGCATGGTTCAGAAGGCTGCAGCTATGGACAGCTGGTGACAGTCAGCTTTATCAAGACAAAGCATCTCCTCCTGTATCACATCTTGTGCATAGATTTTTGGTGAAACATCACATCACCCAGGTGACTCAGCCTCTCTAAAGCCCAGATTTGTTGCCCTGTGACTTCTGGCTTTTCCCAAAACTAAAATCACCTTTAAAAGGGAAGAGATTTTCAACCATCAATGAGATTCAGGAAAATGCAACGGGGCAATTGATGGCAATTGGGAGAACTGTGTGAGGTCCCAAGGTGCCTACTTTGAAGGGGACTGAGGTGTCATTGTCCTAGTACAGTGTTTCTTGTATCTTGTATCTTCAATAAATCTGTTTTTCATATTACATGGATGGGTACCTTCTGGACAGACCTCTTATATACTCATCTGAAAAATACTTTCTATGTAATAAATCACGGGGATTTTTCCTTATATATTGCATCTTGATAGTAAATTCTGAGACCCTTTCTGCCTCACATGATAAACTTCTCCATTCTGTATGGCTCTCTTCTGCTTCAGGTTGAGCAAAGAGACTATAACAGGCGATGATAATTGGAGATAGAAATAATTATTTTGCAAAACTCTAATGATATGTCTATGTAAAAATTTTATTGTAGTATAATGCAGTTAACAAAATATACCATATTAACCACTTTTAAATGTTCAGTTCAGCGGGGCATTCATATTGTCATGCATCCATCACCACTGTCCATCTCCAGAACTCTGTCTGGCAAATCTGAAACTCTATATCCATGAAGCAACGAATCCCCAAAACCCTCTCCCCACAGATTCTGATGGTCACCCTTCTATACTTTCTGGGTCAGTATGTCTTCAAGTTTGTCTGTGTATTTGTAGGGCTCTGGCTCTGGAACAATGGGCAAAGCTTTAGAATGGCAACACTTTTGAGAAAGACATTTACAAAGAGTTGTCTTATAAAGATTTTTTATTTCAGGTTGAGCTGAGATGGGGTGTGTTGATGCTCATGTCAGTTATATTTGAGGTTAAGTAACTAAATAATGTTTTTTTCTCATAAAATATTGTGAAATATATTAGGCTTTTTGTGATCTATTGCCAATATGGAAATAAGTAATCCTTTTGAGTTTGAAAAACAGCACTAGGCTGTAATATCACTATGGGGGTTGAGGTAGGAGTTTTATTTATACTTTAAACCACAGAATAAAAATATACATCCACTTTTTGTGCTTTGCCTTGTCACTATGCTTATAAAAGAAAAGATTCACGATGGCAAGTAATGGATTCATAACACCGATCTCTCAGCTGTCTATGAGTCCCGTCTAACATTCAGAATTCCAGGCCAGAGTTCTGTTGTGTCTGTTAACTGCACTACCTTGCTTCCTGTTGGGCTTCTTGTCATTAAGCAATAGTGGTATTCAGGACATGTGTCGAGCTGTCAGTTTCTGAACTTTTGCTTTGCTTGCTCTACTGATCCTTTTGTGGCCATGAGAAGTAAAGGCGGGCAGCCATTCTGCCCAAGAGCACACAGGCTCCATGTTGTCTGTTGGTTCACCAGCTAATTTCTTCCTTACACTTTCTCACTGTCCTTTTCAAATTGCTTCTAAAGTCAGACCCTCTACCACAGTGACATTAGAGTGCATGTTGCTTTGTTTGAAATAAATTTACTTTGCCAATTACTTTTCTCCTTATAATAACTTAATGTACAGGACCAGCTGCATGAAAATATGGAGGCATTTGTTTAAAAATATTAAAACCATCAAGAGAGCAACAGTCAGAAAATTCAACCACATGAGGACTTTGCTAAGCCCAGGGCCCTGTGACTGCACAGGCTGTATGCCCGGGAAGCTAACACAAGGGGCCCACACTGAGGTCAATCAGGAGGGCTATTGGAGCAGATATTTTCAAGCTGGACCTTTTTCTTCAAATTCCATTTTTCATTGTGCCTATTTCATTCTTGTAATTTTATGAATATCAGTACTCTGAAACCCTTTTTAACTATTTTTAGCTAGATCTTGATAACTAAGACATATCATTACAAATCAACTGATTTAGGACCTTGCGCATCTTCAACATGTGTAATATTTTAAACTATTTGAAATAATTTATCTATAATTTCACCCCATGCCTGACATCATGTACTGTACGATATTTCTTAATATGTTACCTTTCCCTCCTAATGTGTATAATATTCTGTTCTGCTACATATGTCCCGTCATTGCTCCACAGGACCCTGGCTGGATTTCTCACTTGTTTGCATTATTGAGTCAGCTCTGCATTCTTCACATCACTGGTCCTTGATCAGCCCTCTCCCGTCAGATCTCATTCAAGATATTATACAAGTAAATTGCACACCGCCACGGTGTGCACCAGCCTCCTGGATCCCCGCATCTTTGCTTCCCCCTGGGCTTTGGGATGATCGGCCAGAAGAGGCAGTACTCCTTTTTCTCCCCAAGCTCTGCTAGGAAGCCACGTGTCTGTAGCCCTGAAACGGGTGACCCGTGGACCGGTGTGGTGAAGGTAGCTGAGGAGAACCGGGATGCAGTGGCTAGCCAGGCCAAGAAGGCCCAGGTGGAGCAGGAGGAGCTGGGCGTACCGCACTCATTGCTGCTGAGCCCCAGCACTTGGTCCGCATCCAGAGCAAGGCCACGGACCTGCTTCACCTCACAGGCCGGTGGGTTTTGGTGAAAGTTGGAAGAAATGCCTCAGCAGAGAGTTCCGAAAACTGCATTTTATAAAGCTAATGGGATTCGTTGCAGAAGAAAGAAGACATTATGCTGCTTATCCACCCCCACACCAGGTCTTCACGTGTACACGAATGTGCGGCACGAGAGAGTGAAGGCTGTCTTCCTGGGACAGGATCCATGCCATGGGTCCAGCCAAGCTCGTGGACTCTGCCTCTGTGTTCAAAGACCTGTTCCACCTCCGCCCAGTTTGGAAAACATTTGTAAAGAGCTGTCTACAGGCACAGATGGTTTTGTGCATCCTGGTCATGGAGATTTATCTGGGTGGGCCCAGCAGGGTGTTCTCCTGCTCAACGCTGTGCTCATGGTCTGGGCACATCAGGACAGTTCTCATAAGAACAAAGGGTGCTAGCAGTTTGCCGATGCAGTTGTGTCCTGGCTAAATCAGAACTCAGATAATCTCGCCTTCTTCCTCTGGGGCTCTTTAGCTCAGAAGAAGGGCAGCGCCATCCACAGGAAGCACCATCACGTGCTGCAGACTGCCCACCCCTTCCCGCTGTCGTGTACTGAGGGTTCTTTGGGTACAGACATTTCTCTAAAACCAACGAGCTGCCACAGAAGTCTGGCAAGGAGCCCGTCAACTGGAAGGGTCTGTGACCTTGAACTGGGGGGTGCGTGGTGGTCTCCGGGCAGTTTCTAGAAATTTGTCAGTGATGAAGTCAAATTGAAAAAATAATTTCCTTAGTGATTCTTACTCATTCTGAGTATGGGAGAGAAGATTTGGGCAAAGCAGGCATGAGCCAGGCTGCCCTGGAGTGGCAGCTCTATCCAGCGACCACGGTGATCTGTGACCACGTCTGTGTTAGCATTGTGGCTTTGGCCTAGAATGTGCATCAGAGTTCTTGGAAGGTAAAGGAGCTCAAATACTTGATGCTTCTCCCCTCTGTTTGCTTTATGGTTAAAGATGGGGAGATTGGCACCTTTTTGGTATATATAATTTGCTGCTACTCGTTTTTACCTGTAGGTTTACACTTTAGGTTATAAGGTGATAGGTGTTTTTATTTAGAAAGGCTCCCTTTGTGCATCCTGGTGTTCCCGTCTGGGCCTGGTTCCTCCTTGAAGGAAATAGGATTTTTTTTTTTTTTGTCCCCAGAAATTAGAGCTCAATTTCTTGATTGTAGCAGAGGTGAAAATTCTTGAGGAACAATCAGTGGTAAGCCTTCAGATATGCAGAGGCCAACAGAAGTGTTCTGGGTCTTGTTTATATGGTTCCCTGCGTGTTTCTAGGAATAAGCAGTGGAAGTTGAACAGGAAGAAGGAAAAGGGGGGATTTTTTTTTTAAGAGGAAATGTTTTACTTTTCTCCCAGGCATAATCTGAATTTGGTTTTTAAGACAATATAGTGCCAGGTGCTGTTTTATATGGACTGAAATCACTCTAGGATATCTTCTGCAATACTGGAGAATTTTGCTTTTTTAAAAAATACTTATGCAGATGTATATATGTATTTTTAAAAATCCTTTGGTTAAGAGATGATCTTTAGGTCTTCACCTCCATTCCAGATCCTGCTAAAGATGCTGTTTTGCTGTTAGGTGGGTTCAAAGTTAAACCTGCTAGGGTTTGTAAATTAAAGGTCTTTGAAGTTTCAAAAAACAAAGATACTACACAAGTAAAACTATGAAAGCAATTATGATTTAATTATGTCATCTATTTGTCTACCATTTGCTTTTTTAACTTAGTTGCCCAAAGCTTTAATGTAGAACATCGCATAATTTGGCATGATTGATAAAAGTATTTGTTCTAAATGATATTGGAAATGTACATATCCATTACAGTTAATTTTTAGCTGTTAATATTTCTGTTGCATAATTCCTTCAATAATATCCTCAGTAAGTGTTTGCATAGTTTGAGCCTATAAAATGTAAAATCAAGAATATTGGGCAGTTTGTTTTATTTATGAATTTCTTATCTATCAAAAGTCAGCTTTAGATATTCTTGATTCTTGTGCTAACCTGGGAGGTTCTTCAATATGGAATAATGCCTTAAATGTGTCTCTGAAAAAAACTTTTGAAAATACACCTTCTTTGGTCTCAGTGCCTATGCCTCAGCCAAAGTTCTGATCAGACCAGGCCCCGCTCACTTTGCTCATGCTCTTTTCAACCTTCTTACCTACTGGGCCTCACCATTCGCTGTTACCCATGTTCCGGTTTCGGATGGATACAATGAAAGCACTGCCATTCTCGTGTGTCTTCTGAGTCAGTAACATAAGTACCACCTGTGCCTGGGTTTATTTCTGTCTTTCTCAACCTGTGTAAAATGTCTGTTTCATTCCTTGTTGTTCTGTTAACACAGATTTCCTTATTCTTTAATACTTATTCGTCCTATACAGTCTTCATGAGTTATTTCAGTTTATATTTTCTCTCACACATCTTTAAACTTACATCACCTGTATTAGAGCTAATAAAATTTATGGAGGAAGGTATTGGTGCTGTGTGGTGGCGGGGATTAACTTTGTTTCAAAATACTTACTCTGCTTTCCAAATATGTTATTTCAAATAGAACATGATAAAATATATAAATATTTAGGATATTTTCTCTCTTAAAAATTATTTTTGCCTTTCAAGCCATCTGCTCAGAAAGACATTACTCACAAAAGCCATATTCTAGACTTCTTATACTCCAGCTATTATCACAATAAGTGTACATTTAAAAAGTAAGTAGCTATGGAATAGTTGTTGAAGGAACTCTATTAAAATCTCGATCTGGTAAAACCCTAGAGATTACAACTTTCTAAGGTGAGGGAAGAAAACCTGCATGAGCCATAGTTATGTCATTTGTGTTAAAATAGGAATAAGCATGTTGCTTCATGGAAATTGATTACAAATTTAATAGAGTATATGTAAAACATGGTATAAAACATAAATACCATGGGATAGGAGAAATTATAGCTAATAATTTTCAGGAGGTTAATATACACACATGATCTCATTAGGAAGCACTGTACTGGCTGTTCAGAAAATACAGCAGTGCATATAGTAAAGGTTAGAAGATATTTTTTTCTGAATTTTATGTATAAGTATATTAAAATTTAACTAAAAAGTATTAAAATTTAACTGATTCTTGGTACGTATAATCTAAATAATTTGGTTAAATTCTTGAGAATTTATGGAATTATTTATTATCATTTTAGCCCAAAGGGCACATGAGACCTTGGAAACACAGGGCATTAGGGATCAATATCTGACAGATACATGACTTGAACAGATGGTACTTGATGCTGTTACACATAATGGTCACTTGAGAGAGAGTTCATGGTTTCCAAAATGAATACCAATTAGAGTAACGTTAACTTTAGTCACTGAAGGGACTAAGTCAAAAGATACCATTGCTTAGAAGAATGCACAAACTATACAAATATCTTTCATTCAGTTTAGATTTCAGTTAGCAACAAAGTAAGTCCAGCAATAAATTAAAGTTTAGAGGTAAAAAGATTAAGGCATGATCTTCTTTCTTCAGTTCTACTTTTTGAGACAAGAGATCATCAAACACTGCAGTGAAAAACTGGAGTTTGACTCTAAAATTTATTGTAATATTTAATGAGGAAAGTAATTTATTGTTTGTTTCAGCTTCCTCATTTGTTAGACTGTTAGATATAGTGTTTTATAATTTTTCTTCTGACTTAGACTTTAATTTGGGTTGGCTTAGAATAGTTTTTCTTTTAGCGTTGACTGCATTTCTTTAGCATTTTACTAGATCTTAGTCCTGAATGTCAACATGTATCATGTATTATTCAGAGAATCTCCTTGCAGACAGTAGAGGGTACTGATCAACCAAATAGTTTCTGAAGATGGGTACAAATCCCTCATCCTCTACATTCTAACTATATGAATTAGGCAAATTAGTTTCACTCTGAGCTTCATTGTCTTCATCTAGATTGTCTTGAAGATAAAAGGAGCTAAAAAGTTAAAGACAAATGGGATTATACAATATGTAAAAATATGAGTCTCTCATACATTAAAAATCCTCAAGAATACTTGCTGTTATTTTAGAAACACAAGAACAATAGGGTTTGATCAAGAGATCCTTGGTAGATTTGAGTCAAATAGACATTATCTTGCTTTGAGGGATTATTAAGAAAGCCAGATTTCTGAAAGATGGGGGGCAGCACTTAGAAAATGCATGGAGGAGTGATAGGACGTGAACTACATATTCAGAAATCAGTTCTCAATCATTTGCTGGGTAAGAGGATGCATGTTTCAGGAGTGATCTCACCTATATGTGCCAAGGTTGGAATGCAAGGAAGATGCCTGAGATTTACCTTAGCGATAATAGATAAATCCAGAAATGGTTAGCATATGTAAAAATTAAGATATTTTAGGTTTTTATGTATCCCCTAAACTTAGAGTTGATATTTCACTGCTTAGAAATGAGCAAACACAGGCAAACTTCATGTTTAGCATCCTCTTCTTTATGAGGACAGTATAAAAGAACAAATAAAATGTTTATATATTTATTCATAGCAACCCTTTGAAATTAAAGATAGCATTGCATTTAATAAACTTACATAGGAAAGACAATGGCAACATTTGACTCCTAAGCTAATGTTGTTCACCTCCTGAGAATAGCAACAAGGCTTGAGAGACAGGATTTGAGCTTCTGCTCTGTCACCGTGGTGAGAAAAAAGCAGCACCGGACACGGAAATGTCATGAGTGATAAATGAGAGGGTTGCAGATGAAAAGATCATAGGAAATCATCTCCTGTGGGGGAAAAAAATCTTGTCCTTATACATTTTTACAGATCAATACTGCAGTAATTTGTGGTCATTCATTATTTGTCATTTCAGGAGAATTTTTTTTAGATCTTTATCATGTGTGTTCTTGAATATTTTAAACTTAAGTCCTGCTTATATTCACCATTGCACTACTTTTATTAAAATTATTATTTGAAGAGTAGATGATATATGATAGTGAGAGGGCGAGTGCTTTGAAACGAGGACTCCTGGGTGGTCAAGTGTTGGTTCTATCCCAGACCTTCTAGTCACAGCTGTGTCACCTGGGATGCACTGACATCCCTTCTTATCTATCCTCTTTAGCCTTAATGTCCTCTTTTTTTACTATGGGAATAAAATTTTACAAAGTTATATTGGTGAAGAATGAGATCTCACATACTTGGCGCTCAGTAAATGGAAGCTGGTATGACTTATCTGTTGATCAATTAATTCATTCTCTTTTAACTTTATTTTTATTGTTACCACCATTACAAATGCCCCATTTTCTCCCCCTTTGCTGTGGTACATTTACACAATGGAGTTCTCTGCAGATAAAACAAAGTTCAAATTCAAATTTAGGTTGATACTGCATTAATGATGTAATTTTTGACAAGTTACTTACTTGTCTTTACTTTCACATTTTGAAGTGCATATTCTAACTCATACCTTAAAGGGTGGCTATTAATACTAAAAGTGTCTGTAAGAATCTAGCTTGGTGTTTGGAATGGAGTAGGTCCTTATTTAATAATAATTGCTGCTATTTTAACTTATACTTATTATACTACTGCTACATGGATTGTTTTTTGATTTTGAAAACCTTTCTAAAATGTATTTTCTAAAATATATATTTCATTTATTAAAATGCATCAGACATTAAATATTTTTAATGTGAAATAAAAGCTTTATACAATTTCCATGATGATTTGAATAAAAGACAAAAATCTCTAGATGAAGAACTCAAACATTGTTAATGCTATGTTTAAGATAAACCATTTATATGTGTTTTATGAATGCTGGAAATTACCCATTTTTAAGGGAAAAGGTTCAGGTAATGAGGAGTTTTGGTAATTGAAATTGTTCAGATAATTACTCTAGTACCTGAAATGGGTCAAACATCATGGAAAATCAGCTTAGCATAACATTCTTATTTGCATTGATTTATTATACCCATTGTTATTAAATGCATTATTATTATACATTGTTATTGATTGTATTATTGTAGAATTTTAATAAAGTATTCTTATATAAATGAATACTTTTATTTTTAGGGATTGCCATTTTTCTTTTAACAGATTTTTCTTGTGAAATTGATTATTTCAGATTTTTAAAAATCTAGAACACAAATCTTTTAATTCTTTTATTTTTAATAAAAGTAATTTTTATTTTTAATTAGTCATAAGATTTCTTCATTTATCTAAATTGCCTTATTTGTCTTAGTAAAAGCTTTGCCTTGAAATAATTGCTTATCCAAATCATATGTAAGTTGGACTTAGGTGTATTTTAAGGTAGATGAAAAGAGACAATTCCACAGAGATAATCTTAAACATGTCTTCTCAAAGGTCTGAAAATTAAATAGCTGAAAAAGAAAGCCAGGGGTAAATCATGCCACTTTAAACATATTACTGACTCTGACATTAAGAAGTAATTAGAGGAAATGAAGACAAGTGTGGCAAAGTAGGTAAATGAGGACAACCTACGATTAACAAAAATAAAAATGTTTACTTCAAATAGGAAATGTGTTTCATATTTACAATTTTGAAAATAATTTATCTCATAAGAAAATGGTAAAATAAATGTGGATAATCCCTATATGATAAAATTATTTTTTAAAAAACCTGTGCAAATGCCCATCTTGGTCTTCATTTTAATTTGTAAGAATGCTTTTAAATAATTATTAAGGGAATTAGAGGAAATTAAAAAGATATGGCAACATGTGAACTTTTAAAACTGCTGCTCATTGTATTTCTGGTTATTACTAGTTTCTGCTCATACTGCTTGAGTATGTACTTTTCTTCTTAAATAAAGAATTAAGGTTTTACAGGAAATCACAAATATGTGAATGAGATAATGTGACTTCTCGTGGGTACTGTCCAAGGGCTTGGTACTAACTGTGCCATCCCTAGCTACGAATAGCAAGCACAGAGTTGTGCTGGTGTGCAAAAAGCTAATCAGACTTTTGTGAAGTATCTTGCAAATTTAGATTATTCTATGAGGAAAAATACAACAGGCACTTGACGCACAGACACTCCCAAATAACCTGAGCATAAAAGGCATTTTTTTAGATTGTAAATTTCTGATTTCATGTCTAAGATGACACACCTGAAATCACATTGCATGCCTGTGGTGAGAAATGACATCTCTTTTTGTATTCTTATTTATTAGCATATAAAATAATGTTTCCAGGTAAATTTTGCTCGGAAACTTAAGCTTATGATGTGCAGTCATCATCCATACTTTTAAGTAAATCTTGCACCCTTGACTTCTGGAGCTAGGTCACAGTATGATATTTTGGTTAGCGGGGAATGAGAAAGAACTATTTAATTCAGGAAGTGCAATACTTGGTTCCCAGTTCCCTAGAATTTGATGGTTTACTATATTCTTTTCACTTAACAGAAGGCATTTTGCTTCTTACCCAGATGATAATGACAGATTTGTTACTGCCCTGAAAACATCTCCTTACTTATGTCTAACATAAAATTGACTTACATCTTTGCCCATTTTCTGAATAGCAAAGAAAATTCATGGAACATCAAAAAGAATAGTAGTTTCTGCTTTCTTAAGAAAATCAGGCCTAGAAAATTCTTAGCATAATATATACAACCTAAATTCATATGGTTTTTTGATTTCTATTTATGGATAATATATAAAAATTATCCCTCATATTTATATTATTTCAGAGCAGAACATACAACTGTACGAGAATGCTAGTATTGAAGCTTTTGTGTTCCTGAAAAGTTAATATTTTTAAGTGTTGGCACAAACTGCATTGTAGTCATTTCTCAATGAGTAAATTAGTTTTTTACTTGAGTTATTTATTGCAAATCAGTACACTTACTTGCTGAGAAGAAAATTTAGTCTTTTTGTTGTTCACTGATTATTAATTTCTATTATGTCCTTTATATGTGTTATAAGTTTCATCAATATTCAATAAATTCTGGAAATGCTTTGAAAGTTAATTTGAGTTGGGTATCAGTAGCCACCTGTTCATTTGAAAATTTTTCCTATAAAATGTCCTAGAAATTAATAAGACATCAATTGAGAATCCTAGCATGCTTGGGATTGAGCAAGTCCCTCAGAGAGAGGTACAAGATGAGGTCAAACAGGCATAGCGGAAGGAATTTGGATTTCATAATTATGATGAGGACCTGTGGGGTATTTAGGGAAGAATATTGATAGGACCTCAACATGCTGCCTGCTCTGTAAATGTAGAAGTGGTAGCTCCTCTGTCCCTTTTTCTCTTTGTCACTGTTCAGAGGCTTTAAATTAACATTTATGACCTGTGAACAGTCTGATTTCCCCAGAGTCAGTGAACACAGTGAGCTGGCCCTACTAGGCTGAAAGCAATATGGTATAAATCGCAAATGTTTTGCTGCCATTCCTAAACATATCTACCTAACTGATTTACTGTGTTGACCATATACTCACCTTGAGTGTATGTTCCAAAATTAAAAAATCATAATAAAACCCAGTTTTATATTTATGACTAACTTTATCCTGTCAAAATGCTGGAGAAAGATATCAAAGTCAATTCCCATCATCAATTTGTAACAATGTATGAAATCCTTTTTTGGAGAAGAGTGTTGGAATGAATTTAACTACAATTGAAATCTTGTAAGTATAGACATAGATTGTTGAAATTACAGTTTTGAGAAATTGTCAATGTAGAAATTGATATAAATATCATGCAGGGAATAAAAGAGACAATGCACACCTTGAACTTTTGAACTCATGTGCTTTTCTTAACAGATAAATTTAGTTCAGAAAGTTACCCTAGATGCCCCCTAGACCTTGGGGATATTTGGAATAGAGAAGACCCCCTCAAGCCCCAAATTATTAGGTGGACTCTGTAAAAGGACACAGAAAATACAGTTTCAGGGGGCAGTATAGAAAAAAGCAAGAGGGGATTTAAACTTGGAGAGGAATGGATTTAGCATAATTAAAAAGAAAGTAGAGAAAGGGATTCCAAAAGGAATCTCAGAGTGGCCCTTGTGTCCACACTGTGTGTCCCCCATAAACTATAGAGATTGCAGCGTCGTTCCCAGTTGCCTCCCTGGTGGAGGTGACTCCTGTAGTTGGTGACTTGGTGTTCTGACATCACCAGTTTTCTTCTGAGGAAGTGCTTTTAGACCAATTCAAACCTGAGTTATTCAATCAGAAAGCTGTTTTTATCCAGGACTCTTTTATTTCTATTTTAATTAATTAGTACCAATATATTTCTTGCCAAACAAGGAATATGAGGTCATCAGGATTGGGTTTTATTTTATATCTACCTAGAGGTAGAGAACCACTCTCTTGGGAGGCATGAATTAGGATAATAGCCAAGATTTATTTACTCTAAGGTAAAGCCTTTGTATGTAATGAATTGTCATAATTTTAGAAAGTGACATTTTTAACAATTATAAATATAAACTATATTATACTTACAGAATAAAATATTTACCTATATCATTAAGGTTAAAATCATGTTCAAAGGAAAACTGTTAGTATAGTCTCTAGCATATTAAAATGTGATTTATTACATAATATTTTATATATCAATCCCTGCAAGAGAAACACCTTTTTAATATACAAGGCTTCTTTGGTTCATTCACAACAAAACTTGATAAAATTAAATTTATAAATATTTGACAGGATCAATTACCTTCGAATTAGTTTTTAATTACTTCAATAAGCATTGGTTGATAACGTACTGCATGCAGTGCCTTTTGCTGACACTGGGTATACTTGATACTTCTCTGAGGTTATGAATCCTGGTGTTTGTGCCTGAGGATGTGATTTATTAAATGTGTGAGAGTTATTTTGTGTAAGCAAAATAAATAAATAAATGCCAAAATTTCTAAAGTAATTCAGGTAGTATTATATTATTTATTTATTTATTTATTTTTGGCTGCTATTTTATTTATTTTTTATTTTTAATTAGCATTTTTTAATTGTTGATATTGTACAGTTTTCTGTCTTTTACCCCACCCCCAGCCCACTGCCGTAGCCCTCCCCACCTTCCTCCCATTTCTACCCCCCCATAGTTTTTGTCCATGTGTCCTTTATACTTGTTGCTCTAAACCATCCCCTTTTCCCCTGAAACTCCCTCCCCTTAAGCATAATATAAACAAAGACACTGAATTTGAGATCAGGTAGTATTATTTTAAGAAATTATAAACTTCTCCAATTTCCAGTCTCTTCCATCAGAAAGAGTACCTAGCTCACATTTAAATGAAGTACATAGGGCAGTTGGTACATAATAGGCACTTAGTAATTCAAGTCGATATCAGTCTGTGCTCTCATGCATTCATTGTATTATCCATGTACCCATAGCCTCTAAATCTTTCATATTCTGTTCTTGGGCTCTGTTGTCTGTAGCTTTACATATTTACATTAGATTAGGATAAAAATAGCACTGTATAATTATTTTCTTTAACTGTTTCTTGGTTATTTTCAGATTTACATTTTCATGTTAACCAAATTATTAACAGCTACATAAAAATATCTTTCTGAATGTTTCAGCTTTTCAAACTTTAGTGAACTTATATGCATCTATGTGCAAAAATGATATAAAATATGCATATGTTTACATATTTATTTAAAATACATCTAACACAACATTTAAGGTTTGCGATTGTGTTACACATAGTTGAAGTTGCAAATAGGAAGAGAGAGACATCCAAAAATTAGGTTGGATTTCTACTTCAGAAATATTTGCAAACATTCATTGAGAGAGTAACAGATTTTATGATTTTTACATTAAATTATACTGTATGTATAACTACCTTTTATACAACTCTAGCCATCAACAACATATATTAAAGACTATGTAATGACTAAAGTAAGTCATTCATGAGAACAAGGAAGACAGCAAATTTCGTGTGTTCTGCTGTGGGAAGAAAAAGACATTTTTAGTATAAAATTTACTATGCAACACAGAATGGACAGATGGTGCACACAACCCATTTGTTGAAAGGCTCCTAGTTCTGTGCATTGGAAGAAAACTGGGTGACAAGTTAGGCAGCAATTTTTATTTAAAACATTTTCAAATTTCATACAACCTGAGAATAAAGATCTAGAGAATGGCTTCCAACTGAAGAAGCCATTCTTAGTCAAAGTCACAAGATTTCACTATTAATAATCATAAATATTTTATCTTCTGAACTTTAAAAATCTATTGTCTTCTGAAATTTTCAGTTTTTGTGGAGGTGGCACACATATAATCTTATTTTCTCTCTTAACTGGCTGGATTGGCAGCAAAGACGAGGAAGTCACTCTTGGCAGTTGGTGAGTTTCTCAAGACCACAGAGCTGGCAAATACACTGGATGGTGCAAATGAGACTAGCTGTTCCTGGGTACCTACAAATGAGCAGCATTGCAACTGTTATAATATTAAAATTACCTCCTATTTTATTAGTTTGGCTGATTATTAGTAAACAGATTCATACATTAACTTAGAAGATAACTAAAAGAAGAAAAATTCATGGGATTTTTTTTTTTTTGATGGCATGTATACTTGGGACAGATTGTGCTTTTTAGATGAACAACTTTATTTTGCAATATGAGACTCTAGAGAAGTGTGGTATTAGAACTCCAGTTTTATGCCAAATCTCACTCATGTATTGTCCATGAATAGATTCAGTATTTTAGTGGAAAGACTTTAAATATAGAGTACAATGGAGTTCTGATATTTCAAATATTCATGCCTAGGTGGATATTAAATCACAAGATAAATATTTGGCATTTTCCTACACCAGACATTTATTTGAAATATATCTTTTTGGTAGATATTTTAAATAAAGAACCTGGGGAAAGAGTTTGGTTCTCTATTCGCTTCAACAGGAAAACTTCTCACTAATCATAATTAAATGCATTATTTTAATTAGTATTCACATTATCTTAACTTTCTAGAAAAATAATAGGCTAGGATATTAGACAAACTCTTTACACCATATTGAAAAAGTAAATAAAATATAATGCGAAAATATTAACAGGGACCCATCTTGCTGACCAGGATCTTAATTTCACCTGAGCATTTTTAAGGCACTTTAATATGTCACAGGAGGCAGTGATTTTCCATAAATGCTCGCTTTTTCTAGAACTAAATAATTTACAGGGGAAAGGGGAAAAATGAAGGCTCAATGTCTTTTAAGAGGGAGCCAAAATAAAGGATTAAGTCAGGTACGGCATGGCATCGTGGGAGGCACTTTGTGTCAAACCCCCCTTAAAATGCCATAAGTTACCTGAGGTTTCAGAATAAGAGAAAACAGCCTGAGTTCTGCATAAGTAACTGCTGGACAGTATGAAATGTGTGGTAAAATATGGATGAGGAATTAAGGAAAAAACCTACATTCTCTTGATCTCTATCTTCCCTCTAGTTCTTAGCCAAGTGTAACAATTTGTTTCATATTCATCCTTAAGGCACTTTCTATGGTAGCAGATCCTTGCTCATTTTGACAAATGTCACTTTCTTTACAATCATGCTGTACAGAAAGGGGGCCATGATCCCTCTGGTGGTGCAAAAGACAGACACAGTACTTCCTGGGGACCGACTTCATGACAACTCATGATTACTTTTCACTGTTAAAACAGAAGAGTATCTATTTGACACATAGGTTGTCTAAGGATACGTCCTGGTTTATTCTCAAGGTCCATTTTACTCAGAAATATCCTTATTTGTCAAAAAATCAATTTTTTTGATAAACTATAAAACAAATTTTATAGTTATTATACCTAAGGCTCTCTGTCTCTTATACAAAAAAAAAAAAAATATCAAATTACAACTTTTGGACAAAGTAGGAATACATGTAGGTCAGTATAAAATAGTATCTGAATACCACCTCTCTATGTCTCTGTCCCCTCTCTGTCCATCCTGCTGTGAAAAAAGTCCAACTGTGTCTTCAGCAAGGCAAAAACAAAAGCTAATGTCCAGAGTTTTGCTTCATAGCAAAAATGCGGAGCCTGTTCCATCTGTATGGCTCCAGTAGCTGCTAGAAACACATGGTTGTGTCCTGGGCAAGAGAGAGTGCAAATGAATGGGGTGATTGTGTGTGTATGTGGGGTGGGGGAGAGGGAGGGGAGAGGAGAGGAGAGGAGAGAGATATCCCATGGGATTCTATTCTATTAGCTTGGGCTTGGCACAAACCAGGTGCTTTTAATGAAGAACCAACCCATGTCCCAAGCTTTTGATGGATTTTGATAGGTCTGCCACCCCTACTTACCCTAGTTAGACAGGCCTGTATGGTCCAGCACTGCCACTGCACCCACAGCAATCAGGTGGTATCTGGGGGCAGAGAGAGAAGTGTTAATTCCCTTGGTGGAGCAATGCTCTAATGCCCTGGGGTGTGATGCTGTAACTTCCTGGTGAAGCAAACAGACTTATGCTCCCTAGTTTATTAAACTCAGTGTCTAATTCCTTTTGCTTCACCTTCTTACTAATAATTAATTAACTACCTACAGTAACAATGGGTCTGCCTATTTTACCATATTTGTATAACATGCATGTAGTAGACTATATATATTCATATACCAGTCACAGGTACACACTCACCCAGTGTCATAGCAACCTAATTGGGAATACAAGTTTCTAAAAGTCAAGGAAAGTAGAACAAAACTGTATAATATTGTGTTATTTAAGCTTTAAAGTTTTTGAAAAATGAGATATGATTCAAGGTATTACAGAGATTATTCCAACTGAATAAAACATAATACCCTGAAATACCTTTCAGCTCTACTTTTTATAGGGACACTAAGAAGCAGTGCAGAGACTTGTGTGTGTGTGTTTGTGTGTGAAGAAAGACACTTTATCAGATCTTGAGGAATGTCATTTAATTAACTAGTTTCTTAACATTTAGGAAATTCATATGTCCCATCTCTAAAAAGCTTGCAATTTCACCTCAGAGTCCTTTCACCATAGATATACAGGAAGATCCTGTATGTGAGCTCGACTATTGGCAGCAGATAGCACATGAGGATGGTTGTACGGAATTTAGTCTGTGGACTACTGTGTAATAGTTAAAAGAAATAAATTAGCACTCTTATATACATCAATGAAATCTCAAAATAACATTAAATGTATTTTTGTGTAGTTTAACATTTAACTGTTTATTAGTGTTGTTGCTATGTTTGGATTCATTACCATCTTGTTTCTTATTTTACATACTTTTTCCTCTGCTTCATTGCTTCATCCTTTTGCATCTTTACATTAAGTTGTTTTTATTTTTAAATTCAATTTCTTCCCTCTACTATTTTAGTCATTACCATAAAACCTTAGTAGTTACCATAAAACTTGAAACATAAAGTTTATGTTACTCAATATTTTTTACTTTCTTGGTATAGTAAAATTATTGTATTAAATCATAATCTCTCTCATTTTACTTGTTGCCATCCCATGTTTAATCCTATCTTTTCTTTCTCCCTGCAGTGTTTTTTGTTGTTTCACACAGATTGGATGTTTAGAATTATCCACATGCTCACCACCTCTGTGCTCAACATTTTTCTTGCATCTACAACTTCCCTTCTGTGGTTATTTTCCACTATGCAGAAATGACATCAGGAAACATTTTAAAGTAAGGATCTGTTGGTGAAAAATTTATTCACTTTTAATTTACCTAAAAGGGATTTTAGTTTTTTGTTTTTTCTTATATTTATTTGGATTAATTTCAAACAGAAAATATGTAAGAAGAGTACAAATGATTCATATTACCCTACACCTGAATTTCCCACTTTTACATTTATAAAGTGTATTTATATTATACTGAACCCACTTTATCATTCTCCATTTTCAGTATTAACTTTATTACAATGTTGACGAGAAGGGTTGTTCTTGTTATTATGTATGAATTTTCCTAGTGACCTCTTATAAAAATGGAAATGCAGGTTGTAAAGATTACCTATGTTGGAGGAAGTTCACAGAAAAGAAAAAGCATTATGTCCCTATTATAGCAGCAACATTTGTCTTCTTTTATTTTGTATTAGTTGTTTACATTTTTTATCTCTTAAGTCCAATGAGCGTGTAGAATAAAATTTTCCACAACTTTCACCACAAGTGACAAGACAAAATAATGAATTCTTCTCCACAAACGTATTATTTATTTTAATGATAGTTAACTGTGTATCTAAGCGCTTAATGTAGCATATATCATTTAATTTCCATAATGCTCACATCAGTAGTAGTATTTTCCTCTTCTTATGTACATAAGACATGATTGCTCCAGGTTAAAAAAAAAGTGGCAGAGATTTCATTCAAATCCAGTCTCTCTGTTGCCAAAATCCATGTTCTTAATCATTATAAGCACTGACTCCAATTTCATGTTTCAGTGATATTTCATAGGTTTAATGTGAAAATATATTCTTTAATATTGTCCCAATGATAATATGCATTGTTTCCACACAATGTGAAAAGCATTGCATATAGTCAGAAAGATTTGGTTAATTAAGAACTATAACTGTTACACTAATGAACTACTGCTTGATAATGTAAGAAACAAATCTTAAAAGTAGCATTTATAGCCTTACAATAAGTCATGACTCTTTTCTGAAATGGAGAGGTCTACTATAATTCCATTTATAAGGAGAGACAACTGTGCAGGTTTTCTTAGTAATGGAGATGGAACTTAGTAGGGTATTGTGAAAAAATTTAGGATAATAAAGGATGCAAGTTAACCAATGCTTATGTTTTATAACTAATTTTATCTTTAAAAAGCCCTGAGGTGACTTTATCTTGTATTTATAAAGTGCTATTTTTAAATATTTGGCTCATTGCATGCGGTTGGTTTCTGTATCAGCATAATACAATACTTAGTTTAGTGTAACTTCTGGTATACCTGCTAAGTAATTTAAACAGATGTCTATAACATAAACATTAAGATTATAACCACAATTTTTTTAGCCCAATCTTTATGGACAAAGTATACTTGTTTTAGAATATAAAAACAAGAAAACCAATAAAACATAGTTAGACCCTATTTCTGTTGCAATGTAATAATAATATGGAATATTAATGATCATTTTAAAAGCATCTGTAGTATGTTTTTTAGTGTGACATGGCATAACATTTGGAAAATTCAGTTAAAAATGTGTCTGTACTCGATTTTAGAGAAATTGTTTTTCCCTTTGTGCTGGTGAAACATGAGCTGCCATGTCTCTCTATGGCCACTTGGTGGAACTCTTTCATTTTGCTTTCAGCAAACTCCAAGCAGTAGCTACCTTGTTTCCCAAGGCATGGTTGGTTCTCTCTCTCTCTCCCTCCATCCCTCCCTCCCAGCTTTAAGAAACTCATTCTTTAACATGCTATGAAACTATGGTTCTTTATAAAATGTTAGGAAATTAATATGTAGAAAAAGGAAAATTCTACTTTCAAATGAATTCTTGTTTTCATGCCACTGCAAGAAATTTTTCTAGAAAATGAATGCTAAATTATCCTAAATATTTTAATGTAATCATATTTATAATAAAATCTGACATCCTATTTTTGAGACATTTGCAGAATGGACAGTCATTTAAGAATTACGGGGAAATTTTGCTAGAAGCAGTTCCAAGGTGTATGGGCTTAGAAGGTGTTGTGTAACTATGAGAAATTCTTAGTAATTTGCCTCAATTTGGGGAGCTAGTTTGGGAAGGGGAGAGATTGATTATGAAACATGGCTTCCAAAAAAGCAGTTGGAACAGTGAGTGAAGTGCACTGTAAGTGTTGGCATATACATTAGCAAAAGGCTTCAATGACCTATCTGTGACCTTATCACTTCCCAAAGTTTTGTATAAAATAGAAATAATAATAATGTCTCTTAAGAGAGCCAAGTACAATAAATATCACTATAGTAATTTATTTCTACACTCTGAAAACATCATGTAAATTATAGTTTTGGGATTATTACGTTGGTGTGGAGAAGGTCCCCAGTAAACACATCAAGGGTACCTCAGAAGGCCATCTTTGGTGATGCTACATTGCAAAATCTTTTCAGAATGCTCCATAAAGCCTGGCTCCTGGTTGCAAGAATCCTAGCAAGTGAGGACTCATTTTAGTTTACTACTTCTTTTAAATAATATCTGCCACTTCAGTGGCATCTACTCTTAAGCTAGTGATTGCAAAATTCATATCCCTAGTACTGAATCTCTACTCTTAACTTTGCTATCCTATTGGGTAGTTATTCCTTGATACTCCATTTACTTTAATTTCATTGTGTCCCAAACTGAACTCAACTGTGTTCACCCTGCAAAACTGTTATGTCCTCTTGGCTGAGAGATTTTTTTTTGGTTTTCAAATTTGTGACCATAATTAATTTGATTTTTCCTCTCCACTACCTAACTCACAGTAGTAAGCAACCAATTAACCATTGAATGAGTAAATTATTTTGAAGCTCAATATATAGCTTAGAACTAATGTAAAAAATGTCAAGTATTAATTTGTTATTCTGTCAGATATTGGTTTAAACACTATTATTCTTCTTTTGATTATTTCTGAATAAATAAAATGCAATAAAAACATAAGGCACTGAATGTGTCTTTTTATTTTTAGACAGTTTAGAAGAAATTCCATTGTTGCACTAATGATGATCAGAGAGAATAGGAAGTGATAGATAATTAGGTTGGAGACTGAGGCAGAAGCCAGATCCCCTATCACCTGGCAGGTCACAAAAAATGAGTTTGGATTTTATTCCATATGTGCAGGAGAGCCATCGAAAGGTTTTGATACAGAGTGGCTACACTTACATATATATATAAATTTTCATGTCACAAATATAAGGATGGTATTTAAAGCTATGTAATTGGATATAACTGATTCTGAAACTTTTTTGTTTCAGGACCCATTATACTCTTAATATATTATTCAGGACTCTGAAAACTATCGCTTATGTGGGTTTTATCTATTAACATACACTATAGTTAAAATTAAAACAATTCTCAAAACACTTATGTATGAATTTATTTAAATAATAAAAAATGCTTCATATGAATGAGATTTATATATATATAAACTAATTATATGTGCCAAAACAAAAACTTAATGAGAAAAAAAGTGATTGTTTCCATTTGCACACATCTCCAAAGACTTCCTTAACAAAAGGAGTGGATTCTCACATAGGCTTCAGCTTTCGGTCTGCTGAGTTAGCATTTGCTAGATTGCCTTTGTAAATCCCAACTCTGTAACTTAGAGAGAATGAGATAGTTAAAAGGTAATGATCGTATATATATATGGTCAAAACTATATATATACATCTATAAATATATATAGATATAGATGATATAGATATAGATATAGATATAGATATAGATATAGATATAGATATAGATATATAGTTTAGTTTAGGTTTAGATCCATTCAAAAGATCTCAAGGATCCCCTGGGATCTCTGAACATGCCTTAAAAATCTCTGACTGAGCAACCATTTGCAAGAGAAACATAGGAGGCCTGAGCTTTGACAGTTCAACATTTAGAGTAGTGAAGCAAAAAAAAAAAAATTACAGAAAATTATAATTAGACCATTTCTATAGTTCTATGGACATATCTTTTGTGAATCTCCACTTTCCGTTTGTCAGCGAATTTATCTTCCTAGGGTCACAGTTACCTTTTTGTGCATTGTAAAGAAAGGTGTATGCGTATGCTGTTATAGCATAAGCTGTTTTTAATAATGAGAGCAGGGGTTCCAGTCAAGATAGTGGTGTAGGTGAATGCAGTACTGGAAACCTCCCACAAGTACATCGAAATGACAACTAAATTGCAGTACATAACCATCATTCAGAACCACCTGCAATCTAGCTGGACAAAAGTCCTAAAAATAAGGACATTAAGAAAAGCCACATCAAAACTTTAGGAGGGCCCTGGCTAGGTAGCTCAGTTGGTTAGAGCATACCCTGATTCACAAAGGCTGTGGGTTTGATCCCTAGTCAAGACACATACGAGAATCAACCAAAGGCCCTGGCTGGTGTGGCTCAATGGACTGAGCACTGGCCTGCAAATCAAAGGGTCACCAGTTCGATTCCCAGTCAAGGGACAATCTTGGGTCATGGGTAGGTCCCCAGTAGGGGGCGTGTAAGAGGCAATCACATACTGATATGCCTCTCCGTCTCTTTCTTCCTCCCTTCCCTTCTCTCTAAGAACAAATAAATAGAATCTTTAAAAAAAGGAATCAACCAAAGAATGAATGAATAAATGGAAAAACAAATTAATAAAAACAAATTATTTCCTTCTCTCTTTGTCTCTCCAAAATCAGTTAAAAAAAGACTAATTGGAAGGCCTGAGACATGGAATGGCCTGGTCCTACAACCACATGTGTCAGATAAAAATTGGGATATCTCAAATTCTGAAGTTTCCCCTTGAAGACCAAAGGGTCCCAGCCCCAAAACAGGATCCCCAGTGCAGGGTTCCAGGTCCAGAAAGAGATGTTCTTATAACTTCTGGCTATAAAAACAGGCTTTCCCTTTAAAGGGCCAGTACATGGACTTATTCAGACTCACTGGCTCTGAGCTCCAGCATCCAAAGTCACCAAGGACATTCAGGGAGGAACTAAATTGTCTGGCATCAGGATGAAGCTGGAGAGGAGCTTTCTCCTACACAAAAGTGCTGGCAGAGGCCACTGTTCCTTTTCTAGGCACTCCCCCACATGGCTGGCAGGTGGACAATGTATTGGAATCTTCATCAACCCAGCTAACGCTTTTCACCCCACCCTGCTGATTCCCTGAGACCCCACCCCACCCAACTTGTGGGCCCAACTTAAGCCATTTCCAGTGGCTTTTCTATACAAATGATCTGTCTTGGTTCATGCTTTGCACTTTTCTAAAATCTCTCAAACAGGAAGCATCTCACCTCAGGAATAAATTTCTACCACTGAGGTATCAAAACCAATCGAGTCTCTACCACAATAGGAGGGGGTATACAGCCCACCATGGGAGGCTCCCTGGAGTGCCCAGCTTTGGTGATTGGGAAGGCTGTGCCACTGGACCCTACAAGCTCTGGAGATATAGCAGCTCTACCTAATACATAGAACCAAACCCATGGAACCAGCCAATATGAGGAAACAAAGAAATATGTCCCAAATGAAATGACAGAACAAAACTTCAGGAAAAAATTAATGAAACAAAATGGAGACAAGCAATCTACTAGATGCAAAGTTAAAAATATTGGTAATAAGGCCCAATTAAGAGAGGTGAAGACTAGATGAACTGACAACTTCAACAAAGAGATAGGAAACATAAAATGAGATAGAAACATAAAAAAAGAAAAAACAGCCATAAATGGAGAATACACTAACAGAAATGAAGAATACATTACAGGGAATCAATAGTGGAGTAGAAGAAGCAGAGGATTAAATCAGAGATTTGGAAAATAATGAAGCAGAAAATACCCAACTAGAATATGGACAAAGACAATGGGGGAAAGGATTGAATTGGGGGAGATGGAGGTAGGTAGGATAGGGAAGAGTAGTGGTGTGAATATGGGGACAACTGTAATTGAACAATAATAAAAAAAGAAAAAATAATTTAAAAAATGAGGATGGTATATGGAGCCCCTGGGACACTTCAAGTGTACCAACATTTTCATCATGGGGGTGCCAGAAGGAGAAAAGACAGAAGAGCAAGGAATTGAAAACCTATGTAGAAAAAAATAATGATGGAAAACTTCCCTACCTGGTTAAGGAAATAGAGATAGAAGCCCAGGAAGTACACAGAGCCCCATGCAAGATGACCATAAAGAGGCCCTCACCAAAACACATCATAATTCAAATGTTAAAGGTTAAAGAGAAAGAAAATCTTAGATGCAGCAAATGAAAAGCAGTTTGTTATGTATAAGGGAGCTCCCATGAGATTGTCAGCTAATTTCTCAATAGAAACTTTGCAAGCCAGATTCACATGAAATATTCAAAATGATGAAAAGCAAGGACCTACAACAAAGATTACCCAGCAAAGCTATCATTTAGAATCAAAGTACAGATAAAGAGCTACACAGATAAGAAAAAGCTAAAGTTCATCACCATCAAACCAGAATTATAAGAAATGTTAATGGGTCCTCTTTAAGAAGAAAAAAAGATAAAGGATATTAGTAATGAAATGGCAATAAATACATAAATATATCAACAACTACTTTAAAAGCAAATGGATTCAATGCTCCAGTCAAAAGATATATCGAGGCTTAATGGGTAACAAAACAAGACCCTTACATATCTGTCTGCAAGAGACTCACTTCAGATCAAAAGACTCTCACAGACTGAAGGCAAAGTATTGGGAAAAGATATTTCATGAAAATGAAAACAAACAAAATCTGGCATAGCAATATGTATACCAGGCAAAATAAACTTTAAAACAAAGGCTATATAATAAGAGACAAAGAAGGGCCCAGCAATTCCATTTCTGGGTATTTATCTGAAGAAACACAAACACTAAATTGAAAAGATATATACATCGATTCTTTGCAGCATTGTTTACAATAGCCAAGCTATGGAAGCAACCTAAGTGTCCATCAACAGATGAATGGATAAAGAAGCGGTGCATATACATATATAATTAAACATGACTCAGCCATACAGAAAGAATGAAATATTACCATTTGTGACATGGATGGACCTAGAGGGAATTATGCTAAGTGAAATAAGTCAGACAAAGGCCATATGATTTTAGTTATATGCAGAATCTAAAATATAGAATAAATGAACAAGTGGAACAGAAACAGATTTATAGATACAAAGAACATTTTGATGGTTGCCAGGTGGGAGGGCAATTGTAATGATGAGTGAAAAAGTTGAAGATATTAAGTACAAATTGGTGGTACAGAATAGTCATGGGGATTAAAGTACAGCGTAGGGAATACAGTCAATAATTTTGTAATAACGGTGAATAGTGTCAGGTGGGAATGAGATTATTGGGGCGATCACTTAATAAGTTACATAATGTCTAATCACTGGGTTGTACACCTGAAACTAATATTGTATTCCATGTCAACTCCAACTTAAATATTTAAATTAAATATTTAAAGTAAAAAAATATTGAGAGCATAATTTATAGGTAAGCATGTCTCAGTTAAAAAGGCATGATTACAGATGCTAACATCAATACCTTTCCCCTCCCCATTTACCAGACTTAAAATTTCTAGTTCACAGGCATTGCTAATTCTTTTTGGAATCCTTGAGATTACAATTCTTGTTTTAGAGTAGGTATGCAATGTTTATAAGTTGAGTGAATTAGTTCCTTCCAAGCACGGTAACTGAGTAAGAGAGGGCGTATTCTCCCCATTACTAAGGTGAGCTACTACTGGAGGCTGTGCAAGGCTGTTCTGAGGTCTCAGTTCTAATATCATAAAACATCAAGCATATGAAAATAAAATAAAATGAAACCTGCCCTTCTCTAATAATAGGGTTTTTCATCATCATCATCATCATCATCATCATCATCATCATCATTATTATTATTTTTGCTTCTGCATGTGAAAGTAATGTTTTCAGAAGATTCCCAATCAAGGTTTGGGACTAAGGCTATAGGGAATGACTCATTCTACTTGTGGTTAGGGTTGCCTGATAAATTACAGGACATCCATATAAATTTGAACTTCAGGTGAACCAGAAATGATATGGGATATACTTATACTAAAAAGTGATTTTTTAATGTAAAATTCAAATTTTAGTGGCAAATCTGTGATTTTATTTACTAAATTAGATAACCTTATGTTAGGAATACTTTAGACATACCAGAGTAAGATGTGCTTTCTGGAAGCCTCTAGTGACCTTCTTTTGTGAGTCCATCAAGCAAAGCCAAGGAGGTAAGATAGATCTGTAGGGCTACATGTTTTAGGCAACTGGATAAAGAGCTTGGGTAGAGTATTATTCAAGAAAAGGAAAGAAAGTAAGGTAGCTTTTACAGAGATGAAAATTTCTGTCCTTAGCTACAATTATATTAAAATATACTTAGATTAGAAAAATTAATCCTTTCTCAGATGAGAAGAAAGCCAAGCATAAGCACAATAGACCATGTGTGAGAGAGAAAGCATGTGCTATGGAATTAAACTGTATTCAAATATACTCTGACAAAGCAAATATGAGAGAGGATAATACCACAGGAAGCTGAATTAGGTTTTCCCTCTGACAGTCAGTAGACTCATGACCTGTGGAAGGCCCAATGTAATCATGGGAGAAGATGAGAGAAGGCGTAGATGCAGTTAAGAATTATATAACGTTTTTAGCAGTCATGTGCAAAAAAGGTCATAAAGCTCACAAATGAAGTAAAAAGTAACAGAATTATTCCCAAATATGTGATAAAGACATTAAAAAAGTAATAAGGCATATGACAGAACTCCAGGGTCTTAAGAGACTCATCAGTAGATTCTGCGGGAAGTTGTTAATAAATAAGAAAAGCTGTTAAGCAGACTTTGAAAATCTCCAAAGAACTAGAGTGTACAGTAAGGAACTTTCAGGAAAGTGTAATATGATGAAATTCAGACAGAAAAGGATAACTATTATACAAGTTTGCACTTGTATTTTAGGGTGTAAAATTTCAAACAGAAATGTCTTGAAGATGTTGGATTTTTAAAAGACACAAATATCTTTCTATCTAAGGTCTCTATGTCAAAACATTAGAATCTGTTACTGATATAAACAGCTGACTAGATTTAAACTATGTGAAAAAATACAATAATGACCAAATATTTTTTTAAATATTTATTTTTCAACAGAAAGGAAGGGAGGGTGAAACAGGAGGAGAGAAACATCAATATGTGGTTGACTCTTGTGCTCCCCCTACTGGGGACCTGGCCTGCAACCCAGGCATGTGCCCTGACTGGGAATTGAACCAGCAACCCTTTGGTTCACAGGCCAGACCTCAATCCACTGAGCCACACCAGCCAGGGCTGATTACATAAAAAAAATAAAAATAAAAATAAAAATAAAAAATAAATTCTGGATTATTTATATTTGGTCTATAACTCTGGATGAGTGCTTGGGATTAAAGTCAGATAATTAGCATCTCAACTCTGCTGTGATGATATTTTGGGGGCTGGTTACTTCCCGGCCATGATGCTGTGTGATATTTACCTGTCGGGTCATCTTAAGAACACCTTTCTGTTTAAGCAAATACAGGGATGGAAAAAACTATACATCTTGTACATATAGCTCTGAAATACAAAGCTACTGCATAAGAAACATGACTCTAATGGTAGCTTAACTAAAAATGGGGAGAAGGGGTTTTATTTAGAGTAAAAGAACACTAACAAGGAATTAATAAATTTGGTTTTTGTTTATTAAGAATAAATTTCCATTATTTTAAAGCCAGAAAATGCTTAAATTAAAATGGAGTTATTATGACAATTTAATAAAACTTTATAATTTGTATTTGTTTTGGTCAGCTGGTTTTGGTTGTGTTCAGTAGAATCACTGAATTTTATTAGTGACCATAAATATTTGAAAATATATAATTTAGCACTTTTAAAGTTTCTAACGTATAAACATTTTAAATGCTTTGACATGCTTAAATAGTTACGTACTGGGGAACTCCAAGCAGACTATAATATTTTCTGAAAGGCAACATTCATATCACATACATTGAAGTGAGTTTCCGTGTGACCCTATATGGCTGCTTGCTAAGGGGAGGTTGTGTTTTAATGTTACAATGTGTGGTATATTACAAAACTTTTGTGTTAGAGCTTTAAAAAAACAGAAATAGAGAAACACATTCTGACTGGGGTTTCACAGTGGGAATAAACAAAACTTTTAAAACATTATAAAATGAATATAATAGCAAAAAAGGGAGGGGTTATTTTTTTCTTTGTTTCCTCAAAGGAAGTTTAAAAAAACCTTTTTTTAAATTAAGTAGTTGATATCTACATACATCTAAAAAAAAAATGAATGGAGTGTTTTCAGCCAATTTTCTAATATCCTTCTCCGGCCACAATCCCTCCTTGGTCTGACCTGATTCATCCACGGCACCCGTCTGTACATCACACTGTCTGGGCTACACTCTCCTGTGGCTTCTGCTTCTTGGGTGAATGCTGAAAAGGCCATCAGGTCACCTGCAGCTCCTTGTACACCGACTTCATGTGTGTCCTGCTGTGTACAAGGCCTGCTCCTGTGGTTTTATCTCTGTGTCCTATAGGCTGCGACATGTTTGTACTAACCGAGCCCCACACATCTTCCACATGGAAGCCTGGGCTGCCACTGAGATTTTTCTCTGAAAAGGTAGCGGTAAGTATGTTACTTTTGTATTTTTGATCTGTCCTGTGTAATAAACCACCCCACTATTAATGGCTTAAATCCACAGTCATTTTATCATGCAGGACAATGATTTGGGCAGGACTAAGAGGGGCTAGTTCATCTGTGCTTGACACGACTACAACTGGACGGCTGAACTGGAGCTGGTGGTCCTCATATGCAGCCTGGGGCTTGCTGTCAGGTGGAACACCACGGTCCTCTGTTGGACTTTTTCTTCAAGCTGTGGTCTCATATCATCCAGGGCCTCTATCTCTATGTGTTCACCTTGTCCAGCAGGAGAACATGGACTTCTTATGTGGGAGTTGGATTCCAAGATGGAAAGTAGAAGTTGAAGGACCTGAGCTGAAAACATCATTTTGGTCAAAGCAAGCCATGTGGACAGCTAAGGTTGAGGAGTTGAGGAAATAGACTTTATCTCCAGGAGAGAGGAATGGCAAATGTTTCACTAAGGAGCATAGGTGTGCTCATTGGTAGGTTGCTTTTAACAACCTACCAGACTGCTTTTGCAAATAATTTACACCGGTCTTTGAAAAAGGACAGCTGTGCCTGGTGGCATCTTCCTTTGAAAATCTCCAGTTCTCTGTATATGATTTCCTGGGGTAGGAGGGAAAACAAAACAAAACAAAAAAAACCACCCTGCTTCTTTTTGATTAAAATGTTAAGTAAAAATAGTTTATTTTTCATTTTTTAATAAATGCAAGTTTGTACCATCTCTTAAAGATTTTATTTATTTATTTTTAGAGAGAGGGGAAGGGAGGGAGAAAGAAAGGGAGAGAAACATCAATGTGTGGTTGCCTCTCACATACCTCTTACTGGGCATCTGGCCCACAACCCGGGCATGTGCCCTGACTGGGAATCAAAGCAGTGACCATTTAGTTTGGAGGCCAGCACTCAATCCGCTGAGCTATACCAGCCTGGGCAAGTAAAAATTGTTTAAAATTTAATCTAATCTTCCCGAATAGCTAAGCTGGTTAAATCAGGGGAAATAATGCTTCTGTCTTTATTACAATTCTCTCTGTTTTTGAGATAAGCAAGTCACTTGCACTAATTTTATGTTATAAGATGCGGAGATTTGGATTATACTCCCTTGGAAATAGATACACTCAGAACTAAAAGAATGATTTGGAAGTTCCTTATTGCAGTAGGGAATAATGTTCCACACTTAATAACTGGCATCAGTTTGCTGAAGTTTTATGGGGGAGAGGAGAGGAAAGTAGTACTGAATTTGCAGGTAAATTATGCAATGTTACTAATTTATCTGATAAAATAACTTTATTTTGTCTCAGCAACTTGAGTGTATGTTTATGTGAATTTGTGTTGTTGTCTTATTGGAAACCCTTCAAATTCTTCCTGTGGCGAGTAGAAAAATGAAAAATCCTTGATATGATTGGAAGCCCTGACCTGTTTCCAGATCTAAGTCATTATGCACCATCTCTTGACCCACCCCCAGCCAATCTAACTGCCTGTAAGTCTCCCAGATTATGAACTGAGTCAAATCACATGTTACCTCAATTCTCCCTGTTGACGCATCTTTCTTTGGCCCTCTGACTTGCTTTAGTTCCCCTCCTCCAAAAACTGTGTCCCAAAGACACTGCTACTCTTTCCTAGCTTTAGAGCTCAAATATTGACTCTAAATACATGTTTCTTAGCATTGCCTCTTCTTATGAACTATTTTATCTCATATGCCAACTTCCAGACTCCATACATTTCTATCTTTACAGCTATAGCATTTTTAAAAATGATGTTTATGAGATTAATGAACCTATACTAAAATGCTTTTGATATCAGCCTCTCCTAGACAAGTCTCAAGGCAGACACATATGAGGTAACTCAGCATGTATTATCTCAGTATGATTCAGAAGAAATAATTCATGTATGATGTTCTATTTTTTAAAGAATTTTTTTGTTCTCAACTGAGAGCATGAGGAAGGGAGAGAGAGAGAGAGAGAAACATTGATAGGTTGCTGTCCCATGCATGCCCTGACTGGGGATTGAACTCATAACCTTGGTATGTGCCCTGACTGAGAATTGAACCTGTGACCTTTTGGTCTACAGAACAATGCTCCAACCAACTGGGCCACACCAGCAGTGCTAATGCTCTGTTCTTTAACTGCGACTTGAAGCATGATTAGAAACTGAATGTGTGCTGTTAGAAGATGTACTGGGCTAGACTTTTGATTTTCTCTTCAATGCAGCAGACTGTTTAGGAGCAAGAAGAAAATTTTCTTTTTTCTTTCATATGTCTGTTAAGATGCAGTGTTTGATGTACTTGCTTCCTAAGGCATACATAGTTGAGTGCAATTAAATAAAGAAATGTTGACTCTACAAGCCATATTGCACAGAGTATGTTTCACAGAACTGTATCTTGATATGTCACATAATTCCCATGTGCATTTGGAGGTCTGTGCTCATCATTGGTTGGAACCAATGTCATCCAAATGCGATAGCCCTGAACTGAAGTTTTCACTTAATCTTACAAGCTGTACCTAAGGATCACAGCATTGGCACATTTTCAACACCGGCTTGGCCAAAAAGACCATGTGGGTTTTTCCATAAAATAAAAGACACTTGATTTTCACCAATAACTTTATTGATTTGGATATTTTAAGTATGTGAGCTATCTCCTGTGTAGTATGATTTTGATTGTTCTCAATTAATGTCTGCATATTGATTGCTATCAACTTTGAACTTCTCTACCTGACCACAGAGCATCATCCAGTGAAAAATCTCCAGCACAAAACTTTGCAGCCCACTTTTGACACATTTGATTGGTCACAGCACCTTCTCCACACACTGCACAAATCTTTTTTTTGTGTGTGTGTTTCAGTTTTGTTTTTACCTTTCTTGAAATAATGAAGCACAATATGCCAAAAATGTGCATATTTTCTTCCATCTTCAACATTAAAATGGCTTTGCTAATTTTGATTTTTTTTAAATGTGCGCTGATGTGACATCTGTCACAATACAATCTAACAAAATTGTTTTTAATGAAGGTAAAGACAACTGAGTGCTACTACAGCCAGCTTACAGGTAATACAGAATGAATTTTTTAGCCTACCCAATACATGTGTCTCTTTCATCTTTTAACATGGATTTAGCTTCCCCTTTCACAGAAAAATACAAAACCCCAAAATCATTGTTATTCTAACATTTTTCAAAAGATTACTTTCTCCAAACCTGTTTTTCTCTTCCTTTTTTTCCCACTTAAATTTCTAAAGTTGTGTCAGGGTGGTTATTCTGGGGCTGAGAAAAATATCAGTTGATATCCATTATTTATAAATAACTTCACATTTTATTTTTTGAAATAGAGATGGTACAGTAGAAAATGGTGCATTTAAGGATCAGAAAGAAATTGCGTAGTTCAAATTTTAACTATCTTGGGGCAGATTACTTTCCTTTTTTATATCTGCTTTTATATCTAGAAGAACGCTGTATTTCCTGTACACCCAGAAAGTTAAGATGCACCTTGGTTTCATTTGCTTCACAGTTTTTAACACTTTGTCGTGATGAACTGAGCCATGCTTGTTTTATAGCTTAGTAATTTAGACTTCAGAAAAACAAATTTTCTTGCAATTCTGTGTTAACTTTCAATTCCTATTCTGTTTTTCATGAGATTTTCTTCTTCCTTCAGGTAATAACCACTTACTCCTCTCCAATATATCCCAATAGGCCTTTGAAACTAACCCGGCCTGTTGAAAACCTCATTCTTTGCGTCTTGCTGCTTTCTTCAGCATATGCGTGCTTGCAGCGTTTTCTATGGGTCAAAACTTATGCTGAGCCCTGGGGATAGACTGCAAAACAATAAGACTTTTTTTCCTGCCCACTTGGAAATTAAAGTCAAGCAGGAAACACAAATTAAACAAAATAATTATATAATTACTTTAATTTATATTTAAATAAACATAAGGATAGAATAAGATTATAGACCAAGAATGTGGACTGCTCTGGGAGAATGAAGAAAGGTTTTCCTTTTTAAAAAATGTTATTTAAGCTAAGACTTTAAGGGTAAGTAAAAATTAGTCTTGTGGAAGTGACTAGGGGAAAGCTTGAGGCAATACAATTCAATGGGAGATGAAGTTAGGGAAGAAAAGTGGATTGAACAACAGTTTGAAACCAGAGCTTTCGAAGTGTCATTTTAGGGATTTTTAAAACTTTTTTGAAGGGGAATAGGAAGCAAAGAAAAGTTGCAGCCAGAGAGGAACATGATCTCATTTTTTTAAAGGTAACATCTGGTTTCTGTGTGTGGGAAAAGGAAAAACAAAGTATATGGCTTGGAAAAAAGCAGGAGGTAGGAGGAGTCATCCAAGGTTTTGCAAATATATGCCTAGAGCTAGAAGACACAGCTGGAATAGATATAAATTGTAGTCACTGGGACCTGTAATTTTGAAAATAAAGCATGCAAGATTCCATTGAGAGAATATTTTATAAAATGAGGGACACACAAAGGAATCATGAGGTACGCCAACATTTAAAATTTGAGTAGAGAAGTAGGATCTGGTAAAGCCCTATCCAGGAGCAGGGCTTATCAAGGTGTGAGTATCCTGAGAACAGGGTTCCATTTACAGTGACTGCTGTGATAACTCTCTGGTGATTACCCCAGCTGAAACACCTGCCTCACATCAGGTTGCACCTTCTCTACAGGTGGGCCTGCAACCATCTGTCAATATGGGGTATTATGTCCCCTTCCTAGGCCCAACCTATATTGGACCTTTCTTTCTATACTACTGAAGTGTTATTCCAGCTACAGGCATATATATATAGGCTGCAACTAGATACAGCCTGGATCTTGCTCTACCATGCTTCTCCCTCTCCTAACCTGGGTGTTCTTATAAGGGAATTTTGTAGGAGATACCTCTCTTGCTAATATCCATCTGAAGCCTCCCAAGAAATCCTGAAACGCACTCTGAAATCTCCCAGGGAACCCAATCTATAGCACAAGGAAATTAATATATATTTTAAGAAAGAAGATAGGCTGGATTGTGTCTAATAATTTTCAACAGTCCAGAAATGTTGGAATAGAAAAAATGGTGACAGGCACTTTGGTTCAGTAATGAATGCAGCTATCTTGGTTCAGTCAGGAAAGCAGGATGAGATTGGACTGTGCAGAGGAATAATAAGAAATGGAGACTTAGGATCAGAAATATTGACAGTGCTATTGAAAAGTTCAGCAGAAGAACATAGGGTCAGGAGAATGTGAGGTATGTGTACAATTTAAGGTGTAAGAGACTGGATAATTGATTCTGCAATATTCTTGAGCAGATGGAGGAAGTGGGCATAGTACAGATTAGTTCTAGTTTGGTTTGAAAAAGAATATAACACGGTTTTCTGTCCATGGATTTTATTTGTCTCAAGGAAGAAAGAAGCAAATATTAATGGAAATAGAGGGCAATTGAGAGGATTGCATATAAGGGGGAAAATTGAAATGGTCATTTTAAAGAGCAATAATTTAGTTGAAGGAGAAAAACAGTGATTTTTTAAGGCAGCATTGAGAGTGCAGTCGAGAACAATGATAATGAACATATACTGGCACAAATTTAAGCACTCAAATAAATGTTCTTTTACTTTCTAGTCAAATATAAATGCTACACATTTGGGTTTGCTTGGCAAATGGTGCTTGTGATGAAAACATCTGTTTTTTTCTATTCCCTGGAGAAAAAGCTATTAAAATTTTTTCAATTACTTTTCATTAAAAAAGGCAATACTAATAAGCCTACATAAACATTTTCTCTGTTGGAGAATCCTTCCTAATGAGTCTCATTCTTTCTACTCCTGTCTACAGGGCAAAGGGAAGGAACATATTTGACTAATAAGTAAAAAGTTCTTTTTGAAGTTATAGTAATAGGTACTTGTCAGTCTAAATTTACCCTGTCAATCCTTAGTAGTTAGAACATGACTGATTGAGAGAAGTATGTTTATAATATAAAAAAATTCCTTTCCGTAAAGAATGTGGGTGGATGGATGGCTCAGATGAAGCAGTATCACTTGCAGAACTGATCAAACTCTGCCTCAGAAGATCAACACCACGTCATCCTGGTGTTTCTTTAAATTCTATAATGTGTATGTAAGGTGATATATTAGTCCTCAGTTAAAATATCTTAATTAAAATGAATGTAGTTTTCTTATTTTTGTTGTCTTTTTTGAGGAATAGAAAACTTCTGGAGCTTATTTTTAACACTGGCTTTTAATTTAATGAATTTATAGATTTAGAAAACTGTCCAAACTGTCCACCCTTAGGTTTTTATTAGTAATTTTATTTAACTAATCTGTAAAGGTTTAGCAGTTATTTAAGGGTTTTGAATAATATATAATCTTTTAACAAATGAAAAACACCTTCAAATATTTTAAAATTTATTAGTTGTATAACTTATTATGTTTTTAAATGCTTTAATTTTCTGACAGTAACATTCTTTAAGTATCTAAATAACTTGTATAAATCTAATTAACAAATATGGTGAAAAAAATTTCTTTTATGTATTCCAAAATAACACACAAACAGTAATATATCAACTTAAAATACTATGTGTAGATCAAGCAATTAATTGCATATTTTAAATTTGAAATTATGAAGCTATTCTAATTCACTAGCATTTCCAAATATAATATATCCTATTTCATTTTTTAATTCTGAATTTTTCTGTATCAACAAAAATTCTTTGATAATTTTATTCTTATAAGAACAATATATATAATGAACCAAAAATTTTGCAGATATTTCAATACTATTTATAATAATAAGAAGAAATTTAAAATCAAATATCAACATCAAGTATTCAAACATGCATTTGACATTCTAACATTAAACTATTACTCTCATGGCTGGGATCTCTAAATATAGCAAATTTATGAATTTCCAAATACATCCTGGTTCCTCCCCAATGCAAAATTATCTTCTATTATTTTAAATCCTTTAACTATCTCTATAGTTAATTATAAATACTCTTGAGCAAGAGGAAACATACACTAAGAATTTAATCACCATCCCGGGCACTGAAGCTACTCAACATACCCGGTACTTAATTCTTAATCTTCCCACTGAGGAACATAATGCCATAGTACAGGGCTATGATTTATTATGACTAGTGATATTGTCCAGAACATTGACCAGAACTAGTGACTTTTTTTTTTTGATCTACTAAGGAAGCCTATTTGCAGTTGATGTCGGCAACTCCAAACCTCAAAGGGTGGTTGCATTGCTCACAGCCCCAGGACTCAGAGGGCACAGGTGCCCTGATCCACCTGTCTAATCACAGAACTCTGCCCTCCCACCCATATTGTTCCCTTGTTTCTACATTGAATGTGTTACTTTAGATCTCAGGAAATGTATATATATTTTCCAAATAGATTATAAAACTCATTGGTGTATCAAGAAATATCTCTTCCACTTAACTTGAAAAAATGTTGAACTAGATGGAATTATGTATTATTACATACCATGAAACAATATCACTAAAATTGAAATTTATATTATATGAATATAATATAATATAACCTTTTCTGACTTGGGCTTAATATATTATATGGCCATTCAGTTGACATTTATTTAATTGTTGCTTCTGACATTTTCTATGGATTGATTCTTATGTTATTGGTATTTGGCAATAAAGAATGCATTCATTTTACTTGTAATGACTGGAACACATTGTCATTTATCGACATAAGAGTGTACATCAACTTTAAAAGATGTCCACATAATGTTTTTACATTTATTAACCATCTGAAACCTCAAAGTTGTTGGCATTGGGGGTGGTGGTGGTGGTGTGTGTGTGAGTGTGAGTGAATTAGAGAGAGAGAGAGAGAGAGAGAGAGAGAGAGAGAGAGAGAGAGAAGAAAGATGAAGGAGAGAACAAGAACAAGCCATATGTTCTGAGACTTTAACCCTAAGAAAAACCAAAAAATATTTTGTGAGAAACAATTGATGAATGTCTTCCACAGTTAATTAACCTTGAAGAAATGCATGCAGGACAATGCACACGCAGTAAAAAATAAAACATAAAACATCAGAATATAATACAGTGCTAGAAATAAAGATATTAAAGATGACTTACTTTCATATAAACTTTAAATACAGTCCTTTTGTGTTTTTGAGAAAGTTGGGTAAAGGCTTCTAAAATGATCAGGTTATAGAGAGAATAACATACCTGATTAGTACAGTAACATGACTTTAAAAAATAAATGATCAAAAGATTTGATTTTTAATGCATGACATGCAGGTGTGTATAAGAAATTTGATAACCATCATTTTTAAAAAAATAGTGACAGATGTTTCCAGGTACACAGCAGTACATATGAATATAAGTAGTAACCTGATTTTAAAGAACTAAAATGATCAAAAGACTTGATTTTTAATGCATGATATGCAGGTGTATATAAGAACTTTGAAAAAAGTTGTCTTAAAAAAAAAGTACCAGATGTGTCCAGGTGTGAAGAGATGTGTGTGGATATCAGAGGTTAAAACAGGAGCTTAACAGGAAGGCAGTGCTGCTGTGGGAAATCGTTCCCTTGAAGAGCCTGTGTGCCACTGAGGAAGGGGTTTAATGTTGCATTGTTCGTGTGCAGTTTTTCCCATCTGCTGAAGTGTTTTTTATTTGACTTTCTCAAAATCTAGTTGCAGTCTTGTTTTTTCCCTTCCGATACAGTTTCTGAATCTTGGAAATGAGAAGGGATGGAACATCCAAATATCTAAAATAATGTCTTTGCCTTCTAAGAAGTTACTTAAATTTTACACATAGAAGTATTTAAAGCACACTGCTAATCCTAGTGTGCTGTGTTTGTCCTAACAGACTACAGCATAGATTTGTCAATTGATATACAGTCCTGACAAATAAGGAAATGATGCCTTTATGCTTGTAGGTCTTTTTCTCTTTTCTCCCCTTGTTCCCCAGAATATTCTTTTCCTCTTCATTTGGTGGTGTGTCACCTTGGGCTCTAGAGCTTCTATTGGCGTTCTTCTATCACTGCTTTGTTCTTTCTCCCATTCTGCATCATGTAAGGTCTACTGTAAGTGAGGAAGGGGCTACAAGCCTAATGCTACCAAATTATGGGGACCAAAAATCATCCTTAGGTCACAGAATATCCCTGAGTCCTTATGAGACCCAACCCCCTACTCCTCAAAGACCATGGCCATTGAAGAACTAATGCTCAACTGCAGCCTGCCTGGATTGCTCAGTCTTTGATGATGGAAGCCCTGGAGCTTATACAAGGCATGGATGGCTCTTCAATGCTAGAAAACACAATACCTATTTCCAATTGACTTGGCTTCTATTCAAGCCTTAGAGAAGCAATCATTTACTTAATCAGCAATTTGTACTGTGATACTATTATGCTAAACATGGCATAAATATTGGTGGGCAAACAGTATCTCCCCTTTTGGAATCCACATTATAGAGGGGCTATGTGAACACTGCCTCTAGATCACTTGGCTCTGCCGTGGGTCCCCCCACCTCATGCAGCTTGTTTTTTCTAGCCCCACCTTACTGCTTCTTAAAGTTGCATTATGTTGTTGAGTGTTGATGTTTTGCAATCTATTTCTCCATAAATACTTTGGATACCCTCTATTGGTGATACTTAAAACTTATTTTGAGTATGGTGATATTGGTGACACTTATGTGCAGCAATAAGTGCCTGTAAAGTTGGGAGAAAAAGAAAGGAGCTGTCTGTTGTTCTCACTGTTGATAGGAATAGATAGCATTATACTCCTCTGTAATTCCTTCCTGCATTTCTGCCTTAACAAGGGTAAATGCAGAGCAAGGCAGCAAGGTCTAAAAGCAATGGCAAAGGTACAATGAAGTAAACAAGTATAACCTTCTTCCTTTGATGATCTACTTTCTTCCTAAGTCTCTGTTCCCACCCTCTCCAAAGAAGGACAGGTTTCTAAACAGCAGAGCAGCAGTGTTTAATTGAGTGGATCAGAACTATCTTTAATTGTTATAACCTCTAGAGCAGTTTTCAGGTCTGCTGTCCTTATTACTGTGAAGATTTACATAGAAGTGTGGGGATTGGTTGAACTTGTGGGTGAGGGAAAGTAAACCACAATTATAGGGATTCATCATTCATTCATTCATTCAAAGTAGTTTTGAGGTTCTCCTATGCCTCACTGTACTAGGCTCTGGGAATTAACAAGTGACCCAGCCAGGTAGGATTTTAGCTTTATGGAGCTAAAAGCATATGGGGAGAAATAGACAACCTTAAATAGAAAAGTGCAAAAATAAAATACTTACAAATTGGGATAAGTGTCATGACTGAAAAACACAGAAAAAAAAACTACATAAAAAGTTGCAAAAAGGAAAAAGGACTCATGGATGTGGACAACAATGTGGTAATTTCAGGGGAGAAGGGAGATAAGTGATAATAGAAAATATAATAAAAATAAATTTAAAAAAAGACACAAAGTTGGCATGTTGTGTGAGAGAGACTTGACTTAGAAAAGGTGGCTAGGTAAGCTATCTCTACGGGAATTACATTTAAACTAGGACCTGAAAGATTAGGTTGGGGTCAGAGAGTCTACTAGGCAAAGATAAATATGATGAGCAAAAGCCGTTAAATTGGACAATTCCTAGGCTCTTCGAAAACTTGATAGGGGATAGGTTAGAGGTGTACTACATGGGAGAGCAAACGTCAAACAAGCTATCGGTTTTATTATAAACTATCATAATAAATAGTCTGTAACTATTTAGGAAGTACTTCTCTGTCATCTTTGAGAGAACATAATTTTGTTTCCATCAAAATCTTGTTTCCTGAGCTCCTTTTACACTTATTTTGGTATGAGGAAGCTGTCTACTGCCTCTTTGTGGCCTACTGCTGAATTACGTGTCATGCTTTCATGGTGTGAAGTTTTTTTAAGCAGGCTTTTTTGGTAAAATTCTTGCACATCTTTTTCAGTTAATCTGAGTCACTCCTAGCTGCTATTAATAAGAATCTAGTATATAAAAAATTCTTTTATTTCTTTAGTCATTGAATTTATGTTTCACCAGTTTCCCATGTGTGAAATAAACATACACAGGAAGCAGGCACTTTAATGGCTTCATAATCCAAGTAGATTAAGAAAAGGTAATGTCAGACCAGATCTGATACAATACGGTGAAGTAAGGACCATGGGAAATTCTAAGACAGAAGCTGTAGATAAATACATTCAAATATATATATATATATATATATATTTGAATGTATACACATGTATACATATGTATGTGTGTGTGTATAAAATACCAAAATAAATAGGCTTACAGGTCACTTATATCTTTTAGTATCTGTCCTCAAATTTCTACTTTAAGCCAGTGTACATGATTAATTTCTGTCAAAATAGAAAATGCTCCATATCCTTCACTTGAATATTTTGTAACTGATTATTTCATACATCAATTTCCACATACATCATTTTGCCACAGGTTTGTTTGGGAAATTATGTCTGGAAGTTTTGTTGCTCAAAATTAGGTGTACCATACACACATATTTCTTTATTCTTTAATTTATAACCCCCTCCTTCCTTCTTTTTTCTTCAGGTAGCCATTTTCACTGCAAGAGTTCTCAACAGAGACACTTGCCACCATGCTTATGGAGCACAGTGGTTGGGCTTTACCCTTTATTTCTCTCTGCTTTGGAATAGACTCCAAATTGTTTCTGAGGAGATGCTTGTTCTGACGCCAGGACTGTCCATACACATTGTTAGTCAGACACTGGGTATCTTCTCATTCTTACCCAGTTCCATCTCTCCATACGAGTAGCTTATGATTTACACAATTTAGTTAATTTATAGAGTATATAGTTCGCTTCGTAAATGGAAACAGAATTACTGTCTTCCTGGTGCCTGACAGGGACCATAATCTCAAATTCACTTCAGCTCAATACCTTTCAGACACCTGACTAAGAGAACTGTGGAAGATGGTCAAGAGGAAATGCAATGATCCATTTTTCCTTACAATCTGAAATCCATTTCAGGATTAAGGGAGACCTTTAGAGAGCTGCCTAACTGGACCCCACACTGTGCCCAGAACAATTGCTTCTCTCTGAGTTGTGCTTTAGCTGTCTTGATAAACTATTCTCTATGCAGGCCCAAAAGAAATCATTTCCCCCTAAAACACGAATGTCCAAAATAACTGTCTGAATTATGTGCATTCTTGTTATTGGTTCTGTCTTCTGCTTTCTGTATGCCAATTACAAGTTCAACATCAGATTTGTCTTCTACCTGGATCAATGCATAATTTGTCAAAGTGCGCATTCACTCATTAACCAACATTCCTGACACCATCTTGCTTTCTCACTTTCATTTTTCAAAGGATCTCTTTAAAGAGTTTAAATATGGGTAGAGGGGAATAAAGGAGAAAATGGGACAACTGTAATACCATAATCAATAAAATATATATAAAAAGAGATGCAGAAGTAAAAAAATATTTTATCTCACTAAATTGCATGCATCTATAACCAACTTAAAAGCTTTTTGGACCAAAGTGATACATGAGTAACCATAGGGTCTTTATTGATGTTATACGTAATTTAAACATTACTTTCTGGCTGAATAGTCTGTAATCTAAATAATAATTAGACCAAAATACACTGTAATTCCACAAGGACCGAAGCCTCCCCACAAATATAATGGATTTAGAAACCATGCTAATCCTATTTCTCAGTGTAGAAAGGTTGAACTTGGACTATTGATGCATTGATTTTCCTCATGAAAAATATTGCTAAATGGGGTGGGGGCAATAAATAGTGAATTAAAAAGGGCCGAAAATATTGTCGGTTGGATGATACTGGATCCAGTACATCTCTTCGTTAAAGCTGGTACCCCTCCCCACCCTCTCTCTTGTACTGGAAGGGCCTAGGCTGCACTAAGTACATGGTTGTGCCATCAGTTCATGTGTGTGACATGGAGCTTTCCATCAGTGAATGCTGACATCCACACTGGGTGTGGTAACTTGAGTTTCGCTTATCACTTAGCACCTGCATCTACGGTCTATTCATTCTTCAACAGATTCTGGGATTGTGACTGATGATGAGCTTCAGAAATAACTGGTGTTAAATGCTTTCACTACACATAAACATAATTTAATAAGACCTATATGTTGTAGTGGTCCAACATTCTAGCTTAAATGTATTCTTGAGACCAGAGACAGTATGTCTCTGTACATGAGGTCTGGAAAGTATGTTTGTCTTATTCTTCAGTTTATTACTACTTAAGAGGTGTGCTTTTTTCTATCCATGACCTAATACTTGAATCTGCAGATTACTGTTCTTTTATGACAGCAGAGAATTACCGAGATTTTTCAATACCGATAAGGTTATCTTACCTGAAATATTTAACAATATTGAAATTAAAACCTGCAGGAGTATGCTTGTTTCATGAACATGGCTGGCTCTATTATGGCTATTTATTAAGTGATCCTAAAACAGTGATTGGATGGAATTCATTGTCAGCATCATGCAAATAAAAAACTGAGAAACTTGTTGGCATTCCCAGCAGATTTTTGACAGTTAAAAATGGTTGCCTTCACATCTCTTAGCCAGCATGCACACTGTTTCTCTGGACAGTGGGATTTTGTAAAGGTCTTGCTTCTGTTAGTTCTAGGGCAATTCTGATGGAAATGTGGAATTTTAGGTAGAGGAAATCAAAATTATGCTTGTATTTTTTGACTTGAAAAATGTGAATCTTTCATGCAGTGAAAGAGAGGCACAGTGTATGACCGGCACTCACATTTATGTTACAGAGAAGGCAACAAACATAAACCAAAAAAGTGAGTTTGTATGTAAATGGCAAACAGTTTCACCTAACATAGTAAACAATAAGGAATTAATAGATGTTTTTGATCATGTGAGCAATATTTTTTTTTATGTGAGCAATAATTTGAGCATGAGTAAACCACAACACTTAAGTTCTGCTAGTGAGATTGTCATCTGTCACGACAGGTTTGGAAACCAATTTAGAATTATAAATGTGAAGATGCTCACATCCTGTGACTGAGCAACTTCACTCTGAGGCAAGAAGCAAGAAAGCTCCTGAGCAGGGCCATGGGGATGCAGGTACAAGAGTGTCCATAGTAGCTATGCCTGTAGGAGCAGAATGCTGAGCACTGATACAAGACTAAGTAAACAAATCAGTATACAAAGAGTTCTCATTTAATGTCCTTGATAGGTTTAGCGACTTTAAGCAAAATGATGTGTAATATTGTAAAATCAGTTTTACCATAGGCTAATAGATATAAACAAGTGTTAGTTTTCTCTGGCATTTTATTAATTTTTTAATGAAACAGACAGTGAATGATACAGTGTTATCCGAGGACCTGCTGTGTTTACAAAATGGAATAATACTCAGCAGTGTGAATGAGTGAACTAACTATAAAAGTCAGCAGGACAGATCTCAGAAAAATAATGTTGAATGAAAATAGCCCATCACAGAAAGATACATACTTCTTGAGTCCATTTGAGTAAAATTCAAAAACATACAACACTGAAAAACTTACTAGTTAGTGGTAAGTATCATGGTAAACCATTAATAAGAATATAGGAATGAGAAGCACAAGATGCTGAACAATGGTGACCTCTGTAGGGAATGGCAATGTGACTTTGCCCTGCCACCTGCAGAGAGCTCTTTGGTGCTCCATTTTATTTTGATCTTATGCCTTACACATTTATCATGTGTGTATGTACTCTATACTCCCAAAGAAAAATATTGGAAATTATTTTGAGTTTAAATAGCTAAGCATTTAGTCCTGGGTTATTTTTTTACCATATTCCTCTCTGAACTTAATTCATAGAAGTTACTGCCCACCGTCCTTTAATTTTTTTGTTACTTGTTCTAGCAAGCAGGGAAGATATGTGTTTCTTTCTGCCCTCTGGCTGGCATGCTGTAAACATTTCACTGCTGGAAGCCTGTAGTCCATCTGTGGAAGCCAGGCCAGCTGCAGGACTCCTTCCTTTTGCTTCCCGCCTCAATTTATTACAAACTGATGAAAAGTTGTTCCTCTTTTTCTTAGCTCTGTAATACTACTCCAGCATAGCAGATCACTGATGAAGTGGACACAGAATAGTTTCCTGACAATGATTAGTATGGGAAAGAAAAGAAAGTCTTCCAGGCGGAGTTGACAATTGTATTCAAATTAAGGAAGGTAGTGGAGCAGTTTAAATCTTAACTTTGCTCTTGAAATTGCAACTTAATGCAATCAATAAATTGCATTTATTATCCAGCCACCTTCTAAATGCATATGCTAGGACTGACTCATGTGTGCATTAATGAAGATGGTTTTTAATCCATAGTGAATTTAATAGGTGAAACAAAATAATGAGCATTCTAGAGTTTCCTCTCCAGTGAAGAAATGCTAGATTATCCCCAACTGATAAAATTTGATCATGCCACTACATGTTACCTTGTTGTTCTCCTAGAGATTTTAGTTTGACTGTTAGAATGATACATGTTTTACGTTTACTGTTTTAAAAACTTATCTCCTCATTTTCTGATTAAATTTTCTCAGTGATAATGCAAAGACTGACACATATTCTTGCAACATCATTGGACAAATTATTGAAACCTGAATCTTATTTAAGCTTTCACAATATTGTCTTCTTTTTATAGCAGATTTTATTGTTAGCATTGTTTGTAGCTTTTAAATTGAAACTTACACTCGATTATAACATTCATATCTTCATATCTGATATGATAAACTAAACTGTCTCTTTGCAAGTGATATTTTATAAAACTCATTCAATATTTGGGGACAAGTGGACAAAAGTCATTGCCTTCAAAGCAGTTAATGGTTTTTTATTTCATATTAAATTGACTATAGATATTTTAAGTTTTAAAAGTGTTAATGTCTGATTCTGCTCCAAGAAACAGAACTTTTTGTTATCTGTATTTGAAATAAACTAGATTTTTAATTAAGCTTTAATTAAACTTTAATTTGGAGATAATTATAGACATATGCAGGTATTAGATAAAATGAAGAGAAACTTCATGTACGTTTACCCAGTTCCTTTTTGTAAGCAGTCTCTCCCAGTGGTGATGTTTTGTAAAATTATAGTAAAATATCACAACTAGGGTACTGAAAATGATGCAATCCACTTATTTAAATTCAGTTTTATATTTTACATTGATATCTACAATTCATTTTATTTTTGTTATTTTTAAATAAGATATTTTAGAGCTAAATCTACTATCTTGGTTCTTTGGTTGAATTTGACCTCTAATGCACGGTAAACTATACTTACAGCACTCCATCCAGCACAAGTCATTCTTAAAGTAAAATTTAAATAACTTTGAAAGGAAATCTAAGATGGTTTTGTAGCTATCAAAAGGAATGAAATTGCTTTGTAGATGTTCTTTAAATTTTATTTCAGGACCTACATAATTTTTTATACTTTAAAAGTGTACATTCATTAATAAGCAAAATGTTGTCATAGTTGTGGTGAAAATAATGACATAGAAGTATATTTCAGCATTTGGATGCATTCTACATAGAAACAGTATTTTATAATTAAACTATTATTTGATACAAATAGAAGTCATGAGATGTTATAGGATGCTATGAAACAATAATTTATCTTTTATATTATAAGATACACTAGGGCATTAGTAAGTAACATATAATGTATTACATTTGGCAGTGGACTTACTGTATATTTAGATCTTCTCTATTTTGGAAACTAACTTTATTTACAGAAGAGAAGATTGAAATTCTGGTTTATTGAAGTTGTCATTTTGTATGTATTCATATTGGTATAAATTTAATGGGCTAACACATACAGTATAACTTATAAAATGGGTTTTCAGAAGTTATTATAGTTTAACAAGCATTTGCCTATTTCCCTATAATCTACTGCAAGAAATCTAAATAAAAAGTGGATAGTTTTGATTTAACATACCTGTGGCCCTGGCTGGTGTAGCTCAGTGGATTGAGCTCGGGCCTGCGAACCAGAGGATCACGGTTCGATTCCCAGTCAGGGCACATGCCTGGGTTGCAGGCCAGTTCCCAGCAGGGGACACACAAGAGGCAACCGTACATTGATATTTCTCTCCCTCTCCCTCTCCCTCTCCCCTACCCCTCTAAAGACAAAAAAAAAAAACAAACAAACAAACAAAAAAAACAAAACAAAACAAAAACAAAACACCATACCTGTATCAATTATTTAATAAATTAACTAAGTAATCTATTTAAATATAAATAAAATAACCTATTTAAAAACTAAATCTACTAAAGATATTAACAAACATCATCATTTGGTATTGTAAGTTTTATATCCTTATGCAATTTTGTTTTAAGCTATGTCTTTTAGTAAGACTGATAAGTTTCTCACTTGAGTTTTTAAACATTATGCTTAGTTAAAATAATAGGGCAACACACATAGTAAATGAATACTGATTTGGTGAGTTAAAAGATAGTAATTTAAATTGTTGTAAAATGTTTTGTCTGAATTTAGTTCTAAAGGCTAGATAACAATTCTTAACATTTTAGTGGGCAGTTCCCAGGTGCAGGGGACACTTAACTCTGATGTGCTCAAGCCACCTTCACAGTGTAAAGTTATCCCCACAACATAGGCAGTGCGGCCCAGAAAATCCACGTGCTTACAGTGAGGTCCACAGGGGGGATAAACTGGTAGGCCAACTTAATGTACTGGTGTTACCATAACAGTATCCCAAATTAAATCCTAAGTGCTGACCCAGAGGAGCAGGTAGTGCTCGTGGGCGTGTCTGAAGCTAGCTAGTAAGGCAAGCTCTCCTGTGAAGCATTGATCTTCCCTGAAATATTTACAGAACTGCCCTCTAAAGGAAACATTGATTAAGGTGACAGTCACCCCAATGGAAAATAATGTGGGAAACATATTACAGCAAATAGTTTACTATTGGCAATGGTTACAGTTTCCAAAACTGGCATGCAAAAAAAAAAAAAGTTGTCTTTATTGAGTATCCAGGTTTTAAAGTTGCATTTTGAAAATATAAAACAAAATTCCTGTCTGCAAACCCTTGGAAGAATTGCAGTGAATATAATCACGTATTCACCAGTAATAGGTGTGATCATTCCCACCCCTCCCCCTCCCTAAAAACAGGATTTCTTCCAGGAAAAAAAAAAATGCTTAACTGCTTTTCCAGTGCTGGGAAAAAAAACCTCTTGCTCTCCACATAAGTGTGTCCTCTTCCTCCCACCTACCTCCAATACCTGAATACTCTACTTGCCAACATATCAAGTGACTTCTCTTGAGGAATAAACTCCTAAAAGTTGTATATACAGAGTGAATTTAGATGGAAATTCAGAAAAGGTAATCTAAAGTTAATTACTTCCCTGTCACTCACTGTTACCATCCTGCTTTCATTTTTCTATGAAAATTAATATACTTCTAGTTGTTTTCTCTATGAGATTAACTCCCTCTTATTTTTAGTTTAAATTCCTAGGAGTCTATGACTATAGATCCATAATAACTATTTCGAAATTAATTTCAAACATGGATTTTGAAATGCATTTCTTGCAAATTCCATCATGAAATGTGTGGAGGAGCTTCCTGGCCATTAGCAGCTGTCTTGTTCTGCTTCCTGATGCATGAGCTAACTGCTCGCATGTCCTGTGTCCTTACGTTCTTGTGCCAAAACTTGCGGAAGTGATGAGCCTGGGGATGTGTTCTAAAGCTGATTATCAATTTGAAACAGCCTAACTACATTTATTGTTGCCACCAGGTTTTTAAAACAAACTTGATTTACTGTTTTTACTAATGAGTTTCAGGTTTTGGTGACTCATTCAAGATTTTGGGATTAAAAACATATCAGTCTGAAGCAAGAAATACTGTTAGAAAAACATCATAGGCATATATAGCACAGATTAAATACTGACCCTGCAATATGCAACCAATATTCTTTCACCTGTATGCTATTCTCTTTAAAAATGTACATTATTTTTAAAGGAAGAATTGTGTCAGGTATATTTAAACTATATGTTCTAGACGATTCTCTAAAATAAAATTGATAAAGCACTTACACTTTTAAAATACTGAAGCTTCATTGCCTCCTTATAGGGGTGGTGAAAAAGAACAAAAATGTTCTTAAATGTATCTCTGGCACTGAGGCTAATAATTGCCTTTAATATATTTAGTGAACCCTTATGTTTGGTTTTTGTTTGATTCCAGGGGACAGCTGTAACAGTAGGGTTGATGATTAAGGAGTAAAAACCCTAACTAAATGTGCATAAGTAAGATGAATTAGAAGGTGGTAATGGGAATAATTTAATATCTTCACATTAATTACCAAAGTCTAGCCTATGGTGGAGGAAAGTATAATGCCATATGTAGAAGATAGTAATTCCTGAACATATATTATATTAGGAGTGTATAGCTTCAACCTCCCATTAAAACAAAACAAGAAAGATAAAAATTATGTTTTCATACTTGTTTGTATGTTTAAACTATGTTACTGACCTGACTATGCTGCCTATTTATCTCTGGGATCTCCTAATTTTCTAAAGGCCAACTAGAATTAATACAAGATCTTAAAATATTCTATCATGAGAATCTGGATTCCCTTTCAATGAAAGATGCTAAGTCAGCATCACCTCTCTGCTTCTATTATCTTCTTTTCTGCATGTTTACCTCAGTGTTAGATCCACGCAGGCCCACTCAGTTGTGTATCCTTCTCACACTGCAGTTCATGGGATGCAGTGGGAGCTCCTTAAATGCACAAGGACTCCCCACTTTTAGGTTTACACTCCGTGTTTGTGGTTTTTGCCTCAGTAATCCAGCCCGGGTGTCACGGACCCCTCTGGGAAAGGAAGACTTGTTCTTCGGGGTGTTAGTATTTGGAAGCTTTGGAAGCTAAAGATTCTTTTAAGGAGACAAGCATTCTCCTTAAAATGCTTAAATATTTCTTATTCAGTTTATAACCATTTTCTAAGTTGATATTTAAGTGAGTGTTTGGTCACCGAAAAGAGTAAGTAGGCTGCATTCTTCTGCACTGGGAATGATCCTCAACTTAGTGAGCTTTCAGGGTGACATTTAGATGGAACTTTCAGAAATATATCACTTCCTCCGGCGAGTGCTGCACAGTAGCGTGGATTTATAGAGCGAGAAGCCTGTTGTGCAGAGCTGTAGATCACTGCTGTCGACCAATGAGGCCCGCTCTTCCCTTCAAATCGTCACCAAATGTCCTTTGTCTTGTCTTTTCTTGTTGAAATAACAATTCAGTTTGATTTTCTGTCTGAAAATTCAGATTGTTCTTCATTCTGAATCACTTCTCTTGGTTTTTGCTCCCAATCTCATATCTTAAACAAATGATTTTCTTTAGCTGTATTTGTCTGAGGTGATAGATTTAACAGCAAAGCATAAATGTAGACAGGTAGTTAAAAACCCAATACAATAAATCATTGCATTTACCATGTGTTTGTGAAGGGATGTGATTAAACAGGGAACGTGTGTGAAGTAGAAAATATCATAATGTTGTTTTATGAGGGTGATAGTATTAGAAAGTTCAAACTTGTATAGGACTTTTTTTTTTAAGAAAAACAGATCCTGTAGTCATTGCTACTCAGTATATTTAAAGCTTCTGATGTTTTATACTATAAATGTAATTGCTTTTTTGCATAAAGCAGCTAGTTATAATTATAAAATTTATTACAACCTGCTTGTTGAAATTCTCACTTGTTGGAGATTACTGAATATAAAATATCACAGATAAAAAAGCAGTAGCACTTTACTATTATTTTGCATAAGATTAAAACATTACCATAGCAAAGTCCTTTGGTGTGCTTTCCAAAAGGATAAGCTAAAAAATAGCTTATCTTTTTTTTTCCCCTGTAAGACCCTGTAATTTGAATAGTTTAATATTATCACTTACCGTAACTATAAAGCTTCTCCAGGATCTTGAAAACTATCTTTGGGATGGTTGTTAGTAATCATATCCATGCTGAATATTTATTCATATGTAAATAAAGTAGCTTTTGTTTTTCACAGAGTTCAATACATTTTTGTGTACATGAGAAACAGAAAAAAGCAATATGGATATTACTATCTATAGGCAGTGACGGAACAAATGAGTGTATTTGTAGCCATAACCTTAACTGCTGATACCTTACTTCTCAGTATATGATAAGACTTTTCTTCTGTTGTAGCTCTCTAAGTTTTATAAAATTATATGAGAGATAATTATTTTGATTAGCACTGACCAATTTAGTTTAAATTCTTTTGTTTTCTGGAAAAAATTGGTTTCCCAGAAGGTGGTCATCTTGAGGTCTGGCTGCTATTTCTGGCTGCTGACTGCTACTGAGGATTTTCATCCTTATTAACAGGAAGTGTAAATAAAATTTGATTTCTACTGGCTCACTTGGGCTTCCTCACTACTTTAAATAATAACTCCAAGTGTCACATCTATGGTATGACTAGTTCAAATTATTTCAAGTCAGGAATAGGCATCTCTCTCTTATGGTTGTTACATAAAAAATAATGGAAAGATCTGGCCTATGATTCCTAGCTTGGAAAACTGATGTATTATGAACAGCGAATAAGAATTCTTGAACTTGGCCATCTCCTGAGCATTCCTGTCCCCATCATGGGGTTTGATTTAATGTGTTCCCATCTTGGCCATCATCAAATGTTCTAATACCAGAAGTCCTAGAAGTATGCTCTTGCTACAGTTTTACACCAAGGACAGGGTTATTGCAAAACTTCATTATTTTTGAGGATTTCATTTTTCCTAGTATGATTTGTAGCCGCCTAGAAAAGGCCATGGTTATTTGAGATGCTATGCTCTTTCACAAAGATATAAAAACTCAACATCAAGATGAATACACATGTACAAATCCTCATCAACAACTTAATTTTATGTCAAATTTTAAAATTTTTGCCATGATTTATTTCCTCTAAGACTAGTTTCATGAACTTGAATTGTTTTATTGAATAAATTCAGATTAGGTGTATATTTCCTTTTAGCACCTGCATCCTGCCTCTTAAGGTCATCAACCAAGATAATAACTAAAGAATATGTTAAATTTCAATCTGCATTTTCTATATTTCTTTAAATATAGCCTCACTGTTCACATTCAGACTTTGTTAAACTTATTACCTACTTTTCAATGGATCTCTAGTCATTTTTTTCTGTATAACTAATCATGAACGTGGAAATGAAGTAAGTTATTGCTTGCCTGTATTTTTCATATTTAACTAGGAATTATTGCTTAACAGAATTATTTAATACTAAAGGTATGTTTTGGTTAAATTTGTAAAAGCTCATATTAATTTAGATGCTCTGTATACCCCCAAGTTTTCCATACACAATCTGAAGCATCATAAGCTTTTTCCCTAGGCAAAATAAAATCACACTGAAGAATGGCATTGTTCACTCTAGCTGATGTAACAGATTATTACTAGTGGCTTGGTGACTGAAAAAACCCCCAAAGATTTATGATCTTATGTTTCTATAGGTTAGAAGTCCAATAGGTTAGGGTCTCACTGGCCCTGAAGAAAGGGATCAGCGAGCTACACTTCTTTTATTTTCCAGTTATTAGGCACCTCCCACGTTCCTTGGCTTATGGCCCTCTGTCATCTTCAAAGCCAGCAACATTGCATCTCTCTGTGCCTTTCTTTGATGGTCACATCTCTCTTTGACCCTCTTATTCAGCTTCTCTTTCATTTTTAGGTACCCTCTGATTTCATCAGACCCACTGGGATCATCAGAGATAACCTTCCCATGTTGAGATCAACCAGTTGGCAGCTCTATTTCTCCATTGCTATGTAACCTAACATAGTTACAGGTTTTGGAATTAAGTTTAGGATTAAAGGCATGATAGGGGCATAGGGAGGGGGGGGAATTGTGGTCTTAGTCTGACCATGACAAGAAAGGAGCCAACTTTTAAAATAAAATTTAAAAGGCCTGTTTATTGATATAATAATAAAATGAAAATATTAATAAAATAATCAAAACCAACTGTAAGCTTTGGCCAGGTAGCTCATTTGGTTAGACCACCATCCTGATATGCCAAGGTTGCAGGGGTTCAGTCCCTGGTCAGGGAACGTACAGGAATCAACCAATGAATGGATAAATGAATGGGACAACAAATTGATGTTTCTCTCTCTCTCTCTCTCTCTCTCTCTCTCAGTATCAGTAAATTTAAAAACACAATTCTAAAAAATTTGTAAAATAAAATTTAACTTCATAACAAATATTTTTTCCATCAGAAACTCTAACAGAATTTATTGTGTCACGCTGCTTCAGTAATGTCAACACAGAAGAATGATGGGTGTAAGAGTAACTATCAAGTTTCAGAACATTACTGAAATGCGGTACCAGGGTTTATCAATTATTAAATGAGTGACTTTAACCTCCAGCTTCTCTCTTTTTCTGCCAGGGAAGTGGTGTTCACATGAAGGAGGTTTCAGAGATCACTGTTGCACAATGCTCAACCTTACCAGGAGTTCTAGTTTGAAACTATGATCAGAAGCATATACTTATACTGTTGGCTTTGACACCTGAAATTACATAGATCTGTAAACCTGGAATGAACCTTTGGTAATTTTCAGGTCATGCTTTATATTCTAGATGTAAAGAGAATGAAATAGAGGTGAAGAGACTTACCCACATTCATATTGGTATTGTATCGGGAATAGAGTTCATTCACAGGTCCTTTAACTCTCCCCCACCTACCAGCTCATGCACAAATTTGGCCACAAAGAGCATATCAATATTGCTGTGTTGAGAATGTTTTTTGTTTAACTGATTTGATCATCTCTTTGGGACCTTATGTTATTTGGAGTTCTCAGTTACCCTACCTAAATTCAATTAGTTAACTCTAGCTAGTATAGGAAAAAAATTAAAGGATATTAGGAGCTCCCAAAAAATATATTGCTTGGCCAAAAAGTTCATTTATTTTTTTTCTGTAAGCTGGCACTAGTGGCACTTATCTGTCTTTACCTTCATTCAAAACAGTTTTGTTAGATTGTATGGTGACTGCTGCCATCAGCGTGCATTAAAAAAAAACATCAAAATTGATGAAATTGTATGTAGCCATTTTAATATTGAAGATGGAAGAAAATATGCAACATTTTTGACATATTATGCTTTATTATTTCAAGAAAGATAAAAATGCAACTGAAACACAACAAAAAGATTTGTGTAGCATATGGAGAAAATGTTGTGACTGATTGAACATGTCAAAAATGGTTTGCGAAGTTTCATGCTGGAGATTTCTCACTGGATAATGCTCCATGTTTGGGTAGACCAGTTGAAGTTGATAGAAATCATATCAAAACATTAACTGAGAATAATCAACATTATACCATGCAGGAGATAATAGACATACTCAAAATATCCAAATCAATAATGTTATTGGTGAAAATGAAAAATGTGTCCTTTATTTTATGGAAAAAAAACTATTGGACTTTTTGGTCAACCCAATATTTTGGTACAAAGAAGCAGACATGGAGATATGCATCTAGAAACAATGTCAAACCTCACCACTAGACTGTTCTAGTGGAGAAGCTTGTTAAAAACAAAATTTAACTGAGTAAATTGGGAGATCTAATTGGCTTTATTAAACAACTTATAAATCAGGCAGAATCTCACCAGGCAAGCAGAGAAACTCCAAAGGATTATACAGGATGGAAGGTTTTAATAGAAAGGAGAGAGGGACAAGAAAGTCATCAGCAAGAAAAAATGTAAGCTCATTGGGGGAAAGTAATTGTTCAAGTGAGTGTTTCTCATTGGCTGAGCTGTGACATACATACCCATTGGCTGGGCTTGTTGCCAGGCAGTAAGAAAATTTTCCCTCCTCTTGCTGAAGTATTGATAGTAAGGTAGTTGCACTTCCTGTTTGGGAGTACAAAGTAGTCTTTTCCTGTTCGGGTCTATAATTAAATTAATTGACACTGTAAGTGACATCTTTCTGTCTTGGGGTAATTGAACAGTGGTAGAGCATGAGAGCTCCCTCTACAGGTTCTCCTGACTGTAAAGATCCTAAGGTGAAATTTTTATAAAGTAATCAAGATGTACAGTTCAAAAGCATGAACAATGGTAGCTGTCAAGCTGTCAGGTAGTTATTATTTTTGGCCTTGCAAATCATAACTTTGTTCTCTTCCCTAGAAAGTAGCATCTAGTCCAAGTTAATGTAAGAACAGGGAAAGAAATAGGGGAGGATGCAAAATTATACATGTTAGGATTTGTGTAAGCTGATGCCACATGCTAATACTCATGTGTATCTGTGATTTAAAAAAATAATAAATTCAATTAAGTGATATCAAGTTAGAAATCAGTTGCTGTCAGTTTTTGGTTAACATTGGATTCAATCATTCTAGGAGCCTGGCTATGTTTTTGTCACACTTAGGCTCATTTAAACATTGAGAATCTAATTCCTAACTATGTTTACACAAAGTAATTTTAACTGTATTTTTAAAAGAGGAAATTAGTGATCTAATTTGGTAACTGTGTGAAACTTTTCAACTGTCAATCATGAGCATGAAATAATCCTGCAGAGGACATGGGGCCTTTGAGTCACCTGGACAAAAGTCTAAAAATAGCTACTATTCACTGAACCTTTAGCATAGGTATTGTTCTAAGAACTTTATGTATGCTAACTTTCCTTTCTACTAAACTTTTCAGATAGGAACCATGATTTTCCAGATGAGGAAACTGAGTTATAACTGGACAAAGATCACTTGGCACAGTTGTGGCAGAGTGGTCAAGAATTTTACTACTAAAAATCCTTACCTCTGTGTCTACATTCTATGTAATATCCTACCCTTGGGTGGGGTGGGGTAGGTGAGAATATGGTTAAGTACAGTTGTAAGGCAAGAGCAATGGTGCAGTTATTGGTCCCACGATAACTTTATGTTACATAAATCTCCTTGGTAGCAGACTAGGGTTTCTCCTGCTGGCTTCAGAGAACTGGGCTGCCATATTTTGAGAGGAACATAGGGCTAGGTGCCGAGGATGATCTGTAAGAGTTGAGGGCAGTCTCTGCTGTCAGGCCACAAGGAAATGGAGATTTGCATTCCTCCAACTTCAGGGAGCCGAATCCTGTCATGAACCTGAAGGATCCTGAAAGAGGACCTCACGCCCCAGAGGAGAGCCGCAGCCTGGCTGACACCTTGATTTCAGGTTTTTAAGTGTCTGAACTGAGGACGCAGTATAGCAGCTCCTACATTCCTGACCCATGGAAACTGAGATAATGCATTTGGCTTGTTTGAAGCCTCCAGGTTGTGGAATCTGTTAGATAGAATAAGGAAACTAATATTGCTGATGAAAGTCACATGGCTGACTAGTGGCTGAGGAAATAATTTTACCAATGAAGTCTGATGGCAAAGCCTCTGGTTGTTCCCATTGGAATCATTGCTTCTAAGTTAAAGGAACTAGTAATAACAAGTCCAGGGAAACTGCCACAGGACCCTCCACACTGACAAGGTTGGTCTCTTGGATGATAGCACTGTCATTAGAAAATTGTAGTTTAGTCCTCTGGTAGCCAAATTTAAAGGTGAATGATTGAGGATTTAGACTTTAACTAAATATTAAGGTTTGACTGGCTCTCTAACCTTTTACAAAATAATAAGAAAAGAGTAACCATTATGATTTGCAAATATAGGCACATCTGACCTAGGTCCTTTAATTTTAAGCAAATTTTCTTTTTATGTACAGAATAATTTTTCTCATCTGACAAAATAATGCAATGTAAAACCACAGTAGAGCTATGATATTTTAAAGGAAAATGTAGCACTTCATACCTATTTTTCTATATTTTATATTAAATATATTATGCCACTATCAGGCAAATAGGGGCTTTTGGCTTGTGCTTGTCTCATGTCTTTATCATAAGTGTGTTAGCTGTATGTACACATATGTATGTATATACATGTATACAAACACATATAAGCTATATATAGTTGTTAATAAATTTTCATTCCAAATTATTACATTCAGTTACTAATCAAAATTACATAGATGAATTGCAACAACTTTGAGAAAAAAATAAAGGGAAAAAGTGGTTATTAAAATTAATATCATGGTAAATTTGTATAGGAAACCAAAAAAATATATGACCCAAAAAAGATTTCACTAATATGCTGACAGCCATGTGTCTCTCCATTGTCAAAATTAAAATAAATTTTCTCAAAAAGTGATATAAATACAGTATTGTGTTTACTCATCTTAGAAATATACATATATTTTTGTTTAATTGCAAAATAGCCATTAAAGTTTATTCTGAGATATTATCAATAATTTGAGATTAATTGACAATTAAAGAATAGATGGCTATAGTTGTAGCTTTTTAAAAACTATAAAGTAATATATTTTTATTATTATTTTTAAAAGTATAAATATTTTGTTTAGTAGGGATTTTTACTTCCAATCTGTATAAAGATTATTAGACACTATTTTGCCATATTCTCGGCTATAAAAAATATCCTTAGCAAACTTTATGTACAAAAGCATTAGAAATCTAACAAGCCTCTATTTAGGGAATGGAATTTTTGTAAATAATAAGCTTTCCTTCATAGTGATATATTTTCCATAGTATGAGGGCATGAATGGAAATTATTTAACAAAGTAATATTTTGAATTATATACAAATATGACATAATGCTACTTTTCATATGCATACTAATTTTTAAACTTTATTTATGTATGATACATATTTGAGATTTCACTTAGGTGTGTTGATTCATTTAAGGAGTTACTCCAGTGTTGTTTATAAATATTTTGACTAATATTCAAGTTATGGTCTTTATAATGAAAAACTGTGTATGACGTGACAGCCCAGATATGAACATTCTGCCTTTATGTATTGATTAGTCTGTGCTCTCAACAAATGTTCTTAATCAGTTCTTTTAATTGAACTGTATATTATATTTAAGGTCGTATTTCTTTCTTTGTGCTCCTTCAGGTCCTTCTTAGATTATAATAGCCTTTATAAAAGACATAATTTATCATCCAGCTTTTATACAGATGTGACATAATCTTATTATATTTCTGCTACTGGACTTTATCACCTTAATAATCCATTGCAATATTCATAGAATGGCATGATGAATCATATTATATTTATCATATCATACAACAAATAGCATGACACACCAATAAATCACTTCATTTTAGAGAGTGTTGAAATTTTTATTTTTCAACTTGCACCAGAATGATGACTCAGCTTATAATCTCTTAATCAAATCTGTAGTTTTTCACAAATTTATACCTTAGAATGATTAATGCAGATGGAAACTCGAAAAATTTTAATTATTTTATAATATTTTACCAAAGTAAATATATTGTACAAAATGTTACATTTCAAAATCAAATAATTATTTCTGATAAATAACTGTTGTCTTGAGGATGATACAATCAATGCTAAACTAGTTAAACTTTGTGCACACTGTACTATCTGGTGAATGTTTTCCCTGTTAGCAAGAATGTATTGAAAGAAAAGTCTATTTTAATAACTAGAGTCCACAAAAATATAGAAATATGGTTTAATTATTTTATATAGATAAATTATATAAAGAAAACAGGTTCGCATATGTTAAGGAATGTAATCAGTAATATTGACTAAGAAGTGACATCAGAAATTGGATTTTCAGGCACTTATTTCAATATTACTTTATAATTAATTCTTTTTTCTTATTTAATATATATGTAAATATCAAAAGATAATTAGGCTGATACATATGATCAATCAAATTAGACTTGTTGGTAGCAAGATCTTTTGGAGTCCTACTGCTATTATTTTGGCTGTCTGTTTGAGGGTAGCAATTTCTTTTCAACTCTCTTTTGGTTTTAAAATATATTCTTCAAAAGCTCTCCCAAATCAGAGATACTTCCTATATGGACTGAATGCTTTTGTCCTCCTAAAATGTATATGTTGAAATTCCATCCACCAATGTAATAGTATTAGGAAGTCAGTCCTGTGGAAGGTAATTAGGTCATAAGAACGGAGTCCTCCGGACTGCCATGAGTGCCTTTGTGGAAGAGGCTTCTGAGAGCTCTCTTGCACTCTGCTGTGTGACGGTAGAAGGTGAAGTCAGAGACCTCTGGGGCAGCAGAGGATTCTCACCAGAAACTGATCATGCTGCTACCCTCAACTTCCATTCTCAAGAATTGTGAGAAATATACTTAGGTTGTTCACAAGCCACTGAGTCTACATTATTTTGTTAGAGCATCCCAAACTAACACACTTTTCCATGGTTAGCTCCAACTTACAATATCAACATGACTCTAGCATACCCAACGTGCGTGGTTGAATCAGGAAACCCAGAGCTATAGTTGAGCACACTGGCTAGGGGCATGGATCCTATCATAGGCCTTCTTGGTTTTAATCCAAGACCTGCCACAAATCAGAAATGCGATCTCAGGTAAGTTATCTATTATATAGCCTCTTAATCAGTTCCTTTCTATTAAAAATGAAGATAATAGTAGAACACAGCTCATAGATTTGATGTGTGATTAAATTAATTGATGTTAGGACCAGAGGGCAATGAGGACAAGGCCTTCATGATAAATCAATTAATAGCTGCTATTATTCATAATAATAATAGAGAATTAGAGTAAACTGTTTTACAGAATGTTTGGAAAACATACTAGAGTTTGACAACCAAATTTAATGAAACATGGTAGAGTTTGACAACCATATTTTAAGAATCCCTTAGTTTATTACTTTCCCTAAATATAGAGCAAACCAGAGCCTTGGAATTATTGAAGCGTACTGTGGTTTACTTTGAAGACCCATAAATACTTCAGGTTGCATACAACTTACAAAACAAGAATTTTTTTCTTTATATTCTTCCTTATCCTGTAATGTTTAACTGTACTTGGTGTTAGAAAAAAAGCATCTCCTAGAGGATGTGTTTTCTTTCAGTTACAAGGTATGACATGTATTTTTCCTTTTTAGAGCTTCACAGATATTTGTTACAAATATCTCTTTTGTCCTATTTTGTTATATGACAAGCCTAACTGGAAAAAAATACTCTAAAATGTATACAGTTGTATGTTATTTAGCCTGCAGTATTTTAGGATTTTTATACTTAGATAAGGTCAGAATTTTCAAAGATGTGAAAAGTCAGTATTTGGAATTAAGTCCTAAACTCTCATTTCCATTATTTATTTGACAAACTTAATGAGCATCTATTATGTAACAGATACTGATTTAGGTGCTGACGATACAACAGTGAACAATAGACAAAAATCCTTATCTTTTTAGAACCTGCATTCTAGTGTGATGAGGTGGTCATGAAGAAAATAAAACACATAGTATGCCACATGGGGATAAGTGCTAAGGGACTTATCCCTTAAAATATATACATGGAGGGTACAATGATACAGATTGCAGTTTTAAGTAAAATGGGCAGAAAGTTGTCCCTAAGTCTGGTATTCAAGGAAAAACCCAAAGTGAAAGAAAGGACAGGTCATGGAACATACCATAGTGTTTAAGAGCACACACTTTGCAAGTGGAAAACCTGCAGGTGCCTGATGGGTTTGAGGAAGAGCAAGGAGTTCTGTGTAACTTGGCCAGCTTATAGGCCACTGTAAAGTCTCAGGCTTTTACTTTGAGTGAGACAGAAGAACGCTGGAGAGTTTTTAACTAGTCATGCATCATGGCTTACACCATAAAGGATTGCTCTGGCTGCTATGGATAAGAGGCTATGGGAGTCCAGGGTTTGTTCATAAGAAACACCAAGCCTTCTACTTAGGGGCTACATCCTGTCTTCACTCACTTAACTCAGAGACATTATTCCACCAACTTTCTTCTTTCTTACGCATTATCAATTCTCTTCTTTCTAATGAATAATTTTCTTCATATAAAATATGGAACAATTTTTCTTCTCTTAAATCACAACACCTTTTCAAATCACACAACCCTCTCCCTGTATTGCCTCTAATCCTCTGAGCAGAACTGCAGTATTAGTCTATACCCATTGTTTCCTAATCCCCTAACTGCTGCTGCTTTGGCTTCTGTGCTGAAGAAGCAAAGGAGCCGATGAAATCAGAAATAGGAACCCCCATCTTTCTGATTTCTAAGTTGCAGCACAACAGATCTGAATTCCTGCACTATTTTCTCTATCCAAACTCATTCCCTTGTTGATCTCGTCCTTTAACCCTCATGTGTATATCAATAACTTGTAAGTTTTTATCTCCAGCCTCTACTGCTCCACTGAATTCCAGACTTCCATGTTCAATTGTCTGGTTGATATTTCTACTTGAAATCTAAGTAACTCAACATTATTATTTGCAAAATTGATCCTCTGATCTTTCCCCCAAACCTGGCACTTCAACAGTCTTGCACTGTTCATTAATTTAAGTTCATTCTTCAGTTATTTAAATCCAAACCCATTGAGTCATCATTAACTGTTATTTTTATTTTGTCCCATACTCGATCCATCAGAAAATTCTGCAGATCTTCTCTTAAACTGAACATAGAATCAAGGTATTGTACACTGATACCACACTGCGGCAAGCTAACAGTAGGTCTCAGTGGAGTAATGCCATAGTCTCCTATCCCTTGAATCCTTTAATCAAGAGCAAAGGTACATAGATAGAAGATTTATTGCTTGTTTTTTTCTTCATGAAATGATTATTATAATTTTGTGGGCCTGATATAATTAACTTATAAATTATGCCGTCTCATTAAAAGTGCCTGTACTGACTCCTTTATGATCATTAGACACATCCTAAAATCTTGAGAGAAGTATCTTCATATGGATGAATTTCAATGGTGACTTCTTACTCAAGAACAAAGGACAAATTCAGAGGTGTTAATGCTAAGAGAGTGTCTAAGCTGAGTCCACAGAGAAAAAAGTTATTGCTTTGTTTGGATTTAGAGTTCTTTGAGAGTCTTAATGTCACAAAATCAAGCGGACTCTGTATAAAGGAAACCTTGTAAGTACTTGTCATCAGTTTTTCTAATCCATCTAATTAAAGGTTGCATTTCCTGGGTCAAAGGTAGTATAATGGTTTACAAGTTCTACATTAATAAAATTTTTAATTTGGTTATAATATTTGCCGGTTTTCATTCATAGTTGCATTTTTAGAATATGATTTTTACCTGAGTTGATAATAATTTAATCCATTCAAAATTTTCAGATAAATGACAAATGATTCTAATAATACAACATTATTATTTATTTCAAGTTGCTTAATCATAAATGCTTCCTTAAGATCTCAAATTTGTCAAAATTTGTTCTCTAAGTTCTCATAAAACACTTTTGTAATTGGAATTCCCCATCATTTTTAAAGATAAGTTGAAGAACTTTGAAATTAATTTGACCCCTTTGCTGCTTTGGCATCCTACTGAATTACTGCTGAGTTTCCTATAAAAGCCATTATGTCATTAGTAACTATACCATCTATAATATATTAAATATAAAATATTATGAACTAGTTAGGTTATCTGGCTTCATGCTAGGTAATTGCTCTTTTTAATTTATACTTCAGCTGGGTTTATGTGCTTTGTGATATTTAGGATATATTGTATTATTAAGTTTTCGTACTTTAGTCAAGACTTGATGTTCTCCAAATACAAGTTTTTGCTTTGATTTATGTGAGTCAGGTGAGCAGTTTGCTAATTTTCTAATGGAACTCGAAATCATAGATGAATTAAGAAGGTATGTTGCCATTTAAATTCACTAAAAGAGTTGGAAGTCACTGATAGTTACACTAGTAATGATATACAAGATTAGGAACAAAAACCCAAAATGCTTTAATAAAACTGGAACACAATGGATTTTTTGTGATTATAATTTTTATTATTAATGAAAAGCTATTTTTTAATGGAAATAAATGTAGATCTTTAGATTTTTAATGTCAAACTGCTACTTCATTGTGGTAGTTTAGTTTAGCTTTGCCCATTTTCTTCATGTAGAAAAAGAAAATGAAACTATTTTAGGGAACATGCTTCAGTGTCAAAACCTGTTAATGATCCTATCTACAATATATATTCTCAAATCCATATTATGCCACATTCTTTCATACTTTATAAGCCAGTGGTTTAGAAGATAAAAAAAATTGATGTTTCTCAAATCACTTGAGATTTGTTCATGCATACTGTGCTTTAGCATTTAGGGGTATTTTGATGGATATAAACATTGGTTTGCTCTGTAGCACTACAATCTAAGAAAGTTCCTTCTTATTTCTTGGCTTTTAAATCTAATCTCTGAGGCTAGATAATAGTCTTTCTTTCCAAGAAAAATCTTTCTTGAATTTTTTTCCCCCATCAGGGCACATAAGTATAAAGAGGAAAAAAAAAGATTTAAAGCATTGTATAAAAAGTTTTTTTTATTTTTCTCCTATCTGTAGAGCAATGTTTCAAAGAGTAGCTAATGCTGCATTTCTCAATTGATTTCTTTTTTGTTAGGATTTACATGAAGCAAAATTTAGAGATACATTACTCAGTATATTCAATAAGATAATTTCTTTATTTATATTCCTAGATCATTGTTATTAATAAAGACAGAAAGACAGCTGACACATTTGTATCAGAACATAAGAATTCTATAAATTCCTATAAAATATGTACCTGTAATCTAGACTAAAAGAACTTTTTCCAGACTCTAGTATCAGAAAACTTCAAAGTATGGTTTAAGTTGTTGTTCAGAAAAAAAAAGCACTATCATATCATATACTGTTCTTAAAATGAAAACAATATAATTCAACTAAATATTTATTAAAATCCTCACTAGTAAAGATTGAAGGAAACAGAAAAGATGACGACAGATGGCAATGGTCTCCAGGCTGTGTGACACTGGCATAGCAACGTAGGCAGGACTCAGAGGCAACTAGATCTGTGAAGCAAAGAATTGACAATTGTGTCTATGTATTCAGACCTCAATTTCCTCATTTGCCATGCAAAATCAGTAACAGAATCCACATCTCAGGGCTAATGATGCGATGTATATAAATCATTCTAACATTTTGATATAATAATTTTTCAATGTTCAATAATAAACCAAAATTTTTGTCTTTTGTTTTTATTCTTTTCCTAGTTACTTGTATTAACCATTGGGACCAGGGTTCAATTACATTGTAGCACAGTCAAAGGCATCTAGGACCTTAGTGTTGTAGATGACCCTTAAATTAATATTGAGTCTTAGTAGTTAGAAAATTTAGAGTCCTTATATGTTACTATCTTATAAAATTAAATTATATAAGTTTAACTAGAAAGATGGTGTCCTGACAAATGTGAACAAATTTTCCTTTAAAAAGTATTCTTAACTGATACATTGCCTTCAACTTGCATTTCAATCTGCTCTCTCTGTTGAAGCCTGGTGAACCCGTGAAGTCGAGGCTCAAACCCATGCAAAGAACATTTCTTACTTTTCAAAGTTATCAGATAATATGGAAGTGATATTGGGGGTAAAGTCAGGCCCTGGCTCAACGTTTTAACTCTGCTGCATTGAGAAAGAAGAGCTCCTTAATTCACAGTGACAGGAATCTGGAGAGGAAATCCCCATGCGTGCCCATGATTTTTAATTTGCAATGAGTCTGTCACCAGTTAACGAACCCTGCATATTGGTAATGTATTAACCGATTAGATTAGTATGTCCTCCCTTCTTAAGGGGAGGGACTGAAGAAGGTAGAAGGCAGATGGACAAGGACTCAGGAGCAAATCCTCTTCCTTATTTTATAGTTAGGAAAAATAGCTGATTATGAGCAAAAATGAGAGAAAAATAAAGCTACTAACTGAGTGGTATCAAGATATTAAATACTTGTTATTAATCTAGAGGAATTTGTATAAAATAAAAAGATTGTTCCTCGTAAAAGTCAATATAAATAATGCACAAAGGCAAATAGCCCAAGTTCGCTAGTTTTGTTGGTTGGTTGGTTGGTTAAATAGGGAAAATGCTCTATTTCAGGCATGCTCCTTTAAGGCATATGTAAAAAAGGTATAAAAGTTGAAGATTTAAAAGAATATAAAAAAGATGTAAGACTCCTAAAAATTGTTCTTTTAAGCAAAGGTTAATGAAATGATGGGAGTTCTATATCGCTAAAAATAATATGTGACTGTAAGGGTTTTTCATATTCATTAAAATATATTTGGGAAGAGGGATCTAAACCCAAGAGAATGAATATGAACAAAAATACAAGAGTTTCAGATACATGAGCTACTTTGTGAGCTTGGTCATATTTATCCTACTGAAGTCTTCACGGAAAGGGCAAATCTTCCATGTTCATTATCTTGTCCCCACCCCGATGGAATCATGCTTTGCTGGTGTGGAGCTGTGTCATGCATGCTCTCTGGACCAGTGCCACCTTCTGGTGGCTCATCAGATATCAAAGACAAGTAGTTTCAGTGCCTGAGAGTAGCCAGGGCAAAAAGAAGAATGTGGATTTGTTATCAGGGTATCTATGGAAGTTGGCTATACAGGGCCATCTGGCAAAGTAGGTTAACAGTTATGAGTATGTGAAACAGTTTATTCTTGTGCCACTATTTATTATTGTATTATTTTGCATATAAACAACTGTAAACCTACTGTTGCCCCACCCTGTATATGCAGACGGGATGTGACAAGACCAGGGTAGAGACTATCTGAGCATCATTTACACAACTAGAAACTTCTCAATGCTGTCCCTCTGCTTTTTTGTCCACCCAGGGTTAAGTGTGGAACAGTGAAAACAGGTTGCTCGAGGACAGTTTCTATTTTCTTGCTAGGGTTGCTCCATTTGACGTTAAGAAGCATTGAAGAACCTAGATATGATACTTGCAAAACAAATTGGTAATTTCTTATGAAGAGTGAATTAAATATAGCATTCTATATAATGCAAGGATATTTTTAACCAGGTACCACTTCCCTTCTCTCAGTGACTCTCTAAATTAGACCAGTAATATTGACGAACGAAAGGGCATATAAAATCAGATCACACCACTACTCTCAATGGCTCTTCATGAGTTCATGAAAAGGGGGTAAACTTAGAAGAAAAATTCACATTTATTTCATACCTACAAAAGCCAGACTTAGTGCCAGAAACTTTGTATCATTATCGTATTTAAGCATGATAATAACACTGTGAGGCAAATGCTCTTATCCTTATTTAAGGAGCAGATGATAAGACAGACCAGAAGGGTTAAATATCTTACCCTGGATATTACATAACTAGTTGGTGGAAGAGCTGGAGATTCAAAGTAAAAGCTTTCCAGTTTTAAACTCTTAAAGTCTTTTATCATTAAGAAATTATTTTTAAGAAATGCTGAATAATAAAAACCTTTCACAAAGCAAAGAGGTTATTGAATTAATGGTTACATGTATATTTTAATAATAGTTTGTTGTCTTTTAATGTTAACACAATTTTACTGACTGAGATTTTTCCAATACTGGCATAAGAGTAGTTTTTGTGTCCTTTACGCTCATTCAGCTCCCTTGTGAGATCATGATTACCTGGGGTATATAAGTCCATACCTATGTATCAGATTTTTTCCTGTATTTTTATTGTTGACATTATTGCAGATGTCCCCATTTACCCTCTTTGACTCCTTCTCTCTGCTCCCACTCTCCTTTCCTTCTAGCCATCACCGCACTGCTCTCTGTGTCTATGGGTTATGCATATACGTGCTTTGGCTGACCCCTTCACCTTCTCTTACCCAGTCTCCCCCTCTCCCCTGCCCTCTGACAGCTGTCAGTCTGCTCCATATATCCATGCCTCTGCTTCTATTTTGTTTGTTAGCTTTTGTTCCTTAGATTCTACATATAAGTGAGATCATACAGTATTTGTCTTTTACTGACTGACTTATTTCACCTAGCATAATAATCTCCAGGTCCATCCATGCTGTCGCAAAAGTTAAGATTTCTTTATTTTAGCAGCACAATTTACAATAGCCAAGTGCTGGAAGCAACCTAGGTGCCCATCAGTTAATAAATGGATCAAAAAACTGTGGTACATTTACACAATGGAATTCTATGCAGCAGAAAGAAAGAAGGAGCTCCTACCCTTTGCGACAGCATGGAAGGAATTGGAGAGTATCATGCTAAGCGAAATAAGCCAGGCAGTGAGAGACAAATACCATATGATCTCACCTTTAACAGGAAGCTAATCAACAAAACAAACAAACAAGCATAATATAAACAAAGACACTGAATTTGAGAACAGTCTGACAGTGTCCAGAGTGGGAGGAGAGGGAATTTCAGGGGAAAAGGGGAACGGTTTAGAGCAACAAGTATAAAGGACTCATGGACAAAAACTATGGGGGATGGAAATGGTAGGAAGCTGGGGAGGGCTGGGGTGGTGGGCTGGGGTGGGGTAAAAGACAGAAAACTGTACAATATCAACAATTAAAAAATACTGATTAAAAAAATAAATAAAAATTCCAGAGATGAAAAAAAAAAAGATTTCTTTATTTTTTGTGGCTGTGTAATATTCCACTGTGTAAATGTACCTCAACTATTTTTTATTTGCTCATCTACTGATGGGCACTTGGGTTGTTTTCAGATCTTAGCTATGGCACATAACACTGCTATGAACATTGGAGTGCATATATTCTTTTGAATTGATGTTTAGAATTCTTACAACATATTTCCAGAAGTGGGATCATTGGGTCAACAGGCAGTTTTGATTTTAATTTTTTGAATTGCTTTCCCAAAATAACTGACCTCTAGGGAACTACTCAGGGCTCTTACTAGCACCACTGTTCTCAGTCTTGACAGGCCAGCAAGTAAATCCTCTGTCCCTTAGACCATAGAAGGCCATGGTAGCCCACAACTGACTATGGCTGGCATGTGAACAACACGAAGTATTGAAATTAAAAAGAATTCTATGACACTTTATAACATATGCATTCTTTTTGTGGAGGGTTGAGGTGCTTCATTTATGCATTCTAAGGAACAAAATTTAGCTTGTAATTAAAAGTATTTAACCCACATAAAGTATTTTATGCAGGCTATAAAATTAATTTTATCACACTTAACAGCTGATGACCTTATATTACTGCAGTAATGTATTTTTCATTAAAATGAAACATTATGTTTCAGAAGCAGGAGCCAAGAATCAGGCCTTGAATTGGAAAGGTCCACATGTATTATGTATAGTAGCTGTCTTCCCAAAGAGCATTTAACCTGGTGTTTCTTATTTTATCACTGCATCTAGATGAACAGATTTAAACTCTGATTAATAAGATGCCATACATTGTCTTTTTACAACTTGGGTGACTTTAACCATTGTACTGTCAAACTAGCCTTGGTAAATTAGAACAGTTGCTTTGGTCTTTTATATGAGCTTTGATTTCTAAGTTGAATTTATCATGAAGTTGGAGTATCAGCTATATTTTCACTACCCAATATTTCTCGGTTTTAATTCTGCTCATACCTAGGTACAACAAGGTTTCATTTTCTGGCAGTGCACAATGAACATGTTTTTTATTTTAACTATTGCTGATTACTCAAAAGACACAATTTCCTGTAGTATGTGACAAACACAGCATGAATGACAACTTAAATAATAAGTCCATGAATGGAATGATTATATTTTAAATATTTTCCATTATGTATAGAAAAGCGAACCACGCTATAAGAATTGAGGTATTTTAAAATCTTATGTAAGTTTAGTAATCTGTTTAAAACCTTAGAAAGTTTTCAAGATTAGAATCCTTTTTGAAAACCTAAGTTAATTATTTTATATGGTTTGGGCAGTATATATCCTTAGTTATTATTTCGAAAATATTATACAAATGCCTGCTTAGGAAAATCATATGGTTCTGAAACACAAAAATTTAAAGAGACTTTTAGATGTAAGGATAAAAAATTGGTAAATATTAAAATAACCTTAGATTTTGAGTTGTAATAAATAAAAGGTAGGATAGAATAAGAAATAATCAAGAGAGTAGAATTGGCAAGAGAGAGAATGGATTTAAATAGAGATTCTTTGTGAAATCAAAGAGAAATACTAGGTACACATACTCATTGATCATTACACTCATTTCCCCCCAAAATAAAACAGGAGATTGCAGCTTCTCCTGTTCTTAGAATGGAACGGCCAGTTCAGACTTAGTGCTAATCACCCCTTTCTTCACCTTCACCCTCCTTTCTTGGAGCACTGCTTTGGTTTTTAAAACTGACACTAAAATATGTTTTTCTCTCAGCAGAGATTAAAAAATTAAGATAGAGTTTAACAGAGGTCATGTTATAACAACCTACATTTTCATTATTGGCTCTGAGTTGGGTCATTTTCTTTTGTTTATGTGCCTGAGTTGATATTTTTAAATTGTCCCATTACTTATACCATAAAGCTATCTCAGAAAATATAAAATGGATGTATTTGGAGAACTTGAGTCCTCTTTTGCATGGTAGAATCGTAGTGATTGAGTTGCTGGTAAATTGTTGGTTTACTAAATATCTTAACTGGTGTAATACAGTATTTAAGGTTTAGAAAAGTAAAGATCTTGGAACATATAATTGGAATAGACAAATATGTTCTGAAATAACTTTTAGTGTGGTATTTTAGAGATGAGTAAACTTTTACCTTTATATTTTATATTCAAATTAGAGCTTTATTTATTCTACTTAAATAATTTTATCCTATAAATAATTTTCCCTTTGGAATCATTATTTAATGATGTTCTACTATGATTAGAAATTTAGTTTTGAGAATTATGTTCAATAAAATGAAACCATGAAGAGTTTAAAGTAGAATATTAGTTGACCTAAATTTAGTGTTATAATAAGGTCTGACCAACACTGCTCAAATTATAAACAAAGAACTAACCATAAAATAAAATAAAGTTTCTACAAAGAGCCCTCAAAATTAGCCTTACCAAAAAGACTGTCATCAGCACATGGGCAAAATCAAGACCAGGGGAGGAGGGAGGGGATGGCTGGGGTGGGGGGGGGGAAGTTGGAGGGGAAGTTGGAGGGAAAGTTGGGGGGGAAATGCAGACAACTGCCCTTAAACAACAATAAAAAATGACAATTGGACAGAAAAAAAACAAAACAAAAGCATTGTCATCAGGAAAATGAGAGAAGGGATCTATGCCTGATTGTTGCCCTCATATATTTAGCATCAGGAATGCAGTAGAATGAGGTCACACAGCTTGATCTTCATATAGATATGCTGTTTAAATGTTTTTTTTTAAAAATTTTTTATTAAATATGTTTGAATTTTATTGTTGTTCAAGTACAGTTTTCTGCCTTTCCCCCCCACCCCTCGCCCCCACCCCTGCCAACACCACCTCCCTCCCCTGTTTCAACGCCCCCTTGTTTTTGTCCATGTGTCCTTTATAGTTGTTCCTGTTTGGTACAGAAAGAAGATACAGCTTGATTTCTCATGTTAAGGGTGAGATACAATATAGCCAGAGGAAAGCAAGTGACTCAGCCAACAGCTCACAAGCAATTTAATGAGGACCAGCCACTCTCTTTGGGGTTGACAGGCCTTGGCCAGAATGCTGATAAATACTGCCCTTTCTAGCCACAGGCTCATGCCCACTGAATAGCAACCATCAGAAAATGGGGTCTATTTTTGGTATTAACACTAGTCCTGGTTGCTTTCAAATATCCTAATGAAGCAATACCATGAAGACTTTTACCACTCAGCCTTGATCTAGAATTTGAGTGTGGTTGTTTCTAATGTTCTCTAAAACCAGCTTATTCAAAGCCTCCAGGTGGAAAGGGGAACTGGAGGGTGGAATATCTCTCTCTCTCTCTCACACACACACACACACAAATACACACACACACAAACAGTATCTCAGCTTTTATGGTAGAGCTTACTTTCCTTAAAAACATATCACATTCTCTTTTTTTTATTTCTGCAAAAGATGCTAATTTCTGCCATTGTTGGGTATCCTATCTACCCTATTTGCTAGTCATATTACTGTAAAATTGCTTTGAGGAGTTGCTTACAGAGTTTTTAACCACATTTATCTACTCACTATCTGTTCAGATGTCACATTTACAAGTAAAAGTGTTTTAAGAAGGAATGTCAATCTGTGTTTTCATCACTTTCGCCTATCTGAGGGAAGTTATCAGTTTTAACCATTTAGAATAGATCTAAATATGCCAAAGATATGTAGGTAAAACACACTCATGTAACTCTGTATGTAAACAAAGCAGAGAATCTTTTCTTTGGTGTACTGGAATTTACATGAAGTATCCTTAGATAATATTTCTAATCCCTTGCTTTTGTCAATATTACATATAATCATATTATAGTTCCTATACTAATATTCATTTTTAAAAACTTTCTCTAGGGCTAGAGAGATTGGTTGGTTTATGGAAAAAAGTGGCTATTTATAGCTTCTCTTTAAAAAGGAAAGTCTTCTCAGGTCTCTGAGTCAGAAGAGCAAGCTGCATGAACAGTCCCTTTCAAATCACTTTGAAAGTGCAAATTCATAAGAAGTATTAAAGTATTGTTTTATGCTTATCATAAGATGAAATATATACATATATGTCCACTCTTTAATATGTACCACTGCACTATTTTTAAGCAGATATTACTCAGATTCTTACTCAATGGAAATTAACAATCTATGTTTACAAAACTTAAGCTAGGTACTTAAATTTTATTCCAGCTCTGCTTCTTAATAAATATATGGTCACATAACTGAACCTTTAGAACCTGTCTTTTCTTTAAATGAGAGAAAATATATATCAATAAAGAGATATTGGAAAAGTAATACTTGATATTATGAGCTTGGTTCCACCTCATAAAGTGATGAATAAAATGCTGGTAATAATAATAACTATTATTATTATAATTATTATTGATAACTAATTATTATAGTACTGCACTATGCCTACATATCTACCAGAGAATTGAATGGAAATAAAAAAAATTCTTCTACATTGCAGAAGCACAAATGAATTAAACATTTTAGGTATGCCTCATTCTCTACTCCCCCCATGCACAGAAATGGGCCGTTGGGAAACAACCCACATCCGAGGCTGCTGGACCTTTAGGTTTCTCTTTTCATGGCTCTTATTCTCATATATCCTGACTTTGCTACCACAGAATAGAAAATGGTGCACATACATAACACACATATACATGTGTGTGCACACATCTGTATACACAGCCTCCCTGTGCACAAAAACACCCTGGAAAATTAAAAAGAAAAAGAAAACCTAGCCCTGGCTGGTGTACCTCAGTGGATTGAGTGCCAGCCTGCAAACCAAAGGGTCACAGGTTCAATTCCCAGTCTAAGGCACATGCCTGGGTTGCAGGCCAGATCTGCACTAAGGGGCACGCAAGAAGCAACCACACATTGATGTCTCTCTCCTTCTCTTTCTCCCTCCCTCCCTCTCTGTGTAAAAAAAAAAAAAAAAGTCTTTAAAAAAAATAAAGAAAACTTCACCACCACCAACAACAACAATAAAACTCAAGTGGAGAGAAATACAGATGTGTATAGAACACACTCTCTTTTCCTAATAAAATTAGAATTAAGCCACTGATTTTTGTAATTGGCAAAGATAACTGAGTCCACAGCTGCTAATTTATTTAGCCCCAACTAATTAATTTGGTCAACAAACACATATCCACTGTGTTAATCTAATCAAACCCTTTGCCATTTTACTCAAATAAGTTAAAGCCAGCCTCTAGTCTGAAAGTAGACTAATGTTAGAGTTCTGGTCAATTTTGTTACAGATCATGACAAAGGAGGTGTAACAGAGAGTGTGACCATTGCTGCTATTAGAAGTTAGGGAAGACTGACCAGAGGTGGTGAGTGGGATGTTTCCTTATATGTTAAGCAGAAGTTTAATAGGCAGAAAAATAGAAAGCTACTTTTAGTGAAAAACAAACAAAAAACAAAACAGCTGTGGTTAGGCAGAAAAGGGCATAATGTGTTCCGAGAATAATGGGAAACTTAGATGAGAGTACAGGATGCACAGTGTGAACAGCCATGGTAACAAAGGACGTATTCTGCCCTACAGGTAACAAAGCTTCTTAAATAGAAGAGCTACCTGATAGAATCTCATCCTTTAAAAAACAAACAAAAAAAAAAACCTTGTGTTACTGTGGAAGAAGTTCAGGAGGAAGTGACAAGTTAGTAGGTACCAATTAGAGTGGGAAGGAGTGACAAGACCTTTGTCCTTACCTTTTTCAAGTTTTTGTTCAAATATTACCTGTTTACTAGATAGACTCTAATTACCTTATTTACATAACAGTCCCTGCTACTATTTATTCCCACTTTTACTTTATATTTCTTCTAAAAAGTATTATTACATGAACAGTTGAATTATGATTTTACCAATAGATTATTGGTTTTATATTCATTGGGTTCATTAACATAGCTTCTATGACCAGAATGTTGACTGGGACATAGTAGCTACTCAGTAGATACTTTTTTGAATAAATTAATGATTTTTCTAAATGTGAGTTTATGAGAACCGAAACCAAGGTCATCACTGTGGGCATAAAGCACACACAAGAGACTCAAGAAGATTTTTAAAGTAAAATCTACAGAACCTATTTGGTGATATGTACATGCAATAAGAAAAAAGAATAAAGAAGAGGGCTTCTTCACTCAAAGTATGAGGGACAGGATGAGTTATGATAAACAAGATAGAATGTAATAGGAGGAACAGATTTGGGATGGAGGTAATGAATCCAGTATCAGACATGTTGGACAACAGTTGTCTGAGATTTGAGAGGAAGATCTCAGAGGATGGATTATCTGAGGTAGATGGTGGTAGAAGACAGTGTGAAATCCATATAGAGGGCATAGAAAGATAATCTAAATTCTGCAACTTTTAGAGGATTGGGAAAATTAAGACCAGGAAAATACTGTTGATCATTTTTGAATGGGAATTAAGAATAACAAAAATTTCATCATTTCAGGGCAAGATTTTTGTAGATTGGAAATTGGAGGAATCATGGAAAGTCTTTGAAATTTACTATCATTCATCATGTGGACTTACCCCCCCCCTTTTTTTTTAAAGCAACAGCATAGGAAAGAAAAAAATACCACTTTTATGCTGGCATATTTTGTGGATTTTTTTCCTTCTTACAATGTGGGAAATTATTAACTTTTTATATCTCAAAAATGTGTAGGCTAACACCTGCGCTCGGACGTTTTGGTGACCATGAGGGAATGGTGATATCTATACATTGTGTGTCTGTCTCTCACCTACAGCCTGATAGGGCAGCATCTGCAGGGGGTCTGTCTGGCCTATCCTTCCCATGGTCTGCTCTCCATATAGTTATTTTCTATTTAAAGACTGCCTTTGACTCTATAGATTACAAAGTAGAAATAATTGAACCATTAATCTCTCTTTAACTCATGTTAGCATGTAGCCTTTCTGAGGTGCATAACCTTTCCTCTCCTCTCTAAATAAGCCATGAAAATTCCATTAACAGCAACCAACAATAATAGCAATATGATGGCTACTACTAATGAATGCTTATTAAAGGAGCATTTGGAAGCTATCCATCTATTGGTAAGCTTATTCCACCATATTCCTTGAAACTATGCCTTCCATACTCTCAATCTATTTTTTTCTGTGGGGACTGAGAATGATTGCTATAGTGATAGGGGAAAAATGTCCACACAGAGCTAATAATAGGGAAGACTTTTATTGGGTTTCTGAGAAAAAGTCAAACATTAAAAAAAAATTCTTTCTGAGAAAATATGAGAAACAGCTGCTGCCATCTTGTAATCATAAGGGTAAGAGACTGAATGTGAAGTTAAGAAGACTATGAATCCGAGAAACAAAAAGAGATGAGAGAGTTTCCAATGAGCCCTTCACTAAGCTACATGAAAACATTTCAGTTATGTGAACTAAAAGTTGTCATGTAATTTAAGCCAGGTTCTTTGGTCCTTCTTTCCTCTATAGCCAAGAGTCCTAATTAATACACACATCATACATCATTAATTGTGATACACATTTCAAGTACATTATATCATCTAACCCTCACCACAATTCTATGAGGCAGCTTTGTTTTATCACTATTTTAGAGATAAGGAAGTGGAGGAACAGAGACACTAAGAAATTTATATTAAATCAAATAATTAATTGACACGCAAATACAGAATTTGAGCCTCACCTATTGTAAATAATATATTTAATTACAAACAATAATATTCTATCTATCTTGAACTGAATTTGGTTACACATTAGAATTTCTACTATAATTGCAGTGTTAAATATCTCCACAAGGTCTATCTTATACTAGCACGCCACCTACATTCCCTTTTTATGTCCACAAAGTAGTTCCAAAGTACACGGTTTGTATCTCCATGCAGACCTATGTACTGTGACTGGAAGAGTTTCATCTTACAGAAAAGAATCTTATTATTAATAGTTCTTGCTGCTCAAGAGGCAATTAGAATAATCTCTATGGATTCATCTGATCCCTAGTCCACATCTTATTCTATGAAACATATGGAAACCTAGTTTAATTAAGTCAATACAATAAAAAATGAATTACTTAAGTATTCAGAATGTGTCCAAGTTAATTCTAGCTACATTACTTAGGTAATATTAGATAGTTTCTGTTATGAAACCTCTTGTAATGACTGTGTACTTAGAAATACTGAGAGTTTGTGTGCTTAAACATTATCCAAATCTGACTAAATATTTGCATAACACAAAGCTCTCAGTTGATACATACACACATCTTTTGTGTGTGTGTATATATATATATATCTTTTGTACATATTATCCTACAAATGTAAGGGCATTTCTATATGGGCTACAAATTTAAGTAGGTCAATATAGACCTACCTATGTTAAGTCATTTAGAGGATAGCTAATTTTAAGGAGGCTCTTTGTGATTTAGCTAATAGTCTAGTTAGTTGCACCAAAAGAGAGAGGTATAAACACATGTGAAATAAACATGCAATGTTAACATATACATGTATATAAGTGTTGCGGAACCATTCAGCCTGGTTTCAGAAGCTGTGACCTCCCACCCCATGGTGGGCTGCATAAGAGCCCAAGGGACCTGTTTCATCTGGGTCTGTTCTGTCAAGAGGACCTGAGCCACTAAGGAGACAAAGCTTATCTCCCTGGCAGGAGCGCTGCTTCTGCCTCATCCATCTCTGGCCCCAGTGCTTAGTCGGTTAGTCAATGATGGGTAAGACTCCTCAAGGGAGGGGCAACCCAAGCCAGACACAGCCACTCGGAAGGCCCTCATGGAAGGACTGGGGGGGCTACAGCAAAGAGGGGGTGATGGATACTCATCCCCCGGCTATTCTGACATAGCCCAAGTCCTCATTTCCATCTGGGAGATGTCTTCTTGGTATCTTGCATCCTGGCTCTAATCTGCTTAAGCCTGAAACTATGATGGCAGGCGGTGCAGCCCAGTGCCAGCCAGAGTAGTTCCCCAGGTGATCGTGCATAAGGAAGAATACGTAAAGTCCTGTGAAACCTGCTTTGCTAAGAGTGCTCTCATTTAAATGATAAGGGTCTGAGGAGGAAATGAGTATGTCTCCCAAAGTTTTTGCAACCCCCTTTCCTGACAGACACTGACTCAGATTAAGCCCTCAGATTTCTTTGAAATGTTATCCATCGTTTGATCCTTGCCACCTGCATACCTGTATTCCTGTGTATTTGAACACAATGAAAGCCCAGTGAGGAAGGGGCTCTGGGTCCTTCTCTTTTGAGAGATCGACCACCTCTCCTCCCCAAGCAGATTATGTCTTGGTAGTTTTATTTTTATTCATGACGGAGGGATGGGGCTCTGCGGGTGGAGTCCCCCACATATAAGTATATATAAATATATAGATATATAAATATATAAACATATAAATACACACAAAATATGTATGAGATATATATGCAAATATATGTATATATGTTTATATTTCATTATACAACTTGGATATATTATATATATTTTATTCTGAAAGATATCCTAAAAATGATATGATTTCAGTCCTATATTAGTTAAGCATTATAGAAATTTCACAGAACTTTGAGTTCTTATGTAGATATGATTTACAAAAGCTAAATTTTTTTATCAGGCCTCAAAGAATTCCAAACTTTGTTACCAGTTTTATAAAAGTCAACAAACATTGCATATCCATTATATTTTTAATAGAAGTAAATTGAACGGGGAAGTTTTAAAATAAAAATATACTTTAGAATTCCAATTTCTGGTCTGACTGCTAATAAGCTTGCAAGTGGCCGCTCCAGACAGATCAGCAGATACAGAGAATTACAACTTAATGAAGCAGAAACCCACCAGCAGAAATGTCCACAGGAACCGGTGTTAGGTAGGAAAGCTCCAGCTGTTAGTGATTCATTGCTGGAGGTCAGTATGGACAAGTCTGAGAGCTAAAAATGCAGGGGACCCAGTCATGTGGGGGCTTTCATGCTTTAGTTAGTCAGTATCTCTTCCAGGTCCTCAAAGGATAAATTGGGGAAAAATCCCCCTATACTTCTACCAGAGGGAGGAAAAAGAAGCCATTTTGACAGATGCCAGAGGAAAATCTCACTAGCCTAGAATTTTGTACTCTGTGACATTACGCTTCAAAGTAAAAGAGAAATACAATTTTTCACAAGACCCATCTTGTAAGAAATGTTAAAAGAAATTCTTTGGAGGTAAGGATTGTGCTATAAGTCAGAGACTTGGATCTACATAAAGATAGAGCATCTGAAAAGGAATAAGTAAAGTTAAAAGTAAATATATATATATATATGTTTATTATTTTTAATTGATCTAACTGATAATAGATTATTCAAAATGCAGGCAACAATGTATTATATATGTTTGCTTGTATATGCTTATTTATCCATGAAATGAATGTAGACAATGATACATGGAACAGGATGAAAGGATTGGGAATATTTTTTTTTATTATAAGGTACTCATGCTATCTGTGAAATGCTATAGTGCTATTTGAAAGTGGACCAGGGTTAGTTGTAAAAAATGTGTACGGCAAATCTTAGGGCAACCACAAGGAAATACAAAAGTATAATCAATTTGCTACAAAAATGGAAAATAGAATCATATAGTATATGTTAAATAAAACTACTAAAGACATAAAAATGTGAGAGATGAAAATAGAAATAAAGAAAAAGGATGACAGAAAATTATAACAAATATGATAAATATGAATCCAACTATATCAATAATCACCCTAATCATGAATGGCCTAAATATGCCCATTAAAAGACAAAGTGTCAGGGGGAATCAAAAACCAAAACCAAAATGTGTAACCTCAAAGAAACTCAGTTTTAAATTTTATTTTTGTAAAAATAATGGCTGAAAAGCATAATAGGATTGCTCACTAAGATACAATCAATTAGCCCCAGCCAGGTGACTCAGTTAATTAGGGCATTCTCCTGTACAACAAAAAGGTTGAGGGTTCAATTCCTGGTCAAGGCTCATGCCTAGGTTGTGTTTTGATCCCAGGTTGGGACACATATGGAAAGCAACCGCTTGATATTTCTCATGTTGATATTTCTCTCTCTTTCTCTCCCTTCCTCTCTCTCTAAAGTCAACAAAAACATATTCTCAGTGAGGATTAAAAAATAAATAAATAAATAAATAAATATCAATTAGTATTTATTTTCAGGAAACATGTTGGTTACTTTGATTTGATTCACAAAAATCTGAGTTTTTAAATTCAATATTACTTTTATTAGTTTCATGTGTGCAGCATTAGTGATTAGACAGTTATATGGTCCTCCCAATATTTCAAGTACCCACCCGGTACCATACAATGTTTTTACAATATTATTGACTGTATTCCCTATACTATATTTTATATGTCCTTGACTGCTTTGTGACTATCAGTTTGCACTTCTTAATCCCTTCACCTCTTTCTCCATCCTCCCAACACCCCTCCCACCTGGGAACCATCAGTCTGATCTCTGTGTCTATGCATCTGTTTTGTTTGTTTCTTTTGATGCTTAGATTCCACATGTAAGTAAAATCAGATGGTCTTTGTCTTTGTCTATCTTATTTCACTGAGTATAATATCCTCTGGGTCTATCCACACTGTCTCAAATATTGAGTTCATATTTTTGACCTAACGACCTATTGGTCATTGTACATATGAACCAGTTTTTTTTAATGCATTCAATTATTGATAGTCACCTGGGTTGTTCCCATATGTTAGCTATTGTGAAGAATACTGCAATAAACATAGGGGTACATATATTGTTTTGAATTAGTGTTTTGGGTTTCAAAGAAATTCATTTTAAATATAAAGACATATGGATTGAAGGTAAAGGGATGGGGAAATATATACCATGGTAACACTTATCAAAAGAAAGCATAAATACCTATATTAATTTCAGATAGAGCAGACTTAAAGAAATTACCAGAGATAAAAAGGAAAATTAAAGAAATCGAAGGGGTCAGTACTCCAAGAAAACATAAAAAATATTTTATGTGTATGTGCCTAAGGAAAAAGGTCAAATTCATAAGAAAAAAACTAATAGAACTGCAAGGAGAACTACATGAATCCACTATTATAATTGGAGTATTTAAAGCCCCTCTTATCAGAAATGGACATGTAAAATAACCAAAAAATAGTAAAAACATAGTAAATACAATAGCATCATCTTTATATTAATACTTTCAAAGAACCAGTTTTGAAAAGATTAATAAAAGTCTCTAGGTTGGTCATTGAAAAACAAAAGTAAGAGGACACAGACTACTAATACTCAGAAACAAAAGAGAGCATCACTGCAGATCCTGTTGAAAGTAAAATGATAACAGAAGAATACATGAACAACTCTATGCACACAAATTTGATAACCTAGATGAAACGGATCCATGCCTTGAAAGAGCTAAGGGGCTAAAATTCACAATAGAATAAACAATCTGAATAGGCTTATATTTATTAAATAAATCACATCGATAGTTAGTAACCTTCCGAAACATAAAGCATGAGGCCAAGGTGGATTCATAGTGAATTTTACCAAACATCTAAAGAAGAAATTAAGCCAATTCTCTTTCTTTAGAAAGATAGAAACAGAGGTAATAATACTTTCTCAAACATTCCAGAGAGCCAGTATTACCCTAACACCAAAGCCAGACAAAGTTATTATAAGAAAACTACAGATCAGTACATGTCATGACCATGGATGCAAAAACCCTCAACAAAATTTAACAAAAGAATCCAGCAATGTACATATGAAAAACGAATGTCATGAACAAGTGGGATTTATCCCAGGTTTGCAAGGTTGATTAAACATTTGAAAATCAATTAGTACAATCTATTGTATCAACAGGCTAAAAAGGAAAAAAAAAACATATAATTGTATCAATGGATGCAGGAAAAGCATTTGGCAAAATCCAAAACACATTCATGGTAAAAACTCTCAGTGAACCAGGAAGAGAGGGTAACTACCTCAACTTTATAAAGAATTTCTGCAAAATAAAAGCTATAGTTTATGTTATACTTAATGGTGAAAGCTCAAAGTTTTACAACAAGATGTGGAATAAGGTAAGGATGTCCCCTTTTACCACTACTTTTCAGTGTTGTACTGGAAGTCCTAATTAATGCAATAAGACAAGGAAAAGATGTATACAGATTGGCAGGTAGAAGCAAACCTGCCTTTTTTAGAGGGTCACATGACTGTCTATGTAGAAAAAGCAATAAACAACAAAACGCCCCTTGAAACTAATAAATGGTTCTAGAAAAGTTTCAGGACACAGGGATAAGACACAAAAGCAAATTGCTTCCTGGTATACAGCCAATTAACAAGTAGAATTTAAAATTAAAAAATACATTACCTTTTACATTGGCACTACAAAAAATACCCGAGTATATGTTTAAGAACAAATTAGGAGAACTGATACTACCTGACTTCATGATTTTATACAAATCTACAGTAATCAAAGTGTGGTATTCATGAAAGAACGGACAAATAGATCAATGAAATGGAGTCAGAGCACAGAAACAGACCCCTATAAATATGGTTAACTGATCTTCGTCACAGGAGCCAAGGCAATAAAATGGAACCAAAATAGTCTTTTCAAGAAACAATGCTGGAACAACTGGATATCCACATACAAAAATGCATCCTTCCCCAAAATGGACTCAAATGAATAATAGACCTAAATGGGAAATATAAAACTGCTTGAAATACGAGAAAATCTAGATGACCTTGGGTATGGTGATGACTTTTTAGATATACCACCCAAGGCAGGATATATGGAAAAAAATTGATAAGCTGGACTTTATTAAAATTAACAATTTATGAAAAAAAAAGAATGAAAAAGTGCCAAGAGAATGAAAGAACAAGCCACAGACTGGGCAAAAATATTTGCAAATGACAGATGATAAAGGACTGTTGTCCAAAATATATGAAGAATTTCTAACAGCAAGAAACTCAACAGTAAGTAAATGAACAACTCAATTAAAATAGGCATAAGTCCTGAGCAGACATCATACCGATATACCGATGACAAATAAGCATATGAAAAGATGTCAATCATCAGATATTACTAGGAAATTCAAGCAATGGTGAAAAACCACTATGTATCTATTGGAATGATCTGGAACAGTCAAAATCTGTAGTGGAGAAACAGGGACTATATTTCATTGCTGAGGGGAATGCAAAATGATACAGCCACTTTGGAAAGAGTTTGGCAGTTTCTTACAAAATTAACACACTGTTATCATACAACCCAGCTGCTGTGCTCCTTGTATTTACCTAAAGGAGGTGAAAACCAATGCCCATGCAAAGCCTTCACACAAGTGCTCATAGTAGCCCTATTCATAATTGCCCAAGCTTCGAAGCAACCAAGATGTCTTTCAGTGGGTGAATGGATAAACACACAGTTTTGTATCTGGATAATATTATTCATCACTAAAATTGAATGATCCATGAAATCATGAAAGGACATAAGGGAATCTTAATTTGACCCTTAAAAAAGTTCAATTTAACCTTTCAGTAGTTCAAATTGAACCTTATAAAAGCTCAACTCCTTTCTGTCATTGATTTTAAACACCTCTCTAGTCATTATAGAGTCTTATAAATCTTTCCTTCTTTAATAGCTGTGTGACTTGATAGTTTAGATTAAAAGTAATGACTAATAGCATAGATTCTGTACCCTAAATTAAAGAATTAGAAAATCTGTTATTTGTACCCTCTCAATGCATCCATACCTTCTCTGTTAGGTCTACCTAGGTACCTCAGGGCAGTTACCAGATACACTACCCAGATGTATACACATAACCCTTCAAACTTGTTTCTGTTGGGACCATTCATTTGCTTTTTGTAGATCCAGGCTCTTCAGCTACCCATTTTTTATAATTTCATCTTAGTGATTGTTCTTTGTTTAAGAATGGTTATCAGGTCACATTTAATATATGAGGCTATTTTCAAAAGAACTGATATTAACAGTTTTTTTCCTCATTCTGAGAAGGAGTTAAAAAATGCAAACATATTCAGGGACTCAGACATCCTTGACAAAAGAGCAATTTAAGGTATTTCTTGATAGAAATCACTGAAGACTTTCACTTCTGCATTCATAAAACTGCTTTCTCAAATCACATTTTATTTAGTATGCTGCTTATGAAGGTATTTTGCATTACAGCCCAAATGTAGAAAGCTAATCCCCCATTTTCTGTTCAGTAAAACATGGTTGATTATGTCTGTTTTGGGCTACTTTTGAGATGTAAATTTGATTTGAACAAAGGAAGCTGATTTGAGTTTTCTAGTCTTTATATGTGTTCCCTTGTGTAATCATCATTGTGTTTCTCTTGCCTTTATGTAAACGATATAGATTCTGTACATCACTAAATGTAGTGCATGGTGAGTCCCTGATGTCATCAGATTGCACCCTCATTTGGTCTTATTGTGATCAATATGGTGTTACCTGCTCTGTGTTTAGGTGCCCCTTCTTTTCCACAAATGGATGTTAACATAATGTTTTAAAGTAAATTATCTTTGTCCCACAAGAAGAAATTTTTGGCATTGGTTATTCATAAGATTTTCTTTCTGTCAGACATTTATTTGTCAAATATTTATTGAACACACACAGATCTGCTTGAAAATAATATTTATGTTATGCATAATACAATATTATATAGTATTATATACCATATATTGTAAATTATATAGTACATATTTTATCTGTATTAATACATAGTGGTTATGTATGAAGGAAGTAACTATCTAGTCTTAACTATACAGGATCTCAGATCATGGGTCCAGTGAGTATCTATATTTATGGTATGAAAACAGGACTCCACCCAGAGTATAATGTACATTATCTATGACATAGTCTATGTATGAGTATGATGCATACACAAATCATACAGTAGGGTTGTCTTACACACACACACACACACACACACACACACACACACACACACATAGACCCAATCACATACACACAGAGACAAGATAATTATTTATTAAACTTAATGAAGAAAAACACAAAAAAACAAATTAGGTATGAAAACTACATAAACAAAAAATGTAGAAATAGAAAACATGTCCCTATATAATGTTAAGCTAACAAATTTGAAGATATTGATGGCATAATTTATAGAACAGTCATTTATCAAGCATTTAGCTGAACACATCAAATCATAATATTGAACTGAAATTTTAAAAGATGTTAAAGAATGTGTTCATTTGGTATATTATAAAAATACATTTTATTTCCAAGAGAGTAAGAAGAGCCCTTTCTGACTGGCCTCCACCAGTCATCATGTCCCCACATGTGCTACGCAGTGGCCAACTTGTCCGAGGGCAGCCCTAGAGGTTCTGAGAAGCTTGGATTTTGAACTATCTTCCGTCACAGACCTCAAGTTTACTTTGGTCACCTTATGATCAATTACATTTTAAGAAGATTCTCCTGACTCACATTTTCAGGCTGAATGACTCATGAATATCGTTAGGATCAAAAACTAGCCAGCATCACTTGGGTGAGAATAATATCTAGTAAAGAAACCATTTTAAAAATACAACACATTAGACTAATCTTTTAAAAATCTACCCCAAAGGAATATATTTTATGGGGAAGTTAACTTATTATTCTAGAAAGAAATCATATCATCTTCTTTAAATTACTTGTAACAATAATGATGCAATATAGAGTCATTTTAGTAATTGTTAAAATAATTGTAAAAATAATGTTAACACTTACTGAATGTTGGCAATATGCTAGGCTCTGTGCTAAGTATCTTATAAATATTGTATCATTTAATCCTTAACAATAACCCTGCCAGATAGGGACTGTTATGATCCTCATTTTATAAAAAAGAAAACTGAGACATTCATTTATATGACAATTCAGCAGTATCTCAGCTTTGTTATAGAGACTAGTTAATCAGCATTCAGCATGAACAAAACAGATGAACATCCATGTATTTATGATACTTACAGTTTAGCGAGAGGCTCATTAGAATAAAACGGTTGTGGGCAGACAATTAATAAAACTCTTTTTCTGCTACATAGGAATCTGATCTTTGGTTAACATACTAGTTCTGTTCTCCTGGAAACCTGAAAAGCATAGATTGTCAGCTGTAAAATTCAACAGCTTTAGTTATGATAAAAAATAACATCATGGTGGACACTTGCATCTGGACTGGTAGGAAATATTAAAAAAAACAAAACAAAACACCTATATAGTTATCACAGGATGCCATACTTTGGTCTTTCCAGAGTATAATGACTACCATAAGGGACTGTGTTCTTTGTGACAATCCTATGGTCTGTGGCCACAGAGTTGTTAAAAGAAATACTGGCTTCTATGGGATATGAGGCTGTCAATCTAGGAAGACCCTGTACCTGCTTTCCTTTCACCTGAAAGGCCCCTGAACAGCTATGTGAACTGTCTAGTAACTGCTGCAAGGACTCCTTTAGAGAAGAGCTCTTGGTGCTGTCTTGCTGGCCAGCTGTGATTCTTCAGTATCTTTCTGCACAGATGGGGGGCCCTAGTCTCTGCTTTCAGTTAAACCCAGGAGACTCTTTCGTGTGTATGGCAGATAATGATAAGTATACTGATTAGGAAAGAAAGATAGGAAATATCAAAGAATGGAGGTATAATGATGAAAATTAAAACAAAAAATAATTTAATACAGTGTCAGGGAGGCTGTCATGAAGAAGACGACCTTTTCCAAAATACTTGAAAAAGGTAGGAAGTGCATCAAATGCAGAACACAGGGAACAGTGAATACAAAGTCCATGGACCATGAGCATGAGAGCACTGGAACTCTGTTTTTAAATTAATAATGAAATTGCTTTGCATTATTTTTAAGTAAAAGCCTATATTCTAGTAGCAACTGATGAAATATTAAGTAAAGTCATTTTGCAAGCCAACTTGCATACACACACACACACACACACACACACACATAAAGATCTGTGCTCTGCCCAAGATAGGTGTCCTTTGAAGACTAATAGGATCATTACTCTTTTTGGTAAAATAGAAATCACATAAACAAATAACAATTGCTGTCATGACTAATTCATAGTTTTTACACTGTTTGATTGATATGTGTGTACAAGAAGTTATCACTTAAGACATATAATGTAGATGAAACAAGGGCATACATTTAATTTAAGAAATACTGGGTTTTAACAACATAAACTTTACGATCTAAGAGGTAATGACTACAAATGACTGTTTTAAATGCCACAGCAGTGGGTTCATTATATTTTGTGCATTAAATAATGATTTTAATAAAAGTCTAGAGTTCATGTTCTGAAAGCTATTACCTTTCAGCTACTGCATATACCTCTTTGTCTAGAGGGCAAAGTGAACACCATCTCATATTTTTCTTAGGCATGATATGAAAGCATTAATTTCCTCCTGCTGCTTTGATGGAACGCGATGCTCTGGGGCAAGTCAATGCAAAATGATCACATTTTCACTCGTAATCAATATAGCTTGGCTGACAGTGGGCATCTATTTTTCATTCCAACATCCAGTAAAGTAAAATGATATGTGGATTTTCATCAAAAGAGGTGCTTTTAAGAAACATAGATGAAAATAGCAATTTTAGCAAGCCACTGGGAAAGTTGGTTTTTACTGCAACTCCTTGACTGCAGAGATAGATGTGAGTGTGGCCTTTTTTTTCCCTTCTCTTCTATCTCTCTCAATGGGATACTGTGAAAATCTGTGACTTTACTTAAGGAGATGGCTATGAATCATAAATGAGAGAATTAGATTTTAAAGATAATATATTTAGTCCTTGTAGTGTCTCTGTGGACTCCTTGACTTCTAAACACCCATTTTGTGTTTTAAGTCAAGACCATAGATCTGTATTTTGTGCTGATAAAATATAATTACCAAATCACTGCAGGTCCATTTTTTCTAAGTCACGTATTTTCTACTTCTGAGATTTTTAAAAATATGAATAAGCTAAATTCTAGAAAATGTCTCAAATTGCAGTTAGCTGATTTTGACTGAAAAGCAGTGGAATTTTGTTATCAAAGCTCAAATGTTAGAATGCTTGGAGAAAATGACTAACAATTAAAAAATCTAACTTTTATAAATGCTGTATGATAGGATTCTATGCATTTTATACACACACTAAAAGTTATATTTTAGTCATTCAAATTCTATAATATTTGATTGTCTTTCTATACATAGATTTTTGCATTTACTCAAATGATCAGGAAAATGACTCCCCAGAAACAGAAGGGAGGGAAGGAAGGAAGGAAGGAAGGAAGAAAGGAAGGAAGAAAGGAAGGAAGGAAGGAAGGAAGGAAGGAAGGTCAAAAGAAAGGGAAGAAGAAAAGAAGGAAGGAAACAAAAAAAGGAAGGGAAGTAGCTCTTAGGGTTGGATGATTTTGAGTGCATAAATTGCTTAGTTTCTATAGCCTTTAGTCATGTTGCCATGAATTCTCTCACTGATATATTGGCCAAATTTTCAGCAACCTTGAATGTGTAGTTTTTATTTATAGGTGAGAGAAATGACTAAAGATGATGATTCTTATTTTGTTTTCTAAGTGCCCATGTTATGTAGGCTCACAAACAGCACTGGGCTGATGGGGTCATGAGTGTCTTTTAACTACTTGAAAGAGTATTGTGAAGAAGAACTGGATCAGATTTCTGTAATTGTTTATCATTCAGTTACTTGGCGTATGCAACTCCCTGGGCAATTCTTTCAGCTTGGCTTATTTCAGGGGTTCTGACTGGTGATACTGTATGTCTTGATTGATTTTAGAATACATTTTTGAAAGAGAAACTTCATGATGGATTTCCAACTTAGTGGAATCACCACATTTTAAAATATTATATTTTATATGTTATAAATAATGCATAAATACATTATGCTGATAAAGGAGTCAACCAGAAAATGTCTATATGTAATTAAATGTGAAAACCATTGTTTATCCACTCCCTGCAACCTCCAGACACTCTGGAGTTAAATATTTTTCAGTATTTCATTTACCTTTTCAGTTCTAATTCTGTGCACTTATGAATTTTAATTGCACAATAATAAGATCATATTGCAAGTTATATAAATATTCTTTTGCTGCTTAATAAATTGCCACAAATGTGGTGGCTTATAACACATTTCTTAGCTCACAGTTACCTAGATCTGAGATCCGTCATGGCTCCACTTGTTTCTGACTTTCACATCTCACAAGGATGGAATCAAGGTGTTGGCTAGGCTTGATTGGAGGTTTGGAGAATGAATGTACTTCTCAGCTCTCTTAGGTTGTTAGCAGGATCCAGTTCCTTACAGCTGCAGATCTGTGATCCTAGTGGCCAAGGGCTGCCCTCAGCTACTGAAGGCCACCCACATCTTTTGGCATGGTCCCCTATAGCTTCAAAGCAGCAATGGTCTGTTTCAAATATCAAATATCAGAGGACTTTCCTTCTTCCCTTGACCAAGGAGAAAGTTTTACTCTTAGGGGCTTTTCTACGATTCCATTGGACCCACCCGAAAGGATTATATAGAATACTCATTCTATTTGAATGGAACTGATTAGTAGCACTAATAACATCTGCAAAGTCTCTTTTGCCAAGGAAGAGAACATCTTTACTAGTAACACCTGTTGTGGGTGACCATGAAGGTCAAAACTGTACCTCCACCCTCCAGTTATTATGTGACTTGCTCTTTTTTTATCAATATGTCTTTGAAATCTTTCTGTGGATCCAGTATTTCTGTATTCTTTCCAGATTTTTTTCTTTATGACATTACTATATTTCATCCATGGCATAGATATGGCATACAATATTGAGTCATTTCTCTACTTGGGGAAATTTTAGTTGGGAAATATTTAGCTACTATATATGATGAGGCAATGAAGGTTAATGGTTAAAAGAAATAGATTCCTGGCTTCCAGTTCCAGGCATTTAGGGAGCTGGGGCTTGGATGCAGGTAAGACCAAGTCCAAGAACCACACTGCGTACAACCAGTCTGAAAATAGCACAGACATGACATCAAAAAACAATGATCACAAAAATACGAATCACTTAAGTGAGTAGACCCCAAGTTCCTGAGAAACATGCCCTTTGCCAAGAAGCACAACAGGAGGGGCCTAAAGAAGATGCAGACCAACAACACCAAGGCCATGAATGCTCTTGTCAAGGCTATTAAGGCCCTCATAAAGCCCATGGAGGTCAAGCCTAAGATCTCAAAGGGGTGGGGCTTTGAGCTCAACTGATGCATACATCACTCACTCCAAGCTTAGAAAACATGCTCATGCTCATATTGCCAAGGGTCTCAGGCTCTCCCAGCCAAAGTCCAAGGTAAAGGCTTAAACCAAGGCTCAAGCTGTGGCTGTAGCTCAGTCTCGGGTTCCTTCCCAGACTCAGGCTCTCAAAAGTGCCCAGGTCCCCATGAAAGCTCCAGAGTAAAGGCTTCTGTTCACTGATGTGAGGTTGAAAGGACCAATATGACCATAGGCTGCTGTCTGCACGGAGCTGGTGTTCTTCTGTGCTATTTATACAAATAAACTTGAGGCAAGAGCTGTCAAAAAAGATAGATTTCTGAAGTCTAATTGCTTCAGTCAGTAGCTTCACTATTCAGTATGTAAATTGAGTCAGCTATCTAAACTCTTTGAACATTATTTTTGTTTATTTTATATGGTAAAAAATATCTATTGCACAGGATAATTAGGTTGATTAAATAAAATAGTAGAGGTAAAATGATTTTCCTGGCACAAAATATGCTCTGTAACAATGTGAGTCAATACTACTCCTAGAAGTGGAATTTGGATCAAAGACAAATGCACTTTTAACTTACAAAGGTAAAGACTAATTGCTTTATGGCAAATCCACACCAGTAAAGCAGACATCATTTTCTGATTTTTTGACCCTCTAATATCGGGTTGGGTACTCCTCGTTTAACACGGTTTTATTAAGTGCCTATGATACAGCAGGTACCTGCTAAACACTGTGAGCCAAATGTAATATGAATGTGAGCCAGAACAACTTGGTACTGGCATATGAACAGGCATATACTCATAGATCAATAGAAGAGAACAGAGAGCCTATAAATCAACCCATGTCTTATGGTCAATTAATCTTTGACTAGGGAGGCAAGAACATAAAATAAACATAGTCTCTTCAATGTTGGGAAGATTGGACAGGTACATGCAGAGAATGAAACTAAACCACCAACTCACACCATATACAAGGATAAACTCAAAATGGGTAAAAGACTTAAATGTAAACTGAGAAACCATAAAAATCCTAGAAGAAAACATTGGTAGTGAAATCTCAGACATCTCTCATAGGAATATCTTTGCTGATACATCTCCTAGGACAAGGGAAGTAGAGGAAAAAATAAACAAATGGGACTACATCAAACTAAAAATCTTCTGTATAGCAAAAGAAACCATCAACAAAAGACAACCCACAGAATGGGAGAACATATTTGCCAATGATACATCTGATAAGGGTTTAATTTCCAAAATATATAAATAACTTATACAACTCAACAATGGGAAGACAAACAACCCAATTAGCAGAGGACAAAGGACCTGAGTAGACACTTCTCCAAACAGGACCTACAGACCACTAATACACATATGAAAAAATGCCCATCACTAATCATCAGAGAGATGCAAATTAAAACCACAATGAAATATCACCTCACATCTTCCAGAATGGATAGCATCAATAAATCAATAAACAAGTGCTGGTGAAGATATGGAGAAAAGGGAACCCTTGTACACTGTTGGTGGGAATGCAGACTGGTGCAGCCACTGTGGAAAACAGTACGGACTTTTCTCAAAAAATTAAAAATGGAACTCTTTTTCCACCCAGCAATTCCACTTCTAGGAATATATCCAAGTATCCTTAAACACTAATCAAAAAGAATATATGCTGTTGTAAATAATGCCCCTATCATAGCAGCATTATTTACAACAGCCAAGGTTTGAAAATAGCCCAAGTGCCCATCAGTAGAGGAGTTGATGAAAATGCTGTGGTACATTTATACAATGGAATACTACACAGCTGTAAAAGAGAAGGAACTCTTACCCTTTGTGACAGCATGGATGGACCTGGAGAATATAATGCTAAGGGAAATAAACCAGTCAGAGCAAGACAAATACCATATGATCTCACACATATGTAGAATCTAATGAAAAAAATAAATTGACAAACAAAACTAGAGGCATGGATACATGCAACAGACAGACATCTCAGAGGAGAGGTTGGAGGACTGGAAGAGATTAAGGAACACATAACCCAAGGGCACAGGCAACAATGTGGTGAAAGCCGGTGTGTTGGGGGGGGGGGGATTAGTGGAGGGGACAAGGGGAGAAACTGAGGACATCTATAATAGTGTCAACAATAAAAAATTAAAGAATTTACAATTTAGTAATTTGTCAGTAATTTAACAAATTTTAATAATAAATTATAGTTAGCCCTATTTATATTAGGAACAGGGACTCGAGAAAAATATAGAGGGAACCAGTTGTCATTTTATTCTTGAGAGAAAAATAACTTGGGTTAGGAGTGGAGGAAAGATGTGATAAGATTACTTCTTAAAGAAAGTAAATGATCAAGGTCTACTATTAAATTGGATATAGGTATAAGAATAAAAACATCATAAGCATAGAGGTGAAAGGGATTTATTAAGGCAACAACTAGGTTTTCATCTTGAAAAACCATGTAGATAGTAGTGCCAATTATTAAGGTAAGGGAAAATGGAACAACTTAAAGTTAGGAGTTGAATATCATGCTTTTGGACATAGATACATTTAATTTGAAATACCTGTGGGGAGATGTCAAACTTACAGAACTCAAAAGAGGTCTGGGCTGAAGATAGCTATTCTGGAATCTTGGTTTTGAAGTAGTAATTAAATTCAAGACTAGAGCTGCACCAATTGATACAGGAACCATTAACTGCATGGTGCTATTGAATCTTTGAACTATGGCAAACCCAAAGCTGAATTTATGTCAGATTTATTAGTAGGAAACAAAGAATGTAAAATGTATTATTAATAATTGGTTATATTGATTGCATGCTGATATGACAACATTTTGGATGTATTGAGTTATTAAAATTAATCTCAAATGTTTCTTTTTACATTTTTGATGAAACTACTAAAACATTTAAAATCATACTTGTACCATTTGTAAGTGATATTATCCTTCTATGGATAGTGGTGGTATAGTTTGAACAAAAAAGAGTGACTATGCTTTGAGCTTTGACAAAATAAAACACTTCATGTCTTGATAGAAAATGCTTAGCTGCAATAAGTGTTATGAAAGAGTGATCAGAATAGTAAGAGGAAAATAACACTTAAAAAAGTATGATTTAAGACAGTGTTGTTCTGTATTAAGTGTTTCTCAGCAATTAAAAATGCAGATACAGATTTAAAGTGTATTTAAAAATACATTTTATTGATTATGCTATTACAATTGTCCCAATTTTCCCCTTTGCCCCCCTCCACCTGGTACCCCCATTCCCTCCAGCAGTCTCCCCCTTAGTTCACATCCATGAGTCATGCATTTAAGTTCTTTGGCTACTCCATTACCTTTTCTGTTCTTAACATCCACCTGTCTATTTTGTACCTACCAATTTGTGCCTCTTAATTTCTTCGCCTTTCCCCTCATTTTCCCCCTTCCCTCTGTCAACTGATATCCCTCCAAATGATCTCCATATCCTTGATTCTGTTTCTGTTCTGCTTGTTTGCTTAGTTTGTTATTTGAATTCAATTATTGATAGTTGTGAATTTATTAACATTTTAATGTTCATTGTTTTGATCTTTTTCTCACATAATTCCATTTAGCAATTCATATGATGATGGCTTGGTGATGACAAACTCCTCTACTTTTATTTTGGTAAGCACTTTATCTACCCTTGAATTCTAGATGATAGCTTTGCTGGATAGAGTAATCTAGGTTGTAGGTCCTTGCTTTTCATCACTTTGAATACCTCTTGCCATCCCCTTCTAGCCTGCAAAATTTCTTCTGAGAAATCAGCTGACAATCTTGTGAGAACTCCTTTGTAGGCATTGTCTATTTTTCTCTTGCTGCTTTCAAGATTCTTTCTTTACCTTTAACCTTTGGTATTTTAATTATGAGGTGTCTTGGTGTTGTCATCTTTGGGTCCATCTTGTTTGGGACTCTCTGTGCTTTCTGGACTTGTATGTCTATTTCCAAATCAAATTTAAAGTGTCCGTTAGATTTAGTGACTAGGAATTTTTTTCAAAGCAGTGACATTTACTTTGGTGGAGAGGGTTAAATTGAAACCAGGTTTCTGAATGTTGATGAATAAATTAAATGTAAAAATTTAGAAATTAGAGAGATAGACAAATCTTAAAAGTTTAATTATAAAGAGAACATAGAGTGAAGGGGACTTCTTTTAATACAAAGGTACTTGAACATACTTACGATCCAATAGAGGTATTCAGGAAAGAAGGAACATTTTAGATTCAGGAGAAAGTAAAGATAATGGATAATACATAGATTTTACGAAGTAGAGTAAGAAGAACCTCCTACCAAAGCACTCATCACATTTTAAATGACTGCGTGTTTGTGTTTATCAGACCCTAGATCCAAGAAGAGATGAACCATCTTTTCTTTCTTGTCTAATTTTCAATTCCTACTATGAAGTATCCCATACCTAACATAGCTTCAAAATATTCAGTCCTTAAAGAAAACACAAATGTTGAATATGTGCAAGTTTGCTATGCAGAATATGATTGCAATGAAAAGTTCTATAATGTGAGATGTATGTTAATGAGATGGGAATTTTTGGAGCTACTACTGCATAATGGGCAGAAAGAAGAGAAAGACATTAGTACCATTATGATTCTACACTGATTGTGTTTTCCTATGTACATACTATGCTGTATAGCTTCTGTATGCCCAGAACCACTGGAAGCTGAGAGGTTTAGTGGAAATATATTAATATTGGCAGAACCTGTCATAGGGTTAATGAAAAAGGAATGATCAAAGCCCCATTCACCTACCCTCTGCATTCCTTCAAGTCTAGGCAGTTGGTATTACTGGGTTTCTTGATATCTATTATAACTTTGTTCTAGGCCCTAACTAGGGTAAATTGTTTTTTAACTTCACTTTTTAATAACGTGCCCCAATCACACTGCTGCTTTCGAAACTGTGCAAATCCTAATGTTGTCTGTCTGGACCAAGCTCTTCATAGCCTGAAGGAATACAACAGCAGACTAGTGTTTGGGAGTGACTAGTGTTTGAGAGTGACTTCTCATTTCCTCTCTCTCTCACTTAGTGAATGCTCTGTTTTTTCTTGGCCACACATCTTCTCTCTGTGTGTTAGATATATGTGGTGGAATCATACAAAGTGCAGACACCATGTTGTGTGAACAGTGTTCTCTATTATAGGTAAGTGTACTAATCGTCTTCAGAAAATGAATTTGGAGGAAATAGGAGAAAATTTGAGAGATGATATATTATGAATAGATAACAGTCAATGAGCTTCTCAGTTTTCCACAGACTGATGTAATCCTTTTAGGGCATTGCTTTTTTTGAACCAGACACCAATTCTGGGGGCAGACACTGTCACCATCACCTTCAGAAGCAGCATCATTATCATCTTCATTTCAGGAATGAGGAAGGAAAGGCACAGAGACTTTGAGAAACTGACTTAAATTCTCACAGTTAATAAGTGCTGAGACTGGGATTTGAGCCCAGGTGTTCTGACTCTAGCTCTGTAGCTGTACCTTCTATGTTATGCTGATTTGCTAAACCAGATGGGATATGGAAATAAGCTGTTAGTAGTTATTCTCACATAATAACAGGAATAGGTAACTCAGTGATCTTATGAAGTAGCTTGAAGGCATTAAAAATGTTCTCTTAAAGCAATATAGGAAAGGAGAGTGGATAGATGGACCATTGCCTTGAGACCTGGTCTTAAATACTCACCCTTCCTTGTACTATGCAACTGCAGCTTTTTCAACAAGCTAAACCCCCAGTAGTTTTAGGGTCCTCCTCTATAAAGTCAGCTGGTTGGACTAATTGTCAGTATGAGCATTTGGATACATAAAATGATGGCATTCTTGAATATTATTGCAATATTCCAATTAATAGTTTCATATATTAAAACATTATCTTACCAAGCAGGCTACTAGATAGCAAACAATGAATAGGTAAGTGGAGATGGACACTATCACACATTTTCAATGGAATCTTTATGAGAGAAATCTATTTAATTTTCCTTTAAAAATTTTTAGCAGCGATGATGGATGACTAATTAGGTGTTAATTGTTCATGTCTACTTATTAGGAAACTTATTAGGGAAGGTTTTTAGAGCATTGATTTAATAAAGAATGACGCTTGAATCTTACCCATAATTAGCTTATTCCATTTGGCTGCTGTTTGAATCTGTGCTATGGGAATGATTTAAACAGATTAATCTTTTTCAAGGACCCAGTAAGTGCTCACTCATTACCCTAGAACACCTTTCAAACTTACTGAAACAATGATGACCCTAATTCTATGTGATATAGTGATATGTTTGTTAGGTTAAGGGGAAAAGCAAGAGATCTAGCTTTTAGATAGATCGCAAACTCTCAATATCAGTTCTTGAAAGGTTACACAGTTAACAGCCTGTGCCTCTTTAAATGGGAAAATTTCATGGTGCTGAGCAAAGGAAAATCCATTTTTCAGTGTGTATATATTAAAAAAGGCTATTTCTTCTTCTTCTTTTTTTTTTTTGCCAGTATTTGTTGGATATAAACCCTCCTTTAACTCCAGATTAAGAGAACTGCCAACAGCAGAGAAAACAGAATCAAGCTAGAGTGTTCAGCTTAGATAAAGAAAATGCAGGAATGTATTCAAGGATAATTTAACAAATCACTGTGTATTTAATATACAGCTTAAGAAATGGAACATTATAAACAGAATCAAGGTTGTTATAATGCCCAAGGTTATACTGTATTATCAAACATATCTTTATATTTCTGCTACATAATTATGAATCTCTAAGTAATATATTTCTTTTTTTCATTGTTGAAGTTTGATGGAACTTACCATAGCAACCTTTTTTTTGTAAGTTCAGAACCAACTGAGAAACAGATTAAGTCAGGCAGATAGAGATTGATTGCTGACTTAAAGAGTGAAGCTTAGCTGTGTACCAACAATGAACTCCTGAGTTCTGAACTCCAGAATTAGAGTAACTCATTCGTTAGGACAGAACATGTGCGGCCTTCTCCTGAGTAAATGGTGCTGCCCCCAGGAGCAGACCAAAATGCATCTATCTCTGTGAATTCAACTAGCTCCCAAGAAGGTTGTCACCACCTACTTCCAATAAGGAGGAGCAGAAGGTTGATTTCATAGCCCTACTGTATAGTCATTTTAGTTATTGCATGTGCTTATGTATAAAAATTTTCTAGTAGACAGAATTTTACTTCAAGTTATAGGCTTAATTATTATTCTTTCCCATCTTCAGAAAATCCTAAATTAAAATGTTTCTTGCAGTAGTGTTCTATTACTGGATTAATGAACTGAGTGGAGCATGGTTGACTGGTAGGGACAAGATTCATTAATCTGGAGTTGGACAAAGCAAATGTGTAGGCCGCTTACCAAATTTTGTCTTATATGTATTGTTTTTGTCTCGCCATGCTATATGTTCCAGTTGGATAAGTCACAGCGAAGTGTGTGTGTGTGTGTGTGTATGCATTCCTTGCAAAAAAAGCAATTTCACAGACCTAAAAACAAAATAATCTTAATCAGTTTGAAATTATATATGTATATATTGATTCAGAATAAAATATATGCATTTATATAGATTGTACATTAATTCAAAATTTAAAATGTATATGTATATAAATATGTCTTAAACTAATACGTAGCTCTTGAATATTTGCTTAGACTTAAGCAAAAAGTGTCTACCCCATGGTTCCTACATCATCCCTAGTTAATTGGGCTGTTGAAGGGTTTTGGGTCACGGCTTATTTACCTTCATAAAGATCAAATAAACTGACTCTTCCATGGCCTCAATAATACCTTAAAGTTGAGAAGCCATTTCAAATCATAATTTGAATGAGAAAGTACAAGATAACTCAAACTCTGTAAGCATTTGAGAAAAACGGAATAGCATTCCCATTTTGGAAACAGGATACTGGGATAACAACAGAGTCATGAACTATTTATGATGATTTCTAACCTACTTGTGGTGGAAGGGTAAAGGGGAAATCACTTGTCATCCCTATCATCTGGGGAATGTGAAAAATGCCAGAGGGTGTGCCAGGTTCCAGGTACAGTCCGCCCCTTGTTTGCTGCCGCGGGGGAATTGCCAGTGCTCTCCGAAATGCAATTCTTGGGTGTAGTGTCTGAGAATTATCCAATTAGATGTCTGCTCTGTTTGGGTACAAATATGCATATAGCTATGTCTTTATTATTCCAAAACAAAATAGGATTTAATTACCTATTAAATCCTAGGTAATAGGTAACAGATTTAATTACCAATCAGATTGAAAGATCAGTGAACGGAAAAGGTACCACATTATATCTGTACAGCTTTTGTATACATTCTCTCATATGACGTTCACCATGAAATGAGATGATGCCTTCATTGGGATTTTTTGAAGTTAAGGTAGTTGTTTTTATTACTCTCTTCATAAAGATGAACAAGGTGATGCACAAGGATTTACTCAAGGCTACACAGCTAGAAAGTGAGTTATGACCCCAAATGGTCTGATTTCAGACCAGTGTGCATAACCACGACACTGTATAATAATGGAAGCAACAGGAATGCAGTTCTTTATCCAGGTCAAAATACATTTGCCATTTTACTCAAGATATACTCTCAAAAATCTCTAAAAGCACTGAATTTAGTGACTTTTCTCCTAGGCTTCATTTTATTTAACTCCACTAAAACATTTGATGCATCTGGACAAATATTTTTCTCAAAACTCCCTGTCTTTGATGTCTATGTTGAAGAAAATAATCCTCAATATATTGTTTAGAGTTACTTTTATATGCTCTATTTTGTATACTCTATTTTATGTATATAGAGTTTGAGCTGAATTAATTAGAGCTCTCAATGTTAATATTTATTTTACTTATATTGAACCATCTTGTTAATTATGATTGGACTTTACTGAGTTTGAGTTTGGCATGATTGTTGCCATCTAAAATAAAACTATTATGTGTTTGCAATGTCCAAGAACAGGTGAATTACTACCCCAAAACCAGGATATAATATAATGCATTTAGGGATGTTGATATCTGTACTATGTTAGAAAGGATAGCATAATTTATTCATTAAATTGTCTAATACATATGTAATAATGACATTGTATAATTTATTTCTTAGTCTTCCTGATAACTTTATAATAGCCTACTGCCATCTGCTGGGCTCTGTTTAGAACTGCCATGCTAGTCACCAAATTAGGACTGTAAATTTTGGGTTTAGAGTCTGGTAGCTTGATGTTGAGACTTTAGTGACTTTTAACCACATTCTTTGTATTATAGATTCTGAAATTATTTAATGAAAAACTAGGCTAGTTCTAATTTAGTATAATTTATCATTTCATCTCATAGAAAATTGGGAATTCAAATCTCTAAATGGATTACATTGAATATTATCACTATGTATCTTGTGTTCATATCAATAATTTTTTTGTTTTATTTAGATCTTTGATTCTACTCTATAAAGTTTTTATCAAAATGTTTTACCCTTCTGTATTTTGAATCATGCATACTATGGTTACTTCTTTATTTAAAGTGGGAGGTAATATTTTAAAATAGCCCAAATTTCCAACAATTCTCCAAGGTCAGTGAAGTAGTTATAATCACATTTAATATTACTTCATTCATAAATAAATACAATTATAAATACATAGAATTTTGAATTTTGTGTATAAAAATTATTCATTGGATATAAATTGCTATGTTTCCAATTAAATTATGTTGATAGAATTTAACTGACTTTAAGGTTGAAATTTTGTGTTTATTTATATTTTGTGTTTTGCTTTTAATAGAGAATTAGAAGTCTGATCAGGTTACATATATATCTATATATGTATTTTTTGTTGATTTTATTTATATTATATAGTAAAAACTGTTATTACTTGTATGTATTATGGTTTTCGAAGCACTTTCTTGTACCTCTTTCATAAGTAATAACTGACATGGAGGAAGTGTTCTCCAAACTCATTAATAATGCTGACACCGATTTTCAAAAAAAACAGCAACATTGAAATTATTGCCAGAGGGTTCTCTTGCTACTCATAGTCAAACTCATAAGCATAACAGGGCCCACAGTGAAATAAAATCCAGTACAGACAAGTACTTCATAAATGGGTTTTATAATAATATTTTTCCTGATGAAAATCTGTTTTATAGCTATATTTGAATACTTCTCTCAAGTTTCAGAGAAAACCATGACTGCTTGATAGGAATGAAATTAGGAGGAATAATGAAATAAAAATGAAGGAAAAATAAAATTACAGCAGTATGAAGTTTGAAAATTAGAAGGGTAGGAAAATGCAATATTCAGGTACTAATAATAATACCATATGTGACTTGTGTGATAAAATATGCATAACAAAGTGGCATAGCCCTGGAGAACTTCCTTTGCAGAAGCCTTTGTATCATCACTCATGCCTCCATTTAATCATTTACCAAGAATGTGTTGACCGTGTCCTACTTTCTGTGCTTTCCATCTCTCCTTGCTCTTCACTCTTTATCTTTCTTTTCATGTCACCATTGACACTACAACAGCATTTTAATTGCTCTTTAGTTAGCTAACCTGCTATTTTTTCTGATCATTTTTCTCACAACCCAAAGCTGAACTTGAAGAAAAAAGTAAGGAGGGAGGAATTGGGATTGAAAGCTAAATACTACTCTGAGCCCTTTATCCAATGTTTTCAATCCTCATGAGACTAGTCCTAATTTGCAGGACATGAAATTGAGTATGGTTTGTAGAATTTCTGTCATTAGTCTAAGTTCACATAGATAGTGTTGGAAACATTCCCAGGTTCCCTATTCCTTCTACCCTAAACTAAATAGAGGAGGAAGCTTTCTAAAAGCCTAATTTCAGTGTCAGTTTATATAGTAATAATAATTTTATTCTTACACAACACTTATCTTGCCAAACATTCTTTTAATGTTTTAATTCTATTAACTCATTTAATTTATAAGGATAACTCTACCAGTTAGGCATTATTATTTTCACATTTTTACTGATAAGAAAATGAGGCATAGAAAGTTAAATACTATGACCAATATTACAAAGCAAGGATGTATATAATAGAGCAGGAATTCGAACCCTGCATTCTGGATTCAGATCATGTTTTTATAACCACCCTGTAAGGCCTGATTTCTGCTTAGCATATTTTTAAAAACTCAAATAGTGTAATGACCGCATTTGGTGTAATAGATTTTATAAGTTAAATGTTAAGTAGAAATAAAAATGATGTCGATGCCTTAGAATTAAAGGCCAAACAGGAAAATATATTTTACTAGTTAAATATTTATGAACTATGGAACTTTGAGTGAAACTGCTTTTTAAACCTGACTACAGCGTGTAATTAGGATAAAGAGATAATTTGAAAATGCAGATGGAAAAGGAAGTTATGGGACTAACTAGATATTCAAAGTTAAGATTTGTTTTAATCATATTAAATCATCTCTGAATTTGTTAGTTATGTTTGAATTTTTACTGAGATAGAGTTTATTGATATTGAGTTGTTCATTTATTTAGGATTATTTAATATATTATCTTTTAAAAAAATCATTCCTAAATAAAAAGTAATGTTTAACTTTCTTAGGTCACATTTGTATGTGATGTATATCATTGCAATAAACAATTCTGAAATTATATGAAATTCCCAAATATTTGCTATGTTCTGGTATAATGTTTTCAGTCACAAATATAGCTGTTATCTTATAATATTGTATATCACAATATAACTAATTTTACTTGAAAAAATGTTTGATGCTTAAGACAACTGAAAAAATTAAAGTTAATAAGTTTATAAGAACTGATAATTTTTCTTGGTTTGAAAGTAATCTTAATCATAAAAGTATTATGTTTCAACCTTGCCCACTTTGTTAAATGTTAAAAATATCACATTGTTTTCTGGCTTTTCAAGCTTCACTGCAGAAAAATATTACTTTTCATCTAGTCTTCTCTGGATTGAATGTTCCCCAAAATTCATATGCTGATACCTGAATTCTCACTGTGATGGTATTTGGTGTGGGGGCCTTCGAAAGGCAATTATGTCATGAGTGTAGAGACTTCCTAACGCCCTTCGAAAAACGGACACAAGACAGCCGCTCCCTTTCCCTCTGTCTCTCCACCACAGGAGACCTACTAGGAACACTACCCAGCCATAAAAAAAGATGAAGTTCTGTAATTTATGACAACATGGATTGACCTAGAGGATATTGTGTGAAGTGAAATAAGTCATGTTGGAAAAGACAAATACTGTATGATTTTACTTGTATGTGAAATAGAAAACAAACAAACAAACAAACAAACAAAACCCACAGGTGACTGAACAAAGCAAAGCAAAAGCGTACTCCTGCAGGCAGGCAGCAGGTTGGGATGAGTGAAAGAGCGGGTGAAGGAAGGGTGAAATAGGTTGAAGGGGATAACTGTGTGGTGCATCTAGACTTCTGGTGGTATTCAGGATTGGTACATGGATGGAGAATTATAATGTTGTCCATGCGGATGTTACACAATATTGTCAACCCAAGTTATCTCAACAAATTTTTTAAAAAATTTAATAAAAAGAAGAAATAAGTTAAATAAATAAATTTTCAGTAGGCTGTGATTGATTGACTTAGGAAATATTGGTATAATAAATATACAAGGCAGCATGATTCTGTCAGTACAATTAATTTATATGTAATCTAGTAGAATAATATCCAAAAATAATACCAATGTCATCTACTTGCTGAGTTGTTATTTGCATAGACTTAAAGCTGAATGAGAGATAAAAAGATGAGAAATAAATTTATTTATTCTTGATGGAAAAACAGCATTAGTTCTTAAGTATTTATATAATTATTCTTCTTTATGGCTAATAAATTGATATAAGAGAATTTTTTTAATTTTATTTTTCAGTGGCAGCTTATACTCTATCATTTTATTGTAGTTTCAGTTGTACAGCATAGTGGTTAGACTATCAGACACTTTACAAAGTGTTTCCCCAATACTTCCAGTACCCACCTGACACCATATGTAGAATCACATTTTGAAAGAAGATTTCCCTGCAGTAGTAGGAAACAAGATCTTTAATAGAAGTTCTTATCATTAGAAACCTCAACTTTGAATAAGTCACTAGTGGATATAAAGAATAAGAACACTAATTTAGAATTAAGTTGCTTTCCCAGAATTGCCATTAGTGGGGCAGTTATGATCTGTTTTACTACAATTCCCTGACATTGGCATTTTTATTCTAAGGAGTCCCCTTCTCTTACACAATTATAGATACTAATCATAAGGGAACAATAAGAGTGTGACAACAAGAGGTGAGAACAATTCATATCCACTTTGTATAATACAACAATTAGTTCTGCTTTTTTATTTCTTAAATTTTAATTGCCTGAAATGTTTTCAACCTTATCACCATCTCAAATAGACTTGTTGGTTTTAATTCCAGGCTCTAATATTTATAAGCTTTGTGAGTTGGAAAATCCATGTTTTTTTCCCCAGTTGTTCGGTGTATAAAAGTGGTATAAAAATAGATCCCTTAATATGACTATTATGAGATGGAGATAAAATCACATGGTATTTAGCATGATTATTATAAATATGATTATTAGTATCATTAATGTTAGTATATCCAGCATGTGTGTTTCCCTAAGGGCTCTTTGTAGCATTAGCCATGAGAAGGAGCTCTGATCCAATTCCACACTTCTGTTCTTGTCTCTTAATTCAGCTGCATGAACAACAGCTCAGTATCTGCAGCTATAGATGATGATAGCCAATTTCTCTCCGAGGTGCCTTCAGAGACCACAACATTGGACTTCAAGCATGCTCTGCCACATAGGTTTCAAATTATGCCATCCCAGTGACTCCAAATTTATTGGAAAGTCACATACAAATTTAATGTTGACATTTTAAAGATCATATATGTCTGTCCTATGTAAATGAAAATATAACTTTTTTTAGTGTTGTTCAATTACAGTTGCTGCCATTTTCCCCCATTACTCTCCCCTGCACTACCCACCCCACACCATCCACTTTCAATCCTCCCTGCCCCGGTAACCCATCGTTGTCTTAACCAAGTTCAAAAATAAGGAGTGTCAGAACCAGTCTAGACCTCAGAGAAGTAGAATAGCATGGGTTTTGGAGCTGGTAGCTTTTGTTCAAATTCTGGCCCTGCCCCCTGCTTACTATATGACCTTGGGAGAGTTACTTAACTTCTCTGTGCCTATCTTTCCTCATAATAATTACTCAAAAACTGTCACTAGTACTAAATGGGATTTTATATTGAACTGTAGAACAAGAGTGCCAGATAAAATGCAAGCACTCTCTGTGTGTTTACTGTCAATGTACTTCTGATCTTTAATGAGGTAGTCCTTCTAGTATTTTTTTTCCTTGTAGATGGTCTTAATGGAATCCTCAACCACTCAGAGGGATTGAATGAGTTAACACGAATATTCCTCTGTTCTGGTTACTCTGTCACATCCTTTCTACATATTATTCCACTGAATATTAGCAAACCGCTTCAGAGATATTTATGTCTACATTTTTCTGATGTAGATTCAGAAGGGTTAGAGCCAAGAGGTAAACCTAGATTTTCTTCAGCTCGTTCTACTTTCATGACTTTATCTAAATCTTGCCATGCAGAAGATTTTAGACACCACTGTTTTTTATAACTGTTTCAATTTCTCAGATCTTAATCCTTCTCTTACCAGATTTGAGCACTTACAAATAATATGCCTGCATTGATTTGACCTTCAATTTCTTTGATGCTATAGACATTTGAGCAACATCTGTGAACTCTTTAAAATAGTTTGCAAATGTCATGCTGTTCCTAGCCAGAAGTTACTACTAAGTTCTGTGTGTGTACGTGAGCACAGCCACTTTACTCATCCTTAATTTGGCTTCCACTTTGTTTTTCTTTGATTTTAGTAACTTGTAAAAATAGTGAATTTTAAAAAGCAGAATTTTTTTTGTAAATATTAAAATTTTTCCCTCACAAAATCATCCTAGCTGGTAGCTTTGTTTTACAAGCCTCTAAGGCTTATGCCAGTACTCAAAAATATTTTAAAAAGTTATGAAATATTATAAGTTAATGAATTGTAAAATTCTGTTTTTAGAAACTACTTATTTGCAATGTTTAATAATAATTGGCTGTAAATGAAAACTTTAAAAATCTGGCATATAGTGGAACTATGAGTTAGGTATTTGACACTGAGATGAATTCTTAAAATGTATGGTGATCTAATGTCATAGCACATTTTATATGTAGTGAAATTTATTCTGGAAAATATCTGTTATTCATGGTTTTATTTGTCATGAGGATAATGCCATACAATTTTCCAGTCCATAATGAAGTTGAAGGAACTACCTACATGAATTTGACCTCTTTCAAGTCTGAATTTATTTGAGAATATATAAAACCTATTTAACCTAAGATAAAACCTATGCAGTGATTATAGATTGCTTATAATTACTGATTCCAAGCAGAAATTAGGGGACACCGAGTTTAATAAGAATATCTCCATGGGTGTACCACTGAAAATCAATCAGTAGGCATTTTGTTCCAATAGCATATCTATTCTTCTTTCACACAGAAAACTTCATGTTCTATTGTTAAGGTATTTTGTTTCCTTATTCTACTAGATTGAAAATACTCATCTTTTAGCAAATAATAGATGTACTAGGTTTTGCAGTTCAATGTGATAGTAAGCAAATTCTTTATTCCTTGCTGTCTGTGATGTTACTAGTGTGTGGGGGGGTGAATGTCAACAAGTAAGGACACTGATAAATTTTTCATGAAAACTATTACATAAGCACTTTATAAATTTCTTGAATATCTGATAAACAAATTTTACTCTGAAAGAACTGATATAGTCTCAGTGGCTGGGAAAAGTTTACCTGAGACCTAGAAGAAGAGCAATGAGAAAGTAATTTTTTTTTACTTTCATAAAAACAAGTAAATAGTAGAGTGGATGACATCACTCTTCACATTCTACTGACTATGACTATGCTATAGTAGGGAGAGGGGGGTGGGAGGGAAGGTATGAGGGAAGGGGGGGAGAGTGAGAGAGCGAGAGATTTCCACTATGGGTACAATGGAATTCTGCTTGCTGCCAAATATTCCAGGAAACTTTATCAGTTATTTGTAGCAGTGGTTCCCAAGTGTTATCTATTATACCTCCTATGTTGGTGATGGAAACAGGGGTTTTAAGAAGGTGTGCATCAAAATTCTGGTTTGTTTGATAGTGTTAGAGGCAAATTCTGTAGCTTGAAAGAACCCTTTTAGGTATTTACTATGAAAAGATTGTGTGTTGTTTCCCTAGATGAGAAAGACTGATGAAAATCTGATGGAAATGAGATTTTTAGGCTCTTTGAAAGAAAAAAATAATTGAGATGAAGAAGTGTGGTATGACTTGAAAGCTGCAAGTATTGGGGCAGAACCTCTCCCATTACCAGATCACTGACGGCCCTGGGAGTTGTGGGATATACAACATGACTGTAGCAAAGGACACACTCCATGCATTCATCTCTAGGAAGTGCATCACCCTGTTCCTTTCAACTTCCTCACACATAAACTACACGTTTCTGAAATATGGGACTATGTCCTAATCATTGCAATAAGAATTTATGATTAAAGAAGTACAAGTACAAATGCTCTTACTACTATTATCATGAATAATTCTAGTGCCAATGGTAATAACAACAGTATAGTAGATACTGTTCATACAGCTGAAAAATCTGTGCCAGTTTCTGTGCCATGTATAGAATGCCAGGGTTCTTTGATCTTTCAGAATATAGAGCAAAAGCTATTTATGTTAGCATCTGTTTTTGCTTGGAAAATCATCTGGCTGTAGGGAAAATGAAGAAGAATCTCCTTATGATTTTTTTTAAGCAACTGCCTTTGGGAAATGAATGCAATATGAGAATATATCATCTAGAGAAAGAAATATAATGTACATAAATTGTTTCTCACCATGTACACCTGAACAAAATGAACTGTGTTAAATTGCTTATGTAAAGTAGAAGTGTTTTCATTCATGAATAAATAGCATTTATAACATTGCTTTTCTAAAGTAATAAATGAATTCACTGTTGGTCCATGTACCAAATCAATTGGAATGGGTCAAATGAACTAGATATTGCATTATTATAATGGCTTGTCACTCTTCAATTTAAACTGAAGCCATAGATAAAACATTACTTTGCTCTATGAATAACTGTCATAAAATAATTTTACTATAATTTACTTACTTAATATTTTTAATCATTATGGCCAGAATGCCAATAATATTACAAATAGTTCAGATTTTTTTCACCAATTCATCCAAATTACTAGAAGTTAAGATTATCTTGTCAGAATTATAGGTTAATTAACATATATAATAGTTTTGCAACCCAATAGAATATTAAAGATTTTATATAATTGTTGGGTAAAAATCATTTATAGGAATTCAGAGGCAAACTTTCTAATAAGCAGTTGTACTCTTAACATTTAGAAAATGTCTTATTATCATGGGAAAAAACTACATTCAAAATAAGAGCCAATTTTATTTTACACCAGTACACCCTGAGAATCTTGAGTGGATATTATCAGCCATAATCTCAGAACAGAAGGCAAATTTTAAAGACTATTTATATCCCACCTTTTTTCTTTTTTTCTTTTGTTCCTTTAATGTTAATGTTTACTATCTTTAATATATCAACATAGGTTTACCTTTTCTAGTTAAATTTTTCAGGAAGAAGGAGGAAAATAATTGTTTAACAGTAAATAGCAAAGTAACTGTGATTCAATTCCAAATTCTTCATAATCAGGGAAAACAATTATAGTACTCTGTCCTAAAAATGGTACAAAAATTATTATTAAGCAGATGCATGGTTATTTGTTATTGAGGTTAGACAATTTCATTTATAAATTAGTGGGTTTATGTAACAGCTCTGTATCAAACCTACACCATCTGCATTGGTTAAAAAAAAAAAAGCCTATTTGGGACACATGCTTGCCTACAATGCCGAAATAATTCCTTTGTTTTGCAAACCATCGAGGATGTTTCTTCATGTAATTGGACCCTGGAATTTTAGTCTTCATTTACCTTGCCAAAAATCTCATCTGAATAGTTGTTCTTGTTATCTGCATGTAATTCACTGAGCACTGTACCATGTTCTGGGATGAATTATTTAAAGCTTCATGTCATCAGTACTAAGGTATGAGTCTTAAAGAACTCTAGAAGTAGAAGGTATCTTAGAGGCAGACTATCTCTAAAATGTCACCAAATCTACACCAACCACTCTCTCTGGGTTCTGATACTGGCTAGACTACTTGGTAGCTATGTAAATTAGAGAAGTTATTTAACTCTTTGTGCCTCCCTTTACTTACCTTTATGCAAAGGTGAGGGGAATAGGTTTACAGTTGTGGGTGCACAAAGCACAGTGTTTATTCCTGTGTTATTTATTAATGTATTACTTTCCATATGAAAAACTCTAAACCTACTTTTGCCTCACCTTGTATTAGGACTAATAATGATACTTACCTCATAGAATTGGCAAGAGGATTAAACATTAATGCATGGTCCGGCCCTGGTCGGTGGCTTAGTCGGTTAGAGCACTTACACTGAAAGGTTGTGGATTCTATTCCTGGTCAGGGCATGCACCAAGTAACTGATGTCTGTCTGTCTGTCTGTCTGTCTCTCCCCACCCCCTTTTCTTTGTAAAAGCAATGAAAACATGTCCTGGCGGAGAATTTAACAAGACAATATTAAAACATGGACAATACTTGAGCACTACATGCCCTATTGTAAATAATGTGTATCTAACTATTGTTTTGTAACTGAACTTCTTCACAATCAGATGAAGCAAGAAAGACTGTTGCTTTGAAAGGCACTGATGACTAGTGTCAAAGACCAAATCTGGAATCATTGAGAGTTTAAAGTCTAGCTGTGTGGCTGTCTGTGCTTTGTACCTCAAATGTTATCAAATATAAAATAAAGAAAATAATACCATATTCTAGGAGATAAATTGTGGATTATGTCTAAGAAGACATTTTGAATTTTTTAGATATTTTTTCAATCTTATGTGGATTTTCACTATGACACAAGAAGAGAGATTTCCATTTTTTATTTTCAGATGGTCTTGTTGTTATTGTTATTCTTCTTACTATAGTTACTTGCGGAGTGATGAGAGTATGCACCCTGTTTTTTTGTACTGTTAGAAAGTTATTAAATATTTTTGTGGCCTAAAATATTTTCACTCCTTGTAAATAATCAATGGGTACTTAAAAGCTGATTATGTGCTATTTTTTTCAAGATACAGAGGTTGGTATACACTATTAGCTGTTTATTAGTTTTATAATTTAGATACTCTGTCTTAACTTATTTTTGACTCTTTAATTTTCATGAATGGAAAGACAAGAAGACCAATGCATTTATCTTCTTTTCCCTGTGTGTTCTCTCTAGTTTGCTGTATGCTTATTGATGCTATAACATTATGATCATAGATATTCACTGAATTGCAACTTATAACAATAAAAAATATGCTTCTCTAATTTGTCTAAAATTTAGAGTCCTGACTTAATGTTTGCCTGATAAAATATTTCAGTCCTATATTTTTTGTATGAATCTTTTGAATAATTTGACATCTTGGTTTTCATTTTTCCAAATTACCTTGTCTTAGGTGTATTCTGGTAGAATCTTACTTTGGGGAAAAATAAGGTTTTTACTTATTGTGTGACAATTATGTTTGATCTTAGTTCCAACATATTATGGGATGTTATATAGTATTTTTATCTAGGTATTTGTTTTTCTACTTATAGTTATAATTTTGTTCTAATGTTTAAGTTTATCACTATAATTTTATAAAACTGTGTAAATTATTAATTTTCTATTTTTAATGTCTCTTCTTACCTGAGCATTGATGAATATTAGTGTATCTATTCTCCTTTTCTATCACCTGATTTTAGTCAATTTTATTAGCTGTCTTAGTGTGCATGTTTGTAGTGTTAAGTATATTTCTATATCTATTACTGGATTGTGACTTTTTATGGTGTATTTTTACTTTAGCTACTAGGGATTAGGGGATCGGTGAACATACTTTTCTTTGGCCTAGCTTCCTGATCCTCTCATTTTTTGTTTTGTCATTTTAATTCCAACATATAAAACATCTATATTCTGTTTTGAAACCCCAGATTTGATATTCTCTGAAGTTGTGTTGTCAACTTTAGAAATAAAAAAGAAGACATCCACTTAAATTTACATTACAAATAAATATGGAATTTTCTTTTAATATAATAATTTTCCATAAAATGTTGGAATATTAGGCACCTTGCATTTTATATGTTAACCTTAAGCACAGTTCTTTGGTCTAAGTTTTCTAGTTATTGCTGGATTGTCTGAAGTTTGGCCTCTACCATCTCCATAAAGAATGATTCATAGCAACAGTGTGTATATTCAAACTCCATGCCTGGTAACTTTGTATTTGGACACAGATAAGCTTTGTAAAAACATTTTGTGTTTCTGAACTGCTATGCGACCCAGCAATCTCACTCATAGAAATGTATATCCAAAGGAATTGAAATCAGTATCTGGAAGAGATACCTGTACCCCCATGTATACTGCAGCATTATTTATAATAGCCCAGATATAGAAACAACATTAGTATCAGCCAACATATGAATAGATAAAAAAAAGGTATGGGGGGAAAAGTGTGAAAAAAAGCCACGAAAAACAAGAAATCCTTCCATTTGTTACAACTATGATAAAACTTGTGGGCACTATGCTACATGAGGTAAATCAGAGAAAGAAAGTAGTGTATGACATCACTTACATGTGCAAACTTCAAAAGCTGAGCTTGTAAAGTCAGAGTAGAATGGTGGTCCCCAAGGGCCAGGGGCTGGGGAAATTGGGAGACGTTGCTCAAGGGTTCAAATTTACAAATAGTGGATAACAAGTGCTGAAACTCTAAAGCACAACACATTGTTTATAATCAACAGTGCTATGTTATGAACTTTGATTTGCTAAGAGACTAGATCTTAATTATTCTCAAAACAAAAAGGAAATGATAAGTATGTGATAAAGGTATTAGGCAGTGATTCTTTAGTCATCATTTTTAAATATGTAAATGTATCAAACCAACATGTTGCATTTCTCAAACTATGTCAATTATATCTCAATAAAAATAAATATATAAAGATGGGGGACATATTTTGAAGATGATGTTGCATATTCTCCAGACATCTGAATGATGCTAGATAACCGGAGACTAATCAGAGTTTTCCTTCTCAGTAGACTCGCCTTTCTACACCAGCATCTTTCATTTGAATGTGTGCACCTCTGCTCAGATGTGTCTCAGATTTCTTTGTCAATTGTACCAAGAAAAAAATGTACTCTTTTCATTTTAGAAATTATACCTTCTTTTATTTTTGAAGTTTTCTCGTGTTATTTTTATATTTTTTCTATTTCATTATTTTGATTTCCTTCTTTACAGAGGTCAGCTGAGCTCATTATAGATTCCTTTTGATTATTTTCAATGTCATTTTTATTGATTTCCCTACTCCCCTAAATAAACTGTATTCATTGTAACTATATCTATTTTTCTATTATTTTTCAATTCTTGTATTCCTTGTCCTTTAATGCTAATTTAGCCATTGTACTTTTTCCTGTACTTCTTTTGAATTCACCTTATTTTTATGATGTTTTAATATTCCCTTCAATTTTTTTTTTTTACTGAATTCCCATGGATGTTTTTAAAACTCTCCCACTTATTTTATCGTTTACTCCTGTACTCTTGGCCTTTTACCTGTGTTCTTGATTCTTTGAAGCAATTATATTTTTTAAATCATGGTGAAAATATTTGGTCACAATTTTCATCTGCTCCCTAGTAATATTTTTTCTTTTGGAAATTTTAACCTTTTCAATGTTTTTTTTTCCTGTTCTTTTTCTCCTTTAAAAAATTTCTTGGTATTGTCTTATTCAAGGTATATGTGTATATATATATATATATATATATATATATATATATATATATATATATATATATGTATATATTTTATTAATCACCATTGAGGTAAGAACATTTTCGTGGATCAGTTACTGCTCAGGTAGGGGTCAAGGCTGAGTTCAAGACAAATTTGATTTTTTTAATATAACACTGAATTTCTGCTATGTAAGTTCAATTTTTATTTTCTTCTCTAAAACCAGGGAGTTAGGCAACTTTATGAAAATTTTTGGTGCAATTTTTGTTTATTTCATTGCTTTTTTAATTTTTTTAATCCTAAGTTTTCTCTTCTACAATCACTATGACAAATTGGTTCACTGATTTCTACAAAGATGACTTATCTATTAACCTTTTATTTAACCTTACCTGTTTGTTTATTAGACCTAAACTAAATTTGTTACTCTTCTGCAACCAGCCAGTATAGTACTATTTCCATTGTTAAAAAAGAGAATGCTGGATTTGATTCTCCTTAGTGGCCCTTACCTGGAAGTTTGTTTTTGCTCCCTGTTTTTGAGATGTTCATGCTTAGTTTACACTCCTTGATATAGTAGCTTCTTTCTACACTTTTTTCCTACTGATCTCTATTGCTTTTGGCAACATTTCCACCTATGAGGGGTGAATTGTTATATATTTTCTAGGTTTTGCAAAATGTTAAATGACCTTTTTTCTTTTTTTCCTCATTTTCTTATTTCTTTTTGGAAGGCTTTTTAGAAATCCTTATTTTATTCTGAAATGTTTAAACTTATCGTACCTCTTAGCAAAAATTTGTTCAATGAATAAAAGTAATGCTAATTTAATTTGTCTTAAAGATAATGAGATATTTTTCCTTTAAAAAAACAAACTGGATTAATGTCAAGAAAGATATATAAGGAAATCATTATTTTTAAAGCTAAATTAGCTTTCTTTAATATAAAAAAATACCTAACTCAAAAATGTGGAAACTCTTCAGGGAAGCCAAGTTACACTCTTCACATGCAAATTATACCTAAATTTTGACCTACTGTTGGATATTCATTATTGTTAAGCATTATTAAGTGTCTTCTATTTATAGATATAATATAAAAGATGTTCAAATTTAACACCTGAAATAGTTGAAGTATATTACTATTTATCTATCTAATTTAATTCATTTGGGGAAACAAAAGATTTTGGGGGCGGCGAATGAGCATCTATTTAATATATTGTGAGATGCCCTCCATGCCCTTTCTGTGTTGACTTGCAGACAATGATTGATATGATTAAGAGTGAATGGAAGAGGGACTCAGTGGTGGTCAAATTCTGTCATCACAGATTCTGAGTCATAATGAAGAAGAGTAGGCACTGAGGACTTTTTAAAGCAAAGTTTTTCCTTAAAGAGAATCTGTTACCATGAATTTATGCTCACTTGTGGGAGAGGCCACTAACCTTTGGGAAGTTTTATACTGACCCACTTACATCAACCACAATACCAGATAAAACTCTCTCCAGTAACTTTGGAGGTCACTTCTAGAACCTGGAAATTTTGCTTGCTGATTCTTTCACAACATTATGCCTTATTTCACTTTTAGAGAGCCATAAAATCAATAACAGGGCTCATTTTCTAGAAAAACTGTTTCTTGAGATATATTTTTGGTTTTAATTTAATAGCAGCTTGATTTTTATGATAAAGGTAAATTATCCTCAAATTGTATCACTCAAAAATACAAACTCAAAAAAATAGACTCTGAAGTAGAACATAAACTATATAATTTTATAACATAAACATTTGAACAATTTGACTTCTCTGGTGCAGTTGGACAAGTTCTTATGGAAAACAAATGAATATTTCTTACCCTACACTGAATAGCTATAGGCTTTCTTGCATATGATTTGAGGTAAAAACAAACAAAACACACAAAAATAATACCAAGATAGTCAATTGAAGAAAAGTAATCAGTAAGCATAGTCTTTAATAAAAGAATGAATTCTACACAGTTTTTAGGAGTATGAATATGTAGGGGCAAAAAAAGTTTCCCTTTTTTTCTCTATGTTCTTTGGCTGGTCTAAAAATTAACTTGACAAAAGACAGGTTAACAAGAGCAAGACAAATCTTATACACATGGGAACCCCAAAGACTGACCCAAAGACAGTACACTGAGGCTTGTATGTTGTCCCGAGTTAAGGAGAAGTGGGTAGGAGACTGGGACTTCACAGGGGATGAGAAGAGCAAATGCTATTGATATAAATGTCTTATGCCATGCAGATAAATTGTCCAGATGAAAAGTTATCTTTCGTATTAGCTCTCTCCTGGTACAAGCCTTCTAAATTCTTTAGGCAGGTAAGAGGGAGGTGAACATCTTTCCCTGAGTCTGTTGGGCTTTGATTGTCTTGAGGTCCAAATAAACCACATGCCAAAGTGGCATAATTTGGGGCTACATATTCTGCTTTCCCTCAACTTTAACTTCTTTTAGATTATAATGTAAATCGTCATGTTACATTAATAGAAAATTCTTAAAACAAAATAGCTGGGTAATTTTAAAAGCACAGGTAATAATATGATTATTTTTAAAAACTTCACATTCTTGACCACACTAGAGAAAGAGTAAAGTGGCAATACTGAAATGAGTGCCATTGATAGACAGTTATGAACGTGTGGTCGATTAGTTGTGCTTATTAGAAGTGGAGACCTTCACAGCAAAGAGCTCTTGAGATTTCTTTTTATAAACAGAAGGGATATGAAGTGGATAATCTTGAACAAAGAGCTGCTTAGTGTCTAGCTTTTGGAGGATAACACATAAATCTTTCTCCTCAGACCAATGACATTATATTAATTTACAGTAACTTTTTTCTGATTCAAAAATCTACTCTGGAGAAACTTATAGAAAATTATATTGCCTACCTGAAAAGATGAGATCTTTAATAACTGGTCATTATGTCTAAAGAAAGTTGATTTATAGGCACGTTCCTTCCCCAAAGAGAAGGCTATCCCCAAGGATGCACATGTGTGGGAATGTGAGTATGTTGCTGTTTATATGGAGTCCTTGGAAGAGGGTTTTACTCAGGTTGAAAATTTACATACAGTCATTTTGGTGGGGTGATCCCAACTAAAATTTCTTTTCTCACTGACTTTTAGTTAAGAAATATATATTATTCCTTTTTTTTAACAGCCATTATGGCATTGTACTTTAAAAAAATAATTTAAAAACACCCATTCAATGCTTCAAATGTAGGTGTGTGTTACTCTTTGAAAATCATTTGCATTCTTTTCTACACAATAAAGAGGGGCAGCCATTGCGATTGTGATTTAAGAGTTCTTGAGTATAACAATAACTTATGAATAGTCAGGGTTTGTAGCTGCTGTTCTTCTGAAATTCAGGGAATTCAGAGATACCAACAAATTCACTGCTGTGAGGTTGTATTCTGTGACAACAAAGAAGAGAAGAAATCAAAAGACCTGTCATTTCAAAAGAAATAATCTGAAGATCTGGGAACTCTTTTCTCTCTGAAATTCGAAAGTGCAGTTTTCATGGCTGCGTTTTCTGTGACTTTGGCAAGAATAATAGAGTTCACACTTCCATCTATTGATGACCAAAGACTCTGTTTAAAAGTGAAAAATATTTTCTGACATTTATAACACCAAAATAAAAAAGCAAACAATTTTCTGCTACACAGTAGGGAATGAGAGGACATACTCTTAACAGAATTTAAAATTTCATTTCACATAGGGGAATTCCGGGATGGATTTTGCTTCAATATTTGTATTTGTAATGTAATGTGTTCACTTCTTCTTGTATTCCTATGTGTCTTTGTAATTGGAGGCCAATAAAAATACTGCTATATTTCCGCCAATTTAATCCCTGTAACATTAGGTAATGAGAATGCCTTACATTTGTGTAGTACATTAGAATACACACAGTGCTTTCATATTTATAACTTTATATTTAGAATTGATCAATGTTTAGGAAGAGGGCTCTTGTTATGCCCATTTGATACATGATTAAGCATGTGCGGTGAAGCACTGTGACCGCTAATTCCAGTAGCTGGAGGAGGAGTATGTATAAAAAGCATGGTTCTTTCATGAAAACAGACAACAGCCTAAAATATGAGGACTTGTGCCTCTAGAGACAGTAATCTTGATGACTGACATCATTTCTCAAATGCTTAGACATTTTCTAGAATGTCAATTTAATTCTGCTTGATACCAATTAACAGTGAGTTATTTCTTGATCCATGTCCTAACATGAGAATATTTTCACATTTTGTTTCTATACCTGTAGATCATTTTGATATATTTTAGTTGCAAACCTTGCTTATGCTAAACTACCTGATGCATTTGAAGTGTAAAAATAATATCAACTAAAAAAATAAACATATGAAAATGTTTCAGCTGCTAGTCATTGGGGAACATATCAAAATGACAAAATATCCTTATTCTCTAGATTGAAAAAAATAATTAAAGTTTGATGGCCTAAAGGTTGGAAAAAATGTGGAGAGATAAGCACCTTCAAATATGCATGGTGGAAATGTAGAGTTAGCATTATAAATTGTCAGTGGCTAGAAAAAGTGAGCACATACTTAATGTCATACCCAGGAATTCCACACTAGAAACTCTGGTCCATGAGAACAAGACTTTGATATTTATTGCCTTATTGTTTGTAATAGTAAAACCACTGAAACAATGTTTATGTTTATATTGCTATAATCTTATTTGATGTCATTTTTCTCTGTTGAAAGGAAGGAAATATATCTCCATAAAAACTGAGAGATCTCAAAATGTTTATGAATGAAAAATTGAAGATGTAGTATGTTACACAGAATATATAATTTACATAAATTTAAAGAACTATGTCTACATATACATACATGTATATATGCATATATTCAAGTGTATATATGTATATGTATGTGTATCTCTCTATAAATAGGTACATGCATGCACATAAAATATATGCACACACATATACATGCCCACAGATATGTCCCAATATTATATCTGCACTTAGGGAAGGAAAATGAGAAAAGAGACCACTAGTCCTCCAGCTGAAATCTAACATCTTATTGGCCACAATTTGCATGTTACATGGCCATCACATTTAGGAAAGAGCCTGGGAAATCAACTGTGTTCAAAAGAGGAAAAGGATTGTAGTCCCTGGGTGGGGCTGATCACAGTGCACTTATTTTCCAAATAAAATGAGCATTCTGTAGCAAAAAAAAAAAAAGAAGAAGAAGAAGAAGTTTAAGCAACCAATAGTGTGTGGCAGTTAGCAAATCAAACTCTTGAATACAACTATATATTTTTTCACTGTTTGGTGGTGATCAAATCACCACCTGATTTCAAGGCCTTTGTGCAGAGATTATGTGTTTACTGTTTTTCTCATGTCCCAAGAGCATTCAGTGATGGCATATGGAAAGCACTCGGAAAATACTTTTTGATTAAATAACCCTGAGAATAGGAAACTCACAATCTTGCAAATGAGAAATTTAACTTTTTATTTAACTGAGATTTTCTGGGCCACAGCTCTCACAATTTTTAAAAATCATAGCATTTATTTATATAATATGTTACATCATTTATACTAAAATTAAAAAATAATTTTTATTGTCCTTTTGAATAACTGCTTAAGATTGAAAAATGTTCCCATGTAATGGTATTAGATTATGGCATAATATCCTTTTATTGTAGTGAATTTATGAAAAAAGGAGGGCACAAGATGAAGTATCAGCTTATCAGTTCTTAAATTGGGACTTTTATAATATGAAAGACATCTTGAAGACCTAAGGTAGATGGTATACTATAGAAATTTAACAGAGATGTTATATATAATTGTTTTTCTTTAGATTAGATTTCCTGGAAAACAGAGTCTGGATAGATACTTGTTTTCAACAAGTTATTAGGGAATGAAGTTAGGACAAAACCTTTAAGGAAATGAGGGACATGGGATTAGGAGAGGAACAAGTTGAACTCCGAGATGTGGTTAGGGAGTGTCATCTTTGGCAAGGGTAGTTCCAGGACAGGGACTCAACTGAGACCTGCCAGCTGACATTTCTAGAAGCTCAGTCCTCAAAGGAATATGGACAGAACACTGCAGCACTTCCTATAGATGCATTTTCTCTGGGCATTGTTACTAAATACCCAACATGAATTACAGATGGGTACTGATACACTTTCTCTGATTTTATAACTGTTTTGATATAAAGTAAGTCAGTGCATAGCCTTCTTCTAAGCATGATTGAAACAAGATCATATTATTTTCAATTTAAGGATTATAGGCACAAAGTTTTGTAAATGGCAATGATTATTAATTATTTTACAGTCATCTATCAAATGAAATGACCTTAATGATTAGAGAATAAAGTAAATCAGGAAAATTAAACCAGAGTGACCCATAACTGTATATTGCTAGCACACTTGAAAAATAACTAAGATTATAGAAATTATAACAAGTTGGAGCCTTGTGCAAACTCTGGTAGCGTCCTGCGTAGAGTCCCCAAGACCACCCCCAGGTTCAGTGATTCACTAGAAGGCGTCAAAAGACTCGGGGCATGGTGGGGCAAAATGGAGATAACTGTACTTGAACAACAATAAAAAAGTTATTGGTGACAAAATATATTATTACAGAGGTTATATTAAATATATATATGTATTTCATTAGAAATTTTTTTGATAAATAAAACAACTTGTGCTGTGATGGCTCAGTTAAAAAAGACTCAATAAATAGGAGTATAGCAGCTAAGATTTATTACAGAAAAGGGATACAAAGCAAAATCAGCCAAGGAAAAGGGAACATGGGGCAAAGTGCATCGTAAGCCAAACTCAACTTTTCATGAGCTTTCTCCCATTGAGTTAACAGAATGTGCCTAATTCCTCCAAATCAAATTACAGAGGATGTGTGAAGGGTTTGCTATCAGGGAATGTCATTACAGATTCAGTGCCCACAGTTTTTTCTTTCATTTTTTTTTTCCGATGTGTTTCTGAATGAATTTACTTATTAAGCATCCTTTTTATAAAATTAGACTTCATGTTTAAACATTTTCTTACTGTTGTTCAAGTACAGTTTCCATTCCTCCCCATCACCCCTCCCTCACCCTAGCCATTCTCACCTCCCAACCTCAATCCTACTCCCCTTTGTTTTTTGTCCATGTACCCTTTATACATGTTTTGGAAAACCCTTCCCCTATCCCCCCATTATCCTTTCCCACCTTCCCTCTGGTTACTGTCAGTTATACGTTTAGAGTTGTTTTAGGTTCACAACTAAATTTAGGAGAAGGTACAAAGATTTCTCATATACCTCCTAGCCCCCCACATGAATAGTCTCTCCCATTATCGCCATCCACAAATGTAGTACATTTCTGACAATTGATAAATTCATATTGACACATCATACATAATACCACAAAATCCATGTTTCCATTTTAGTTCACTCTTAGTGTTGTCTATTCTATGGGTTAGGGCAAATATATCTTGATGTATTTATCATTACAGCATCATACAGATCATTTCCACAGATCATGCCCTAAATATCATCCATGCTCAATTTCTTTATTTCTTCCACAGTCCAACCCTTGGCAACTACTGACCTTTTTACTGTCTCTATAGACTTGCCTTTTCCAGAATACACATACCATATTTTTCGGGCTATATGATATACCTTTTCTCCCCAAATTTGGGAGGAATAATGGTTGTTAATGCTGTTGTTAAGTTCTGTTTACATTTACATTGGTGAAATATTGTGTTATTTATGTTATTAAATATTTTACCACATTTCTTCAAAATTTTTTTTCCTATTTACCTCCTCTAAAACCTATGTGCATCTTATGGTCTGAAAAATACAGTAGTTAGAATCATGCGGTATGTATCTTTCTCAGATTGACTTCTTTTTCCTACTAATATGCACTGTCATTTCCTTCATGTATTTCTAAGGTTTCATAGCTCATTTCTTTTTAGTGCTGAGTAATATTTCATTTTCTAGATGTATCACAGTTTGATTATCTATCACCTACTGAAGGACAACTTGGTTGCTTCCAAGTTTTGGCAATTATGAATAAAGCTGCTATAAATATTCATGCACAAGTTTTTGTGTAGACATTTTTCATTCAGTTGAGCAAATAACAAGGAGTATGATTGCTGGATCATATGGTATGTTTAGCTTCCTAAGAAACTACTCAACTGTCTTCCTAAGGGACTATCATTTTTCATTGCAATCAGCAATGAATGAAAATTCCTGTTGGTCCACATTTTGGACATCATTTGGTGTTGTCAATATTCCAGATTTTGATCATTCTCATAGATGTATAGTGGTATATTATTGCTGTTTTAATTTACATTTATATGTTGACATATGATGTAGAGAATCTTTTCATATTCTTATTTGCTATTAGTGTATCTCCTATAGCTATACTTGAATATCTCCTATATACAAGGTGACTTTTAAGGTCTTTAGCCCACTTTTAAAGTCCAGTTGTTTGTTTCCTTATTGTTGAATTTTAAAAGTTCTTTGCATGATTTAGATTAATAGTTCTTTATCAGATGTGTCTTTTGAAAGTATTTTTCTCCCAGTCTGAGACTTGTCTCATTCTCTTGACATTGTCTATTGCACAGCAAGCATTAATTCACTTGAGGAGTCACTCAGCTCACAAGATGGAGGTGTAGGCAAACACAGCTTGCCTCCTCACACAACCATAGCAAAATATACAACTGAACTACAAACAATCATCACTGAGAATTGTCAGAAAAACAAGCTGTATGGATGTCCAACAACCAGGGAATTAAATAAGTCACGTTCATCCAGATGAGGAGGAGGGGTGGAGACACAGAGAGAGTCAGAGATGCAGAGATTCTGAGCAGATGGTCCTACACCCACTTGTTGTGGATAAAAATCAGGAGGTCTACCTCAGGAGCAAGGAACTCCAGCCCCACATCAGACCACCCAGCCCAGGGTGTGCCAGTGTCAGGAAGATAAGTCCCCATAACTTCAGACTGTAAAAATCAGTAGGGGTTGAGGAAGGGGAAGAAACTGTGGGATTCTCAGGCATCTTCCCTTAAAGGGCCCACAAATGACTTAGAAGTTATGCAGACTCACTCCCTCTAGGCTCCAGCATGAGGGCATCAGCTAGAAGAACACCAGTGGTATACAGGGAGAAATTGAAATATCTGGTATCAGGGCAAGTGCTGGAGGCACTATGTCCCCTTTCTGAGCCCTCCCCCACACAGAGCACAGAGCAGCAGCACCATATATGAAATTCCATCAACATGGTTCACACAGGTTGCCCTGCCCTGGCAATTACCTAACTTCTTATCCAACTTACTGGTGTACTTTTCTGCAACAGGCCATGCTACTAAGACAAGGAGTCAAAGCAGCTCTACCTAATACACAGAAACAAACACAGGGAGGCTAACAAAATGTGGAGACAAAGAAATATGGCCCAAATTAAAGAACAGAGCAAAACTCCAGAAAAAAAATAAACAAAATAGAGATAAGCAATGTATCAGATGCAGAGATCAAAACACTGGTTGTTAGGATGCTCAAGAAACTCATTGGGTACTTCAACAGATAAAAGAGATCCAGGCAAAAATGAAGGTTACTTTAAGTGAAATAAATAAAAAAAAATACAGGGAACAACAGTGGAGTTGATGAAGCTGAGAATCAAATCAATGATTTGAAATATAATGAAGAAAGAAAAAAATCAATCAGAACAGTAAGAAGAAAAAAGAATCCATAAAAAATCAAGAATAGGCTAAGGAGTCTCTGGGATAACTTCAAACGTAGCAACATTCAAATCACAGATGTTTTGAATGGAAGAAGAAGAAAAGGAACCAGAAATTGAAAACTTATTTGAAAAAATTAATGAAAGAAAACTTCCCTAATTTGGTGAAGGAAATAGACATACAAGTCCAGGAAGCACAGAGAGTCCCAAACAAGATAGACCCAAAGAAGATCACACCAAGACACATCATAATAAAAGACACATGGACAAGAACTAGGGAGGGTGGAAATGGGAGGAAGGTGGGGAGGGCTGGGGCGGTGGGCCAGGATGGGAGTAAAAGACCGAAAACTGTACAAGAACAACAATTAAAATAAAATTTAAAAAAGGCATTTATATTTATGTGGGTCTGTTTCTGGGATTTCTTTTATTCCGTTGATTTGTCTCTGTATTCTTTTCCCAATACTGTACTATATTGATTGCTGGAGTTTTAAAGTATGCCTTGAAGTCAAGTGGTATCCATTCTCCAAGTTGTTCCAGGACTTTTACCTCTCAAAATAAACTTTAAAGTAAGTTTATTGATATTTACAGAATAACTTACTGCAGTTTTGTTTGGAATTTCCTCAAATCCATAGATCACAATGGGAAGAACTGATATCTTGACAATAAGGAATCCTTGTATCCATAAACATGAAAATTTTATTTATTTAGTTCTGTTTGATTTTGTTCATCAGGGTTCTAGAGGTGTCCTTATATAAATATCATATGTATTGTGTATATGTATTTCATATTTTTGCTTGCTTACAGCAAAGATAAGCCTTTTACTAAAGAATTTATATGCCTGGTTACATAACCACCCATCATGACCTGCCAAGTTAGGAATTTATGGTCTGGTCACCCTGTGAAATTGTTTTCCATAGAACCTCTTTACCCCCAACAATATGTAAGATATTTACATTACTCTATACTGAGTCCAATTAATGTCACCATTCTTATGCCAAAAGTGAACCCACAAGTGAAAGATTTCCTGAAAATTATAGGAAATATAACTTTGTGATTCATTCCTTTTGTGCTGATGAGAGGAATAAAGTTAAGAGAAGGAGCACAGGTAGTCGAAGCAAGTGAGCCATGAGAAGGGAGACATCACTGTGTGCAGGGTAAAGGCGTTCACGTTGGACACAGCCTGATCAGGGGATGCTTAGCCTGTCTTGGCCTCCGTTTCTCACCTGTAGAATGTGGCTACAAAAGATACTTGCTTCATATAATTATTCTGAGAAATAACTTATTTTTCCAATAGTTAATTGTTTAATAGTTCCATAATTAATAGTTTATTTTTCTAATATAATTAAATGCTGCCTGAAGCATAGTAAAACTCACACTCTTCACTGTTTATAAAATAAAATCAAATGATATAAAATAACTAGAAGGACCTCTTTAAAACAGTAGTGCAAAATATGACCAGTTCATCCTTTTAGCCTAAACTATGACACTGATGTTGACAATTCCAGTAATCTAAAAAATATGAAAAAGAAATTGTGCAACCAAATTTTTGTTAAGATTTCATTTGTTTCTCTATTATTGTCTTCCCAGATGAAAATTCAAAGCTTCCTAAAAGAATAGTCAAATTTATCCAGGGCTTTTCCATTAAAAAATATACATTTTTTGTTGTTGTTTGTTTGTTTGTTTGTTTTTCTCTAGAAAAATTGTAGGTTTTGGGCAGTGGGGCAGGGAGCAAGAGTAAGTTGTCAAATGAATTATGTAACTCCTTAGGCCAGTAGTTTATCAATTCTTTTCAATGAATCCTTTTTTTTTCACTTTATTCTACCTATTTATTTTGTTTTTTAAATATATTTTATTAATTATGCTATTACAGTGGCCCCATTATTTTCTCCCCTTTATTCCCCTCTGCCCTGCAACCTGCTCCTGCCCCACTAGCATTCCTCCACCTTAGTTCATGTCCATGGGTTGCCCTATAAGTTCTTTGGCTTCTCCATTTCCTACAATAGTCTTACCCTCTCCCTGTCTATTTTGTACCTACATTTATGCTTCTTACTCCCTGTACCTTTCCCCCCAGTTCTTCCCGCAATGTGATCTTCATTTCTGTGTTTCTGTTCCTGTTCTAGTTGTTTGCTTAGTTTTTTTTTTTTTTAGGTTGTTGGTAGTTGTGAGTTTGTTGTCATTTTACTGTTCATATTTTTTATCATCTTCTTTTCCCTAGATAAGTCCCTTCAACATTTCATATAATAAGGGCTTGGTGATGATGAACTCCTTTAACTTGACCTTATCTGGGAAACACTTTATCTGCCCTTCGGTTCTAAATGACAGCTTCGCTGGATATAGCAATCTTGGATGTAGGCCCTTTCCTTTCATGACCTGGAATACTTCTTTCCAGCCCCTTCTTGTCTATAAGGTTTCTTTTGAGAAATCAGCTGTTAGTCTTGTGGGAGCTCCTTTTTAGGTAACTGTCTCCTTTTCTCTTGCTGCTTTTAAAATTCTCTCCTTATCTTTTTATCTTGGATAATGTAATTATGATGTGTCTTGGTGTGTTCCTCCTTGGGTCCAACTTCTTTGGGGCTTTCTGAGCTTCCTGGACTTCCTGGAAGTCTATTTCCTTTGCCAGATTAGGGGAGTTTTAAATGCAAAAGCACAAAACACAAATGAAACAAAATACCTAATGAAATCTAACATATTTACCTCTCAGCACTTTCATCCTTGCACTATTCCATGCTACTTTGGTGATATTTATGTAGTTTTTCTAGTTTACTTAAAGTTGTTCTAATCTCTCTTCCCCTTGCTTGCTGCATAAATTACTACAGATTTGTTGTCACAAATTTAGGCTTAACTGTTTCAGAGCTGGTTTCACAGCCCAGTCTTTCTGACATAAGCCAGCAAATGCATTGAGAGACAACAGGCAGCTGCTCATGGCCTGCTGTTTTCTCTTTATCTCTAATTTTCAAGGGTGAACATTTTCTGTTTCCTTTGATTACCATGTCAGAATAGAAAATTGTTTTAGAGGCACTCAAGGTTAACCCCCAAAGAGTATCCTCTTGAGTGTATACAATTTATATGTGCTTCTAGTCAACAGAATATGGCTTTTTTTTTTTTTTTTTTGGCCATTTGCTACATAGAGACCTTGGGAAATAAAATATTCTGAGTTTTAGAGTTCATATGTATAAATTGAACTAATACTTCACAGCATTTTTGGAAGGTATTATTGAGCTTATACTTGCTGGTGGCTTACACAGACTTCAAATATTAGCTACCCCATCTCTAAAATGAGTAGTGCTGCAAGAAGGAAACTCAGCCTTTTGTCTGCCTCTTTGGAAGTCTGGTAATTCAAAAGAAAACCCCCTTCTGTGCTTTAAAATCATGCCTCATTCTAAACAACTTTATTGATAGAAAATAGCTTAAAATAAAAATTTTTCAGAGATTGATGGCTTTAAATAAAATTAAGGAAAATAATGATAATGATAGGGGAATGAATAAACTAATTTCTCTCTCTTTTGTACGTTTTCTTGATTGGGGGCAAATTTGGAAGAGTGGACAAGGAAGGGAAATGTGTAAAAAGATGCCAGTAAGAGTGACGAAAGAGGATGCAAATTCGTCTGCATGCACTAAATATATGGGTATAGCCATCATGCTCTGTGGCTGTGTGTTTATTTATATCCTAAGAAGGATTCATGCCAACTTAAAATAGTAAAATATAGAACAGAAAAATGTGTGGTTTAGAAAAAAATAAGACAAGGGGAAAATGTGATTGGCAATGCAAGATAAATTCAAGAGGAAACTTAATGTAGACAATAAATACAGAAAAGTTTTATAATGAATGTCCCTAATATAATAAGGGGGAAAAAACAAACAAGTCTGTAGAAAAACTTGCTAAGTGGGTTCTCATAGAAAGAGCTTTGTTTATCTTTCACAATTTGAGGAATAATGAAAATTCCTCAGATTTTTCGTGTTTCCTGTTGCTGCCAGAACAAATACTATACATTCAGTGACTTAATTATGCAAATTTATTATTAATATGTAGTTTTTAGGTTCCAATTCTAGCATGGGTCTTTGCAGTTTAAGATCAAAAGCTGACAGGGCCGCACTTCTTTTTAGAGGCTCTAGGGCAGAATATGTGTCCCGCCTTCCCCAACTCCTAGAAGCTGCCTGTGTCCCTGAGCTTACCATCACTTCCCCCATCTTCAAGGCCAAAGGCTGCTATCAGGTCCTTTTCATACTGCATCTCTCTGATCCCTCTCTCTTGGCCTCTCTCTCTGACCTAAACCAGAATGGGTTCTCCATTTTTAAAGATTTATGTGATTAGATTAGATAATCAGGGATAATCTTTTCGTCTAAGATTAGTATCCTTAATCAAATCTGCAAAATCATTTCGCCATGTAAGGTAACACACTCACAGGTCAGGTGATCTGGGCATGCACATTATTGTGCCTATTACAAAAGAATAATATGGCCTTACCATACCAATGACTGGCAAATGATGGACAAAAGGATAGAAAAGTTTTCAGTCTTTTATAGAGAATTAGAATCAATTGAAAATGCTAAAAGACTCATCAAGATAGGTGATGTTCAAATAACTGTGGATTTTTAAAGTGCCTACAAGACAAGTAGAAAAATCACTTTTTTATAGCAAAATCACTTTTATTCAGGTATTATGTCATCATATTTTAAGTGTATGAAATTAAAAATATAGTTGTATAAATATTTTTGAACTTGAGCTAGAAGAATAGAATATAAAAATATTTTATAAAATTTAGGAATATGTTTAGATTTAAATTATATATACTTTCACTCACCACACGAAGCAAGGAGAAATACCTCATAAGACAATACAAAGTGCAAGAAAATGGAAAGGTGGTCCGCTTTAAAAGAGAATGTGATGTGTAGATGACATGGCAGGTTAGAATTTTCAGTAAGATTATCTGAAAGATGAGATTCAGGCACCTCTTCTGTAATGTTCCTGGGAACTTACTTCAGGCATTTCAAACTTTTTCAATCAAATTGAAATCAAATTTTCAATAAAAAAATAATGTATAGGACATTGAGATGTAGGGTTTTTGTTTTGTTTTGGTAGGCTATTATTTCCTACTTGTCCTCAGAATCGAATTATTTGCAGCATTACAGTGAAATCATGTAAAAACTCTGAGTGCCAATCCTTCTGATTTTCTTTTAATGCTTTGCTATGTTCTCATGCCATTTTTATTTTATTACAAATTATGGTCTATAATTAGAGCTATTAACACTTCTCAGACACATCTATTCTTTAGAATTTTCAACTAAAGTTTTCAAAGTTCAGTAAAGCAAAGAATTACCTGAAAGAAAAATCCTTTAGTTGATCAATGGTTCACCTGGGTAAACAGATTTACTTATGTGGAATTTGCTCCAAGAATGAGCCACAAGAGAATGTTTTGGCAAGAAATGAGGCTTGTCTCTGATTTCCGATAAAGATTTGAGTTGAAACAGTGTGTGTTCACTTAATCTTGTTAAATGTAGCACAAAACACTCAGTGTATTAGAGCGTGTATTTAAATGATAACAAACCCTGCTGTTAAAGCTAATAGGAAACAGTTTTTTTCTCATTGAATTTTCACATCCAAGCACACCTTTAGATATCATCATTTCCTATGACTTCTTTTGGTTAACTACAATATGTTTTGAGATGAATTTTTAAACCTTTGTCTTTCTTTATTGCTAAGCAATAGTTTCTTGTTACAGTGATAAAATTTGGGGGAAACTCTGCTCAAAAGAATACCTTCTTGCCCTGGCTGGATAACTCATGAGGTTGATGGGAGTGTCTTCTCTATTTGCAAGATTACAAGTTCAATCCCCAGTCAGGGCACAGACAGGACGCAACCAAAAGTACATTAATGGGTGGAACAGCAAATCAATGTTCCTCTCTCACATCTCTCTCTCTCTCTCTCTCCTCCCCACCAAGCAAAATGTACAAATATTTAAACCTAATTAAATCATGATGATTCAAAACTTAACCTGAATTCAGTAATGATGAAAACAATAAGCATTAAAATATTGAGACTTTTTCTTTTTGTATCTTTTTGTTGTTTTTCAAGTACAGTTGTGTCCATTTTCCTGCCACCACTTTCCACCATCCCATCCACCCCACCTCGCACCCTCAATCCTTCCCCATTTGGGCTCTGTCTGTGGGTCCTTTATATATATTTCCTGATAAACTAACTTTTTCTATTGAGGATTATTTTCTGCATTTAAATGGATGGTTGCACCTGAACTTGGATAAGCTTTAATTAGAAAAAGAGAAAAGAAAACAACAATAACAAAAAAAGAGCTTTGCTCCTGTGTTCATACCCTTGTGGAGATGGGCTTGGTTTGGTGGTTAAGGGGTCAAACAGGACAGTCCTACAGAGGAGTAGTGCAATTCTTAAATTCATTCCCCCCCCCCCCCGGCCCCCAGGAGGGTTTAGGTTCACTCTGCCTTAAGGCAGGGTAATGACCTTTCAGGATCCCTTCCAGCCTCAAGCACCTGTGAAGTAAAAAGCATTTATAAAAACTTGAGAACACTACTTGAAATATATAGTTATAAAGGATAAAGAGTCCCTAATGCACTTTCTGCACCTAAGAACCAATATTGTTTATTACTGCTCTGTTAAATTTAACAAGAAAAATGTCAGGTAAATCATTGAGAAGTTTGTTTCTAAACTTTCATTAGAACCAACGACATGGCTATATTCTCCCAAGCTTCAGCTAGATATGTACACAAGACTTAAGAGCTTGTTATAAAACTATGATCATTGATTCTTTTTTTACGGTTATTAAATAGTAAAATATCATGTCTGTCGTGTTAAAAGTTCTAATTTAGCCCTGGCTGGCGTAGCTCAGTGGATTGAGCGCGGGCTGTGAACCAAAGGGTCGCAGGTTCGATTCCCAGTCAGGGCACATGCCTGGGTTGCAGGCCAGGCCCCTAGTGGGGGCCACATGAGAGGCAACCACACATTGATGTTTCTCTCCCTCTCTTTCTCCCTCCCTTCCCCTCTCTAAAAATAAATAAATAAAAATCTTTAAAAAAAAAGTTCTAATTTATTTGTCAATAAGAGTTGACTATTTTTAGCCAATTTACTGCATCATTTTGGTATTTTCCTGACACAGATCCCAGCTCCTGAGGTCCACAGCATTAGGATGAGACTAGACAAAATCACAGGGACTACTGAGTCCTGTGGAGGAAAAGGGATGATGTGGCTTCTCTCTCAAGGGGAGAGCGCCTGACCCTTGCTTTTATTGGGTTCAATTTGCACAGGAATACAGGGTGTAGACATAAAGCTCATCAATCATTGTCAGGCAGAAATGATTACACAATAGATAAAATTCAAAGAACTCTGAGGGCTTATTCTGAGTCAGGGTCAGATAGTTAAAGGGCCATAAAACTTTGGGGGACACTCAATTCCTCCTTGAACACTTATCATTTAAATTGAGGGTATTAGCAAAGTAGCTTTCATAGAATTTAATGCATTCTTTCTTAGGCCTGATTGCCCTAGGGAACCTGCCCTTTCCAGCACAGGGCCACACCCACCTCTAGCATTGTTTCAGGCTTAAGTCAGACAGGGGAAGTAAGGCAGTCAACAGATTAGGAGACTTCTTGAAGACGGAATGAGGACTCAGGCTATGTCAAAGCCAAGGGGTGAGGATCCATCACCTCCTTTTTTTATAGTCCCCCAAGACCTTCCCTGAGGGTCCCTTTGCAACCATGCCCATCTTAGGTCCCTCTTTTGAGGAATCTTACCCTTCATTGGCTAACCAGTCATCCACTGGGGGCCAAGCAGGGTGAAGTAAAGAGGGCAGAGGTGGAACCCCTGCCAGGAAGATAAGCTTTGTCTCCTTAGTGGCTTAAGGTCCCAAGGTCCTTAACTCAGCCTTAGCCACAGGAGATTGCAGCTTCTGAAACCTGGCGGGGCAGTTCCCAATATTTTTCTCCTATTAATAATACAAGGTATGTTTTATTTGTGTCCTGATCAGGCAGCTTTTGACTATAATCACCTGGCATTAATTAATCAAATAAAAATAAGCCTCAAAATGAATCTCAATTTGCGGACAAAAGCGAAAGCTGAAGGGCATTTACATAGACGAATTATGATGTGCTTGAACATAAAATAGTGGAAATAAACTAATTCTGTTTTTATATTACTGCATTAGAGCACAGGAGCTGAATGAATAATATAATCTAAGATCAACTACATAACTTCCAGTTCTGTGGGTAAAAATGTAAATAAATAAATAGCTAGAGCATAAGGGTAACAACAATAGCAAGGTTACTATGTTTCAGGCACTATTTCATTTGCTTTTTTTTTTATGGACTAATTTAATCTTAAAAACATATTATTTTTATTTGATTGGTGTGGAGGTAAAGGGCAAAGTGCTAAAACTGCTGAGGTGACACTAAGAGTGAATAGTAAAAATCAAAGCTCATATTGTCACTTTGTAGCCCATCCTCTAAACTTCTGCATTATATACACCTTGTCAGAAATCACCTGTGCCTTTTCTCAAACTCTTCCTTGTTAACAGGATGTCTTCCTCCCCAATTCTACATGTTTAAGAGTCTGTCCAAAATTACAGAGATGTGATATTAAATGTGATCCTAAGGAGAATACTACATAATTTTTTCTTCAAAATTTCATTGTTTTTCCAATTATTTTTCAATGCATCTAGATGCCCATTCTACTTTGGGGTGAAAGAAGGAGAAGAGGAAAGTCAGTGAATTGATATTTTGACTATAATGTCACATCCTCATTATTTGTCTTTGTGCAAGGAATATATATGTAATACTGTAAAAGAAACAATAGTGAATAAGAACAATCATATTCTTTTTATTTATTTATCTATCTATCTATCTATCTATTTATTTATTTATTTATCTATCTTTAGAGGGGAAGGGAAGGAGAGAGGGAGAGAAACATCAATGTGCGGTTGCCTCTCGTATGTCCCCTGCCGGGAACTGGCCTGGCAACCCAGGCATGTGCCCTGACTGGGAATCGAACCGCGATCCTTTGGTTCGCAGGCCCACGCTCAATCCACTGAGAACAATCATATTCTAATGAGAGAAATCAGACTGTTAAAATATTAAAATGTCCAATTTAACTTAGAAGATTGATGAGACCCAAACATATATTCCAGACATTAAAACAGACATTCCAGACATTCTTTCTGGCTTTACTGACCAAAACATGATTTATAAAAAAGTGATAGCCAATTAGGCCTTAAATATGTGTGTAATTTTGATAGTAGCTTTGGAAGAAAGGAAACTCACATCAAAGGAAACTGTGTGAAAGAGCTTGGAGAAGAACAAGTAGTATAGTTTAGTAAAAACCGAAGTAGGGGAAGAGAATTAGTAGGAAATACTTGAAAAGCAGGCTACTTTACATGCAGCTATGTCTAACTTTAAAACTTAATACACATTATTTAGGTTTTATGTGAGAAGCAGGAGGAGGCACCAGCTTTTTTCATCTTAAGTGGGGTCTGAGTGATACCAGTGAGAACAGCTGTGGTTATAGGAAGCATCTCAAGGTTGGTTTGAGGTGGAGTACTGGAAGAATAGCTTTGTTCAATCCAAGGTTTTTTTTTTTTTTTTTGAAAAGATGTTACATTAAGAAACTAAATAAAATGAGTGTATGTGAATTATATGTAAGAATATAAGATCTACTATAATATAAGTATTCTGAGGACAGGGGTATTTTCAATTTTGCCAACTTTTATATCTTCATCTGCTACTCTCATAACAGGCACTAATATGCATTGGTTAAATGAGTGACTGAGAAGGCCAAGAGTTCTAATCATAGAGTAAATAAACCCCTCAGTAGGAAGGGCATTTATAGTTTAGGAGTTTAAAGGATCAGACATAAAAAAGGAGAAAACAAATGGATTCAGCAAAATGTCCAGAAATGAGGCCATGAAAAGAAAAGTGATAAAATAGCCCATCCTTATTGGATGGTAGTCAAACAGCATGTCATGAGTGAATAACACTTAGGACACATAACAGGCACTCAATAAATCTTGCCTAAATTAAAGGATAATATAAAACCTAATCCAAAGAAGCAGCAATCACATCATTAACTGTGGTTTAAGATTACTACAGTTAAAGTAGAAGATAGATTGGATGTAGCAGAAGACACCACTGACAATGAGAATATTTAGGGGTCTATTGAGTATCTCAGGAGTGATTGGGAGGGTAGAGCCCATAGGATTTGACAACTATTTCAATGTAATGATGAGAGCATGGTAAAGATCAAAGGCTCAATTGCACTGTACTGATGCCATGAACTAAGTAGAGAAAAGCAGACATTCTGTGAAAGAGTTCAATTCTGTTTTTCATATGCTGAGCTGAGGCTGTTGTGTGATATCTATAGACAAGTTACAGATAAGAAATGCAAGATTTAAATTCACAAGTGTTAATTAAGGACTTATGTAGATTTAGAGGTCATTAGTACAAGACTTATATAAAATCCACATAAATAAGTGAGATCATTAAGAAATAATGATGTAGAATGTAGCATGAAAAAGGAACTAAAAGACTGAAAAATTTGAACATTTGAGGAACAGTAGGAAAAAAAAAGAGACAAAAATGGCTAGAGAAAGAATGTCATTGGAATAACTTGTGTAAACAAACTCAAGACCTTTTGAGAAAAAAATTATTTACCATCATCTTACATTTTTATCAGTTTCTATGTGCATTGTTTCATTTAATCTTCAAAATAACATATTATTATCAGAGGCTAATAATGGAAGGAGTTGAGGTTAAAATTTTATTTTTTATGATACTGGATCTCAAATTCATAGAGGTATGTGATTCTAAAGCTTAACCAAATGGAGACTGAGAACAGATGTTTGGATTTTGCCACCACGATATCACTGGTAGCCTTTGAGAAAACACAGTCAATAGAGGAGAGGAGAATGGAGCTGGAGTGCAAGTAGTCAGAGTCATTGGGTGGTGGGAAAGTAGAGGCAGTTATTAACACTAACACATGCACAATTATTACAGACTTAAAATGACATTTCCAATTACCTATAAATAGAAAGTAGAGGGAGGAATGTTAAAGACCTTAGGAGAAAAATGATAGGCCTCAATATTCGAAGTACTTAAGCTATTTATGAATTTCATGAACCTTCATTTGTGAATATATTACAGCAAGAGAGAAGAATTTATCAGATTAAAAAAAAACAAAAAAAAAACCTTGTCACTGAAAGAGTACAAAAAATAGATTTGTACTTATCACTAAGCTCTTGGGCTCATTTCAATCAGATATATAAAATTAAACTAAGGTAAAGCCATTTTACTCAGACTCACTTATACATCCCTACATGAATTAATTATGGGTTTTAGACAACTGAACATTTACCATTTATGTGCATGCTGGATATCTTTAGATTATGGAAAAGAAAGTAAACAGTTCCTTGGGTGGTCTGATATATTGCCATATGTATAGTTCATTTACTTCATGGTTCACCCGCCCCAAACTGAGAAGCAGTCCTGTTCTCATTTTCAAGCCTTCTTCACCTGCGGAAAAGGGAGACACTTCCACTGGGCCCTGGACTCTCCTGAAATTGAACACAGGATGTTGAATGTGTGTACATTTTTACAGGGAAAAGTTCCCTGCTTCCATCAGGATCTCTCTCACTGCCCTTCAGTTTTCTTGCTGGGATGAGGATTGTATGATGTTATAAGCTGGCTTTCAGAAGTAGTAATTTTTTCTGCACCTTTGACTTGGAGAAAATAACCTTGTCACATAGATGTTGAAAGTTCAAAAATGTATTTTCCCTTTTCACAGCACTTTTGTTCCAAAATCCCTTTATTTATTTGTAAAATCAAAGCAGCCATTCAATTCTTATGGTAGATAATTTGAAGTACTTTGATTTGGTAACTTGTGAGGAAGATAAAAAACTGGCTTTGAAATCACAAGGTTTTTATTTGGAAAGTTAGTGGAAAAATCATTTTGTTCTTATATAATCAGCAAAATGACCTTTTAACCTTAAAATCTGATTTTCTTTCTTTCAGATGATAGAAATAGCAATTTCATAAGCCTCTGTGACATAAATTTTCATGAATTTTTAATTTAGAAATGTAGGCATAAGAAAAAGCACAGGCCTACCAAAGTACAGAGTGTAGCAAAAGTAGGTTTACTATTATTTGTATGGAAAATAATGCAATCATTAATAAAAATAATACAAGAATAAATTCTGTGGTTTGCATACTTAAAACTGCAAAACCATTTTTGTCCCACTCTGTATTTAACCCATGGGTCTGAACTGCAATGTTCTCATTAGATACAATTATGTTAAAAAGAAGATCCCTGAGATATTATATTGATCAAGTAGAAACTATGAAGGAGACCAGTCTGATTAGTAATTCATCATAACTCCAATGAATTGATTATTCTGCATTTTGTCTTGATGTTTGTAATTAGCTATCTTTTTTGTAATACAAAATTAGTAAGTTTATGTGAAGGAGAAACTGTACTTTATGACACCATTGAATTTTATATATTAATACAACTACAGATGAACATACATAAACATAGATATTTACCTATATATAATTCATTAGAGATAAGACTCAAGAAATTCTTATTTCTCTGAGTAGGAATCCATATTTCTTTTGAGTGAACTAATAATATGTTGTATTCAAATAAATGATTTTTTCAAATGAATTAGACATTTTTATATTGTTGGTGCTTACCAGAATAGTCAATTCCCAATTCTTTATTAAAAAATATCACTTCCCTATACTTTGCTTATAGACACTGAATTTCATGTTATTGCATCTCTGGAACTTGTAAATTGTAACTCAAGGAAGTTGAATGGAGGAGAAAAAAAGAAATATTTTTATCCAGCTTTTACTCACTTAAAAAAATTTTACTTTTTTAAGAAGGTGTTTTTTCAGTACCATTTAGTTCCCTTATATCCCCTTCCCTCACAATCACCACAGTTGACCATGTCCATGAGTCCTTTTTCTTTTTGGTCAGTCCCTCCACCCCCTAACCTTCCCCCACTCTTAGCTGACTGCTCTCTCTCCAAACTGAGTAGCTTATAGGTACATGTGGTTTGGGAAACAAAAGCAAAGACTAGAGTTGAAGACCTGCATGTGTCTCATTTACAGTGTGTACTAGCTTTAAGACTTCTAGCATTGCATTCACTATCTTTGTGCCCATTTTCCTTGGTTCTCAAATGTAGATATCTCCTTTGTCTTCCGTGCTGAATTGCAGTAATATAATTGTGATTAGATGAAAATGGTTTATAACCCTCCTCAGAAATATACTGCTGTGTCCCTTGTGGGTGTTTGTAACCATTCCCCCCACCCAAATTAAACTGTCTCACCTCTTCTTATTTCCCTTCTCATTTTCTACTCTCTCATTTCCCTATAATTGCACACTATGCTGCAATAATGGCAATATATGCAATACAATTTCTTATTCTTCCTCAGGATGTGTTAGTAGAAAAAGGACATGATATAGTTTATTTGTATATGGAAGAATTGGTGGATGCCTTAGTCCTGCCAAGGAAGTCGGTGGAAATAGGATTATTGATAGTAGTACAAATGGTTGAATAAATTGTGGTTTCCAGGACTTCTGTAATCACACTAGATTTCGACCCAGGCAAATGATGGCAGAAGGGGAGAAGCAGGAAGAGCAGTGTCAGAATCAGGAGGATGAGGAGCTGTCAAAGCCTGGATCCTAGCAGATAAAGCCCTTTGTGGATATGGCGAATGTTCAAATGCTGCAACAATATTTTTTTGTACAACTGAAGCCTTTAGTAGTCTCTATTTACTTCATGGAAATTTATCAAGAAGAAAACATTGCTCAGAGCAAACATCTTTCTAGAGGCATGGAATATCCATACTGTCATTAGTCTTTCGTGAAGTCAAACAATGCCGTTGTTTAATTTTAAGTGTTTATAATGGATTAGGTCAACTTGCATTTTTTTACACAGTGTATTTCTACATTGAGGCATTGTTCTGAGGGAAGCATGGTGGTACCAGGATGGCAGGCCCAGATATAGTTTTGGTTTCACAAGTATGTATTTGGAAAGTTTTTAATCATTTAGCTATTATATAACTTTGGACTTGCGTTGTCCAGGAAGAAATGGATGTAGTTGTTAAGAGACAGACTCTGGAACAAGATCCTTTGTTTTATATCCCACTTCTACTCTGGGTGAACTGGGCATAATAAAAATATGAACTTTATGAGACTGATGTGAAGCTCAAGCAAGCTTGTAAATATAACAGACTAATGGTACATGTGAGTACTGTAAATAATCTACTATTAACTATGATTATATAATTCACAACTAGCTCACTTCTCATACTATTTTAAATATTTAGAAAGGCTAAAATTATATATATGTACATATATGCGTGTATATATGTGTGTGTGTACTGTTGATACTGAGATTTGGTTAAGTGCATATAGTTAAAGAGCTATAAATATATTGATGGAAGATAGGATTATAATAATTGGTGCCTCTCCATCACCAGTTCCATGATGGACATGTAAATGTTTTGTAGCATTCCCTATGTGTTATAGCCTCTTTGTGAGATGATACCAATTAAGGGCTATTTCTCTTCAACAAGGATTTGGCAGTCAAAATGAAAACAGTATGGCTGAGTTTCTAACAAACAATTCAATAAAACATTTGGTTTTCTTGATTCTCAGTCATCTGGCTGGCTTTGTGACTAAAAAGTACAAATCATAATGTTTGAATCCTCATGTGTTGGATGCTATTAATATTTCTCTCTGGCTTTCTGACCTTACCATTAGTAAATATGAATAATGAAAAAGAATTATAGCCCAGATATCAACTTTTCATCATTGATTTTATTATGGAGTGGAAAAACTTTATCAGTCTCTGATAATATATATCAGACTCTATATAAATATATATATTCAACATATATATATTCAACAGAGAATAATCAATAATTTATTGTGATAAATGTCAAATTAAAAACTAAAAGTTAAAACCAGTAAGAGAAGAAGCTCAACTTCTCACACTAATCCTGTTGTAGATAGAAATCAAACTACCATTTAACTTAATAGCTTTCATGTTTTTCCTAAGCCAAAAAGTTTTTCTTCAGAAACAGAAAATTTTTTTTCCTCCAATATCTCAATTCTTTTCAGAGCTGAAAATTACTTATTTCAATTTGAAGATACATTGGATATAACTTGGATATTTTCAGATTGAACCTCAGCAGGCAATTCTTTAGCTAAGTCCTAGAATAAAAAGAAATCATATATTAGGAATTGTTTTGGCTAACTTTACAACTCAAACATAAGTTCATATATATATAAGTTCATATATATATATTTTATATATATATATATAAAATAGGTTAGTCATATATATATAAGAAATATATATATATTTTTCAGAGATAAGCTGCTGGTATTGGTTTAGCAAGGTAACAAAGGCAGGGCTGACATTTAAAACTAACATCAGAACTCTCCTAAATCATACCTCTTCCCTCTGTATAGGATAAATTTCTTAACATGCCAGCATGGTACAATGTATCCCAACATAAACAAACTATGGCAGCAGCAACAACAATGCAAAAGTGACCTTTTCCTTCTATTACACTCCACAACATTTCTCAAAAGAATCCCAAATACAATTATGTTTAATTTGCAAACCTGATTCTTTAGCCTAGAACAGTGATTTTTAATTGTTTTCATCTCATGACACACATAAACTAATTATGAAAATTCTGAGGCACACCAGAAATATATATTTTTTGCTGATCTGACAAAAAATAGGTATAATTTTGATTCATTCACCCTAGGTGGTTGTGAAGGGCTGTTGTCTTTTTTTATTTTTTTATTTTTATTTTTTGGTGACAGTCTAAGGGGAAAGAAGTCAGTGTCCCTAATCAGTCAGGTACTGCATGGTTTGAACAGTTCTGAAGTAAACAATGTGAATCACTGGCCTCGGCCAACCAGACTTTCATCACCGTCAGCTTTCTGAAGTCGTCCTCTTCAGTCGCCACAAACTTTCATCTTGCCAAGTCCCACTGTTTGATCCTCAGTCTCATTTTACTTGAACTTGCTGCCTTATTTTAATGAGGGAATAAAGATTTGATTTCTTGCTCCTAAGAAATGTATCCTTTACTTGAATTTGAAGACACCTCATTCTCTCATTTCCTTCTATTTCTATGGCTTTCACAATTTCCTTTGCTGGCATTTTCACTTTGTTTTTTGATTTTTAACAATTGCATTTCTCTAGGGTTCAGTGCTTGGCTTTCTTCACACTTTTCTATCTGTACTCACTCCCTGTATATTATCTCTGTTATATACTTTTTTTGTATGCACCATTGAAATGCTGATGACATCCATATTTATCTCTCCCACAAAACTCCAGTTTTAACACATCCAGAGATCTCATATTTTCTGCTGCCTTCATATGCCTCATCTCTTTAGGTGACATTAACATTCACTCAATTTCTTGTAATAAAAATATTCTTTTTTTCTTCCACTATATATCTAATATATCAAAAGTTTGTCCAACTGTCCTTTCAAATTGACACTGGATCTGATAAACACTGTCCTACAAATGTTCTACTAGCCTGAAGCACTGTACCCTTTTTCCTAAGTGCTAAGGGATGATAGTTATAAGATGTGAAGTCAGAACATCATTCCTCCCTGCTTAAACCCCAAACTTAGGATACAATGCAGGATCAGTAGCCTGACTGCCTCAGTGACTTCAGCTCCAATCTCTCTTCTCCTTGATCACTTAGAGCTTGAACACGTAGAGCCTATTCTTACACCTGGGCCTTGCACTTGGCTGTTACCTCTACCTGAAACACTCATACTCTAGGTTACCATGTAGCTAATTACTACTTTCTTCAAGTATCTGCTCAACTATCACCTCCTCAGACAAGCCTTTTCCCAACCAGATGTAAAATAACACTTTCAACAAAACAAACAAGCAAAATAAAACCAGAGACATTGAAATAACAGATTGATGGTAACCAGACAGGTGGGGAGAGGGATATAACAGGGAAAGAAGGGGAAGGGTCATCCAAGAACACGTATAAAGGACACATGGACAAAGCCAAAGAGGGGTAGGATTGAGGGTGGGAGGTAGAGGTGGGTGGGGCAGGGGGCGTGGTGGCAGGAAAATGGAGGCAACTGTACTTTAACAACAGTTAAAAAAGAAAATGGGATCCCATTTGTTTATTCTTTCCTTTATATCCCTTGCTCTAGGGGACATATCAGTGAAAATATTGCTACGTGAAATATCTGAGATTTTCCTGCCTATGTTATCCTCTAGAATTTTAATGGTGTCATGGCTTATATTTAAATCTTTTATCCACCTTGAATTTATTTTTCTGTATGGTGTAAGTTGGTGCTTGAATTTCATTTTTTTGCATGTAGCTGTCCAGTTCTCCCAGCACCACTTGTTGAAGAGGCTATTTTTGCTCCATTTTATGTTGCTGCCCCCTTTGTCGAATATTAATTGACTGTAGAGACTTTGGTTTATTTCTGGGCTCTCTGTTCTATTCCACTGGTCCATGTGTCTGTTCTTGTGCCAGTACCAGGCTGTTTTGATTACAGTGGCTTTGTAATACAGTTTGGTATCAGGTATTGTGATCCCTCCTACTTTGCTCTTCTTTCTCAAATGGGATCTCATCAAAATAAAAAGCTTCTGCATGGCCAAGGAAAACAGTATTAAAATAAAAAGAGAACCAACTGTATGGGAAAACATATTTGACAATGATACCTCAGACAAGGGATTAATCTCCAAAATATATAAAGAACTTACAAGACTCTACTCTAAGAAGACAAGCAACCCAATTAAAAAATGGGCAAAGGATTTGAACAGACACTTCTCCAAGGAGGACATGCAGAGGATCCAGAGACACATGAAAAGATGCTCGATATCTCTAGCTATCAGAGAGATGCAAATTAAAACTACAATGAGATACCACTTGACACCAGTCAGAATGGCCTTCATAAACAAAGCAACAAATAGCAAGTGTTGGAGAGGTTGTGGAGAAAAGGGGACCCTAGTGCACTGTTGGTGGGATTGCAGATTGGTACAACCACTGTGGAAAACAGTATGGAATTTTTCTAAGAAAACTAAAAATGGACATACCTTTTGACCCAGCAATTCCGCTGCTTGGATTATATCCTAAGAACCCTGAAACACCAATCCAAAAGAACCTATGCACCCCTATGTTCATAGCAGCACAATTTACAATAGCCAAGTGCTGGAAGCAACCTAGGTGCCCATCAGTAAATGAATGGATCAAAAAACTGTGGTACATTTACACAATGGAATTCTATGCAGCAGAAAGAAAGAAGGAGCTCCTACCCTTTGCAACAAACAGCATGGAAGGAATTGGAGAGTATCATGCTAAGCGAAATAAGCCAGGCAGTGAAAGACAAATACCAAATGATCTCACCTTTAACAGGAAGCTAATCAACAAAACAAACAAACAAGCATAATATAAACAAAGACACTGAATTTGAGAACAGTCTGACAGTGTCCAGAGTGGGAGGGGAGGGAATTTCAGGGGAAAAGGGGAATGGTTTAGAGCAACAAGTATAAAGGACTCATGGACAAAAACTATGGGGGGTGGAAATGGGAGGAAGGTGGGGAGGGCTGGGGTGGTGGGCTGGGGCGGGGTAAAAGACAGAAAACTGTACAATATCAACAATTAAAAAATACTGATTAAAAATAAAATAAAAAAATAAATACTGAAAGAAAAAAAAGAAAATGGAAAATAAAATAACATTTTCCACTGAATCACATTCTAGCCTCCTAGCAATTTTGTTTTTCTCTTTATGGCACTTTTTTTTACCACTTGCAATCTTATTGTAGATTAATCAATTTACTTGTTTGTGGCATGTCTTCATATTTAGAATGAAATATATGAGTGTGTCTTGGTTTTCACTGAATTTCTATACCATAGAAAACTGACTCCCCCTCATGGTAGGTAACCAGTAAGTATTTCTTGGATAAATAATAGAGTTTAACACAACATAGAATGGAAAACTACTTCGAATTGAAAGGTGTACAGCATTACTCCTAAAAAGTCTAGGTCAGGTTTTCCCCAAGCTTGCTGAAGTCCCCTGCTCCTAGGGCTTTCCTTCCCTTCCCTGCATCTCCCCTCCTCTCCATTTCTCTTCCCTCTAGCCTCTGCACAGTCATAAGAGGAAAAAAAAAACTTAAAAATTCCCGAGACCTTATTAGAAAATTATGTACCATACCAGACTAGTTACTGACACCCTCGGTTATATAACTAATACACCTGCTAAAAAACCTTCATAAACAAAAATCCTCATCCCTGGCAGGGATTATGCTGGTTTCCACTAATGCCTGTGTGAAAATCTTAATTTTTGTTTCTCTCTCTTCCTCTCGCTTGTCTTTCCTTTTCAGTCTAAAATGGGGTAGTATTACAATAGAGCTATGCCAAGGCTGGCTGCTCAGTCAGGCACCAGAGCCACCAGGGCATGCTACCTTCTAAGGCAGCCTGTCTCAATTTCAACAGCTCTAGTTTAAAAAATGCTCTCTTTATATGATGAGCTAATATTTGCCTGGCTGTAACTTTGATCCATTGGTCCTATTTCTGCTAGCTGGGGCTCCTGAGCATAACTGTTTCCTGCGCAGAAATAGAACAGCTGCTTAACACCTCCCATATGCTATTGCTTTATATAGTTACAAATTGTAAATCCCCCAGTCTCCAGCACCTCCACCATACACTTTGTCAGCCTTCTGTTCTCTGTTGTAAATAAATTCAGCTCTGTAGCCTTTCCTCAAATGACCCATTTCCCAAATATTTGATTACTTCTTAACTCAAGAGAGAGGACAACACCCTTTCGGGGCAAATTAGCCATTTCTGGGATTTTTAATTCAGGGAGGGACGTAGAGTATAATGTAAATCAATTGTGAATTCTGATTTTAGTAACTTAACTATTTAGGTGCAGCTTATTCAAAGTAGTACATGTTTATTAATTTATTCAGTAAACAGTATCAAGTGTCTAAGTGTAAAGCACTATGCCACGATTAAAATAAGTGTAAGACATCACCACAGGTCTTGAAAAATTTGGTTCAAATTGTGCAATTGCTAAATTTTCTTATGAGCTTTAAAATGTCATTTAAGTCATTTGGCACCCAATGATCTTATTAAAGGACGCATAAGGGTTTAGTAGTGTTTTAGTGCACCTCAGGGTTACAGGACTGTACTGAAGGAAGCTAGGCCACTAGGCTATCTCCTAGGTAATGGGCTCTGCATTTTGTCTCCCTCTAGGTAAATGGTAGCTACACTCATTTTATTAGCTTGTGGGTTATAAGTTAATTTAAGGGGAATATGCTATTACAGATTTGGATGAGTTCCTTAAACTCCATTACAACTTTGACTGTAAGATGCATTAATAGTGCTTCAAAGTCAGTCAGTCAAAGATTGATGGAGTATATAGAATGGAACATTAAGTAGAATATTTGATATGAACTGTTAAATCTTTCAGAAGAATTCTTGGAGGTTTTTTGAATACTCATTTATTTAATTTTTTTCAACTTTAGATAGGGATTTTGGTATTGTTCTAATGTATGTATCTGTGTTAATGCTTGTGAATGAAAATAGTATAAAATATTAGGGTTCCCTGTTATGATTCTATTGTGTGAATTAGTGTACTAGGTGAGGTCCCCAGGGAATTCTTACAAACTAACATAGCCTAATAGTGTTAAATAAGGAAGATCCTGAAGATCTTTGAAATTTATAAATACCAATAAAGTTTCAAGAAGGGAGCTAGCCTTTGTTTTGTCCCAGGAAGTTTCCAGATGGTTCTAAACTCATCTTATTTACTCAGTATAATTTTTAGATAAATATTATTTTTTAGTATCCACAGTTTTCATTTGTGAAAGCTAGAAGTCATAAATTTATGCCTATTGCCCTTATAATTTAGCAAGACCAACCAGTATTTAAATTTAGACCTGCCTTGTTCTAAATCCAAGAAATAGAGCAGCCACTATTAATTTAATATTCCAGGGTGTCTGCTGGAGAGTAATGATTATAATATCATATTTTGATTTCAGTTTTTAGAATATGTTGTCAGTTAACTATAAGTAGATACTATGAATAGTGAATGAACTAATATCTCTTATGGATCGTAGTCCTGTGCCTATCCAAATAAATACTAACTAGGACAAATAAGGAAGTTATATGTGTTGTTATACTCTAGATAGGGCTCATAATATTGAAAGGAAAAGTATTTTATTTCCAATGTAGAGGAATGAAGCTGTGTTGCAAAAAGGTTAAATTACATGTCCACAGTTACACAGCTGGAAAAATGCAGAGCTGAGATTCAAACGGATTCTTACTGCATCTTATAAATTTGCTCTTTTTATACTAGAATAATGACTTATGTTTGGCTTCAATTTCATCTGAAATCAAATAAATGAGACACATATGAATTAGGGAAGTTGGAAATCTATTTTTTTTTGTTAAATTTTGTTTTTTATTTTGGAAATATGATAAATATATAACCAAGAAAAATATCCTAAAGCAAAACTTCTCAACTTGGAATTTCTTCTTAGACTACAAATTTTACATTTTCTATTATGTTCTTTGTTTTAGTTGGAGCTAGTAAAGCTAGGTGTTGTGAAAAGACAAACCTTGACACAATTTGGCTTTCCCTCACATGAAGTCCAATGTAGATCAGGCCTTTTCCTCCAAACAGGGACTGAAATTCCATCTTTTAGCTGTGTCATTTGGAACCCAGGGTTTCAAAGTCCCCCGAGAAGGACTGAAGGGCTTGGCATTCATGTAGTACGATTTCAAGCACCAAGCCGGCATATGGGTTATATCACCTTTATTTGCATCCCATTGGCAGGAACCTGATCAAGTAGCCACAGCATAACTGCAAAGGAGACTGGTACCTGTTCAGCAGCACATGGGTATTTGGACAGCACTTTGCGTCTGTGCCAGGCCTCCATAAGGATTTGTTTAACAGATTGCTTCTTCTTGCCAGGCACCAAATACACATTCCTAGGTGAACTGGACACATACCTGACTCATTGTAATGCAGTCAGAACCGAGTAGTGCAGCATAACAGTTAGGTGGATATTGCCCTGAAAATCATAAAAAACATATGCCAATATTGTGTCCTAAGTTGAAAAAAGAAAATATAAAATATTTTAGGGGGGAGGCTTGAAAGATGTACACACTGATTTCCAGATCAGAACACTGTCTTTGTGACATTGCCCAAAAGCATCAGCAAACTCCCCAGAAAAATAACTTGATGTAAGTTTGGTTTGCCTTCTCTTGCATTGTTTAGATTAGTTACCTTTGGAAAAAGCTAAGATAAATAAAAGTTATATTTTTTGAAATTATCAGGCTAACTCTCATATATATGTGCAGCCATGTAGGCACTAGAGGGATGAGTCAGTCAAAATCTCAGTGATTTTAGAATGATTGCACTGTTTTGAAAGATTAGATAGGAAAGTTCAAAGAACACAATAACTACAACCAATTTAATGCTGAAAGGACTTCAAATTGATCTTCAAAGTGATATTAAGGTAGATAAAATAAACAGGGGTTTAAGAGAAGATTCTCATTGCCAATGAGAAGACAGCTATTTAAAAATTATTTTGACAGCTGAGCTATTTCCAGATTGAATTATTATTAAAGATAGTGGAGGAGTTGAGATTAGAGTAGATTTGATTTCATTTTTTCAAACTACTCCCTGTGCTTTCTATTATATGTAAAAAGCGAATCAGCCTGTTAGGTCACCAAGGATAAATAAGTGAATTATGCCACTAAATTGCAACTAGTCTTGAAATACTCTGAAAACATTTTGACATTTAACTATCTCTTCTACTTTAAAACAAATAAACATTTATTTTTTTCCAGGCAGATAAATATTTGTTTTAGGGGTAATGACTCAAACATATTGATTTTCTTTTCATCAACTGTTGATTTTTTGGTTGGTTTTATGCTATATACTCTCTGGAAAAAAATATATGTTATAGTTACTTTGGTATCATGATTGATAACTTGAATGAAGTCATGCTTAATTGAGAATACAGAAAATATATGAATTGAGTGATTGCAAAATGCCATATGAAAAATACCTGAAAAACTGTTAGATAAAGGGAAATATTTATCCTGCCTTTCCTATGTGAACTATACCATTAACCAAATATTACAGGTTGTACATTAGAAAGAAATACAAAAACAGAATATCACCATTTTGTAAGCTCCAATAAATTAATAGAGATAGGCCCAATGACTCATCAGCTTTAACATCATATAAGGACAGACAACTAGCTATTATGTGCCTCCTGATGAGGGAACACAGTGCCACCTACAGTAGCGCAAAACAGGCAGATCCTGAGTCTGACCCAGCTTCCAATTTAAAAGATATGCAGAGAACAGAGGAAAAATATTGAATTTCACCAAGAGATTGCAACTAGCAAAATCCAGTCTGTGGAAAATCCACTTGAAAAAAAATAAATGGAGGTAAACTATTGATTAAAAAAGATGTAATAAACTTTCAAAATGGGCAAAGTTAAACTCTATTGTCTATGTAACTGTAGCTAGGTAATAAATCCATTTAAAATTAAAACAAGGAGTAATTACAGTAAAAGCAGAACAGTGGTTTCTTTTGGAGGGAAGGAGAGACTATGATGGGCATGTGGCCTATGGAAGTGGCTTCTAGGATAAGAGAAGAGTTCTATCTTCATGTGAACTGTGGTTACAAATAGTTCATTTTGAAGAAATTTGCTAAGCTATACATATCTTTTTTGTGTGGTTTACTTTATCTATTTCAAATGAAATAATTTTACACATTTAACAAATGTTTATTGTAAACTATCTGAAAACCTCTGAAACATTAAGCAAAGATGCATGTGAGTAGATTCAACTGGTACTTCAATTTATTGCAAGGCAAACTTAATGGTAAAATTCCTTGGTGTGTTATTCAACCACTTTCACTGCAGACAATTTTTATTTCTGCCTTTTCCTGTCAAAGAAACCAGTTGTTTGCATTTTCTTTTTCATCCAAAAGACATATTGATTTTACTAGGAGGCTAAATGGTACCATTTTGCTTCCCAAAGCCTATTTCTTCTCTAAGTTTCTAAATTTCAGATCTGTCATTTTGACAGTATTTTTTGTCTGCCTTATCATTTTTGCCTTCTAGTTTAAATGTCTTTTAGGATTACTTTTTCTGAATCAGAACTTCGTAAGTGTTGTATTAAATATCACCGAAAGAGATCAGGTTTGAAGACAGCAGCAATGGCCTCATAAGGAGCCATATACTGGAAGTAAGAGGAACTAAATGAGTAAGGGGAAGATTTCTTCCATATGCTTAAAGTGGCAGAAAAGTGGAATTGCTAAGGTTATTTGTCTAGGCCATATAGGAAAGTTATTTATCAAATAGCAAAAGTAGCCATACCTGAACAAAATAGAAAAAAAATATATATTCGTAGCTGTGTTTTTGTAGACATGTTATAGACTCTTCATTACACAGGTCCATTTTGAATTGGATTCCAGAATGGGAATTTATGAGTACTAAACAGTTTCTGACTCAGATAACCAAGGCATATAAACATGAGTTCAGAGGATATAAACTTCCGGCCAAGATGGAGGTATAAGTAGACACACTGTGCCTCCTCACACAACCAAAAAAGGACAACAACAATTTAAAAACAAAAAACAACTAGAACTCACAGAAAATTGAACTGTATGGAAATCCAACAGCCAAGGCGTTAAAGAAGAAACATTCATTCAGACTGGTAGGAGGGGTGAAGATGGGTAGCCAGGCAGAGAGGACTCATGGCAAGGTGGTGGCCGGAGGACTAGGGAAGGCAAGTCAGCAGCTGGCGGATCCAGCGATAGATTGTGGACTGGGAGGTCGCACATTTGTGTGCAGATAAACTTGGAAGAACAACTGGGAAGCAAGACAGACCCCACAACCCAGAGCTTCAGTTCTGGGAAATAAAGCCTCAAACCTTTGACTAAAAACACCAGTGGGGGTTGAGGTGCCAAGAGAAACTCCCAGCCTCACAGGAGAGTTCACTGGAGAGACCCACAGGGTCCTAGAATGCACACAAACCTACCTACCCAGTAATCAGCACTGGAAGGGCCCAATTTGCTTGTGGGTAGTTGGGGAAGTGACTGAAAACCATCAGAGATTGAAGCAAGCACCATTGTTCCCTCTTGGACCCCTGCCCCACATACAGTAACGTAGCAATGTGAGTTGCCCTGCTGGGGTGAACACCTAAGGCTCTTCCCCTAACTATGTAACAGGCATGCGAAGATGAAAAAAAATGGCCCAAATGAAAGAACAGATCAAAGCTCCATAAAAAATACAACTAAGGGATGAAGAGATAGCCAACCTATCAGTTGCACAGTTCAAAACACTGGTAATCAGGATGCTCACAGAATTGGTTGAATATGGCTGCAAATTAGATGAAAAAAATGAAGGCTATGCAAAGTGAAATAAAGAAAAATGTACAGGGAACCAACAGTGGTGAGAAGGAAACTAGGACTCAAATAAATGGTATGGACCAGAGGGAAGAAAGAAACATTCAACCAGGAAAGAATGAAGAAATGAGAATTAAAAAACAAAACAAAACAACGAGGAGAGGCTTAGGAACCTCCAGTACATCTTTAAACATTCCAACATCCAAATCATAGGGGTTCCAGAAGGAGAAGAGGAAGAGCAACAAATTGAAAACTTATTTGAACAAATAATGGAGAACTTCCCCAATCTGGCAAAGGAAATAGACTTCCAGGAAGTCCAGGAAGCTCAGAAAGTCCTAAAGAAATTGGAGTTGAGGAACACACCAAGGCACATCATAATTACATTATCCAAGATTAAATATAAGGCGAGAATCTGAGAAGCAGCAAGAGAAAAGGAGACAGTTACCTACAAAGGGGTTCTCATAAGATGTCAGCTGATTTCTCAAGAGACCTTGCAGGCAAGAAGGGGCTGGAAAGAGGTATTCCAAGTCATGAAAGGCAAAGACTTGGCATCCAAGATTGCTCTATCCAGCAAAGCTTTTGTTTAGAATGGAAGGGAAGATAAAGCGCTTTTCAGATAAGGTCCTGTTAAAGGAGTTCATCATCACCAAGCTGTTATTATATGAAATGTTAAAGGGACTTATCTAAGAAAAAGAAGATAAAAAATGTGAACAGTAAAATGACAGCAAACTCACAGTTATTAACAACCACACCTAAAACAAAAACAAAACAAACTAAGGGAACAACGAGAACAAGAACAGAATCACAGAAATGGAGATCACATGTAGGGTTATGAACAGAGGAGTGGGAGAGGGGGAGGGGGGGAAGATACAGAGAATAAGTATCAGAAATGGTAGGTAGAAAATAGACAGGGGGAGGGTAAGAATAGTATGAGAAATGTAGAAGCCAAAGAACTTGTATGTATGACCCATGGACATGAACTAAAGCGGGGGAATGTGGTTGAGACGGTGTGTGCTGGGCTTAAGGGGAATAAAGAGGGGGAATGCAACAATTGTAGAGTAGCATAATCTATAAAATATATTTAATTTAAAAATAAGCACTAGTTCAAACCCCATCTGTGCTGAAGGTAATGTAGGGGGTGGGGAAAGGGACAGATATGCTTGTTCAGGCAAAGATCTTATTGCTTGTCAGTCCTTGGACTCGGTAACAGTCTTAAGCAGGCAATGTTTCATAACTATAGAATCAATGAATTTTTAAAAATATGCTGTAAGTAAAGTGCACCTGCCTGTGTGTGTGACGCTGTTTAAAATCTTTGTCTTATTTGTGAACAGAAAAAATCAGTATCCTAAGACCCCAAAGACTGATCATTTTTCTTGGCTCAGGTGTCCAGTCCACCCACTCTGTAGTGCCTTTAATGTCTTATTAACTTACTGACAACACCCAATGTACACTCTAACCTCAAAATAACATTTTAAAATAATTATTTGCTGATTGATATGAACTTTCCAGCTTTTTCAGTTCAATATTTTCTGAGGCAATCTTTATTTTGCCTGTAGAGAGCTTTTCTAGGGTATCTAAAAGATTGTTGCCAGTTCAGCCAGGCCACAAAGTCAGGCTAAAGAGAGAGGATTGTGTGTCAACAATTCCATTAAGGTAAAACAATGGAATTCTTACAGCATTTTTACCCACAATACATGTATTCCGTAGCTATATAATCAAGAATTGATTGCAATCGTATTTTCAAATGAAAAATATTTCTAAATATTTGTAGGATTTGTACCTAATGTAGCAGAAGTTCATTCAGGGGTCAGTTAGGCCTATTCTCCTCTCCCGACTCATTTTGATGTCTGCCTGGTGTGAGAACAACATAGTTAAATTTCCAGGAGCCCATGAAGTTATGAAAAAGTCAGTGACCAAGCACTTCCTAATTTTTGAATCTTTTTCTATATAGTATTGCCAGTTATCTTTGGGTGAAGCGAACCTTGTTTGTACTCCCATGGGTTTAATTAACTACCACTTGTGACTTACAGCTTCCTCTGGAAGTCCATTGTGCGCTGGACTATTTTGTCTCTTCTCTCCTTCCACAGCCCAAAGCCTCGGAACTACCATGTCTTACCTACATGAATTCATTATTTTTCCCCTCACCAAATAAGAAAATGCCTTTAATTTTTATTTTTATATATTTATAATTTCTCAAAGAATCTTTCTCAACCAAAAGATATTAATTATCTATAGACAACAGGGACTAAAAAAGTTAACAGGTAAGAGTTTTGCTTTATATTGAGGATGGTTTTGTCTGTTATTAGGCATTACACTCCTAGTCTAAGATTATGAGAGAATCGTTTCCAGAATTACCTAAACGAGAAACTTGGGAGTCATCTAGTTCACTTCACTGACACCACTACCTTCTGTCAAAACTAGTCTGTTCTGTCTCATTAACTATTTTTTCTCTATCTTCTTTGTGGCCAAAGCCTTAGCTGTGGCCCCATAACTCCTCTCTCTGCTTTCAGGCTTGTCTTCTTCTCATCCAGTCTCCAGACATACTTACTAATAGTCTCCAAATTGTGGTAAAGGATACTTGGAAAGACCAAAGTCAATATATTTATCTATGGACATCATACCTAAAACCTTCATATACTCACATAGTTGCATTTGAACTATCTCCACCCAGTCTTCTTAGAAACTATTTGATAAATGATCAAATATACTGAGCAAGTTTTGATAATTCCTTTGAATGGAGGTATACGGAGCACAATATTTTAGGTGTGATGGCAAATGAGTGGGGGCATTTATGTACTGAGACAGCTTAAGACATGTAGCCCTGCATTCTTTCTCTTCCTCTGGAAGTTGACAGTTTGGTGAGAAAGATGTAACACACAAACTACCTTTAATTGGAGACTCTAGGATCCTTTATTGTGACAAGGATAATTTCTCAAGTCAAAATATTCCGGGTATTTTATTATTAAATTATAGGGCCGTAATACTTATTTTCTACTCTGTAAAACATAGTAGGTCCTGCATTTTTTATGTATAAAATTCTGTGTAGTAGTTCTTACGTACCATGAAGTTTAAGAAACTGCTAAAATAGACTAAAAGGAGGAATAAAAAAATTGGCTTGGCTGCCATTGAAATATATTTGACTTGATCAGTTAGGGCTACTGTAATAAAAAATACTATAGACCAGGTGGCTTAAAAAACACGTATTTATTTCTCATAGTTCTAAAGGCTGGGGTAGTTTGGTGTCTTGTGAGAATCCTCCTCCTGGCTAATAGAAGGCAGTGTTCACTCTGTGCCCTCACAGGGTGAGGAGAGAATTCTGTGCTCTATATCCCTTTATAAGGGTACCTGGCCCATCTTAATGACTCCCCCTCCAGTACCAAATCACAATCACCTGAGCACCTCCCTTAGGCCCAACTGCAAGTACCATCACATTGGGATGGTGGGGGGTGGGGCATGAACATTTAGATCCAGATAGCAAGAGTGGAGTCCCAACTCACTCTTAGTTAAGATGCTTTATGACTCCACTTTCTCTTTCATCAAACAAAATCAGTCTTTAGCCTTTATTAAGATAATTGGTTGTCAATGGTCAGATTAAATGGAATTAATCATGCAGGCATAGAGGGACACTTCAAAACTCATTTCTCATCTCACTTTCTCCTCCAGAAATATAATAGTTAAATTGAAGGAGTAACAATTTAAATATCCATAATCACCTTGTACATAAAATTTTACCCTCAAATGAACAAAATATATGCTCTGAAAAAATAATAAAATTTTAGACATTTTTAGGAAATTATTTTAGACTGGTACTTTCAGCATCCTTCGCTTTAGAACATTAAGTCTTACTGAAGTTCTGTGTCATACATTGGTCCTCAACTTGGGGAAGTTTCCCCAAACAAGTGGAGGTCACCAAGGTGAAAGCCATGGTAAATACTTGCACAGCTGAGCTCAGTTTGCTATTGTCATAGGTAAACATTTCAATTTCATTGTGAATCTCTTCTTGTAAAGATTTGGACATATGAAATTATTTTTAATATAATCTATATGAGACTACCTTATAACTAATAGCATCAAAGTATTTAGTAGAGCCAAAGAAAAATGTATTAACATTTTTTTTTTTTTCTGGAGGATAGCATTTACCTCCAGGTGTATCTTTTCATAAATCAGACTTAGATTCCTTGTGTGTGTGTGTGTGTGTGTGTGTGTGTGTGTGTGTGTATTATTAAGTTACACTTTATTTTTAACCGGGACCGGTTAATATAATATTTTTAAAAAGAGTAATTTTGATGAGAGGAATGGGTGACAAAGTAAACAGTGATTTCAGTTGACTATATTAAAGTTTCTAATCAAATCTGATCCCTGAGAAAGAAACATTTTATAATTTTTTTGTTTGTTTCTCCTTAAGCTATTTTAGTGTGTTTGCGTATGGTTTTGTTTTTTATTGTGCTATTGTTGAACATCTGTGTATTAATAAAATTTCTAAAATACACCATTTCCCACTGTAAAGTGAAACAGCATATCTGAATGTGACCTAAAATGTTGAATGTCTGAGATTAATATCACAACATGTCTCCAAGCCAGGGAGTCACGTGAAGGAACCCTGCTCCGTGGCCCCGTTATAAAGGTCATTGGAGAATCACAGCACACTTCCCTCTCTTGGGCGCAGACTTTCTCTTCTTGTTCTCCTTTACTCAGATAACAACTATTTTATAAGCATTTCCTGACCTCTCCCCAGGCATATTAGTGCATTTCCCTCTTTTATCCTAATTGAAGCTCGCATGATGCTTTTCCTGTGCTTTCATGTGCCTTTGGTTTTACTTTGTGTTAAGATTTATCACGTGTCACTGAGTTTTTTATTTGCTTCCGTCTCACCTACTTGACAATGAAATGCTCAAGAGCGTGATTCCCATACATGTCTGTCTCAGCATCGGTCATACTCCTTCAGACTTCATGTGCATTTGAGCACATTACGTGAAAGAGTGACTTTCACAGTTTCCTTGAAGTCTCATACTAAATTCTCATCCAATGTTTTCTCATACAAGTAAAAATATTCATGGTTAAAGTAATTAGTGTAGTTTGATAATATTATATAGAATCTTTAGTTTGGTGGGTTTGAGTTCCTAATACCCTGAGATATTACTTTCAAAAGTCAAGCATTAGCTAACTGGGACAGAAACATGTAGGGATATTGAGGTGGAATTGTTTTCTTTTTTGACAGCTCATATGTGCAATAAAGCTTTATCAGACACATGCTGTGTGCCAGGCCATACGTTAGATCTGGGGGTAGAAAACGACCAAGGGGGCACACTATCAACCTAGCACAGCAGCAGTGCAGAGTGAGAACTTGAGGGTGAAACATCTTTGATTATCCTCCATCTTTGGCGTGAGCAAATTACTTTGTTATGTTTTATTGTTTTTTTCTTCATTACAGAAAATTTGGAAATTGTAGAACTCTTTTATTATCTTATATCCCCAATAAAGCTTAACTACTAACATTTTGCAATGTCTATTTTCAACCTTTTCCTTTTCTATTACACATCAATTCCAAAATTGGGACTGCAATATACATGTGCATTTGTATATTGGTAGTTTTCTTATTTAGCATCTCTATATTATCCCTTCATGTTATTATATTGATTTAAAAAAATGTTAATATATTTCTCTTTCTTCTATTACCTAATTTCTAAATTATTTTTGATATTTTTATTCCGTGCTGCTATAAAAACATGCTTACTTATAATCCTTGATCACATACATGGTGAATTCTTTATAATGCATCACTAGAAGGCATATTATGACAAAGGACTTCATTGCAAGAACACAAATTCATTAAGGTTGTTGAAATCTACTTGTTTAAACAGTTTTGAGTTTTCTTGATAGATTATCAGATTGTTTATACATAATAATAATTATTTTAAAACACTTAAATATTTTTGCATTTTATTACTTTGCCTAGAAATATAAACTTCCATAGTTTAAAGTTTTTAAAGAAGTAGTGAGCCTTTTTAGCTTTTTAGTTCCAAGTTTTAATGGTGAATATTGTAGTTTTTATTCATAAATATAATGTTGGCTATTGGTTTGAGAAGGTTATATTTATTAGGTTAGGGAATTTTGACTTACTGATGTGACAGATTTTCTAATACTGAAAATATCTGAATTCTTATTAACAACATTTAATAATGATATAATATGATTATAATTCAGTATTAATATATAGATAGCTTTTTATTATAATTTTACTTGTGTTCATAGTTATAATTGATCTATATTATATATTTTGTATATTATGTATTATATAAAATATCTATTTTATTTGGCTTTGGTATCACTCCATATTTGTAATATGAATTGTAAATTTTTCAAAGTGTCTTATACATAGGACAGGGATTATTCTCTTACAATTTGAAAGACCTTCCAAAATCTTAAGCATTGATATATCCACTTCAATCACTGCATTCATTCCACACAGTCTTCTCACTTTCTTATTCTCAGAGCAGCTCTTTTGTTTCATCATCATCATCTGATCCTTTAGTTCTTTGAATCTGATCATGGTATTTCAATTTTACAGCCTTCAAAAAATTTCTTACCTGTCGCTATGGAGCTAGATACCTCAACCCCTGACTAATCCAAATTTAGCCCAACACTTGGTTACTAATTCCAAAACGCAGGCAGTTGAAAACCAATTGTAGCCCTCTTCAGGGAATTTCCCATAAGACTTAAAATGACTGTTGAAGGCTGCTTATAAACAAACAAACAAACAAATAAGCACTCAAGAACACATTAGAGTGTAAACTTAAGGATGTGAATGTTTGACTCTTGTTGACCCTTGTACCTCTGCATATAGAAAAGTAGTTCCCCATTGTATGTCGGTTGAATGAATGAATGAACATATTTCTTCAATCCCTACTGTTTTAACTGACTTCCATCTATAGTATTTGCCTATGACTCACCATAGTATTTATGTAAGACTCATCCATTGTACAATATTTACCTACTTTCATCCTTCATGTGGCCGGGCCTCTGCCCTGATTGTCTCCAGTCTCAGTGGTCACACTTCACACTTGAAGATTATTGAATTAAATGCAGTTCTCTGAATCCACCCTATGCACTCACAGCTCTGTGCTTGATGCTCAGTTGTTTGCCTGAAAAACCATAGGGTTACTTTTGCTTGTTTAGCTCCTTTTCCTTCATCGAACTCATTTTAAGAACTAGATGTTTTGTGAAGTCCTCCCTGGCTGCTTCCCTTGGATTATATCTATCTTCCCTGTTCTCCTGTCATATGTCATGCATCCTTACACTGCAGCATTTAAAATGCCATGTCCTGCCTTTCATGCCTGCCTGCTTACTTCTCTGGATCTTCTTCAAATTTGTGAGCACCTCAAAGATAGACACTGCCCTTAATTTCTGGGTCCCCAGCACCTCACATAATGGATATCATGTTCATGATTAATGAATCAGTGACAATCTAGATTATAAACCTACTCATCTCCTTTGCTTTATAGCATTGTTCTCATTTTATGATGTTTTCGGAATATATTTTACATGAAAATGATTGAATTTCTCAAAATGTTTACTTTTTATAAATTATTTGAAAAGCAAAAATTACAACATTGCTTAATAACTACAGGTTTGTGTTCTAAAGGAAACTGAAACCCCAGATAGGTTGACAATTATAATCTGTGAAGGTTTTAGGTCACTTTTTTTTTTCCTGTTTACATAACACGGCTGCTCTCTGCATCAGTGTGTGAGTGGAGGAGTCCTGAGCAGGCAGTCCGTACCCAGAGACTCTGAACGTGATGGGAGAAACTCTGGTGGTGGCTGTGTGTGCTGCTGGTTCTGTGCTTACAGCATCAGGCGGAGTAGATGATCCAGTAAGCTCCGACTAATTCATGCTGTTTTCTATTTCTGTTGTCTTTTTTTCTTCTATTGCCAACCCACTCATTAACTGATGAAAAGGAAGTAACCTAGGGAGAAGGAGATGCAACCTAAAGCATAGTTAGGGTCACTGTCTGTAGAAGAACAACTCCAAAGGCATTTATAGTAAACCTGTGTCATCTCGATGCCAAAGTCTGAAATTAACACATCAGTGTTTTCTGCCCTTATTTTCTTATTTCATGTAAAATTAAATCTCTTTTGTCCACCACATATTTAAGTTAATGGGTAATAGTCCTACAGGAGTCAGTGTCCATGAAATAATTTTTTTATATCCTGTATTTTGATTTGCTTATTTTTCTTCTCTCTGACTCATTTTTGCCATTAATATTTGATATCTTTTGCCATGTGTTCTTTTTATATTGATCTTTATTGGCATTGTATTTTCAATGTCCCTTCTCTCCAGGTAGTAGCATTTTCTGTTTATAATCTGAAGCATGGAAAATAGAGTTTCTGGCTACAACTTACGTTATTGCACTTAGGTCTCGTTATCCCTCACAAGTCCATATATCCTTTCTAAATGACCTATACTTCTTTATTGGTAGTACTTTTTAACATTAATCATAGCAAAAAAAACACTCTTCAAAATTGCCATGAGTACCTTAACTAAAAATATAGATCATAAGTATTATTAAAGCATTTTTGTAAATAGAGGTAGGAGGAATAAAATATATCTGCACTGCAATGTAAAAAGTGGACAATTCTTCAGTAGTCAAAGAAGAATACTCCACCATGATGTAACTTGTGAATATCGATTGTCTATCTGCTATACTAGGACATCGCTAATCACTAGAGAAAAAAAATACAAGTTCAAGTCATTGTTTTCAAGGGGTTTACATAGTACATTATTTAAATTGATTTTTCTGAGTCTTAAAAATACAGTATATTTTTTAAACCATGGCTCTCTATAGTGCCATTTAAAATCATGGACCATATTTATTATTTTTAAAATCTAAAAAAGATCCTGAAAAGTTAGCATATGATCTACTCTACTGTATTGTGCTGCTAGAGGAAATTCATAAAAACGTAAATTTTACATTTAGAAGAGACCTTTGACATCACCTTTGTCAAGATTCTGTCATCCCTCTTTTTTTTCTCCTTTTCTCACATTATATACAAGAAAACTAAGACTGATGGGGGCTATCTAGAATCAGACAGTTGGGCAAATAAGTCTCTTTTTCTTTTCTTTTTTTAAAGATTTTATTTATTTATTTTTTAGAGAGAGGGGAAGAGAGGGAGAAACAGAGGGAGAGAAACATCAATGGTTCCCTCTTAGGTGGCCCCCACTGGGAACTCAGCCCACAACCCAGGCATGTGCCCTGACTGGGAATCAAATGGGCAACCCTTTGGTTTGTAGCCTGCACTCAGTCCACTGAACTACACCACCCAAGGTGCAAATAGGTTTCTTAGGTCTGCCTGGAGGACTCTATAAAATACAGTCTATGAAAATTGGCAAATCAATCTCCAACCCCCACAAGCAGCAGTAACAGACATGAGCCTCCTCCAATAACAATTGACACTTTCGGGATTACAAAGCCCAACGTGTGGGGCTGTAAGCAATAGGAGGAACTTCAGTGTGTTTTGCAGTAGGAGAATTTAAGAATGATTTTAATTTCTTGCCTAGTGAAAAGTCCTTATGCACTTCAATAGGAGGAAATAAACTCTTCTCCCGAAAAATGAAAACTTTTCATCCAGGTTAGGTGAGTGCATACATATCTGCCGCTTGATCTGACTCTATTACTTCAAGAAGAAAGAGATCAGCCAAGCTCCCAGCCAGCCCCTGGGAGGGGTCATACTATTAAGAATAAATCATTGTTTGATATATAGCAGATTTGTTTGACTGAAACTAATAGTATCTTAATGGTTTCCTGCACTTTCACAGATTAGATATTATTATTGTTGACTTGTTTTATGTGACCTGATATAATATTACTGGTCAGTTTTAATTGCTTCTTAAGGAAACTTCTAGAACTGAAATGTAGAGCCCTGTCAACAATACAAGGTTTACAGTTATGAGTACATGAAACACAGAGTTTATTCTTCTATTATCATTTATTAATTATTGTATTATTTTCCCTACAAATAACTGTGAACCTACTTTTGCTTTCTGTTGTTTTATGTTTCAGTCACTGTCATGTATATATCCCATTTTCTGGTGCCTTTTATTATAAATGGTTACTTATCATAGGAATGTAGGTTCTACTTCTTTGGCATCCTCACATTTGTACATTTGATAGAATGGTAGGCTCTGGAAAAACTGAAACTTGAATTATTATTTATTTTTCAATTGTCTATTAAAATCCACTTATTACATAGTCCAGTATGTTAAAAATAGACTTACCTTCTGACTTTCACTGAAATAGTTAAATTAGATGTAAAATATTAATTTATAGGAACTGCATATTTAGGTAAAAATTGCAGACACAATATTAAATACATTTTTATCTTATTAATATTGTAGACACAATATTAATACATTTTTGTTATCACGAAACACATTTTTTATACAGGGGGTCAGCAGAAGTAGGTTCACAGTTATTTGTGTGGAAAATAATACAATGATTAATAAATAATAATACAAGAATAAACTGTGTTTCATGTACTCACAACTGTAAGCCTTGTATTGTTGACAAGGCTCTTCCTTTTAGTTCTAGAAGTTTCCTTAAGAAGCAATTAAAACTGGCCAGTAATATTATAGCAGGTCACTTAAACATCAATTATGGTAAAACAAATATAAACAAAAGATGTAATGGTACCTCTTTAGGCCCTGAAAACAGAAAGCCAGTTATTCTAATCACTAGGTTGACCTTGGCCAAGTTATCCTAAGAATCTTTGCATCTAAAACTTTGTCTGCATCTGTAAAATGAGGGTACTCATGGTTCTTAGACTTGCAGAATTGATGTGGAGAATTAAATAAGAAAAATATGTGAAGAAATTACTACGGTGTGCCAGTGTAACTACATATACTAGATTATGGCCAAATAATGTTAGTAGAAAATTAAGGTAAGTGTTTTTCAGATATTGCCTTTGAACTTTGTGTATCTGGTTGAGCACATTAAGATATAGTTTTCCTAAAATTAAGTTTTCTATAATAATTGTGATAATTTTATTATTATCAAGTTGACTGGATCACAGGGTACTCAAATATTTGGATACACATTATTTCTGGGTATGTCTGTAGGGGTGTATCTGAATCAGATTAGGACTTGAATCAGTGGACTCAGTAAAGCAGATTGTCCTCACTGAGACGGATAGCCATATCCAATTGCTGAGGGCCTGAATAGGACAAAATGCAAAAGAACAGAGAATGTGTTTCTTCTGCCTGATGGCTTGTGCCGGGACATTGGTCTCCCACACTTGGACTGGGATTTACACCCTTGGCTTCCCTGGCTCTTTGGCCTTTGAACTAAGACTAAAATACAGTACTAGCTTCCCTGGGTCTCTAGCATGCAAATGATTGAACTTCTAAGCCTTCATAATCACATGAGCCAATTCCTTATGCTAAGTCCATCTGTCTGTCTATCTACCTATATTACTGGCTCTGTTTCTTTGGAGAAGCCCATCTAATAAAATAATTAATGCAATAATGTAGTTATAATTATTAAGTACATGATGTATGTCAGATATTTCTATTAAGTGCTACATAATACATTCAAACTGTCAATTACTGATTACTCACTAAAAAAATATGAGGTAGGGTTAATGATGTCATTTTATAGATGAGATAACTTCCCTGAGAAATGTTTAGTAAAGACCCAAAGTCATGCAAGTGTCTATCTGAAATAAGCTCACACTCTCTTCCCAGAGCCCTAATAGTTTATTATTATATGTACTTGCCCATAAATGTTACTGATCCCAATCAGTAAGGAGGGATCCTACCATTTGCTGTTCACCAAGCAAATCTCCTAAGATAGATTCCTGTGGGGGAAAAAAAAAATCTTTTACTTAACAATTATATAATTTGAAATAATGGCACATTTCTGTCTAAAATACCTGGGTAACGAAAGTAAAGGGAAAGAAAAAGAGTATGATTTCAAAAATAGCTACTTAAATATTTGTCATTACAAGTACTACATAGGTTCAAGAACTGAAAATAACACAAGAACGAAAATCTGCTCACAGTGCTATTATTACCAAGCTCTTTGGAAATAATGGCAAATTTCTACCTGAAAGCTTCTTTCCTTTAAGATACTCAAAGAAAAATCACCCTGTCAGCCTTTTCCAGCTCAGTTCAAGGTTGCACCAGAAATCTCTTTTCCTACCCAAAAGTATCATAAATGTAGGTGGCTTAGCTGGTTTCTAGTCATTGTCCAGCTTCAGGCATCTTTCATACTCTGTACCCCCGGGCCTCTACTCACTGGTGACTATCGATGTGCCCCTTGCTGGGGGAGGAGAAAGAACCAACTGACTTTTTGCTTTCCAGCATGCTTCCTTTCTAAAGCCCTCTCCCAAATTCCATGCATGCCAAAAGCCGGTGGGAGTATCCAGCCTTCCAACCAATGATGGCAATTGTCAGTCATGTTTGCCTTTGCCCCTCTTCGAGCCACCATGCTTAGTAGGGGGCAAAGTCTCCAGTCACACATGCTCTATACAAGCTTCCTTCTCTGGTGGCCCTTCCCTTCATAGGGAAGGCAAGCCACTTAGGACGTTAAATTTTGCCTTGAGGTTTCTTCCCTGCCTCTTGCCTTCTTTTGACAATTTGGCCTGATCCCTCTGTTATAACCCTTCCCTTTCCCCATTTAACACTCTCTGAACTTCATAATCTTACAAAGACAATGTATGAAGGTCTCAGTCTTCTGGAACTACTTCCTGATGGCCATGATATAGTCCTAACTATCCCCTAGGTCCAGAGATCTCTTATAGAAAGGGGTTCCAGAATGGAGTGGAGGGGAGTCTTCTCATGAGAGAGCAGGATTTTGCAAGGTCCAGGTCAGTTGGTTGTCCCTGGAAAGCAGCATGCATGATGTCCAAAGGATTACACTGATGAACAGGCTGGCAACATTATTGTATTCTGGAGGTGACAAATTTGGTTAGAGGGCACAGTCAAAACCACAACAACTAAATATCCAAGGTAGGGACTGTTGCAAAAACTTTTCTAGGGTATAGACTCATAATTATCATGCTTTGTGGTACAAAATTTGAGTATTTAACAAGTTTTCTCATTAAAGCTCTTGGACAGATTTCTGGTTCTAACAAAGATGAAGGAAGCCCACCGCAGCTTAACTATCCCATTGACTAAAGTCAAATACTCTGGACTGAATAGATAAATAAGGATTCTCAAAAAATAAATAGAAATACTCAGATAGAAGAAATATGTCAATACTTGAATAACAGTGGTGATGAGTTTCTTAGAGCTTTATTTTCTTCCTTTATCTCCTGGCCAGAGGATTAGGGGGAAAAATGGTCTGGGCAAGTTTTATATAATGGATGAAGTCCTCTTCCCCCCCTCTCCCAGCAGTGACTCAAGCCCAGGCCCAGTGATACTGCTGTATTTTTTTTTTTTTTTTTAGTGCAACAGATGCATAAGACCCAAGAGAAAATCCCTCCCTTTTGATGGAGAAACCAGGAAAATGGTCCCCTGTTGTGCTATGTGTAGGGGAAGGGGATCCATATTATTTTTCTCTCCCTGTTGTCTCATTGCTCTGCTCCCAGTTGTCCAGATATGTGCAAGAATATAGAAGGCTCAATCCCTGAAAGAACTGTGTATCTTGGTTAGATTAATCACCAAAGTTGTCTCTGGAAGTCACAGAGTGAGAGTTAAATTTATAAGAAGAGAAAGCTGGAGAAGGAGATACCTAATTTTGTGAATAAACCAACAAAATCGTAAGATCACCCCTAAGATCACCACTGTGACTGGGCAGAACATATTCAAAGAAACATAGCAGAAGCTTCAAGAAGAGAAGGAACATATAAAGATCTACCCAAGCTCCAGGCTAACACCCAAGAGGCTCATGTGATAAGCAGACACACTTGGAGCTTTGAAACCTAACCTGATATTTAACTCAATTTCAATAGAAGGCAAAGTGACCCTTCCAGTCTGGACCAATCAGGTATTTTCCTGCTAAAACAAATAAACATTCCTTACATAAATTTAACAGGACCCAGAATTTCAATACAATTCAAAATTACTCAACATACTGACAACCAGGAGAAAATGGCACCAGTTCTTAAGGGAAAAGACAACAAACAGGTCACCTGAGTGACTCAGATGTTGGCATCTCCAGACAGTGACTGTAAAGTGGCTTCTGTTACCATGTTTTATGAGGCAAAGGTGATTACTCATGAAACAACTGGAAAAATATAAATTCTCAGCCAAAAAATGAAATGTTATTTTTTAAAAATATTTAGTATGAAGAATATAATCTAAAATTTTAAAAATTGACCTGGTGGGTTCAGTAATAAAATGGAGTTCAGGAAGGGAAAGCACAGTGTATCTTGCAAACATGAATAAAAAGAAAGTTTCATTTTTGTGGCCGAGTAGTATTCCATTGTTCCTTTGTGACAGGGTGGATGGATCTGGAGAACATTACGCTAAGTGAAATAAGCTAGTCACAGAAAACCAAATACCGTATGATCTCATTCATATGTGGAATCTATGAAGAAACTGAAGTAACAAGGAAAATGGGGACACCCAACTCATAGATGGAGAGCAGGATGACAGCCAGGGGGGACAGGTAGGTTAGGAATTGGAGAAATTGAGCAAAAAGGCAAAAGGACTCATGGACAATAGTATGGTGATTGCTGTGGGGAGGGAGTATAGGGTAACTAAAAGGTAATGGGGGGAATATACAATAAAGATTAAATTTAAAAAAAAGTTTCAAGCAAAGGTAGGATGACTGAGGTCAAATCATGCATGTCTAATATTGGTCCCTGAACCAAGCATGGAAAATTCATCAAAGGCAATAGGACCACATAATGAAAAGGTGAGGAACATTACAGTAGAGAATATGTGCCCTTCACTTCAAGCGTACCTAGCTCTGTAATTATGTATGATGTACAAAATTCCTTGAATCCAAGTTTTTTCACATTCACTTCATAAATTGTGTGGATTAAATAGAATAAAATGAATAAAAAGAATCGAGTTCAGTGAAGCTTATCTAACATGAATAAAGTAAATGTTAATTCTAACTCTTAGTTTCTTACTGCTAAGCTATATTTTAAAGTATTTATGGTTCTAGTCTAAAACTTGATTGAAACAATTAGCATACAGAAGAGAATTTATTATGCATTTACTCTTGAAAATATTTGACCATACAATCCTTTTTCTAATGAAGCACACAGCAACATATTATTGAGGACTCGGCTCGAGAAAGATGGTTGAGAAGATTTTCTACACCGTATGTCTGTAATACAGGAGCTACATTCCCAAACTATACCACTCAGTCCCTAAAACTGCCCATACCTGACTTAGCTCTAATATTCTGATTTATACCTATAGTCAATAAAAGGAACAACTTTGTGTGAAAGAAGTCTATATTTATTTGAAAACACTAACCCTGGGTGTTTTTAGCATCCAAACCCCTTATGAAAGTACCCTTATGACTGATTTGTCTAAAAAATTAGGGACACAAAAACATTCTTTCATGAATTAGTTTGCTTCCTAGGCATGCAAGATTCTTCTATTCCATTGTTTTTTTATCTTTTCACCTCTGTAATAGAAAACTCAGAGGTATTGCATGTCCTCAAATGTGGAAATCTCAGCCAGCCAGAACTTGAAATATTTTTTTCTTCTTTGTCTATAGTTCTTAGCAGCTGCCTTTGAATCACATTCTTTTTATTGTAAGCTGTCAGATGTCTTTTCCGGAAGTAATAAAAACCTTGCGTTCTTTGTAATACATGCTGCTTCCCCAAAATGGTTTTAGCCATAAATATTCTTTTTGTTTTTTATTCTTTCCTAGCATATTCTCTGATTAGCAGAATCTGGAAGTCAACAGTACAACTTCACTTTTTTTCTCTATGCAGATCCAGTCTTCATCATCTGCACCACCTCCAACCCCAGGCACCTAGTAGGGAATGGAAGGTGAGGTGTTTCACATCTTGAGTAGGGAGTGTGTGAAACTTCTGGCCATTGGACAGTTTGCATTATTACACAACAAAAATATTTTTTCAATGGCTTCTGTGTTCCAAGGATTCAGCCTGATGTAAGAATACAAGGATAAGTAAGACTATCTTATTGCCTGCAAGTTGTTCGTAGACTATTTTGTAAATAGTGACTATTTACAGTAGTGTACAATAAAAGTGTGACTTAAGGTATTTAGAACTCTATATTGTCTGGGAGAACAATAACTTTTCCTTTCAAATTTCTGCTATAAATAAATATATATATATTTACTTAATTGCTTATGTACAAACAAGATAGTTAAATATTATTTAATAATATTAAAATTTTAACAAAATTGAACTTCACTATTGTTACTTGCCTTCATTTCTTACAACCACCCAATAGCATGTGTGTGTTACTCCCATTTTACAGAAGAGCAATCAAGGTTAGAGAAGTTAAATGTCATATAAAACTATACTGCCAGTAATGGGAAAGTCAGCTCCTCTGATCTGAAGTTTTGTTCTCAGTGCTTTATACTGCTGTCAGTGCTCATCATCTTAGTTTTTGCCATAGTCTCCAAATCATTTCTGAAAACAGTAAAAATATTTTTTTTCAGTAAAAGCAATGTCAGCTAACACATTTCTTATTATTACTAGTGTGTAGTCCTAGTAATAATAGTTCTCAGTGTTTGCTACCTTTTATCTCTAATATCGTGTATACTTCTGAAATGGCTTATATACCTGACAAAAAATTTTAAGGAAGTGATCCATTATTACATAACACATACTCTTTTTTTTCCCCCCCCTTTGGAAGGATATGTTGAGAAGTATGTTAAATTGAGTAAAATAAACATTTAAATTTGGTTGTGTAGTTGATTCACTGGAGAGAAAGAACAAGCACAAGTTACATTTTTGGCGTACAACAATAACCTGTCTTTTAAAAAACGATTGGACTTAATTCTATATGTTAAACTTTATGCACACTTGGAAGAACTTGGTCCCGACTAAGTGAAAGACTATTGCTGAAGTGTGGTGAGCAGTATTGATGTGTTTGGGCTAAATAGCCACTGATGGCATTTTGTGAATATCTTGTTTATGAATATGTTGATTAGAAAATACAAGGCTTGATCACCCTGCTGGGTCATCTGGTGAGACTGGAGAGTAATTTATTTTGCATTTCTTCTTAATGTTCCTTTCTATTTTTATTTTGAGCTTATCACTTTTTTTCTCCTAGCAGAATAGGAGATGTTCTGTTCTCCATACTAATTGTAAGGGCCCTCCCCCATCCAAAGTCAGCCAGTTTCCTTCATATCTTCCCCGCCAGCAGCAAGAGACAGACAAGAGGAAGCCTTTCCACTGTGAGACGCTGACAGAGCAGAGAAATACGGACAGATGGATAGCAGATAGTAGGGTTCTGAGTACCCTACAATTTTTTCAGGCAAATAGAGGAGAGTTGAGTGGCAAATTACCTAGACTGTTCACAAACCAGTAGTCTGCCCTGTTTGCCAGCTATCCAAATTGTTTCTGGGTAATTTGGCACATTTCTGCTTTGTTGTGCTACATCTGAAGATATGACTTTGAGTTTTGAAAATCCCCTGGTGTGAAAGATCTGCCCAACGACAAGCACGATTTAGAGTGTGATATTCAGGGAAATTCACATACCTTTGTTTAATCATCCCCAAAAAAATATTTAAGGTTTGGCCTTTTAAAAAGTATTAAAAGAAAGAAATAATTTATTTTAGTTAATATTTATAGAGTTTTCATTTTAAAGCATCACCATCTCCAGTATTCACACATCTTTGAAATTTGAATTTGATGATGAGATCCATGGATCGTAAATATGTGAGTTACTTTTCAAACCCATATTTTTAACCCTGAAGCCAATTTAGATAAAATTACATATAGTAATACTATAGGCTACTGAGTAACAATTAGCGTTCCACAAAAAACAGTTTCACAGTATACTCTCGAGAACAAAAGAGGGTGGTGAAGAAATCTGGAGTTTCAATTAGTGCAGAAAAACAATATTAGGCAGGTGTTTATACCATAGGGTTTTGTAGAGCTCATGACATATTACTGTCATTGTAACTCTCCATGAAGGGAACATGGAAAATCATTTTACTCAGGACACAGCTAATGTTACCAGACATTGTGAGCCATAGAGTACTCTTTGGAGTAAGTTCCACAGGCAATATTTTGGCTCAGTTGCTTTTGTTGTCCTTTCAGAAGGACCCTGGTCCTTTAAGCTTTTGGGTCCATCCTGAAAACTTTACTCAGACCTGAAAGATATTTTAAATCGACAAAGTTATTATTATTATGTACATGATATTTATTTGAAACCAGATATTGTCTAAAACAATGTAGAGCAGCTCACTCCATTAAGACAGCATGGTTTTGATAGCTTATTAGGTAGCAAGTGCACAACAGGAACTGGGGATATCACAACATAGAAGTGGTCGTCAACTTCATGGGCTATCCAATATAGTTCACATATTACCACAATTTACCTTCAGACCTCGAAAGCATGGCCATGTGAAATGCCGCAAACTGAAGGAATCATCTTTCTTATCCACTACTGCAATCCCACTCCACCCCCAGTGTTCCTCATTTCAGTAAATGCATCATCTACTGAGTCACTCAAGTCAGAAAGCTGAAGGGATCTTGACTTTTCCATCCTCCTCACCTCCCACTGTCAGTCAATCATTAAGTCTTACTAGTTTTAGTAATTCCTAAGTAACTTTCAATTTTTATTGTTTCTTCAGTCATCACTGCCTCTATTCTAGTACATTATCCTTTTTTTATTTAGACCACTTCTGCCGTCTGTTTAGTTGTGTTTCCATATTTGATTTTCCTCCTTCCCATTCAGTTTCCTAATTCTAGCCAAAGTTTTGTTCTGATTTTATTTTCTTTTTTGCATAGCTAATATGTAGTTCTACAGTTTTAAGCTGAAATATCACTTTCCAAAGATATAATACCTAAACTTGGTTCTTCCCATATTATACTCACACACTACCTCAAATGTCTTCTTTTTGTAACAATGATTACACTTTTCATAAAATGATCAATGCCAGTCTCTGTCACTAAATTATAAACTTGAGGACAGGGATCAGGTCCACCTTTGCCCACAACTCGAAAAATAGTATGTGAAACTAATTACTGACATATAGAAGTATCTGGAAGCTATTTATTCATTGTATGTCATTGCTTCTGCTTCTCTTGCAGGGCGGAACAGTCGTATCCCTTTATTTCCCATCTATACCTTCTTTCTAAATTGAATATACATTGTTCAAGATTCAGATCAAATATACATCCTTAGTGAATTCTTCCACTATTGCAATGCTCCTGACAAGTTCAGGATTCAGCACCCTGCAGTCTGCTTTTGCCCTCCATTTGAGATCAGTAATAATATCTATCTTCCACAAATACGCAATGGTAATTTTCTTTAAAGCAAATATCTTGCAGAGTACATTGTATAGAGAGACCTTTCAGTAAGAACATGTTTAACTAAAGTTAGTTTAGATGATTGTGATCCGATTCTGTTTTGTGGAAGTAGATCTTTTTGTGTCCTCCAGACACCAACCAAAAAGTTACACACTTAAAATATCCCAAAGATAATTTTTTACTTAACCAAAGTCTGTGCCTCCTGAATCTTTTCTCTGTCATCAAATGGTACTACCATACATTTTCCAAAGTAGAAACTTGCATTATGTATCTTTGGATCTTCACTTTGTCTCACCATTCCTACTCCATCTGTCAGATCAAACAGCACATTTTTTTAGTGTTCTCTCCAATCATTTCCTTCATTATTTTCATATCCATTGCAACCATCTTATTTAGGCCACCATATCATTTCTCACTTGGCTCTTAACAGTTGTTTCCTAAATGGTTTTCCTGAGTTTGCTTTTAGCTTTTACCCTTTACCCTTTACCAATGTACTCACTATATAGAGCACATACAATATTCTTAAGACATAAGTTGAGATCACGAAACTCAGTTGCTTCAAAACTGTCAGTGGTTTTCTGAATCACAGAAAAGAAAAAGAGCACAGTAGTGCTAGAAGGCCCTACATTATGTGATGCACGTGATGTTAAACTACTCTTTAGCCATGCCTACCTAATGCTCACATAATGTAGCCAGGCCCTACATTATGTGATGTATGTGATGTTAAACTACTCTTTAGCCATGCCCACCATCCTACATCTACCTCACTGAATTTCCTTTAGCTCCTGGCACAGATCAACCTTTTCCAGTCTTTCCTCCTGTCACTCCTGCCTGGAATGAACCTTCCCTACATTCTATGTGACCATGAACTTTACTTACTTTAGGGCTCAGAGGAAATGTCAGCCTCTCTGGATTGCTCTGACAATACTACTTAAAACAGGACACATTTGTCTTTTCAATATCTAAATTTTGTTTTTTTGTAACCACTATTACAATTTACAATTATTTTTATTTACCACTCACTTTTTTGTTACATGGATGCACTCATGAAATGTAAGATTCATAGGTACAAGAGTAATGACTGTATTTTCTGCAGCGCCTATGAGAGAATTTTATCTCAGCTATTTAACAAATAGTTGCTGAATGAATGAAGAGAATTTGATTGAAGTAATTAAGATCATTTTGTGTAATTTAGGTACAAAAGATGTGCAACAGAAAAGTAGACCTGAGTTTGAATACTGATTTAGGAACTTAATAACCTCATGATCTAGGCAAGTCATATAAACATTTGGAGCCAGAGCAGTAATTTCCTTTCCTCCAAAACCAATCTACAGATTTATTATAAGAACATTTGAGACAGTCTATGTAAAGCACATAGGCCAAGGTTTTCCATGCATAGAGCAGGAGCTCAGTAAGGAAAGTGCCATATTTAATTTCCAGTGGTAAATAGCAGTTGCACTAATAGCAGTAGTGTATGCTCTTACTGATAGAAATAGAACAACTGATCAACAAAGCTATATAATTCAAGAACAGGCATGATAGGTCAAGTTTTTTAAGAAAAAATCAAGTCAACTTTATATTTTAAATTTTAATTATTTTATACTTGCTTCAGGTTATAATTGTATAGTACTATATCTAAAAATATATCTGTTTTTAAGAACAATGAAAAGAAATTCAAGTGAGTTGATTCAGTAGATTCTGCCATGATTTATAAAGTATGGGTTTTGTTATGATGGGAAATTAGAGCTCATTAACTCTCTACCAAATTCCATGTTTTTAAAATGCAACCCAAGCACCCCCGAAATGTGATAAGTCGTGTACATTTCTGCAGATGTGTTCCTCAGTGTGTGTTAATTATACTTGGGATATTCCCATGTTTCAAATAAGCTATTTACATGAAGATTCCTTCAAATTATCACTTAGGTTCCACTGCACTATTTAGAAAAGGTTAAAAACTTTCATTCTCTTTTTAATAGTCATTTCCTCATTCTCTAGCTTGCTTTTAACCTCAGTGCCATTTTGACATAGAGATTAAAAATACCCTGTACTAATCATAAGATGTTTGACCTTTTATGTCCTAAAAGAAAAGGATATAGAAAAGGATGATATCATCTATAGCCGGAGTATGTTCAACTCCATAAAAATTTTCTGCGTGCCACATTTTTATGATGTAGCTTTGTTCCCAGACCATTTTCCCCGTGTATTTTTGTCATGAAGATGTTTGATTCAATTTCATGTATTTGTATGTCTCTTTTTATTTCTGACAGTCAGCATTAATAAGGAGGAGAGATTAAGAGTGGGTTTTTGAGTTTGGTATGTGAGTACTAGAACTGGGACATGTATGGCATGCTTAGTTTAAAATAAAGAGGGGTCAGGAGCATTAGATGGTTAGATAATTGAGTAATAGCAGACACAAGCCTGAACTGATATATTTTAAAGGGGGGATCTTACTTCCTGTGAACTTTCTGTAGCTCATAACTGTTTACACTGGATTTTGCTAGTCAATTTGTTTGTGCAGTTGCTTGTTAATTTAGCCGATTACAGTCCATCTCTTATGCTTTGCAGTAACCTTCCTGAACACATATATTTTTAAATTCATAACACAGAAACCTGAAATGTGTTTTCTTCATATTTCTTTCTCTAATAGCAGAAAGAAAACTATCAGCTTAATTTAGAGATTATGTTCAACTGCAGTTTTCTGGATCTGGAATATGATGGGCTGAGTAGTCATGGGAATAGGTTCAATTCAGGATTAGGTTTTGTTATCCTATTTAGTGATTATAACTTCTAGGCCCTGCTAAAATATCAATTAACCCCTGTGTCCCTTCAGTATGCCTTCTAAATACCCAGCAAGCTGACGGTTCCATATGGATTAAATTGTACTCCATAAGACTTCTCACTTCTCGGCATTGCTTATCACTCTGTTATCAACCGATGTCCTCTATGGAATGGCTATAGTATAGCTAAAGCTAGGGGCCATAAATTATCGATTCAAAATGAAAGTCCTTGCTTGGATTGCATACAATTCTTTTTGGAGGTAGAACATATATCCCAAAATGACCTCAGTTTTTTAGTGGTTTGAACAAAATGTGGTTTTGAATTTTTAATTTAAAAAAGGTATAAGGCAGCAATTATCCCTGGAAATATTTTCCACCCGTTCCTGGAATCCATTGTTGTATAACAAGTTACCTGGAAATTCTGTGGCTAAACATAGCAACTGTTTTATTGCCTTATAATCTTGTGGTTCAGCAACTAGGGTGGAGCTCCACTGGGTGACTTTTCCATTCCAGATGATGTCAATTGCTTTCCTCAGTGGTATTCAGCTGGCAAAGAAGCTATTCAAGTGTGCCTAAAAGGCATCATTTACATAAGGAAGTGCTTTTGCAGTGATATCTGAGGCCTGAGCTCAGCAGGGATGGCCTACCCAGTGCCCACAAGTGGTATCTCGGGTACAGCAGTATTAGGGCCTTCAGACTTCTCATAGGGTAGCTCAGAGATCATCCAATGTTGCAAGAAGTTTAATAGAAGGTGCAAGGCTTCTAGAATATCACACAAGTCACCAAAGTCAGCCCAAATTCAAGAAAAAGTAATTAGATTCCACTTCTCAATGGGAGTAATAGCAAAGAACTTTTGGTTCTTTTTAATCTATCACATTGTCCAACCGTGTTACCCATGACATATATTGGGTCAATTCTAGCATACTTTGGAACGACTAAAGTGGCAGGATAGTAACTTTGGGTCAATTAAAAACTCACCTTCCTTATTATTTCTTCTTTATACATGTATTTATTTGTTCATTCATTCAACAAAGACTAAATAATGACCTATCACATGTAGGCGTTGTTCCAGGTGGCAGGAAAACAGGATTAAATCCCTCATAAAACTTAAATCTACTGAGAACAAGTAGGTAATTTACAGATATGATCTACTTCAAATATTCTATTTGACAAACTTTTGCATTTTGAAACACCCCCATGATGTAGATTATTATAAGTCGTGCTTATAATTCAAATTAAAAAATAAAATTCATAGAAGTTAATCTTCCTCAGTTTCACATAACTCATTTTTTAAAATCAGCTGTGCCTGACTGTAGTTTTTATATTTGTAAACAAGATTAATTTTTGGTAGCAACAACTTTTATTTTTTTCCTATTACAAAATTGCAAGTTGTTTTTGGAATAAGTAGAAAATACAGTAAAACCAAAAAATGATATTAAAAATCACAGAACTGTACTTCTACCACTCAGATGTAGTCAGTATGATCACTTGGGTATATCCCCGTCTGTTCACTATTGCTATTAAACAAACTATCCCCCATAGTCTGTGGCTTAAAATAACAACCATTAGGCTTGTTAGTGTATGAGTTGTTAGTTTAGACTGGGCTCAGCTATGCTCTTCTGACTCTCCAGGGGGCTTTCACATGCTTATGTGCCCAGCTTCAAGTCAGCTAGCCAACTCTGCTTCTGGGTGTTAGTAGGCTGACTGCTAGGGTGCCACAGGTCCTTCACAGGGTCTCTCCTGCTACAATAGGCTCGGGGGACACTTGTTAACATGCCAATGATGGGGTCAAAAAGAGACAACAGAAGTGTGCAATGTCTCTTGAGGTCCAGATTGACATATTAGCACAAAGCAGGTTCCAAGACCAGCTCAGCTTTAAGGGGTGGGGAAAATAACTCCAACTCTTAATGGGGCTTGATGACAAGCTATGTTTCAAAGGGTAAAGAATGGTAGCCATTTTTTCAATCAGCCTTCCACAAACCTTCCATTTTTTTTATGCTAGGCTTTTTATAACTAAACATAAATATAAACACAAAAGCACCTAGGTTTTACATAGACATTTTATATTTTACAGCTATACTCTCAACAATGGCTCGAGGTTATATTTGCCACTATTTTTAAGCAAAATGACCTATTATCATTGCCTAAACTTGCATTTGTTTGATTACATGTGAAATTAAACATAAATTCCACACATTTGTTGGTTACATTTTAGCAATATTTATAATTTGCTGGGATGAACAAAAAGAGTAAAGAAATTTGAAAACATTTTGTTCTTAATGCATAATTATAAGCTTTTAGTGCATAATTGCAAAATGAGCAGCAGAGTATCATTGGTGGTCAGTGTGTGAACAGTGGTGAAAATCATCATGAATACAGGACTCACATGGTATCCTCTATGGGGAGAGAGAAGGAGAATTAAAAATCAAAGACACTGTTGGTGAGACTGAAAGAATGAGGTGCTGCTAACAGAAATTGTGAAGTGTGGAGAAGAAAGTGATTTTATGAAAAAACTCAAACATTTTGACAAGAATATACAATCAGAACATCAAATGGAGATATTAAGCAAGCAGTTGATAAACTATGGAGATGTGTTATTTTTAAATAAAAGTCATAGTAGAAAAACATTTTACTATCCAGGGGGATAAGTGTTATTTCTCAATCAAGAGAAACACATATATTTGATAATACCATGAAGCATATTACATTGAAGGGACAGAAGAAGGAAGGGAGATGAGCAAAAGAGATACTAAATACTAAGTAGTATCATAGAATAATTTCTTTCTCATTTTCCAAAGCTATTATTTCATGCCTTCTTTTATATCAACCCACTACTGTACTTGCTTTCAACTGACAATCATTTCATGCACTTGGTTGTTAAAAATAAAAGCACTCAGAGATCTTCAGGGCAGTGAAAATACTCAGTATGATGCCTTAATGATGGATGCATGTCACAATACATTTGTCCAAACCCATGGAATGTACAACACCAAGACTAAACCCTAATGTAAACTATAGACTTTGACTGATGATAATGTTACCAGTGTAGGTGTATCATTTGTAGGGAATATACCACTCTGGTAGGCAATGGTGATAATGGGGGAGGCTGTGCATACTTGGAGTCAGTGGTTATATGGTAAATCTCTTACCTTACCCTGAATTTTGCTGTGAATCTAAAACTTCTCTAAAAAATAGTCTTAAGAAAAAAAAATAAGTAGTTATATTTAACAATCTGAAATCTGGGCATGGTTCACTGAAAAAAGTCATGACTAAAAATTTTGTAAAAAGTAAAAAACAAAACATTCTCTCAGCTGCCTGTACTTTACATCACCAAACACAAAATGCACCCATCCTGTCTTTGTTCTACCCTTTACAATCAAAAGAGTAGTCCTTTCCTCTCAGGAGCATTGTTCAGTGGATCCCTTCCCTTCTTACGTTTTTAAAGACTCAGCTTTCCCCTGATCCCCCTCTTTGGCATCATTTGGTTCTTTCTTTCAAATTCAGCAGAAACTAAAAACATCTTTTGCTATCATATTTCTCTGTATGTAGCAACAAAATGGATTCTGAAAGCCTGAATTATTTCACATCTGGATCTTGCATATTTAGAAATCCTGCAAATTCTAATCCTTTTCACCATTTAGTGTTACTCTTTTTATCTCTGACAGTAACCTGGGTACTGAGGTTGCAAACTGGTTTCCTTAGAGGATTTGTGAAGTCTGTTGCCTCTGTCTACCATGAATGTCTCTACCTCTCTTGCTATCTATATGGATACTCCTTATTTTGCTTTATAATTGTAATATCTTAAGAGGGTCTTTTATGAGTTGAACTGTGTTCCCCAAAAAGATGTGTCGAAATCCTAAATTGTGGTTCCTGTGAATGTGATCTCATTTTGAAATAAGTTCTTTGCAGATGTAATTAAGTTAAGATGAAGTCATTCTGGTGGGCCCTAATCCAGCATGACCTGTGTCTTTGTAAGAAGGGAAAATATGGACACAGAGGCAAACATGTACTGACAGAGGATGGAAGACCATGTAGAGAGATGTAGGGAGAAGACAGCCATGTGACCATGGAGGCAGAGGTTGGAGTGATGCATCTTCAAGCCAAAATTCTAAGAATTGCCAGCGAACACAGTGATCTACAAGAGGTAAGATAAAATTCTTCCATATTTCCTTAAGAGAGAGCATGGCCTTGACGACATCTTGATTTCAGATTTCTAGACTCCAAAAATGTGAAAGAACACATTTCTGTTGTTTTAAGTCTCCCAGCCTATGGTACTTTGTTACAGCAGCCCTAGGAACCTAATACAGGGCCTCAAATCTTCACCCTAACTCAGCGTGTTTTAGCTTGCACTATTAGTTATGGATCATTTCTTTCCATTGAACCATTATTACACTGGACATCTTTGCATGCAGTAGTCTATCTTAGTGTTTCCTTTTTGTGCTCTCAAGGGCCATGTCTTCCATGTATACTTTCATACCTACACTTCTCTGCCTGATGGACAAGCATTGATCATCACATTATGTGTGATAAACAAGAAATTAAGCATGGAAAAGCACAGAGACAATAGCTCTAAGTAGAGCATCATGATTAAGAGTGTCAATGCTAAAATGGAATCAGAAGCAAAAAAGGCCGTTGGTTTTGTAATCTTGTGGAAGCAGTTGGTGACCTTTGAGGGAGCATTTTCAGTAAAATGGGTATGGCAGAAGCCACATTATAAAAGCTAAACACAGAGTCTGAAATGAAGAATTGTAGGATGCAGGTGTAGCATGCCCTTTTCAGAACATTGGCAGTAAAAAGAGAAAGACTCACAAAGCAGAGGCTTGAATTCTCTTTGGTAAAATGGTATCTATCTAAAATGGTAAAAGAATATTCAGATTTCAAGGTAGGTTTGTTGTTTATTAATGATAGTAGAAACCTCTCTGGATTTCAGATTTGAGGAGAAAGAACTCAATGGAATGAGAGGAATGAGGGGCTGATATGAAGCTAGGTCTTGGAAAGGGTAAGAGACCAAGAATCAGTAATAAGGATAAAGAGTAGATGCCTTTGCCAACATTCTTACTAAGGAATAAGAATAAATCACGGTAATGATGAAAATGCACTAAGTGTCATAGAAGGCCCACATTGAATGGCTTTATTTTGTTTTGTGTTTCCTTATCTTCCTTATGAGGTTATAAACATTTTCAGATCCAAGATTCCCTCTATACATAGAAATCAATGTAAAAAAGATACTTTAGGTTAAGTCTTCCTGTCTTCAGCCATACTTAGATTTTATATTGTAGTAAAATTCTTGTTGTCAATTTTATACCCAACTTTAAAGTTGTCATGTATTTCATTCCTGGAGAGGGATGAAAAGTTATTTTTATTAAGTTATTTTCTATTAACAGAATAGCCGATGTTAATTGAGTGATTATTCTATGCTGGACTGTCTATTAATATTTTTAAATACATTGTATCATTTTTCTTTGAAATAAGAGAGACAGATGCATTTTGTATCTTTATACAGATGGGGAAGCTAAGGTTTACAGAAATTACTTGCCTAAAACCACAGAGAAGTTACAGAAATTATGTCTGCCGATCTGCAGAGCTTCAGGCTATACCCTTGTGTTATTGCAAAAATAGATATATAAAACAAGTGCCCAAAAGAAACTTTTAGCTGTATATTAAGTTGAATTTTTCAAGTTTTATTATCTGTTTTAAAATACTGTTTATTGTAAGAGTAGTAGTAAGTCATGTCTCCACTGACTTTCAAATAGGCTGATGATTGACTTTGTGGTGTATTCCATGATGTCCTATCTATACCCCTCACAATTTCTATTTCATTTGTATTTTTTAAAATAATGCACCTAAAATTTAGTGTCAATAAAACAAAATTATTGAGAAATACTTTAAGCAATAAAATCTCGTTTCCTTGTTTCTGGTACCTCTTCCAAAGTGATGCTTGGTAATAGTGAATCTCTTTTAAATAAATATTGATGTGTCCATTTGGAAACTAATAAAACCTAATGTCTTTCATAGTAGGTAGCAATAAAAATAAAAAGTATATTGTTCAAGGTGGCCTTAATAGATGACACTGAGGCTGAGTCAGATTTTATAAGCATTTTAAATTATATTACTCAGCAATTATTTTTAGTGTGAACATTGGTGTGTGCAATTATCTAATGCTTTAAATTATCTAAATCAATAGGTAGGTAGTAAAAGCTTAGACATATAACTTTCAAATGGTTCACAGGAGCCCACTTGACACTATGTTAATGTGCCTGTCCTATGTAGCCTATTTTTACACCTTGTAAACCAGGTTAATTTACTGTTTAAGATCAAGGCTGCTATAACATTATAAAATGTATAAATGTTACCATTATAAGGAAACTAAGTAATGTTATGGGCAATAAAATCCCTAAAATTATCATGTTTCCTATTGTTGTACCAAATATTGTTTTCACTTCCGAATCTGAATTTCAACCAAACCTTGACTGCAGAGAGAAACTACATCTTATCAGTTACTAGATAGTTAATTCACAGGTTATTTTCATATATTTCAAACCTGGTCACTTTCATTCCTTACAGTTTTCTGTAGGCATACAAAGATTTTGTACACTTAATTTAAAACATTCCATAGTCTGGTTCTAAGGAATTTTCTTTGGATGGGTTTGTAGTAGCACATTGAATAATTACCATTGAGTTGCAATTGTATCAAGATAGCAACAAGTGAATATCGTTCTACTTAACAACTGTTGTGTGGTGCTAATGGTCAAGTTTAGACCATAGGCCAAGAAGGATCTATGAGTGTAAATATACATTTTCTTCCATGTTATTAAGTAAAATGAATTGAATAATTAAGAAATAAATTCAGGCTTAGATATTATACATTGAAATCTTAATGTGTATGTAATACTTAAAAAGATTATTCCAGCATACACTTGTATCTTCCAGATGTGAAATGCCCTTTGTGGTCAATAGGAGTTCCAGGTTTGTTCACAATTGACAGCTGACCTGCAGAGGATAAACAGCCCTGTAAAGCATGTCTAGACTGAGAAGGACATGAGGAGTTATCTGAGCCTAACTCTCCGCTTTTCCTCAAGGCTACACTTAAATCATGTGAATAAATTGGACATCCTGTTATCAGAGTTTGTCAGAAAGGATATTTCTTAGTCCTCTTTACTTAACCATATGATATTTAACAATTCTCATCAGTATGTTTTCCTGTTTTATCCATTCATCCATTCTCTTTAGTTCTATTTTCTATTAAAAAGTGCATTTCCAAATTTTTCTTTCTTCACAAGAAGATATCAATGGCCTGTCTATCTGTGATTTTTTCTTACATCCTTCAACATTACTGAGAACCTGCTGAAATTATAATTTTATTCTGTTTTGTTTAAATATTTGTTTTATTGATTTTATTGGGGAGACATTAGTTCACAAAACCGTACAGGTTTCAAGTGTACAGCTCAAATAAACATCATCTGCACACTGCATTGTGCATCCATAGCCCAAAGCAAAGTCTATTTTTGTCGCTATTTATCCTTTCTTTGTACACCTCTACCTGTAACCTGTAACCAAACAAAGGTCAGGCTGCCTGCCACTTTGAAAGCCAATACTCAGGACGCAGGTGCTGAGGTTAAGTGTTTTTTTAGATGCCAGCTATCTGGAAGATGGGGGGTTCTTGTCTCAAGCCCATTTCCCTGGGAATATGGGGGACCTGCGTCTCAAAGCTCATCTCCACATGTCAGTGGAGACAGAGGTTTTTATAACAGGGGAGAGGAGAACAGAACAAAGAGGTAAAGGAAAGGGGTTGAAAACTTCTCAATATGCAGACTAGTGTAGTCCACCCCAATAAGGCAAGTGACAGTCTGGTGTGAATCATCCTGGATTCATGTCGTCCTTTATCCATGGTCAAAGGTCACTCACTACATAGCCCAGAACTGGGATGCCTGAAGGTTAGGGTCTGTATCTGTTGAAGTTAGTTCCTAGGATTCTTATACAAACATGTTGTTTATCTACAAGATACGTATTACTCAAAGTCAGCACTTACAGAAACAATGTCAAAGAATGGTGGGGTGGCTTACAATTCCCCGCTGTTACAGTTCCCCCTGTTAAATACCTGTCCCACCCACCTTTTCCTCTGGCTCTTAATACCTTTACCTCTTTCATTCAGCTCCCCAACCCTCCTCCCCTTTAACTAAGTATATGTGTCATTCCTTTTGTTCCAAATATTTCTTCTTTACACTTCTCACACCCTTCCAGATTTTCTGAAAAATTCTCATGTCTGTCAAACCTTTCTTTATTTCTATTCCAATGAACTTAAGTGCAATGATTCATGAATTCAACTTTTTCATGCCAATCATTTCAATTCTTTCCTCTCCTTGCCTGCCCAGTGTAAGCATGGGACAAAACTCCAACTCAAATTTATCTCCCTTAATCATATTTAGGTCTTTTACTGGACTGTTGATTGCAGCTCTGGAAAAATTCTTAATTTCCAACAGCAATATGATCCTCAATACTGCATAGAAATCCTGTCATTTCCCTAGTTAGCGCTCTTCTACTTTCTAAGGCAACTATTCCAAACTGCCACTCTTTTCAAATCTCCTTGCTTAGCACCACACTCTCTGCTCTCAGTGAATGGCCTTAATTTCAACTTCACGGAGAAAAATAAAAACTTCAGAAATTCTCTGCATTTCATGTCCATTCCCACCTTCCAACCCCCACCATGCACACACCTAATAGTTTTCTTTTTCCTCATTACCTAGAAGTTGTTCTTCCTGTCTAAGGCTAACTTTTCCACATCTGGATATCATTCCTTCTCACCAGGTGAATGATCTTTTAATTGAGTATAATTTCAATCTCTATTGGTTCCACCCTGTCATCATTTACTATACTATTATTCAGCTTTTCTCATTTTATCAAAAAAGAAACAAACAAATAATAAAACCCTTCAACCCATCCACTTGCCACTCTGCCCCATTTTCTTTTCTTCACTTGACAGTCAAGCATTTGTAAGACCTGCTCACATTTGCTGTTTTATTTCTCATCTTCCATTCGTAGGTTAACTCGTGCTGTCTGCCTTCATCTCTTATTGGACCACTGAACTGCTTTCTCCAGTATCACTAATAATTTGCTTGCTGTAAATACAATGAACATGTTCATTTGTTGTTTCATTTCACTTCTCAGTAGCATTTCACATGGTGCAGCACTTGTTCATTGAAACACTCATGCACTGGTATCTATAGCACCATCCATGCCTGATTATTAACCATGGCGCTAAAATCTTTTCTGGAAGTTCTTCTGTTTTAACCCATCAGTAAAATATTGATGTCTTTAACAATTCTGTTCTAAATATCTTTACACGGAATTTCTCTTATCCTCTCCCTTAGCTTCAATTAAATATCCTTAAAGTTTATTATACCCACTTTCAGCTATAGTTCTGTTCTTTCAATGTATACATACAACTTGCCAGTGGATATATTTACTTATTTCCCAGACAGCTAGAATTTGGTGTGTCCACTTCCGAGCTTCTTCATTTACCTGCAAGTGATTTCCTCCTCTTGCACTCATTCTCTCAATGAATGATGCCACCACCACTCATTCCATTGTTCAAGTCAGACACTTGGGCATGGCATAAACTCCTCTGTCGTTAAATCCTACTGCTTTATTTTCCCCAGCCATTAACCCTGTTCTAGGCCTCAGATATTTCTTTCTTAGATGATGGTTAACTTAGTAACTCCTCCCAGTCAGTTTTCTATGTTAGGGGGAGATGTCTGTCCTTATCGTTTATTTTCCATTCTTACAATCCATTAGTTGGTGAAAGTATGCACTTAGGTGGTGATGTAACCCCACATAGAAAATTATTTATAAATTATTATTAATGATTATGAAGATTAGCCATTTGTTAGTGAAACATATTTTAAACTTGCCGAGAATATCTGAAATCCCTCCCTTGAAAATATTTTGTCAGTCCAGGGCTGGCCTTGTCTACTTATGATCTTTATTCAGATTATTAATTGATTGTATATTTTTTTTATTTTTCCTTTTTTGCATCCTGGCCAGATCTTAAGCTTTTTTTTTTTTTTTAAAGACCTATGTACTCTACTTGTAGAATTAAATGTGTTATATATATCATCACTAATTTTTATTACAATCCTATACAGAGCACACTATTATGTATACTTTGAAATGAGGAAACTGAATTCTAGACAAGTTGGTTAAGTGGTCCAAGTTCATACAGCCCATTCTTATTCTAATGTACAGCACTACTTTCTAAGATACCATTATTAAAATGCTAATTGAAAAATTCAATCCAGTAATATAAGTTTAAGTCTGCATTTATTTAATATTAATTTTATTATAGTGGTATTTCTTCTTTTAGTGAAAGACTAATATATCTGTTTTTATTGTTATTATTCCTGTTCTGCTTACAGACCACTTTCATAATTTCATTACAATTTAGTGTATATTTCAGCTCTCCAGGTGGTTTTTCAGATGCTTTGTATGTTTATTTATGAGTGGTCCTACATTCATCTGAGAATACAAATTGTTTGAGTCTTCTTGTTGTGTGCATGGCCACACATATTTTTAAGTTTTCCATAGGAAACTATGTATTGAACGAAACAATGAGTTAATATCTTAAGGACTGTGGATCTGACTCTACTGTGATTTTGAAGTCTAATGTTTAGTCATCAGGCTGCCTAGACCAGTTTATCTATCCTGAGTTCAATCTATTATTGGTGTTTTTGTTTGTTTGTGTTTTTGTCTGAAGAAGGTCCGGTGTTTATAATTACAAATATTATTCAGGTAATATCTTAATCTCACAAAAAAAAAAACAATAATAGGATTAGTTGAAAACAGTTAACTCCCTAAATTTTGAAAACAAAATTTAACTTTAGTGCAGTTGCCTCATTTAATGTTTACAAAAACGTATCAGCATTGTGTTGTTTCAGTGTTCAGATAAGAGAAATAGAGGCATGGGAATGATAGGTTGCAGATAATATTATTAGAGCAGCTTGCAAACATGTATCTTAATTACTACAAAATACAGCTATGAACAGGATGGGGCAAAAGTAGGATCACAGTTGTGAGTATGTGAAACACAGTTTATACTTGTATTATTATTATTATTAGTTATTGTATTATTTTCCGTATGAACAAGTGTAAACCTACTTTTGCTCCACCCTGTATTTTGAATAAGACATGGTCACCGTTGACCAGAAACTCACAGATTACCTGACATTTTAACAAATATTCGAAGAACAGTTTATTAGTGCAATTATATTAGGATAAAACATGCAAGATTGCCAGTCCTTTAGGTAAAAAGAAGTAGGGTATTGACAATTTCATAGAAATAAACATATATACAGAGGTGATTTAAAGGAAATATGATTAATTGTGCCCAGATAGACCAGCAAAGACTTTACTGAAGATGCTTGAGCTGAGTGTTATAAGGTAAGTCTGACAGCATTCAGTGGGCAGATTAAAAGGTGAAGGGCATGCTTAGTAGATACACACGTGAAATGCAGAGGTATAAGAGTGCTGTGTTTCCAAAGAACTCCAAGGATCTGTGATGCCTGAAACACAGTGTGAGGGTGCAAAGGGCCATGGTATATGGAGACAGATGTTCAAGTTGTGTATTGCACAAGAGTGTGAGGTTAAATAGGTGCCACTTGCATCACAGCTTCACACTGATTCTTACCAACAAGAAAGTCTTAGAGACCTGACACTTTGAAGCTGAGACCTGAAACATCTAAAAGTCCCCTGAAAATGCTTCTCTTGTTACTCTGGGTGACCTGATTCTCATCTCCCACAGTTGTCTCAAACAGTTAGCATGTTTCAAACAGAAGAAATGATTAATGATGATTAAAAAAAACACAATAAGAATGATGATGCCAACTCATGGTGCTGATAAGGTTGTCTAAAGATGATTGAATGCTTTGTATTTCTCAGACACTAGGCTAAGAATTTTATACCCAGTATAATGATCTGAGAACAGGTATTGTTATTATCCCCAACATAGAGTTACCTATACTTTATTTGTGTGCCCTTTGGGGAATATATGTATTTATATCTATGTCTAATCTGTATCAATATATCTATATCTGTACCTATATCTAATCTGTATAGCAGTACATATATAGTAATGAAGACATATGTAATAGTTTTCAGTGCATTAAATATGTTTTGGACACCCCTGATGCTAATTGAAATGTGACCTCAGCCCATTGTTAAGCTGATAGTTATGTATTGACATGGCCAGATGAGTGACAACAAGGAGCTGCCTACTCAATTTCTCTGTAGATTTACAACTAGATGTATTATACTTTAACATCGTTGTTATTAGTGGTAGTATTCTGAGTTTTTTCTAAGCCATGAAGATACATTTTTCTGGGTAATGCTTACATCATACGAACAAGGCATGGCTGTCTCAGTTTCACAGATGAGGAAATGGAGGATTCATGAAGTTAGTAAGTTGACTAAAGTCATACAGTTAGTAAATGGCAGAAATAGAATTTGAATTCACCTCTAAGTAATCCTAAAGCTGGGGTGTCTTGAAATGTTTGTTGCTCATATACGAACAATGAAATTTCCAGTATTTTTTCATGGGGTAAAAAACATCTTAAATCCTTAGCAGGATAACCCAAGTATTTTGGTTTTATCTTGGATTACCAAAAGCACCAAGACTTGATTAGCATCTTTCAGCCTCTAATTTTTGTCCCTGCTGTCAACTTAGGACCAAGAATAGAAAGCCAAATATGCACATAAAATGATTTGTTTTGAATTAGCCCTCCTCTGGAATCCATACCAGCAGCCTACAATCCAGGCATGCATTTTAAGCCTCTCCATTTTTCATCTATAAAGCTTGGATAGTCACCTGCTGCCTTAGAGTCTCCACCAGATGCACGTGGTGGTGGCTGACTTTCCCACTATAGCAAGCTCTGGATAAATACCCTTTGTTTCTTTTCACGTGGATGATCTTTTTGTTTCCTTATTTGTCATGGTAGCAATGGAAGGCTAATGTATCCAGTGGGAGGGGTAACTTGGATAAGCTCAGTGGTCCAGGCAGGGTAGAGCCTATTAACAAAGGCTTCAGCTGGCCATGCAGAGCTGAGTACCACTGAATATCTTTACAATGTAGACTAACCCCTTTGGCAGTGAAGAGAGGGCCAGATTTTAACCATGGGCATATGAGGCGGAAAAGGCCCCACTGGACCAAACTGGGTTCAAATGTGGGTACTCTCTTTCTGTTGCAGATTGGTCATGACTGGAGCTACTTGGCTCCCATGAATTGTGAACAGCTTGGGACCAGGCCCAAGATTTAGACATTAGACTCCTTACAAAACTAGCATGTGGGTTCTCAAGTCATTTATTGGAAAAATAAAAAAAGATTTATTGATGTTTGTTCCTCAGGTTTGTGGAGCATGAAATCATGGCTACCTTCCATTTCCACTTTAAGCACTCTGTATGGTTTGAATTATTTATATTGAGCAGGCATTACTTTTATGATCAGAAAAAGAAGACAATGCAAAGGCATGCTAATTCTGTAAAGCAAAATGAAACAAAACCCTGAGGTCTATAATATTTTTTTGCAAGAAGAGTCTTCTCAATTATTTGTGAATATGAAGAGGACTAGTTCCTAGAAATCCACACAGTTTGCTACAAATCTTCTCTCAACATTCAATTTTCATACTTGATTTTATATAAGTGGATCATAACCAACTTTAATTTCTCATTTAAAACATTGCCATTTCTAGTCTCAAAGGTATCTTTTTATTACCCTCAGGACTGTTGTATGTTGAACCATATTTCATTGTATCTTAATTATTTCACTCCTTTATTAAGAAGAGAAAGATTCACCTTAATATGAAGTTTCAGAAATCATTAAAGCATACTCTCTTTCCAAATGATCCCTGAATAAAATCAAAGCATGTCAGTAATGGGCCATCATTGTTGAACTGTGTCCCAGTGGCCATTGCAAACAATTACTGGCAAAATGGCAGAAAATGTTAATTCAAGGGTTGCAGTTACCCTCTTCAGAGGTGAGGTGACAGCTCTTTCCCATCTGTTAATTTTATATTATTAGAATTTATATTTCTTGAGGAAGCAGATGGCTATAAACTTTAACAGGTGTTTATGGTGCACTGCCTTAACTTTAAATGCTGAACAGGTACAGCTTGAAGTTTGCTGGGCTGCACAGGGAATTAATACTTTAAATGAAGTGTGGGCAGAGAATTAATTTGTTTTGAACTACCTGAGGAAAATTCAATATACTGTACATGCTGGTTCATGCTTACTTGACATGGTGCAATACAATGAGAAATGTCAAAAAAAAAAAAAAAAAGATTTAAAGAAGCCCTGGACTGTATTCTTCAAACCACCCTACCACTTTCTCTGCTAATACAACGTGAACATGGTCCAAAGCACTGCTGTGGAGGAAAGTGGAACAAATAGGGAAGCATTCATGCACCAGTGGCTGCTTCAATAGATGTGTGTGTAGCACAGCTCGTCTCTACTCCCCTGAAATAAAAATAAAATACAAATCGACATTCCTATTCTGTACATTTTCAGAAATATTTTATACATACATCATGTTGTTCTTCACTTGGCAATGTTCTATCTCACTTGAATGAAGCCTTGTCTACTGTTTCAGAAATTTACACAATGACAACCCCTCCAAAAAGAGTAGAGAATAATGTAATGCCTATGCTTGTATTTTCTACAAAAATATAAGTTCTTTAAAAGCAAGAACCATAACTTTCTATATACATAAAATATAGGAATATAAAACTCTGTAGAAAACATCAATCAATGACTGTAATATAGATTTATTCAGCCAACTGCTTAATGATAGTTTTAGCTTATATATTACATTTTCCCAAGATGCCTGGTATTAATGATTGCAAAAGGGATTCAGACTTTGACTGATAGGACAGCTGTAGGAAAGACTTCAGCCCTTTATCTCTAGCTCATGAAACAGTGCTCATCACATGTTATCATGTGATTAGTATTTGTTAAATTTATTAGATACATCATAGATACAGAGACTACAGAAGACCAAATGCTTATACTGAATACTCCATAACTAGTGGTGAAAGTGTGGAATTATTATTGAGGTAGGTGTATAACCAAGTGTCCATGGAAAAGGTGCAGCTTATTTCTGCAGAATTACTGCTGTACATGTATGCTCAAGAAAAGAATTAATATGCAAATAATGATGATGGGATTAACCAGTGAAGTTTAAGGAAAAGGCAGTACATTTTCATTCCTTCTATTTGTTCTGTAATTGTTTGGTGTCCTGAGTGTTATTCTGCTTCAAGTACCAGAGACCTTGTTGGTCTACCTTCTATGATCCTCCTTGCATTCATTAAACAGTTGAACTAACTCTGCATTCAGCTCTCTTGTGTTGAAAAACTCAGTAGCTGTGCATGGTTCATGAGCCCAAACAATCATTCTTTCCCTCCTGAAATACAACTTGATTATAGAAGGGCCCTTACAAAGTGCAAATCCTGACTCAAATTTATGTCTACTAGCAAAGGTCAGTAGCTAGCAATAATTTAAATGATTGCCTTAAAGAGTGTTCCTCTGGTTGTCTTCCATTTACCTTTCTAGATCTACTCTACCTTTCCCATGTTATTTTCCTCTCAGTTAGGTTGACTGATATGGATTGCATCAGTGGGCTTCCAGCTGGTTTGGCTAAAGTGGACTACGACAAAAAAAATGGAGGAATGGAAGAGAAGTCGGGGCACTCATTTTCCCTGCTCCTTTACTGGGAGGCTGTCTCAGGCTGACTGCTTCACTCCACTGAAGACCACAGGTCCTGGTTCCGGCACTTTGATTCCTCTCTCTTTGCCTCATTAGTCCTGAGTGAGAGGCCCTTCTGTTACTAGCCCCAGAGTACTAAACTATTCATTATAGTCATCCTCCTCAACAACCTGTTCTTTTGTTAAATAGTGTCTTTATTAAATTTACCCAATTTGAGTGAATCTTCCATTTACCCAACTTGAGTGTATGCCATCTGTTTTCTGCCTGGACCCTGACTGATACAGTCTCTGAGAGATAACTAAACATTTTAAAGTATTCAAAGTTTTAAATTGCACCAATTTGTTACTTTAAGTTTCTTAAGTGATAGAAGATTGGAAGAAACTAGGTAAAAAAATTCCTCTTACTTGCTTTATTTTCTCTTTTCAGAAGAGAAACTCCATTTACCTGCAACTATTTTAAAGTTAAGTAAGTACTTAGAATTGAGGAAAAAATAATAAAGTTGTTCTTTCGAGAAATGGAAGCTGTCAGAGCTTTATTGCCAAGAGGAGGCAGTGAAAGTAATCAAGGCTCTTTTGCAAAATGTGATGTGTACCTTTCTGTCAAACTCAATTAAGTTACAGGTTTGAATTATAGTTCTATTTCACAAAATAGTATGATGGAATCGGACATTAGAAACTGAGAGTTCTGTTTAAAATTGCCCTTTCTTTGTACTGGAAAGAAATAGAACATTCAGAAATATATCCTCCTAATCAACTGTTAATAGCTAATTCAATGGCCACCTGCATCGAATTCCGCTGTTCTCAGAATAGAACACCTTGCTATTCCAGAGGGAAGGTGTTCCTACTGCTATTTGTGTGTAAATGAACTGCAAGGTGAACTCTGTGTGAAGCAATGGGAACGTGCTATCTTTATGTGTCCTATAAATTAGGTGTTTTTGTCCTCTGTTGGCTACATATCATAATCTGAGTTTATGCCTCTGATATACAATTATGTGCCACAGGATCAGTGTGGTCAGGAGCATATAAAAAAGGCTGAAAGAGTCTTGGCTGGGTAGCTCCGCTGGTTAGAGCATCATCTCCATGTGCTAAGAGATTGCAGGTTCGATCTCTGGTCAGGGCATGCATAAGAATCAACAGTGAATGCCCAAAGAAATAGAACAACAACTCTCTCTCTCTCTTCTCTCTCTCAAATTAATAAATAATTTTTAAAAGGCTGGAAGATGCTGCATGAAAGCAGTGTGTATTACTAGGTTTTCTTCAAGTCTTTTTGGAAAAAGAAAGATGTTCTATATATCAGTTTCACAGGAAATAGATTGGGTCATTTAGCTAATTTCTACCAAATGTAAAAAGGATTTTTAAAATCTTTGTTTGGAAACAGTGCTGATATGAAGCCACCTTTAGTTTCATCTAGCTTTGATAAAAGCCTAGGTAGCCAGCATATGCAGTTTTGTTTTTAAAGCCTCTCTCCTTACCTGGTAGTGAAATGAAGATGACCCCAGTATTCCTTTCCTAGGATTGTACTGAGGAGTCAATGAGATGAAATCATATAAAGCTCTTATCACAGTGCCTGACATAAAATATAGCTGTACTGTTTCTTTGCACCCCTGTCTGGAACAAAAGTGCTTCTTTCTCTTTCAAGCTGGAGGAGGAGATTTTGGTGAGAAAAAATAAGGCTTGGATGGTGGTGGCAGAGGCTGAAATGAGACTTTTGGAGAATAGAAAATTTAAGTTCACACACAGAGCAGCCTAGAGGTACTTCCTGGATCAGGATACATTCATGCTCCTGCTCTTGAGAAACAAGAAAGGAACCCTCGACAGACAACCCCTACATACATGCCCATGGTAGTTTCTGCCCATCTGTAGGGCCTGTTGGCTCTGCTCAGGTGCCATGCCTTTCCCTATACAGCTTCTTTCCATATGACAGTTCTTATCACCAAAAGGGTAATGGAGCTTACACAAACTCTCTCCAGGTGTCTGTCCCTCCTAATTCCTGGAATATGATACCATCTCAAGGAGCTTGATAGTTCTCTGTCCACAGCTCTGAGGGTACCCCTTTCATTACATTTTCTTTAACCACCTCCACCTGAACATGCCATCTCTTTTCTGACTTCTCAGTCACTGATCCAGGAAGCATTGCAGGAATAGGCCCACCAGCATCAGGCCAAAACAGCATTGCAACTAACAACGGGCTAGCCATGCCTGGGAGTCAAACTTGCACTGTTCTCCTCTTTAGGGGTACACAACCTCTGACTACCAGGTCTGTCTCTGGAAGCAGGACATAGAACTGAAGAGAGAGAAGTGGGTAGCTCGACCTTAAGTCTCCTCGGAGGCCAGTTGTTGTTCGGATACTTTGCTGCCCTCTCTTTTTTGCCTTTTTAAAATTATTGTTCAAGTACAATTGTCTCCATTTTACCACCTCCACTTTCCTCCCACCCCACCAAGCCCCAACTCCCACCCTCAATCCTTCTCCCCTTTGGCTTTGTCCATGTGTCCTTTATAAGTATTCTTTGATGACACTTTCCCTCATTGTCCCCCTCTCCCCTCTTCTCTGGTTACTATCTGTTTGCTCTTTATTTCAATGTCTCTGGTTATATTTTGCTTGCTTGCTTGTTTTGTTAATTAGATTCCACTTACAGATGAGATCATATAGTATTTGTATTTCACCACTTGGCTTACTTCACTTAGAATAATGCTCTCCAATTCCATCCATGCTGTCCCAGAAGGTAGGAGCTCCTTCTTTCTTTCTGCTGCATAGTATTGCCTTGTGTAAATGTAGCAGTTTTTTGATCCACTCACTGACTGATGGGCACCTAGGTTGCTCCCAGCACTTGGCTATTGTAAATTGTGCTGCTATGAACATTGAGATGCATATGTTCTTTTGAATTAGTGTTTCTAGGTAGAGGTGTACTGGTTCCCACTGTCCAAGAGGAACGGAAGTAAATAAAGTGAAATAAAAAAGAATGTACCATTACCTAGAGCCTACTCAAGGATAGAAGCCCCTTCAAGGGCTTCTCACTTGACCCAGCTACATTAAAGCCACACAAGGGCAGCTTTCATTCATTAAATCACTGTTTTACATTTTTATCTAACAATTGTCCTCATTTACTATCCTCTGAATAATTTTATAATGTGGTTTGTCTATTTTTAATTTAATTAATATACATTTTTTGCTTTTTTGGAGTTTGCCATTTTGTTTCGCATTAGAAGGTTGATTTGAACATTTCCATCTCTAATTAATATATTGTCAAAAGCTGTTTCTCAAATTTGAATATGCAAAACCTAAAAGACATTAAAGTTTTCATAATGTGCTTTATAGGCACTCCCTTCTATCAAAGGTCTAAGCCCCATCCCTCCCTCCCTGCTTAAGTAAAATTATTAAAGTCAGTCTTGGTCTTAACTTGGCTGGGCATTCACTACCAGTTTCATCTGGGAAGATACGCTTGGTCCCTCTGAGCCTTGCTTTTCTCATTTAGCAAAGGGTGCTCTGTACATCTTCATAACCTGTTGTGAGAATAGAATCTACTAATGTGTAAAGCCTTTCTATCAATGGCTATACATACTAAGCATATTATTAATGTTAGCCAACTCTGTTAAACATCAGTATTAATTTGTAGAGTCTGTACAGCTTCACAGCCTCAAGCAACACATTCCCAATGTCTATGAAAAAAAAGGCTGTGTTTTTTTTCCTGTGAGGTTAGTTTAATGTAAATTCTGGATGTAGCAACTAGAGCCATTAATATGCAAGATAACTTTTCTTAATAATTCCCTGAATAATTAACTCTAGCTCATAATCTTTACCAAATACAGAATTTGAGCAGAAAATAAACACTAAATTTAACAAGGCTTTAAACCAGTTTTATTTCAGGACCTTTATTCATAGCTGTATAAGAGCACAGATAGCTGATATAAAGTCAATATAGAAAATATTTTATCTCCTAGATATATAAGACATAATTATATATAACATACATAATAAAATGTGTTATTTTTCTTCTGACTTTATTAAAAAAATAAAAGCCCTCAAAATGAAACTAAAATGTCCTATATAATCTGAAATAGTAGGTTCACCAAAAAGTTTAGAATCAAACTTACATTTGGGGAGATTAAGTATGATTTTTAGAGAAAGAATGCATTGTTTTTCAAATAAATATATCTCAGGAAAATGCTGAGCAGTGGGTTAGGTGGTTATTTAACCTTCCATTTGTGGAGGGGAATTCACAGTCCTGGAAGGGACCACTCTAACAAGACCCTGCTCCAGGTACAGCTGGCATGGGTCTTTCCAAAAGGATAGGTTGTAAGGTTCCCCTTCTGCAAGACTGATAAACCAATCAGAGTACTTTCACTTCTGGGAGGAAATTATGTAGATGCATATCAATTCACATTTATCTTTAGTCAAGCAGTCAAGCACAGTTTGCCATCTGTGACGCATGGCACATGATGATGGTTTCAAAATACAAAGTAAAGAGACCTGAGAAAGGGGATGCATTCTAAATAAATACTGGTTTGCAAGTTCAATTTTTATCTTAACATTAAAAACTATTCATTTACAAATTTTTATAGATTACACTGTTTTAAAATTAAAAAAACAGGCATTTATGGCATGACCTAGATAATGTCAGAGACACAAAAAGTAGTAGGTACATATAGGTCATGAATTTATGTTAATTTTAGTATTTTCTTTGGTTCATATCATTGCTTTAAGTTAATTTGATATACGTTAAGTCCCTCATTTAAAAATAAGTCCTCAACTAAAATATTTAAAGATGAATTTGCTTTTTTTGAATATACATTTTTTTTAATTTTTATTTTAATTGTTGATCTTGTACAGTTTTCTGTCTTTTATTCTCGCCCCAACCCATCACCCCAGCCCTCCCCACCTCCCTCCCATTTCCACCCCCCATAGTTTTTGTCCATGTGTCCTTTATACTTGTTCCTGTAAACCCTTCCCCTTTTCCCCTGAAATTCCCTCCCCTCTCCCCTCTGGTGACTTTCAGCCTGTTCTCAATTTCCATGTCTTTGGTTATATTATGCTTGTTTGTTTGTTTTGTTGATTAGCTTCCTGTTAAAGGTGAGAGTCATATGGTATTTGTCTTTCATTGCCTGGCTAATTTCGCTTAGCATGATGCTCTCAAGTTCCATCCATGCTGTTTGTTGCAAAGGGTAGGAGCTCCTTCTTTCTTTCTGCTGCATAGATTTCCGTTGTGTAAATGTACCACAGTTTTTTGATCCATTCATTTACTGATGGGCATCTAGGTTGCTTCCAACACTTGGCTATTGTAAATTGTGCTGCTATAAACATAGGGGTGCATAGGTTCTTTTGGATTGGTGTTTTAGGGTTCTTAGGATATAGTCCTAGCAGTGGAATTGCTGGATCAAAAGGTAGATCAATTTTTAGTTTTTTTAGAAAATTCCATACCATTTACCATAGTGGTTGTACCAGTCTGCACTCCCACCAACAGTGCACTAGGGTCCCCTTTTCTCCACAACCTCTCCAACACTTGCTGTTTGTTGCTTTGTTTATGAGGGCCATTCTGACTGGTGTCAAGTGGTATCTCATTGTGGTTTTATTTTGCATCTCTCTGATAGCTAGAGATATCGAGCATCTTTTCATGTGTCTCTGGATCCTCTGTATGTCCTCCTTGGAGAAGTGTCTGCCCAAGTCCTTTGCCCATTTTTTAATTGGGTTGCTTGTCTTCTTAGAGTGGAGTCGTGTAAGTTCTTTATATATTTTGGAGATTAAACCCTTGTCTGAGGTATCATTGTCAAATATGTTTTCCCACACAGTTGGTTCTCTTTTTATTTTAATACTGTTTTCCTTGGCCATGCAGAAGCTTTTTATTTTGATGAGATCCCATTTGTTTATTCTTTCCTTTATGTCCCTTGCTTTAGGGGACATATCAGTAAAAATGTTGCTGCGTGGAATATCTGAGATTTTCCTGCCTATGTTCTCCTCTAGGACTTTAATGGTTGTATACTTCTTTTTATTTAAATATTCACCAAACATTTAAAAAATCACCTGTGTGACGATGTGTGAAATAAGGGAAAACAAGGATGGATTAAACACCGGGCATACCCTCAAGAGCTTGTGTTGAGCATGGAGACATAGGCAATGCATGAGGGGAAACAAAGTGGATTTGTGGCCATTGCCAGTGTGGCTCCGTTGGTTGGAGCATTGTCCCATACACCAAAAGGTTGGGGGCTCGGATACTGGTTAGGACCCATACCTGGGTTGTAGGGTTTGATCCCAGGTTGGGAGTTGGGGTATTTATGGGCGACAACCAATTGATGTTTCTCTCTCACATTGGTATTTTTCTCTTTTTCCCTTCCTCTTTCTCTAAAATCAATTAACATTTTAAAATTTTTTAAAGGAGTGGCTGTGCTATCATAGAAGTGTCTGCGGGGACAAAGTGGATCATGCAGGAGAAAGGAATACTGTCTCTCTTGCACTTAACAGGGTGGGTTTTGTTAAAAATGATAATGGTGTCAGGTTTTAAAAATGAGTAAAGTTCTTGAATGCTCAGGATTAGAATAAAATTCTTGGAGGAATGTATCTCTTGTGATAGAAACAACCTATTGTGTAGGATTAATCATCATCTATTAGAAAGAAATTCACTAAAGCATGTTCTCAAATAACTATTTATTCCTGAATAACGTCTTATTTTACTTTTCTCAAAAATACTCTAAATTCACCTATATATCCCCAGTTAATAATGCAAATGTCCCTTAAGCACTAGTAAAACATAATTTTCCTCCTCTTGTACCTTGTTCTCCTAAGGCATACTTTGTTGTAAAATATGGCTTTTGTTCAAGATTTTTTACTAAAATCCCAGAAAAATTATAAAATACTTGAAAATGGGCAAAGAAAAATTATACATTACTGAACATCTGTGTAGCCTTCCAGATTATCTTCAACTTCATGTACTCTTTCAATAGCTTTTGGACTATTTCAACTCTCTAAATTTTTAGATAACAATGCCTGTGATCTTATTCATAGACACACAAATGGAGAGCAATAGATGTCTTTCAAGTTGGGAAAATTCAATTTTGTAACTGATTATACATTTATTTTGCTTTGCTAAAGTATCTAAATATATATGGTACTTTGAATTTTCCTTTGAGTCATTAATAACATCTTAGTAATTTTCCATTAATTAATGTGTTAAATAAAATCTTTGATGGGTTTATTTTATACCTGTATGAGAGTTTTCATTTTTAACTGCCTTTGAAATATATTTTAATATTACTACACTTTTTAGTGAGAATCTCTTTAGCCCAAGTAGAGGCAGCCAGCACATACTTGGTGCAAATATCACTTTCTCTATGTGATATAGGATAGCTGAGGAGGAAAATATGTTATTGTATATCAGTATTATAGTTCCATATACTGAATATTTAGAAATCTTGAGTAAGGTGAGTCAGGAATGCTTCACGGAGGGCAACATCTGTAGTTATATTTGGAGAAAGTGAAAAACAACACTGGGAACAGGATATGATTCTTCTACAAAGACATAATAAATATTGGAAAATTAAAAGGCGTGACACACCTATGAAATAATTAGTTCATTATAGCTGTCATGGATTAAACTATGTGTGGTCATGGGGAAAAAAGTATTTATCAAGCAATGAACTGGGAAAAGGTAGCCTAATGACAAGTTATGAAAATCTTTGTATTGGGGAACTTAGAATTTATCCTGTATGTAATAGTCATTCAAGAAGTGACATGCTCAAATTTGATTTTTTTCATGAATCTAGTGAAAAATGGATTAGATGCTGCAATATTGTAGTCAAAAAGAGGCAGTGAGTACTATGGTTTAGTTGGTTAAGTTGATGAGACACTATTTGGCCTAGGCCAGAAGCATTGGAGATAAAGCAGCAAGGAATAGCATAAACCATTTGAATGAAAATATAGTTATTTGAACACTATAGCATGATAAGTAAAAAACTTTTACCTTCTCTTCTGTGTACATTTGGCTATGATAATTACCTCCGAAATTAAAAACAGTAAAATCAGGCTATTATCTATTTATATCAGTTAACTAAATAATACTGAATTTCTTTTGTGTTTATTTTAATGCTTTCAAAATAAGCAACTCAGCTAACATAAGCCTGGAAATATAAATAGAAGAGTTCCCGATAATAGATAATAATATTTTTGACAAAATATAACTCTCCTATTAGGAATGTGACCTATAAAATTTAACTTTCAGGGATAATATACAAAATGAGGATTTCAAAATAAAAATGATTTGGTGAATAAATGATTGGGGGAAAAGTTCATTTAGAAATCCTAAAGAAGTAATGCTTTTCAGTATTATAGAAAAAATAATAATTAGGCAGAATAATTAAATGCCTATCTACAGAAGCTGTGTGTCCAAATTCATATGCCACAGTAATTTCTAGGAGAACTTTTAAAATGTAATTCCTTAAGTGTGTAAACTTATTGCATAGTGTTTAATTCCGTAATATAAAGATTTATATCTTTCAGTAGTGTATACAAGATGTACTAATTAGCTGTTTGTGAAAATTTGAGATTACTCTTAACTTTTACTTGATGTACTTAAGGGATATCAGTGTGGTTACAAATTAATGCATTCAGAATTTTGGTTGATAAAAGATAATTAATTGCTTAAAATTATTTTCTTTCAATGTAAAGCAAGTGAAATGACTACAGTGAATTAATTTAAAAAATTCATACCTGATGGATTTATGATTAATTTTAAAGTGGGTTTTTATAAATAAAATCATGCACTTTATATTTCTGCAAATTACCTGGAATAACTATGAGTATATATTTAAAAATTAATAATCATTAAATTATTTTATTTCTTTTCATAAGCTAACCAACTAGCCTGTCAATAATATACAGTATATGAATTATACAAGGTTCTTTCATTAAACTTTAATCAATTAGACATAATTTTGTGTTTGCATTTTACAATAAAGATGTACAAATAGCCCTGGCTGATGTGACTCAGTGGACTGAGCACCAGCCTGTGAACCAAAGGGTCATTGGTTCAATTCCCAGTCAGGGCACATGCCTGGGTTGTGGGCCAGGTCCCCAGTGAGGGGTGCATGAGAGGCAACCACACATTGATGTTTCTTTCAGTCTCTTTCTCCCTCCCTTCCCCTCTGTCTAAAAATAAAGAAATAAAATATTTTTTAAAATAAGGATGCACAAATAAATAGGATATAGTTCTTCTTGAAGAACTTGCAGTCTTATGGAGAAGACAGATGAGTAAATAGACAAATCAAATATAATTGTAAAGGGCCTATTTTAATATTGGATTTTCTAATCATTTATAAAAAGGAAGGACATGACTACCAACATAATAGGGCATCATTATAAGATTAAATAGGAACTTGAAGATACAATTAGAAATATATTTTACATATATTTATATATTATGTATTTATATATAAACTTAAGTTCTAGTTTATGAAGAAAAACTAGTCTCAATTTTCTTAAAATTAGATTGGTTTTATATTGAAATACACAATTTTCTTCTAAATGCTAGAAAAAAAGTACACGTGAACTAAGTGGTATTATTTATTAGGAGATAAGATCAGGCGTAACCCTGGGTTAGTTGTAATTTTAGTGGAATTTAGTTACTCTGTAATTAACTCTGATTCAGCATTGAAGTCTGTTTCCTGCCACCTAAGTTTCCCCCTGTTCACTCAGTGCTTGCTTTTGTTCCTTTATAGTCCTCTCCATTAGGCTGAAATATCCCTGTATTCTTCAGTGTCACTTTCTTGGATTTCACATATCAGGCACCTTGACACTTCTCCATGAGCACCCATGGTCCCATGCGATTGGACTGGGCTTCCTCACATCATAGAGTTCTTGGAGTATCGCCTGTCTTATGTAGCATTTGACTTACAAGAGGGAGCTTCCCATGTGGTGAAGGTGAATGTTATAGAAATCTAAAGGACTGTCTTTATAAGGTAAACAGTATCTCTTTTACTACATTTCTATAGGTCAAAAACAAGTTACAAGATGGACACAGATTCACTACTTGACAGAAGGAAAGCCAAAGAAGTTGCAATCATCATTAGTGTAACAAAGGGGACTGTGGAAGAGATGGATAGAATTTCAATGCATACAGAGCAGAAAGTTTTCTTGAGAGAGAGATAATTGGTTGGCCATGGCATCTATAAACCAATAAAACCTAGGAAATTCAATGAGGCTATGGATACAGATCTAGTTCAAGAGAAATAACTAGACTAACAAAGATAAAATTGTGGGTAAAAGAAAAAAGGGGAAAATTACGAGAAATGATCTGATAAGATTTTGAACTGGGTTTTTAATGAGGTAGGTTAAGGTAATTAGAAAACTATGGAAAGATACTGTAAAAAATATTAAAACTAGGGGTGCTCGTGTTCTTTTGAATCAGTGTTTTGGATTCTTTTGGATGTATTCCCAGAAGTGGATCTTTGAATCAAAAGGAAGATCCATTTTAATTATTGGAGATATTTCCATACTGCTTTCCACAGTGGCTGCACCAATTGGCATACCCAACAACAGTGCAAAAGGGTTCCCCTTTTTCCACATCCTTGCCAGCACTTGTTGTTTGTTGATTTATTGGTGATAACCATTCTGACAAGTGTAAGATGATATCTCATTGTGGTTTTAATTTGCATTTCTCTGATAATCAGTGATGTTGAGCATCTTTTCATATGTGTATCAGCCATCTGTATGTCCTCTTTGGAGAAGTGTCTATTCAGGTCCTTTGCCCATTTTTTAATTGTTTGGTTTGTTTGCTGTTGAGTTTTATAAGTTCTTTATAAATTTTGGGTATTAACCCCTTATCAGATTTATTGGCAAATATGTTCTCCCGTTCTGTGGGTTGTCTTTTTCATTTTGTTGATAGTTTCCCTTGCTGTGCAAAACCTTTTTAGTTTGGTGTAGTCCCATTTGTTTATTTTTCCTTTTATTCTCCTTGTTGGGGGAAATATCATTGCAGCATTAGTTACAGTCACCGAGATATGGAAATAGCCCAAATGTCCATCAGTAGATGAGTGGATTAAACAACTATGGGGTATTTATACCATACAATACTACTTGGCTGTAATATAGAAGAAAGTTTTACGCTTTGTGACAGCATGGATGGACCTAGTGAACATTATGCTAAGTGAAATAAGCCAGTCGGAAAAAGACAAATACTATGTGATTTCATATGTGGACTCTAATGAACAAATTGAACTAACAAGCAAAATAAAGACAGAATTGTAGAGAGCAGGCTGACAACTAAGGGGAGAGGGGAGGATAGAAGCATTGAGCAACAGGGAAAAAGGGACTCATGGATATGGACAACTGTGTGGTGAGTGTGGGGGGAGGGGACTATGAGGGGACTATAAGGGGACTAAATGATAATGGAAAAATACAATAACAATGTAATAAATACATTTAAAAAATATTGAAACTAGTTTACCAATACTACACTATGTCCTTAGTTTCTGTTTTTGTACTTGTATTATTAAAATAAAACTTAGAATGATTTGATATAAGATATTAGATTAAATAATTTTCAAAGATACTGTATTCTGTATTGTAAGGAAAGTCATCAATGTTGATTCACCTTCATACATTATCTTTAATAAAGCACTAAGCTATTTTCTTCAATTACCAAACTGTGTTTTGCTGGTATTTTACTTTCATTGCCGTGCTGAGCAAACATGGGGAAAGACAATGCATATCAAAGTAGAAAGCCAGTATTTAGGGTATAAATTCAAAGCAGCCTATTTGATTTTGAATGTTAAGTTCTTATTAGGCGTATTTTATCAGGTTATTAATTTGAGCACAGGATAAGTTAGCAAGGGTATAAATAAGACTTAGACTAGCAATACTGACTCCTTCGTAATACGGACCTATGTCACCAAATGTGTAACTTACCTGAGGCTCAATTCTATTCATTCTTTAGTCTTGAAGATCACCTAACTAGCACATATCTGCTCTCATGTCCTAGGTTCAGCTGCTTCTTCATTCCAATCACACTTCGTAATCAGCAGTACAAATACTTCAGTCATCCTGGCATTTTCAATAATTTGGCTTAAACACTAGACTAATGATTAATGCACATCCTTGTTTCCTCTCCCCTGACCAGGGATGCCAAAATATTAACTCCTGGAAATGCTTTTTCAGAATCAATAACACACTTAATCCTGAAAAGATTAAAAGATTTGTTAAGCTTTGGACTGATTGTATTTTGTAAATTTTTCTATTTCCATCTAGCAGAAAGCCACCATGCTTCTTAATATGCCCAATTTTATAACTAGTACATACAAATAGTGTTTTCAAGTCATATTGAATTAAGTAGTTAATAAGAAATCAATAGAGTGTCATTCATTCAACAAAAACTCCAACACAAATAGTTGAGGCTATACACTTCACAAGGTCAAGTAAGTATTAAACCTCAGTCAGATTTTCAGTGACCTATCAAAATTTTAACATAGTGTTTCAAAGCAAAATCAGGTTTTACACCAAGGTCAGTATCTTATGTTATATCCCATTGTTTAAAAAATAACTTTTTCTGTCATATTACTTTACTGGTATATTAAATTAGGTGATTTTTTGCTCATTTTCTAAACTTTATTTTTGAAGAGCAATTTTCAGTCCACAGCAAAATTAAAGGAAAGGTACAGATTCCCCAATACCACGTGTACCCACACAAACATAGCCTCCCCCATTACCAATGTCCCCTGCCAATGTGGTATCTTTGTTACAATTGAGGAACATACCTTGATATTTCACAATCACTCAAAGTCCATAGTTTACTTCAGGGTTCACTCTTGGCATTGCACATTCTATGGGTTTGAAGAAATGTATACTGACATGTATCAATCATGGTTTCGGACAAGAGCATTTTAACTGCTCCCAAAATCCACGGTTTCCTTTTTATCTCCCTTTCCATGCTGATTGTTATTTCTTATATCTAAAACTGAATTTAGACTTATTGTTTAAGCCTCAGAATATCAAAGTTTTCAAGCTTATAATTTCAAATAACAAAAACTACACATCTGTAAGATATATAAAATTTTTCCCCAATTTCAAAATTCTCTGATCATGACAAGTATGGATCAAGAGCAAATTGGAAATTTCTCCTAAACCTTGAAAATGTGCTTAAATTTGTGTAAGTGTAGAGTTAAAATAAATTTGTACAAAGTAATAGTTTGAATTGTTATTCAAAATAACATTTTGAAAATATACTTCTAAAATAAATAGCTCTTCCTGAGCACAAAAGCTTTTAAAGCAAATTTAGTAACCCCAATATTTCTTTTAAAAAATAACAATACTGAGAAATTCAATGAAGATTATGAAAAGATTAATTTTTTCTGCTTATAAATTCTGTTTAAAATTTATTTGGTATTAAAGAGAGCTAATAACTATTAATATGTCATTCATATTAGGATATATTTGGAATAATTTAAAGGTGATGGAAATTCCTTACATGAAATCTATTAATTTTAAACAGGTATTGAAATAATTTTAGAGCCCTGTAAGTTTTCTGGGTGCTGAGGTGTGCGTGCGCGCGCGTGCTGTTGTGTGCTTTGTGAGCTTCCAGTCTGTGCCCCATGCTGAGGGTAGTAGTGAAGGAAAAGAGATGTGTTGATGGTGACTGTCATATATTTCTAAATACCTTGCTTTTATCTGAAAGTTGAATAAGGAGAACTACATGTTCTCTAAGGCATCTTACAATTCTAATAATCCTATGCAAAGTCTAAAACAGTTTTTTAATAAATGAGCTATCACATATCTTGATCCTCTCATATTGGTTTACTATCTGAGTCCCAACTCAGCCTAGACAAAGGAAAGGATGGCCCTTCAGTGATCTATAATAGAACACAGGTTTTGATCCTGCTATCTTTGTGGGCCTCCTTCACTTTTTACTTATTTTTATTCCTTCCTTTTATTTTCTCCACAGGTGAACAAACCACTTGCTCTAGACCCTGATAACTTTGAAAAGCAATCTGAGCTTAAAAATCAATTTAATGACATGTTCTTAAAGCATTAAGGTCCATTGCTTGCATGCATTTGGGAAAGTTAAATGAGAAGGTGATTTGTTATAACACCTATAAAAATAAATCTACTCTCAGGAGTGAAAGCCAGTGGAAGTCAAGCATTGCTACCCATCTCCATTCTGAGCATCTATGTGTCTCTGCTCAACTCCACCTTCGGTAAGGGATTAAGGTGGCCTCTGAGTTAGTGTTCACCAGCATTGCTATTTTCTTCAACATTTGGTGTTCATTACTTTAGTTTACGGGTTGACTAGAATGAATCTGGAATGGTTTATAGACTTAATTTTGTAAAATATAATCCTTTGCTCTTTATAGAAGTACGTTTGGTGAATGCAAAGGAAATCAGAGACTTATTGGGAATTCTTGACTGCTGAATCTGCCGGCACATCACTGTGCTTGGCTCTCTTTTCCTTGCTGCTTTGCCATTAATGTGAAGAACACTGAACATAAGAGCACAGGAGCAGGATGATTGCCTTACACTCTTTTCAAATTATGACTCTTGTTTCCCTACTCCTTCATTTACCATTTTTCTAAGAAGACAAAAATGTCTTCTTTTAAAAAGTATTTGTGCTTAATTTGATTATGACTGCTTTGTACATTCTGTGGAGCCCAAAGAAATCTCACAGTAGCTAATAAAGTACTTTATTTTTAAAGACAGTTTTTTAATATCAGAATCAGCCTTTTTTGTTTCCATGATGTTTTGATTTTGAAAACTATTTTTTTCTTGAATAACTGTGGAAATAAACTGTTTATTTCCAAAGACTGCCTAATCCTAGTCCAAGGATAAACAGAATCTCTCCTACTTTGCTGCCTAATGAGTGGTCTTTGGACCAGCAGAATCAGCTCTATTTTAGAGCATGTCAGACTTTAGAATCTCTGGCCCCACCCTGGGCCTTTGCTTTTATATATCCCCAGGTGATTTTTCTGCACATGAATATTTGAAAAGCACTGCTCTAACAATTCCTGTGAATAAAAAGTATTTTTTGATGCCAACCTTTTATTTTGACCTCCAAACCCCAGCTTAGATGGTTTTTATATTTTGTTTAAAGATATGTTCTATCTTTTTGCTAATATGCTTAATACACTTTATCCAAAAAATTGTAAGGGATTTTTTTGTTTCTAAAAATACCTTGCATTTCTTTGAAGTATTGACTAAGAATCTTGCATGGTGTCAAGACTGTTTATGGTTAACAGTCTTGTCATGGTTAACAGGACCTCTGGTTGAGCTCAAACTCTTAAGATACTCAACTTTGAGAAAAAATAAGTGTGGATGTAGGGAAAATGTGAAATAGCAGGTAATTATTTTGTGAACTGCTTTATCAATCTTCCAAAAGATCCCCAATAATGGTTGTTGTTTCATTTATAATAATTTAACTTATAAAGATTCAAGTTATATACAATTGCTGAACCACATATAAAGCAGCAAGTGGGTTATGACAGTAGCAGTTGTTTGGGGTCATGACCCCAAGAGTGGTTCTGTAAATAGACTACCCAGGGATAGTGCAAGGTCTTCCTCTAGGGTCAGTCTGAAGTTTGAAGCATTTCTCCACATAGATCTTTAAATTCTAGGCACTTTTATTTCAGTTTTTCTAAGTGATATTTATAATAAGTTTTCAATAGTATAATACAGACATTTTCTGGAAAAATGCATAATATTTGAAGGAAAGTATATGCTACATCAATTTAATGTTGAATTATGAGAAAATAAATGATTTCATATTCATGAAACATTGCATGGGTATTCTTCAGTGCTCTTATTAGTGTTGTGAACCAGAATTTTATTTGTCTCTTTTATTTTTGCAATATTTTATTTTAAATAAAATATATCAATGTCTTAGAAAATCTAATGTCTCTGGTCTAAACCGGTTTACTATTATAAAACTGGGAATTTCCAGATTTTAATGCCAAATTAAATAAAACACTAATACACACTTGTCTCCCTCTTCTGAGAATTTAGGTGACTCTATAGCACCAGCTTTTCATTCAGTGTGACTCATTATAGCCATTTATAACCATTTCTTGCTTACTCTTCACTTTCATTGAATATTGCCTCCACTTACCTTCTCCCACTTTGTGTACCTTAATTACAGTCCAGCGAATCTTTCCCATAGCACCTCTGTCCACGCTCTCCCAGCCTTCTGCAGCCGTCTGCACTGATCACTTTGTACTGTCCACTACCTCTTGCTTGAGAGGTAAATGGCTTTTTGTTCTACAAAAGCCAGTACAGATTTCATTTTGTCCTTGACATCTTTGACCCTTCTTCTGTAATTTCTCATCCATCTCTAGCTTTATTCGCCACATCCTGTTTTGCCTGTTTTGACATACGGTTTGACATGGGAAGGTATTTATTTCTCTCTACATCCTTCACTTGTAATGCAGTGGCTGGCCTAGAGCAGTTAGTGACTTTATTATTCAATTTAATTCAATAAACGTTTGTGGACTTACATATTTAAGCAATCTAATTTTATGTCTGAGAAATAAAGATGAGGTGATTTTTTTTTTTACAGGTTTTATTTCTTTTTAGAGAGAAGGGAAAGAAGGGAGAAGGAGAGGGAAAGAAACGTTGATGTGCGAGAGAAACATCAATCAGTTGCCCCTTGTACTCACTCAACTGGAGATCATGTGCCCTGACTGGGAATCAAACCAGTGACCTTTCAGTTTGTAGGATGGCATTCAATCCACAGAGCCACACCAGCTAGGGCAAGGCAATCTGCTGTATAAGAGTTTTGTGTTTAATGACAGGTTAAGGGTTATTATAATGTATAAATAAATATGTAATATAATGTGATGTATTTATGCAGCAACAAGTAGTAAAGCAGAGTAATCCTAAATCAAAAGCAGTATGCCCTTTATGAACAATACTGAAATTTATTGACTCAATAAAAGTACTTGGCAATTTTAATTTGTTTTTAGCTATTCTTCATGCAGGATTTGAAAAATAATTGTAAGTCTTCATTAATAAAATAAATTTATAGCATTAAGTGCTAACTTGTTCAATATAAACAGCTAACATCTTAAATATTTTATTCCACGTCGATCCTGGTAGTTCCAAGCATCAGTCAGCCTTGTGGTCTGAGTTGTAGCACAGAGTGATGAGCTATTGGTATGAAGTACTCTGAGGCATCAAAAAAATAAGAAATTAAAAGAAATCGATTCTTAGAATAGCAAAATTCTCGAGAATTTGGCCATAGTTATTAGATTTTTACGAGTCCTAAAGTGGCTCATGAAGACTAGTAGATGTGAGAATTAGAGGATGATAAGACCACAGTTAAGGGTATTTTGGATATATCTTAACCAATTGCTCAGGATTCTGGACACTTCATTGCTGGAGGCATGTGCAGTTCAAACATCCAGTTGGCCGCTTGCTGCACTGGTGCCACAACAGCAGCTATGTATGTGGACCTACAGTTACTTACATGAGTAAAACATTTGTTTGAAGTTTTCATCCTGGAAAGGGAGGATATACCTAAATAACTATCTGAAGGAAGGCAAGTGAGATGTAGAGTTGCAAACAGTGCATGGATTACACTTATAAACTATGGTCACATCAGAAACAATTGTCATATCTGAATTATTTCTTATTCAAAGGTCACACACAGATCACTTAAACAGTAACAATTTAATTGTCAATGCTGTTAACATTATATCAATCTGTTTAATTTATCCTACATATTTATGATCACAGATTTCCTCCAGGCTTTTCCAGTACTGCCTGTCAACTCTACCCCTTTCTTCTGTGCATTCTCTTTTACAGTTCTTCTGTAACTATTTCAAACTCTTCACTCCTTCCCATCCTACACCACTATACAGCCCAACCTTTTATTTCACTGAGAAAATAACCCTACGTTCAGCCACCATCTACAACTTGATGAACCTACTTGTATTTCTACTAACCTATCCCTCTTTCCCTTTCTTTCTTTTTCCCTCTCTCTCTGTCTCTATCTTTGTTTTCCTTTTTTTCTCTTTATTTTTCTCCTTCTTTCTTTTTTGTTCTCTCACACATTCATTGAAATTCCACTGATGGATATTATTCTGATTGTTTATGCAGTGCAGTTGAAGAGGGGCCCTGCTAACAGGTGCTCGAAACCCAGTGGGGATACACTGGAATATAAGAATAAACATCTACTGAATCCTTTCCATCAACCTGTACACCTATTTGAAAACAAAAGAAACAGCCTACACATTCTCTAAATTTTCCTGCATTTATGACTCATCTCTCTTTATCTCTCTTTATCTCTCTTTACCGATTCAAAGGTAAACTTTTTACTTGGTTCTTAAATTTATGTACTTCATTTTCACATTTTTAATTTTATGTGTCAACATGATTGGGCTAAGGAATATCCAGATGGTTGGTAAAACATTCTTTATGGGCATGTCTATGAGAATGTTTCTGGAAAAGATTAGCATTTAAATTTGTAGTCTACATGAAGAAGATCACCCTCATCAATATGAGTGGGCATCATTGCCCTGGCCTTGCCAGGTGGCTCAATTGGTTGGTGTGTTGTCCCATGTACCAAAAGGTTGTGGGTAGGATCCCTGGTCGGGGTGCATACCTAGGTTGTGGGTTCTGATCGTGGCATGTACAGGAGGCAACCAATCTGTATTTCTCTAGCACATCAATGCTTCTTTCTCTCTCCCTTCCTCTTTCTCTAAAATCAATGAATACATCCCCAGGTGAGGATTGAAAAAAAAAAATGTAAATGGCCACAGCTGTGAAATAAGGACAGCCCTATCTAAGCAAGAGATGGCTAGTGCCTCATCCAGCCAAAGAGGTCGAAGTAGTTCTGGAAACTTCAGACATGCTCATGGAGGTGTTTTGGTGGGAATGGCAACTTTGGTTGTGGAGGAAACTTTAGTGCTCGAGGTGGCCTTGATGGTAGCTGTGGTGGTGGTGGATATGGAGACAGTGTGGATGGCTATACTGGATTTGGTAATGATGGAAGCAATTTTTGAGGTGGCAGAAGCTACAATAATTTTGGCAATCACAACAATCAATCTTCAAGTTTTGGACCCATGAAAGGAAGAAAATTTGGAGGCAGAAGCTCAGGCCCCTATGGTGATAGAGGCCAATAGTTTGCCAAACCACAGAACCAAGGTGGCTATGGCAGTTCTAGCAGTGGCAGCAGCTGTGGTGGTGGCAGAAGGTGTTGATCACTGCCAGGGAAACAAAGCCTTAGCAGGAGGAGAGAGCCGGAGAAGTGATAGGGAAGAAAGATACAAGTTACAACAGGTTTGTGAATTCAGCCAAACACAGTGGTGGCAGGGCCTAGCTGCTGCAAAGAAGACATGTTTTAGACAATACCCATGTGAATGGGCATAAAACTCAAGGGTCATGTTTGGGACTAATTGTATAACAGGTTATTTTAGTTTCTATTCTGTGGAAAGTATAAAGCATTCTAACAAAGGGTTTTTAATGTGTTTTTTTTTTTTTTTTTTTTTTTTTGTTTTTTGTTTTTGCACACATGCTGTTGGTTGCTAAATGGAATATCTGATCCTGATGCTGAATAAATGTGTCTTTTTAAAAAATAATAAATAAAAATTTTTAAAAGAATACATACTATTTTTAATATTCCATAATATAAATATGGAATTTAATAATGATCTGATTTTTCCATCAGTTTGTCTGAAATGATTTTGTTTAAAAGCATATTCAAGGTAACTGTTTTTTTCTGTGACTGTTCCATCACCGCGAGCCCAGACAGCAAGGCCGTCACTGTTGAGGGTTGAGAAGTGGGATCATCAAGCCACAGAAAGTTTCTCTGAGGCCTGGAAGCTTGATGGAATTTGCCTTGAGTTTTGAACTTACTTGGGATGTGACCTCCTTTCTTCCAGTTTTGCCTCCTGAAATGGTAATGTCTATCCAAGGCCTGTGCATTACATTTTGGAAGCAGATAACTCACTTCCAATTTCACATCTCTGCAGATAAAGAGGAAATTTTCTCCAGGATGGGTCTCACCCTCTCACCCATACCTGATTTAGATGATTTTGAAGATGAGATTTTGGACTTAGAGTTGATGCTGGAATGAGTTAACTTTGAGGAATGTCACAATGTCATGAAAGCATTTTGCATGTGGAAAGAGCATGGATTTAGGAGGCAGAAAGTAGGTGGGTTGAATTGTGTCCCTAAAAAGTTATATTCAAGTTCTAATTTCCAGTGCTCATAAATATGACGTTATTTGGAAGTGAGGTCTTTACAAGATGTAGTCGAGTTAAATTGTATTAAAATGTGGCCATGGTGCATTAGGTAGGGTGAGCCCTAATCCAGTGACTTGTGTCTTCACGAAAGAAAGCTGGGGAAGACTTGGACAGAGACATGGGCATACAGAGAAGAAGGCAGCGTGGCAACAGAGACAGAGATAAGATTGATCTAAGCCAGAAGATGCCCAGGATTTCCAGCAACTGCCAGAAGCTAGAAAAGACAAAGAAGCATTCTTCCCTCGAGCTTTCACAGGCAGTAAGGCCCTGCTGACACTTTGAGTTTAGACCCCTGGCCTCCCCAGATTTGACAGAATAAACCTGTTGTGTTAAGGTGACAGTTTGCACCATAGCCTTAGAAAACTAGTACAGATTTTGGTAGTCTTTACAAAGTAGTCCATTCAAAGTAATTGAACAAACATACCATAAAAAAAGCTCAACTGAAAGAAACACATGAAAATTTAAAACAACCCTAAGGATAGCTTTCTAAATTTAGAGCACTTGAACTTGTAACTTTTCATGTGTTTATAACTTGTCACATTTGCTTAGAGAGAAAATTCAGAAAATTAACATTGTCTTTCTTAACATCAAATCATGTCTGTGTTATTTTATAGAACTCATTAGTTTGGTTGTTTATATTTGTATTTTTATGGCTATTAGTTTTGTTGTAGGTGTTAAAAAAGAGTGTCATGGTGGAAGGTTGGAGCGGTTTGGAGAGACAAGATCAGAATATATTGAATAGCCAGGAGTGGTTTCTCATAGAGTTGAGATGAGCATTAAAAAAGGTGGAAGATGAGAGGCCAGAAAAAAGACAGCAGGAAGTGACCATGTTTTAGTTCAAAGAAATTGTATGAGCAAAGATGAATGAATTGGACATTTCATATTATATCAGTGGATATTAAGGAAATCAACTTAGTATAGTTAATTTTCTGGTGTATTTGATTAATGTTAATTGCCAATTCAGATAAGTCAGGTTCTCATTTTTTTTTCGCTCTAGTTAATTGAGATTCATATTAATTATAAAGGGAACTGGAAAAATTATTTTTTATTTGCCTACATTTAATCTTTTTTTCCAGGTATACATTTATTTATATTTAGTATGGATTAGTATGGATAAAATGCTTCAGAATGTAAGTAGCTGAAAACAAACTTTTTTTTTTTTTTTTTTTTTTTTTTTAAGAGCGAGGGGAAAGGGAAGAGAAAGAGAGGGAGGGAAACATCAATGTGTGGTTACCTCTCACACCTCCCTTGCTGGGGATGTGGCCTGCAATCCAGGCATGTGCTCTGACTGGGAATTGAACTGTGACCCTTTGGTTCACAGGCCTGTGCTCAAGCCACTGAGCTATACCAGCCAGGGCTAAAAAAACAATCATTCTATTAATTAACCCTATATACTCTTCTATGTTTAAAAGTATCTGCTTTTATTAATATAGATAATTATGTCGTTTTGTCATCTTGAATTTTCTGATGTAATTTCACCTTTTTGTGTAAAAATATATATGTATATAGTTCAAAGTGAAATAAATTTTGTGGGTCTATTGCTACCTACTGTGTATAAAGATCATATTTTAGTAAAGTATGTAATATCCTCAAAGAACAATCTCAGACATGCTTGCAATAATAATTGGAGAGGTGTGAATTAGTACTTTTCATCTTACTTTGTGTAATTTGGTAGCAATTTTTCTGTGTTTCTTAATAACCTCTATAAACCTTGCAGATGACAATGCTACAAGATAGTGCGGAGTTCGTATTTGTTTGTATTAGAGTAGGAAGTTGCAACCATATATATATATCCTTCTCAAAATTGTTAAAAATTAAGGTTAATTTTTAAAGGAGAAAAATACATGGTTAAAATTTTTCTGGCACTGTCTGGGTTTATCAGTTTGTTAGAGCATTGTCCAGGTACACCAAGGTTGCAGATTCGATCCCTGATCAGGGCACATACAAAAATCAACCAATGAATACATGAACAAGTGGAACAATAAATCAATGTCTCTCTCTCTTCCTCTCTCTCTCATTAATGTAAGATTTGATCAAGAAAATATGTACTTGTGATATATATGATATGTTTTGTTCTCTACATTTTCTGAAAGCAAAATTATCAAAGTCTAATTTCTTAGTTGTCACATTCATTTGTTAATAGAAGAACAGTCATTTGAAATTGAACATGCTATTTTACTTTTAAGGTTTATATAATTAACAGTTAGAAAGTAGTAACATTTACAGCATTTTTAAATCTTTAACAGGATGAATGATAGGGAAATTTAATTAATCTATTTAATTATAAGAGCCATTAATTTTATCTTTTTAAAGCAAATGAATTAAACCTCCCAGACATAAAAACTACAATTTCCAGAAATTTTGGTTTTAAAGTCTCTTTGTTATGGAAATTATGAAAGAGCATCTGTATTACTAGGATTTGATCACTGGAACCTAACAATTGGCCAACCTACAATTGTCACCTGTTTGGGTTTTTCTTTACATGCTTTTTCTAAACATCACATTTCAAAAGCATTCAATAGACAAATACTATTTGATTATGTTTTTATGTCAAATGTAATGAGCAAAATAAACAATAAACAAAAAGCATTCAATAGACACTAAAGTTCTACAGAACAAATTCCAAAAAAAATGTATCCTAGCATCCCTGCCTTCAAAGATGTATGTTTTGCATTGTTAATTTTTAAAACTTCATATTTTCTGATGTTTCAACATCTCCACAATAGACTATGAGCACCTCATCCAGGCAACCAGGTGCACCAGTGCGATAAGGCTAGTTCCTGCCACCAGTTCCCCCTCTTGCCTCCCCTGAATGTTACCTAGTGGTATTCAAATGAACCAGTAAAATTCCCTCCTGCCCTTTGCTTGAGTACCCTACCCTGACCCCAGTCAAAACATTTTCCCCTGGGGCCTTCACTCTTTCTTGGTTCCCCAACTGCTTTCTTCACCCTGATCCCTGGCACTCTTCCCATATGTGCCAGGCATTCTTCTAGGGCCTGGGAATGTTAATCAATCTCTTTTACTTGCTTTTTTATGGCTTTGTGAACTTTTTGTTTTCTCTCTCTCTCTTTAGTTTATTGTTGTTCAGGTGCAGTTGTCTCCATTTTACCCCATCACTCCGCCCCCCACCCCAGCCATCCCACCCTCAATGCCTTTCCGTGGTGTTAGTTCATGCCTGCACCATACTGATCATCAAAAATCCTCATTTTTAACTGAGAGAATTATTCCTTACAACACAATATATCTAAATGATTTAATATGAATGTTGGATGTTGTGTATTTTTTTATTTGCCATGGTAAATGTCCAGTGACATACGGAAATTACATCCTAGGAGTGATTTAAAGAAGCAGCTCAAATGTATTAATTAATTAATTAATTAATTGATGGCCAATAAATCAATAAATGTATTAACCATTTAATAAATTAGTACCTAGTGGATATCTTTTTCATGTCATCGTGACTCGAGGAGGATACAGCAATAAAGGAAAGGGGTGAGATGACTGATGTATAAACAAGCCTGGTTTCAGCCAGAAACAGAAACAGAAAAAAGGCAATATGAGTAAAGGCCATGAATATGAAAAAAGCAGTGAGAATAGGGAGGTAAATAGAAGCAAAATTCAGCTACTACATTTCCAATTCAGTGCTGGGAACAGTTATAGATGTTCTGAGACAGTGATTTCCCCCAAAACTTTGAGGATGAGGTGAGATTAAAGGCATACCTAGTATGCATCTCCCCAGCCCTTGAGTAGCTTGTTGGGGGCCTGGGCCAGCTGGAGACACGAGTCTGGTTTCTTTTAATCTCAAGGAACTCTGTCCTTTTATTCCAAGATATCATACAAGTATTATTATTTTCTATTTATATTGTGGCAAAAAATATTTGAGAAGCATCAAATAATCTTTTTGACCATTTCAAGGAGTTTGAATAAAAGGTGTTAAGGAATGGAGCAAAATAATTTGATTTATGTTTTCAAAAAATCTCACTTTCTCACTTTTAGAGAGAAGATTACAGAAGAGTTTAATTTTTTTAAAAAAAGCAGGGAGATGAATAAGGATCCTTTTGTAATAGTCTATTCCAGGGCCTCTCAAAATGTATTCCAGGAGCAAGCAGCATCAGCATTACTTGAAAATTCATTAACAATGTAAATTTCTAGTCCCATCTCCTTCCCCAGAATTACACTAATCTGTGTTTTAACAAAGCTTCCAGGTAATCTCAATGCTCACTAAATTTTGAAGACTGCAGTTCTAATCTAGAAATAATGGCTTGGGAGCAATGGGAGTTACAGAGATGAAGAGAATTAAAATAGATTCCGTGGGGCTTTTTAAAGTGAGTCCATCAATGAATACTGCAATGTCAAATGTTAACCATAGCAATGGACTGATTCCAATGAACACCGCTGCATAATTTCATTTAACAAAAAATTCAAATTACCTAGTGTTACTTTATATAATATAAATGTTCATATATGACTACATAGTATAAAATGCACAATAATATTTGTATGTCTAAGTATACATATATGTGTATGTATATAGTATGTATCTGTATAATATATGTCTATACACACACACACATGATTTCTTTGTTTTAAAGAGAGGTCATCTTGATGAATCTATTGTGTATAGACCCAAACCAAGGAAGTATTTGGTAGGAATGATTCTACTGTGTAGAAATGGACGGGTGTTAAGGCCAGCATCACCATTTTCTTCACATGGATGCATCTACTATGCTTCATAATATATAACCTGTGTTTTCATTTGAGTACAATCAGAAGCATGCTAACTGATTTGAAGGTACTTCTTGGGAAGACTCATTATGATCTCTACCTGGTCAAGAATACAAATTAAATTATTCAATTTTCATAACAAAACTTGAACTTTGATGCTTACCTAAAGCATCTTATTAACAAATGGTTTGTTCAAAGTGTATCTACAGTGACATAAGCTTCAAACTAGGGGTACCCATCTGCTGTGGAAAGTAACAGATGAGTGGTCCAATAGAAAATGAGAATTCTTCAGAAAACAAGAGACAAAAACCTGGCTGCCCATAGTCAGAGAAAGCATCCTGACTGTGAGGACTGTGACCAGGGCTTTGAAGGAAAGGCACGCGTGATGGGGGCAGAAGGAAGACATGAGATATGGTTCACAGTGCAAATAGCATTTGCAGGAGAGAGGAGATGGGGGAGGTGAGCAGGATCATAGAGTAAAAAGGCAGAGCACACAGACCATTCTAGACTGAATCACTGTGTTTCTGCAGGGGAGTGACAGGAGCAGGTTTGGGCTGTTCGTCTGGCACTATAGTTTCAAAGGGAGTCCTAGGTTTAAGAGTTGTTGGAGGAACCCTTTAAAATGGTTTCAGTGGGGATTTCCATGCTAAATATCTTATATCGAGTTCATGATTTGAAGAGAGTTTTGGAGACATCTAGAACAACCCAGGTGCACCGTGATTGCAGTGAAGCGGACAACAGGGGAGATGACGCCTGTGGCAGCACAATAGCAAAAGCATCTCCTTGGAAACAGTAAATTCCCGAAGCCGGGGCAATGTCTCGATCTTTTTTTATACACTTTACCTAAACCAACTTTACTTACCTATATTAGAAATGTTAATAATTAGTCAACATATGGAATTTCAGTTCTGAAATAATTAAAAATGACTTGTTATAAGCATTAGTGTTGTGGATTGCATTGATAGAGACTAAGAGCTTGAAAATTTCACGACTTAAATGACAAAGATATTTCCTTATTATGAGCTAAGAAAATTATTTTAATATATAGGTACTTCTGTTTTATATTGAAAAATTGGCCCTTATGAAGACAGGGGGTTTAGGAAGGTAATTCCATAGAAGGACAAATCTTTCCTCATCCAATCATCATTGGTTTTGGGGATTTTTCAAGAAAGAAATCTACCAATAGCAACTAATTTACATGTCATTAATATGGTCACATCTTGGTACTGAGGTTCTCTAGAATGATAACATATTTCTATTTCTATGGCCTATCTTATTGTGTTTTCTGGCAGTTTTATATTATCTACACACACCATGGACTTGTCAGAATCTTAGGGCATGGGATACATAAAAAGATTAAAAGAAAATAACAACAACAAACAACAACAACAACAACAACAACAACAAAAGCCCTGGCTGGTGTAGCTCAGTGGATTGAGCACGGGCTGTGAACTGAAGGGTCGCTGGTTCGATTCCCAGTCAGGGCACATGCCTGGGTTGCAGGCCAGTTCCCAGCAGGGGGTGCATGAGGGGCAACCCAACATTGATGTTTCTCTCCCTCTCCCTCTCCCTCTCTCCTACCCTTCCCCTCTAAAGATAAATAAATAAAAAATCTTAAAAAATTAAAAAAAAAAAACAACAAAGTCTAAGAAGTGTGCAATACATAAAATGATATAAAAAAGCCATTATAAATACATCCACATTCCTTGCACAAATACTTACTGAGCATTTACTATGTGCCAGGTAATGTCTTAGTGCAGAAGATACAGCAAAGAACAAAACTGAGAGAAATCCCTGTCCTTGTGGAAATTATATACTAGAAGTATATTAGAAGTTTTACAAGATAAGCTTTGGTGGCTCAAACTCTTGATTGGGAAAAGTCTTTTGCTTTAAGTTCATGCTCACTTACATTACTAAGTGAGTAGAGTAATGAAGTTAGCACCTTAGCATTCAAATCCCAGAAGAAAATAAAAAAAAATGTTTCTGCAGAAATGTTTAAATGTATTCCTGAAACAAATGGTGTGTGATAAAAAAGCTCATTTGCAGATTGTTGCTAATTGTGTATATTACATATACTTTTGCTTCCTTCAGTATGAATTATAGTGGTAAAAAATGGTTATAAATTTTACAAAAGAGAAAAAATGTACTGCCTGGGTGCTATAAAATTTAATGGCCTTTGCTTTCATAATGTTTTATCATTGGGTCCGATGGATTAGGACAACTTTCATGCTGAACCTGTGAATAATTAAACATTCACATGTGAAGCAAAGTGAGAAGATTAGAATCTTATTTAAGGGATACTAGAACTGTCAGATAGTATAAAGTATGTGGAGTAGAGAGCAACAAAAGTACTGATTACTGCTTTGAAATATTATGGTAGTCATCACTGAAATGTAATTTTTTTCCTTAATGGGTCTGAAAAGTTTGAGACATTCCCTTTTCCTCCTTTATTAGGTGGTTAGAAATGGATCTTGGTGAATACATTTCCTTATTGCCAACAATAGCAATCATTTCACTAAGGAGCTTTCTAAAATAGTTATTCAATGGCCGAGTTTCAGTCACTTGTATTATGGGTGCTGCGGACTGCATGTTTATACGCCGCATTTACACTTGGAGCCCTGACCCTGAATGAGATAGTATTAGGAGATGGGGCTTATGACAGAAGGTCATGGCATCACTAGGTCATGGCAGTGGAGCTGCCATGATGAGATCAGTGTCTTCATAAAAAAAGGAAGAGCCCTGGCTGGTGTAGCTCAGTGGATTGAGCGTGGGCCTGCAAACCAAAGGATCACGGTTCGATTCCCAGTCAGGGTACATGCCTGGGTTGCAGGCCAGTTCCCAACAGGGGGCGCATGAGAGGCAACCATACGTTGATGTTTCTCTCCCTCTTTCCTTCCCTTCCCCTTTAAAGATAAATACATAAAATCTTTAAAAAAAGGAAGAGAGCTTCCTCTCCCTGCTCCCTCCCTCCTCCCCTCCTTCTCCCCCTGCCCCCTTCTCCCCTTCCTCTCCCCCATCTCCTCCCCCTCTTCCTCTTTTTCCCTCTTTCTGCTATAACCCACTAGTATTAAATGCAAAGGGCTGGCCTACTTGCTTCAATGTAGGGCTGATTTGTAATACATCTTAGGTGCCAGAGCCTCCTAGTGCGATGAGGTAGACACTAGTTTCCAGCTAAAGGCTAGAATAGGTTAGTTTCTATTCCTCTGCCCTGTCTCTCTGGTGTCCCACGTGTCCCTTTTCCTCAGATCACTCTCCCAAATAAACTGCTGGAGCACGAATTCCTGTCTCAGGCTCTGCTCCCATGGTACCCAGCCGAAGACACCATATATTTCATACGTGGAATTAAGTATTTTTTGTGAGAAGACTCCACTGCTTCTAGGCCTTTTCCACCTCTTTAAATCTGCAAACACAGCTGATGCCTCACAAACCAAAGGTGGTTCCTAGGGATTTCTCATTCCCTAATTTTCCTACTTGCTCCTGAGCCACTTGCTTACCCTTTTTCACTTGGACCTCTGGTGCCAGATTGCAGATTGACATCCCTGTCCTTTCTGACACCTTCAGCCCATTGCATTGCCTTCCTGGGATATTGAATGACACTGCAGGTTTCAGCTTCTTGGGGACAGCCAGGCTTTTGTTTTTCTCAGTGGTTCCGCTGAGGGTACACCCTGCCCCACAGACCTGCCTTAATCTCTTGGGAGATGTAGGGTAGAAAGGAGGGAGATGAGGTCAGGTGGCATTTTGTTTTGTTTTGATGATACGTAAGAAAAGAGAAAATGAGGGTGGATCTTCCATGATCACTTTGAGGAAAAGTTACAAAATAATGTAAATAAAGTGAAGAGAAAACATAGCAGCATCCCAGGAGTGGGGAGCAGTGGCAGGGATTTCTCAGAGAATGTGCCCCGAAGACCCCAACTCCTGGAGCATTAAGGCAAGGCTGGAGGGAGAGGAACCCTGCAGCAGCCAGTGAGCAGTGAGAGTCAGGCCGCACCAGCAGGAGGCTGCACTTGCAGGCAGGGTGCTTCCTGGGTGAGAAAGTGGTGTTTCCTCTTTCCCCTGCTGTTTACCTGCCTATAACCAAATCCTTAAATTATATCTGCCCTCATCTTTTTTTATTACTTGTGGAAATTTATTTAGAAAACAAAGAGGAGAGAATTATCTTTCCTAGTTAAATAGATAAAAGCTCTTAAAACTTGTAAGTAAATAAAATGAAAGAGAGACCAACATTCTGTGTGTCTATCCAAACAGTATAGTTCCTATCTATTAAAAGCAAGACAACAAGATAAGATTTTTTTTTTTAATTTTGGAGGAAGGAGGCTTTGGGGGAGGGGGTTGGGGAGATGTCTGATTGTATTATCTGATTATAATAATAACAGTAAGTAGCTGATAACCATTGAGTATTTATTCTGCCAGACATTCTTTTAAGCACTTTACATATCTCTTATTGAATGCATGTAACAAACCTATAAAATAAGGGTTCTTGTTTTTTCCGTTTCACAAGAAAACAACCGAAGCACACACAGATTTAGTTTATACAACTAAAAAGAGGTAAAGCCAAGAATAGAATGTGAGAGACTGTTCAGAAGATATAGCAAGGACTAGCCAGGTGTGTAGAGCATCACTTCTTTTCTCTCAGTATGAGAAATTGGGGCGGGAGGCATGGCTAGAGGTGACCATGTGAGAAGGGTCTGGCCCATGGAAGGGCTGTGGGCAGCTGTGTAATGACAGAGGAGGAGCATGCACTTTCCATCTTTGCAACCCACTTTCCGTCACCAAATGTGGATAGCACACTTGAGTTGTGATACTTGTCTTGGACCATATGGCAGAACAATGTCTGAGGATGGCAGGGGAATAACAGAAAAGCAGCCAGCTTCCCTGACAGTTGTGGAGCTATATTACCAGCCTTGAGCTATCCAGACTTTTAGATGGAAGAGACAGAAGCTTCTGTTTTGCTTGAGCCTTATTCTTTTGGGACACTCGTTTAAGCAGCCTACCTTATATATTCATTAATTCAGAGAAGCATCATACTGTTTTAGAAGAAGCATTGCACAGGGTATTAGGAGATCAGAAAACTAGAAAGTATGTTTAGTAAAAAGTATGCCTATAGACAAATTAAGGATATCTGGGTAAAATGAGTGAGTTTGAGTGACATAACCTAAGGCCCGTTCTAATTTCAAATGCTGTGACAATAATTTTAGAATATGAAGAAAATATTTAGGCAATATTATTTCACCAGTTTAGAAGACATGAATGAATTATGACTTTCTATCTTGATAAGTGTGAAACTAATATCATCTTTAAAAATTGCTTAAACAAAATTCTTTCTATAAAATCAATTCATCAATAGTTCCAAATTTAAGCATTTTCTTTAAAAGCTCTGAATTTTAAATTTGCCTTCCCATAAATAGTAAAATAATACATTACTAGAATATTTAATACATATCCATCGTATCTATTATATATGCTCTAAACCTTACAGACAATTTTTATACTGAAAAATATCAACATTGATGGAAATATTGTAAAGACTTCAAATATGTTTACTGAGTATGAGCATCCACCAGAACATAACCCCGGGAAGACAGGCCCCAAACCTGTTTCAGGCACTGCTCGGTTCCCTGTGTGCTGCATGGACTCTGGCAGGTTGTAGCAATTCCATGTGTATTTGCTGAAGGAATGAATAGATGCATGTAACTGCTGCACTGTGATAGATGACTAACACAAACTGTTGATGAAACCTTCTCACAGTGAAAGTCCCTTGGGAAAATGATCCTAAAATATAACACTCATCTCATTAAAAATGTTTCAATTTAGATATACAGAAATTATTTTATTTTAAAAATAAATGACTTTGGCTTATTTTTTCCTATGTGTTGGTTTTTAATTTCCATAATCACCAATCTTTAATCTTAATATCATATTCTCATCTTCTTGCATTATTTTTTCTTTTTGTTTTAATCAGTATTTTTTAATTGTTGATATTGTACAGTTTTCTGTCTTTTACCCCGCCCCCAGCCCACTACCCCAGCCCTCCCCACCTTCCTCCCATTTCCACCCCCCATAGTTTTTGTCCATGTGTCCTTTATACTTGTTTCTCTAAACCGTTCCCCTTTTCCCCTGAAATTCCCTCCCCTCCCCCTCTGGTCACTGTCAGACTGTTCTCAAATTCAGTGTCTTTGTTTATATTATGCTTGTTTGTTTGTTTTGTTGATTAGGTTCCTGTTAAAAGGTGAGATCATATGGTATTTGTCTTTCACTGCCTGGCTTATTTCGCTTAGCATGATGCTCTTCAATTCCATCCATGCTGTCGCAAAGGGTAGGAGCTCCTTCTTTCTTTCTGCTGCATAGAATTCCATTGTGTAAATGTACCACAGTTTTTTGATCCATTCATTAACTGATGGGCACCTAGGTTGCTTCCAGCACTTAGCTATTGTAAATTGTGCTGCTATGAACATAGGGGTGCATAGGTTCTTTTGGATTGGTGTTTCAGGGTTCTTAGGATATAATCCAAGCAGTGGAATTGCTGGGTCAAAAGGTATGTCCATTTTTAGTTTTTTTAGAAAATTCCATACTGTTTTCCATAGTGGTTGTACCAATCTGCAATCCCACCAACAGTGCACTAGGGTCCCCTTTTCTCCACAACCTCTCCAACACTTGCTGTTTGTTGCTTTGTTTATGAAGGCCATTCTGACTGGTGTCAAGTGGTATCTCATTGTGGTTTTAATCTGCATCTCTCTGATAGCTAGAGATATTGAGCATCTTTTCATGTGTCTCTGGATCCTCTGTATGTCCTCCTTGGAGAAGTGTCTGTTCAAATCCTTTGCTCATTTTTTAATTGGGTTGCTTGTCTTCTTAGAGTAGAGTCTTGTAAGTTCTTTATATATTTTGGAGATTAATCCCTTGTCTGAGGTATCATTGTCAAATATGTTTTACCATACAGTTGGTTCTCTTTGTATTTTAATACTGTTTTCTTTAGCTGTGCAGAATCTTTTTATTTTGATGATATCCCATTTGTTTATTCTTTCCTTTATGTCCTTTTATTTAAGTTTTTCTCTGGTCTCAAAGGGCCAAGGAATTCATCATAAGTCCTACTACTGGCCAATTTATCAAATTTCCTAAATTGTTCTCATTTCTTTAGGTATATTTCAGAGTAAGAAGTCCAACTATTCCTTTGATCTGCTGAATGATGCTAACTCCCTAGGGCTCACAGACAAGTCATACTTGAGTCTGTTTTTTTTTATTATTTTTCATGCATTTTTATAGTATATAAATATATGTCAGCAACATGAAGGACCAATTAGAAAACAATACTGGTATGTGGTATGTGTATTTCATTAGTGGAGAATTTTTTTCCAAACTAGAAATAAAATTTGTATTAAAATGTTCAAGAAATGATGAGGTTGACTCCTATTTCCTACCTATCACCTCACAAGAGTAACTCTTTCAACAGCTGTGAAGCAGTAAATTAAATATTGACTGAGTTACTTGTCATTTAATTTGCAATGATTTCAGCACTTTTCAAGTGCTAGGCAAGGCACAGGGTATGATTCAATTGTATCCTTTTTTTGTAACTGAAGACCTAGAACAATACCTTATAAGTTAACTGGAACATAGAAAGGTTAATGCAATTTTGCAAAATAATTAGTAAAAATATCATGTCATGGCCAATTAGTTCCTCAGCATTTTCCTGCTTACCATTTTCCCGTGCATTTTAGTTAAAATTCAGTATTAAATGTTTCATGAGGTTTTATTCCTTTTTTGTTTATAGTTCTTGAATGGATACTTTGTAATCATCACTGAATTTGTAAACGTTACTAATTAAAAGTCATGTTTAGGGAGTAGGCTACCTTTACATTGTTTCCTGGAAGATGTGACAAATTCTAGTTTTATTTTCTGTTGTGCATATTCTTTTCCCACACAATTAAGAAAGGTTCATTTTGAGGAAAAAATTGGGGAATGCTAAACTTCAGACAAGAACATCTATTTTTATAATTAGTGTTGATTAACTGCTCTGTAAATGTTCTAATGGCCCCTATATTAACTATTTCTTTTTACAGAGCTGAACTATATTACTTTAGTAGAGCTAAACTGATTTCTCAGCCAAATCCTTAATTTTATTTTACTGCAATTTAAACATTTTGAATTGGGAAGACAAGATGAGCTCGATGGCCCTGGAAATTCTTATTATTCCATCTTAGATGTAAATCACCAGGCTTGGAATAAAACTGGTACTCAAGGGTCACTCACAGAATAAGTGAAAGAAAGTGATGTGACATTATCAGGGAAAGGTTGTCAGGTGCACCAACCTCCAATTTGTACTGGACCTTCATGTCAGTTCAAAGAGGAATGAGTATTTCTATACAATCATTAACTCAGACATGGAACCATTCTTTCCTTTCCTTCTTCTGAGGTGCATGTTCACCCCACTTTGACATCCTGTTGATTATAACATAAAACCATTGGGAATTAGGGCTTTCACTTTACTGGTCCATCTCTTTGGCCGCTTCTCCAGTCAAAGCCACCAGATTATCTTTCCAGGACAGTTCGAGTAGCATCTTGATCTTCCTACATGCATCCTTGACCTTCTAAAATTAATTCTCCATCAAATAACTGTGTGCATTTTGCCATTGAAAACATATACCAGCTTGTGTTCACCTCCTATTAAACATCACTAGGATTTTACTCCTATATATAGGAAAAAAATCAGCTTTCTTAACATTCTAGTCCACCTCCCACAACTGTACAATTGTCCTGTCTATGCGCTATGCCTAGGCACAATGGCCTTCCTTTCATTCCTTCAGGACACCAGGGTTATTGCTGCCTGTTCTCGAATCTCAGGACCTCCATCTGTGCTACTTTATTTGCTACAATGCTCTTTCCTCCAGCCTTGTTATGGCTGACTCTTGTTTTTCAAACCTTATATGGTTTTATTTCCTGAGGGATTTCTTCTCCAACTCCCATAATATAACAGGATCTTCCAGTAATTTTTTCCCTTTCTGTTTGGACTGGTTGTCATGACACTGATTTTGTCATTATGTATGCATTTGTATATCTTTCTTTGAAAAGTCTGTCATTCCACCAACCTCTAAACTACATGAAGGCATGAACTACATCTATTCAGTTTGTCCAGGGTCTAGCATATGCATGTGTTCAAATTCCTAAATCTGAATTTCCTTAAATGTTTGATAATTTAATATAAAAATACATTTGGTGTGTTTGGGAGACTATAGGGATTTAAAATGGATACTAACACTGAGACTTCTTTGAAATAATTGGTGATTTATATGTGTAAATCTTTAATTGTCTTCCTTCTTTTATAATTAATTAATAACTATTTTAAGCTCTGTTGAACCTCCCTAAATATTATCAGACACCTTGATAATAAAGCAAAGCTAAATGTCCTAGCTCACTGAAGTTAGAGGGGACGCCACTGTGACCCAGTTGGAGCGGTGCCTCAGATGTGGGGAGTCAAGAGTGGCATTTGTAGTGTGGTTGCCAGGACTTAAGAGGTTTAAGGTGGATTTCCCAAGGCAGGCAGATGATTGGGAATGGAAAGGTTAGGATACAACAGTGTAGGATTTTGAATATAGCAAAGAAAGGTTTTGATAATTAAATCTTTGATTTTGCTAATTAAATTGTCATGATAACTGAACTGTTTACTCAGGTGAGCAGAATGGTATATTTAATAAATGAATCCACAGGAACTGCCTAAAGAAAAAAAATCATTTATTAATTTATAATTGTACTTTCTCTAAGCAAAACTTTCCTCACACAAGCTACAAAGTCATATTGACACAGGAGGTTTCAATTACTAGCACTTTTAGCAATGCCATGTTTGATGAGGTTGGTCACAATTATTCTAAGGAATAATAATACCATACTACACAATTTATTTTACTATACATTTTTCGAGAGAGAGAAAGTGTTCTCAAATATATTTGACTGTCTTGCAGCCTGTCAAGGCCAGGCAGGTCCACTTGAGATTTGGGCAGATGGAAGAAAATCCACAAAGCAGTGGGAATGCCTGAGATGCCTTTATTCAAGGGTGGGGCCATCCACGCACGACGCAAGCCACGTGTTGTACCAGCAGAGTCCCAACTTCCTTGTATACTAAATGTACACGAAGCCGGCAGATGCCAAGATATTATATAACAAAGAGTGATTCTGCGCATGCAGGCCAATTCTCAAGGGTATGGGGATACTGCTTCTCTTGGTTGCCAAGACATCCTGGTTGCCAAGACATCCTGGTTAGGGAGCCTCACTGACTCTGTTTCCTCTACACTGACTAATAGAAAAGTAGAATGAGAGAGGATATTTGATAAAACAAGCTCTCCAATTTAGGCCACTATTTCCCAAAGGATGGTTTGACAAATATTGCTTCTAGAGAAGATTCAAGATTCTGTGCTAAAGCCTGTCTTCAAAACACATTTGAAAATGAGTTAAATAATGTTAAACAGGTGTTCTCTTCCCATTCAAGGCATTTGAGAGCCTTTAATATGTTAAGATTTGTTGGGAGTTTGCAATAGTGGGAAGAAACAAACAGAAAAACTCGCCATGTTTATGTGACCAAGGTATCTTACTTTGTAAAGGGTCTCCTGGGACCAATGAATAATGGAGCTCACTTTAAGAAAGTTTTTTATGCCCTGACCAGTGTGTCTCGGTTGGCTGAGTGACCGTCAACAAAGCAAAAGGTCCCTGGTTCCATTCCTGGTCAGGGTACATGCCCGGGTTGCCAGTTCTTCCCGGTGCGGATGCGGGGGCAACATGCGAGAAGCAACCAATTGATGTTTTTCTCTCACATTGGTATTTCTCTGCCTTTCTTTCTCTCTCCCTTGCCTTCTCTTTCAAATAAATACATGAGATCTTTTTAAAAGTCTGTTATAAGTTAATAGAATTATACATTAAGAAATTTTGTAGTTATATTTGTTCTTACCTTCAAAACTATGGGTGAGTAAATATCTATAACCAGTAATATTTAAAACTGTGTGTCAGGATATGAGTAATATTTTACAAAGATTACTTGATGATCGTTCTGGGAACAAATACCATACTTAGTCTTAAATAATTGTCTCATTTTTCATCTTTATTTACACTGAAATTAAGTTTGTATAAACTTGATTCTTTTTCACCATAGAAGAAAACTTACATGGACTATGAATGAAATTTTCAAATACCTCATATTTTCAGGGAAAGTTCAGTGTTAAGGAGTTAGTTTTGCATACAGAAGATACTGTCTTCCACAGAACCAGTGTGACATGACCTAACTGCCTTTTCTAAGGAGTCTGGCCTTGGGCAAGTTAACATCTCTGAACTTCAGATTACTCAGGGGAAAAATGAATGATGCATAAATGCTCTAAGGATAAAATGAGGTAACCATTTTGAAAAGTGTTTGAAACAGTACCTAGCAACTTGTAAGTGCTGAATAAATCCTAACTAGTATTGCTTAAAATACAAAAAGGTTAAAAAAGTTTACTTTTTAATGTCTCTTATTTTTCCATTGAGTTTGAATATTCATTTTTAAACATATTACATAGGTAAAAGTCTGCAATATTTCAAAACATCATATATTATTTTATTTTCAAAGCTTGACTCCAAGGGTTTAAAGAAAAAACATAAGCTTTTATATTTATAATTCACCTGGATTATAAGAGCTATGTAAATACAAGAAACTCTAAAGGAAGTAGGATACTTACACTTCTACCCAACTACAGTGCCAGCCTTCAGAACGTATTCTTTGCTGACCGATTGTAGCTGAGCACAATGTAAGTGAAGAAAGTTCTTATCAGTGGCACATGTCCCACCCACACAGCCTTTTGATTAAATTGCTGTGGTCTAAACACCATCTATAATTGTAGTCTTGTAAGATAGATGACCACATTTGTCATGAGGCTGAAAGAGTTATTAACTGGTGTTGTGCTCATAATTTCCAGTGTGACATTAAACACAAAACAAAACAAAACAAATCTACCACCAGATAGTTGAGGGAGGATGTGAAGGAGACTTGAAATGGGATAGGCAGGTGTCAGGCAAGAGATGAGGTGGTGTCCTTTGCTAGTGAACAGCTGTAGTTCTAGGCAAGAAAAAAATTGCATTTATGCCCTGGATGAAATTAATATAAATCTACAATTATACCCAGATGGTGTGATTTCACAACTTTTATTTTATAACACTTGGTTTGGTGGTAAAATGGTCAATTTCCGTACCAGATCATACTTGTAAATTCTCTAGCAAAGTGTCATATTTTTCATGTAAATACTTCCAAAGCAAAACTTATTTTTATCAACTATAGGGAAAAAAGTCATGAATGTCCTCTTTTGGAGTTGCTTATGTAACTGTTTTCTATAAGAACTGCAAAAGAAAAATTAAAAGAAACAAAGATATAGATAAGAAATATTCAGTTAACATGATGGGTTTAGTTTGAAGCTAAAATAAAATCTTCAGTGAATGTCTGAAAAATTTGACTTGAACTTAAAATGTGATGTCTTAAAGATGTTGCCAGTTGCAATTCTTTCATTCATAAAGCAAATGTTTTCTGTGTGTCATTCTACATGACAGGCACCATTATAGATCCTAATGGAACAAAGTGAACAGTATAAAGAATATGTAGAAGACAGAAAAATAACAAACAAAACTATGGTATGGTATTGCTAATGAGAAACAAATTATAGAGATTAAGACTAACTCATCTCCATAACTATTCAATAATGAATGTGAGCCGTGGCTGGTTGACTGAGTTGATTGTGGTCACAACCCATGCACCTGAGGGGTTGCAGATTCAGGACCAGGTGGGGGTGCCTGCCTGTGGCAGTGGGCATGGGGGTGAGAGTGGAGGTGGTAGGGAAGAGGTGGGGTGGTGATTAGTGTTTCTGTCTCATGCCAATGTTTTTCTTTCTCTCTCTCTCCCTTCCTCTTTCTTTTTCTAAGAAACAAAAGTAGTGAATATGAGTGGTGGTGGGCATACTGGGATTATGCAGATGGTTTGGACAAATCCAGGCCTATTTCTGGATTCAAGGGTGGGTTCAGTTTCAATTGATCAACCAAACTCTTGGATGCTACTTGAAGGAGAAATGGCACTAGAGAGACAATCACCACTGTCCATTAAAACTATAAGATGATTTTAATATGCTGTCAATATGCATGTTTCATTAATTAATGCTACTTATATTATTAATTGATGTTATTTGCATCAGTCAGTATTCTCTAGAAAAACAAAACCAATAGAAGACACATATACCTATATCTATATATAATCTCTGTGTCTATATTCATATATATATATATATATATATATACACACACAAATGGGCATATATATACATATATATGTATATGTATATATATGTATGCCCATTTATAGAACTAGAAGAGATTTATTTTAAGGAATTAGCTCACTGAATTGGGAGCTAGGAAATCTGAAATTTATAAGGCAGGCCCGAGGGCTGAAAACTCAGGAAGGAGTTGATATTGTATTTTTGAGCTACAATTTCTTTAAGAAATCTCAGTTTGGGTCCTTAAAGCCTTCAGGGAATTGAATAAGACCCACCCACCTCATCAGGGGCAATCTGTTTTACTTAAAATGAACTGATTGCAGATGTAAACTACATCTGCAAAATACCTTCACAGTAGATCAGTGTATATTTAAGCGATTGGGTATTATAAGCTAGAAACTTGATGTGTAAGTATCACAGTATTTTAAAGAGATTAGACTTTATGCCAGATAGGTTTTTAATATGAAATTTGTAAGAATTTTAAAGACAGGTATGAAGAGGGAACCAACCATATGAGAAAATATATTTGCCAATGATACTTCAGACAAGGGTTTGATTATAAGATATATATAGAATTCACATGACTTCACTCCAGGAAGACAAACAATCCAATTAAAAAATGGGCAAAGGACCTGAACAGACACTTCTCCAAGGAGGACTCACAGAGGGCCTAGAGACATCTGAAAGGATGCTCAGCATCACTAGCTATCAGAGAGGTGCAAATTAAACCACAATGAGACACCACTACACATTGGTCAGAATGGCCATCATAAACAAATCAACAAACCAGTGCTAGAGAGGATGTGGAGAAAAGGGAACCCTAGTGCACTGTTGGTGACAATGCAGACTGGTATTGTCACTGTGGAAAACAGTATGGAATTTCCTGAAAAAAAGTAAAAATGGAACTGCCTGTTGAACTGGCAATTCCACTGCTGGGATTAAACCCTAAGATCCTGAAACACCTATTCAAAATAACCTATGCACCCCAATGTTCATAGCAGCACAATTTATACATCTAAGTGCTAGAAGCAACCTAAGCGTCCATAAGTACACGAGTGGATCAAAAAACCATGGTACATTTACACAATGGAATACTATGCAGCAGAAAGAAAGAAGGAGTTCCTAACCTTCATGACAGCATGGATGGAACTGGAGAGCATTATGCTACATGAACTAAGCCCTGCAGTGAAAGACTTTTACTTATAGGTGAGACCATAAGGAAACTAATGAACAAAACAAGCAAGTAAAATATAACCAGAGACATTGAAATAAAGAACAAACTGACAGTACTGAGAGAGGAGTGGGGTGGGAGGTAATAGGGAAAAGAAGGGAAAGGGCATCAAGGAACATGGACAAAGCTCCCATGGACAAAGTCGAAGAGGGGTAGGATTCAGGGTGGGAGGTGGGGATGGGTAGGGTGGTAGAAAGTTATAGCAGGAAAATGGAGGCAACTGTAATTTAACAGCAATAAAAATAAATAAATACAGGAATGTCCATGTACATAATGTAGCCAAATTCAATGTACAATGATTAATATTTAAGATAAAACTTATTTTCCATGCTTGTAAATTTTATTTTAAAATATTTTCAATTACAGTTAACATAGTCTTATATTAGTTTCAGATATAGGGCATAGTGATTAGACATTTGTACACCTTATGAAGTGATCACCTTAATAATTCTAGTACCCATTTGGCAGCGTACCTAGTTATTACAATATTGTTGACTACATATCCTGTGTTGTACTTTACATCTCTATGACTATTTTTATGACTGGACATTTGTATTTTTTAATCCCTTTCACCTTTTCTCCCATCCCCCACACTCTTTCCCATCTGGTAACCTATATCTCTGAGTTTCTAATTGCCATACTTTATAGTCACTAAGAGTCATGCTACTATCATGTGAGAGGAGATAAAAGAATGTGACAAGCTCTTGTTGCCCTTGTTACAGAACAAGGTAAGTACTAATACACATGAGCATAGCTATTATATGAGATCTACTTTAATTTGCATATACAAAATGAAAGTGAGATGGATTATCCATTCTAATAATTTAGTAATCCCCCTCAGTATGAAATACTACACAATTCACTCTGGGTAGAAAGCAGTTTGAATAAATTTGTAGTACATTACATGATTAACTCTCAGGAGAACACTTATATTGAAAGAAGGAAAATGGAGAGGAGTCAACAAATTTCTAGCAATCATAAGGCAAATTATTGATAGCAAAGAAGTATAATCTTAGAAGTAATGCTATATGTCATTGTAGTCAATATATAAATCATTAATAGCAATTTATAGCTGACTCTGAAACAAATTGATAATTGTAACAGTATTTTTTTAAGAAATTCATTTTTAGATGCAGTAATTTTACTTTCTGAGATCTATGTCTTTGGCTTTTTACTTCATTTGCAAGGCTGTTATTGGAGTGATATGAATTTGAAAAGCAAGAGCAGATAGGCCATTTGTTTTAATGTTACTAACTATAAAAATAAAGTAGATATATAGTTTCAACCAATTTCTTTTTTTTTTAATATTTATTTCTTTTAGATTTTATTTATTTATCTTTAGAGGGGAAGGGAAGGAGAGAGGGAGAGAAACATCAATGTGTGGTTGCCTCTTGCATGTCCCCTGCCGGGAACTGGCCTGGCAACCCAGGCATGTGCCCTGACTGGGAATCGAACCGCGATCCTTCGGTTCGCAGGCCCGCGCTCAATCCACTGAGCTACACCAGCCAGGGCCCCAATTTCTTACAACATTCTGCAGCTGAGTGACTATGAGGGCCACCACATTCATAAATATGACTCTTAATTGTCACTGAATAATGTATTATAAGACGGAGCAAAAATATTAGATTTTTTCTTTACATTACTAAAAAGCTATTCCTGTAACTTTGTATTCAAATTTTATATTTTAGTAGTGTGCAGAATTTCTCCAATACATAAACTCACATGTCAAAAACTTAGAGAATTAGCTTCCCTGGGAGTTGCCTAGAGGGCAGAATAGCATTATATAAATACATTGTGAAAGAGAAATTTGAATTGGAGGGACTGAAGTCTAAAGTCAGGGAACCTGCAAGGAGGTTATTTTAATACGAGAGATGAGAGGTTGGAGAGGAGAGTAAAAGAAGAGAAACAGAGAATTAAAAAAAAAATAAACTGGTGGTAGACACTTGAACACATGTGATCAGTTTATACAGACTTAAAAACACATACACACACACATACACATTCTGGAACACATAAAACTGAAGAAACATTAGGTGCATGGATTGTTTCAATGCCAATCAGCATCCTGGTTGTGATATTATACTATAATTTTGCAAATTTTTACCACTGGAAACAACCAGGTAAAGTAAACACAGGATGTCTCTGCATTATTTTCTACAACTGCATGCAAATATGCAATTATCTCAATAAAGATTTTAATTACAAGGATAGGACTTGTTAATTGGTGTGCTGTTGAAACAGCAGAAATGGAAGGTTTTAGACTGACACTTTGGACAGGTAGTAATGATGCCATTCTCTGGGATTTAAAACAAAACAAAACAAGGAGAGGAAAGATTTGCGGAGAGATTTTGGTGCTTGTGGGAGCTATTCATTCATTATTAAACCAATAAATTGGCATACAGTTAAAGGGAGAATCTTTACCTGGTGATATAAAGTTTAGAGTCATCAGAAAAAGTTAGTAGTAATTGCCAGTGTAAGAATGCATAAGATTACCTCCTACATTCTATGTTGAATCTTTTAGGGCTCTAGCTCTATCTGGAACAGATTGAAAGTATAGTCCATGAAAACTTAAAAAGATGAGAAAATGGCATACAATATTTCCTTAGTACTCTCACTGAATCACCCATTAGTCCAAGATGAGATTTCCCATGATAGATAACACTTGCTCTCCTCTTTTCCACCGAGACCCTCTTAGGAGGAATTCCTCCACAAAACTCAACTCTCAATGATCAGGTGCCCACATTGAGGAGGGCTGCAAATTTATATTTAAATTCTGAATTTATTTTTAATGTTATTTTTAATATTCTGTTGTTATTCTATTACAGTCTGCCCCTATTTTTCCCCATTTGCCCTCCTCCACCCAGCCCACCCCCCACTCCCACAGTCAATCCCCACCTGGTTGTCCATGACCATGGGTCATTCATACATGTTCCTTGACTAGTCCCTTCCCCTTCTTTCCACCATTATCCACCTCCCTGTGACCCTCTGATCACTGTCAGTCTGTTCCTTGTTTCCATGCCTCTGATTCTATTTTGCTTGTTTGTTTTGTTCATAAGGTTCCTCTTATAGGTGAGATCATACGGTATTTGTCTTTCACCACCTGGCTTATTTCCCTTAGTATAATATTATCCAGTTCTATCCATGTTGTTGCAAAAGGTAGGAGTGCCTTCTTTCTTTCTGCTGCATAATATTCCATTGTGTAAATGTACCACACTTTGCTGATCCACTCATTTACTGATGGACACTTAGGCTCTTTCTAGCACTTGGCTATTATAAATAACAGCGCTATGAACATAGGGGTGCATAAGTTCTTTTGAATTAGTGTTTCAGGATTCTCAGGGTGTATTCCTAGCAGTACAATCCTTGGGTCAAAATTTTGGCAGTTCCATTTTTAGTTTTTTCAGGAAATTCCATACTGTTTTCCACAGTGGCTACACCAGTCTGCATTGCCACAGATAGTGCACTAGGGTTCCCTTTTCCCCACATCCTCACCGGCACTTGTTATTTGTTGATTTGTTTATGATAGCCATTCTGACTGGGGTGAGGTGGTATCTCATTGTGTTTTTAATTTGCATCTCTCTGATGGCTAGTGATGCTGAGCATCCTTTCAGCTATCTCTGGGCCTTCTGTGAGTGCTCCTTAAAGAAGTGTCTGTTCAGGTCCTTTGTCCATCTTTCAATTGGATTGTTTGTCTTCCTTGTGTTGAGTCATAAAACTTCTGCAAGGCTAAAGCAACCCTTATCAAAATGAAAAGGGAACCGACTGTATAGGGGAATGTATTTGCCAGTGATACCTCTGACAAGGGCTTGATGTCCAAAATGTAGAAATTGTGAATTTCTAAATTTAAAACATTTTCCCATAGCCACTGTACTGTAATATTAAAAATGATTTACATTTTTAAAGGGACAAGAGAGATGTTGGCTTGAAAATATATTACAATAATTGGAAAAGGCTTATAGATTTAAATTCGAGTGTCTAATTGAAAATAAAATTTAAACAATTACAAAGACAACTAGCTAAGTCTTTTTCTCTGATTAATAAGATTTTCTGAGACATCTGTTGTGTAGTAAATGCCCATGCAATTAAAGGCAAATTTCTGAAATAATAGAATGAGTCACTTTCCTACAGTATTGATGTTTAGGTTCAAGTCAACAGCAGTAAAATGAGTCAACAGTAGATCCTATAAAATAAAGAGTTCTGGTGTGCAGGAGGCTTAAAGAGTGTTTTAAAAGCCTCTTTTACTTTAAATCTATGTCTGTGCCATTGGAAAGCAAAGAGGTTTTCTCAAATCTCAATCTTGGCATATTTTACTGACCCTCATGAGATTTTTCTGGAAAGGTGAATGCTCTATAGTTTTCTCTTCACCTGTTGATCTGTTGGGCTAGAGAGATTCAAAATTGAGCTGCTTCATTTTTCTTTATTTTAACATACAATTTTAACAGAAGTTTTTAAGTATTTTTTCTTAAGCTTCTTATCTAAATAAAATACTTTTGTCTTCCATGTCAAAGTTTTTGCAGTTTATAGTAAGTATCCTTGCAGTATATTAGCATGGTTTTAATTTAGATCAATTTTTATATTCTCTCAGCTATATACTTGATATTTTATGTTAACACTAATGCTTATTTTAGGTTCTTCTTTATTATTTATATTTTGAGGGTGTCACTAACCCTCAAAAAGCAATATATTTTTATCCAACTTTATATTAAAGAGCAACTGTTTAAGGAAGTTTAAAAATAATTTAAGACTTCAACTAACATAATAAGTTATAAAAGCTGTCTTAACTAAAGAAAATGTCCTTTTGACATTGGCATTACTAATGTGAGACACAATGATGTGTGGTGATTCATGAGGTTATTGACAAACATAATATTTCTTTCATCAGATTTTCCCCCTAAAATGTAAGGAGCTTATCTTAGCTTTTCTATTTGACTGTTGTCTTCCTCACCAGAGATATTTTTCAACATATAACTAAATACATTATATTCCCTAAAATTTTACTTTTTTAACTATCACTACTTAATGCATGTGACCTACTTTGATTTCTTTCTTCTTTACTCTTTCCTACTAATAAACCCCTGACTTTAATTAAAGATAAGTTATATTCTCAGCTTGGAATTTTAAGTGATGACTAATGCTTTCTTTATTTTTGGAGTGGAGAATCATCACATGTTATCAACTTTTCTGTTTTCCTAATGATCAGTATGCATTTTAAGGGGCTGGAAGCATTAAATCAGGTGCATTTACCTATCCATTGACCGAGGTTGAGTACTATTTGTATAAAAGCTAAATAGTTATTATTTTATTCTTAGACGGGATACCCTAAACTCATTGTCATTTGCTTCCTGAGAATGTTGTTGAGATTTTCATTTTTGAAATTTCTCCTCCTTTCAGGAAAAATAGCAGAGAGAGTGTGTCATAAAATCTAACTAAAAGAACATGGATCAGAAACTATAATGAATTAATTCTAATCCCTACCTCTCTATCAATTCAATTAATGATTAATCATTTATTTAATTCCCACACTTCACTCCATATGTATGGGGTATAAAGTTTATTCACTGCATACTCTGAGGCAGACACAGTGTTGAAGAAATAAGGTGAGGATGAGTTTTTGAAAGCTCAGACATGCTTGTTTAAGGATTTGGGCTTTGTCTGAAAGTCATAGATAGGTCTCTCCTGTTTGGCACTGATGGCTTTTGTTCTAGACTGCGTTTTTAAGGTAGTGAACAGCTTTAGAAGTTAGTGATTACATCTTTCTGCTGAGTAGGAGGCAAATGTGTTTGCTGTTCAATATAATGAAGATAAAGAATTTCTCTCTCTGAGACAAATGTTGGGTAGGTTTGCTTGCAGTCTCTTGTAAAAGAGTTTCCTTCAGCTGTGATACAAACCTGCTGTGTGCACAGTATCAAGCTGGGCCCACATCCACGTTTCCCCCCATGGGATTCAGGGAATAAGGAGAAACCACATAAATAAGGCCATGCTCTCCACTGTGCCACGAGTAAGACAGTCCTTTGTTTCTGACCTGGGAGTCTTGTCTGTTGCCAGCATCCATGGATCTCCACCAGCCTATATTAATAGCTTAATAACAGTAAAATCTAAATTTTTCATGGTTCTTGACAATTGAGTATGGAATGGTGGATGACAGATAAATTTAATGATGAAAATAAATAATATTATTATTCTGGATCCCTAGAAATGTTCAGGACCAGAAAATATGTTTAGCAGGTTTCCATATGTAGTTAAAACCATGGAAAGCATTGTTCTGTAGAGAAGTGTGGTGGCGGTCCAGATGAGGGCTGAGGGTTAGTAAGTCTGAGACATAAATGCTGACAAGTTAGATGTACATGCCATGGGTGGGGGAGGGGTATACACAGTAAGATTAATAAATAAAAAATATGAATATAAACTCCATTATCTAAAAATCACAGAGGGCTGATACTGTTTGGCATGACAGGTTGTGACCATGGAATTAGAAAACAGTAAAAAAAAAAAAAATAAATGGCTCTGGAGGTCAAAAGAGGAGTGCTAGGAATCATCAGCAAGAATACCACAATCCAGAGGTCAAAGGGGAAAAAGAACAGGAACAGGCCTTCACTTTGGTTAACAGGAAAAATAAAAATATTTTATTAAAAATATTTCGAGAACAATTTCAGTTGAGAGGTTAGAGTAGAAAGCTAAATGAAATGGACGAGAGTATAAATGGCATCAAAGAATATGTATTTATAAATATAAAATCCTGATTTATGCAAATATGTTAGACACATATCAAAGCTTTTATTTAATTAATTAATTGATGAAGGAGCTGACAAAAAGGTACGATTAGTTCAAAGGAGATTTCAGGGGAACACAGTGGAAAGCTGAAATGAATTCGCAAACGTGAAAACTGGTGAACAGCCACAGAATGATAATCAAGTGTGTGTCCACTAGATAAAATCTGCATTTCTATCAGTAGTCTGAAACTTACAAGTGAGTTTTAACATAACTCAAAAAGAATGGAAGGCAGAGATAAACCTGAAGGTGTATTAGAAAGGACTCTTAATAATTCTTTTTTCAAGGTTTTTTTTTTCACAATTTTTCTTATGATAGGATATAAGGAAACAGTGAGAATGAGTACAGATAAAAAAGATATAGGACATTGAGACTAATTTTACAATATAACATACTAAGAAAAACACTGAAATGGGAATTAGAAAAGGAACAACTAAATAATTATAGGAATAGGGATTTAATTCAACTTTCATTCTGAACTTCTCAACAATAAGGGGAGTTTAATTCCCAGTTTAGTTTTACTCAAACTTTTTTTAACAACAACTTATTTTCTTATCTTCATCTTCTCTCTCTCTCTCTCTCTCTCTCTCTCTCTCTCTCTCTCTCTCTCTTTTGGCAACTGAAGGCTTCCTGTAAATTTTGACCTAGAATATAGAGAGAACTAGGCTGTTTGAAGTGAAGGTAAAAACCCTACAGGGCACTTCTCTTTGACCTCTTTACAGTGGAGCCCTGAGGCCATTTTCAGAACCAAATTTAAATTTTTGACGTGATTTCAAGGGTGCTTCAGATTTCTGCTGCTCATCAGGTCACATAACATACTGTTTTTCCTGAACTATACTTAGTCATAGAGTTTGAAGTTATGTTTAAAATTTGGATTTATTATGTCGTTAGTTTAGTTGGTTGTATAACCCACCTCATGGTCATATGCAACAAGTTAACTCCCATATATAAAGGGATTGAAATATAATTTAAATTTTAATTAATCATGACTAATTTAAAGTAGTAAAATATTTTAACATGACAGAATTCAAAATTAAATTGAGCCTGGAAGTATTTTCATTATTCTGTTTGTCATTATACTAAATCATTATTTACCTCATGGTAGAAAAAAGATTATATGCTTTTTTCCCAGTTAGTTGTATGTATTAGAATATATTTTTGTGTATGGTTGAATTGACACAATGTATTTTAAAATGAAGTTCCTGATATACTGCTTACTTTATATTTTAGAGATGTAGGAGACAGTGGTTAAGAAAGACCATTATAGAATTGGTAAGGTGTTGTGGACCGTTCAGCCTGGTTTCAGGAGTTGTAATACCCTCACCCCATGGTGGGCTGTGTAAGAGCCCAAGGGACCCACTTCATCTGGGTCTGTTCTGTCAAGAGGACGTGACCTACTAAGGAGACAAAGCTTATCTCCCTGGCAGGAGCGCTGCTTCTGCCTCATCCATCTCTGGCCCCAATGCTTGGTTGGCAGTCAATGACGGGTAAGACTCCTCATGGGAGGGGCAACCTAAGCCAGACGCAACCACTTGGGAGGCCTCATGGAAGGACTCGGGGTGGGGGGGAGTGGGGGGGGTTGCAGCAAAGAGGATGTGATGGACCCTCGCCGCCCCCCCCCCCCCCCCCCGGCTATTCTGACATAGCCCGAGTCCTCATTTCCGTCTGGGAGATGTCTTCTGCTTCCTAATCGGCTTAAAGCCTGAAACTGTGGGGGTGAGTGGTGCAGCCCTGTGCCGGCCAGGACAGCTCCCTGGGTGATCAGGCATAAGAAAGAATTCCTAAAGCCCTGTGAAACCTGCTTTGCTAAAAGTGCTCTCCCTTAGGTGATAAGTGTCCCAGGAGGAAATGAATATGTCTCCCAAAGTTTGGCAACCCCCTTTCCTGACAAACACTGGCTCAGATTAAGCCCTCAGATTTCTTTGAAATGTTAACCATTGTTTGATCCTTGCTGCCTGACATACCTGTATTCCCGAGTATTTGAGCCCAATAAAAGCCTAGTGAGGATGGGGCTCTGGGTCATTCTCCTCTGAGAGTTTGACCCCTTTCCTCCCCAAGCTGTCATGTCTTGGTAGTTTTTATTTTCATCCGTAATGGAGGGATGGGGCTCTGCAGGGGGAGCCCCCCCCCACCGCCGACATCTGACGCCCAGGACAGCCCCCCCACCCCCGCAGTAAGGAAAAGGATAAGAAAATATTTTATAGAGAAGGTAGTTTTCTTTTGTATTCACTTTACCTACTATTATTGGAATGAATGTATAGCATGGCTCTTTAAAATCTAAAGATAATTTCAGAAACTATTTTCATTCAGCTGGCTTTATGTGGCACAGGCATGTTGCCCATGTAGAAGCCTGTCTTGTGGAAGGGGATCCTTGATCTTGTTTGAATCATCAGAACATGGCAAAGGGGACACTTTTGTATCTCCACTCCTAGTCGTATTGTACGCTACAGTGAATTGGCCAGTAGTTTGAGTTAAGATCACAAGACTTAGTACAAATTACACGCTATAATTTAGACTATGTGAAGGATATGAACATGCCTTGTGTAAAATTTAGCTAGCTTTGCTTATTTGCCCCTTCAATTCATTGTATAAGTGATTTATTCTGAGATAAGGCCAAAGAGTTGATATATGAACAAATATTGAATTTCCATGAATGTTCTACTTTTTAAAAGAGTGGATGTCAAATTTTTTCTGGACAAACAGAGCTGTAAACTGACATAAAATAGGAAAGTTCTTTACTGGCTTTGACATTGTTGAGTATCTGGCTTTGGTAGTAGGATACTGGGTTTTGATTTTTTGTAACTACCATTTACTCTGTTTTGTAACCTTTTCTCCCCCATTTACATTCTTGAGGTTGCTCCTAAGGCTGGTGGTTAGCTTTTCTAATCTTATCTCATATGTAATATTTTGGAAAACTTAAGGCAGACAAAGGATAAAAAATATATATGACCTTCCAGAACCTCCAAAGCTCTAAACCAAGCCTTGCAAACTCAGAAGTCTCCAGAGGTCAGAAAGCTAACAGAAATAGATAAAGAAGATGAAGTTTAAGAAACAATAAGTATGACTGACATACAAATAAATGTACATATTTAAGTATATAAATTGATGAGTTTAGAGCTAAGTCTACATCCATGAAACCATCACTTCAATCTCTAACAAAAAGATACTCATCACCTCCAAAGTTTCCGCCAGCCCTCTTATACATTTATAATAAAGATACAATATAAGATCTATCCTCTTAGCAAAATTTAAACATATAGTATGGTACCATTATCTATAGGCTCTGTAATATATTCTTTAAAAAACAAGAGGGAAAAAGTAAGGAGTGATCACAACTTGGACGAGAGAGAGAGCAGTTGTAGCTACTATTCACTTCCAGCAAATTAATGCCAGATCTGTACATTTAAAAATTTGAAAGTTCAAAGTTTATGTAAAATCTTCTGGCAGTTAAACATTGACAACTAGTTTAGAGTTAATATCAACAGCAGCAGTAGACACCTTCCACAAGCTAAATCTCTGCATGCCAAACTCAATGTCCCCAAGAAACCAGGACTGGGCCCCAACAAACTTCCTGAACATTGTATTTTAATCATGCGCACAGTTCCACATTTTCAGCACTCTTTAAACACTGATCTCTTGATTACTACGTAAGTACAGCAGTAAAATTCCTTTTCCCCTTTCTCAGTAAATTTCATACTTCAAAAATGAACAACAAATACTATTCAAACACAGCATCATTTTTCTTAGCTTGCAGTGGTCACTGATTGCCTTTGAAGAGGGCGACCAGATTGGAATTCAAAAGATCTAGGGTTCATAAATTTAAGCAAGTACTGAAATTTTTCATGGTATAATTTTTGTCTTACAGGCTTATTGTGATGATGAAATGGGATAATATGTGATAAAGTACTTTGTAGATTAGATGGAACTAAATTATTAGCTACAGTCATAATTCCAAATTAGTATTACATAACAGTACCATTCAAACCTTCATGTATTATCTCTCCTTGTTTTTTTCCTGCTGATTTTTTGTGCTCCTGTAATACAATAGAATATTTTTTGTAGCTTTATATCCCGGTACCTCTCCACATGGTTCCAGCTCTATGTTTGTAGTAAATTCCCTTGCCTACAAAACTAATGTGAATCAATTAAAATTTATGTCCTTTAATATTTTAAATAACACAAGAATTAACATTATGATATCTGAAATCCCTTTCCTATGCAAAAGGTGTAGTTACTGTTTTGGTTCCAACCTCCCTTCTGCTTTGTTCTCTTGCCATGTCTAGATGAAATAGTTACAGGCTCAGTGGCAGAAATATCTATCACTCAGTCTGTTTCTTCACTTTCAGAGGTGAAACCTGACACCTAAGGATGGTGTGTTCGTAGCCTGAGATTATAGGACAAGATAGAGCCAAACTTGGAATAGATTTTAATGCTTCTGTCTCATCTTCTCTGTACTCTTCCAAGTTCCTCAAAAATGATTTCAGTGGCTCTTCCTTCTCCTGAGAATTCTTATTTCTGCATTTAAAATTCCAGAATGCTGACTGTATTTGTTCTTACCATACTTGCCCTAAGAAATTCTTTAGGTTCTTTAGTTACTTCTCTATGTAACTCTCTCCCATGCATGATTCCTTCATAAAATTCTTTAATCTAGGGGAGCAAATATCATCTTAGGATGAAATACTAGGCAAGTATTCTATCAAAAGAAAATTTAGATGCAGTTTCAAAAAATGTTGTTTTCTAGTGAGCAGTCATGGCCTCGTATCTGAATTTTCCTATTGCTGTAACCCAGCCTCATTTCTTATTTAAAATGAGGCCTGAAGGCAAGCGAGTCCTGGGCACTTCATCTGCTTTGAGGGCTTGAACCTCACCCCTCTGTTGGTCCTCATCACCGACTTTCTACCAATCACAGACAGTGTCCTCCTTCAGGACCTTGTGTAAAACACATCATCTTCATTTATGTTTCCCTACCCTTCCTTAGTTGATCTACTTTATGTTTATCGACCCTTAAATATCAACTTGTATTAAATTTTTTGTTAATTTTATTTTTGTTGTGCCCTGGTTGGTGAGGCTCAGTGGATTGAGTGTCGGCCTGAGAACCAGTAGGTTATCAGTTGGGGCACATGCCTGGGTTGTGGGCCAGGTCCCCAATGGGGGGTGTGCAAGAGGCAACCACATATCAGTGTTTCTCTCCCTCTCTATCTCCCTCCCTTACCCTCTCTCTAAAAACAAATAAATGAAGTCTTTAAAATAATTGTTGTTACACAGTAGAATATTTTATATATTTATTTTTTCTTTGTCCTCAACTACACTTAAGTTATTCAAAACCTGGGATATTTATTAATTTTAATGACCACCTACAATGATAACAATAGCTACTATTTATGTATACTTCCTACATTTGGAGCACTTGCAAAGTGTTACACATCCATTAGCTCTTAAAGTTTAAGTTACACTTAAACGTCACAATGATGCTGTGAGGTAAATACTGTTTTAAGTCCTGTTGCACAGAAGAAAAAATGAAGACAGTTCCCCAGCAAAGAAGGGCCGGAGCTAGAATTTCAACCAGGCATTGCCAAAAGAAGTGTTCTTGCATAAAATATTTTAATACGTTCATTTCCTTTTATTTTTTAATTCTTGCACAGGGATCTGCTTATTGGTTTTAGAGAGAGAGAGGAAGGGAGCTAGAGGGAGTGAAACATCCATCAGCTTCCTCTCCTAGGAATCCCAACCAAGGATTAAACTTGCAATGTAGGCATGTGCCCTGACCAGGAATCGAACCCTCAAACTTTTGGTGCATGGGCTGATGCTCCAGCCAAGGGAGACACCTGGCCAGGGCAAACAATACATTCTTAACAGAACCAGTGGACTCATTTGCTGTTCAAATTCTTCAACCTGTGGGATTTTTTTTGTTTCACCACTAATGAAAACAAGGACAAAAAGCCTTAGAAAGGATATTTGAGTTTATGGAATGATCAAAAGTAAAGAAAAATATGCTGTTCAATGAAAAATTCATCATGAGTGCAATTTCAATTTTTCAATAAGAAAACGAAATGTAAGATACTAGAAATTGATGGTTTTCAAAGTAAATTTTTAAATTGTTTCTTTTTTAAATAAAATAGGGAAAGTACAGAAAAGATAAAGCTTTTCTCCCTTTCAAATGGTTGTCAAATTATGGTCGTTCTGCATGTTTTTGTAAATAGAATTTATTTTGGAACATAGCCACACCAGTCATGTATATAGTGTCTATAACTGCTTTCAGATACCCATGCAGATTTGAATATTTACCTTTTAAAGAGTTTGAAGACCCTGTCCTAATTAAACGGTTTTATATCTTGCATGTCCTCTCTCTTTATACAGAATTACATTGGGAGAAAATACACATATCTAAATGTACCTAAAATTTTATGCTTAAGATTATACTTGAATTTTCAACATGCATACAAGGTTAACACCCAGAATCCTTATGCACCTTCTGAAAAATAAGAACCCCCAAAAGGCCCAGGCTCATTGTAATGGCTGGAGCTTGTGCAACTATCATTGCACAATAAACTATATTGCACTATCATTGCAGTTATTTTAAACAGCATATAATTGATGTCTTCCATGCTTCCATTGAGCTGGATCTGAAATTTCAAGGACTGATTTATTAAAAATTGTATATGTTTACATTTCTGAGTGTCTGTAAAACCTCATGCATTAAGTAACATTTTCTTCCCTTGTATTCTTCAAGTAAGTAAGTGACATCTCATCTTTAGGAAATAGCTGTGCATTCAATTAGGTATTTTAAAAATCCACATGTTCTTTTGGTTCTGAAATTGAAATATTTTTCATTGTTTCTGAAAACAGAACACATTGATACAATTTTCTCTGTGTGTATGTCCTTCAGGATGATAGTTAACAAGATTGATTTGTATTTTGGATGATGTAGAAAGTATTCCTGCTGTTAATTCACCAGCACAGAATCTTTTTGAGTGATATTTCCATTGTCACAGCATCCTATACATTTCCCAATGCACTTCTTATATTCTCTATTACTCGAACTATCTCTTTGTCCATGTATTCAAATGAACTGTAGAGGTTATTAACTTGCCTTTGGCAAATAGATTTATTTTTCTAAGATAAATGCTTATATAAATTCAATGTGTGACAGTTTTATTACAAATTGTAAATAGAATGCTCTGCAAGATTTTTATGACAGCCATCACTAACTCATTTGGACCCTTATTACATTTCAAGCTTTCATGCTCATGGATGTATATTTTTAATCACCAGTGTGTCTATCTGGGAATATTGTAGGTTTTAAATTTTAGTGAAGGGTTTATATAATTTGCCCTTTAAATAGTAGCCAAGTTCTTTTGCAATCTCTTTATGCCATCAAACATTAAATATAATACTTGTATTTGCAGTATTATCCCACTTCTGTTCTAGTATGTTTCATTTCTTTCCAAATATGGAGTTGTAGCAAGTGGTATTGTTTATAAATCTACCTTTATCAACACTATTATTTAACTTTATTTTTGTGGTTTTCACTCTTGCAGATGTCCCTATCCTACTCGCTTTTCCCCTCCTCCACCCAACCTCCACTCCCCGCTTCCCTCAGGCCATCGCCACACTGTTGTCTGTGTCCACGTGTTATGTGTACGTGCTCTTTGGCTAATCTCTTTGCCTCCTTTTATCTGCTCCCTGCAACCCCCTCCCCTCTGACAGCTGTCAGCATGTTCCATGTGTCCATGCCTCAATTTCTATTTTGTGCATCAGTTTATTCTGTTCATTAGATTCCACATATATCATATATAGGTGAAATCATATATCAATAGTATTTTAAATTCTATTAGAACTGTATTTTGCTTGCTTATATGATATGACCAAAATGAGATTATACTGTAATGTAAACATATTTTAATACTAAAGCAAATATGTGCTTAATATTAAAAATGAAAGCGCCCTGGCTGGTGTAGCTCAGTGGATTGAGCGCAGGCCTGCGAACCAGAGGATCGCGGTTCGATTCCCAGTCAGGGCACATGCCTGGGTTGCAGGCCAGTTCCCAGCAGGGGACACACGAGAGACAACCCTACATTGATATTTCTCTCCCTCTCCCTTTCTCCTACCCTTCCCCTCTAAAGATAAATAAAAATCTTAAAAAAAAAATGAAAGCTATATTAGTGATGGGTACTCTGTATTCTTTCCCTTAAGAACAAGGATTACTCACTAGCTAGTAGACTTTTGACAAATCATTGCACCCCTCTGTACTCACATTTATGCCATGGCATCACCACAGCACTTACCTCCTCAGACTGTCCTGAGGATGAAATGAGATTACAGCCATAAAGTTCTAAACACATGATCTGAAACCCAGCAAGGGCCTAATACATGTTACCAATTACCACTAAGAAAATGGTATAAGCTATTGGTTGGTATTGTTTTGCCTTAATGAATTGTATTGGTCAGCTCAGCTGCCATAACAAAATATCAGAGATTGTGTGGCTTAAACACCTGAAATTTCTCAGAGCGCTGCAAGCTGGAAGACCAAGGTCAAGGTTCCAACAGGGCTGGCTCTGGTTAAGAGCTCTGTTCATGGTCTGCAGACGGTCACCCTCTCATTGTAGGGTCTGTGAATACACATCCTGGAGACTCTCCTCTTATAAGGACACCAGCCCTACTGTATTCGATTTCTACCTTTATGCCATTTTGCTCTACCTCCTTAAAGGTTCTATCTCCAAATACAGTCTCATTGGTGGGTAGAACTTTAACATATAAATTTGCAGGGAACACAATTCAGTCCACAGTATAAGGTAATATTACTCATAATTTCATCCTCCCTTCAATTTAATAGACTATTTTAAGAAGCATAAATTTCAAGTAGATTGCCCATTCAGTTTTTTCACTGGTTAGGTAACACCTAACCCTGAGTCTTTATGATAAACTATAAAAACGGGGATAATGGCCATGCTAATGTGGCTCAGTTGGATATCCTTCCAAAATGTGAAAGGTCAATGGTTTGATTGCCAGTGAGGGTGCAAGCCTGGGGCATGGGTTTCATCCCCGGTCTGGGCACCTGTGAGAGGCAACAGATCGATGTTTCTCTCACACATGGATATTTCTCTCCCTCTCTTTCTCCCCCCAAAAAATAAATAAATAAATATACTTTTATTATTTTTTTTAAATGGGAATAATGTATTGAACTATATACATGTATACTGCTTTTTACACAGCTGCTCTTACATTCCCTCTTCCACAGGCTGTAGCATCAACGTCAGCCATCTGTTGGCAAGAACTCAAACCAGAGATTTAATATTACTTGCTTCACAGAAACATCAAAATATCTATATCTCATTTTCAAATGAAGCTTTACAACGTTGACCTCTCACTTCTTGAAACTTTTCCTGCCCTTAATTTCATGACACCTCCACCATAGGTTACTTGTCTCTTCTGGGAGTTTTGATCAAACACAAATATATGTCAACCTGTCTCCTGATACACTGTGAGCTTCTGCAGGAATGGCCATTGTTTATCTGTCTTTTGTGTCACCACCAGACGGCACATTGTACGTTCCCTAGCACATATGCTCAGTTAATTTATGGCTGGATTAAAAAAACCTGAGTAAGTGAAATGAACAAATACAGTAATGAATCCATGAATATAAAAGCATGCAAATCTTTTAAATGACCTGTAAACTAATACTTACAATCTCCTTACCTTTTAGGAAAGTTCTGTATTTCCAAGTTTTCATGTGATTGTAGGGTCTGTTTATAAACTAATTATATATATAATTAGTTTATAATTATATATATATATATAAAAATCATACTTTCCCTGTATTCAAACTATCAGAATCAACCTTACCAGCAAGTTCCACCATGTTGGAAAATTTACATAGAATATTAACCTCAGTATGATTGTTCACATTGGGGCTTCTATGGTAAGTGATTGATCTTCCTTTCTCTAGTCACACAGATTAAAAGGAAAGAAATTAGAGCCTGAGTGGACTTAGGTGATTAAAGATAGTAGAAAGGAAGTTGCAAGGAATTTTTTGTGCTACAAATGGAAAAGACTGCAATTGGGTTTTACACAATCTTTTTTCCTTAGATGTGGTTAAAAATGGACTTAACTGTCAAATTACTGACAGAATTTAAGAATAGTACTTATTGAAGTCAGGATCTGTCCTAGGCAATTTTGCAAAGGTCATTCCCACTTCACTTGGGTAAACATTGATGTAGCTGTTCAAGGGAAGCTCCGTGGCACACAGGTGCGTCTCTCTGTTGGCGCCAAAGGGAGATTTAAGACAGTCCAACCTTTTATATGTACATTTCTCCTCTGTCTAGCACCATGGTTCTCATCACTGTTTTTTTTTTCTTTATTACCACACATATAATAGACACTGCTTAGAAGCATGATACATTTCCATAGATAACCCCAGTTTATATGCAGCAGCAAAGTTAAATTATGTCCTCCATTTCAGTACAAACGCCCACACTCAAGTTGAGAGAATTCGAACTCACAATAGAATGTGATATCATAGGATGGCATCACACTGTGACTGAAACCACTGTCCAAAGTGATGACTTTCTCCGCCCTCTCCCCCCTTTTTATTTTTAAAAGTTTCTACTGATGGTTCTGGATAAAGCTTAGGTTTGTATTTTATTCAGCATTTTACTTGAGACTTTTTGTACTGGCTGACTCACAGTAAAAGCTTAATAATTGAGTAAATTATTATTTAAATTATATTAAATAATTTACTTAATTGAGTAAATTATTATTTAAATTATATTAAATAATTTACTCAATTATTAAATTATTGATAGATACAATAATTGTAGATACAAGGTCTACATGATGCTAGATACAAGGTCTGTGTAGAAGATATCCAGCCATGTAATATGAAAAGCAAATATATTTATTGGGGAAGATACAAGCTACAGGAAACATTGTATATAGCACAATGATGCCTAGTCCCCTTCAAAGTAGGCACCTTGAGACCTCACACAGTTCTCCCAGTCACCATCAGCTGTCCATTGTATTTTCCTGAATATCATCAAGTGTCTGAAATCTCTTCCCTTTCAAAGGTGATTTTAGTTTTGGGAAAAGCCAGAAGTTGCAGAGTGCCAAATATGGTAAATAGAGGGGCTGAACCACCTGAGTAATTTGATGTTTCACCAAAAAAAAAAAAAAAAAAAAAAAAAAAAAAAACTCTGCACAAGATGTGATGCATGAGCAGGTGCAGTATTGTGATGAAACTGTCAATCACCAGCTATGGCCTTCTGATCACCTGAATAGTTTCCAAGGTTAATGCAAAATCTGATGCAGATGTGTTGGTCCAATTGTTCAGTCATGTTGAATGAGACAGCCACACACTGACATGCTCACTCATCAGTGTCTACTGCCACCACTGACTAGTACAGTGAAGTCATCATTGTTCATATATTCAACATTCTAGTCCACTCTTCTTGGCTGCCAAGTTGCATCATTGTTGTGCAAACCATTTTTGTTATATTAACAATTGCTGGATTTTTTCCCAACAGACCTCATATATCATTTAAAGATACGTAAGGAAAGAAGAAGGAAAGAGGGACAGAGGGACAGAGAAAGAAAAATGCATTAATTTTATAGCTAGTCTCTAGTTAATGTAGAACAGTACAAAAATACTAGACTTAAAGTATAGAAACTCGGATTCTGGTTTTAGATATGTTACTTGAAAGCTTGGAGACCTTAGTTGATCAATTTTCTTTGTAGCTGAGAACCTGTTTCATAATTAGTGAAAAGAGATCATAGCAACTCCTCTGCTTGTTTATAAGAGTTTTGATTATGCTGAGTTGAGGATGTACTTTGAAACACTTGATAGATTTTCTACCTATGTTAATTGAAGTGTTAGGAGTATGTTCTTTATTATTAGCTTATTGAATAGGCCCTGCTATTCAGACTGATTATTTATAATAAACTTACCTATCTTATATTAATGGGACGATTAACCAATTATTGAAGTACAAAACAAAAACCAACTAAAAGCAATATAACAAGGAATACTTTTTGAATTATGTTCTTCTTTGACACCAAGAGTTGTTACTTAAAACAATAAGTAATATTAACTCATGCATCTGATATTAAAGCCCTTTTCCTTCTGAGTGCCATATGTCTTTACTGCAATAAGAACTTGTGTACAAAAGGAATGAAAAAGTATTGAGAGACAATCAGAACCAGGAAAGCCTGTGATTCTCTAAGGTACAACCTAATCAATGAAATCAGTGAATGAACTGGTATTTATTGCCTAATATAGGCAGAACCTCCAATGCCCTTTCTCTAATCTGCTCACTAAGACTGTATATGGATACATATATGCATCCATATGTGTAAATAAAATATCCATATATATTTTAACACATATGTTAAAATATGTCAGTTTTAGAGCACACATACAGCATCCTTTCTCCCCCCACTTTTTCCTCTTTCTTTTTCTCTGTTGTTTCTTTCTGTCTCTTCCTCTTCCTGCTTCTCACTCTCTTTTTGTCTCTTTTCACACATACACATGCATAGCGCTTATTCCATGGAGATGAACTAACTGCTTCATCTTTATACTTCATGATAAAATCAGACTCAATAAATATTGGCTCTTAAAATAGTTCTGAAGTGACTAACTCACTTGTATCCGGAGAGACAACTCTATGTACAGAAACCTATCTGGGTTTCTTTTAATCTGCCATTCCAGTTGTCTTTTTTTCTGATATGTGTCACTTAAAATTAGAATCTGCTCCATACATCCATATGCCTAGTAATAGTGTCAAGCTTTAAAAAAATCTATATATGCTCTATACATATAAAATTCTCCAACATAAAAACATAAAAGCAAGGTGTTTACTGCAATGCCTGAGGGGAATGTTGATTCTCAAGGACAGAGATTTCAAATTAAATAATTTGTGTCTGGATATTCAGGTAAATTAGCATTTGCCAAACACTGTGACAGTTGACATAATCTCTTTATTTTTTTATGCCCTGAGAGAATCACCTTTTTACATCAACTCGGTAGCTCATATATGTGAAGAAAGAAGAGTTAAAATTTTGGATCACGAGACATTGTTAAAAATAGAACATTTAAAAATATTTTTTCTATTTTGATACTCAACTTAAAAAAATACACAGATTAGTGTTAGAATTCCCTGCTAATCAGAGCATCAGCCTTGCAGCCGGCGTCATTCAGCGCCATTCTGCCGTGTCAGCAAGGTAGCAACAAGGGGAGATCATGTTACTTTAAGCTATTCTGCTTAAAACAAGGGGGATGATGACGCTTAGGAGAAGGTCTTATTTGTACTTTTAGCAGCTACATGCATATCTAATAAGTTTTGTGTTTTTGGACTTTCATTTAGTAACAAAAATAAATTTTCAAAAATAAATCTGAAAAGGGACACATTTCTTTATGCTTTTAAGTGTTAAAAGTTATTGAAGAAGTTTGTATGTTATAGATTCATTTATGAAATATCTTGTATATGTATTAAAATATTGAGTATATGATTTACTGTTAAATATAGGTCATTACTCAATTTTTCCTAGAACGAGTACTAAGTTTAAAGAAATATGTCATTATTATTTAAGCATATATCAGTAAAGATATTTTTTGTCTAGTTTTTTCACATGTGTTCAGTAAATGTGATATAAGACTTGTGCCCCTGAAACTTACAAAAATAACTTTTATATATACCCTTCTCTTTTTATATATAGTTTGATTAGTTTTTTAATATAAACAAAGAACTGCCCTGATTTACTACATTTTAATTGCACAAGAATAGATGCAACAGTATTCACACTAATTGAGCAATTATTATTGACGGTTTCTAGGCCAAGTGCTATATTTATAATAATCTGAGGTAAATTCAAATATTGCTACCATTTTACAGACAAGTAGTCTGAGATTTAGCAAAACAACAGTTATAATTCAAGTAAGTGATGAAACCAAATTTCAAGGCCAGGTCAGCGTTAATTCAGAAACTGCCCTTAATTTCTGACTCTTTTTTGTGTGACTTGTTATCTACAAACATATAGTAACTCATTTGTCATCTTTAGTCTATAAGTTCCTCATGACCATTGATTGGTTCTAGTTATTCTTTTTAAGTTCACCAAAAAAGATCAAGATCAGAATGTCATATTAATTGAATGCCATGATTTTTCCCCCATGCACAATTTCATTGAAACTAAATTCAAAGTTTTTGAGGAGCGTCTACATATATCTAAAAGATTATGGCATCTACAAATCTCAATCAATAAAGTTATTTGGTACTATAGAAGATATTTATTTGAATTTAAAGTGAAAAACAAAATAAAACAATCATTTGAATTTGATAGCATGAGCACTTAAGAGACCTAAGTGAAATTAATATCAAAACCATCACATTTTAATAGAGGGAAGAATTATAAAACCTTAAAATAAATTAATAAAATTGTATTTTTGATAACAAATATTTTCCAAAGATATTTCAAAAAGTAATGTTGCTTTGCACTTTTTCTGCTATTCTCAATCAAACAGAATTATAAAATATATGAGTTTCTAGAAAGAACCAGTGTGATGAGGGAAGAAAGGCACAGACCATCATTAGACGAATGTAGACTTAAATCTTGTGATCACCCTGGCTACCCGACTGTGACCTCAGTTTTTTGAGCAGAAACAAATTTCCTTAACTGCTGTGAATCCTCATTTCTTCACTTGCCCCCTTGAAAGGCTGGTAAGAAGATCACAGAAAGTAACGTGCATGGACATATCGGGCACATGCCCCACCCAGAGCAGGCACTCGGGAAAGGCCGGTTTTCTTTCCTCTCTGCTACGACTGAGCAGATGTAGGGCGTTTTTGGGTAATGGAATCCAGGTATGTCACATAGAGCCTTTTCCAAAGAAATGATAACATTAAAAAAAAAAAAAAAAACAGTAGTTATTCTACCAGATTCTAAGAATCACTGTACACCTCAGTCTCTACTATGTAAAATCACATACTTTGTAAAATGGCTTTCACAAACCATTTTACTCTGTAATTAATATTTCTAATCTACAAAATAAAAATTAGGACAATAACCTTGCCAGTTCTAAGATTTTATGACTCCAATCCTTCACTGGATGAAAATCACACAAAGAAATGTTATCTATTCAATGAGACATTAGCTCATAATTAAAGCACATAAAATTGAATGTTAATTACATCATTCTTTTATAGACCTATTTTCTGGACATTCTGCAGGAAAAAATCAGAAGAATGAAGTTTAACATTTTAAATACACAATTACTTTTGCATATTCTCAAATCAGAAATTGTTTTTAACAATAACATCCTCCTGTAAATGACTTGCAGGAGTTTAGGTTATCCTGAATGAGTCACCGTTTCAAAGCAGTGTGGCTCTAAAATGTTAAAAACAAATAAAACAAAATAACAGAGAGAGAGAACTCAGGAGGCATACTTTAAAATTGTTTTGTAATGGATCTTCTCATTTTAATTAAAAATCTAACATGTATAATTTATCTACATAAAGGGTGCTGATATGAAGTAATTAACACATAAATAGATCTTGCTGGTAACTAAAAGATGCATGTCTTTATTTCATAAGAAAAAACTCTTAAAATCCACTTGGCAATGCCTTTCTAAAGTGTTTGAACTCTTTTAAGTTTGTTAAACTTTATATTTTGCTTACTCCTGCTTTAGGTGAGATAGAAATATTCTCAACATAGTATTGCAAGATAGGAATTTACTTGAAATTCAGTATTGCTAGAAGTATTGATAGGACAGAAATTACCATTCTATCTAGAGGTACAAAGTCCAATAAAACAGATATTATTAGAAACATGTGACTATTTAAATTAATTACAATGAAAACTATTTTATCAGTTACACTAACTGTATGTCATGTGCTAAAGTAGCCACAGGCAGTGAGCAGCTATTCTATGGAGCAGCACAGATATAAATCATTTTCATCCATGTAGAATGTTCTATTGCACTGTGATTGCCCAGAGTCATTCATTTCTTTTGCATGAACGCTAAAATAAAAACATTCTGAATGTTTTCATACTGGAATTATAATTTAATACATTTGTTTAAACTTCTTTTATAGTTTGTTCACAACATTCCAATAATCTCATTTATTTTAGTTAAAGGCAACAGAGTGTTAAATAATCAGAGTGCTTAAATTAAGGACAATTTACTGATAAAACTTAAAATATAACTAGTTTTTAATCTAACTGAAAGTGGGTCAACGCCCTGACTAACTCTGAATGATGATCAGGCTATAATAATGGGTGATGTTCTTGTGTCTGGGATCTGTGAGATTGAAACTAAAAGTGTCCAGTAGAAATACAGTGCAAGCCATGAACTTGAGCCACAATTTTAATTTAAAAATTTTAAGTATCCATATTAAAGAAAGCAATAAGAACAGGTAAAATTAATTTTTGTAGTACATTTTACTTATTCCAATATATCAAAAATATTATTTCAACATCTGATCCATATAAAATTATCAATAGGATATTTTACTTTTTTCATACTAAGTCTTCAAAATCTGGTGTTATTTTACACTGAAGTACATCTTATTTGGATTGGTCATGTTTTAAGTACTCAACAGACATACATGGTTCACGGCTACCATGTTAGACAGCACAGACATGTGGAGTGCAAATCAGCAGCCGTTCATTTGGTCACTGATTCAACAATATTTACTGAACCCATGTTGAATGCTGATATTGCACCTGATAGGCGTGATGGTGCATGACATCATGTGCATATTTAGAGAACTTCCAGTTTAGTGGGTGGTGTCACACAGGAAAATAGGAAAACATGGCATCATGCAACATACTTTTACCTCAGAAGTCCCATTCAGGGCTATTGGCAAAAACAGAAAAGGAAAATTTAACCCAATGTTTAGAGTGTTGATAAAGGTTTCCAGAGGAAATATCTAATTTAATACTTTAATAATATGTATGAATTGGCCATAAAATGCAGGGTAAGAACACAGAAGTGGGAGGATGTAATGTTTCCAGAAGAAAAGGCTTATGGAAAAGAGGTTTGTGTGAGGATGAGTGTGTGGGTGTGTCTGTGTGAGTAACAGTGAATGCAAAACAGTTTCATGTCTTTAGTGAATTGCTATGTCTATTATGCTGGAATTATTATATACCCACATATTTCTTGGTGAGGAGTAAAGATAAAGGGCCAGTAGTATAAAATGAAAGAAGCAGGCAGTGGATACAACCCACTGTTAATAAAGAAAATATTAGAAGATTACAAAGTCCTTAAGCAATTGTCCTTGATGCTGCAACCAAAAGTCAATGTGTTTTTATCAATAATAAAACCATTAAAAAATTAGCAGTGCTCTTGGTGTATAGAATGATGTTCTTTACCCTGGGAACAAATAACCTTCAGTCAACTAATGAGTGCCAGAGGTAAAGGAATTTTACTTTTATAGTATATTTTTCATTGCCACATTAAGTCCATCAATAGCTACAGAAGTAAAAGTGAACACCAGCTGTCTAGGGGTAATATCTGCAACCCCAACAATTAGTAAATAATACATCCAAACCATTTTATGGTTTTTCAGGTTTAAAGTGACAGTTGCGAGCAGGAAACTCATTGGATTCCCATATGTGACTTTCAGTAGCCTCCTTCTGTGCACGCAGTTCTCGGTGCTGTACAGAGATTACTGGATCAAAGCACAGCTCAATTTAATCATTAAGAGGTAAAGACTAAAATTTAATATTGTAGGGCTATCCATTTTAATCAACGGTAAAGTTAAATTTTTATAGTTTAATAAAATCTGCCACAGAGTAAGATTAATTGGATAAAGAAAGTAGAAATTAAAATCAAATAGAATTGAACCTCAAATGGAGGCAAAACATTGTGATTAGCTTGAGTGAGATATATCTAAAGATCAAGTTCCAAAAGATGGTCATTTATAATAAAGAGTAAATTCTGGTACTTCAGTCACAATAACCTTGTAGACACCTTGAGTAACTGCAGGTTTGTATTCAAATGAGTTGGTAAACCACCTATGTATTTCTATGTATCTTACTGTATTGGATGTGGTTCATGGTAGCAATTATACTTGTATAAATCATTGTTCCTGAAACAGTAATTTAATGGATTTGCCCCCAAAGAAATACCCTCAGTATCTCTTAGATACTACTAAGCTTCACCTCATCTTCTTGTCGAGTCAGTAGACATGGGGGCAGAAGGTTTTGAGAAGCCAATAAAAATAACAGAATAGTGAAAGAAAAATACAAGTTTGTCTTGACATTTATTTTTAAAATTTTGCCCAACGTAAAAGTAAGAAAGGACCTGGAACCTGTCACTTTGTGATGTTAGATGTGACCAGGAGACACACGTCCTTGTCTCTGTGCTCACAGTCTGGCTGTCATCAGATGTCCTGTGAGGTGGAAGGGGAGACATATGCAGTGTGCGAATTAGGAGGGAAATCCACTGATTTATTTTGTAGAGAATGTGGATGCCACTAATCTTCCTTTTATAGGTTTACTGATAGAGCTGCTACGCTTGTAAGCCCTTCCGCATTCTAAGCCACTATCCCTTTCCTACCCAGTGCCTGGGAGATAAAGGTGAGGATGTGGGGAATCTGCAGGCTATGGGCTTGCTGAAAACAAAAGGCACTCTTATGCAATAATACATTTAAATATTAATAATGTTATTGAAACTATCACTTATGTATAGAAAGTATAAATTATATTTAATTATAAATAATATATACACATACATTATTGAGAGAGACAGCTGTGGATATGTATTTGTGTGCATGTAGGTGACATGTTTATAGTGCCGATGTCTGTGTATATGTATGTGTGAGTATGTGCATGCATAGGGTGACCATTGCAAACTTACCTTTTGGAAAATTTCCTGCACATGTGTACTTAATTGATTGATTAACTTTAAAAGATTTCAAAATAAGTTGAGCTTATTGTATAGATCAGTCCTCCAAATATAGCGTTCATGTTTATCTCTCCATTATAATGCACTTTTCTTTCTCCAGGAGGCTTCTATTACCTTAGAGCACTCTATTATGGGATACTACTCAGGCTTGATTTCTTGGATCATGTTCTAAAAATACATCTTCAAATGATTCTATGTATCAACATTCTTTACTCACACTTTTTTATTGAAGTAGGTCTCCAGTTTGTCCCTGGCATTGTTATTTCTGCACAATGACAAGTGAAAAGTAGAAGGTATATTTTAGTTAATTATCATACCTCAGAAATGACTTTATATAGGTGCTTTATAAAGGTGAAAATTAAGTGTATTCTTCAGCATCCTAGAACATATTATGTTCAATATTTCCATGCATTTTAAGTAGGAAGATTTTTTTTTCTGTAATAGGTAAGCAAGGAATTCAACAAATATAAACACAACAAAGTTGAAGGGCCTGAAATGTATTAAACAGTGCTATGACTAAGTTAATTTTATCCTGAAAGTGACAGTGGTTTATGTTTTAGACTCAATTAACAGATGCTTACCCTAGATTTGTCAAAGTTATTCTCTCACTTGGGCAGGAATATAGATAAAGAGTTAAAGAAGAACAAAGAGGACAATGAAGAAGTTCCGTACATGTGGCATTTCAACCTTGGCTGTGGTTCCTACTACAGTGCACCTCCTCCCTTCAGACCACAATTTCAGGGTTTATTTTAGCAACAACACATTTGGTCATTGCTTGACAGTGACAGCTCCCCAGGGCTTACTCTTGGACCTTCTGTTGTTCTGCTAGTGCTTTAGGTACCTCAACTAACCTTTAGGTTTAAAAGAACATCTGTGAGTTGCTGGTTCACAGCTCTCCTTTCCCAGTTTTAAGGTTCTTTCATGTCATATCTTCATTGCTTTTGTTTAGTATAAAATTTCCATTATAAAATGAGCACAAGTTACTGAAAAGCTGTCTGCTTTCCCTCTGAAAGTAGTAATCTTGCTGTTTATGCTTACCCAAGCACTCATGGATTTTTTTCTTCATATTTGGTAAGAAAGACCCTCCTGCAATGAACTGAAATGTGTCCCCCACTCAAATGTGTTACCTTGAAGCCCCAACCCCCAATGTGACTGTATCTGAAAAGAGGGTCTTTAGGAAATAATTAGGTTATTAATGAGGTTATAAGGGTGGAGCCCAAATCCAATAGGACTGTGGTTTTTTAAGAAAAGGAAGATTCTCTCTCCCATCCAAACTCCAGCCCCCTGCAATGTGAGGACACAGCACAAGGCAGTCAGCAAGAAAGCTCTCACCAGGCACATTCAGGCCAGAACCTTGATCTCAGACTTCCAGCCTCCAGGCTGAGAGAAATAAATTTCTGTTGTTTAAGCCACTGGTCTGTGGCATTTAATTATGGCAGCTTGAGATGGCTATGGCATGACATTTCCTTTTCCATGTCTGGATTCAGACCGTCTTTTATATCACTCCCAACAAGCCTGTTTGAAAGTGATCACTTTTATTTCTTTTTAGAAACAATTTTATTTTTCAAAGATCTTTACAACTTTTACCTAAAACAACAGACACTTTTATTTACTTTAAATTTTTCCTTAAATTGTTTTTTTCCCCTCAATGTCTAGTTCAAAGTCTTACCCAGTCAGTGCACATTTAAACAGATGTACTCCTCTGTTACTCTAGCAAAGATTCTTTCTTTAATGGCACGTTCCAGCACATTACTTCAGTGTGGCACAGGGGGTCTTTGCTGTACTCTGAGGGTGTGCTGATACACAGTGGAGCAGCCCTCAGGAGAGGTTTGGCAGTTTGTGCTAGAAGCCTTAAAGACACTCTTGTCTTTTGATACCATAATCTCACTTCTAGGAATCAGTCCTAAGCCAATCATGCCAAGAAGATTTTCTAGGCAAGGGTGTTTGTCATACAATAAATAACAAATGAAGCTGCAAAGCCAGTGAAGCTATGACAATCGGCATGTTGGGATACTATGGAACCACTAAGAGAATATTTACAGAAGGTTTTTAATTATCTGTGGGAATTTCTGATAATACAATTAGAAAGAATGCATACTATGACTCTGCAGTTATGCTTTTACAACTCTGAAGATTCGTGTGTATTTGAACATTTGTAGGTAAATTACAATTTTAATTGTGATTTTTTTAATCCTTTAGCTTTTATGTTTCTAATTAATTTACAATAAGCAAATATTATTTTAGAGTTAGAAAATAATCAATATTATGTTTTAAACATGTTTTGATGGGAGGCTTTATAGTACTTTTCTACACTGTGAGATTTATCTTCCTACTATGGAGTCAGAGTAATCTGTTTACTGTGCCTATGGTAGCTCTGAATTCTCACTTATCTTATGCATGACTTTGTTATCATTGCTTTTCTTTCCTGGGAAATAAAACATTTCCTTATATACCTGACTCTATTCCTCCTAATACCCAGGCTGCAGTCACAAGTAACATTCTCTGCAAAATTTTCTAATCTCAAAAAGCATGATTCTTTTTTATGACAAATTTTAGGGGCGCAATTTATTTTAGTAACAAATGTTCACATATAATAAAAGGGTATGAAAAGTCCGTTCCTGCTGTGCATGAAATTGCTAGCACAAAGGATTATTTCTTAGGCTGATCCAAAAATTCAAAGATTGTGTGTTCTCTGGTCTGTACTCCTCTGGAGCTCACCTAATGCCAAGCCCCTAGAGGGCACTGAATAAGTATTTAATTGAATGGACTCTCTGAAAGCTCTTCAAGAACAGCCTTTAAAGTAACATTATGTAGTGAACATTCATGGATATGGCCTTGACATCTCTATATCCTCATTTTATTTAGTTGCATTGAAGTAAGAAGATTGTTATGAATTCTTCCTAAGTGCTTCAATAATAATTTTGGCATATTGATTAGATACTATTTGTCTACATGAGAACTATGTAGACATGTTCTCATGTCTAAATGCTTGGCTGCATTTCCAATTGTTGTTTAATTGTAGTCCCCCAGGTACAGCTAACTTGTTATGTATTTTACAATAATATGTAATAATATGGTCGTGCATTGTTACTCTTTAGGAAACACTTGCCATTTAACATGTCGGTTATGAAGATATCAGCGATAAATAATAAGTTTAGTATTGTTAGACTGTTATTCTCAGTTTTTGAGTGATATAGTTGAATTGGCTGATTCATTTAAGAATCACAATAAATTGTCAAAGTTCTCCTAGATGAATCTAATCACTTGTGAAATTCAATAATGCTGTGAAATTTTTAGTTCTTTAAAAAATAAGTAGTCATTATAAATGCATGTTTATAAAAATAATTGGCTTAGGGTTACTTTAACTTTTACAATTATTACTATGTGCATTTTATTGCCCACCGGAATTTTAAACTTGGTGCTAACTAAATCATTTTTAGCACTTTCATTTAAAACAATTTCTAATGCAACTTGGAAAGTCTTCAACATTTAAACAAGTTTAATACCAAGGGTCTTCTTTGATGAGTGATAATTCTTGCTGGGTATCAAATCCCTTGTTTAGTTTCCAAGCCTCATGGTAGTAGCAGTGAGTAATCACATTGTCATTTATCTCACATCTCTAGCTTGTGTATGCTCTGCTCTCCAAAAATCTCAATGAGAAAAATATGTACACCTATATTTCTAGTACCACCTTTACTGTAATATGAGCCTTAGGATGAGAAGATAATAAGGTAGAAGTCTAGTTTTCATAGTTTTATTTTAGGGAAAGGTGTCCTGATTGAGACATGTTTATGAAAAGAATAAAATCTGAGCCAAATTGTTTTATTAGAGAACTTAAAATAGCTTTTTAAATTTAGCAACAACAAAAAATGTGTGACCCCTGACATACAGCATCGTACCATTGTTAAGAGATAGTAATAGAGTACAATAATCCATTCAGACATATTTAGCCTATTTTATTAGTAGGTTAATTAAGGAACCATTGAAATTTGTTATCTGTCCTTTTAAGAATTATCTAAAGAAAAGATTATTTGTTCTAACAATCTCAGGCAGCATCCTACTCTTCAAACTCATTTAACATAAATAAATATTTAAAAAATTGCTTGCTTTCTCTCATTGTCTCTTAGGCCCTGACAGTATTTCGATATTTCTATTCCAACAAAGACCAAGTGGGTTTTCTAAATAAACTCAGCCTTAAACATAAACCTTTATCTGTAATAAATAGACCTTCGCTAATCTAGCAACATACAATAACTACACTTGAGATGCTTACAAAAAGCGCACTTCTGAATTTCTTGTCACCCAATTTCCTTTTAAAATTTATAGACAGAAGCAGCATTTATGACAGAGTTCGTGGAGGATATGCAGTTCACCTGTTCCTCCAGAAATGCCAAAATGCAGAATGCTAAAATGTACCTTTGGCCCCTGTATTGCTGAAACTCAGTTTTCCACCATGCCATCAGTCTCTCTGTACAGGGTTACTTTAAAATAAGAAACAGCCATATAAAACTTGATTGTATTAGTTTGAAGGTCTTGAGAAAGGTTTTCACCTTATTACATAGGGTCTTCTTTATGAAAATCTTATGAAGAGGTACCTCTCGTCTTAGGACCAGTTCTGAGCAATTGCTCAGCTTTTATTTTATGGAACCTGAAGTTTGTAATGGCTGTTCCTTGCCTTTTGCATTCACCATTAGAAAATTTAAAACCAAATAAATGACTCAAGCCCTCTAATTGTACTAGTATCATTTCAGATTCACTTTTATATCCTTGCCCTTTTATTGCCTTTACTGTGCATTTTTATCTTTTAAAAATGGAATTTCAGGGGAAAAGGGGAAGGGTTTAGGGCAACAAGTATAAAAGTCATGTGGACAAAAACTGGGGGGGGGCGTGGAATGGGAGGGAGGTGGGGAGGGCTGGGGCAGTGGGCTGGGATGGGAGTAAAAGACAGAAAACTGTACAAGAACAACAATTAAAATAAAAAAATTAAAATAAATAAATAAAATATTTTAAAAAAATATTTAAAAATAAATAAATTCCTGAAAATTACCCTTTGAAGCCACAATTTTTTTAAAAAATAAGTTGACTAGATTGAGAGTATAATTTCCACACTAAAATGTTGCAAAATTTTTAACACTATATTATTTGTCCTAATGAATAAAATTTAAATATAAATTCAAAGAACTTATTTATAACTTTCTATGTTTGGATATTTTATTAAGATATTTTCAAACATTTTTGAAATAAGGTTGTATATAAACATAGAAAATCCTTTTAGGATTATTTACTGTAGCAATAAAGGTATCAGATTTTTTTTTTTTTTCTATTGAGAAATTTGCCTCTTTCACCTTTCGTAATTCTGATGAGATCTTGGTCTTTCCCTGATGTTTATAGTCCCGATCATTTCTTTAGAGAACAGAGCACTCCAGGGAACAATACTGTTATAAAGAATTCTGAGATAAACTTAATCATCTTAACTTGCTAAAGGCATCTTCCATTGTCTTCTTTCAGTATATATTTCATAGATACAATCCATTCATTTTATGAAGTAACCAAAAGGATTATCCATTCATTCTCCACCTTGACTCATTAATTCACAGCTTCTCTCAGTGTGCAAAAACACACTGATTTTATGCACTATTGCAATTGCTTTTTCTAAAATATAATTTGTCATCAGGTTGTGTGGTTAAAAAAAGAATTGTGAACCCTCTCAATTTTTTTAGAATCAGTTTTAAAATTTAATTTTTCCTGAAAGAAATTGAAATTTCCTTCATTCAATTCTTTATGTAATTCCAACTCATCATGCATATTGGCATTTCTCAAGAGTTTTAACTGGCACATATTCTTATCTGCTACTGTTATATAACTGATTGTTTGGGGGATGGGGGAGGAGGATTTAAATTCTTTCTAGCCACATTACAATACACTGTTTAAACTGGTTCTTTGTTTTTCTCTTCCTCCTTTCAAGAGCTTTTTAACAAATTATTTTTGTCTTAGAAGTTTATCCATTTCATCATACTTTCTTCAGGATTATGTTTGGAGAAATAATATTTGAGTCCAGAGGCAGGTCTGAAAAATAACAACCAAGTTTAATGAGAGATCATTTCAACAACAAGAAGAACTTTCCTTGTTCAGAACAAAATTTTTATTATTTCTTGCTTGTGAATTCTATTAAAAAATTCAAGTAGGTCCTCACTGGATAAGTGCTCTATACATGTAATATATTAGAAGACTTTTCAAGTTACAGTCTTTTTACCCACATTTATTCTAGTTTCTGTATGAAAATGATTCGATTTCAAGTATCTAAATGTAAGTAATTTAAGCACATTTATCCACTTATAATGGTGATATTCTGATACAAGATTAAATAAAGAATAGTGAAAATGTTATTTTTATGTATCTATATGAAGAATAATACAGTGAAACTCTTTATCATCAGCAGAACACCAGTTAGAAGAGATAATGTCTCAAAAGCTAAAAATTTAATATGTTTTATTGTTACAAATACTTAACACTTAACAAGTATATATAATAACATTGAAATATTATTATACACATTTAAACAATATTTTGGTGTTAGTCACACCAGGATCCTGAAAAAAATGAAAATTACAGAGAAACAGGTTATTTTAACTTTAGAGCAACTATTACTTCACTTTTTGTCAATTTAATTTTGAGGGGAAGGGCATGGGAATAAGAGGTTTTATTTATCTAAAAGACAAATAAACTAATTGTAATCTCATAGAAAGTTAAAGTGAGAATGTAAATGTGTTGATTCACACTTTAGTCTCAAATCTAATGTAACATTGAAATTAGACATTCTCCCAAATTTTCTTTTTTCATTTTTTCCTGTTTGCATATCTTGAGCAGAATCTTCTCTTTTTTTTTATTCCCTGCCTCATTAAGCCCATTCCTTTCTTGTATTCCATGTTCTCATATACATTCATCTCTGACTTAAATATGGTCTGCACACACAACCCCAATTCTCTCTCATTACTTTTTAATAAGAACTCATTAATTGTTTAAGATTTACTGAGTAGTTATTATATTCTGAGCATTAAAGTAGGCAGTGCATATATAAAAATGAATCATGAATAAACATTTCTCTCAAATAGTTCATAGCCAATAGAAGTCATAGTCATTCAAATAAATAATTGGTATATAGAAATATGTGAAATAATGAACAGAGTGATCAGGCCTAGCTAATGTCCCTTCATGTTCAGAATCATTGTAGTGCAGATTTGGGAACAATCATTGGAAGAAGAGAGAAGACCTTTCACAGACATACACAATGACATTTATTAAAACTGATTTTTGCCTGGCTGAGAAAGGATGTAGGCAACTCTATAGACAGAATAGCCTAAGTTAAGTATCACACATATGAAATGTCATGACATGCTCAATGAACTACAAAGCGTTAGGTGGAGGGCCAGTATATAACTCTTGTTAGCTATTGGCGAGGTCTTGGCAGGGTGATTTTCTGATAATTCTGTAGAAGATGGAAAATCATTACAGAATTGTAATTGGAGGAAGGAAATCATTATATTTTCATTTATCATCATCATTTTGTTTATTGTGCAGATGAAGACCAGAAAGGGACGAGGCTGAATAGAGAATGAGAAACCTGTAAGGAAGCTGTTGCTAAGTCTGGGAGAAAACTTTTGCAATGTGACATAGAACACTGGGAATGGAAGAGAGTGAGTGACTGCGACAGATGCCTAGACTGAGGATTAGATAGGTCTTGAGTATTGTTTGCTTATGAAAGGGAATATAGAATTATAATTTAGAAACAAATTTTAGGTTTCTAGTTATGTAGGTAGTGATGCTAATAAATTAAGGTGGAGACTTTCATTGAAAATATTGCTTCTCAACTAAATTTCTTCCTTTCTCTGCAATAAATTGATATCCCTGAACTGTTGATTCACTTATGGCCACGAGACTTCTTTCGTGTAATAAAACATGACAAAGAACGAATGCCAAGTCTCTCTGCAAGGTGAAAGCTCTAATAGCAGGCATCTGATTCACAACACTTTCTTTTCCTTCTACCATGAGACTGGCGATGCTCCAAATGAACATTACTTCATCCACCTGGATCCCAGGACCAAGAAGACATGCAACACAGCCCTCATGTGCCAAATATACAGCTTTTTCCTTTAAGTCACTGAGCTATCTGGATCATTTGTTACTGCGCTGTAACCTAATCTATCCTGACTGATAAGGAGGAATATAACATGAAGAAAGAAGCTTTGGGGAGAAGATGATTAATTCAGTCTTGGACGAGTTAAGACTCAGCCTTGAGGAGCCCCTAGGATTTATGGCATTAGAGAACTCTCAAGGCATATTTCCATTTCTCTGCTCTCTCTGTTAATTGATTATTCTTTTATTGGTGGTTTACTTGTTCAGAAGTGACATTGCAGAGTTGTTAAAAGTGTGCACTCTAAAACTGCACTGCCTATGTATGAATCCCAGATCTTTTATCTCAGCATTTTTGTGCACTTCAGTTTCCTCATCAGTAAAATAAGGATGATCAAACCAACAACGTACTTCACATGGTTGCTGTGAGAATTAAAGTGTATATCTGTACTTAGAAGAGTGCCTGGCTTATAGTAAACGCTATGTAATATATGTTACTATGTTTGTATAAATAATTGGATATTTTCAGAGAGTAGATGAATATGAAGGTAGATGTGCTTATAAGATATTTCACTTTCCCCTGAGACTGCAAGAAGAACTAATGAAAGAAAACATTTCCCGGCTTACTTTTAAAAAAATGCTCTATTGAAAATATTTTTTAGCATTTACTTTAAAGTGAGATTACATTAATTTTAAAAAGTAGGTCCTAAAATTTGATTTGCTCTTTGGCCTTAGTAATGTACATACCTACTCTTTATGAGATGTAGAACAATTCAAGACTAAACAATTCTTTGAAAATGTTTGATCCAAGAAATATAAACATATAAAGTGAGTTGATTAAAATAAGAAAGAAGTTTTGATAGAGCCTACTCTGGAAAAACATTTACAATTGTTCTGTTACTCTTGGATTTCTTTCTCTTCTTGAAGGGCCCAGTTTTCTAAATTTCTGTCATTGCCCATTGGCTTCTCACCTCTCTCTACAATGTTGCTTGTCCCTGGGAAGCCACCTGGTCTGGCCTAGAGCAGGTATTAACATCAGCTCTGCTAAGTTTGAAACTTCCACTTCAGAGGGAACACCCAAAGCTCCAATCTTGAGATCTTCTACTTTAACTAGCAAAATTCCGCTTTTTTATATATATGTTCCAAGTGTGATGGCATGTAGATAGCACAGGAGTACAGAGGACCACAATGATGTTGTCTGGGGTCAAATTCCACTCTGCTATTAATCAGTCATGTACCCTAAAGTTTTGATGTCAAATGCAATAATAAAGACATCTATGTCTTAGGTTGTGGGGATTAAATGAGTCAATATATAAAAAGCAATAGGACAGTTCCTACTACAACAAAAATACTCAAGAGTTAGTTGTTGATATTTGAAAATGTTTCTTCTGCTAAAAATAATTATTTATCAAAAAGTATCTAAACCACAGGAGATATTTCTTTCAACATTTCTGTTTTCCATTCTCGTTATCCAAATTTAGAACCACCAGAAAACACTGCATACATAGTTTTAATTGGTCTGCTCTAAAAACTAGTCCAGTTAAACCTGTTAGTTGAAATGATCTTGAAGCAAGCATGTACGTGAAGATGACATGAGTAAGCAGCTAACATTGTTAGCACCACACAATTCAACTCAGGAAGGTGCCCACCCTACCGCCTATCTGAACACTGATGTCAAACACAAAAAAAATTAACTACATTTCCTTTTTCTTTGTGATTATATGACATTTAAATTAAGTATTTTTTAAGAGGCTATAATGGATGAGGTATTCTGTAAATCATGATAAAAAATGTTTCGGGTACAGCCTTTGCCCTTTAAAAATATAAGCTTGTTGGTTCACATATTCTCTCCTTCCAGTTTCCACTGAGCTTTAAGAAGGATGTGCTGCAGTCATGAGTGGATGTGGACAAAGTGGACAGTGTGCTTTATCCAGATGAGTGATCTAAGTACCCAGTTTAAAATGAAAGCACAAACAATGGCCCATCAATCACATGTTCTAAACAAGAATGAAAAGCCCTGCATGTAATTTGGAGAAATCTTTACTGGATAGACAAAGATTTTTTTTTTTTACTATTTTAAAATATTATAGAGTATATAATGCCCCAATTTTCTATCTTTTTTTCATTTCAAAGAAAATTTAATTATGATTTTATTACAATTTACCTCTTTGCAGTAATCTGATTAGCTTGCTTTGTTACCTATAACCATGGTGAATAGAAATACTATTTAATGACTTTTAGCCCTGACTGGGGTAGCTCAGTGGACTGAGCTCGGGCCTGTGAACCAAAGGTCCACGGGATCAATTCCCAGCCAAAGCACATGCCTAGGTTTCGGGCTAGGTCCCTAGTAGTGGGTATGCAAAAGGCAAGCACACGTTGATGTTTCTCTCCCTCTCTTTCTCCTTCCCTTTGCCTCTCTCTCAAAATAAATAAGCAAAATCTTTTTTAAAAAAGAAATACTATTTAATAACTTATAAAAGATGAGATTTCTAAATGTCACGTGTCAGGAAGTGCTCAGATTTTTTGAATAGTATTTGTTTTGCATATGTTATAATATTAACTTTTTAAAAGGCATCTTTAAGTTACAACTTTTTCTATCAAAAAAACCCCTGAAGTATTATAGTTCTCTCACCAGAGAAAAAGGAAACTGTACAAAGGTATTAAACTGCAGGCAATCAGGGAGAGCAGTGACATACAAACTAGAATACACTGAGATCAGAAAGGTCTCAGTTGCCAAGCTGGCTTGTTGTCGGCCAGCATGTTTTATTATTGGAATTAGAAAGGGTGCCCTTCTAAAGGGCAAAATGAATGTTCAGAAAAATCAAACAGTTTCATCAAGTAACTGAATCTAATCCCTGAAATGACAGAGAAACACAGGCAGGGAGAAAAGACACTAGAGGCCACCAGGGCCAGATTGCACCAGAAACTCTGCAGGCCCACAGACCGGGAGGCTAGTCAGGAAGGGTGTTAAAATCAGCCAGGGAGGAGGAGAAAAGTGTGAGCAGACACTGCTGTTCTGATCGATCCTGACTGATGAGCAGCAGGATCCCTAGCTAGCAACTGTTGCTTTTATGATCTGTGGGGATGTGAACATTTGCTGGAGTGGCCCCGCTGAAAGGGCCAGGACAAGAAGAAACACTTCTGTAACCTCAGGGTCACCTTTCCAAGCTTTGGTAGGATTAGCACTTCTTTGGATTTGCAGTGTGAAAATAACAGGTATTTTTGTTTTGGGTTTTTTTTTTTTTTTTGAGCTCATATTCTTTTTATTACTTGAGGTTTTTCTTTTACTGTGACTTGGCTCTTCTAGCACATATTCAACTCAGTTTAGAAGAAAAGCACTGAAAATCTCAGTGGCTTAAAACAAGTTTATCTCTTGCTTACGGTGCATAGGGAAGACATGAGCAGGGGCATACAGGTGGCTCTGCTTTATCCATCACTCAGGGATCCAGTGTGGCCCCAGGTCCACCACCTTGCAGCTCTGCTCTCTGAACCTCAGGCCTCTACTTCCCTGTGGCAGGAGAAGAGAGTATAGAACTCAATACACACACTTGACTGCTCAGTCCAGAATGGATGCATGTTACTTTAGCTCATGTTTCATTGGAAATTTTTAATTATATGAAAATGAAACAAGTGAAATATTTTGTGAAATTATGATTTCTCAGAGGGAGGATGAGATGTTGTTGGGCAGAGACTCTAAGAATGCTTTATGCAATGAGATGGATCTGTTCAATGGAGTACCCTGAAGAAAGCCATCACTGGCAGCTTTGCTCACTTTAAATGGACTCAATTAGCCACTGTTACTTTTAGTCAGATGTCACTTCCCATTTAGATCATTTCCTGTGATGGCTTTTTATGATTTTTGTATTTTCTTTTGTACAGGGGAGTCAGCAATTGCAAGTGTCTGCTCTCATGTATGATGATGTGATGCTTCATAACACTGCACAGGGACCGCAGAGATAGAATCAGCTTTGTTTTAGAGTCTGCCACAAGTGGCATATTGTGATAGGTGGAACACTTGTCTTTCAAATGTGCATAGATTTAGAAATACTTTTCTGGAATTTTCAACTGGTCATTAGCCTTACAAGTATTAGCCAATGGTCAGGTGAATCTGGACAAAAGCATTTGCACTCTGGTTAGGAATTTTGTTCTCTAGTCAAGAATAATGTATAGATGAAAAATCGTCTTAATGAAGTGATTTTTGTCCTATTCCTCAAATGATTGATGGTGCCCTAAAACCTATTATTCATAGGCAGGTAACATTTCCCAAACTTCTCTCTTGCTAAAGATCAGAGCTGGGATTCATGAAGCCATAAGTCTAGAGAAGACAGACATCCTCACTCAGCACATGGGCAGATGTCCTCTCAATAAGGCCAGTTTAAGTTACTAGTTCGGGAAAGAGACATTTAGGAAAGATACCGGGGCAGCACAGAGGATCTCAAAACAAGCATTTAGTCATGCACCCCACTAATAAAATGACACAGACACAAAAACATATTTTTATGTTTCTAAATTGCTTATTGAGCAATGTGTATCTCAAGCCATAGATTAATTTATCTTGTCTTTCCCTGACCCAATTGGTAGTGTTTTCAGGCTGTGGGGTAAGGGTAGGGGGCAAGATTACACTTAATTCTAATAGCCACCAAGACTAAGGTCCTAGACAGTTTCTTTAAAGAGATATGGGTATGGGGACAAAATTTGTTGCTGTTACTACATAATCTCTTCTCTCAGGAACTTATCATTTATCTGAAGCAGGTATAAAAAAAAGAATTCTAGTATGTTGTTCTAAGTACTATCGTATACGTGCATCCTTGTTTTCCACAGATAAAAAGCCTCCACTGCCTAGTGGAGTTATGAAAGAATATTCTTTGTGATTCAACCTCTAAAGTTGCATTAATAAAGTTAAAATATACACCATTATGTTAGAATTCTGTGTGTATGCATGTATATGTGTGAATGTGTGTGATTTGTAAGTTTTCAATAACTTGATGGGAAAATAAAATACAGTTAAAATGCTTAATTACTTGTATTTGGATTCTGAATTTGCTATTTATGATACCCTTAATTACTGATATCATTTTGACTAAATTATCTAAAATTACTGAGGCTGTTACTTCATTAAAGATCAAAAAATGGAGTATTAAAGGTCAAGAAGGCAGCGTAGGTAAAAGCCGTACTCAAATCCTCCCACAACCACATAAAAACTACAACTGAAGTACAGAACAACCATCATTCAGAACTCCCAGAAGGACAGCTATCTCCCAGACAGCAGTGGTAGCAGAGGCCAATGTCTGCACACAGAGTCAGTAAGCAGGAGCCATATCTGAGTCTCTACCAACCTTGTTAGCATTGTTAGTCCTGCTCTGACGATTCCCTGAGATCATGTTCCACTCAACTTGCAGGCCCACCCAAGCTGTTTCCATTGGCTTTTCCATACAAATGGCCTGCTTTGGTTAATACTTCAGATTTTCCTAAAATCTCTGAATAAAGCAGCATCTGGCCTTGCCATGCTGCATACTTCTGTCTGAGTAGCTACAGGCCCAGCTGTAGTGCCAGCCAGCCTTAGATCTCAGTTTATCCTCTCCTGGGCACTTCCAAGCCAAGCACAAGTAGCAGTCATCTGCAAATTGCTTTGTAGTTTGTATTCAGTGTTCCCATGCAGGGTGCAGGTGGTGGCTGATCTTAACTTGCAACTCTCAGGAGAACCCAGAACCAAAGTGCCTGGTGGACAGCTTTAGACCACATTGAAGCATGACCCAATAACTTCCAGGAATGACACACTCAAGGGGTTAACTCAGTGGGGACCAGGGTCCCTCTAAAGTAAGTCTTACTTTGTGGCATTGGCCCCTGAACAGCTGATCTTCCACAGTGGTCACAGTCAAAAGGCATGGGGGTAAACCCTTCACATCGACATGACAACAGCAATGAAGGCTCAACTACAACAGGAGGGTGTACACAACCCACACTGGGTGGGGTAGGGGGCAAGGGAGAGGAACACACCCAAGTGCCCAGTTCAGGTGCTTGGGAAGGCTATACCATTGTACCCTAGAAGACGCCTACTGCATAAGGCCACTCTGCCAAGACATAGCAGCTCTACCTAATACATAAAAATAAACACAGGGAGGCAGCCAAAATTAGGAAACAAAGAAATGTGTCCCAAATGAAAGAACAAAACAAAACTCCAGAAAAAGAACTAAACAAAATGGAAATAAACAATCCGCTAGATGCCAAGTTCAAGCACTTGTTATAAGGATACTCCATAAATTCAAAGGAAGAGAAGATGTACTTAGCAAGAACTTCAATAAAGTGATAGGAGACACTTAAAAGTGGAGATAGAAAACATAAAAAAGTCAAAAATGAGGACAACACTATATAAAATGAAGAATATGTTACAAGGAATCAACAGTGGATTAGATGAAGCAGAGAATCAAATCAGAGATTCAGAAGTTAAGAAGGAAAAAAACACTCATCATAACAGCAATAATAAATTAGAATCCAAGAAAATAAGGATAGTGTGAAGAGCCTCAGGGACAACTTCAAATGTAGCAAGATCCATATCATTCAGGTTCGAGAAGGAGAAGAGAGAGAGCAAAAAATTGAAAACCTATTTGAAAAAAAAAAAAAGACAAAAAACTTCCCCAACGTAGTGAAGGAAATAAGCATACAAGTTCAGGAAGTGAAGAGAGTCCCAAACAAAATGAACACTAAGACACATCATAATTGAAATGCCAAAGGTTAAAAACAAAGAGAGAATATTAAAAGGAACAAGAGAAAAAACAGTTATAATGTAGTCTGACTAAAAGGGAGCTCTCATAAGACAGTCAGCTGATTTCTCAACAGAAACTTTGCTGGCTGGAAAAGATTGGCAAGAAATTTTCAAAGTGATAGAAAGCAAGGACCTACAACCAAGATTACTCTACCCAGAAAAATATCATTTAGAATGAAAAGACAGATAAAGAGTTTCCCAGACAAGAAAAAGGTAAAGGAGTTCATCATCACCAAGCCAAATATTACAAGAAATGTTACAGGATTCTTTAAGAAGAAGAAAAAAAAAAGGCATAATAAAAATTAAAAAAATGGAATAATAAAATGGCAATAAATGCATAACTAGCAACAATTACTTTAAATGGAAATGGACTAAATGCTCCAATCAAAAGATGCAGATGGACCTTGAGAATATTATACTAAGTGAAGTCAGTCAGAAAAAGCTAAGAACCATATGATTTCGCTCATATGTGGGATATAAAATTGAAATTCAGAAATTCAGTCAGACAACAGTATGGCAGTTGCTAGAGAGAAGGGGTTGGGGGTAGCAGAGGATAAAGGGGGCCAAATATATGGTGACAGAAAATGATTTGATGGTGGGTGGTGGGTACACAATGCAACATACAGGTCATGTATCACAGTAATATACACTTGAAACCTATATGACTCTATTAACCAATATCACCCCAATAAATTTAATTTAAAAGACATATTGAAGCTAAATGGATAACAAACCATACTCTTACATATGCTATCTACAAGAGACTTGCTTCGGATCCAATGATACACACAGACTAAAAGTAAAAGAATGGAAAAAGATATTTCCTAAAAATGTAAACAAACAAAACCCGAGGTAACAATACTTATACCAGACAGACTAGATCTACAAAACAAAATAAATGAATAAGCAGAACATAAATAGACTCATAGATACAGAGAACATTTTGATGGTTGCCAAATGGGAGCAGGGTTGGGGAGAATGGATGAAAAATGTGAAGTACAAATTGTCAGTTACAGAATAGTCATAGGGATATAAAATACAGTATGGGAATGTAGTCCATAATATTGTAAAAACTATGTAAGAGTTCAGATGGATACTAGATTTATCAGGATGATTCCTAAGTAAGTTACATTCTGTCCAATCATTGGGTTGTACATCTGAAACTAAAATAATGTTGTATGTCAACTGTAATTGAAAAATCAAAAAAAAAAATTTAAAGTCAAAATAAAAGGATAAGCAACAGTAAAGGGAAAGACAAAGAATTTTAAAAAGTATTTAATTATTTTATGATTTTTAAATACAAATATAAAAAGTAAAATTTCACTTCTACTGAAAAAAAATAAATGAAGTGTTGAGTTTCCACAATGACAATAATTTTTTGGCTTAAAATTTAAGTTATTTTCAAAATGAGATCAAGGTAAGGGATGATGCTGTAATACTGGACTCTAAAGGTCTTCGAAGGAATGTCTTACTCTTAGTGGCCTTGAACTTAACTCCACCCCCAAGCCCCAACACAGTCACACAGCCACTCATAAAGCATATTACCACCTGTGATAGGCTGAAAAGATGTTCACCCCAAATCCCTGGAAACTGTGAATGCTAACTTGTTTGGGAGAAGGGTCTTGGCATGTGTAATTAAGTTAAAAATATGGAAATAAGATCATCTTGACGGACCCTGAGTCCAATGACTAGTGTTTTTACGCGAGACCTCCCCAGGAGAACAGACGCACAGAGGACACAACGGCGTGGCAGTGCAGGCAGAGACTGGAGTGTTGTAGCCACAAAGTAAGGCAGCCAAGGAATGCCAACAGCCACCAGAAGCTGGAAGAGGTGAGGAAGAACTTTGCCCTAGTCTCCAGGGGAGCATGGGCCTGTCTTGCTGGTATCTTCATTTCAGACTTCTTTCCTTCAGAACTGTGAGGGATGACATTTCCATTGTTTTAAGGCACCAAATTTGTGACAGTTCTGTACAACAGCCACAGAAAACTAGCGCACCTCTATGTCTTTACTCATTTCATCCTCTTTTGCCTTTTCCCGTGAAGACAGATTACAGTCTTATCTACTTTCAAGGAGCTGTTTCACTCTCACTTCTTGGTTAATGCCTTTTGATTTCTCCCATCCTCAGCGATAACGATTAATCTCACTTCCTTCTTCCTCCTATGACATTTTATTTCTATGTCTTTAAAACACTTCCCATACGCCACTGTTTACCTTCCCACTCTGCCTCAGTGCCTACCTGATTCCTGGAATAGAGTCAGCATTGCATCAATATTCCCTGCATGATTATGGCAGTATGGCCACTAATGCTGGAACAGGACCATTCTTCGAAGAATCACATATAGTGTCAGTTACTAACCTCCTGACTATTTGGAGACTTATTTAGAAGTCACTTTACAGAGCCAGAGTCTTAAAACTAGGTGAGTGGATAGCTTGATGGATTAAGAGTGACAGGAAAAGAGAGAAGGTTAAAAAGCAATTTTAAAACTGTAGTTACATTAACATCTTGTTAATTAAGTATCTCTAAAACACAATTGCCACATTTTAAAATTTATTTACATCATACCTGATTCATAAAAAGGGGGGCCTGGCCTATGTAGTGAATGATTCCAAATATATGAAATTCTGGGAAAGGCAGAACTATGAGGTCAGTAAAAAGATCAGTGTTTGCCAGAGTTTGGCATGGGGAAGGGATGAATAGGTAGAGCACAGAGTATTTCTAGGGCAGTGGAAATAACTGATGCTATAACGATAGACACACCATATGTTTGTCTGAAACCCTTAGAATGTTTGATGCCAAGCGTGAACTCTGATGTAAACTGTGGACTTTGGATGATTATGATATTTCAGTGTACATTCATGACTGTAATGAATGTACCTGTCTGGTGAGGGACTTGTGTTTGCATGTATTGGGCTGAGGGTATGCAGGAAAATAAATCTCTGTGCCTTCTACTTAATTTGGCTGTGAAACCTAAAGTGTTTTAAAACATGTAGTCCATAATAATGAAAAGTGGGGGTAGGTATGAGGAGATGTGAAATGTTGAAGAATATATCTCCGGTAGCAGAATTTGAGACAATAGGAGAAATAATTCAATGGCACATCTCCTTGGTCCCCTCAGTCAGTTACAGACGCTGTTGCATAAAATAGTGGGCATGTGGATGGTAGATGAGATATAGTCTTAGGTGCACTAAGAACTCAAACCCTCATGTATTCTAATGCTATGGAAAACACACACACACACATACACACACACACGCACACACACACACACACACACACCTGTCCTTTCATAGATTGTGGAATTAAAGGTTGCAACCACATACTTCCTGAGAGCAAATCACCTCTCTGAAGCTACTTCATCATCTGTAAAAGGAAGGGTTAATGTGCCTACTTGGGGAAACTGCCCACCCTACATCTTTAAAAAAAAAAATACCCCCTATTCCTATGTCATGCTTATACTAGAGCACTATGTCCCTGATGATCTCTAAGGAAACCAGGAGGGAAACATTATTGGACCACCCAAATGTTAATTTTTATTATGTGGAAATTTTTCACAATGTAATTATGCTGTTGCAGAATTCCACATGCCTAGAATTATACCCATGTGTCATGGTATGTCAGCTATTGCATAGTTGTGCTTAAATGCCTTCCTTTGAGAACCTCCTTTTAAAACGGTGCCTAATTATCTTTATCCAGGTGAAAATGTTGTTTATTACTTTAGCTTTAGAAATTTTATTTGGAAAAAAAGATCAAAGTACTTCAGAAAGGAGAAAGCTTATTTTGTACCTATAAAAATATCCTACCTGAGACAAGCATTAAAAATATATTTAATTCCTAATAGAACTTTTGTGAGAAAAACATAAATACAAATGGAGTAGGCTTACAAGAGAAATTGTGTTTCAATCTAGTGCCCTAGTTTCTTTCTGAATGCTGTAACATACATTTTTTAAAGGGATAACAGGCATAAAAGAAGAGCAGGAATGGTCACATGGATTGTCTGACTTCATTCCCACAGAGTTGATATGTTGTTTTACAGTGTACCTAAATGCTGACCCCACTTGGATTCCTGGAATTAATGCTCCCTGAGACAATCATCATTAATCCCAGGGCTGAAACATAGGAATAAAATTCCTGAGATAATACATGCTTCTCCAACATATGCCATCATGGAAGAACTATAAGCTTGAGTAAATTCCTAAGTTATTTAATCATTTAGCAAAATATAGTGAGCAATCCTCTTTATAAAGACTAATTTCAGGTTCTTAGGAGTTACAAAGAGAAGTTAGATGGATTTTACAAGGATGGGAGAAGAAAAAAGGAGGGGCAGGAAAAATGGAGAAGAAGAGAAACCAATGGAGATCAGGACAACATCTGTAGTATGAGTTTGGCTCAGGTATATACCAGGGTACCTGAGGTTCCAAGTGAAAAGCCTAGTGTTAGTGATGATGTCTCTAAATTTTGTATGTAGGGACCTTACTCTGAGCTCCATTCAGGAATCAGAATGTGGAGAATATTTGAAGAGTTTTCTAAATAAACAACATGGATTCAGATGGTATCATTAAGATGGATTCAACGCCCTGGCAATTATTCAACAATCTGACATTAAAGAATACACAGACACTTTAAATCTGTTTTCTCATTTAACTTCAAAATGATCTCATAGAATATCTAGTTATCTTGGTTTTAGAGATGAGAAATATGAGACAGAATGATTAAATAATCAGGTTCTAACTCTGGCAAGTAGTAGAGCCAGGAATACATATTCTTTCTTTCCTCATCATAAAAATTCCCAAAGAAAGATATAGTATCAAATTTTGTTATTATTTTTAAAATTAGTGTTATGGTTAGATTAATGTCTTTAAGGTAAGTCAAGTTTCATTATCATTACCCATTGTCCTTTCGAACATGTCTCTGACAGGGAAAACTTAGGGCCTCAGATCTGTGGGTGATGTTCTCTTTTAATCAGAGTGTCAAAGGCTTGCATTTCATTCATTTGCTTAACAAATATTTACTGAGCTCTTTCTGTATAGTAGGTAAATATTCAGGTGCATTATACGTATACATCAATTAATAAAAGTAACACAAATGCCTACTCTCAAGAAACTTTCATTCTATTTAGGAAAAGATGAAAATAATGAAAAATACAATACAGAGGCAAAATAAATAGTATATTGATTAGAAAACATATGGTGCAATAAATACAAGAAGGATAAGGGTGATCTAGAGTACCAGCAGTAAGAGTGAGGTTTGTTCACACAGAGTAGATACAGTTTACAGTATACCTAAGCACTGACCTTACATGGATGTTGCATGGGTGTTCAAGGTAGGTGTCACTGAGAAGATGAAATCTGAGCAAACACTTGACTCAAGTGAGGGATTTGGTGAAGCTGAGTCAGAGCTAAAGGGGCTGTTAGAATGAACACTCTGAGGCAAATATGTCTAGATTCTTTAAATGTTAAGGAAGCCAGCATCACCTGTTCTAATGACTGAAGGGGAGGATAGGAAAAGATAAGGCCAAATTGAGTGGAGGAGGAACTGATCATGAAAGACATTCCAGGTCATTGCCTAGACTTTTACTGAATTAAATGGTGAGACAATGCAGAGTTTTGAAGAAAAATGTGATATGACAAGTTTTTAAAATATTGTATTGTCTACCATGTTGACAAAATGTGTAGGAAGGAGTCAAGATAGAGTTGAAGTAGAAATACCTACTAGTTGACTCTTACAATAGGTGAGAGATATTAGTGGCTCAAACCGGTGTGGAAGTAGTGAAAGAAAAGGGAACAGATTAGATTCTGGATATTTTATAGACATCAATTCAACAAATTTGAAGTGAATTTTATATACAGATTTGAGGGGAAAAAAGAGGATATGATAGTAACTAGATTTTTTTCACCTGAAAAACTGGAAGTATAAATTTCCCATTAAAACAATGCCTTGGAAAGAAGATGAAAAGACCAGAATTTGTTTTTCCAACATGTTGAGTTTGAAATACTTATTAGATTTGTATGTTGTTTATTGATGCATGGCAAAGTTCCACAAACTTAGCAGCTTAAAATAACAACCAGTTATTACTTCACATTCTTTTTAAGTCCAGATGGTTCCTGTGTTTAGCATTTCACAATGCGAACATCACGACCTCTTCCAGACTGGCTATTATCTGTAGGATCTGGGGCAGAATCCATTTCCAGGTTCACTCAGCTTGTTGGCAAAACTTGGTACCTTGTGGTTGTAGGACTGAGTTTCCTCTTTCCTTGATTGATATTATCAGTGGGGCCACTCTCCAGTCATTGTTCACATCCTTCTATCTCCAAACACAGCTATGTTCCATCAAATTCTTCTCTTGCCTCCAATCTTTCTGATTCCCCCATCTGCTTTCCCCTCCTGCTGCCAGTTTAAAAAGAGCTCTCTGCTTTTAAAGATCTATTGGGATTATATTACTTTTACTTGGATAATCTGTCTTTTTACAATAAAATAACATAAGCACAGGAGTAGCATTGGTGGTGGACAAGGATGAAATAGTGAAAACCATGGGAGTCATCATAAAATGCTTATCAACATCCAAGTGTAGATATTAAGTAAGCAGTTGGATATATGAGCCTGCAGTTTGGGACAAGGTGTCAGCTAGATTTTGTAAAGATTTTGTAGATGGTGTGTAAAGCCCTGATGTCTATGTTCTCCACATCCATCCTCCTCAAGTGATCGGAAGTGAGATGACACTCAGCCAAGGGCACAGATGGAGCTACAGACACAAGGTTAGACATTTCTAGTACCTAAAATTAACTAAAAGAAACATTTCAGTGACTCATTTTATTGGGTGTAATTTGACTGAAATGTCATATATGCAGTGATATAATTTTTTTTTGCCTAGAAAGCTCGTTTGCCATTATTTATAAGAAATCTACTCCAACCTCAGTAACAGATTGTGGCTGCTCCTTAAAATGTCTATTTGTTCAATCCTAAATGGTGCCCACATTTCTTACCATGTTAAATAGGCCTATATCAAAGAAAAATTACATTCTATAAATCTTATTATAAGAAAAAGATGATCAGATCTGTGCTAAAATTCAGCATCCACAAAAGAAGAAACCAGGCTGCTCAGGAAGACATTTATGGAGCACATCTGGATGGAATAGCTAGCAGTTAAGAAGAAAGCACTAAGACTTAGATCACTCATCATCTGGTGAATTAATTAACCTAAAGCTTGACTAATGGGAAGCTATTTTGCTGTTAAGGGTGATTAATTAACAAATTCTGCCACTTAGGAATTAGTGCTTATTTATGCATATATGTATACTAATATATTAATGTCTGTGTATAAATTGCACTGTTAGAAATACATATTTAAAATATTATTCTCAGGTTGTTTTATAATAGTTTAAATTATTTAAAATAAAAGCAAAGAAATTGCCTCTTCCTGGAAGTTTCAGAGGCTAATAATGAATAGTCCCCATAGACATGTTAAATTGACATGCAATGGAAAAGAAAATGGAGACAGGTGACTCTTTTCTTCTCAAAATCATTAGGCTTAATGCTAGAGTTCACAGGACAAATGAACTGCAGAAACAATTGTGCACCATGCTTTTGTCATATGGCATACCTCCCAGCTAAGCAATGGGGATGAGGTAGGTGGCGATAGGAAGTGGGAGGGTACATTGGACAGCTGCCAGATCATTACCTGTATGCTTAGTTCAGCTTGGATTAGGAAAAAAGAAGAAGGAAGAATGTTTTGTGCTTTAGGATGAATAAATATTGTTGAATCTGATGTTAAGATTGACTTTAACATACTTAATAGCACCCAGAAATCCGAAGAAAAGTTACTTAGATGATAATGAATCTCAAATTTGTTTTCAGGAAAAGCAGATCACTTAGCCTGAAGGTGAATGTGGGGATGAGACTCAAGGAGGGAAAGCAGCTATTTCCTAAGATTCAAAAAAATTCTCCTGAGGAAGAAAGAAAATATTGGTTTAGTGTTATGTAAAAGGGTAGGGCTATAATGAATGATTGGAAACTAAGAGCATCTAAAGTATTCAAGATAACTCAAGAATGGTGTTTCTAAAAACATCAGAATATTTTACTTGAAGTATTTAATCAAAGACTAATAAACTACTGGTGAGGAATACTTGTCCTTTGTGCTTTATAAACAAGATGATTTTACTGTTGTTAAGTTTTTTATTTCGTAACCACAAATTTAACTCTGCAATTCAGCTAGACTTAGAGAGGTGAAACTAGGTAACTTGTTCAGACTGATCTGACTCTAGGTTCTGTGAGCCTGTTAAATAAGCTAGTTTTATTATAGATTGGTCTAATTACATATGATTCTTCAATATTATAAGGTAGTAAAGGTCACTGTATTAGTAGATAAAAGTTACTACTAAAGGTTTTTTAAGATTTATCATGATACTCCATGTCAGAGACTGCTACCTTTCCCCAAAATTTATTCTCCCATTTCCTCAGAGGAATGGAACCCACAATTTTAGCTGGTCTCATGGCTACTTGAAATAAATAATTCACTTTGCAGCTTCCTTTATAGCTAGTTTAAAGATAAGTATGGCCAAAGTATTGTAACCAAAGTGACATGTGGCAATTTTTCCTGAGAGACAGCTGCTCCCACCTGTCATTTTTTCTTTTTATTTTGTCCTGCCTGCTGACATAGTGTCAGCAGATGGACAGAATCTCTTGAATCATGAGTTGTCTTGAAAATGAAGACCATCCCTGATAAAGAAGCAAGATGGAGACTATACCTTAAGTGTTACACACGCGCGTGTGCGCACACATACAGAGGTATCTATGAGAAGTGATGGGTATGTTAATTAGCTTGATTGTGGTGAATATTTTACAATGTGTACATATATCAAATCAAGTTTTATACCTTAAAAGTATACAATTTTAGTTGTGAATGATACCTTAGTAAAGTTGAAAAAAAAATAGTAGAAGGAATCTGAATCTCTCAGAACTTAGTGAAGCAAAACTCAACTAACTATATTCAGATATTTTTGTCAAAGAAAAATACATTATTTTTGACTATTGTTATTTTTGTCTCTGACACTTAAAACTGAATTTTACACTGATATATAATTACATAATAAAACTCCACCTATTTCTACAGCAGTTTCTAATTGATAATAAGAATTCATCATAGGAGGTAGACATTGCAAAAAAATCCCTCAGTTTTACATTTCTTAATATTACTATTAATCTTTAAAATTTATACTACTTTACATCTTGTAAATGATCTGAAAATTGTAGTTTATTTGCTTTTTAAAGAAACAAGAGTTAGCTGTACAGTCGTGTCAGGCATTTTCAACATATAATACAGACATTTTCCTTGGGAGATTTACCACTTAACTCGAAAGCAAACCAACATTATAGACTTCCTGGGGTCTCAAAAACACTCTGGGGAGAACCAGAGCAGATTCAATCGTATATATTAATAAATACTCTGCAAACATCCTCAAGGGACTTTACAACATTATGAATAGTGACTTTCTAGCTAATTCAGCTAGAAGAACTATTTAGATTTTTTATCTTTGTGGGAAAGAATATCTCATGTTAGAGTAAATTTAGTACAAAATATTAAAAAAGAAATGATATCTCTTTAATAAACATCCTATTGATATCTCCCATAGATATAAAACGTTATGCAATTGATACAGTGCAGCCAATAGTCATGGTAAGCTTTTAAGCATTGTCCTTTAAATGAACTTTACAAAAGCCCCGCAAAATATCTCAGAGGAAGAAAAATTATGTCATAGGCTCAGGTATGTTTGACTAGATTCCCAGGCTTATTCTCTAGAAAACCAGTGGCAATTCTCTCCAGGACCCACCTTCTGCCTTATTTACAGAGAAATCATGTAATCATTTGCAACTTAGGTTAAATATAAATTAGCATAAGCCAGAAATTAATTAAATTTTTCTCACGAAATTCCAAACATACTAAATTTCATCCAAAATATTTTAAACTTGACTCTAATCTTATCGATATGAACATAATGGACAAGGTGTTATATATAGCAAACCCAGTTGAAATCTTATCCTTTCAAGATAGTTGCTGAACTCTGGAGAAAGGGTACGTGTCATAGATTCATGGAGGATATATTTTTAGAAATACATATACCCAGCTCCATGCATATGACTTGTTGAATCAAAAGAATGGAAACGCCAATTTTAGTTGGTCCCATGGCTACCCAGAATGAAGATACCACTTTACAGCTTCCTTTGTAGCTGGCTTTGGCCACATAATGTCTCCCAATGATTCAAATGGACGCATCAATATTTAGAATCACTCTTCATAGTTTTTGATTAGGCTGAATCTAGGTGCTGATGGACAAGCTCCCCTAGGGGACACTGACATGTCTTGGCACACCCTCAACTACTGGGAACTATTAAAAAATAAAAACAAAAGTAAAATCTCCCTTCAAAACAAGCTTATGGAGAGCAAAACATCAAGCTGCCTTGTCCAGGGGAAGTTTATTTTTTTAATTTTTCAATTATAGTTGACATACATTACTGTATTAGTTTCATGTGTACACTCCATTGATCAGACATTGCATAACTTACTAAGTGATCATCCTGATTTCGCACCCATCTGACACCATACATAGTCGTTTCAATGTTATTGACTATATTCCCTATGCTGTACATCCCCATGACTGTTCTGTAACAACTAATTTGTACTTCTTTTAAAAAGCACGTTATGAAGTAAAACCACAAGTAGGATTCTCAAATAAAGACATGTAAGTTTCCTGTTGACTCATTGTAATGCAAAGTTAACAACATAACAATTTAAAAAGCAACATTAGGAGTTCATTTGAAAGTTCAACTTAGCAGTTTGCACTGATCTTTACAGATTCAGCTCTACCTTGTCATCTCCTGTAAACACAGGTGAACTGGATGAGAAGTGGTGCTCCTGCAGCCCAGTGACCCTTCCGTACTGCAAGTTCTTAGACCACAGGGATTAAGACATGTTCATGCTGTAGATATGACTGGGAAAAGGAAAAAGAAATGAAAATCTTTCTAAATATTTCTCAGTAACAATGAAAACATGGTGTTTTTCTTTTAGTTAAGTAGCTATTTCAATTAACTAGAATTTATTGGTTAGCCCTACTGTAACTGAGATATTTATATGATATATATTTGACTTGGTACATAAGTGACTATTTTACCTTTGAAATAAAATTAGTGTATACAAGATGTTTCCTTAACTTGTACAAAAACCAGGGATGTTTGTATTATTTTGCTTGTGGAATGATTTGTACTTATAGTGGACTGAGATAGAAGGGATACATTCTGTACCCCGTTGATCTTGTTTAAAGCAAACATGATAAAAACAAAGAGAAAAACACATGAAATGTGTTTTTAATATGACATCAAAATATCCATACTCGTATTTTGGCTAACTTAGTCAAAAGAGAATGCTGAATAATTAGGGAGTAAAAACAAAGTAATTAATGACAACTATGTATGTATGTATGCAAGTACTAATAGACTTGCCTCTGGTATTTCAAGAGTTATCAAGTTAATACTATGTCTAATTTACAACTCTCCTTAACTGAACCCCAGCTGAAATTTTATTCAAATACGTTATTATTGAAGTATATAAACTACATTAGTGATAGCACAACCTATAGTTAGTAGAGAATAATCATTGCCGATGAAAGTAGTTTCGCTGGTGAGCAAGGCAGCTGAGTGTGTTTCTTGGTGATTTTGTCTGGTGTTTTAAGTACTGAGACTTTTGTGAACAAGAATGACTTTTACCAATATACAAATGTGTCACTGGGCCCCTTTCAGTACTCCAGCCAAGTAAATCCACCACTTCTTTGAACTCTCCTTGATTGAACACCTGGTGTAAGGTGTTCAGTGAGGTGAGATATTGTTCAGGTGAGTTATAGTTGGAAAAACAGGAGACTTCCTTGAAAGCATAACCATATAAATAGGGCATTTTATGTTAGAGTCCTAGGGGCACACTGTTAATAAGTGATCTGTGGTTATCTTGTGAACTTGAGTCAAGAGCATTTGTTTTGGTGGTACTTAGGTGAACCGGTAGCTAAAGAAATCATCTTCGTGTGGCCAGACAAGCTGAGGATACCTCAGAGTTCCTCAGCTTTGACACTAGTGACGTTTCTGGCCAGGTTATTTTTTGTTGTGGGGACTATTCCATGTAATACAGGATATTGAGAAATCCCCCTGGCCTTTAGCCACTATACATGCTAGTAGCATCCCTCCCCCAATCCCCCTTGTGACAACACAAAAACGTCTCCAGACATTGCCAAATGTCCCCTGTAGGAAATATATTACTGCCCTTCACTAAAAGCCACCTAGTCCTAATGACCAAACTCGCAGAATTTCCAGAAAAGGGATCAGTTCAGTTTGCAACCACATCTCATGAAGTGAGTAAAAACTGTGAATTAAAAAAAAAAACTATATTGAAACAAAAGTCAGCTAATCCTTTTCAGCTGCTTAGTAACATTTTTGGTTGTAAACTAATAAGGAGAGGTTTTATTTTGTACATTTTCGGTCATTAAAATCATAGCAGAATACCTCATGTTACATCACTATTAACTAGTATCAGAGATTAGTGAGATTATATCCTTGTTAAGAAAATAAACAAAAGATAAAATGGTGCTTATTGGGTGTAAAAGTAAGATGTTAGGGAGTGTCATTGAAATAGAGTAAATGATGGTATTAGAATAAAAATGAATTGCTAAGATATCTAAATCTTGCTTAATGGTGTCAAAGTTGGAGCAAAGGTTAGCAAGTCAGACAAAGCCTAACTGACGAAGAGATACCTAAAGGACAGAGCTGAAACACTGGGGCAATGTTCCGTCTCTCCCTGCATCTACTTGTCATGGAGTTATTAAGTACATGCATGTCCTGATGATTGGTGAAGTCCCTTTCTATTTATTCCCACTGTTTCAGTTCAGTTTGCAAATATATCCTGCTTGGAATAGTGCTCTTTCTGAATAGATTTTCTGCTTCCTGTTTCACTGTCTATCATAGTGAAGTCAAATATATGTATATTTTTAAATCACATTTTGGATCATGTCATTTCCTGTATTTAAACACTCATTATTAATTCCCTGTCACCAAGGAAAAAACCTAAGACCTTTGGCAGTGAACATATTTTAAATTTTTAATCCAGCCCCTGCCTACATTGCCTCCTCATCTCCCACTACTCACCCATATGCTCAGATACCCCAGCCATACTGTTTTCCTAGCAGTTCTTGGAAGGAGTCAAGCTTTCTTTTATCTCTGTGACCATGTTCATGTTGTTTCCTCAGCCTGGATTATCCTCTGCCTTCTGCCTGATTTGAACTTGTCTTAAAATACATATACGTTGCTTGATTTTTAGTCAAAAGGCCATCTTCTGTGCCTGCAATGTTCTAGCTGTACCAAGTTGTTCTTCTGTCTTTCACCGCACTTTGTTTTAATAAGTACCATCTGCACAGTACTCATTCTCTTCAGTTTCCCTTACAATTTTGCATGACCTACACTAAAGCATTTCGTAGGTTTTGTTGTAACTGTCCGTAAGTCAGATCTCGCCGAGGTTTTCTCTATGCCTCTGTTTTCCTTTGAGAACATGCTGGTGGTGAAGTTTATTCTGACTGCCTCTCTCAGGGACTTTCTCTGGTACCCTCTTCATCCTATAGCTCCCTGCAGCTGCCAACAACCAGTGAAAATTTCCATGTCACAGACGCCAAAAGAGCCCCATTCCCAAATCTCTTACTCTTCCAACTCTCCTGGAGGCCTATCTGGTTTCCCCAGACCCCTTCACCAAACTCTGGAAAACAGAAGCAGAATGACAAGCACTAAGGACATACAAGGTTCAAATCCTGGCTCTGTCATTTACCCACTACATGATATTAAACAAGCCATTATCTATAAAATATGAATAGGAATGGATTCATCTCAAAAGGTTTTTATGAAGAGGAAATAACAAAAATATATAAAGCAGTTAAAACCTGGCATATATTGAGTGTGTGATCATTATTTGTTATTCTTTTATATAAAGATGTTACTTAAGAGCAAGCTAGCAGGTTGCCAGAGGGGAGGGGGATTGGAGGGCTGGGTGAAGAATGTGAAGGGGTTAAGAAGTACAAATTGGTAGTTACAAAATAGTCACAGGGATGTAAAATACAGCACAGGGAATACAGTCAGTAATATTGCAATAACTATGTATGGTGACAGGTAGGTACTTGAATTATCAGGGGGATCGCTGTGTAAATAATATAATTGTCTAACTACTATGCTGCACACCTGAAACTAATATAAAATAATATTGAATATCAACTGTAATAGAAAGATAAAATAAAATAAACATATTGCCTCATAGCTAATAGGGCAAGCTGCTTAGAAGGGTTAAGAGTACAGAAAGAACAGTGTAGTAGAGAACATTTTAGTGGCACAGTGATTTGCAAAGGCTCAGAGCTGAACTACTTAAATTCAAAATAGCTGTGTGGCCTTGGATAAGTGACTTATATTCTCTGTGCCTCAGCATCTTAACATACTAAATGGAGATAGTTATTCTTACCTTATTGGGTTTTTATAAGGATTAAATGAGCTAATCTATGTTAAGTACTTAGAATTTTTAATAAGTTGGCTAACTTTTTATTATGAAATTAGGAGGAAAAGCATTTCTACACTCATACCTGTGCAGACTTATGTCTTGTATGGACTCCCCCTCCATTCCATATTTCTCTTTTTCTTCAACCCCCACCCTTATTCATTCTCTTTGGTACTCTCCCATGTGAAGTTTCCCTCTTATCTCTTCCGGTGTCTAAAAGCTCGAGCAGCCTTCAAACAGATGAGTTCTACAGGAGAATGGTCTTCCCTCCATCAATGGCGATTTGAGTCCTCCAATTCCTCTTTAATTTCCTCACCAAATATAAAGTTGTGGGCTGGTATTTACTGGGGATCTCCCAGAAAAAAGCAAATCTTAAAAATCTAAACTCGGAATTTCCTTACAGTCACCTAGCGACTGCATCCCATATTGAGGAAATAATTTTTTTCCTATCAACCTTATTCTGGGAAGGCCTTTCAGAAATGTTTGACATCCCTGCCAACATCCTTTTAATCATATTTAAATTTTCCTATTCCACATAAGGCCAAGGTAATTACACAAAAGAACTCTCTTTACAAAGGATTGTGTTCTTTCTTTCTAGAGCAATGGAGCAAGTAGACAGTAAATACATTTGGATCTAGAATCTTCCTCAGAATGTGACAGTGAGGGAGCTGACCAATTCATTTTACCAACTTCTGTTTACATGATTTTGAGGAAAGAGGAAACAATTAGATAAAAAAGATGAAGAATGGTAGAGAGAAAATAAAATTCTAAGTTAAATGCAAACTTAAGACATAAAATTTTAAATGTATTATTCATAAAATCAGCATCATATGAACTTCTCTCACTTCTTTAATGTTTTCAAATTAAAAGTTGAATATAAATTGATTATCATGTCTAAACTAAGGGGTAAATTGTGAGTTGTAATTCCATTAATATATTTGATAAACGTTATTTTCTGTATATATACAAATTAATAACTATCTTTTACAATTTAATATAGCTTATCTCAACAAGACAAACTATTCTTCTAAAAGTATCTCTTTCAATAACATGATTTGAAAAGAGCAATTTTGAAAGTGGTAACATCATAAATTTGGTGGTTATCATTATATAGCAATTGATTACTTTAAAGTACATAAATGCATAATTCATGCATTGTGGCTCACTGATTAAAGGGATAAGTGACCATGTAGATAATACTAAGATGTAGACAGGTTTCAAATAATGGCCAGAATGTTTCAGTCATGCTAATTTACTTCAGGCGGTAGAGACCAAACAACTTTGATCTGATTTGCTTTCTCCCTCCTCCTCTCTGTCCAGAGGCAGTCCTGTACTCAGATGTTAATTACAACCGCACCTTGTGATCACTAATGTTTTCATAAATACAATTGCAAAAGACTGACTTAGGGAGCTCTTTGTATTTCCATGGTGACATACACAAACAAATGACAAATGTGCTTCCCTGAATGCGTGATTAGCACAGCCCTGGTAGAGTCTGTGTTGGTATGCAAAAGTTTGCTTGCAGCCTTCATGGTGGGTTCATTCAGGTGACAGAAATGCCCAAATAAGCTGACTTCCACACAGAAGAGAACTGCAATTACAGAAAATTTCCCCTGCCTGTTTTATTGTTGGGGATAAAATAGTACACTTGGTGTTGTTCTTCTAATAAATATTTCAGACCCTTTTATGAATAACAAGTACAGACACAATCCCCTTTTAATGTCATGAGGTGCAGTAAAGGGAAAATAAAATACCTTTTAAGGTCTGTGTCTTTCCCTATCACATTGCTGGAATCCTCCTCTAGCCACACAATAGATTAACTACCCTCTGTGCATACTCTGTTTTGCTCAGCTCTTAACATTCTAAAGCGGGACTAAAGCGGTCGTTATTGCGGTGGCTCCTGGGCGATTTTCAAGCCCAGTACTTCCCACCCAAGTGGCAGTGACACCGGCTTTCACTGAGCCTTATTACTCTTAAAAGAGCAATTTGGTTGGTTGCACGGCTATTAGGATCACACAGCAGCGTGAAAGCTGTCAGTACAACTGCTGCTCATCTTTTTCACACAATCCTGACATCTTTTCTCTTTTCTGCCGGACCCAGACATTACCGTTTTATCATTTTCAATCAAGCTCCCCAGACCGGTGAGGAATAGATTCCCACGGAAAGCCAGGTGGAGATCGAAACTATTTCCTAGCTGGTGGAGCAGCAGCAGTGCTGACTGTGCCCTGAAAAGCAGCCGGATCCGTGAGAAATGTAGCTTGGCTTAGGGCTACTCCAGGGAGCTGCTACTTCAGCTGCTAAAGATGGCAAAACAACACCTACCTCAGGTTTTTCAATGATTAATGCTACTTCAATAACCGGGCGGGAAGAGGATGTGAGAAATCTTGAGAGATTAACTTGTGGAAATGTTATCATCGGAGAAAGTGGGGAAAATTACTAGGCTTGAACTTCTCTTCGTGTTGATGCTCTTTTTCTCTGGACCAACTCTGAGCAAGCTGACCCGGACTCCCTGGAAAGGAAAGCCTTGGAAAGGGGGTAAGTGATGAAAGTTTGTGTTAAAGGTCTAAATAGAGTTAGCGAGGCTAATCAGCGGGCAGCTGAAGGTAGAGGGGCTGCTCTGTTTGAAATCAGGTTCTTAATTCAGGAAAGAGAATCCGTGCTGCAGGTGGCTAGGAAGAAGACTTGTTCTCTGCTATTGATAGAAATATGTTTTTGCAATTTTTGGTTTTCTGGGCTATCAAAGCATTACAATATGTTTTCCCCAGTGGAAGGATATAGGGCCAGATGCATGCTGCTCTAGTTCAAGGATATGTTTGGTATTCTTAAGAAGCTGCACTATTTAAAAAAAGAAGTGAGTCTGAATATGTTAGATCTTTGAATTGTTAGCAGATTTTGTGAAATAATCAGAGGGATGTGTGAGAAGGAGAATGTTATGAAATGCAGTGCCACCAACACTGATTTTTCTGGCTGACTATATCAGTGTTGATGTGCTAATAAAGATAAATTGCGTTAACTTTATTGAAAAAAATCTGTTGAATGAGGCCAAGCCTTTCCGTACTTTGGAGTGCTATAATCCATTTCTTCTGCTGTCGAAAAATTATGTTGAGAGAGAATTTTTGGTACCATGTAACTGCCTTTTAGAAAGTTCAATTGATACTGCTCTTCCTTAATGCCATTTGTTTCTACCAAACGTAAGTTATCAGGGTATCTGTTCTGTGAATTCTATAAGCCAAAATGATGCTGCAGAAACACGCACAAGAGACTTTCTGGGCAGTGTTTGCCTGTTGGGGGAAATATCTTGATGGGAGCTATCTGAGGATTTTGCTTTGCAGAAGTGTTCTTTTCACCTAATATTTTTTTCCTCAGCTCTAAAAAGGTTTCCTGGGTCTCTCCACCTTTTCTTTACTGTCAACATTATGATGCGAGGTTAAAGAGAAGCATGCACATCAACAAGAAGTTTTAATAATTTATCACAGCATCTCAGCAGGATTTTCTAAACACATGAGCTCCTTCAATTTGATCTTTCTGTTTTTTCCTTTTGTTGCCTTTATGATATTACAAATCTTCCACCTACTGTACCTTTAAGGGGAAAGTTCCAACAGGCACTTAGCTTCGATGTTTGGTTCAGATGCACCCTCAAGGAGTGAAGCTGCAAATTAATTTTGGGCCTTGTAAATTATATCACCACATTACTGTCATTCCTAGTGTTATCAGCGATTTTTTTCTTGCAAACTGCAAGCTGCTATTTACATTAGCCTGCATGGCAGCATTTTGGTAGCTTGGGATCTAGAAATATATGGTGTTATTGACCCTAGGGGATGTCAGGAGTCTTAACTTGTACTTCCTATATAAATTTTTAAAAAACAGTCAGCACTTCTGCATGTGAAGTATTATTTCCCGTGATAAACTTTAGCAGTACAGTTTGGAGCTCTAGCTACCCAGTGAGAAAGTTACATAGCTGCAAGATTTTAGAAAAAATTGTTAACCTAGTCAGGAGGTTTATTTCAAATTGCTTGCATGTGTTCCTAGCATTTATTCATTCTGCACAGCTTTAAATACAGATGCACTGGGTTTTATTTGTAAATCAGTTCTGAAATGTTTCATCTTTGAACACATGACTACTTTTTCCAATGTACTCTAACTAGCTCAGCTAGAAATTTGCTAGCTCTGCTGTACAACGATGATATGACTCAGTCAAGTTCAGGAATAGGCAATTATAGCAACATATTCCATTTATTGTTAAAAAAAAGTCCTGTGTATTTTAGAAAGGTCAGGTGATTTATTAGAAAACTTTAAATGTGTTGACTGTTCTTTGCATTAAAATTATTCCATTTTTAGTGCTTCTTTTTGTCAATATATATGCATTGCATAAATCTTTTCTGCAGATTCTGAGTTCCTGCAAAGTAGCATTACCTTGATATGCATATGTATATGTTTAAATATTTATTTATTCATGAGCTTGGCTATTTGATGGTTGTGTGTTATGTTTCTGATGGGTTGTAAAATGCTGTTACCTTTTTCTTGGCATGTTACGCAGTCTTTTTAAGCATATTTTTGTAATTTTTCAACGTTTTTTATCTTTTGGAGAAGTAAGAGTCTTTTTTATTATTTCGTAGAATACCTAGCAGAAGTATATGTATGTGTGGAGTGCTGTGGGCGTAGTGACTGTGGCTATTCATATTAAACACAATGGCCAGAGGCAAAGAGGAACAAGGTCTAAAACACAAAATTTTGAAGGCTTCTTTAACTATTTCTAATGTGCTTTAAAACTGATGCTCTATTTATAAATACCCTGGAAAAAATAATAATAACAAAACAATAAAAGTTTTCTTGTAAAGTAGTTTGTTTGAACTCACGCTGCCTGTTTGCATTTGTATTAGTCTGACTGAGCAGCTGTCAACCTCCTTATGGCGACCTGCCCGCACCAACAGTTTCTGTTTTGTTGTATTAACAGAAATCACTGTCTGAGAGAAGGGTTATTGGGATGGGGCTGGGGAGTGGTGGAATCATAGATCAGTGAGTAGCTGGAGCCCATGAGGAGTGAAACATGCAGCGTGTGGCTGGGCAGCTCCAAAGAAGTATTTGTAAGCTGACTTGTTAGAACATTTGGGTAAAATGCTGATTATTGTTGGCTACCCAGGGATTTTTAAGCTCATCAATGAACATGGATCACACATATAGGTTAATAGGCCTGCAAGTTTTCCTTAGGCATATGCTTTTCTATTTAATCAGAATGTATGAACTCCTTAATGGAAGGCAGGTGTCTCATCTGATTAGTTCAAAGCAGTGTAAGTGATCCTAAGTTTGTATTCATGACAAACTAACCAGAAGTCCTAACTACACTGCTGAAATCATCTTCATCAGGATTAATGGACCTAATTGTTTTGCAGTCAATTACTCTCACTGGGAACAATGTCTAAAAGATGTGAACAGCTCCATTCCAATGAGCACAACTTTATCAAGGTTTACATTATAGATGATCAATATTTGTAACAAAAAGGGGGTTTAAAATATATATATTTAAAAGTCACTCATATTAGAAATTAGAATTTAAGCTACATTTTGATATTTATATCTGCTATATAGCTGCATAGCTGCTGTGAAAAGTGGAAATAGGAGGTAAGTAAAGTATAAATAGAAAAGCAGGTGTCAACGATTTAAAAGAAGAAGGCCAGGGAGGTGGGGAAGGCTGGGGTGGTGGGCTGGGGTGGGAGAAAGACAGAAAACTGTACAAGATCAACAATTAAAATAAAAATTGCAAATTAAAAAAAATTAAATAAAAGGAGAAGGCCAGCATTAAGGGTGATAGTCAAAACATTAAGTGCCTTGTGCAATATAAACAGTGACCAGTTGGAGCAGCCACTGATCACACTAAGGGGAGGAGCCAATCCTGACTGTCAGTGACACTTCATCCACTCTTCCGGTTGACTCTGACTCTATGTAAATCCCCCGGAGGAGGCTGTTGAGTTCTTTTAAACTTCTCAGTTGTGACATGAGTTAAACTATGTCAATAGATCATGAGGTTATCAAAACTTTTGACAATTCAGAAAATACTTTAACAACAGTCAGACTTGCTTCCTTGTATAAACTACAACAGCCAGTTTCCATGTCTGTCTTTGCTAAACAAAGAAAACCTCTCTGACTGTTAGCTCATCCCTCTCTCTAAATAGTGAGAACATATTCTGATCACATACTATCACTTTACATTGTTTCATGGTGCATTGAATTCCTGCCATGGAGTACTCAGAGTGGTGTTTTGGATTTTATGTCATAATTTGCACGGTCCCATATAATATGTTGAAAATTATTCAGATTTGTTTTTGTTCTGAAATTTGCTGAAGCTGTTTTTATTTTTGACCTTAAAAGTTAACAAAAGTCTTAACTATGTGCTGGCCTCTACTACCTATAAGACCATTTTTACAGTATTACTTCTGACATCTTTTCTAGTTGCATGAGCTAGTAAAACTTTTACTTTGGTTTAGTAAGTACCTCACACAATCCAGTATCTTACATTCCTTGTTTCATGGTGCAGAAGAGTTTTTTATTAATAAAATTTGAATACTGAAGATTCGGTCTTTCACAAACAAAAAATTATTTTTTTTTGGTTTGAAGAAATATAAATGTATCATTTTTGTTGCTTTTCCCGGAATGCCCCTTCACTACTACACCAAGTCACCGGATCAAGTGCCGCTCAACCACACTCTGAAAGCACTATTCCATCCTTTCAATGACTTGGGCATTTCATTTAGATCAGGAGATATTTATCGTTCTTTACAGTACTTTATTGTTATGTGTATCTATTTTTTATTTTGTTTACTACTTAGTAAGTTATTTAGAGATAAATTCTGTCTTTGATCCATATATGTTAACATTCAGTCTTATAGATAATAGATGCTCAATAATTTGATGAATAAGCAAAATATATAAAATTATGCTGTTATAAAATATCCTATGACTTTAGGTGTTAATTACATATTTCTTCTGAGTTCTATAACAATGTTGGGAGTTGATTTTTACCACTACACTTTACTATATTATTTAAATTTCAGGCTTAGTTATAGGAAATATGAATGTATTTATAGTATTATAAAACTTGGGAAATTCTGGCAGACACATATAGGAAGTAGTGCAGTAAGGATAAAAAGCAATGTTGTTCAAAAGTAATTTATAATGTGAGATTGTGAATCTGTAACTGAATTGCATGAATATTCATGCAAAATGTAGCATGTTCTTTGTGGTATGTATAATTACTATTTCTGTTTTTCATTTTTTTAAAATTATTTAACCCCTATCTGTATGCAATAAGTAGAGTTAAAACCTTACTTTTCCTACAACTGAAGAGTACATTCCAAAGTCAAGTTGGAAATGACTATGTCTTTTCTATGGTCGAAAGATTATCTAAGTATTATTTAGATAAAGAAATCAGGGAGTATGCTTAACAATTATAGAAAATTTATTGTAAAATTTGCTCATGTTTTCTAGCATTATTGGAAAATAGCACTTGATAAATTTAGTAAAGTGCATGTGAACTTTTGATAAGAAAAATTATTTTTTGAGAATAATTATGAAATTATGGCTTGAATATATCTCATCCACACTTTGTCTTTAATTCAAATTCATTGTTTTTCTTTTAAACTCAAATTTTAGTTTATTTATCTATTTATTATTATATAATATGTTTATTGCCATGTGATTAAAACACCCCAAGATTTTATGTAATATTTACCTAAAATGCATTTTTATTAGATGACAAATGTAGGAAAGTTGAAAATGCATTCAAAGTATTCTTTATATTAGAAAATAGGTTAAAAAAGTTTTTTTAATTTAACTCATAAGTAGAAAAATAATTTTATCAAAAATGGGGAAAATTATTGCCCAGGAAGCAGAGTGCTGCTCCACTTTACACATGTAATCTGGGGATCTGTAGATCCTTTATCGAGTCAGATTGTGTCCCCAAAAAGTATGATACGGGGATATACAAATGCATCCTACCTTCCTCAGGTAGGTGTGCGAGTTCCTATTTGGGTGTGTCCTTCAGTCCACCCCTCTCCTCTGCAGAGAGAGGACTCAGCACCAAATCACACACAAAAATAACTTTGCTCAGAAACTCAAAGGGAAATGAAGATTTTTGAAGATGCTATTTACTTTTAAAAGGTGAAATGAATTGACAGTAATGAAATGCCCTGGGTACTTGTGGGGGTCCATGAATTTTTGGGTAAGATTATGTCAGCACTTTCATTATAAGCTATATTTTCAAAGGCTTTACAACTTTGGTTGAGCCATAACATTTTTGCTTCAGGATGGATTGTGGCTAGTAGCATTTTCTTTTTTAAAATTTAAAACCTTAACCTTCAGAGTTATTTGAGTGTAAAAAAATAAAAGTAAAATACAGTTATATTCACAGACTTTGTTATTTGAAAAAGAATTAAATTTTGAAAATAAAAATTTAAGAAACAATGAAAATTTACAATAAGATTTGTTTAAGTCAATTAAAGATTATGTGAATTAAATAGTCACCTTGATCAGTCAAGACTGAGGATCTTTTATCTCTTACAGATTTTTTTAAAGAAACCAAGGTCATCCAAACAAGACATATAGTTTTTCTGAAAAGGGAAGAAAATAAGCACATTGCATCAGAAGACCGTTATCTTTCAGAGACCAGACTTTCATCAGGGCCTATGACTTCATCTAAAGTTGTCTTTCTGCCGCCTAGCCACACTAGGCCTCAGGATTTCCTTTACCCAGGGATAGAATTTAAGAAAAGTAACTGAAGAATCACAATTTTATAGTTATAGTGTTAAAATCAAATCAAAGTTCAAAAGTACTTAACAAGAAACCAAAAACAATATACAACTTCACAAAAGAAAGGGATTTTTTTTTTTACTGACTTCACACTGGGTCTTTAAAACCCATTTATTGAGTAGGTATTTAAATTTAATCTACCAAAGATACTGAAAAAATACTATTATATATACAGATTTCTACCTTCTAGGAACTTGTGACCCATATATAATTCTGAGGACTTTTATTTTGGTGGGGGTGGGGAGAAAAGAGGTATTTCTTCCCTTTAACTGGCATGTTTCCAACTAAGGTAAGTAAGTGACTGTAATGTTAAAAACAAAACAAAACAAAGGTTGGACTTGGTGCTAGTTCAGGAGGAAAAATATGCAAATATCCAAATTATATTTTGAAGGTATCTTTGTACAAATTTTACATTAATTTAGGGTAAAATTGGGTAAGCCCCATTGAATCTGTTTTACAAGTCATTTTTTAACTTCTGGATGGTTTATAATGACTTTTATGATTGTCTTGTGTTTACCATTTGCACACCTTTTTAAAAATGAGAAAACAATGGTCTTTTACAGTACAAATTGCATTCGTATTTGTGTTTGTGTGATATTTCAAAGTAACTTTAACTAGTGGATGGCTATGTCAGTTCACTTTAAAATATAAATTTCAAATAATCTGTTTGGGATCTTTAGATTGTGGTGTGACATAGTGATATATATGGTTTAGCAAACAGTCTATATCCCCAGGTAAGAAGGAAAAGCAGCTGTTCTTGATCATAGGGAGAAAGCAGTTGTGAAGCAATTATTTTCTAAGCAGGATGTGGTTTATACATAACAGATTAAGTTGAAACCTAGTCCATTTTGCTTTGAAAACAGTCTCTTTTACATCAAATTGAGCCTACCACATGTGCTTCAGCTTCCATTTTGTAATACAATTCTTTTGTAGATATTATGGTATGTTATCCAATCACCAGTAGTATGCAGACACAATAAAAAACTTTGTATACATTTGCTAAAAATATTTATTGAAATGGCTCCATTTTAAATTCTATCTTTGTACAAAATGTTAAATTACTAAGACTATAGTCTCACATAGAGAAAATATTTGCCTGGTATTATTCAGGAAAATGTAAAGGTTTAATGAGTTAATTCAGCACTGCCAATTTAGAGCTCTTGATATGTTGCCAGAATAAGTATAGAAATTAATTCCTTCTGTCAATTTATGAAGAGTTCACCACATAGACTATTAGGATAGACCTTACATATGCTTGGTAAAATCCCTGTCATATCAATGTCAAGGCTCTGCCATCAAAGAAGTAGTTTATCAAGCTGGGCAAAGTCCAAGATTATGTTTTGGAGACAGGGACACATCAAAAAATCTCTAATGTAATAGTTGGCAGCTAATAAAGAATGTTTTTTAAGGCAATCCGGAGTGTAACGGAAGTGCCTACCACAATCCACAAGGGCCTAAGACTTGCTGCTGGCTAACTAGTGCAGATTTTTACTTATCCAACAGAATGTGCCTCTCCTGCTCAGGGACTGCACAGACCAGCACAGAGACACATGCAGGGATTTGGGGCTGAGGTTGTGGACTGCCAAGTGTGATGAGTTAAACTTGATGCTCTGTTTGGTAGAGAACTTTGCTAATCATGTATTTCCACTCAAGGCCCTTGAAGGGTTATGGAAATAATTTGTACATGCAAAATGAAATGACATGTATTATATATTATTTTATTTTATTTTTTATTAGAAAAAATTGTATGTACATCAACTATATCCCCATACTCTGCTTATACAATAGGAAACCTAAATATATGTACATTCACTTCTTCAAATAAATATTTATTTAATGATTCCCCAGAGAAACATAACTTAAATGGCAAAGATATATATGGAAAAATAACTAGTACAATAAATGAACTGTAAATTATGCCTCTAGTATTTTTAAGGCTTTAGATATATAAATATTTAAAAAGATATTTCAAGTGATAAGAACTACAATAAACAAGGACAAAGTGATATGGAACTATATGCTGTATAGGTCCCTTCCCTTCCCTTCCCTTCCCTTCCCTTCCCTTCCCTTCCCTTCCCTTCCCTTCCCTTCCCTTCCCTTCCCTTCCCTTCCCTTCCCTTCCCTTCCCTTCCCTTCCCTCCCTTCCCTTCCCTTCCCTCCCTTCCCTTCCCTTCCGTTTCTTAAACACATATTCTGCACTAGGCTCTGTGTTATATCATTTCTTTAAATTTCGTAGCATAATGCTCATATCAACCCTACCTGAAAGGTAGTGTTATTTTTATCATGTCCATTTGTCATAAGAGTAACAAGTTGACTACAGTTATCAAGTTGTATATTTTTGAGCCAGGTACCCAACCCAGGCAATCAGTGTGATACAGTTGGAGGGACTGTCAAATAATCAGCCTGATGCTGATGAGCAGCATGTTGAGAATTAATGGGAAATAGCAGAACCAGTTAAGTACAGCTTTGAAAATCAGGCAGAGTGAACTAAAATTTATAGAATTGGAAACAAGGGGCCGTTGTAGGAATTAGTATGACAAGTCTTATGTGATGACTGACTGCAATATTTGGGAACAACACATGGGGCCTATTACTTGGGTATTTGGCAGATAACCATCACCCTGTAGAAGGCATGCCTCATTACATTTGCAAGATATACATTTTAATCACTTAAAAACAAAAGCAGTGCCACAGAATCATCCACTAGAATAAAATTCAGGTTGTGATGTTGGTCTTCTCACTGTGAAGAGTTTAATGTACAATGTCACTGTTATCGAAAGTTTTCACTGAAAACTGGCTGCCTTCTCTCAACACCATGTGTGTTGTGAGAATCAAGCCATCTTCTTGGTGGTTTACTTGACAGTTCAAAGTACTTTCTATCTAAATTGTTATGTGATTTTGTATTACAAATATAATAAATTTATCTCTGTATGTACATGCCTATATAATATACATTATACAGTAAATGTATATGGCCATATCCTATAAATGAACAGTTTATCTTTTATAATCATTACATTTAATTATATAGTGTAAATTATGTGTTTATGTAACTTATACCTTTTAAAATAAGCTTTACAGAGATACAAAAATGTAGCTTAATGCCTCAATATACACTTTCTAAAAAGAGCTCTTCATATCATAATTAAATTATTGGATAATCTTTAAAATTTACTTTTATAATTTTAAATGCCTTGTGAATATATTTGAAAGCATTATTTTGTTCATCTGTTTGAAGGATCTAGGCAAGTGAATGGGTATACTAGTTAAGTAAATAACTTTGAGAGCAGTAGTTTATTTTTCAAAATAGAAACATTTAACAGAATAATTTTAAAGGCATGACGTGAAGATACTGGAAGTCAATTTTACTTGTAAGTGTAACCTACTGTCATCTAGATCTGACTAGATTATCAAGAACTAAATGATCAATAGAACTGAGAAGATCCACTCTTGTGGATCCTATTGTATCTTAGATTCTTATAATTCTGATTATAAAATATTGGCTTTAATATCTTGTAGATACATTTAAACACAACTTTGTGGTGTGGTAGCTCACATTTGCTAAATACATTTGACAATATCATAAAGGAATAACAGAGAAATCAAGTTTCTCCCCATTCTGCCATTTATTAGCTATACACTTTATGAGGAGTTGACTTCTGTGATTTCCAGTATTCTCACAGTACTATTTTACGTGTAACATATAAGACAGTATACCTACAGTTACTGAAAGTGTTTTTTAATAAATATTTTCTCCATTTTCTCTATTATTTTATTTGTTATTACCAACACACACATGCAAGCTAAAGTGTAATTACTAACGTTTCCTGAGCACTGCTTGTGTGCCAGCACTGTGTAAATGCATTCCATGCATAATCTTATTTAATCCTATGTCTATATATTAGGCCCTACTTTTTCTCTTACTTTACAACTCTAAGAGCCAAATCTGTTTTTTCCCTCCTCACTCTTCATTTGAATTCATCAATCTGTATTTTAGGCTCATTAAATATGTAAAAATGTTAGATCTGTGTGTGTGTATGTGTGTGCGCGTGTATATATATATATATATATATATACACGCGCACACACATATATGTATTATTTTTAGTCAAATGAAATGCAATTGTTACTGAATATATCAATAAATAAAATACTAATGTCACATCAGGTTTAAAATAAAGACAACTGTGTCCATGATTAAGAAGACATTTGTGAAATATTGATAGTGAGAAAAAAAGAAAAAATGCTTAGGTGGCATGTAGTTGATCATCCTCATTTAGTATATATAAAATTGGAGTATTTACAAGGGCAAAACTGGAATTGAATGAGCCAGGTCCAAAACCAGATGGCAAGAAAAAGTTTCAAGCTGTTTCATTTGGAAATTGATTTTAAGAGTTCCACGTGCTGCATTACATTATAAGTTCAAATTAATTTTAAACTTTTAATTCTTCATATATATCTTTATGATGCCTAGTACATGTTTGTTGTCTGTCTTGTTGCCAGTGAATCTAAAATCAGAACCAAACAGCTTTCCACTCTACAGTAAATGCACACAAAATAGCACTTAACTGTGTGCGTCTTGTACTCCTCTCAATAAAAGTTTTACGAGACAAGAAGCTTTTTCCACTTTAGGGTCACTGTTAGTGTGATAATACATAAACATGGAGGAACAGAAGTTCTACTGAAGATTGCAACATAGCTTTAATAAAAGTGTCTGTCATTATCGCAATTGATGAGTTTGTTCTATCATTAAACTTCACATCATGCTAAACATGTCTTACAGTTTCTTCCTCCCATCAGAACATAATTTAAAGGGAGGAACTGAAAGAGAAAACATGGGTAGTACGTTGAGGTGTTAAGAGTCAAATACTAAGAAGAAAAAAGGGATCCCTTATTTAGCCTCAAAAACCACAAGGGATAAATAAAATGCTACTGAGACATTACATGATGCTCTTCTTGAACTGAAGCTACCTGTTTTTTTCTTTCTACTGAGGACTCAGTTCAGAGAGTTGCTTATGTATACCTTAAATTCATTCTTTAAATAAACGCACAATTTCTAAATGGATGCTTTCTAAATGTCACTGTAATGGTATGATTGGAAATTAGATAGAGCAGAAAAATAAATGGGATTTTCTCTCTAATTTAACCAACTGACAATTGCTTCAATCCTTTAAATTGACTAACAGCATGTTTGCTATAGGTTGATTATTTGAGGCAGGGCTTTACGTAATTTACAGAGTTTGTAGATTTAAAATCATGCCTCAATGTCCAGGAGAGTATGGACATTTTAAAATACATGAAAATAAGAGTCTTTAATTAATAAAATAAAGTTTGTTTGATTTCAAGTGAGACCTTTCTTCTTCCAAAATGTTCTCCCCTCCTCCCTCCATCTATTTGAGGAGAAAAAGGAAACACTAGCAAATGTAATTTTTCTGTTATCTACTGTGGTCTGAGAATATGGGTTTCTGATAAATGAATTTTTAATGTGAATAGAAATATCACAAAAGACCAAGTGTATGAAATAACCTCAGTATACTCTTAAATGCAACATTTTATTTAGTATTATACTGCAAATTCTTGTATATTTTTGTATTTTAGGATATATCACAGTGGCTCAAGGTCTTCATTTTGAATATCAACTATCATGGTATCAAAGCCAAAAAGAAACCAGTTAGCAGAATTTCACAGTCATTATATCGTAAACTGAATTTACTGTTTTTATTTATGCATTTTAAATATGTAAATGATTAATGAAATCATGAATATTTTGAGTAGGAAGTCTGCATATGCCATTCTTTCCCATTATGCCCCTTAGTTTAAATTCAACAGTAATATAAGTACTGCCTTCTAAGTGTGTGGAGTGGCAGGTGTCAAACTGCAGCAGTAAATGGAGGGTGACTGCAGCCTGGGTGTGACACACCTTTGTCTGCATGCAAGTCTCTAGGCCAAATCAGCTCACCTTGGGCATTTCTCACCTGCTTATTCATGAATGCCACTTACGGCACAAAGATGTTACTATAAAAACGTTTTAAAATTATTTGTTTTAATATTGTTAAGAATCATGTTCCTATGAAATTATTTAATATCACAACATTTGAGAAGATGTTGGAAAGGAAGTATTATTGTTCCTTGGTAAACAAAAAATGGCATTAGCTTGAATAACTATGCTAATAAAATCTGTGTGGCTTTAAAGCATGATCAGTCAGAGTATTATTTGGGATTCAGTTATCTTGAGCTGAGAATACTGTAGAAAATATGTTTCTAAAAAGTTGAGAAATGAACACTGAGTCTTTAAAGATAATGTCAGAAACATTGGGTAACTAAGAACAAAGCATGCTGAAAAACATGAAAAAATACTTCCGTGCTGAAGTTTTGGTGATACTGAATATTTTATTCTGCATTTTCTGGAAATTCCTGATCTTGGCAAATTCTTGGCAGATCTTTCTGAGTTTTAGTAGTTATCATAACAGTTCAGCAGAGGTTAGTTCTTACATAGACTTAAGGCTCAGATCAATTTATTTTTTATTTAAACAGTAACACATGGTCAGTGTAGAAATGCTGGGACTAGAGAGAAAAGCATTTAAGAAAACCCAAATTATTATAACCCCTCCCCCTAAGAATAATCACTTTAATTTTGCCCTGTAATTTTGAATGCCAAGAAAAATATATAAAATATGTATATACCCACATATACATAAACATAGTGATAAACAGGTACATTATATTATATAATCAAATATATATCTATTTTAATGCAGAATATATATATATATACAGAATTATCTTACATGCATAATTTTGTATCATATATTCTTTCAAATTTAGATTTTATCCAGTTTGCACTATTATTTATTCTGCTGTAAATATCTTTGAGCATTAATCTGATCATTCCCTTGGCAGAGTTTCTAGAAGTAGGGTTATTATTGCAAAAGAAGATGATTGCTTTAAGGTTCTTGATTCATAATGAGGAATAATATAGCATGAAGGAGTACCACTTACACACTACATAAAATTGTATTTGAACGACTGAGATGCACTTTTAATAGAATAAAAATATTCTTTATAATTTTATGTGCAAATATATTATTCCGTTATTTTAAACAAAATATATTTTATTAGTAGGAAATTTGAATTATATATCTATGTAAATTAGCTATGCATAACTTATATTTTTTGAATTTCCTTTCAATTTACTATTAGAAGCACATATTGTTGTCAATTTTCTCTTCCATTTAAGTACATGAAAAACATGCATTTAAATTTAAGAATGATGCTCAGCATTGTCATAATTCAATATCATAAGATGCAGAAATGTGTTGAAAATCATTCCTTGATTCTTCTAACCAGTATTTCATATAAATCTTTTATATATTTGAAGTAAATGATGGCAGCCAGAGCCCAACATGAGAAAAAAATCTAGCTTGCATAAACATAAACACTTTAGATTAACTTTGAGTCACTTAACCTTCACTGGCATCATTTTATGTGAAGAATATCCTAATTTAAGAAGAAAATGTGATATGAAGGTTAAAAATGTAACTGCATACTTTGGTCATATTCATATAATATACAGATTTTAGAAAAGAAATAGTCTAGATGCCATGCTGTTTGAAACAGTGGAATAAGGAACATATAGACAGTATGAATAGGGTGTTGAAAAGTTTTCAAAACTTTTTTGAATGAAGAATATTCTAAAAACTATAAGCTGATTACCCTGAAAAATGAGGAATAAGCTAAATTTTTTCAAAGTCACATGGAAGGATGGAAAAAAGCTTGTCTGATACTTCAAAGGGAAGGGGAAGAGATGCCCTAGATGCATAAATTTGTGTTCCAAAAGAAAAGAAAGAAGAAGGGAAAGGAATAAAGAAAGGAAAATAAAATGTAATTAATTGATACTTTCAGAAGTCCTTTATTTTAGATCAATATAAAAAATAATGCCCAGAAGATTATAATTATCTGAAAATGGCAGGTCTCTCTTGTGAACATCCATCCGTACATGTTGTCACTAGAAGTTCAAGGAGAGCGTGCAGGGCTACCTGTTAAGAGGGATTATCTCTTTGTTCCCATCCTCTTAGGTTGTATGGTTATAGAAAATGAAAATAAAGCATCATCTTACTGAATATGCTGTTAAATCATTTAAAAATATTACTCTATGTATTAATTCTAGTAATTGGAAATTTTGCTAACAACTGAACATTATATTTTTTGTTATTTTGAGACATTTTCTCTAAACTAGTATGTTTTGTGCTATAAAGTGTATGATTTTATTTTAATAAAGTATGCCATTAATTGTCATAGAATACCCCTGACCTCATAAAGAATGGCAATGAGTAAAAGACCCCAAAAGAGGTTATTAAGCAAGAATGCAGATTAGTTTGCCAGAATGTCACAGTTCCCCAAAGTAGAAAAAAGACTCTGGATCAGAGGAAATCAGTTAACGACACGTGCGCACGCACAACACAATGTAGTAACATGGAGAGTTCAGGTGTGGTAGCTCAATTACCCTCACCTGCAAGCCCCACAGAGTGACGCAACAAGACCGGATGATACTGGAGCAAAAGGACCCAGGTCCGGTTCCTTTTAAAGAAAGGTCTGGGCATCTTCTAAAGAAAACAGCGATACACTCTTCTGTTACCAAGGGAAATAAGTGCTTGTAGGATAGTCATCTTTTTTCTTTTTCTTTTCTTTCTTTTTTTTTTTTTTTTTTGTTGACACTATTACAAATGTCCCCATCCCCCGACCTTATCTGCCTCCACTTAACTTCTACCCGCCCCCATTTACTAGAGCCATTGTCACACTGCTGTCTGCGTCTATGGATTCTGCAAGTTATGCATACATGTGCTGTGGCCACCCCTCCACCTTCTTTCACCCAATTCCTCTCTCTTCTCCCCTCTGACACTGTTAGTCTGTTCCACATGTCCATGCCTCTGTTTCTATTTTGTTTGTCAGTTTATTTTGTTCTTTAGGTTACCCATATACATGAGATCATATGTTAGGTAGTCAGCTTGGCCTTCTTTTGCTTATGCAACTTACTGCAGGAGCAGCTCAGACTCAGGAGACATTTTGCTTTGCGCTTTGCCAGACTCAGCAAGGACATCCAAGAAATGGGGTTCATGGTAGACTGTTGTCTAAAAATTAATAGAAACTTTAAATCCAGTAAAAGTCAAACAAACAAACAAACAAACAAACCAAAAAATAAAAACTTTTCCTCAGGTTAAACACTTAATTCTAATTGGGGAAGAAAAAATTCCCACTCTGTAGTCTTTCTTTCCAAATCCTCTTCAAAGTTCCTTTGATTTGCTCTTGCAGAAACAGTGGTGCATTTATTTAAAATGTCTTGTTTAGAATTCCTGTGACTACAAAGGAGCATTTTCAAAGGTCTAACTAGCAAGAGAATCTGGCTTTCAGGAATCCAAGTTTTCATGCAAAATATATATACTTAGAAAACTTTTATCTAAATTCTAAATGTAAAAGATAATACTTTTAAAAATGTTAGTGTCAACATTTTCATATCTGTGTAGGGTTTTGCTTTGTGTATTATCCTCACCCAAGGACATGCTTATTGATTTTAGAAAGGGGGAGGGAGAGAGAAACATTGAGCCTCTCATACACACCCTGGCTAGGGACTGAAGTCAAAACTTAGGTATGTGCTCTGACTCGGAATCGAACTTGCAATCTTCAGTTTACCAGATGATGCTCTAACCAACTGAGCCACAATGGCTAGAGCTCTGTGTAGGTTTTGAAAAATGATTGTAGAGCAATAGACCACATATAAGAATTGTAATTCCACTGAGAGTGGCACTATGGAGTAGAAAAAAAATTGCAAGATTGTATATACTTCAAACACCTTATAGTCTAAGGAAGAATGCAAAGTGAAATAGAATTATGCATATTTGGAGAAGAGATAGAAATAAGCCCAATTAATTGCAGAGATAAATAAAGTTCATAACTAATCAACATGACAGGAATAATCAATGTGACAGAGGACTAAAGGGGATTCATTAATATTAGAAAGGTAGACTTGATTATGAATTTTTTGCAAGAAGTGTTTTTTTGTAGCACAAAGAAACATTTCTTGATAGTGTGATTATCATTCCTGTATGAGTATATAAGCATTCAACTATGCTATTTCAATTTTTGTTCTTTTTGTGGTGTCTTAATATTTAGTTTTATAATAAACATGAATGGAAATGACATTTTCCTTCCATTCTGCATAAATAAAAACATATTTTAAAATAATCATGTTGACTTTTTTAGTCAGAATCTAAATACAATCCTCATTCTTATCACATTTAAAAAATATAATAAAATACCATCCTTAACAGTCATTTGTGTAAAGAACCAAGGTCTGAATTTCAATGGCCCATCCTCATAGAAATTCTATTTTGGATGACTAGATTCTATCGATTCATTTTGATAATACATATAAATGAAAATACCAAATGTCTTTCGCTTTGTCAGTGAAAAAGTGTTTGGGTTTAATAAATGGTCCAGTGATGTCTATTTGGAAGCTTCATGACATATTAAAGCAGTTGATGAGGTACAATTTGTTGTGGGGTTGCATCTGATTGATGGTTTACTATCTACCACAGCCTCATCTGCTGTGATATTCCTATAATAAATGTTCATCGCTAGACAGTGCTAAATGTGTTCTATCTAAATCATTCGTTACTTACAACAAGTTTCAGTATATATGAATCAAATTTTGTTTATACTTGCTTTCAATAGTATTTATCATTTAGAAGCTTTTCTACCACTTCAAATGGAGTAACTAAGGTATAGGTTTTTGAATAAGTGTTTTGAGTCGATGGGTGGTAATGTACTAGGAAATCAGTCACAAAGTAATATTAAGCAAGTTATTTTAAAAATAAACTTACAATGTGATTTTGTATTTTTTTAGTTTCTAAACATAAAGTTATATATTGTCATAGTACACTTTTATTGGAAAACAATGACAATAAAGGGAATATTGAATATAACAATTTCTTAAAATTATATTAGGAATCTTGCTCCCAGCTATTAGAAGTTATATATATAAATATATGTTATCTATATATATATAATTATATATACAGAGATAGTCACTCTAGCAGCTTTGAGTCTGAAACTATCTTTCAAGCACAAGCTTCTGTTTTTTATATCTCACCTCCTTTTACTGCTTTGACCACATCTCATTTTATTTCTAGAGGTTTTTCACCCTCATCTGACTCATTTTCTTTATAGCTTTAGATTTCTTGTTGCTTGGTTTTAACCCCATGATTTGACATTATCAGCCCATGATCAATATTTATTGATATCCAAGCATCTCTGCATAAACTGCCCTGTGTCAAAATCCTGTCCGCATTCTCATAGTAGGGGAACACATCCAATGTTTTTGTGTATTTAAATAATATCTGGATAATTTAAACAAATAGAATTTCTGATGCCATTTATACACTGCCTAGACCATGAAAACTCTTGAGATTATCTTAATCACTACAAAGTAGAAATGGAAAGCATAGATTTATATTTTGATTCTCATTTCTAATGTAAATGACAAGATTGGAAGTTATTTTTGTTTTTCATGAAAGAAGAAATTTTGAGACAAATTACTCCCTTGTCCCTTGCCTACAATCACTTCATAAGAGGGACTTTAGGTTTCAGCCAGAGAAAGAGGCTGCGCTAATGCTATACAATATTAATTTGGTTCACATTTTCTACAAATTGTATAATTGAAATGTATATCAAGGTGTTTTATGACCCTAAATTAGGGCCATCTCACATCTGTTCATTTATTTTGAGCAAAAGAGTATTTTATAAAGATAGTATAAATTACTCTAAAATTTTTGATTAGTAGTACAAAATATTAAGAATATTACCAAAATTTTCACATGGGTTTGCTCTTTTATATTTTTGAACTGCTAAATTCCATTTAATCACAATTTATTTAGTCTTCTGGGATTTATCTCTTGCACAGAATTAAAGGAAAACATTTCCAATTGTCTTTTCTTGTAGACAGTATAATCTTAATGGGTAAAAGCTGTTTACAAGTTTCTGAAACTGTCACTTTAATTTGATTTTTGAATGAGATGAGGGGAAAATCTTTACCCTATAGTCTAGGATTGTAATTTAATACTTTCCACCTCTTCATGCCACATGAAATACATACTTTTCTCTTGAAAATATATTTAGTGAACTTCAGATGATACTGACATAATGAACATAGTAAAACAGTACACTGGATATCGAAATAAGTAACGTAATAGAAGGAAGTTGTGCACAGAGTAAGGAATTCTGTGTGTTTTATGTTGTTGTAGAGTGAAATGGTTTTCCAACTTCAGTATCTATTCATATCACTTGGAGGGCTTGAGGAAACACAGTGCCAGACCCCATTCCCGTAGTTTCTGACTCAGTAGGTCTGAAGTGAGACCTAAGAGCTTGCTTTTATTGAATATAACAAATTTGCAGGTGATGCTGATGCTGTGGGTCCTGGGGCCCCGCTTTAAGAACTAATGGTATATTAGAGTTGGTTTTTGAGCAAAAAGAGTATGACCATCCTAACATTACCACATAAGATCCCTATGACCTTGGTTAACTTATGTTACCTCTCTGGGACTGGTTTTTCAAAGTTTGTAAAATGAGAAACTTGGTACCTGCCTGATAAGGTGGTCGTGATCATTGAGATGCTGTAGATAGGTTGCCAGCAGCCATGACTAGCACATATTAGCTTTGCAATAATTCTGAACTGTCTTACCCATCTGCAGATGACCTGCTGTCATCATCCTCATGCTGAGTAAATGGGTAGGAAAAGGAAAAAACTCAGTTTTCTCTGTCTAGAACTCAGTAATTAAAAATATATATATATTCATATACAATGTACTCAATAAACCTTATTGATTGTCTCATATATAACAAGTATCACTCAATTATTGAGAATATAATAATGATAAAACCTGGCCGCTTATCTTGAGAAGCTTAAAATCTACTTCAGTAATCGCTATGTCATTTATAGAAGAAGGCATTCAATCAAAATGACTTCTTTTGTTACTCAAATGTTAGCCCAAATATTATTTCCTGAAAATGAAATCTCTCTCTGCTAACCACAAAATTTAAAGAAGCCTACTCCCTCACCCACATGTCCACTTTTTTTAGTCTGAATTCTTTTTTACTTCTGTTATTTTTGTTGTTCAAATCTGTGTGTGTGTGTGCGTGTGTGTTTTATCACAAGTACTTGACTAATGAGAGAGAAAGGCTCTTTTTTTCTTTTATTTATCACTGAATTCCAGTCAATATATATTTATTGAACAAATAAATGAATGAAAGCCTGTTTAGGAAAATCTACTTATGTTTCACAAGGGAGAAAGCATTTGAACCAAACACCCAAGTGGGGGAAGGGCATCTTAAGTTGAGGAAAACACTAAGTGTTAAGACACTGAGAGGAAAGTGTAATAGTTTTTCTTTAATGTTCTATAAAAACCTGGTTATTCTGAGAGACACATAAAGAAGTGTGAGCAAGAGTTACACCAGCATTACCAGAAGAATGTGTTAACCTCTACACAATGGAGAAAATTGAAGAATAAAGGAAAATGATCAGTGGACATCTTATTCATATAAGGAAATCAAGTGGAGAAATGTAGTCTCTTTGGGGGGGTGGTGACCAAGTGTCCAGTTGAAATACAATGGAACAAAGGCAAGTTTCCCATTCCAGCCAGGACACTTCTCTAGAGATAGCTCGTGGAAGTCAGTGAATTATAGGAGTTATTAAATTTACTTTTGAAGAACATGCGGTGATCTTATTCAAAATGTATCTGTTATTTTGTTTGTGATGCACTTTAAAATATTTAGTTGATTATTTAATTCTTGACTTGTATTAAGTTCAATGAAAGACAAAATATTTAAGAAAAAATTCTGGTCTGTAGCATTATTTAAATTATTAGGCCAGACTGCTTTAAGATTAGAGACAAATTTACTTTTAAATTCATAATATAAGTACATTAACATAGTCCAAGAGCTTTTTTTATTCTTCATCAGAACATTTAACAGAAAAAAATGATATTTAACAAGATTTTTTCATTAATCTATTATATATATTTAATTGATAAATAATTAAGATATAAGTCTAATTTTCAAAATTAATGTTTCAGATTTTTTAAAAGGTTTTATTTATTTAGTTATAGAGAGAGGGGAAGGGAAGGAAAAAGAAAGGCAGAGAAACATCAATGTGTGGTTGCCTCTCCCACACCCACACTGGGGACCTGGCTGGCAACCCAGGCGTATGCCCCAACTGGTAATTGAACCGGCTACCCTTTGGTTCACAGGCTGGCACTCTATCCCCTGAGCCACACCAGCCAGGGCTAATATTTGGGATTATAATTTCTTAAAATAGACTGATAAGATGTTATTTGATATAATTAAATAATACAGTAGTACACAATCATTCTTTTCTGGGCCTTGCTAGAGAAAAAAATACAATTGTGTGTATCAAGCATGTTCCTAGCTATACCATTTAAAAATTGAGCAACAGATGTTTTATTTTTAGTAGGATCCTGTCTAATTTGGAGGATCTAAAGTGGATCTTTTGTTTTGTAATACTTTTTTAAGAGAAGTTTTACTTTCACAGTCATATTGAGATGTTCAGAGATTTCCTATGTACTCCCTGGCCCCACCCATGCGTAAACTGTCTCGTGATTAACATCACTCACCAGCATGGTACGTTTGTTAAAAACGATTGACTTACATCCACACATCATGATAAATAAAACTCCATTGAGGTTCACTCTTCCTGTTATACATTCTGGGGCAGCGGTCCCCTACTTTTTGGTACCATCGAGGGTCTGTGGAAGAGTGGGGTAGGGGGCATGGGTGAATGGATGGATGGGGAATTGGGATGGGGTAGGGACAGGAGGCGGAGCTCAGGTAATCTTGCTAGCCCCACTGTGGAATGGGTGGACAGAGACGCATCTCAGGTGAGCTTCACTCTCCCACTGTGGATGTCAGCGAGGGTGGCGGGGGGGGGGGGGTGCGGGGTCAGCGAGAAAGCAGGGGAGACGGGTCAGAGCTGGAGCTTAGTTGAGCTTTGTTGCATCCCCAGGGGTTGAGGACCCCTGTTCTATGGGTTAGATGAATGCATAATGACAAGTATCAACCATTAAAGTATCATACAGAGTATTTTAATCACTCTAAAAATTAAAAATCCTCTATGCTACATCTATCCACCCCTCCTACATGCCCAAACCTTGGCAACCATCACCCTCTTTACTTGTCGCTATTGTTTTACCTTGTCCTGAATGTCATATAGTTGGACTCGCACAGTATGTAGCCTTTTCTAATTGACTTCTTTCACTTACTAGTATGAACCTAAGGTCCCTCCATGTCCTTTCAGATCTTTCAATTTTTAAACCTTTGCCTTTATTAGGTTGTTAGCCTCTGCAAACATGGTCAATATCTGTCATCTTCCCTAGTCCATCCCCTTTGTCCCACCACACACTCTCTATAACACCGGTGGCAGAATCTCGAGATAAATAGAGAAAACACTTCTGCATATACCAGAAAACCTTTAAGAACTCCTTCCTGCTATAACAATATGAAAAGATTTTCAGAGGCATTTTGAATTCAATTGCTAGATCCATAGAGGCTGTAAAAAAACAATAGGCTACAGCTAAAAATGGGGATAGTTAATAGATTAAAAATTAATATTTCTTTAAGTGCTTCATGAAAATCTTCCATCAATACCAAAAACCCTTGTCTTGTATTTGTTTTTGGTATTGTTGGGCATCACAGTAATTTGTATCTGTTTTGTAAAATTCTCCCTAGAATAGGAAAACCTCAGTATATGCTGCATGCAAAGAAGTCATGGCCATAATGGTTAGGGTGTGGAAGAAAACAGTAAAGTCAGAAAAAGAGGAAAAATAAGAAAAAGAACTAGCAATAAAGGCTGGGAATGGTGGAGGTGAAGAAAAAAATTCATTCCGTATTTCTAAAAAAAGTAATGCTATTTGGTTTAGTTTTTGATTGATTTTTCGAATATGTATATATAAATGCTTTTGGATATAATTTATTATATTAACCCTGATATTGGTCTGTTGTCATATGTACAGAATATTGTTTTAAAAACACAAGGGTTAAAGCTAATTAAACAATAAGGTTCGAGGGGACACTTAACAATAGGAGATTTTTTGGCTTATTATTAACCCTCCGTAGAACTAGGGACAGAACTGTAACAGCAGCAACATGTGGGCCTGTCGTTCTCTGATCACATCTTATCTGTAATTTCCTTCACGTACTGTCATGACGTTTCCAACTCATTCATAGTTTCTCACGAGGAAAATATGGCTGGGGAAGAAGAAAGTCTGTTTTTGCTGAGCCCTTATGCATATAGCTGCAGTGGGTTCAGGCACTGAAACCCACTAAGGGCTTCAGCCCTTTACTAAGCTTTACTCCACCCACTAGACAGAACTGAGTGTGAGTTCCTGTCTTTTCCCTTTCTCACATACACCCAACCAAGCAGACATTATCCCCTGCATTCCTTTCCATACCCCTGCAATCAGGTAATTTGGAGTTTTAATTTTATCTTCAAGTTCTTCCCTTTATTTTTGCTCACTTAAATATATGAATTTTAGCTAGTCCTTAAGCAGTTTGGCAATGAAAATTTATTTTTATTTCTGATTAATACATACAACAAAATTAATTTCACTAAAGTAGGACTACTCTACTCAAAATTTGGAATGATGAAGAAAAAATTAAGGAAGTGAAGAGTAAATACTGATAATCAGATTGTGATTAGTTTTACAAAATAGTTACTTAGGCAGTAGATTGAAGTAATACCTTTTAAATGCTTCCTATTACCCACAAAATGCTTGTACAATTTATCACACATACTCTAGTGAAACATTATCAGTAAGTTAGTTACATTTGAAGCTGTATACTATTCTGAGACATTTCAGCTGTTCTGAACGTGTGACATTATATTATCAGGCAATAGACTGATTTATGTGGAGGTTCATCCTTCACTTTGAAGAGCTCTGAACTTGGGCAAGACATCTAATGTCTCTGTGTTACTTTCTTCATCCAAATAATGTATTTTTAAAGTTAATTCTTCATGATTATTCTCCTTAACAGATTGCATTCTGTGTTATTTTACCTGAAATTACAGACCATTCCTAAACTTGTAAGAGTATATGACATGCTATGTGCAGCACCACTTCTAACGTGAGTTTGATTAGGGGTATGATGATCTCCTTTTGGGGTGTGTGTATTTGTTGACAGTCACAATTAACTGCTCATATCTCCAAGGTTGTCATTTTCTAGCAAACTCAAAGTTTTTAATGTTTGTGTATATTATGCATATTTCAATGTATATATGTTTTTCCTACTATGTAGGACCTAGGGTAAATTTGCCAGACTTTAGTATATGGATAATATTCAACTTTATTATAATATAACACCACTAAATTTTCTTCTCAAACTCTATTGCATGAACTACTAGATGTAAATTTTAACAAACGTCAACCAATTTCAGGGGATAAAAAGTTGTCTATAGAAATATGATTGTGTAGTGAAAAGCTAGGTAATCATGCCGACTGTCAATTTTGCTAGTTAGGACACAGACACAATGAAAAATACAAAGATGAATTCAAAGCAGTTTTATATCATTCCAATGAGAAGATTCATGCTGGCAAACTGTCCTTTTGCTCTCCCTCAGCCCCCAGTCAAGATAATTTCATTTATCTTTCAAGTTACCATAACACGTGGGATAGAACAATATCCAAATATTTCACCTCCTTGATTATGTTCAAGAAACCTTGTTTGTCTTGGGCGTAATGTTTTAACCTATCCTGCATGTCAGTCTATCACTCAAACTGATTTATTTCTAAACAGAATAATATGAGCATAAAAGTATATGCAATGTGAAGTCTAAATTATTGAAACCCTGAATGGATTTAAACTGCTTTACAGTATGTGTAATTTAAAGCTATTGGAGCATCTTGACATTTTATAAACATTTAAGTTTTAGAGAAGACACATCTCAGATCACAAATATTATTATGATATGCGAATATTAGATAGCTTCCCGTTTTCAGAAGGATGTCATTAACGGTTAGCAGAGCCAAGCAACTGGTCATTTATTAAAAGTCATTCTTACCTTTAGCTGATAGATAGAAAAATATGTCAATATTTTATATAAAATGGATTTTTTTAGTTCTAAAAGTGCATTGCTCATATTCTAAACACTAAAGAGGCAACTATTAGAGCTAATATATCCTGAAACATATATTATGTTAGTAATTAACTTGTAGAAACAACTTTAAAAAATACTTGAAGACAAATCTGCCACAGAGGAACTATCAGTAAAATAAAGAAAGTCAAAGAAACAAGTTTCTGGGATGCATTATGAATCTTTTAGGTGCATTCTATCTCCTTAAAGTTTATTACCTGTCCTTTATCTGGTGTCGAATATTTTATAAAGGTCAGAATTATTGTAATTTTAATTTATGTTCCCCTTTGATAAACAGTTATTCACGATGTAAGGAAATTTGTCATTAGATTTAGTATGTTAGAAATACCATAACAGTTTTATATAGGCTATTGTAAGAAAAATAACTACAAACTATTAAGGAATCACCTGCTCGTATCATATTCTATTGCTGAAGATGGCCTGACATATATCTAGCTAGTCTCTGTCATATTTAAAATGTGACATCAAGAAGTAACCACTTGCAATCAATGATGCAGTGCTATATTTGAAAGTACTTCTGGAAGGAATGTTTTATTATGGTGAGCACTTGTAGTCTGTGTTGTTCTCTCTTTCCATTCATCCAGGTGAATGATAATTCCCATCTTTTTACAATGGGTCATGGGTATGTAATGTAAATCAACAGTTGGATGCACTGTTCTTAACAACTGTCTTTGAATCTACTCCACTACCCTAGGACTGGTACCACCTTCCATTTCGTCTTCGTGTACAGGCAATAAAATAAAGACTATTTATTGCATGTTTGACCACATAATTTGGTCAAAATTGTTAAAAGATAAATTGAGGCATACTAAAATATTTAGGAGTTTATTTGAGCAAAAAGAGATTCAAATTGGGCAGACCGAAACTGGAAATGGTTAGGTGCACTTTGCAGGCAGGAGCCACAGGGGGAAAAAGCTTATTTAAAGAGTGGAAACACAGGTAGGAAATTATTTGATTGTCTATAACTTAAAGCTTGCTTGTCTGTGCTTGGCTGTACCTAGCATATTGAGTTTGTAACTTTGAGGAGTTTACAGGCTTTAGTTTCGGTTTGCTTATGTAGGCTACCATGACATCAGTGCCAAATCAGTCTAACAGCTTCCTTGTTTGATTGATGTAACAGTATATTCACTATTAACATGCCTGGACTTCCCTTCAATCTTGTTATCCAGCCTTGAGGTCCTTTTTTAAAAGATATGTCTCTGTCAGCCTTCCAATCCCATCCCAAAAAGCTGTCTTGATCTATGAAGGGTCTTAGAGTTTACTCTTGCAAACTAACAAGTAAGCCTGTCATTGATTAATGGATCCTAGCAGAAGACATGTGACTCTTGGGTCAGAAAACAAAAATTTTATTACTCACAGCAGAGCAAACATTACAAAAATGTGCATGTTTGCATGGATTCCCCTTGAACATAAGTCCCATGAGAGTGACACAGATGGGCCCAGATAAATGATTGCACGAACAGTGGGTGGCATTTCAGGAGAACTGTGAGCTCAGGGAAACTAATTCTTCTATAAATGGCAGGAAGCATGCTGTTCTTGGTTTTGGAGGGAAACAGTCTATGAAAACACACCCTTTGCACTGGAGGGAAACACTATCTCTCTATTCTAAGGTTGTTTGCTCTACATACATCCTCAAGAATATAGTCTGTCATGTACAGTCAGTGCCACACTGCCAAGAGACTCACTAACAGAGAACATTGCAACAGCATTATTGTCACTGGATTACACGTTTTCAAAATTTGTCCAGTAAATATGCAAGTCTGCATTGGTGACAACATTTCAAAGAATGTTTAACTAGACTAACTAAAATATATGCTTCCTGTTTACAGGAGAAAACGGAAATCATAATTTCTAGTAGTGACACCGTTTTTTCCCAGGCCAACTGTGTATAAATGCAGAATGATTCAATTTCATTAAAATTGATTTGAATGTAAGTTTAACATGTAATTACATTGTTTGCCTGGTAAACAGCCAAAACTGTGCCTCAAATTTTATTATCCCAGAGGTGAGCACATAAAAGTTTTTCTCAGTAAATATAATTTATAATCAAGTACCAGAAACTTTTCCCTAGAATTCTGATTTGTGGATGTGTTCCATCTGGAATTCAACTAAGATTGCAAATCTCTCCTTATTGTATCTGTTCAATAAAACCGTCACATACAAATGACCTGTATCAGTGTTCTCTATCCAAGATGAAGCAAAATGAAAAAAAAAAAAAAAAACAACTATGGGATATGTTACAAGCATAATTTTGTCAATTGTCTTTGCTTTAAGTGATAAAAGTGTTCGGTGTCTTTATGTGTAGCAGGATATTTCCAGCTGAGCGCAATGAAGAATTCAGTATTTGTCTGATAAATGAGTGACTGGCAGCACACAGGTGGCCATCTGCATAAACTGATTTGCACATGGGATTGAAACCTTCTAGAATGAAGTTTTGCATGTAAGAACTTGCAGAATATAACCTGGGAATCTGAGAGAGAGAGAGATACACTTTAGAAAGGTAGGCATTGTGACTCCTGCCTAGTCCCTTCTTAAGTTCATTGGAGACAGTTGGTATGTATATAATTGAAGAGCTATTTAAGGGGCACGGCAAGGTATAGATTGGGAAATAGTATGCAGCATTGGTGTAGTGAGACCTCAGGGGTTGGAAACTGCTCTGTCTATCACTGCAATAGAGAACCAGTGGAAATAGTTTTTATTTTTAATTTTTATTTTTATAAGCACAATGAGAAAGCCCTTGAGATCTCCAGGAATATTTGGGGAAGGTGCAATTTTGTACCATTTACTTAAAAAATGAGAATGCAAAATCTGAACATTGTTTCTATTATGATCTCATTGCATCCAAAGGTTGTTTAAATCCTCACCAATTTGGATTTTACTTCTTAGCATTGTGATGTACTTGAATCTGCTTCCAAGGTTGGGCTTTTTATCTTTTTCCAGCTATACTTTTTTTCTTTTTTTATAAGAACAGGTAAATGAATTCTATTAATTTTAGCTATATATGTGAGTAAATTCTTTTTTTAATCGTACTTAAGCTTTTAAGAGAATCATCTTGTAAGATAATTGATTAGTTATACTTAAATGACCGTAAGAAAAGAACCTTTTAAAAACTTATACTCTAGTATGACAGATTACTTTTGCATCCAGGAGTCCTCATAATTCAGCTTTTTACAATGGAATTTAATCCACCAAACATTAATACACTTAAACACATTATATAACAATTGAAGATATGATACAAATAAATTAAGAAAAGTGAGGAAGTGATTCTATCTGCATAGAGCATGAGGAAAGATTTTGTGACGACCTTAAAGATGTGGCTGAAATTCCATTCTGTTCAAATTCAGTAGTCATTGTGGTCATTAGAATTTTCAATCAAGGTAGTAATATTCTTTGAGCTGTACTTTCATCCAATCCAGTTAGTAATAGTCTTTGAGCTATTCTCCTAAAGATTAAAAGCCAAGGAGTCCCCAAAATGTGAAGTTCAGGTAGGAAGCACTTACAGTAATCTATGTAAAATGTTAACTTGTTTCAGTAAATGCTATATGACTTGGTCACTGATTAAATAGTAAAAAATGAAGGATAAGAGGAAGGTGAAAAGGTGCTTTCAAGGTATCTGAAATCAGAAAATAAGAAAGTAAATGTTGTTTAGGAAATGATGTGGTCAATTCAAGTTAAAATGTCTACCAGGTGGTTAAAAATGGTTGAAAGATTAATGTCAATAATTTGGGAGATATCTATCTGTGTTAACAACAGCAGCTATTTATGTAAGGCTTGTATTTTAGACTCTATGCAAGCTATTTAATATAATCGGCCCTTTGTATCTGTGGTTTTCACATCCAAGGAGTCAACCAATTAAAGATTAGACATATTCAGGGGGAAAAAAACTTGAAATTTCCAAAAAGTAAAACTTGAATTTACCACTCATTGTACTCCCCAAATGAAGTGATGTGTAGTCATGCCCTTCTGTAGCCCATATGCAAATATAGGTTATATGCGAATGCTATACCATTTTATATAAAGGACTTGAGCATCTGTGTATTTTGGTATTCATGGGGGTTTTGAAATCAATCTCCTGTGGGTACTTAGGGGTAGCAATATTCATTGCTATACTTTTATCTTTTAATTATAATGTTGTAGGTATTCATGTATATCCATATGCACATTAATATTTATACCTGTATACTTATATATGAAATTGATCAATTTTAAAGATAAACAATTTAATGATTACTTCTCAGTTATTTCCAGTCTTGAATTTCACTCCATATTTTTATAACTGAGATGTCTACATGCTCTTAGCTCCCAAGTTTTACCATCTCTTATGATAGTTTCACGTTTGAATGTAGCATAAATTAGAAAGTGTTTGGAGAAAAAGAATAAAAGGAACTTAAGATATGAGGAGATGTGTGGGGAAGAACATGTCCATGAGTATAAGGCCAAGACAGAAACTCAATCAGGACCAAACTCTTGTCAGGTGAACCAAGACATGGAAAGGTCTGTGCAAAGCCCAGGAAAGGCACTATTTTCTTTACTTTCTGTAAACAGACTCTCTATAATGTTTTAGTGTAAATGTGAGGTGGGTGTATGTGTGTGTAGAAGTGAATGAGTGTGTATCAAGGATGGGCAGAGTTTCATTTTTCAGCATAGGGAAAATATTACCAATAAGAAAATTAAATCCTGGTTGAATTACAGTGACACTATTTTAGTGCTAAAGTTTGCACTGGACTCCCTGGATGAGATCAGATTAGCCTTTTTTCAAAAACTTGTACCATAAAATGAATCTGAAGAATAAGATGTATTTTAGCTTTCCTAATTTGAGTGAGAAAAGTAAACTGCCATGGAATAAAAAATTGCCTTGAGGTTAATAACAGAAATAATTTCTGAAATCTCAGAGAACATCACAGAAAGAAAACGGCAGTGCTAGGACCAAAAAAAAAAAAAAAATTTTTTTTTCAGTCCATGTCTCCTTTACCTACTTCAAATTAATTGCTGAAAGTTTTATGAAATTTCCTTTCATACAGTTACTTTGCTGTAATGGTTTGTGATTCAGTTTTATTTGCTTTAACACTTCTACTTCAAAGCATGCACAAATCTAAATGTGTATTGTCAGGTACCTTATTATTTTAAATGTAAAAGTGCTCCTTTTAGACAGTCACTCTCTATTCCTAAGTGATCTCAGCTTCTCTTTAATCTATTTACTCCCTCCCACCCACCTCCATAAGGCAGCCTCTGTGGGGGTCCTAAGATGCATCAGGCTTTGTCCTTATAGACCAATTAGCTCAAGCTTTGATCACACAAAAGGAGAAACACAGGATAGGTCAGCCTTATCCTTCTGGAAGCTTCCCTCTTGGGGCCTCTATGAGCAGCATTCTTTGTTTCCTTATTTTTGAAAAGCATTTAGCAATCTCTGAAGTAAAGAATGTTAGTTCCTTCAAGTTACTAACACTAACATTCTTACTAACACTACCATTCGTTTATAATTCATTGAGAAATTTTTCTAAATATGAAGAAAAAAATATGGGTAGTAAAACCTAATGGAAACATTGGGAATAAGTCTAAGTTATTTCTTTAATTTCTTAGAAAACTGAGGTCAAGACTTTTATTCAGTGTGGGAATCATTGACTTTTAAATTACTTTTTGTTTTTTATTCCATGAAATATTACTCTTTTGTCTTTCAAAATCTTCTCTAATGGCATGTAGCTGACAGTTGCATAATATAGCCATTAGAAATATGGGCAATGTGTATCAAAAGACATATTTTATTGGCCAGGGCTACCAGATGACTTAGAAACCATTTCATGTTTCACAGACACTTATTCATCACATTTTTCTCCATTGGGGTTTGCAGGTAAGTTTTTCAAGTCAATAAGATTATGAGAATTTAACCTACATTTTACATCCTCCTAAAGGAGTTAATAAATTTGATTTTTCACCCATCTCTTCACCAATTAGAAAGGCAAAAATTTGCCTGATAAATTCACAGAGTGACAACAAGAAAGCAAAAGAAATTACTCTGTAATCTCCCTTTATGGCCTCCCGTTACTACAGGCCACTTTGCATCAGTTGGGAATAAAAGTATAATGATATACTCCCTAATGTGAGGATGATGCAGTGGATCGTTTCAAACACAGCTTGAAGATGCTATGGCTGCACTGGAAGCAAAGGTTCATAGATTTTTGTGGCTGAACACCTATGGAGAAATAGCATTCAAACAAAAGAAAAAATGAATTATATTTTTTTATGATTAGCAGTCCTTGCTGGGAATTAGATTTGTTTTCAGTAAAATGAGGAAGATATACTACCCAAGTACCGATTCATAGTCTAATTTCACTGTGTCCACCTTCTTATCACCTTCTGTGTTTCTAAACTCTAAGACATAGATTTTTTTCTTTTACTTCAAGATTTATTAATGCTTTAGGTACTGAAGAACAGTTAGAAACATTGTGATGAAAACATTTTTACTTAATGCAAAATAATTATTTATTCTATTCTTGTTAGCCCTAAAGTGTTTAGAAAATTTCTGCTGAAATTTGGTTTGTCGTTAGTGGATGTGTAGAAGTGGGTGTGCATTCCAATTTTTTGTGCAAGGTGGGGGGCAGGTAGATATAGTTAACATTTACAAATTCGAAACTGCTTTGAATGTGATGCAATAATTCCAAACAAAGGAATCGTGTGCTTGAATATACATGTTATGGTCAAATCTGTTTTATAATTTGAAGCATTCAATGGATTTTTTTTCTACTGAATTTATTTCACCTAAAATAATTTTGTAGTTTTTAAAGAATTATGGATTTAAAATATCAAAAATCATCAACAGCAACAGAAAATAGTAACTGTGTAAAATGAGAAATTTGTTAACTACTCTTGTTGTAGCAATCATTTCACAATATATGTATATGAGATCACTGTGTGTATTTTAAATTTAAATAATGCTATATTCTAATTATATCTCAATAAAGCTGGGAAAAATGGGAACATATCTAGGGTTAGCATAAAGACTAGGTAAGTTATAGGTTTAAAATGCTTATTATAGCTCTTTGGGCATACTAAATGCTTAATAACTGTGCTATTGTTGCTGTTAAAAATAAATAAAATGACAGTAAGAAAACAAGAAAAAACAATGTTAGTTGTCCCTCACCCTGTCCTGGCCATGTGCATAGGGACCAAGTAGGGAAGGACAGCGCAAAAATAGGTCATTGATTGTGTAAAAATCTTGAAAATTAACAATATTAGGATATCATTTTGTAGTATAACATTTTATATATTTGTATTTTTCTATAAGTAGGTGCAAACATCATACCACTTACTAAATAATCTAATTTTAAAATACTGTTTAGTATTAATATGGTACAAATGTTTAGTTAGATTCTCTCAGCTATTCATGACAGTTGAAGAAGAAAACTAATCCCCAAAGCATTAGACACTTGCAAAAAATGCTCAAACACAGTTCACCATAACTCCATAGTACCCCACATAATCAATATTAGTCTATAAAAAGACTGGGGAAGAAAGAAAATTAAATTCACCTTGTGGGGAGGACAGTAATTGAGGGGAAAGGCTATCTTTCTGGTCAGTAGTGCTCTGGGCAAGTTAGGATGGGAGGCTGGAAGCTATCCTGGAATTTTGCCTTAAATAGGAAAAAATGTGACATTTGAATTGATATCTGAAGTACATAGATTAAAATGCATGTGTCCTTTATACTTGTTGCTCTACTATGGGGGGTGGAAATGGGAGGAAGGTGGGGAGGGCTGGGGTGGTGGGCTGGGGGCTGGGTAAAAGACAGAAAACTGTACAATATCAACAATTAAAAAAATACTGATTAAAAAATAATAAAAAATAAAATGCAGAAATTGTCAAACCTTACCACCACTATGCAGAAATGAGAATTGGAGACCTCTACTAAAAGAAAAAAATGAAGGAAACTTAGTCTACTTATTTTTAAAAGGGTTCATCAACATCAGGAAAAGCAAGGGTAAAGCTTGAGATTACCCCAAGAACACTGTTCCTACATCCTGTGGGGACCCATTATTAGTATGAGGGTAAACTAGTCTAAATTAGAGAACAGAGTCACATCCCATATCTATAGACAACAAATTTATGCACTATATCTGCCTCTTTACCATCCCCCCTGCTTTTACAACTGAAGAAATGTGTCCCTAAAGAAAGTGTAGTGCACTTCAACTCCATCTAACCACAAATCTATTCAATGAATTGCTGCGAAGGGTGGATAGTGGAGACTTAGAATCAGCTATACGATTGAGTGATTTTACTTATTGAAAATGTGAAAAAACTTATAAAGTCTGGTAAATTGTCAGCAAAGAATAGAAAGGGAGATTTGTTATACCATAATTAAAAGCAACTTAAATCACTCCTTTGTTTTATACCCCAAAGAGTTGAGATTTCTTAGTAAACCAGGTACACAGGGAATCTTTATCAAAATGTCTAGTTCTTTGGGACAATCCTAATTATCTTACTTACTGTGTAAGATCTTTGTTCCATTTGTAAGTGGTAGAAGCCAGGATTCCTTGAAACTAAATGACCTTAAATAAAACCTATGTAATCAATTTTTACAATATTTTATTTGAAAAGTGGTTCTAAATTTACTAATACTGTGAAAGTAAATATAAAAACAAAACACAAAAGTGTACCATAATGATAACAACATGTAGAATTAATTGTGTACTTATGAATATTTTCTTTTATACCCCCAGTCCCCCAATTTTATAAAAATAATTAAAAATAGACACTATTAAACATCTAGTAAACATGAGCCTTTACATATATTCATCACAACCATCTTAAAAAAAAACAACTTTATTTTTTATTTATTTTTAGAGAGAGGGGAAGGAAGGGAGAAAGAGAGTAAAACATCAATGTATGGTTGCTTCTCATGTGCCCCCTGCTGGGGACATGACCCCAACCCAGGCTTGTGCCCTGACTGGGAATCAAACCTGTGACCCTCTGGTTTGCAGACCAGCACTTAATCCACTGAGCCTCACCAGCCACAGCTCATCACAACCATCTTAAGAGATGGGGAAAAAACATTATTATCCCTGTTTTACAGATAATGTAACTGAGTCCTGGTGAAATTATATGACATTTCCAAGATCATACAGCTAATAATTGGCAAAGCCTAAATTTAAACTCAGAAATTCTTACTTCAGAAGTGTGTGCTTCAAATTTATTCTTTAAGCTGTGCTTAAGGCATCAAGTTTCCTGTCTGGAAAATGTGTCAAGAACTGGGAAGGTTCTGAGCTTTTACCCTACTAAGCTATCAAGTTAGCCTGCCACAGTTTCATGGGAGAAGGCATGAAACTCCTGGGTCAGAAACAAAGGACATGTTCTTACTCACAGCATTAGTTGTAGCAAGAGCATCACTTTTCTTGGACCACAGTTTCCCGAGAACAATATGAAGAAATTTGGGGAACACCTTCACAATTGATGGATTACTTTATAGAAGAGGAAGTCTGTGCTTATACTAGAATAAGTGTGCTTGCTTATTGCTCCAGAGGAAGAGGTTATATAATTTCAAAGGCTGTAAGCAAACCTGTCTTTTGCTCAGAGGGATGGATTATTTCTTCTTTTCTAGGCTGTTCACCATACAAATATCTTGAAAAGTTTCTGAAACAGTATCAGTAACAGCGCCTTTCCTTACAGATATGCAGAAACATGAGAAAGCATGGAGAATAATCTCCCCATAAGACCTCATAAATGCCATTATCAATGGGAAAGTCATGAATATGACAAAGATTTACATTGTCCACTAAGGATACACACACACACACATGCAAATCATTCAAAAAACCCTTATACAACAAAAGATAATTGCTTCGTTTTGTATTGTTCATGCTGGATTGTTTATATCTGTTTTCCACAGTTGATGTGTCTTTACTTTCTTTTCTTCTTTTTGACCCATAAAGAACATCACATTTTCTTCAGTGGCTATCCAGGCTTTGCACTTTGAAATATATCTCTAATAATAGCTCACATTTTCTTTAAGAAAGTCTATTCTATTTGCATCATAAACTATGTGATATTTTATGTTAAGACTTGTATTATAAGTACTCTGTTTCAGTTAACTTTATAAATTCAAATTGGCCTTTTATTCCTTTTTGTTTCCTATAAATATTAATATTAAAATATGATACTTAGCATAATCAATAATGATTTGGAAGTTGATAGATATAATACAAGCCTTAAAGCTTTGACTATTTTAATGGAAGCTTGTGTTTTACCATATATTTAAGATATTTTTAACTATAAAAAGTGTTGCAAATAATGACTCACTGTTCAAAGCCAAAGAGAAATAAGACAAGACTAAAGTTAAGCAAATGGGATCACTTATGAGCTAGCATTCACCACCTCTTTATTTTTGTCTTTTATAGAAATTTATTTGTGAAAACAAACTATCATTTTTATCAGAAGAAGCCTGTATTCTTATCTTAGTCCTCTTATAAAAGGACCCTAGAAGGAGATGATTAAGGCAAATAAGGATGTATCCTGGGAATTTCATTATTTTATTATGAATCAATAGTCATTACTTTTTATTATTGTATGGGCATTTCAATTATACCAAGCATATTCACAAGAATTTTTCCTCTATTCTTACAATGAAATAATGATATATGTAGTACGAGTTCTCTTTGATAGGTAAAAAAATGAGGCATAAAAATTTTATATAATTGTACTAATATCACATATGGCTAAACAGCAGTCACAGGGAATTCATTTCTGTGTAATTTGAAGAAAAAAGAAGAGTAATATATAAATATATATACACATATGCATATATACATGTATGCATACACATATATACACATATACATTTATGTATAGTCTATAAACATGTATATACACATACACACTTATATATGCATATATAACATACATATGACTGACACACATAATATCATATCTGTCATATATGTCATATAATGCATATAACATGTATTATACATGAATATACATAAATACACATATGCGTATAAATAGCCTGTCCAGAAAAAGTCCATCCACTGCTAATATAATGAGAACAGTTTGGACAGCACCAGTATAACCTGGCAGCCAGGGAGAGTGGACTGGAATGTACATGTGTGAACAATGATGACTTCACTGTACTAGTGAGTCAGGGCAGTGGATACTGTTGAGTGAGCATGTGTACTGTGTGGCCATCACATTCAAAATGACTGAGTAACTAGAGTAACAAATCTGCATCAAATTTTGCGTTAAGATTGAACATTCTTCCATGGAAACTATTCTAATGATTCAGAAGCCTGCAGCTATGGACAACTGGTTATTGGCAGTTTCATCATGACAATGTGCCCTCTCATGTGTCATGTCTTGTGCAGAGCTTTTTGGTGAAACATCTAATCACCCAGGTGACTTAGACTCCCTACAGCACAGATTTGGTGCTGTGTGACTTCTGGCTTTTCCCAAATCTAAAATCTCCTTTGAAAGGGAAGATATTTCAGACTGTGCATGAGATTCAGAAAAATATGATGGGGCAACTGATGGTAATTGGGAGAACTGTGTGAGGTTGTAAGGTGCCTACTTTGAAAGGGACTGAGGCATCTTTGTCCTTTGTACAATTTTTCCTGTATCTTGTATCATCTTCAAATAATAATATTTTTATATTACATGGCTGGATACTTTTTGGACAGAAAACATATGTATACACACACACATTCTCCCTGAATTTTGACTTTTTATGGTGATATTAAATGATTACCTATATTTATAACTTTTGCACATCACTCTTCCCCAAAATAGTTTGCAAATAAATTCTTTTTGCAAATAGCATTTTTTCTATTCTTAATTTTATTCATGGTTGGAGATTAATATAGTAGTCTCACATAATATAAGAACTACAGAAACTAGTACTCTTTTGAAACGTTATGCTGAAGTGATTCACCAACTAGATTGAACATCAGAATCACCTGAATCCTAAAAAATATTGGATCTACACTTTGGCTATTTTGATTCACTGTATATGGAATGGGGCTCTTGAATCTTAGTCTTTAATTTTTTTTTTCTTTAACTCCATCAGGATCCTGATATGGAAGGTACCTTCCCCAATGTAAGATACTTAGGAATTATCACTATTATTATAGGAAGAACTCATCTACCTAATATTAGCTATGTTAAAATGAGTAAATTATTTATCTTACCAGGCTCTCAGTTTTATCAGTTTGTAAAGGGTGTTACTGCTAGAAATCTCACAGATTTGTTGTGAAGTCTAAGTCAGAAATGTAATCAAAGTGCTTGGGATATAGCCCATGGTGAATAAATATTAATAATAATTTTATCATGCTATATCTATATTTCATCAAAAATACCATGCTAATACTCAGATACAAAGTGTTAAAAATGTCTTTTTAAAAATAACATATCATGGTCAATAGTTATACTGAACTTACATGGATATACTATTTTTGTCAATCGAAGAAATGGAAGTATTTCTTTACCTGTAGGCTAATTTGCCTCTAAAGTTAAAAGTGTGTGTAAATCTCTTGAACTATATTTATAGATTAACCAGTGTCTGCAGAATTAAAGATACAGCTAACCTTCCATCTTGAGAGAAAACTACCCCCTCAGATTGGTTAAGTAGCTATTACTGTTTGCAGTGAGGCAAGTTCGTCACACACCTCCTTGTTCCTACTGGTATTTGTCCATTACTCTGCTTTTCCTTCTTGCTTGTGCTCATTCTACTGTGTTCTTTTGTTTTACTGAGGGGTAGAATCCTAGCTAAAGATTAGATAAAAATTTTAATGAAACAATTTGGAAACATTTTTCTTATACCTGGAATAATTATATAGAGCTTCTTATAAGATATTCCAGTTTGATATTTAATTCCCTGTTCAAATTTGGATGCAAATCAGTTGAGCTGACCTCTTTAGGATACTATTTGTGACCATCACTTTATTAAATGACTTTTAAAAAGTTAGTATTGAAAACTTGAGTCTTTCTCTTGCATTCAGGAATGATTGATGAAGCGGCCTTTATGTGCAACATATACTGTAGGTTGCAGAGACAGCAACTTTGGTCCTTCATTAGACTGAGCTTTACTACTGAGTTTCCCATAAACAGCATGTTATAAATAAACTGTGCCTCTCAAGTGCTTCAACCTGATTATAGGCTGCTCTCTAATTGGCCTGACACAGATGGCTATGACCAAATAACTAAAAATTAGATTATCTCCATTGTTACAAATTTACTCTGAAAATAGCAAGGCACATGTGACTTTCAACAGGAGATTACACAAGAAAGGTGAACAACTGGGCAAATATTAAGTGATTTTTGAATTCAAAAGCATGCCTTTTGCTCTCTTGAAATACAGTTCTTAATAGTCACTGTCAGCATGTGGTATGGCATGATTTTGTATAGTTACAAGAACTGTACTTTAGGTGTTAACCAGGAGTGAGTAAATATACTTTAGATGAGAAAAGAAAAACTTGAAAGAATTAAGGAAATAATATTTACATGTTAATATCCCATTTCTTCAGTCTGTGGGTTGGAGAATAGTTCTGGTAAATCTGTAGAAAGAAAGTCTCCTGTAATCTGCAAAAAGTATTTAACGAATTACATTGCACATTCAGCCACATTTACTATATTCCCTGACATTTCTCATATGTACTGGACCCCCATTCTTTACCTAAATTAAATTAACACAGGTACCAAGGGGTGTTTGCAGAAAATAAAGACTATCGCTTCCTTTTCATTTATGGAATCTATACATCACACAAGGAAATAACGCCAACAAGATAGTCTGATTCTCTCATATTTTTCAACCTGTTTTAGAAGAGCACTATGTTGTATTTATTTGATGTCTTCAGGCCAAGTTCTTCTAGGAACTGTGTTTTCATAGAACTTGAGAACTCTCAAGCACACTCCCAATTAACACCTAAATTCTTTCTTTTAGGCGAGGCAGAGGCTTTCTTTGCCTAACAACGTCTGGGGTATTTGCAAGGCTCAGCTTGCTTCACATTTTTTGGGGGGTTGCAGTACTCGTGACCAGAAATGCATGTGAAAGCAAATTTATTGCAGTCAGAGAGGAGGAACAGTTAAACTAAAAATGATCTCTGATTGAGAATAGCAACACTAGATGTCTGACATCTGTTTCTCTACTTGTTTTAAAACTCAACATAGACGAAGCATTTTAAATTATAATGAACAGCATACTCTCAATTCGAGACATATGATTATCAAAAATTCAGTAGCTTCATTTTACAAGTAACTAATTTTTAAATAGACAATCATTAAAAAATACTTGGCAAAAACTGAGCAGTCCATGTATGTTAAGATATGCTTCCAAATGTTTTGAATTCCAGCTGTATCTTTTTCTGTTCTTCATAAGAAAAATGAGCCAAAACTCTGGATACATTCACATAACATCTTTGTAAATTAAAAGAGAACATTTTGGGTATGCCCTCATGAATTTTGAAACAATAACTTCTACATTTGCTGACGTCTTTACCAAAATAAATTTCTTTTGATAGTGTACTTTTGATTGATTAGAGCTTCATTATATTTTTATAAATTATTATTAAAATGTTAATAGTGAAGATAGTCATAACTATTTATAATTACTTAGAGCCCATGTTGCTTGTTATGCTTGATAATAATTTATTACTGCTTTGTTTGTGGGAAGTTATATATAAAATCAGTTATAAATTAAACCTTAATTTCCATTCAAAAATGAAGTGAAAAAATAATCTGAAAGTGATGAATTTTCGGTGGCTCTAATCACTGTTACACACTCTAGACAAGTGATATTTTTAGAGAGATTTTGAGAAATGTAATAAGAATTATGAAGGAAAACCATTTTCTTCAGAGGAAAACTGCTGGGTGTTATTAGGAGAAAGGCGAGTTCTCGGCAGAGAGTCTGTTTACATGTCTGATATTGGCCATGGATTTCTCATGAGGTTTTTACTAAATTACCAAACTATGATGTGCCTCCATCTACTCATTTAAAAATAATTTCATAAATTCAGCTTTCCCATTTTACGGAGCTGTCAGCATTAAACGAGATATTTTGTTACACATTTGAATGTGCTATACCAATTTCTGTGCATTTGTGTGGGAGTGCGTGCATATGTGTGCACAGGAGGTTGTTACGTTTGCTGGTGATTCATGTTATTTCACTACCTAAGAATATGATGTGCTTTCTAACTTACTTAAGTAAACTATTAAACATCCAGTTGAAATTATAACTGATAACAATGTTGGTGTTTAAAAAATGTGCCAATGTACTAGGTGTATTATATTCTGTGGGGGTGGGGGGCTCCACCCACAGAGCCCTATGCCTCCATCACGGATGGAAGTAAAACTGCCAAGACATGATCTGCTTGGGGAGGAGAGGTGGTCAAACTCTCAAAGGAGAAGGACCCAGAGCCCCTTCCTCACTAGGCATTTATTGGGCTCAAATACACAGGAATACAGGTATGTCAGGCAGCAAGGATCAAACAATGGTTAACATTTCAAAGAAATCTGAGGGCTTAATCTGAGTCAGTGTCTGTCAGGAAAGGGGGTTGCCAAACTTTGGGAGACATACTCATTTCCTCCTCGGATTCTTATCATTGGAGAGCACTCTCAGCAAACAAACCAGGTTTCACAGTACTTTACGAATTCTTTCTTATGCTTGATCACCCGAGGAACCCTTCTGGCCCGCACAGGGCTACACTGCCCTCTGTCATAGTTTCAGGCTTTAAGCTGAATAGGCCCAGGAAGCAAGAGATAAGCAAGACATCTCCCAGACAGAAATGGGGACTCGGGCTATGTCAGAATGGCTGAGGGGGCGAGGGTCTATCACCCCCTCGTTGCTGCAGCGCCCCCCAGTCCTTCCATAAGGGCCTCCCAAGTGGTCGTGTCTGGCTTAGGTTTCCCCTCCCATGAGGAGTCTTACCTGTCATTGACTAACTGACTAAGCATTAGGGCCAGAGAAGGATCAGGCAGAAGCCCGTTCCTGCCAGGGAGATAAGCTTTGTCTCCTTAGTAACTCAGGTCCTCTTGACAGAACAGACCCAGATGAAGTGGGTCCCTAGGCTCTTACTCAGCCCACTATGGGGTGAGGGTTACAACTCCTGAAACCATGCTGAATGGTCCACAACAATATTCATTACCAATGATAATAGAGAGGATTAAATTAATTAATACAAGTAAATTATATATTTCACATTGCTTGATAAAAACTAAGACTTTAAAAATATTTGCTATTATCATATGATTTAATTATCAAACTAATACTATGTAATAGTTAGCCATAATTCTCATTTTTGGCTGCAGCAAGTGAGGTTCGGGAGGTGTTAAGGAAGTTCTCTGAGAACAAGTTGTGAATATCAGTATAGAAACTGATGGACTATACAGTACATCCTGTTATGTTTTATTTTGTTAACACTCTAATGCATATATTCACTTACTCATTAAAATTTACACACGGTAAAATTATCTAAGACTGTATTGGGATTCTAATTTTTACTCAGAATACCTATATAGCATTCTAATATGATTGGATAAATAGGAAGCTAAATAAAAATTTTCTAAAATGAATGACATCAACATAAAAAGTGTATACTATCAGATTTTCTTTTGTAATTATTAGGTACACATAGGTAAATTGGGGAACTGCAAGTTTTTGTTTGTTTGTTTGTTTGTTTTTGGTGTGCTGCAAATTTTTTTGGTGACCTGAAATATATTTTATGCAGAAGATATTCCTCACAGGTTCATTCTGGTTTTTAGAATTACTCCTTGGTTCTCAGTGAAATCTAGCTAAAGCGACAACAGAGCACAGACACAGTCCAGCTCCAGATTAGATTGACTTGCCCCCTGACATTGGCAGCAGCCTGACAGGAGAAGGACACATCCTAGCTTGGGACACAGTAGGCTGTGTTGTTTACCGCATAAGCAGAAGTAACATATGAGACTTCACTTCTAGAGCACAAAGGGATGGCACAGGATAAGTGGAAGTATACTGTTGTTCATATGTATTCTAATAATAATTAAAGGTATATTTTGATAAATTAAAGATACATATTGTGCTTTTCATAACAGCACATAAAATCACAAGAGATTATAGCTAAAATGTAGAAACAATGAGAAAAGACTATAAAATATTTGAGTCATCCACAAGGTAACAGGAAAGGAGAAACAGAAAAGTAAAGAACATGTGGAATAAATAGAAAAAATTAAATAAATTGATAGGCCTAAAAATAACCGTATCAATAACTAGACTAATTGGAAATAGAATAAATATGCCTATTAAGAGAGAAATGCCAGACTGGGAAAAAATGAAAGCAAGATTTAGCTATGTGCTATGTATAAGTAATAAAATTTCAGTATAACTATATGAAGGGATTTAAATTAAAGAGTGAAAAACTATATCATACAACGATGAGTATAATAAAGACATTGTGGCTATATGAATTTCAAATAAGATATACTCCAAGCATTAAACATACTACCAGAGATAAGAGGTACATTTCTTTTTTAATTGTGTTTGTTGCCATTGCCATTTATCTCCCTTATACCCTCTTCCACCTCCAACCTCGAATCCCTACGATCAACACACTGTTGTCCATGTCCATGAACCCTTTTTCTTTTTTGCTAGATTCTTCCACCTGCTGACCCTACCCCCCAGAGCTGTCATCCAGCTCTCTATCTATGAGTCTGTCTCTCTTTTGCTTGTTAGTTCAGTTTGTTTATTAGATTCCACATATGAGTGAAATCATAAAGCATGTGTGTTTCTCTGGCATTTCATAATGATAAAAGGATCAAGTCATCAAGAATTCATATCAAAACAAATGAGCAAGAAAATATAACCACAGGTATTGAAATTAAGAACAAACTGACAGTAACCAGAGGGGAGGGGGGAGAGAAATAATAGGGAAAGAAGGGAAAGGTTGTCAAGGAACATATATAAAGGACCCATGGACAAAGCCAAAGGATTGAGGGTGGGAGGTGGGGGTAGGTAGGGTGGAGGAAAGTAGTGGTGGGAAAATGGAGACAACTGTATTGAACAATTAATAAAAAAATCATAACAATTCTAAGCATATTTGTACATGATAGAATTTCAAATAACTGAAGCAAAAGTTGACAGAAATAAAGGAATAAATAGACACAACCATAATAATAATTGGAGATTTTAACACACCTCTCTTGTGATGGATAGGACAAGTAGACCTCCTCTCCGTAAAAAATCAGCTTTACTTTTTTGGTATTTACATATCACCCCATTGTACATCTGCAAAATATACACTTTTTAACATCATAGAGAATGTTCACCCACATAGATCATATTCTTATCTATAAGACTCAATACATTGCAAGAAATTGAATTATATAAAATATATCCAAACATGATTATTATGTTAGAAATCACATGACTTCAGTGTTATATTCTATATTTAATTTACAATAATTTTGAAACTTAAATCCTTAAGAATAAATTTAACAAAAATGATGGAAATATTAAATAAAATGGAAAAAATGGAAATTTAAATAGACATGGATTGGAATAGTCAATAGCATTAATGTACTTTCTCCATAAATTAATATATGAATTCAACAGAATACTGATCAAAACCCCAGTTGTAATTTTTAAAGAAATTGATAACCTAATTCTAAAATTTACGTGGAAATCCAATTTAGAAAATAAAGAAACTTTTGGAAGACTTGTACTACCTGCTGTCAAGAATTCTAATAAAGCTACAGCAGTAAGAACAAGAAAAAGATCAATGTAACAGATGAAGGAAGAGTTCAGAAATAGACCTATGTATATCTGTTCAGTTAATTTTGACTAAGGTACCAAATCAATTCAATGAGGGAAAGGAAAGTCTCTCTAACAGATGGCACTGGATAAAGTAAGTGCAAAATGGAAAAATAATAATAATTGCAAAATGGAAAACTCTGGAGTGATGAAAATTTTCTTCATTTTACTTTGCACAATGATTACTTGTATATAATTGGCAAAACCCATTGAACTAAAGTATACTGTTTATTCATAGATGATATATTTGTGAATAAAAAAATCTCAATGGGATCTACCCAAAAATTCAACTGGAATTAATAAGTGAATTTACCAAAGTTTCAGGATATAAAAATTGGTAAACAAATATAATTTTATTTATATAATCTAATAATATACAATTAAAATAGAATTATTAAAATGCAATTTGAATAGATTAAAAACATTCAATAAGAACAAATTATATATAAATTATATCCAAATATTAGAAAGTACATAGAGGTTAAAATATATTTACCCACAAAGGAAACAATCATGTCTCCCCATATATTTTAGGTGATCAGTTTATGAAAAAAGCCTTTGTAGTTTATTTTATTAATGTTCTGAACAAACAATGTTACTGTCTGGGATTAAAAGTGTTTCTTGTCTGTAGCTACAAAATTTTCTGAGGCTTATGTCAAAGCCCTCTGAATATATAGTTCAATAGCCCACCTCCCTGAAAGGTTAGGTATATATCACCACACTCCTTCCTCTACCACAGGCATCTGCTTTGTCTACCTAAGAGTCTCCTCCATGCTTGGGGTCTTGCAAGGCCATAACTGTAGAGATTTCCTTCCATCTTCCCCACTCCAAAAAGATACCAACTCTCTCTAATTTCCTTCTTACCTGTTCTCCTGTTCTTTCAGGTAGTAAACTATGCAGTAATCTGAAAATTTCCAACCTGTTTTACCTGTCTAGTCCTGTGAATAGCTAAGGAATTTGTTCTCTCCTCCATTCTAGTACTGCCTGTTTTACCCTTTCATCATAGTACTTATGTCAATACTAACATAATATTCAAGCTCATGTACTCACTAGAGCATAAGCTTCTAGATGTCAGAGACAAGTTCTTATTCCTCTTTGTCATAGAAGGTACAATAAATATATATTCACATACCTATTTATAGTAGAAATAGAGCATGTTATGATAATCATTCATTCCAACTTAAAGACTAAGTTACTTAGCTTTTCTTTATTTTTAAATTATGGTTATCTAGAAAGAGACAACAGAAGAATCTATAATGATTATTTACATTTTCCCAATATATATTCCTCAAAATTATGAAACCATTAGGTTCAGAAAATATGCTTCGGCATTTGCAGTTTGAGATGAAAGTCGATGCTGTTTAAATATTGAATGAACCCTTTTAGCTAGAAATAATGCTTTAAAATTGAAAGAGACTTTCATCTGAGATGTAATAAGGAATGAGTTTCATTTGTGTAAGTATGTTTCTTGCTATGAATTACCAGCACCTATTATGTGGTCTTGTGTTAGGTAGTTTATATTATTCTAGTCCCATAATAGCAAATACAAGTGAATGGCTGAAAGCACATTATGGTTGTTTGGTTTATAGCATAAAATGCTGTGCTGAAGCTTTTCACTGTTTACACACATGGCCCTCTTCTTGATATGCACAACGGTAAGACATCCAAGCATGCTTTACCCATAGATTTCTCAGGCTCACATTGCTTTGTCTTAAACATAATTTCTATCACAAGAAAGATATTTTCTGCATTATTTACTGCTCTTCCTTTGATAACACTTATTAGTAAACATCTTTTTCCTTTATTTCCCAACTACCTTTTGTTTTCTCTGGCCTATTTGTTTCCTTTAAAGAGATTAGTATTGCTTTGATAAAAGGATCTACTGATAATAAATGCTTTTCAATTGCTCATTTGATTTTATTCATAATACTTAAAAAAGCATTAAAATATATTTTAAGAGAATAATGTGGAAAATAATACTTAACGTCATTTCCAAAAGTGTAGTTTCTACTAAATATAGATAAATCCTAGAAGAAAGTGATTTTTTATTCCTTTGCAGTTTAGTTTTTTAATACTTGTAAGCATTTATTTATTTATTTATTTAAATGTAAAGCTTTTATTTATTTCTCTTCTGGCCAAGATGGAAGCATAGATAGAGATACAGTTTGCCTTCTTGCACAACCAAAAGAAGGAAAACAACACATTTAAAAACAAAAAACAGCCAAAAGTGCCGGAAAATTGAACTGTATGGAAGTCCAACAACCAAGGAGTTAGAGAGGAAAAATTTGTCCAGACTGGTAGGAGAGGCAGAGATGTGCAGCCAGTGCAGAGAGGATGCACAGCAAGACGGTTGCTGGAAGGCCGGGCAGGCAACATGGTAGCTGGTGGTCCCACATTTGCCTGTGGTTAAACCAGGAGGAACAACTGGAGAGTAAGACAGACCATGCAACCCAGGGTTCCAATGCAGGAAAATAAAGTTTCAAAATCTCTGGCTTTAAAAACCTGTGGGCATTGCATAGGTAGGGAAAACTTCCAACCTCACAGGATAGTTCACTGGAGAGACTCATGAGGTTCTAGAAAGTACACACACACACACACACACACACACACACACACACACAGAAATCAGCACCAGAAGGGCCCGATTTGCTTGTGGGTAGCAGGGAAAGTGACTGAAAGCTGGCCAAGAGCTGAGAAAGCAGCTTTGTTCCCTTTCTGACCACTCTGTCACACACAGGGTCACAACACAGCAACATGGGTTGCCCCGCCCTGGTGAACACCTAAGCTTCTGCCCATTACTATGTAACAGGCTTGATGAGACAAAAAAAAATATATATATATAACTCAAATGAAAGAACAGATCCAAACTCCAGAAAAAGAACTAAACAATGAGGAGATAGCCCACTTATCAGATGCAGAGTTCAAAACACTGGTAATCAGGATGCTCACAGAAATGGTTGCGTATGGTCACAAAATAGAGGAAGAAGTTAAGGCTGTAAAAAGTAAAATAAAGAACAATATACAGGAAACCCACAGTGAAGAGAAGGAAACTGGGACTCAAATCAAAGATTTGGAACAGATGGAAAAAGTAAACATGGAACTGGAGGAGAATAAAGAAACATGAATCAAAAAAAGTGAGGAGAGGCTTAGGAAGTTCTAGGACAACTTTAAACATTCCAACATCCAAATCATAGGGGTACCAGAAGTAGACAAGAAAGAGCAAGGGATCGAAAACTTATTTGAAAAAATAATGGAGAACTTCCCTAATCTGGCAAAGGAAAGAGAGTTCTGGGAATTCCAGGAAGCTCAGAGAGTTCCAAACAAGTTAGACCTAAAGAGGAACACACCAAGGCACATCATAATTACATTAGCCAAGATTAAAGATAAGGAGGAAATCTTAAAAGCAGAAAGAGAAAAGGCGACAGTTACCTCCAAAGAGTTCCCATAAGTCTATCAGCTGATTTCTCAAAAGAAACCGTACAGGTAAGAAGGGGCTAGAAAGAAGTATTCCAAGTCATGAAAGGCAAAGATCTACATCCAACAATACTCTATCCAGCAAAGCTTTCATTTAGAATGGAAGGGCAGATAAGTGCTTCCTGGATAAGGTTAAAGGACTTCATTATCACCAAGCCCTTATATGAAATGTTAAGGGGACTTATCTAAGAAAAAGAAGAAGATCGAAACTATGAATAGTAAAATCACAACAAATTCACAACTATCAACAACTGAACCTAAAAAAAAACCCACAAAAAACCCGAAAACAAACTAAGCAAACAACTAGAACAGGAACAGAATCACAAAAGTGGAGATCATATGGAGGGTTATCCTCCAACAGAAGTGGAGGGGAAGGGGGAAATAGGAGAAAAGTCACAGGGAATGAGAAGCATAATTTGTATGTACAAAATAGAGAGAGGGAGGTTAATAATATTATAAGAAATGGAGAAGCCAAAGAACTTATATGGATGACGCATGACATGAACTAAGGGGGGAATGCTGGTAGGAAGAGGGGAGCAGAGCAAAGGTGAAATAGGGAAGAAAAATGGGACAACTGTAATAACATAATCAATAAAATATACTTTAAAAATAAAAATTTTATTTATTTTTAGAGAGAGGGGAATGGAGGCAGAAAGAGAGGGAGAGGGAAAGAAATACCAGTTGGTTGTCTCTGGCATACACTGAACTGGGGACCTGGCCCATGACCCAAATATGTTCCCTGATAGGGAATGGAACTGGCAACCTTTCCATTTGCAGACTAGCACTCAATCCACTGAGCCATGCAAGTCAGGGCGGGTAACCATTTATTGAACCTGTAATCAACCCAATGTTTCAAGCATTTATGTTTATTATTTTATTCAAGTTTTGAAACTATCCTATGAGGCAAGTGACTTCATGTCACTCTGAAAATGAGAAAACTGAGATATCAAAAGTTTGCACTGACTGAAATAGTCAAGTCTAAAAGTGAACTACGTTCTGAATGATTTCAATGACTCTCCTCAACCATTTTCCTTAATATATTATATGTGAGACTTTTCTATAAAATATCTTAAACAACGATTAGGATACATTAGCATGTTAATGTCAGTCCTGACAATCACATTTCACAAAAATATATTAATAAGTCAATATATTATAGAGAGAACAATATCTATCTAAAGTTATGATTTTATATTCAGTCTAAATGTAACTGAGAAACATATTATATATAGTAAGCCCAACTTTCAATTTCAAGCAAGTGCAAATCATCCTGCTTATAATATATGGCTATTTGTGTTTGACTCTGAATTGATTGAGAACTTTGCTATGGTTCATCCCCACCTATGACCAGCTTAATTCTGTATGAAGTTGCATGTGTGTAATTGGGATGGGAACTTGCACATTCTGTCACTCACAGAGGAACTACTTAGCTTCCTGAGGAGAAGCTGATCAATAATAAGTTGACCCAAACTTGTGATAGGCCATGGTTTGCATCCTTCTCTCTTTTTTCAGGCTTAACATATAGTTTTGAGTATGTAAAACATGGTTTATTCCTTTATTATCGTTTATTAGTTAATTATTGCATTTTTCTTAGCAGCAATTATAAACCTACTTTTGCCCATCCCTGTATTGACCCAAGTAGAGAGAACATAATAGTTCCCTTTCTTCATTGTACCTTGGTGGATGTATTCCTGTACCCCATGTTCAAATTGAGATTACCATTGAGTGGTTTTATTTTAGAAGTGTGGGTTTCCTTGACTGTAGACATAGAGAAATGGAGGAAGGAATGTATTAGGGAGTCCTGGGTAAAATAGTTGACTTCATATCTGAAAAAGTCTACTAAGTACTATAGGTGTAGGAGTATTAAAAAATTCTGTTACAAAGAATAAGTTAACAAACTTTTAAACAAAATAAACATTTCCTTAGTGAGGAAGGGAAGGCAAATTCTAATGGTATGTCAATATCATTGGCCCCATTTTCCTTTGCTAAGAATTGTTTTCCAGATTGACATTGCACTCAGCTTAAATGTTCACCTTCTTAAACATTTTTGAAAGTAGGCATAGTTCTATGATCCAGTTCTGGCCAACAGTGTATAGGTAGATGTCACTTGGTGAGCCTCTGTGGAAAGCTTTTGAAAGGAGAGAGAATTGGCTGGAGTCTTCTGTCTGCCTTTGTCCTTGTTCTTTTTCCCTTTCCTCCATAATGCTTGGAGACAGAGCAACCAACTTGTGAGCATAAGGATAAATGCCAAACCAAACTTGATAGAGAGTGAGATTGGAAGTAAAAAGAAGACATTGTGATGACATTGTGAAGCTCCTATATCATCAGTTCTAAATTTCTTCTTCTAAGACTCTTTATCTTGGGTAAAAAAAAAAATCCTCTTTGGTCAATATAGTACAGCTGACACATCTCAATAAAAACAAGGAAGCAATAACATTTTCTTTCATATACTGTACTGACATGTTGAAAATATTGTATTGTTTTCATAAATTCTGGGGCTAGTATTAATCTTGATAAAGGAACCTCGAAGACTGTAAGACAAGAACCCTGACATTGCATGTGAGTGTTTTGCACTATTATCCAGCAATGCAGCATTATTCACTTACATGGGTCTAGTCCTTGAGTAGCACTTCTTGTGGAAGGTTTCTGAAGGCCTCTTGGTTGCCACATGTGCTTTTCCAGCTTTAATGATTTCGCAATGTTGAGCACAGTTTCAGTGGGACATTGCTGAGGAAATAACAGAAATTACTATTTATCCCATAACAACTGCTGCTGTACCTTAGTATTCTCTATTCATGGAGATTTCAACTGTCCTAAAGGTGATGAAATTGTGATTGTATTTGTACAATGCAAGTGGAAATAAAATACCAGTGGAAATCAAAGCTGGAAATAAAGTAGGAAAAAAAGTATTTTCTTTAGAAAGCAAACATTTTGCCTATGACCATAATTTTGGAGCAATATGTTAAGATTAAGAATTACTCAAGACCACTTAATTAATTAAACATTCTAGTTCAACTTCTGATCTCATACCGAAAATATGGTAAGAGAAATGCATAACCTTTATGTAGCTAACATATTAAGAGCCTGACTTCTAAATTAATATCTACATAAGAAATTCATCATTCTATCTTGAAATTCAAAACAAATACAAAGAAACTATATTTGCTAATAAGTTGTCTTTAAATTAAAAGGTTGCTAATTCATACCATTTAAGTATGAGTAGAATGAGACAATGAAAAGCCTACTACTTTTAAAAACTAAGAGTTAGAATTATTACTGTTTATGTGTAGATATTCAAACATTTTAAAACACTCTTTGCTATTTGCTAGGAATCAAAGATATGTATTCTCTTTTAATGTATTAGTGTATTTCATTTATGTAAATATACAAAATAAATTAAATGCCACAATAAACACACTATACATAAACTTAAGATAGTAAATATTTTAGATAGTTTATGTTATTGATTATAAGGTTGTTTAGGGTAATGGAAGCAGTTATTTTATTAACTTGAAGTCAAGAGGTCCAGGTGTCACTAACCAGCTGTGTTAGCTTACGTAAGCCGAATAACCTTTCTAGCTAGCCTTCAGTTGTCTAATTTGTAAAGGAAAAGATAAAGCTGAAGTACACATCAATTTCTATTAACTGATGGTATGTGAGTTAAATATATTGCTTTGAGCATATTCCAGATCTAATACTTTGCTGATGTTACTCAAGAATCATAGTTTGAAGAAATGATGGACATCGGTTTTAGAATCCAATCCGTAGTCCTTCAAACAGCATAACCTAGGGATTATGATCTTTTTCTTTCATTTCAGTTGCTGCTAGGGAGAGATTTTAGTATGCAGCCAGGCTAGGGTAGCCCCCTTTCAGCCACCCAGACTTCCTTCTCTTTTGTCAGAGGGCTGCCTCTGTTAACTCCTTCAACAGAAATTTATTGTGCCAGTCACTCTTTTGTATGCTGATGCTTTCTTGCCCTTCTTCTGATTACAGTATAGGGCAGATCAGAAGATGACACACTAGCCACCTTTATTTGGCTGTCTCTTCATTTAAAAAATATGAAATTTGAATAGAAATTACACTAAGTGATATCTTCGACCTTGGGCTGGCAGATATATTTGTAGACTGTAATCTGTCTCATTCTGATATATGATATAAGTAGGTGAAGAAACAGTACAATGGGATATCATTTGGTAAAATCTCTAATAGCCTCTTTCATTTTGTCTCACCTGCCAGCTCACATGTGTGTATGAACACATACACACAGAGAATTAGGATCATGGTCTCCTTTAAATTTATGGTTTTACTCCTTGGCCTCATCTTGAACTCCTAACACAGTGACTCCTTGCCATTTATCACAAACAAGACTATTAGAAAATGATGGATGAATTGGCCTAAATCTATCACTACTAATAGACAACAATTCAAAAATTAAGATGCTTAACACTTTAAAACAACACTTTTATTCTTCCATCTAAAAGTTACTATAAGAGCACTTCATTAATCATCATCATCATCATAAGTTTCTTAAGTATTACTGAAGATAAGGTCAATGCCAGGTAACTGTAATTTCACATCATGCTGTGAATATGTTTGGCTTATAGTTTCTAGGGCTCTGTCTAGGTAACTGTAACAAATAATGTTTATTACATGATCATTCTCTTATGTTTGATGTATTTGCTTGTAAAAAGCACTAACCAGGGTGTCTAACGGAAAACCAATTCATTTTAATAATACAAATATTTGCTTAATAAGATCCCTCAGGAACCCAATATTAATCAAAAGCTCAGAATAATCTGTAATTAGCACATCAACTGTATGTATATTAGGGATGATTCTAAAATGCCTAAGGGTTCTTCAAATACTTTATCCTTCATTATAGTAAAAATGTTTTCTCCTGGCACTTCATTTAAATTTCTCAGCCCAAGACTTCATTGTCCTTTTTTCTGGACTGCGCCCCTAACCTTCTAACTTCTATTTCAACCTTAGTCACATAGAGCTGAAACAGAGTAAATTTTTAATATATTTCAAATCAAATCTCACCTCATATTAAATCCCTCTAGTAGCTTCACATCACACTAAAATAAAATTCAAGTTTTGATCTCTGCATACATTTTATGTTCAGTTCCTACCATTGCCTCCATAATATTCTGTGTTCCACCTACATCTACCTTCTTTAGGCTTCAAGCTATACCTCTCCTTAGATCTTTGCATTTGCCATATGCCCTGTCTAAAATATTGCCTGGGGTCCTCTTACAGTTTCAACTGAATTGAAATCTCACACACACACATTCTCTTAATTCTGAATCTTTAGTATAGCCTAATTGAACCAATAACCCTCAACCACATTTCCCTATTATTACTTTATAGCATTCATCGCTTCTGAAATCTTTTTTGTATTTTTAAAATATTTTATTTATTTTTAGAGAGAGGGGAAGGGAAGTAGAAAGAGAGGGAGAGAAATATCAATGTGTGGTTGCCTCTCATATGGCCCCCGCTGGGGACCTGGCCTGCAACCCAGGCATGTTCCCTGACTGGGAATCGAATCAGCGACCCTTCAGTTCACAGCCCATGCTCAATCCACTGAGCTACCTCAGCCTGGGCTTGAAATCTTTTCCAATTTACCTAATTGTTTATAATCTGTCTCTCTATATTAGATGTATAAGCTTCATGAAAGGAAGAGCTTCTTGTTCAAAGCTATATTCCTAAAACAGAAAAATTTCTTTCAAATAATAGATGTCAGAATATACATATGTATTTTTATGCTAGCTAAATTGAAAAGTAGGTCTTCAGAGATTCTTTCCTCACCTCACATTCTCTAACTCATAAGGCTGGTATAAGTATGTTTTAAAAAAATTTCTGACTGATTTTTGGAGCAAAAAAATTCTATCTGGACTTTTATTATTTGTTTCATTATTTTGTAATAGTGAATAATTTTTATTAATGGGAAATACCTGACTGTTCATATACAAGGTACAATTTTGCATTTGCTTCACCAAAAACATTGAGGGAAATGAATGAATATGTTGAGGCCTACACAGCATCTTTTTTCTTTAAGAATTTTTAAACTTTTGCAGATAGTTGGGCTTAATAATACTTTCCCCTTTTAGAGTAGCTTTTTAAAGAACTATCAGATTTGAAATTCTAATAGGGAGTACAACCTACTGTGTAAATTGCATTTAGTTTGCATTTCATCTGATTCTAAAGCATCTCTACCTTTTTATTATAGATTTGCTTGGCTTTATTTTTGCTCCCAACTTATTTGCTGTTCCATTGTCAGCCTGGATGCCACTCTGTTGTTTTCTTTGTGAACTAACTCTAAGAGAGATTAAAGTAAGCCAGCTGAGAGATCTTCCAATAAGAAACCATAATTCATTCTAATTATTTTGGAACTGAAGCATATCACAGTGTCACAAATGAGTAAAGAAGAGAGCCTGCGGTTTGGCTCCTTGTGTACACCACCTGAACCCGTACTCTGAGATAAGTGTATCTTGTGCTCTGTGGTGTTCTCTGACAGCTCATAAAAGAGAGCACCTTATGCTGTTTTCTATTTATAAGTTTCTTTTACATTTTTATGTGATGAAAACTCCAGCAGTACAGAAAGAAAAATATTTGTCCTCCTTCCTCTGCACCTTTAATATGGTAACAATCATGTTTTGAAATTCTGTAAGAGATATGATGTAAGCTAATTGACATTCAATTAGTACATCACATGCTTTTTGCTATGCAGATGCTAACTGGGGATCTGACTATTAGAAATTACTCATAGCTGGATGAGAGCTAGATGAATAGTAATTTAGACCTTGAAAGACATGCTAGACTATAAATGGAAGTAAAAGTGAGGCTAATGGAAGATCACCCAAGAACTTTTCAAAATTCCCTAATGAGAAATTCCAATTTTTATATTTGACATCAGGGCTTATGATAATGATAAAACCTCAAGATTGAGAACAATTAGATCCATAAATTGCATCGAAAATATCTTGAAAACTACCTATTAAATTGAACCTTTGAGACAAATTTGTCTTACTCTCTTATAATGATTCATAACATGAGCAATTCTGGATTTACTTTTCTTTGTTACTTACAATCAATATAATTTCATATTATGTATCTAATTATATACATAACAGGCAAAGTGATCTCTTCAAAACCAAAGACGAAACGTCACTCCTCTGCTCAAAATATGAGATGGCTTCCCATCTTTCTGAGAATTAATTCTAGTCTTTACCATAGCCTTCTATGTACTCTAGAATCTTCACCCACCCCACCCCTACTCTTCATCTTTGCCAGGTGTTCATATCTCCCTTTGCCTGGTTCTACCTTTACGTTTCATGACCACGACATATGGCCTCCCCACTTATCAGGTGCTTTGCATACTCTGTTCTCCTAGTAGGGAATACCTTTAGTATAGATATCCACATGATACTCTCTTTTCTCATTCTGCTCTGCAGGTGGAGCAACTTTTCAGAGAGATCTCTGATGAAACTACCTAAAATAGGACCCATCAACTCTGCATCCCTTCTCCTGCTCTCTTATTGTTAGTACTTGCAATCTGACACACAATAATTTGTTTATTCTATTGTGTATTTTTTCATTTAGAGTGTGAGTTTCCCAAGGGCAAACACTTTGGAGTTTTTGTTCATGACTCCATCTCTGCTACGTTAGCATTCTGTAAATATCTGACTACTGAATGATCTATTATCCTTTATCTTTGTGATTTTTCCAAATCAGTTAATTGTACATTTACTATGAAAGATAGCATAGTAGAAATTTTTATGTGAATTTTAGAGATTAGCCTACATTCTATAGTAGTGCTATTGTCAAAATTACTTTATAATATAAAATTGTAATGAACTATTCTCATGTCATATAAGCCCTTGATATCCAATATTTATTTTAATGTACAAACAAGTGTTATGGAAACATATGTCTGGTTTCCCAGAAATTTTAGCTAATAATATATTGATGTTATTCTATATCTAATCTTTTACATAAAAATTTGCTTAAAATTGTATTTCACATTAATTAGCTTTACCCCTGTACAAGCTTGCTTTATATAGCATTACTTTTTTAGCATTTTTCAAATTGTAGTCCAAGTAATGAAAATTACAATCAAAGCATATTTTATTTTAAACTGTAATAAATGAAATGATGACATCACATATTATTTTTGGCAAAGTTAGTATACATCCATTATAGAAGTTAAGCAGAATTATATGCCATAAGCAATTTTACATAATCTCCTTTCTTCAAACATCTAATTCCTGAAAGTAGTTCTTTTTTTTAATTTTTGTCCTATTACAGTTGCCTGAATTTTCCCCTGTTGCTCTCCGAGGTCCCACTTGCACCCTACACCCCCACTCCCACAGTCAATCCCCACTCTGTTGTCCATGTCCATGGGTCCTTTATACCTGTTCCTTGACTAGACCTTTCCCCTTTTTTGACCCATTATCCCCCTCCCCACTCCCCCCTCCACTCCAGTCACTGTCATTCTGTTCCTTATTTCTATGCCTCTGGTTCTATTTTGCTTGTTTGTTTGTTTCATTCATTAGGTTCTTCCTATAGGTGAGATCATACAGTATTTGTCTTTCACTTTCAAAATAACTATCTTTGATCTTAGAAAATAGTTGCATAGATGTTATTTATTTTATAATATTTATGTCTCATGTAAAATAATCGATTAACCTTTCACCTGTTAAAATTTCTAATTTCATAGTTGATATACCATAGTACATATAACAATTATGAAAAGGGACTATTCCACCTATTTATCTATTTACCTATCAGGAGATATTAATATCTACCTGTCAGGAGATATTAATAAAACACTTACCTTCACTTAATATACCCAGATTTTCCATCATGAATGGTTGTAGGGAAGTGGGAACAATTTGAAGATTATATATATATGAATTTAAAAGAAATTTAAGAAGTTTTTGCTTAAGAGAATTTGTGTCTGCAGCACTATGAGTTCAAACACATTGTAAGATATGAGAGATAACACTGACTTAAAGGGGAATATTCCATGCACTGCATCACTACTTCCTGTGGTTTGTGCCTGAATTCACCACAGTGAAAATGCTCACACTCAACATTATTTAAGTCATAAAACAATTGCTTATTATAGGCTGTAGAAAACAACGCAAAATGAAAGAAAATGGACTCCATGGAGCTTTTAATATAATTTACATTGTTCAAGTGGTTTCAATTTCCATCAGGAAAAAAATATATCTAAATGACCTACCTTGAATATCAAAGATCTTACCTAGATTTTTTTAAAATTGAGCATTGTGTAAAAAGTATTATTTGGAAGCTGTAATAAGGTTTTGCTATGATTTTGTGCAACATTAGATTATCAGTCTTTTTCTATCTGTCTCCTTGGAGTACACATTATCAACAACGGATAATATTTACCCATGCCCAGTGATACGTAGTCATTATTCTTTATTAAGGAGCATTACCTAAAAGGGGAGATAATGGCTTTTAAAATAGCATTAATGTTGTAATCATGATTGTTTTTTCTTTTGGTGTCATATCTAACTATAGTAAAGGTTAGCTTTTGAAACTTTTTATAATATCATCATGCATCATTATCCAATGAGACAAAATCAAATCTTGAAAGTTTCCATTGTGTTTTCCCTCAAGTGTCATATGAAAAAGGAAGTTAAGATGGACACTGCCAGAAAAGATTTGAGAGGTGAATGGGGCATGTAGCTGTTTACATGTTTTTAAAATAAAATTAGTTAATTCTAGTCCCGTGTGAAAGTGTGAAATAGAATAATTTTTAAAATAGCATTTCAGGTACTTACTGCTTCATAATAAATTACTTCAAAAAATTAGCCACTTAAAACAAGAACAAGTATATTTCATGATGTTGTAGATCAGGATTCATCTAGGTGATTGTACTCCATGTGTCAATTACTAAGGTCAGCATAGTTGTTACTCATCAGCCTGAGGAGCTGATAAGAAAGTCGAAGCAGTTTTAGTCACACGTCTGATACTTTGACTGCAATGCCTTCAAGGTAGGGCTTAGGTCAGTTGTCCACAGTGGTTACACTTGCCCACTCCAGCTATGATCATATTAGGGTGGTTGAACTTCAAACTTGGCAACAAAGAAGCTCCTCAATAGACTATGCCAAGAGACAGGAAGTAGAAGCTTCTTATTTCTTAAGACCTAGATTAATAAACTAGTATGGTTTCTCTTTGACTATACTGGATTGGTTAAAGAATTCCCAGAGTGCATTCAGGTTAAAAGGAGAGCAACATAGGCCATACCCTTTGATGGAAAAATACCAAAGGACTTATGTCCATCTTTAATTTGTCATACTTATGACAAATTAATTTCATAATGTATCTAAACATAAGTCAGAAGTTCAGTTAATACTAAATTCTCTTGAAGGATTCATAAGATGTAAAGGTGATGCGGACACCTGCTAGCAATATCCGCGTCATTATGGATAAAATAAAAACACACATGGATTACCGAGTCCGGTGGAGGAAAAAGGACAACAGTGTGGCTTTTCTCTCAAGGGGAGCAAAAGCCAGGGCCTCCGCCATGACAGGCCTTTATTCTAATATCCCCTCACATTACAAGATGGTCCTCACTCACTATCCCCAGTTACAACAAAAGGAGCCAATGCCCCTAATTACATCACAGAAGGAGGATATTAGCAAATGAAAAGGCCAAAGTGACTGAGCTGGTTACACTGGTCCCTACAAGGCTTAGCACTTGCAGGGTGAGGGAGTTTTAGTAAGAAGCAAGTCTCAAAAGCAGCCTAGGTATATTGCAAATCTGATTACCCACGAGAGAACCTATCTGTGGGCGTGGGTCCTGTGCATTCCCAAGTGGGAGCTGGGCCCACAACCATGCAGAAGGGTCTGCCACATAAAGGAAATATATTTTGTTATGTAAAAATATCTCTCAGTCATTCTTATTCCCTTTCCCAATGTATTGTCGAAACTTAGTCCACCATTAACAATAATGAAGACAATAAAAACTGTCAAAAATATCAGAACTCTCCCTTGATTTTGTATTACTCTATTATGTCTAGTTTTTTCCCCCTTTATCTAGAGACTTACAAGAGTGCTGAGCAGTGATTTTATGCCCGACTCTCTACAGACAGCAATGTGGCTTCTTTTTCATGTTTTACAGAAATGTCTCCCACTCTCTTCATCAAGAGCCTTTTAATTCCAAATACAATGAACAGTCATTGTTCAAATTGATGGACTTCCATGCTGCCTTTAACACTGTCGATCAATTCTTATACCTGGAAATTATTCAATGGCCTTCTGGTCATCACAAGCTCTGGTTCTCCAAGTTCCATACTGTCTTCTCTTAAGACTCCTCACTTTGTCTACTCTGTAGATGTCAGTTCCCTCCAGGATCTGCCACTGGTTTCTGTTCTTTTCATTCCACCATCTCTGTCTAGGTGATTTCATCTTTGTTCATTCTAGGAAATATTCACTACGTAGTGATGACTTCCATAGTTATATCCCTTTTTCAAACCTCTTATGAGAACGTCAGTACTAACATCTAAAAGCCATCTAGACCTCTCTAAATAGATGCCCTAGAGCTACTTCAAATTCAACATGTCTAACCTTGATCATCTTCAAATATTTACTGTACCTTTTAGGCTATAACAGCATTTATTAGGTCAATCTTATTGTAAAACTGGGCTTTATTACTGTTTTCTTCTGCCTTCCTATACTTCCCAACCCTCCAACTTCTCACAGTCGTTAAGTTGAAAGTCCTGTTGATTCAAACCTCTAAATATTTTGTTTTATTTTTTTAATTTCTACTAACATTGTCCTAATTTGGTTAACATTGTTTTTTGATAGGAGGAATGTCACTGCCACTTCTCAGTCTTGTCTTATGTCCACTCAGATACTAGAACTAACCCTACAAGCCTAACACTTTTAATATCTCTCCATTATTATGAAAATATTTTATTTATTTTTCAATTGAAGTTATTGGGGTGACATTGGTTAATATAGTTATGTAGGTTTCAGGGGTACAATGCCATGACACATCATCTGTATATTGTATTGTGTGTTCACCACCACAAGCCAATTTATTACCATTTATAAATTACCATTACTATTTATGCCCCCTTTACCCTCTACTAACTCTCCATACACCACTTTCCTTTTTGTAATCACCATACTGTTGTCTATGAGATTTTTTTAATCCCTCCACCTTTTTCACCGAGCCTTCCAGCCTCCTCTGCTTTGACAGCTGTATATGTGAGTCTGTTTTCATATTCATAGTTTATTTTGTTCATTAGATTTCACATATAAGTGACATCGTATGGTGTTCGCCTTTCTCTGATTGGCTTATTTCACTTAGCATAATACTCCCCAGGTCAGCCATGATGTCACGAAAAGTCAGATTTTCTTCTTTTTTCTTTCCTTCTTTTCTTTTGTAACAATGTTTATTTTCTGATATATCTGCTTGGGCAAATGAAACAAAGGAAAAAAATAAACAAATGGGACTACTTCATACTAAAAAGTTTTTATACAGCAAAGGAAAATATCAACAAAATTAAAACACAACTAACCCACTGAATGAGAGAACATATTTGCCAATGATATATTTTAAAAGGAGTTAATATCAAAAATTTATTTTAAAAACTTACAAAACTTAAAAACTTTAAAAGCTACACTTAAAAACAACAATTCAATTAAAAATAGGCAAAGGTCCTGAATAGATACTTTTTCAAGTAGGACATATACATGACTAATACATATATGAAAGGATGCTCAAAATAGTAGTCATCAGATAAATGTAAATTAAAACCACAATGAGATATCACCTCACACCTGTCAGAATGGCCATCATCAATAAATCAACAAACAACATATGATGATGGGGATGTGGGAAAAAGAGAACTCTCATGTACTGTTGGTAGTAATGCATATTGGTTCAGCCACTGTGAAAAGCAGAACTGCAGCACAAAATTAAAAATTGAACTACTTTATTACCCAGAAATTCTACTTCTGGGAATATATCCAAAGTAACACAAAATGCTAATTTGAAAGAATGTATGTCCCCCTATGTTATTTACAATAGCCAAGATTTGGAAGCAGCCCAAGTGTCTATCATTAGATGAGTGGATAAAAACCTGTGGTTCATTTACACAATGGAATACTACTCAGCTGTAAAAATAATAAAAAAAAAAAATGGAAAGAACAATATTTTTTTAAACTACAGATAGTTACCCCTTAATGAATTATAAAATTAGTTTAGTATGTCACAATGAATGTTTCTATTAAAATATAATATATTATATGAAATTTACAGAGCTTTACACTTAGTAAGAGTGAGTATATAGGTACACCACTTGATTGTGTCAGGTATGTGTGTGTGTGTGTGTGTGTGTGTGTACTGGGCAGCGATGAATGGGTTCTTATTTTAGAATAGTAGAATATTGCTATTCCAGTGCACAAGATAATGCACCAAGGGGGAATATATGCCTTATAATGTTTCTTTGCTTTATCTAAATGGTAAGAAATGATTCTTGAGTGTTTTGTCATTCTCACTCTCATTCTCACTCCTTTTCTCAGTGTGTTGTAAAAGCTTGTAATCTACCATTGAACAAAAATAGAAACAAAACAGACAATCAAAAAGAAAATAAAAGAGCTATCCCTTGGTTCCATATCACTCTCTCGTCTACTCTCTTTCTCCCTTCACTTATAATTTTGAACTTTTATTACATTTAATATATGGATGGAAGTGTGTGCCCTCCTTTGGTCACTATGTCAGATAGTCCAGTTCACATGGATCTCCCATGTCTGAGGTGTTCATAGGGAAGAAATGCTCCACACTGAAAGCTTTAAAGATTATGTCCTCTCTTTTTAAATCTCTTTTAATTGGACATGCTATCTGTGCTTGGTGAGGCAAATGTGGGTAATCTTATAAGAGATTTAGATAAACTAACCTTCACAATAGATCTGCAGTTTAAAAAGTGGTTACAACAAACCAGGGTCAAGACAGCTCTGTAAGACAACACAGAACACTGGAGTTACCACTTCTATTTTTTATTTTTTTATTTTTCTCAATTTTTATTTTAATTGTTGATCTTGTACAGTTTTCTGTTTTTTATTCTCACTGCAACCCACCACCCCAGCCCTCCCCACCTCCCTCCCATTTCCACCCCCCATAGTTTTTGTCCATGTGTTCTTTATACTTGTTCCTGTAAATCCTTCCCCTTTTCCCCTGAAATTCCCTCCGTTCTCCCCTCTGGTCACTGCCAGTCTGTTCTCAATTTCCATGTCTTTGGTTATATAATGCTTGTTTGTTTGTTTTGTTGATTAGGTTCCTGTTAAAGGTGAGATCATATGGTATTTGTCTTTCACTGCCTGGCTTATTTCGCTTAGCATGATGCTCTCCAGTTCCATCCATGCTGTTGCAAAGGGTAGGAGCTCCTTTCTTTCTGCTGCATAGAATTCCATTGTGTAAATGTACCACAGTTTTTTGATCCATTCATTTACTGATGGGCATCTAGGTTCCTTCCAACACTTGGCTATTGTTAATTGTGCTGCCACAAACATAGGGGTGCATAGGTTCTTTTGGATTGGTGTTTCAGGGTTCTTAGGATATAGTCCTAGCAGTGGAATTGCTGGGTCAAAAGGTATATCCAACTTTAGTTTTTTTAGAAAATTCTATACTGTTTTCCATAGTGGTTGTACCAGTCTGCACTCCCACCAGCAGTGCACTAGGGTCCCCTTTTCTCCACAATCTCTCCAACACTTGCTGTTTGTTGCTTTGTTTATGAGGGCCATTCTGACTGGTGTCAAGTGGTATCTCATTGTAGTTTTAATTTGCATCTCTCTGATAGCTAGCGATATCGAGCATCTTTTCATGTGTCTCTGGATCCTCTGTATGTCCTCCTTGGAGAAGTGTCTGCCCAAGTCCTTCACCCATTTTTTAATTGGGTTGCTTGTCTTCTTAGAGTGGAGTCATGTAAGTTCTTTGTATTTTTTGGAGATTAAACCCTTATCTGAGGTATCATTGTCAAATATGTTTTCCCACACAGTTGGTTCTCTTTTTATTTTAATACTGTTTTCCTTGGCCGTGCAGAAGCTTTTTATTTTGATAAGATCCCATGGAGTTACCACTTCTAGATTTGCCAGGGTCTCTTCATTGATCACTGTACAAAGTAAAGATATTTTCAATACTAAATAAAATTATTCCTGATAGTTGTGACAAAGATACTCCTTTCTGGAGTAGCAACAAAGACTGAAATGGGGCAACACAACTGATTTTGTACAAAGGTCTATATTTATTATAAACAATCATTTCTATATACTTTATTTTTTAATTTTAATTGTTGTTCTTGTACAGTTTTCTGTCTTTTACTCCCATCCCAGCCCACTGCCCCAGCCCTCTCCACCCCCCTCCCATTTCCACCCCCCATAGTTTTTGTCCATGTGTCCTTTATACTTGTTCCTGTAAATCCTTCCCCTTTTCCCCTGAAATTCCCTCCCCTCTCCCCTCTGATGACTGTCAGCCTATTCTCAATTTCAATGTTTTTAGTTATATTATGCTTGTTTGTTTGTTTTGTTGATTAGGTTCCTGTTAAAGGTGAGATCATATGGTATTTATCTTTCATTGCCTGGCTTATTTTGCTTAGCATAATAAACTTAATTAACAAAAATTTCCCTAGTATTTATTATAACCAGACACTAGGTTGGTTGCTGACTCACATGACACCTCCACCCAAACTCTTCTCTAATAGGTTGAGTTTTATTTCTTCCCCAGGATTTCCATGATAATCTTTGTAAACTTCTCTCATTGCACATACCCTTAAGGAAAAGATCTGTCTTCCCCTTGAGTTCCATGGTACCTAATTATCTTTATACCCCCTGCATGCTGGACATTTCCTGGCACAGAGATGACACACAGTAAATGATAAATCTGAGCATAGGTGGATGAATGTTGTATGTGTGAGTGTGTGTGTCTATACATTTATGACAGTAGCTAAGTTAATGCTTTAGTTTACTATTTAATTTGCACACAAGGATTAGAAATGCTAGAAGAACTTCATTAAAATTAAGATGATCTATTCTTATCTTTGTCCTTCTGTGGTTATCATATGTTTGTTCCAGAGTATTTTGAGCACACAAAAATATGTAAATCATCAAAAAACCAAAAGGCTATTTACAATCTGCTATATACATAATCACATCTGAGGCTTTGCACATACTGTATTGACTGCACATTTGCTGATGTGAGAAAAAGCAAAACAAGAAACTTAGAAATTAGCTGCATATCAAGTGTTTGCTCCAATCTTTATACATTCAAAATGACATTATTTTTCAAGTTGATGTTTTTCAGTGAGACTTCAAGTTTACGTAAAATATCAACATCACTCAAAACAGAAGATTCACACCACATTTCTAGTTCCTAAACTCCCTCAACAATGCGCACAACTTATATCAAGCCATTAATATTTCCTTCAGTTTCCTATAATATGAGTAAATAAATTGGATATTAAAGAATAATATAAAAATTTATCTAATGGAGTGTGTACTCTGAGAGATTATAAAGAAGAAATTGTGGGTAAAAAAGAGTCACCTTATGAGATCAGAGTGTTTTGATTGCCAACTGATGACACATTTAATTAGAGTGACATTCTTTTTTCCTGTTATTGTTATTTTCACTTATATCATGTTTAATTATTGTATTAAAAGTAATCAACATTCAGTCCTTTTTTGTGCAAATAAAATTACATAAAATTATGACTAGTGATTTCAGTTCTGGGTATATATATTCAAACAGACCTAATGCTAATCCAAAAGAACATATTCACCCTTATGTTTATTGCAGTATTATTTACAATAGTGAAGATATGGAAGCAATCCAAGTCCTCATCAATAGATGAGTGGACAAAAAATGTTGTGGAATATTAATCAGCCACAAAAAATGAAACCTTACCATTTGTGACAGCATGGTTGGACCTAGGAGGTATTATGGTAAGTCACATAAGTCAGTCAGAGAAGGATAGCATATAATTTCACTTACATGTGGAAAGTAAGGAACAATATAAATGAGCAAACAAAACAGAAACATCTCACCTATAGTTGGAACCTAATGAACAAAACAAGCAAGTGAGCAAAATAGAACCAGAGACATGGAAATAAAGAACAAACTGACAGTGACTGGAGACAGGGGGAGAGGGAATAATAAGGGAGAGAAGGGAAAGGGCCACCAAGGAACATGTAGAAAGGACCCATGAACAAAGACAATGAGGGGGAAGGATTGAATGTGGGTGGTGGGGTAGGGAGAATAATGGAGGGGAAATGGGGACAATTGTAATTGAACAGCAATTTAAAAAATCAGATTAAAAAAAAGAACTGACTGAATGTTGACCAAGAAGGGGAGGGTGGGGGACTGGGTAAAAAAGGCAAAGGAGTTAAGAAGTACAAATTGGTAGTTACAAAATAGTCATGGGGATGTAAAGTACAGCATAGATAATATAATCAATAATATTTTAATAACTGTGCATGGTGCCAGGTGGGTATTAAAATATCAGGTAGTGGAACAGTTTGTAAAGTATGAGACTAACAACTATGCTGCACACCTGAAACTAATATAAAATAATATTGAACATAAAAATTAGGTAAAATAATATTTGACTTTGTAAACTTATATCTTGAGTAATGTTGCCACATCCAGGACTATCCAAACAAGTGCTCATATTTCCTATTCATTTTTGATAATCTAAATATTCCTAGACTCTGAATATTTAGATTATCAAAAACAAACAGGAAATGTCCATATATATATACATATATGTATGTATATGCATACATATTTTATACGTGTGTGTGTGTGTATGTGTGTGTGTGTGTGTGTGTAAAATGTTCCTGGAGTTTAGGCTTACCTCTCCTGATGGGTTGCTACTGAAGTCTGAAGTTGAACAATAATATGGACCTGGTAACTTGAGGTAGAATTTGGTGTGAATTTCTATGAACAATTCTTAACATAGTTAAAATAAATTGGGGAGGCTTCAACTTTTGTTTGAAAAATGGCTTCCATATGGGAGTATATTTGAAATATACTATATATTACTCATGAGAATACATTCTTTTCCTGAACTGCAGTGACATGTATAAAATATATCTCTGCTTTGACTTACCTGATAAAAATTCAAATATTGTTCATAAAAATGAAATCATTTTAACCATTTAAGACAGAGCCCCTTATTTGTAGATCGATAGTCACTGAATTTTCTATAACTTGGAAGTGGTTTGAGACCAATGCTTGCACATGGCTTCTATCATTACGGCCCAAAGCCAGAGGTAGTGCCACTCAGTAAATCCAGGGAGAAGGACAGAGGAGGCTTTGGTTCTCAAGCACTGACTTAAGTAGAACCCCTCAACGTGACTGAAGATAGATATAGCTAACACCCACCCCACCAGCCATGCCTCCTGAAGCTGTCCCAGAACCAGACTGAACTCTAGAACATGCATTGAGAATATAGAGATCTTCCCTGAAGATTGGTGAACTTCTCCTTAGACAGGGTTGGTTTATTATGAAGAAATGAAGGGTTAGGGGTATATGATCTAGTTCCATGTCTGAATATCAGTATGAGTTCACTTTGTCCACCAGAAAAAGCTGCTTCTGATTTTTCTAAAGTATTCATTTATCTCAGTATATTCTCCTCAAGTGGAGAACAGTTCGAAGTCAGTGATTATGACTTATTAACCTCTATATCTTCAGTTCATAACACAATGACTGACACAAACTAGGTGCCCAATAGTTATTGAATATGAAAATAAAGAATGCATAAGGCAATTTCCAATGTGCAATAAACCATCTCAGAACTTAGTGCTTAATACAACCACCATTATTACTGTTCATGAATGTGTTGATCATTTGACCATTTCTGCTTGTCTGTTCAGACTAGGTTGATCTTAGATGAGCTTACTCATTCTTCTGTGGTCAGGAATGGTTTTGACCAAGGGCTATGGTATCCAAAATTGTCTTATTCTAATGTCTGATATCTTTGTTTCTATTATCATCACTGATGGGCTAATGAGGGTAACAACAACATATGCCACTTACCATCTAACACTCTAGACAGAGCTTGTTCACTTTGCAGTAGATGTTAGGGAGTCCAAGAACTTAATACAAACTGCAAGTCCTCTTGAAGACTAGGCTAAAGGCTCAGTAGTAACATTTCTGATTCACTTATTCGGTCAAAGAAAATCATGATGCAAACTTGTGTTCAACATTTTGGAGAAAAGGATTCTCATCTTCTCACATTCAATAGGAAGAGCCTCAAATTATTGTCATCATTTTTGAAATTTATCACAAATTATAAAATATTTAAAATATCATGAGATGTTAAGCTGCTGTGAAATCTGAAATCTGCACTCTGTGACAGTAGCAACATCATTAATATCTTTTTCTTTTGCCTGCCTGGGATCTGAGTCCCCTTCAAAAAACCCACTAAATGCTAATTATTAGCTTTACTCCCCGTAAAAGGTTATCATAACTGTACAACCACTTAGCCTCTATCTACCTGGGAAGGATATATAGAATTAAAACTCTAAGCTAAAACATTTTACTCTGCTTATAGAAAACTGTTTTGAGAACAACTGGAAATTTCAGTGGCCTGGTGCAAGCCTGCATTTATGGCTTATTTTAGTTCTATTTTATGTCTTGATTTCACTCAGCCTTAAGAAGGCCATAGTTCAGATAATAATAGTTCATTTCTGAAGGGGATTCGACAAAAGAGAGCTTTGACCATTCTTTTAGCCTTCTTCAATAGTGTCACTATCATAAGCTTTTTCTTCTTCTTCTTTTTTTAAGCAGGTGGTCTGAGCATCAAGTATTGTTAGAACACTCAGGAGTTCATGGGCTGCATTAGTTAGAATCATTGAATTTGATGATGCCTATAAAGATATATTGGAGATGTTATTAAAATAAACATTAAGCATTGTGAGTGAGAATGTGAAATTCTAGATAAGGTGGTTTTCATTGTTAGGTCTTAAGAAAACTGTAAAATTGGTAAAATGTGTTCCTGGCAACCCATTACTTACCTTAAATTTTACATTTTGCTTTGTCTCATGAAGTTGTTTATCTCCATTAAAATCTTCCCAGATAATGTTTGGGTAGTTTTCACAGAAAGTGTTCAAGGAAGAAAATAGCCTCAAGACCAGGAAAAATGGATTTAAGCAAAGGCAGATGAATGAAAGTAGCAACCTTCATATCACACTGTGGAGGTCACTAACTGCTTTTAAATAATCTTGGCTACTTTCATGCATGCAGTGATACATTCATCTCATAAACACTTATTGAGCACCTTCTATATATCAAGCCTTGAGCCAATTACAGAGAAGAATGAGGTTCATTCTTATTCTTAGGAATTATACTGCCTGGTAAAGTAAGCCTACAGGTAAGCAGATGGAAAGGTATGAAGTGTAGATAAATTTAAAGTTCCTCTCATATCATACAAAGAAAGTAACTAAATATCTGGAGAGCTGGAGGTGGGTTAATAGGGAAGATAACATAGATAATAGAGTGATGACTACTCACTCTTCTCAAGTAAAGCAGAATTCAGGCAAAGAGTAGTACAAAAGCAGCATGTAATTTTATCTTTTTGAGTAATTAAAAGACAATTAAGTTTTACAAAGCATAAACTATATTGTAGAAGGGAAGACGATAATATTTCCAGCTATAGTGTTACTGAGTCAGAATTACTAGAGTTCCAAGTATTAATTCACATATAAGCATTGTTATTGAGTATATCACACACTTCACTTGTCCTGAGTTATATTTGGGTGTTTTATCTCCAATGCCCTGGATTCGAGTACTTCTCAAATCTTATTACAGTAGCTCTCCTTATTCACAGGGGGAAAATTCCAAGACCCCCAGTGGTTGTCTAAAACCACAGATAGTAACAAACTCACATACATTATGTTTTTTTCCTATACATGACATATCTATAATAAAGTTTAATTATAAATTAGGCACAGTAAGAGATGAACAACAATAAATAATAATGAAATAAAACAATTATAATAATATGCTATAATAAAAGTTATGTAGGTGTGATCTCTCTTTATCATTCTCTCTCACCCACTCTCTAAATATATTATTGCATGATATTCACCCTTCTTTTTATGAGATAATACAATAACTATGTATTGAGATAAAATGAGGTGAATGATGTAGGCATTGTGACGTGGAGTTAGGCTACTATATAAGGGTTACCTGAACATAAACACTGCAATACCACGGTAGCACAACAGTTGATCTGGTACCTGAGGAAGATACTGACTGCCTAAAGGGTGAGTGGCATACGCAGCATGAATTTGATGAACGAAATAAGGATTTATGCCCTGGTGGGACAGAGTGCAAAATTTCATCACATTACTGATAGTAGCAAGCCACTAAAAACGTATGAATGATCTAGTTTTGGAGTTTTCCATTTACTCTTTTCAGATTGTGGTTGACTATAGATAACTGAAACCTCAGAAGGCAAAATAAAGTGAGATTTCTGTATATTGTTTCTTAAGGTCTGTATTTTTCCTTGAGAATAACATTGTGTCTTATGCTTCTTTTCATATGCAACAATGCAAAGTACATGCTAAATGTTTTTTCCTTAATCTTTCTTAATTACTTTAATTCTTCCCAATCTTAATCTTAAACTAAGTTAATTTACTAACATGTTAGTGAGCTTTTTCTGTTGTCCCAGGATCTTAATAACACCAACCAATAAACTTAAACTAGAACAAAGTATTCATCTAGGTCTAAATCATTTTCTTAGCCCCAGTGAATTCAGCAAAAGTACTGAGCCTTGTAAATGTACAGAAGTGGCCAAGAATCCTATTGTTAATGTCATCTGTACAGGATTTGTCCAAATATGAAAAGCCACTTAGGTGAGGATATGATGAATTCCACCCGTTATCTGTTTGAACAAACTTGTTTGTTTTCCACTGTTGTTTTACTCTCTGAATATATATGCTTTTAATCAGTTAGATGTAGAGTTGTATAAGTTTTCTAGCTACCCAACTTTTCAAGAGTTGTGAAAATCCAGGAATCAGTGGTCTCTAGGTATCTAATAATGGTGCATCAAAGCTGTTAAAATGTTCCAAAAATTTGATTCACAAAAATCTATGTGCACCATATTTCTGTGTCCAGATTCAGAAATTTAATATCTGTGAAATTATGTACAAGCCTTTGGTGAAAGGAATAGTCATAAAGTAAGTCTTGAGACAGCTTCCCAATATCTATTTTAAATTAAATGATGGCATCCACAGTGTTGACACAGAACAATGTTCTATGGCTGCATTGCACTATTAAAGGAGTAGCTGCATGAGTGATTTAAGGCATATTTAGAGGTCATGCCTTAGGCATTGTTGCCTTTTATTGATAAAAGAGATTGCACGATGGCTGTTTTTCAATAGTTATTGCTTTCTGGGCAAGAGTACTACACACAAAAAGGATTGGCATTCTAATTCTATGAAATTGCTACTAAATATCACCTGGGAAAATTGCTATGATCTAAGAAATCTTATAATTTAGCCATTCCCTTAATCCTCAATTGTTTCCACTCTTTTGTTTGTTTGTTTGTTTTTGCTAATCTTCTGGCCTGCTTGCTTTCAGCTTTGTTTGAAGTTATTTTTGTTTTCTCTTTTTTACACTTGAGTGAATGCTCTCCCTACGTGAGAAGAACTGAGGACCAAAGTTCATGGTTGTTTACTATTCTTGTGTCTAACACATGCATGGCAGAGTGTTATACTAAAAATGTCTAGCAAACTGCTTCCGTTATTTTCCTCCTATAAGGAGAAAGGATAGCATCTTGTATATGTATTTTTTCTAATGGAAATATACTGCTATTATGACTACAAGAATCATTGGTAACCCAACTTGATAGTACTTTTCCAGTTGATTACATTATTACCAGTATCAGTTTGCTAGGATTTAACTCGGTGGCATGATATTTGGTCCCTGAACACTAATGCATTTCCATGAGCACATCTGTGACTGACTGGTTGACTTTAAAGTCACCCTCTGTCACTGCATTTCTGTCAGTATCTCCTTATTGGATGTGTATGTACAGAAAAGCCACAGACTATGGCAGTTTGTAGTATAATGTGAGATAGCTTCTAGGCATAAAATAAAAAAAGACCAAACACGGTTAAAGAATTTTTAACCATTTTTTTATTATTAGGTGAAAGCAATAAAAGTCAAATAAACCCTATGAAGAAATGAAAAATAAAATTCTTCACTCATTGCTTTTGTGTTTCTTTCTAAATTCATGTTCCAAAGGAAATTATTAAGTTGATCTCAATATTGGTGACAGATCAGAATGTAAATTAGTTACTAGAGTGTCAGTTATTTCAAATGTTCTGGGACTCATTGATATGCCAAGGTGTAGTAAAAGTATTAGAGATTTATTAATGCATTGATTTCTAGAAAATGTGTTAACTTATAAGAAATGTGTATCACCATCATTAATATAAAACATTAAATATAATTCATCATCTATCTGTCTTAAACAAGCATTTAAGGTGAAGTAAGGTATATTACCAAAGAATAAGGTATATTCCAAGGAACTCAGGCTTTGGTTAGATGCACAAGACTGCAAATAATTATAAAGCCGAGTGGTATATGCAATAACACATGCTGGTTCCTACAAAATATTCTAGAATCCCAAGGAACAGAGCCACCAATTCTGCCTACATACATCAAGGAGTTTTGGCAGATAAATTCAATTTTCAGCTTGTTCTAAACAAGGAGTAGCATTTTGCCAAGCCAATAAATGATGGTAGGCATTTGAAAAAAATGAAATTAGAACGTGAAAAAGCAGAGTCATGAAATTGCATGACGAGTTTAGAAAACTTCTACCAACTTGGTATTGCTGGCACAAAGAAGTAAGAAAGAGTTTGTCTGGCATGCTACTGAATAAATAAACTACATCTTGATCTCTTTGTATGTATCGCTAACACATAACCCAGTGCTGCTTAACATTGGGGTATGTTCTGAAAAACTGTGCCCTTAGGCAATTTTGTCATTGTGTAAACATCATAGAGTGCACTAACATAGACCTAACTGGTGTAGCCTACTATACACCTAGACTGCGTGGTATAGCTTATTGCTACAAAACTGTACATCATGTTACTGTAGAAAACAACACAAGATTAAATCAAGCACAAGAGAAAATGATGCAACCAAAAAACCTGGCAAATGCAAAATATATGAAGCTGCTGTCAGCATAACACAACATACTATTTTATAGCAAACTTCTTTTTATAAGTAGGAGTGCACGCTGAAATATAATAAAAAGTATGATATGATAAACACATAAACCAGTGTTGTAGTCATTTATTATCACTACCAAATAACATGTACTGTACATAATTGTTCATGTTATACTTTTATACAAGTGGCAGTGTGTAGGTTTGTTTATACCAGCATCACCACAAATGTGGAATGCATTGTGATATGATATTGCGACATTACTAGGCAATACAAATTCCTCAGCTTCATCATAATCTTATGGGACCACCGTTGTGTAAGTGGTTCATCATTGAACAAAACGTCAGCACGTGATGCATGACTGTGCGTTCTATAGGCAATGGCGAGAAGTCATTTTGTGTCTTTACAGAGTAATGGAAGACCATCATATAAGCAGTGAATAGGCTGTGTTTAATGGTAGGAGGTGATAAGGACAAAGATAGGAGGGACTGAGAACAGGCAGACGTTGATAAATGAAGATATTGTCTTAATGGTATGCAAAATGCTGAAGCTTGAAGAAAGATGGAACTGGGGATGTAAAAAGAAAAGAGGTAATAAATATTCTAAGTTGCATGGCATACATACTAGACATATTTGATTGTTTAAGGAAGGAAAGTCTCAGTATAGGCTTGTCACAAGTTTTTAAGCTAAAAAGTATTTAAATGAGAAGTTGATACATACTTCAAATCTATACTTTTGTCTATAACCACAAGAGAAAATATTTTAAAATATTTTTCATAAGAAAAATCATTGACATTTTAAAAATGTTTTTCTACATAGAAGAGTAATGATTCTGAGTTTTTAAAGTTATCTTAAATGTCCTTATATTTATTCCTGTTTTCTTTGTTAAAGAATTATTAAGTTATTCTTGTAGCATCTCTAAGATAGTCACAAAAATGATGCCCTGAAATATGTCAGATCAGCTAGTTTGCAATAACCTGTCACTAAAACTCATACTTACATAAATTTTTCTAACACCAAAAATTTTATACTCTTTTCAAAATAAAATTTAAAAACATAATTATTTTAAAGTAGTTCCTTCTGAATATGAACTTTATGACAATTTTTAAAAAATACTTGAAAGTACTTTGTTGGAAGTTATTTTATCATTATTTTCCATTGAAGATGAATAAACTGATAGGGAACAATATTTTCAGTGACTCAGATTTTAGCCTTGGGGACATTAGTACCATTCCTGCTATGTTTGATTTGAGCTAATACCTGAAAGTTTGTATAGATGAATACTGCTTCATGTTGTTTTAAAAGTATGTTTGCCAATTGACTTCTAACAGTGAAGCTTCAGTTTTTCCTTGATTCAAGTTAGATTCCTTTTTTTTTAATATAGGTGCTTCGAGTTAGATTTTTTAAATAAAATGCTTTTATTTATCTTGATCAACATTACTTTCAGCAATACTATGCTATAATTATTCTTGGTTTAAAGACAATCACTGCCATTAGCTTTCATTTTATTCTGTTACTAACTTCTGTGCTGATTCTATTCTGCTTACTATGTACTGTATTTTGTTCATTTATATGGCATTCTTGATTCTCATTTTGGTGCTGTTTAGGTAGTTACACCTTATTTCTTATACTGTTTCTGGTATCAATGGAAATATAATGGTTGGTAGATTTAATGCATATCCCATGACTTGCTGGCCAGTAAATTTTGGGTGGATTTTATAGAATGTAATATTTTTTCCAGTCTAAGAGCTGTTTCAAAGTCTAATTCCTAGAAGATATTTAACTGTAACTCCAGAGCTCTAATGTCTTTTAAATCCAATTAACTATTCACTTGGCAACAGAGAGAGAGATTTGGCATGCATTTGCTCATTCACCTGGTCTACAAATATTTATTAATACTTAACACATAAACAGTACTTGCAAACTACCAGAAAATTGTATAGAAATGAGTAATGCTTTGTTCCTGATTTCAAGGACCTGAATAGTCTAATGGGGAAAGTAAGATGTATTCAAAAAGTACCTCAATATAAGATAGAAGATGAAAAATATCATAAAAGATATACAGCTGAAGTAGTGTGGTTGCTTGGAATAAGGAAAGATTATGTCTATCAGATCATGAAATATTTTATTTACATATCCAGGCAATATTTTTGATCTACTGTATGCCAGACAACATTCTAAGCATGACATACTACTACAATGAAAGAGTAGAGTCCCAGGTCCAGGGAATTTATAGTCTGCATGGGAAGGCTGGAGACAAATAAGCAAGTAAATAATGTTAGAATATTTGAAATGACATTGAAAATGAACATTTATAGTGGCTATGTGTGTTGGAAAAAGTTGCTCCAGTTTGGATGGACCATGTAAGAAATCGAAGATGAAGAGGAGGCACCTATTTAGAATTGTGGGAGCATCTGGTAAGAGTGAGTTCAGTCAGTTCCACTGCCCAATAAATGGTCAGTAAACACAGAGAATAGTGAGAAGAGACAAGTTCGGAAAAGGAGGTAGAAGCCAAAATTTAGATAAGGTTTAGATGTGTTAGACTTTATTCTAATTGAAACAAGGACTTATTGGAAGTTTTCAAGCAAGAAGTACATTAATATTCATGAACAAATTGGCTGTTGAGCTAAGCCTGGAGAAGAAAGACTAAATTAGGCCACAGGAAATCAAGCTTTAGGGGAAAGAACAACTTTGGAAAGGGCATATATATATATATAACAGAAATGTAGACTTCTTATTGAATGTTTACAATGTTCTTAGACTATTCTAATCATTTTGTCCATATTTACTCACTTCATTCTCACAACAATAAAGTAGATGCTTTATCATTTTGCAGGTGGGAAGACTGGGACACACTGGAGTTAAGCATTTTGACCTGTTTCTTTATGAATAAGGGGCAATGCTAGAATTTAAATCTAAGTTTAAAATCAACTTGGATAGCCTACCCTTGAGCACAATGCTACATTATTCACAAGTCCAGATATATCTAGAACATATCTAGAGATTTTATCAATTAATAATCTGTGATTGTTGAACCCATTAAAGAAAGGCAAATGAAAAGAATACTAAAGAATAAAAAATACTATGAAAAATGAAGAATGCTAATAAATGAGTATACTAACAAATAAAAACTATACTAATGTCATGGGAATGTGTATTTACATTAGACAGAAGAGGAAGAAAAGCCAGGGAAGAGTCTCTTAGAGAGGTAGATTGAGAATTCAGGAGAGAAGGCGGTTTCTAGGAAGGCAGTGCTATTCACATGACTGAAAGGGCCAGTGCACAGAACATGTGGCTTTCCTGTGGCCTTCAAGGATGGTTCTAATTGTCCTTGGGGTATAGGGGAAGTGAGAAAGTACAGATGAGTCTTTCAAACAGATTTAGCTACCCGGAAAGGAGAGAAGATGTTACCATAAGAGAGTGTAGAAAATTTTGTTTTGAAGATAGGCAAACTTTAGCATTATTTCACACTGAAGATCAAATAAAGTCTGAATTTGTAAGCAAATTTTCAAAAATGATCCTTATAGATGTGAGAAGTGATGTATTGAAGTGAGCTAGGAAAAAGTTTTGGAAATAAAAAATTGTTTTTGTTCTGAGAATAAGAAAAAAAGAAAGAAGAGAGACCGAGTATTCTAAAAACTCAGTTAACATGTATTGTTCTTATTCCTTTCAGGTATTAAATGTTCTGGGAGAAATAAGAACAATACATATTAATAGATGTTCATAGAAATGGAATACACAGGTTTGCCTGTTGAATTTTTTCCTCCATTATACAACTATGCAGTGAATAAGTAAAGAATATATTCAGTAGTGACTGCTTCACAAATATATCCAAACTCCAAATGATACACATAAATCAAAACAGGTTAATTTTCACTTCAGTGAATATATTGTTAATTTTGATGCTGGTTAGAACTAAAAAAAAAACATCTTATATGTTTTCTCTAGTGAATGGTATTTAAATTAATTGTCAATATTGTATTTCAGAGAATGGACAGAAAATGAGTTATTTTTTTTAAATGTGTACTGAGAGAGGGAAGACACAAATTTTCTGGATTATAGCAACTACCAACAGTTCAGATGGTTTTCTGGTGGTCCTATTTCATTCATATTTTAAAAAAACCCCTCAATTCTATTAGAATAAATCAAATAAACATCTGGAAATATGCAATTAAATGAGAATAACTGACTGAAAAGCAGGCCAGGTTATCTTGTGAACTCTATGTAAGGCTTCACTAGAGACTTTAAATTTTACAAGTGTCAGAAAAATTTCTGTTCAGGGAATTCCCAGAGGATGGAACGGTTTACACTTAGACTTCGCAATGGCAGTGTCTGCTACAATACTGGCAGATGTCAGAGCACGTGATGAGACAGGCCAGACAGCAATGCAGAAGAGCATCCCTGAAACACTTCAGGGAGAGAATAAATGTTTGTTTACAGTAGAAAGATTATGAATAAATCTGCCATGTTAATCAAGGGTACATAAGCACTTTATCTGTCCACCGCATAGTCATTTCAACTGGGACGAATAAATTACACTTAAATTTTTTCAAGTAGTTTTCTTGTAATTGTTACTAAAGCTATCCCTGAGCAGATATTATACATAGGAATATGTTTATATATTTCTTAATTTGGCTTTATAGTATGCTATTTATTCTCAATAAGTATTTTAGTCTACACTTTATGGACTAGAACAAGATAATTAGCTTGCTGGATACGTGTTCACATTCAGTGGTCTAGACCATCTGCATCAACCCTTTGGGGCTGCCCTGTTGTCATGAAAAGCTTTCAGAGGAGAAATGCAGAGAAATAAATAAGTTAAAACTCTAAGACCTATACTTCAAATCAGAGTGGCCTGGTGAGCCTTAAAGACTGAAACCCAAATTTTGGTGTTTGTGTGTGTACCTCTCTAGTCCAGACAAGTAACCATACTCCAACTCTCTGTGATTTTATCTGTAAAGTATTTCTCTCCTAAAATTAGTTTCATATTTTCCAAAGTAGAAGATTTCATATCATAGCAAAGTTTCATAAATTCTCTTTAAAAATCTGCATGCTTAGCAAAATGGACCTGCATTTGTGATGATGAAAATTGACTGAAGCTGTGTAGCCTGACAAAATCAAATTGTGTAATTATTGAACAGTAAGTTACCTTACCTTCCTGACCCCCACAAATGTTTGAGGCAGAGAGCCCTGGTCAACTGTATGGCATCCACAAATTGTCGGACTGGTATGAAAAGCCTACTAGCAAGTTAAATGTTTGGTCATATATAAACATATAATTTGCATAAATACATAATTATTAAAGTCATACACCATTCCACAGCTCTTGGGATCAGTCACAAGCCTCTCAGTAAAATATTTTAACTTTGCCTCTCTCTCAAAATGTTGCTGTCATTCAGTTTATTCTCCCTTACATGAATTTTGATCTAAATATTTGGGTCAACTTCTGTGTAGAAAGAGTAGTAAAAAAATACTCATTTAAGTGAAGAGCTTGAGTTTATGAACATATATTAACAGCACATCACTTCTGTAGTGTCAGTGCTCATTGCCCTGTGTCTATAGTTCGTATCTGTTAGACCCATCAGTTAGATAGGACAGGTCTGTTAGATACCAGTCTTCACAGCCAACAGAACATAAGCTGCTATCAGCTAAATGTGTAGATGGTGGGCCGGAGACCGAGTGATCTGATTCCAATTATAGGTGACCTGTCTTGAACATTGTGGGGGGTGAGGTTGCTGAACACTTACACAATAGAAAATCTATGTATAACTTTAGACTCCCCTAAAACGTAACTAGTAACAACCTACTGTTGACTGGAAGCCTTACTGATAACATAAACTGTCAATTAACACATATTGTATAAGTATTACATAATGTATTCTTACAGTAAAGTAAGCTAGAGAAAAAGTGTTGTTTTAAAAATCACAAGAGAAAATATATTTACAGTATTTATTTAAAAAATCCTCTTATGAATGGACCCATGCAGTTCAAACAATGTTGTTAGTCAAATGTACTCTGATGATATAACGATGTTTCACCTTTGACTTTTCCATCCTAAATAAGTGCACCTTTAAATTTAAGAAAAAATACTAATATTTTTCTAGATAAAAGCCATAACAAAACAAATAATATATTTAAATATAAAGTATACATAAAAATTACAGTGTGGCATATTTGTTTTTAACACATGTATTGCATTTATAAGTGTATGAGGTCTCTCTGGAAAAAGCCCAGCCATTGTTAATATAACGAGAACAGTTTGCACAACGTCATTGTAACCTGGGAGCCAAAGAGAGTAGACCAGAATGCACATGTGTGAGCAATAACTCCTTTGCTGTACTAGTCAGTGAGGGCAGTAGACTCCCTTGAGTGAGCATGTTTACTATGTGGCTATGACACACAAAATGACTAAGCATGTAGAGCAACAAACCTCATCAAATTTTGTGTTAAGCCTGAGCGTTCCTCTGTGAAAACTATTCAGATGACTCACAAGACTGTAGCTATGGACAAATGATGATTAGCAACTTCATCAAGACAAGGCACCTGCTCATGCATCACTTCTGCAGAGTTTTTTGGCAAACATCTGATCACCCAGGTGAATTAGCCCCACTACAGCCCAGATTTGGTGCTCTGTGACTTCCTAAAACTAAAATCAGCTCTGAAAGGTGAGAGATTTCAGACTGTCGGTGAGATTCAGGAGAATATGACAGAGCAGCTGATGTTGACTGAGAGAACTGTGTGAGGTCCCAGCATGCCTACTTTGAAGGGTAGTGAGGCATCATTGTCCTATGTACAATGTTTCTTGTATCTCGTATCTTCTTCAATAAATGCCTCTATTTTTCATATTACGTGGCTGGATGCCTTCTGGCAGACCTCATATATTTATGTGTATTTAGTAGATGTGTACATTTTTAGATTATTTTTATCTATACTCAGAGGAACACAGGCTATCTTAATAAAGCAAACTAGACCTTTATATTACTCTTTTCTTTCTTCTTTCCACTCATCTTTCCATTCTTTCATTCTTCTTTCCACAAAGGTTTATTGAATACATACTATATGTCAGATATTGTCCTGGGGATACAGAAGTTAGTAAGACAAGCAAAAGATTCCGCTCTCCTAAAGGTTGCATCCCCTATTCAGGTGGTATGCATCTATGTATGTAAACCCAATAAATACAATTTAGAGGTGTAAACCATTTTGGTTTCTTTTTCAATATGTGTCATATTTAATAATTTCCTCACCATTGATCCTACAGTTAAAATAATTTCTTTGGTGTCATTGAGTCTAAAAACTTATTTAGGACAAAAGGCTGGATTGCAGCATCAAAAGAGGAAGTTTAAAGTGCAGGTGGTTTGGAATAAATTTGTGTTGCTTCTGTTAATCCAGTATTGAAATCGCATATGCTGCTCTTCTACAAAGTCTTTCTGAGCTCCAGCTGTGGGCTGCACATTATGCCAGGAACTTGTGAGAAAAGGTACATAAGCCATGGTCCTTGCCTTCGGTGATAAGAGGACAGCTGCAGGAGGCTATAATCACTTAAAATGAAAGGTTTTAGGTTTTAAATCAGAGAGTGGGAGAGGATTCATTCACCTTAGTAGACCAGGATGGAGTGATGGCATGTTTCCTGGAAGGAAGGATGATTATGCTAAGTCTTGAAGAATCATTATTAATAATAGCAACTGCTATTTACTTACCAATTACATTAATTAAAATTCATGAAACAGGGATTATTTCTGTATTTTATTTGCTTCTATATCTACAGCATCTAAAATTGTGTGTAGCACATAAATGCCAATCAGTAAATATTTGTTCAATACATGTACCAGATGTTGCAGTAATGAATTGTCATAGTTTTTTCAAGCCCCCCAAACAACCCCATGAGGCCATTATTATCATTGTTTTTCTCATTTCCTTGATGGCAAAACTTGGCCTTTTAAATGGGTTATTTAAAAGAAATTAAGCAACTTGTTTAAAGTTAGGAAGTTTTTCTTTGATAAAAGCTAAGATGGTGCACAAGCAGGAAAGTTCTAGAGTCTGTATTGTAGACAAGTGAAGGATTGGGAGATGATCAAGTACCATATCCAATGGGCACAGGAGGACAAAGGCTTAACAAAAAGGCCATATCTTAAAGCTTCTTGCATTTCTTCCAGGGAAATGTGAGTTTTAGTAATAAGGCAATGAGAAATCATATAAAAAATTAGAAGCAAGGGGATGGAATGGTGAGATATCAACCTTAGAAAAATCAATCTAAAAATATTATCAACACTCCCTGGAGTATGCAAAAATTTGGGCAACAAAACCACTGAAGGGTTTCTTACAGTGAATATAATGAGGATCATGAGAAGTGTTTTCTGTCCTTTGCTCCTTTTGTGTGATTGCTGGATCATCAACCTGTGTCATGTCCCCTGGTGACTCATCACTCTTGCATTGTACTTTTAACTGTTAGAAATGAAATGATTGAAATGTGTAAAGGAAAATATTTGTTACAAAGAATCAATGCCATGTAAAATTGTGTAAACTCAGTGACTGAAAGTTGTACCAGTGCTCATTTGCATTTTTATAACCCTTCCTCCAAACTTCCTTTACACCACTACAAATGATTTTCTAGACCAAAATATCTGCAATTTCCAGAATGTGCGTTGATTTTTGTATCTTAGCTCTAGATACTTTATTTTTAAGGGAAGTTAATGTTAATTGATAGCCCTAGTTTTTGACAGTTCTGTCAAATATGTTATATACTTTTCTGTTTATCCAACCATCCAATACATCATATTTTATAACTATAGATATAAGTAATAATATCATGTTATTTAATATCTTTTTATTAAATAGTACATTTGCCTTAATGGAATCTTAAATCTCAAACTATAATTTTTCTGAGACTATTTTTATTTTTCAGTACCAGTAACATTTAAACAGCAAAAAAAAAAAAAAAATAGCCTATATAAAAATGTTTTCAAAAACTATACATAAAAATTTTATTTCCGTGAAGTTAGAAAATACATTTTAAAAATGAAAGTCTATTTTTACTAACATTCTGCTCAAATTTTGTTCAGACTTTGTATCTTATAAATTGATTTTGGACATTCGGGTTAGAGTGCGATATGCACAGCAAACTGATATTGAAATATATGCAATAAAATTTACTGACTGTGGTATTAGCTGATATTTCAAATCAAGAATCTACAATTTCAGGGAAAAGGGGAAGCATTTAGAGCAACAAATATAAAGGACACATGGACAAAAACTGGAGGGGGTGGAAATGGGAGGGAGGCGGGGAGGGCTGGAGTGGTGAGCTGGGATGGGAGTAAAAGACAGAAAACTGTACAAGAACAAGAATTAAAATTAAAAAAAAGAATCTTTACAAGAAATACCTTGAGGAGTTTCTTAAAAATGTAGCAAAAAATTATCTACTAGTATGCAGTAACATATTTTGAAAGAAAAATTCTACTTAATGATATGATATGAATACAGAATATTTTAAGAAAATGACTGGGTCCTAGGTTAGTGTCATATGAAACTCTGAATTAGATTCACCACTAAAGTTTTGAGTGGAAGTAATTTGTTGGCTATGAACAGGATATTTGAGAACAATAGGAAGATATCATCTTAGACTATGATTTCTTATTGTATTCATTTTCTTCAAATATATTGCTGTGTGTACACTCTTCAGCATATAAATCTTATAAATCTTAGGTTCAATGTTACAGATAAAAAGAAATCCATAAAATTCTGTGTCTCTATATTTTTTAATAAAAAGCATACTTTATTCCTTTAAGACGTGAATAATTTGGTGGTTTGTACGACACATACAAATACAAGCAATGTTAGAGCTTCTTATGAAGTAACTTTATAATTCATCAATAATACCTAGCAATGAGTTTTAGCCTCTCAATTCATTTCAGTTGAACATAGATTTTAGAGTTAAGAAAAAAAATGTCTCTATGTTTCAGTTAGTATCTTCCTTGGAAAATAATGATTAGCTTTACTTTAGCTTATTGTTTTTAGTATTCTTCACTGAAAGCAAATAGTAGTCATCCTTTACTTAGGCTCAAGATACCTTGTACGTTCAACAAAGTTCTATCAAATTTTCATTGGTGTAGAGCTTAAAGTAATTATCTTGAAATAAGGACTAATGCATTTTAAAGATAATAAGTATGGGTATTATTTTTATTTAGGCTATACTCTAATAATTTAACAATTAGAACAGCTTACTTCTATTGTAAACATTCAAATGTACCTGTCACCAAAAACAAACCAAGTATGTTCATTTATGAATATTCCATTTGATCCAGAAACACAGTTATCATAATATCCTGATTTTTTATAACATTAAGGCCTTTTGATGCATTAAGGATTCAAAATATTGAGATTACAATAAATTATGTTACTATATAAGGTATTCTACATGTATTTGTGTATATATCTTGAAACTGATTCATTACACAATTTTTAATCTCATAATTGTTATCTGAAGAGAAAACAATAAGATATATGCTAAAGAGGTAATTTCTATTTCTTAATGCAAGGTAATTATAGCTATAATTTTTACTACTGTGCTAGACAGTGTGTCTAAAATGAAACATTAAAATTCCATTAATGAAATCTTGGCTATGTTAGCCCATGTAAATTAAGTAGTAAACCTAATGTCATATCTTTCACCTACCTCATTTCTTTTTTATTGTAGTCTCTCTCCTTGGCTTTCTAGACTTCTGTAAGTCTGTCTCTGAAGCATGAACACAGGGCCATCTTTCCTCTTCTCTAAATGATTATTACTATTTTTTGAAGGAATTCTTGTCTTGTCCCTCCTTTTCTGCCAAACTTTCTACATTGCTTCTGCTATATAAATGGATTTACCATATATAGTAAGAATTAGCATTTATAAGGACAATATCTGTTCTATAGGTTATTTAATGCCTTGTACTCTGAAGTCTAACTAATAGCACAGGCAGTGAAGTCTGTATTGTAAATAAAGCAGAGTGATTTTAGCTGTTTCCTGGTTAATGTGTACCATACAGAAAAAAATATAGGGCCAATAAATATTATTCAAATTAAATCCATGTAAAGTTTTTAGCATAGTGCATAGTAAATAACAAACAATGAATCCATATTAGTTTTAATAAATATTATAAATATTAAATGTCATTATCATTAATTATTGGTATGTTGGCCCAGTTGGAGATTCTCACTGTTATCAGTGGAGCAGTCATTTCTCAGTGATTAAATAGGGTGCATGTATCTGTCCGGAGATTTCAGTGCACAACAGTTGCCAACCCCAGCTGATGAACATTAGCTGCCTGTTCTATTTTGTTGAAAATGATTTTGAGGGTAAATCTGGGTATGAGTGTGTTATTCATTTTGCTAATGTCTATAATGCACAAAGCCAGTCAGCATTCCATATATACGATATACCTGTAGACAATGTACTTATTTAAGATGAAAAATATGTAAACTTGTGAAATGTTTCTGTGGTTGAAACAAGTGATTGGTATATCCATGTTCATCTAGTTGGAAATTTTATAATATTCCTTCATCATTTTGTTATTCTGTTTTAATAGGTAGATAGATGAATTTGTTTTAAGAAGAATAATAAAAATATTGACAATAAATGACTCCTTAAAAACTAAAACAAAAATTGTAATGCTATAAGTTGGTAGTTTAAAATAAGATCTGTTCAGAAGACAGTGGACTCAGGTTATTTAAGCACTATAAACAGATTACATACATTATTTATAGGTATATATGTATATACACACATATATGTGTATGAGCACTCTTACTCAGGGCTAATTTTATTAGATTTTTTGCCACAGCATTATTAATTTTTTTCTAGATGGCAATATACTTATTTAATAAAAGTTTCCCTTTCTGTATATACTTATGCTTGATTATCAACTAATATACTTGGTATTAATAATGCAAATCCTAATTACAAGTTATAAAATTGATATACTCTTTTGGTTTCATTATTACAATGGCTATATATGCAGTAGGATTATTTAGAAAATAATCTCTTGGGTATCCTGAGTTTTGCCTTAATTGCTTTCAATTTTGTTTGGATCTCTGTACTTTTACTTAGAACTTAGTTGCTCATGAACAGTGAATAGTGTACTTGAAAAACTTAGGAATTATACAGGATAAATGCCTGTATAAATTGTTTTGTTTTAGAAGAGATAGAATAGATATTAATAACTCCATAAATAAGTTCCTACTAAATTGACATATACATATTGTTTCTTCTTTATTTAAAAGAATGAGAATTATGACTGAATATGTATTAGACTGATTTTAAGACATCTCATAAAATGTTAGCATTTTTGTGCATTTTTAAATGAGAATCACTTATCACTTCAGAGATTTAGTGGCTTCTGGAAAACTATTAAATGAGGCAACAATTGCTAGTTTCCTCTCATCATAAAATAATAAAGATCAATAGTCATTTATGATTTATAGAAGATAAGGATGCTTGAAGTACTAGAGACCACTGTATTAAAATTTATGATAATGAGTTGCAAATTAAATCTGAGATACTCTGGTTTTGATACAGATTAGGATAAAAACTACCTGAGATGAACTGATTTACTCATTCATTCATTCATACATTTATCCATTCATTCTATTACAGTCATCCCAATTTCTTTTTTCCTTTTGCCCCCTCAGCCCAGCCCACCCCTCTTGCCCACAGTGTCCATGAGCATCACACAAATTTGTCTTGTGTGAGTAACAGAGTAACTAGTGTTACCACAGCACTGCTACCCAGTTCTTGCTTGATTGTTGGGAAGAGTTATGCTTTTGAGTTAATTCAGTGTGGTATAGAAACAGGGCTTAGTGTAAGTGCACATTTTTAGGTACATAAATTTGGACACGAAGATGTAAGTGCTGTTAGGAAGCTCTCCTGAGCTGATGACTTAGACGGGGGCTTGTCAAGTGTTGAACAAGTGACAGCTTTTGTTCTGTACTAACAGAAAAATGTCACATTTCCTAGATCTTACACCTGGCTGTATATGAAAATCACAGGGGAGCTTGTTAAAAATATAGATGTCTAGGCTCCATCCAGACTTATTGAAATATAGGACCTCTTATGTTTTAAGTAGCCCAAGTGGTTTTGAAGTTGTTTAAGAACAACTGAAACAGTAAATTTCTCTATGAAGTAAGGAAGCATCATCATGTTAAAAACAATTATATAGAGTTTGGAAAATTTTATTTATATTTTTATGAATGAAGTTCCAGTATAGAAAATTTTTATATTATGAAATATATGACATTGACATAATAATGGGGTAGTTTTATGGGAAATTAAATAATTATTGTAAAGAACTTGATTAGATTTTTGAAAGTTTTGTAACACTTGTATTATAAGCTGTGATCTACTCTTATTAGATTCTTTATTTTTATTAGAAATAAAACCTTCTAAAGTAAATATATATGTCCTTGTCTTGAGAAACACTATGGAAGGTTGGAGAGGGAAGGGTAGTGTAACTGTCTTAGTAAGAAAGTCACATGGCTGCATGGGTGGGGGTAGGAGGGTTCCTTGAAATCATATGACCTAAAGAAAGAAATTGAGTGAAGCTTGGTGCATCATCTCTGTATAGGAGAATGAATCTGAGTGTTTAAGAATCACATCAGTTCCTCAACATCCATTATTGTTGTTTTTTCACCTGGTAACAGGGTGGCAGGTTTTACTTGTATTATTATTGTGCAACATGAAAGTGTGAAATTGTGAGGACATGCTTGCATTTGATAATAGGGATGCAAGTAGATAATGGATATATGGGAAAATAACATAGGAAATTACAACTATTTATATTAGTAGGTTTGGCCTAAATTAATAATCTATTCATTAATCAAGTAGTATGCAAGAGAACTTCAAGATATGTTTCTTTTACATCCAGAGGTATATAATCTAGTTTTGTACACAAAATGTAAAAATAAAACAACAGTAAATTATAGACAGACTTATTTAATTAAATGGTTATATTTGCAATACAAATGAAAATGGAGAAATTCAAAGGTGAAATAAATCAGTGAAGATGGGAGAAATTGTCAAAAGTGTCATTGTGCTTAAGTATATAGAATGTGATGAGGCAGAGGGAAAGAGAGAAGGTATTCCGATGAGACAAAATATGCACAAAGTGAGTGAAGTGAGAGTACTCCCAGTGTGCTGTGGCTGACAAGAGGAAAGAGCAAGTGTAAGCACAAACACTTTGGATGGTAAAGTCAAGTCACATGAGATTAGGTGCTGAAGTTATAAGGCAAAAATCTCTTAATATGAAGATTGGCCTTAAATCAATGAAATATGCCATTAAAAAAAACACCTTGCATGGTTTTTAGCATCATACAGCTCTGTAGAACATTTTGTTTATATAAATATATGGTGTATACAAACATATCCACTTCATATTAGGTAAAATACAATTTTGTAACATTTAAATCATATTACAAAGAGATGAAACAGAAATAAGAAATAAAAACTGAAAGTTCTTAGAATTGAATTTTTATTTGTTAAAAATACAAACCCACAACCTGCCTTGACTAGTTAATAAGTACAAAAAGAAAGGAAATTATATGACAAATGTCTATTATGTGACAGATGCTTCGTCAGTCTCTCTGGAAATGGGTCATCTTTTCTTCGTGTAAACACCCTGAGAGAGGAACACTTCAAGGAAAAATTACTAACACAATCATACATAAGACAAGGATGTAGTGTTTTGTCAAATTGTTGAATCTGGAGTTAAAACTAAGGAACTAAGGTCTCTAGGAATCCCAAAGCCTTGGTGTGATATGACATAGTATTCTTTTCCTAGTACGAAGAGCTTCTACCATATTAACTAACAGACCCAGGAGATTTCTGAACAAATTAATAACACAATGACAACAACTTTAAAAAACAGATTAGTAAAATAGGTCAGAGTAGAAAAGAAATGCAAAAAGCCACACAGGAAGTAATAAAATGCCATAGTATGGTAACTACATTGAGCATGGGCGTTTTCCAGGGAGTAACTGATAGACTGTCAGGGGAGCCAGCCCATAACGTCCAACTCTAAATCTCTCTACCTATAACATTTTGTTGTAGACCAATTTTCTAAAGAGTAAACAATGATGAAATGACATTCTAGAACAACCGAGCTCACTGTTACAACATTATATAGTAAACTCGATTTCATCTAATAGGAAAAAAAGTCCAGCTTTTTGGCCATGCTCTATTTATCCACAGGCACATTTATTTTAATATTTGTATTTTATCTTAATTAATTAATTAATAGAAGAGACCCAAGTCTATTGATAATAAAAATTTAAATAGTTATTAAACATCGTCACAGAGAGATTGATATACAGAGCATCATCATATAATAATCAATGAGGGCAAACTTTGAGCAAGAATGAATTCAATTTATTTTCTTTTCTTAAATTTTTATTTTAATTGTTGATCTTGTACAGTTTTCTGTCTTTTACTCCCACCCCAGCCCACCACCCCAGCCCTCCCCACCTCCCTCCCATTTTTACACCCCATAGTTTTTGTCCATGTGTCCTTTATACTTGTTCCTGTAAACCGTTCCCCTTTTCCCTTAAAATTCCCTCCCCTCTCCCCTCTGGTGACTGTCAGCCTGTTCTCAATTTCAATGTCTTTGGTTATATTATGCTTGTTTGTTTGTTTTATTGATTAGGTTCCTGTTAAAGGTGAGATCATATGGTATTTGTCTTTCACTGCTTGGCTTATTTCGCTTAGCAATTAAAAAATGGGCAAAGGACTTGGGCAGACACTTCTCCAAGGAGGACATACAGAGGATCCAGAGACACATGAAAAGAATGAATTCATTTTAAAACTGGTGTTTTATATTCATAATTCAGGGTATGGAAATAGATGAATGGATGTTAGGACTAGTATAGTCATTTTTCTCTATAAAATATATGCTTAATTTTTGATGCATACCAATTGTAGCAGCCCAAGAACTTGAAAACAAACTTTCATCAATGTGCTGCTGCTTAGTTGGTAACTGCAGTACCTTAATAGTTTATAAGAAGCTTATGTTTGAAAGACTAACTGGAATATGTAAAAATGAATATGAAATTGCACCAAAGCACTGTCTTTGAATCTCTAGAATGGCTTATTAAACTAGAGAAGTGAGACCGAGTCTCAAAAGCTGGTTTTATATCTGCCACTGACAGTGAAATTCATATTTGTAGATTCTCTCCTTCCTCAATGTTGAGACATGAAATGAATTGCCCCATACAAAAGGGGAACACTGTTTAGATAGCAAAATGATCTTTGAATGGGATAAAGTATAAAAGTTCTGAGTACAGTTATCACCATATATAATTATAGGACATTAAATTTTATGAGTTTGGCAAAAATTAGGTATTTGGTGTGGACATGAAATATAATGACATTATGAAATATAGCATAGAGAAATTTATTTAAAACAAAAATATTTTACTTTCAAAGCATGAAATTATTTTCAACTTTGAGAAAGCAAACTATAAATTATATAACAAGATTAAAATGGTACATTATTACAAATTGAATGCATCTTTTTAACAATACTATAAAACTTGGTGTGCAGAAAAATATAAATTATTTATAAAACACATCCTTTGAATATTTGCTATTTGCGAAATCAAGTTTATTCAACTTATTTGCCATCATTGGAACTGAAGTCTTATCAATTTCTAAAGTAATTTTGACAATTCACTTTTGTTCTATGATTCCCATATATGAATCATATAAACCAGGTCTACCAGAAGGTTCTAAACCTTGCCTGCCAGTTTGCTGCTTCTGTTCACAACTTATTCATTGTGATGACAGAAGTACACATGGGAGGGAGACATTAGTGATACACACTGACATCTCTGGTTCTACCACTGGATATGTGAGCGATTACAGCTCTTTGCCTTTTAGAGCTCGGCATGACCATGTGATTTGCATTAGTCAATAAAATGTGAGCAGAAATATTTATATATTTGTCCCTTCTCCTCTACTGCAGTTTTCCTGGGGTGCATGTTTCTGTAAGGATCAAACTCAGCTACCATTGACAACTTGCAGTCTGCAAGACCCATAATCAATTTTGCAGGGGCAAAAAAAATCAAACTTTATATTTTAAATCTTAAGATACAAGGACCTTGGAGAATTTTGCTTCTTGCAGTTAACCTACATTGACTTGAAAGTTATACAACATGCCCTCTACTTACTGATATAATGTAAAGATGCTGAGCACTTTTGAAAGTAAAGAAAGTCTGTATTTAAATCACCCTCATAACTTTAATACCTAGCATATACTACAGTGTAGGTTAGTGGTTAATGAAAAAAATTGAATAAATTATAAATTGTAATATAGATAACTTCTTAAAAGGAACTTTTTAAAAAGACAATGAGGGTGATAAAACATTAAGTTAGCATAAGCAATTAACAATAAGAATTGAAATTTATGGTAGTCTTACAAGTATCAGGAGCTATTCAATATGCCTCCCATATATTACCATATTAAATTCTCACAATCAGTTTCTAATAGAAATATCAACATTATCCATATTTTATGGATGAGGAAATAAAATCAAATCTTTACCCTGGGAATATAAGAATTAAAAACATATTATCATACAGCTATTCAAAATAATTACGAATCCAATTAGAATGAGAAAAGCAAAAAAACCATTCATCAGGTTCCCATGATATAGAGCATACTGGTGGAATCCTTTAAATATTTTAGTTTACACAATTGTAATATAATAAGTAAAATCATTATAATAGAATATAAACTTTTTTTTCAGAAATTTTATATGAAATTCTGGAAAGCTGTTCTATAATTTGTCTGGAGGTTACTTCTAAGTTTTATGAGTTTAATACTGTATTAAATGGACATAGCCTTAGACCTATAACAATTTTTCTTATGTGCTAAGAACATTTGTTTTATTTATAACTTTTCCATATTTATCCTTATATGCCTAGAATTGTCAAGGAGATATTTTTTAAAATACTAACTTGGTCTTTAATTTAATTACTTTTTCAGTTAAAGGCATTGAATCACAGTTATCATTCTCATGTCCTCAGTGGTAAATGCTGGGCTTCCATATGTTGATCTACACTCTTAATTTTGCAATTGAGTAGGGGATGATGCTTGAATCCATTCTGTAATCTGGTATTCCTGTGTGGAACCTCTCTTTCCTCCCTGTTAAAATCACATACTCTCTTTTACTAACATCCTTATTAAGTCATTGTGTTAATTTTCTATCACTGATGCAACAATGCAAGTCTCCTGTTTTACAGTTATATAAGTCTGTCACAGGTTTTGTGCACATCTCACCCAACTAAAATCAAGTTGTCCTCAGACCACCTTCCTTTTTGGAGGCTCTTCCCTAGAGCCTCCAAAAAGGAATAACCTATTTAAAATAGGTTATTTAAGTAACCTATTTAAATAAATAACCTATTTATTTAAACCCTCCTGCTCATTTAGATTGTTGGCAAAATTCAGCTCACTGAGGTTATAAAACTGAGGTCCCTGTATTAGACAGAGTTGTCCAGACAAATAGAACTGTAAAAGAACAAAATTTAACAGAGCAAATTTGAAAATCTAATTGGCTTTATTAAGTGATTCATGAATCAGGCTGCAGCATTCCATCCAGCAACTAGGAGGATGCTCAGCATGGTTGTACAAAATGGATTTATTATAGGAAGAAGGGTGGGGTGATGGAGTTATTAACAAAAGAAAGGAAAAGACTAATTTTAGACTAGGACATTCTTTGGAGAAAAGGGAATGGCAAGAGTTTTTATCATTCATATTGCTGCTTCTTTCTATGGGGATGGAGAAGGCCCTTGTGACAGATTGCTGGGGCTTGACCAGAAAATTCCAGACATGTTGATTAAGATTATGTTTCTAGGAGAGGTCAAAGAAGTAATTAGGTCAGGTATTAAATTTAGATTTGATGTCATGGGCTTTAGCACAGGTGGTACTTTTTGGGGGCTATAATTTTCTCTTTGACACAAGCAATACTATAGATAGATGATAGATGATAGATAAATAGATAGATAGATAGATAAAATAGATTATGAGGGATTGACTCATGTGATTATGGTAACTAAAAGTCTCATGACCTTTCACCTGCAAGCAGAGACCCAAGCAAGTGATGAATAGTTTTTATTCCAACCCAAAGTCTTGAGAATCAGGGCAGCCAATGATTTAAGTAATCCCTGGTCTGAATCAGTGGGGCCCAAGAACTAGGACCTCTAAAGTCTGATGTCTGTGTATACAAGAAGATGGATATGCCAACTAAAACATGGAGAGAAAATATACTCTTTCTATAACTTTTTTTTCTATTTAGGAATTGGTTGATGCCTACCCACACTGATTAGAGCCATCTTTTTTCTCAGTCTACAGATTAAAATGCTAATATATTCCAGAACAGCCTCACAGATACACCTAGAAAAAAAGTTTACCAGTGATCTGAGCATCCCTTAGTCTGTTCACACTGACTCATAAAATTAACCATCATAGTCCCCATGTTGTAGCTGGCTATAAATGAAGAGCCACTAACTGCTTCTAAAGGTGGCTACATTCCTGGTCCCTTTCTTCCATCTTCAAAACCACAGATCAAGTATTTGTCAGTGTTCATTTTCTGAGCAACCTTTCTTCCACTCTCTTCATTTTTTAAGGACTAATGTGATTAGATTGAACCCACCTAAATAATCCAGCATAATCTTCATATCTCAAACTCTCTTGACATGTATAATAACCCATCTATAATTTTGGGGAATTTGGTTATTGATGTATTTCCTAGACTTTTATTCTGCCTACTGGAACCAACAGAAGTTTGTAGCTAGTGCCGAGTGCTTTTTTTTTTTTTTTTTTTTTTTTTTTTTTTTTTGCTATTTGCTGTGTTGCCATTGAAATTTCTTTGTATTCTTTCCCATACATGAGGAAATTAGGTAACAACAGGGATTTTTCTCTTTAATTGTATTTCAGCAATATCAGTATGTTGGTTTTCTGTACAGTACTACTTGAAATTTACATTTTTCAGCATTACTATTAATGCTGTTAAGTAGCCTATTAAGTAGCCTATTTTTAAAAAACTTGTTGACAAGGAGAAGTATTTGGTTTTTTTTAATCAAGATTATGAGCAAGAGACAGATTTCTCAGAGCAATTTCTGGTTTCAGAGAGATCTTTAGAACTACGACCCTAACCCAGATGAAATTCTCCAAGGCCACACCCAAAGTGCATGCCCAGAGTTCTCGCTACATCTGCCTCAACCGTCATGTTCACTCTGTTGTATATGTTATTTATCTGTAGTCTACTATGTCAGTCAAGATGGTACTTAAAGACCATGATCTTTAGAATCACTTACAGAGTCTGTTAAACAATGCACATTTGGTGGACCAGAGTCTTTATTGCATGATAGTTCTATTCTATCACAAAGATTTCAGGTATCAGGTGAGTGCAATGTATACTAATGTTTGAGAGTTGTGACTTTGATTTTATATAAAATACTTTCTTTGAGTATTAAATAATACCAGTATTTTATTCTGTGGAAATGTATATGGCATGCTATGTTAATAAGCATTTCTTTAGACCTTTAGGGTTACTCTTATTTAATAACTTGTTAGTCCAAATGAATGATTTATAAGAAGTGATCTAAATATATTAAAAATTGAGATGACAAGATCTTTGACCTCAAAAACTAAGATGCTTAGCTTAAATCTGTGAAATCAATGGGGGAAAACTTGTTTATTGCTATTAGAAAGGTGCAGCATAAAGCTAGAGTCTCAGGCATACTTTGTCTCTATTCAGGGCAGACAAAAAGTCAGAGATCGCAGAAGTTATTTTGAGATTGGCATAGAAAGGCAGACATGATGGGTTGGGAGAATGACTATCACAGTACTCAACTATAGAATATTGAAGAGATGATGTGAGATTAAAAGAAATGAAGATGTCTCTGAGGCTTCTAATATAGAAAAGTGAGAAAACTGGAAAAGTTGAAACACAGTTCAGAATGTGAATGTTTTCTTTTCAAATGTACTAAATCTAACATGACAACAAGATATGAATATTCTGTCTTTATTGAACATTAATGGAATGCTCATATATGTGATCATGTTTATTGGCATAAAATTTAAAATGGCAACACTTGGCACTTCTCCTGGAGCTCTCACTTTGACAGGAACAAAGGGGCAGGTAACTGCTGATAATGACAAATGTTTAGAGAAGTACGAGTGTTAAAAAGAATGAAAGAGTAAAAGTACTTTGGTAGAGTAATTGAGGAAGTCCTTACTGAGGAGGTGACATCTGAGCATAGACTGGAATAATGATAAGCAATAAACCTTGAGAATATTCCAGGCAGAAGCTTCTTAATGCTTAAAGGCTGTGATGTGAAGGTTGCTTGTTCCAGGAAGAGCAAGGTCAATGTGGCTGAAGGGTAGAGAGTACTTGTTTAAAGATGAAGTCATAGAGAAAGGCTGGGGGACCAATAAATATTTATTGTGTGACTTAGCTCATGATTCATTTCAGATGTAAATGATCATGGGATGTACAAATAACTGAATTGTAGGTTAGTTAAGTCCCTTTATTTTTCAGATGAAAATTCTGAAGCTCAGATATCTAAAAATATTCAGATACTTACACTAAAATTTTGGCTAAATTTGGAAGAGCTAGTAATCAGTTCATTGTTCTTCTCTTTCACTTAGAAAAATCTTCCAACCTGCTCTACTTCTTTGCTGAAAAACAGTAGGGTATCATTACTGCATAGAGTATCCAAAATGATCATTAAGAACTGAAATCGTGATGGTTTGGGAAAGATGGGTTTCTTGGCTCTCATCCTGATGCTCATCTTTTTCTATTTGATTTTCTTCTCCCCACAATCTTAATGTGAAAAGTAACCTTGAAGAGAAAAGAATTCACGAGGCTAGCCTATGGGAAATGAGATTGCGTGCTTGGGGAATCACTTTCATCACTTTGCCAGGTGGTGCATATGGGCAAATTATATTTGGAAACTAATTATGCCTTTTTGAAAATGATTTGCTGGTGCATTATTGTAATACATTGTAGGTTCTTGGCATTCTTTATGTAATTATTGTATCTTGACTTTTCCCTTTAGTTATTTGTTTTGCTCATATTGTATGCTTTTAAAAATGGGTATGCCTAAGTTGATTCAAGTATCTGGTAAAAAAACATTTATGACATTGAAAAAAACACATATGCTAGTAGTAAAGAGTTGTATTTCTTTATTTTACATTTGTATAATTTTATTAATTTATTCATATTTCCCACAGCAATTTTTTTTGTTTATTTTCCAACTAAGCACATAGAAAAAAGTAAAGATTTAGTGAATTTATAGAATCAACCTTTTATGAAAAGCAAATTTTGCTAGACATTTAAAATCAACTGTCTTTTGAACAATTTTTATGCTTTAAGAACTGTCTCTTTGCCTTGGCTGGTGTAGCTCAGTGGATTGAGCGTGGGCCTGCAAATGAAAAGGGTCACTGATTCGATTGCCAGTCAGGGCACATGCCTCAGTTGCAGGCCAGGTCCCCAGTAGGTGGGCTCAAGAGGCAACCACACATTGATGTTTAACTCCCTCTCTTTCTCCTTCCCTTCCCCTCTCTCTAAAAATAAATAAATAAAATCTTTAAAAAAGAATGATAAGGGTAGTATTAAAAAAAGAACTCTCTCTTTGATGGTAACTAATTATTGGATTAGTTAGTTTTCTAAACTCAATCTGTACCAATTGGTGCAAATATACAAGAGACTTTCTGTCTCATGTGTAGTAACATATAAACATGGACAGTACTGGTTCTTGTTGTTTTATATCTTATTTTATATTTTTTGTTAAGAAAATGGTCCACAAATACGTGACTTGAAGAGGGATAGGGAAAGAGAAAGGATATTTTTGTAGAACTTTTAAAGTTGAGCCAGGGTGACATTCACCTTTTCTTTTTCTTTTTTTTTTAATCAGTATTTTTTTTAATTGTTGATATTGTACAGTTTTTTTGTCTTTTACCCTGCCCCCATTCCACCACCCCAGCCCTCCCCACCTTCCTCCCATTTCCACCTCCCATAGTTTTTGTCCATGTGTCCTTTATACTTGTTGCTCTAAACCATTCCCCTTTTCCCCTGAAATTCCCTCCCCTCCCCCTCTGGTCACTGTCAGACCATTCTCAAATTCAGTGTCTTTGTTTATATTATGCTTGTTTGTTTGTTTTGTTGATTAGGTTCCTGTTAAAGGTGAAATCATATGGTATTTGTCTTTCACTGCCTGGCTTATTTCGCTTAGCATGATGCTCTCCAATTCCATCCATGCTAGTGCACTGTTGTTGGTGAGATTGCAGATTGGTACAATCACTATGGAAAACAGTATGGAATTTTCTAAGAAAACTAAAAATGGACATACCTTTTGACCCAGCAATTCCATTGCTTGGATTATATCCTAAGAACCCATTTGAAACACCAATCCAAAAGAACCTATGCACCCCTATGTTCATAGCAGCACAATTGACAATAGCCAAGTGCTGGAAGCAACCTAGGTGCCCATCAGTTAATGAATGGATCAAAAAACTGTGGTACATTTACACAATGGAATGCTATGCAGCAGAAAGAAAGAAGGAGCTCCTACCTTTTCTGATTTGAGCACTAAATCTTTTTTAAAAAGTGATTCACTCAAGTTACACAAGTAGAAAACCACAATCAATATCCATTTTCAGATTTCTAGCCCCAATCTAGCTTGTCATTACTCCTACTAGTAATGATAATATTTGTTTGTAAAAATTCAATTATGTCCACAAGATATTTTTGTGGAAATACAGGGTTTCAACATTTTCTCTTTTTTATGGATCCAGTACAATTTTGACATTTTTGCAGAGTCTATTTTGTAGTTGTTACATATTTATAGTCATGAATGATAGTCTTAAAACTCATTCATCATGCATCCAACCTGCTTAAAAATCTCCCAGCATCCAACCTGCTTAAAATCTTCTTGATGCACTTATAAATTCCACATTTTACCTTGAATTACAAAACTCTACATAACCTTGCCAGCCTATCATCAGTTCTTTTTCCTTTATTTTAAAACACTTTTCCCCTTGCCTATAATGTTCCAACTATGGTGTTTCTGTTCCTCAGATTCACCAAGTACTTTGTTTGCAGTAAAGATTTTGCACTAGCTATTTCTTCCTCCTGGGCCATTTTTTCTTGATCTTTATTCACATGGTAACTCATTCTTGATGTTCCAGTCTAATGTTTATATTTCATCTAGAGAGACATCTCTTCATTACTTAATCTAAAGTAGCCTTCCAATCACTTTCTGACAACTTTCTCACTTCTTCTGCATAGCAGTCACTACTATGGAGCCCTTTTATGATAACTTACATGTTGTTTAGGTGTTTCTTTCTTTTTAAAATATATTTTTGTGTTTATTGGAGTAACATTGGTTAACAAAATTATATATCATGTATATATAGTATTGTGTGTTCACCACCCCAAGTCAAGTCTCCTTCCATCACCATTTATCCTCTTTTTACCCTCTTCTTCCTCCCCGAACTCTCCTTTCCATCTTGTAATCACCAGACTATTGTCTATGACTATTAATTTTTTGGCTAAATCCTTTTAGCTTTTCCACCCTACCCTTAATCACTTATCCCTCTAACATCTGTCATTCTGTTCTCTCTATGATTCTGTTTTTATTTTGTTTGTTAGTTTATTTTGTTCATTCCATATGTAAGTGAAATCATATCATTCTTGTTTTCTCTGATGGGCTAATTTCACTTAGCATAATACTCTCCAGGTCCATCCATGCTGTCACAAAAGGTAAAATTTCATTCTTTTTTATGGCTGAGTAGTATTCCATTATGTAAATGTACCACAGCTTTTCATCCACTCATTTACGGATAGGCACTTGGGCAGCTTCCACATCTTGTCTATTATAAATAATGCTGCACTGAAGGGAAACTAAGAAAAAATCACATTCACACTTGCTTCAAATATAATAAAATATATAGAATAACCAATGATGTAAAAGACTCGTACTAGGAAAATTATAAGACACTGAAGGGAGAAATTGGGAAGATAAAAATAAATGGAGGCACATAACATGTTCATGGATAGGGAAAATTAACAATATTAAAATGTCCATACTATCCAAAGCAATCTATAGATTCAACATAATTCCTATCAAGATACCAATGGCATATTTCACAGAACTTGAACACATATTTTTTAAAAATTTTATAAAGAACCACAAAAGATCCCAAAGAGTCACAGCAATAATGAGAAACAAGAACAAAATGGGAGGAATCAAGCTACCTGCTATCAAACTATACTACAAGTACATAGTAACAAAAACAGCATATTACTGGCATAAAAACAGGCATATAGATTAATGGAACACAATAGAGAACCCAGAAATAAACCCATGCCTTTATAGTCAAATAATATGTGACAAAGGAGGCAAAAATATACAATGGGGTAGAGATAGTCTATTTAATTAATGATGTTAGGAAAATTGTATATATACATGCAAAAAAAATGAAACTAGACTACCTTTTTACACTATACACAAGAATAAACTCAAAATGGATTGGAAACCTAAATGTTAGACTCAAGACCATAAAAATTACTATATTTTCAGACTATAAGACCCACTTCCCACCCCAAATTTGGGAGGACAAGGGGGTGTGTCTTATGGTCCGAATGTAGCTTACTGGCTAGTAAATGTAGTTTACATTTACATTGGTGAAATATTATGTTATTTATCTCATTAAATATTTTACCACATTTTTTGCCTCAAATTTTATTTCATTTTCCTCCTTTAAAACCTAGGTGCATTTTATGGTCCTAAAAATATGGTATGGAAGACAACATAGGCAGTAAGATATCAGACATTTCTGGTAGCAATATTTTTTCTGATATATAACCTTGGGCAAGGAAAACAAAAGAAAAAATAAACAAATGGTACTACATCAAACTAAAACACATTGTTTTTCTCAGTGATCATGGGAATGGGGGCTGTCCCCATTATGCTTGTCATTGTGGATCCTTGGTGCTCGGACAAATGTCTGACACATAAGAGTTGATATAGTTGATATAGTGTGTTGAATCAAATTAAATACTGGTGATGGCATAAAGACAGAAGAAAATGTGCATGTAATATTGCAAGCCCTTCTAATGAGAGACATGGAGGGAATTCGGAAAAGCGTTAGTGTCAGGATGAGAAAAATCAGGTCATTGACATTATTGGGAGAATAGATGGAAAAATTTTGATACCAAATATTAAAATTAGTTATAATCTTTGTCCTCAAGAAGCATGCTTTATTGTTGTTTCCATATATATATATGGAAACAGCAATATATTGCATTTATATATGTATCATGTATGTGTATATGTGTATATATCTTGTATATATATATATTGCATTTGCAATATATATATTGCATTTGCAGATTGCATATGCAATATTGCATAAATACTATATATATATTGCATTTTCTAAGCATTGCAAAAGGAACATGTGTTATAGTTTATAATCAGCAGAGGTTATCTTAAGAAAGAAATCACAACATAGAATGAACAGTATGATGGGATGGGCATTCATTCTTACAGTTAAAAGTCTAACTAAAAAGATATAGTAAGCTTACAATTTAAATTCTTAGTCCATATTTGATTAAGAATACCAGACTCAAAGAAATCAACACATTGCTTAATTCAGACACGGATATCAATCTCCCTTGATACATTTCCTACTGGAATAGTTGGAAGGAATTGAGAAATGTGGGCTCAGCTGGCATAGATAGCAATGCAAATACAGTTTCGTTGCTTTGCCATTAAATTCATGGACAGAATTCTGTTTTGTCTTTCCTCACCAGTTGCCTGTTTTTGCTCCAAGCACAGATAGCTTTTAAAAGATGCAACTCATGTCAAGCCTATGAAACATCCTGTGGGTTTTGTTCAGGGTAGTGAATAGATTCTTAATTATTTTAATTTAGCCTAGTATTAATGTTGCAACAAGTATCTTCTTCAACAAAGTTTCAAACTAAAGATATTTAAGCCACTCTATTTCAGTAAAAGAAAAAATTCAGAATGTAACTGAAAACCATCTTGTTTAATACATCTATGTGTAAATATATTTAGCAAATATATTTCAGATGTAAGTTTGTCATTAATTAATTGATTGGAGCAAAGTCAATGATGGAAGTGTATGAAAGTTAGTGATAGTTAAGAAATTCAAAATGACAGCTTTGCTGGATAGAGCAATTTTGGATGTAGGTCCCTGCTTTTCAATACTTCAAATATTTCTTTCCAGCCCCTTCTTGCCTGTAAGGTCTCTTTTGAGAAATCAGCTGACAGTCTGATGGGAACTCCTTTGTAGGTGACTGTCCCTTTATCCCTTGCTGCTTCTAGAATTCTCTGCTTCATTTGAATCTTGGCTAATGTAATTACAATGTGCCTTGGGGTGTTCCAGCTGTCATTTAGAATGGATGGACAGATAAAGTGCTTCTCAGATAAGGTCAAGTTGAAGGAGTTCATCATCACCAAGCCCTTATTATATGAAATGTTAAAGGGACTTATCTAAGAAAAAGAAGATAAAAATATGACAGTGAAAAGACAGCAAACTCACAGCTATTAAGAACCACACCTAAAACAAAAGCAAACTAAGCAAACAGCTAGAAGAGGAACAGAACCACATAAATGCAGATCATAAGGAGGGTTAGCAACAGGGGCGTGGGAGGAGGAGAGAGGGGGAAAAGGTACAGCGAATGAGTATCATAGATAGTGGGTAGAAAATAGACAGGGGGAGGGCAAGAATAGTATGGGAAATGTAGAAGCTAAAGAACTTATGACACATGGACATGAACTAAAGGGGGGAATGTGGGTGGGAGAGGGTGTGTAGGGTGGAGGGGAATGATGGGGGAGAAATGGGACAACTGTAATAGCATAATCAATAAAGTATATTATAAAAAAAAGAAATTCAGAAAAGTGAGATCAAAGAGATAAATATATATTACCAGTAATAATCTATTTGCTCTTTCTTTATTTTATGTAAATTACATGGTCACAGAATGTCTTGAGCTTTGTATGTATTAAAAATATATGAATATTGATTAGTTGGAACAAAATTTTGCTAATTTTCTAAGTTTTTTCCTCTCCTGTCACTAACTACTTATGCAATTTGTCAGTTTGGGATGACATGTAGGGTGTTGCAGGGATTCAATATGAATTCTGATATACTAGAGTGTAGCAAATTCTGAATTGAACACTCAGATACTTATGTGTGTTGAATGAGAAGGGAGTTCTATAGTCAAGTGAGTTTAGAAAACTAAGTTGAAACATAATAGTTTTTTAATTTTTGTTTTAATTTTATTGCAGAAATTTCTAGAATCTTTTGCTATACATAAAAATAAGTGTATTTTGAAAAATGTTATAGCTTTTAAAGATTTATAGACCTTTGTCTCTCCTTGGAGTATGAAATTATGGATATCAGGATGAATTATGACCAGATCCAACTGAAAGTTGACATCAAAACCTGGTAATGGGTAATTATGAAGCATGCTTTTCTCTTAGCTTCCACATCTTCTAGCAGAATGTCTTTAATTTTAAATGGCATTTTGGATGGAAGCTACACTGAGATAATGTTTTCCTAAAAATGGCTTCCTCATAACCAGACTTTTTAAAATTAAGTAACTTATATTCATTATATTTAATATTAGCTTGAGGGGAAACTTATCAGGCAGTTTTCTATCAATTTATCAGAACAAGATTCCCTTACATTCCAAGTTCTCACCTGATATAAGGCTAACACAAAAGCGGTATATAGTTTATTGAGCAGGAAAAGGTACATGAGTCTGGAGCATGGTCTCTGGGGCAGACAACCTTGAATTTCAAACCAAGTTTCATTACTTAGTAAACTGTGATCTTAAATATGTTACGAAACCCTTTGAACTTACTGTTCTTATTGGCAAAATGTGTATAATAATAGATATGTATCAAAAACAAAACAAAATTAAAAACAACAAAAAGTATAGTGCTGGGATAAGAACACACATGAAATAAATTGTTATTATTTTTAAAATTCCTGGATTTCATTGAGGACCTATGGTAGAGTACAAAAATGCTACTCCCCCAAACATGTGTTCGCTGAGATTTGTTTTTTGAATTACTCATTTTATGTCAGTTTCTGAGAGCAATCTATTGTGTTTATTCAAAATGAGATGACTGAGCAAAAGACTAAATTTTTGTCTTTGTGTCTATGTTTTGTCACTGTTAAGACAAAATAATTATTTCAGTGTATTTTTTCCTAGGGATTCTCTGTTGCTACTAGAAATGTATTAGCAAAAACAAAATGCCCTAGCAATTTTGTACTTTCTTCTAAAATTCAGTGTAGCCCTGAGGGTTTGGAATCTTATGTACAACATTGTTGTTGTTTGTGATTGTTTAGGTGACATTTTCTGCCACTCATCAGATCTTTGCACTGGTCCATGTTATACATGAGACATAGCACACAGTATGGCACAAGTATATGTAGTGTCTATTCTAAAAGATCAAGACTAAACCATGAGGATTTTGACTTTTATTTATTTATTTATTTTTTAAGTCTGTATCAAATTTTATTTTTTTAATTTTTTATTTATTTATTTAATTTTATTTTTATTTTTTTAATTTTTATTTTAATTGTTGATCTTGTACAGTTTTCTGTCTTTTATTCTCACCCAAACCCACCACCCCAGCCCTCCCCTCCTCTCTCCCATTTCCACCCCCCCCCCCATAGTTTTTGTCCATGTGTCCTTTATACTTGTTCCTGTAAATCCTTCCCCTTTTCCCCTGAAACTCCCTCCCCTCTCCCCTCTGGTGACTGTCAGCCTGTTCTCAATTTCCGTGTCTTTGGTTATATTATGCTTGTTTGTTTGTTTTGTTGATTAGCTTCCTGTTAAAGTGAGATCATATCTTTAACAGGATTTTGACTTTTAAATTATTATAAAACTATTAAATAGCAAAGATTATGACATAACTTTTATGACCTGATCGATGAAGTAGACAAACTTACAGATGTAGAATATTGAAATGAGTATATTTCTTAGTGATAGAAAACCATGTATATCTGTATTTATATATAGATGACAGTTTCACATGTTTGATCTACATTGTAAGATTAGGTCCTAAATTGCCTTCTAAGCTGAGGCCACTGATAGTACTTCTTTATATTTTAAATTTTCTGTTTTTATGTTTCCATCCAAATAGTCCTAATTTATTGCTAGCTTAAAATAAGTTTGAGTGTCCAGTTATGTAAAAGAGACAGTGGTATTATTGGAGGAAAGCTTTTATTCACCTCAAAGTTTATTTTAAGCCAACAAAAAAAGTAAGAGCAAAGTAAGAGTGTTTGTCTGAAGTCTTATAAGAGCTAAATTCTTATTTTTATATTTATTAGTTTAATATAGAATAAAAGATAAAATAAGCTGTAATCATCCTACTTTTATTATTTCACCTAGTATTTACTTATCATATCTGATTTTACCTATAATATGATTCTTAACTGGAAGTCCTAGCCACAGCAATCACATAAGAAGAAGAAATAAAAGGCATCCAAACTGGAAAAAGAAAAAGCAAAACTGTCATTATTTGCAGATGATATGCTATGGTATATCGAGAACCCCAAAGATTCAACCAATAGATACTAGAACTGATAAATGAATTCAACAAAGTAGCAGGACACAAAATTAATATCCAGAAATCAGTTGCATTTTTATAAGCCAATAACAAACTAACAGAAAAGGAGATTAAGACAACAATCCCATTCACAATTACTACAAAAAATAAAACACCAAATAAACCTAACCAAAGATCTGAAAGACCTGTGCTTGAAATATTTTAAGACACAGAAGAATTTGAAGAAGATACACATAAGTGGGAGCACATACTATGTTTGTGGATAAGAAGAATTAACATCATTAAAATGTCCATACTATCCAAAGCAATCTACAGATTCAATGCAATTCCTATCAAGAGCCCAATGATGTATTTCACAGAACTAAAACAAGTATTTTAAAAATTTATATGGAAACCACAAAAGGCCTTGCACAGCAACAGCAATCCTGAGAAAGAAGAACAAATTTGAAGAAATCATGCTGCCTAATATCAAATTATACTATAAGGCTATAGTAATCACAACAGCATGGTACTGGCATAAAAGCAGATACAGCGATCAATGGAACAGAACAGAAAACCCAGAAATAAACCCACATATTTATGGTAAATTAATATTCAAAGGAGTAAGCAAGCACATAAAATGGACAAACGATAGTTTATTTAATAAATGTTTGGAGATTGGACAGATACATGCAGAACAATGAAACTAGACCACCTTCTTACACCACACAGAAGAATAAATTTGAAATGGAATAACAACTTAATGTTAGACCTGAAACCACAAAAATCCTAGAAGATAACAGAGGTAGCAAAATCGCAGACTATTGCTTGCAGCAATAATTTATGGGATATATCTTCCCAGGGAAGGGAAACAAAAGAAAAACTAAACAAATGGGACTACACCAAACTAAAAAGTTTTGCACAGCAAACAAAATCATCAACAAAATAAAAAGAGAACCCACAAAATGGGAGAACATATTCGTTGATACATCTGATAATGATTTAATATCCAAAATTTTAAAAAAACGTACACAACTTAACACCAAAAAAAAAAAAAAAATTAAGAAATGAGCCAAGGACCTGAATAGACACTTCCCCAAAGAGGGCATACAGTTGGCCTATAGACATATGAAAAGATGCTTAATGTCACTAACCATCAGAGAAATGCAAATTAAAACCACAATGAGCTATCTCCTCACACCTGTCAGGATGGCTATCATTAATAAATCAACAAACAAGTGCTGGCGAGGATATGGAGAAAGGGGAACCCTTTTTCAATGTTGGTGAGAATGCAGATCAGTGCAGCCACTGTGGAAAGCAGTATGGAGATACCTTAAAAAATTAAAAATGGATCTACATTTCGACCCAACTATCCCACTTCTGGGAATATATCTTAAGGAACCCCAAACACTAATTTGAAGGAACCCAAAACACTAATAATAATTACCCCTGTGTTCATTGAAGGTTTATTTACAATCACCAAGTTATGGAAGCAGCCCAAGTGTCCATCAGTAGATGAGTAGATTAGACAACTGTGGGACATTTACACAATGGAATCCTGCTCAGCTATAATAAAAGAAGAAAAGAAATTACCCTCTGTGACAGTATGAATGGACCTGGAGAACATTATGCTAAAGCCAGTCAGGGGAAGAAAAATACCACATGATTTCACATATATGTGAGGTTATAATGAACAAACTGAACTAACAAGAAAAATGGGGACAGACTCATAGATGGGGAGGAGGATGACAGTTCAGCTTAGGGGGAAGTGAGGGGTGGAGGGATTGAGCAGAAAAAGAAGGACTCATGGGCATGGACAAGAGGGTGGTGGTTGCTGGGGACTAGGGGTATAAGGGGACTAAAAGTAATGTAAATAAAATACAACAAAGATTAAATAAAAATTTTTTTAAATTAAAAATAAAAAGAAATGAGCCATCAAGCCATGAAAATACATGGAGGAACATTAAATACATATTACTAAGATGCCAATCTGAAAACACTATGTAGTGGATGATTTCAACTATATGACATTCTGGAAGACAAAACTATAGAGGCAGTAAAAAGATCAGAGTTTGCCTGAGGTGAGTGGAGGGATGAATAGGTGGAGCACAGAGAATTTTTAGGGCAGTGAAATGACTGTGTATCACACTGTAATGGTGTATGTGTGTTTTTACACATTTGTCAAAACCCAGTGATGTGCACCACTAGGAGTAAACCCTGGTGTACCTAATGTAAACTATGGACTTAGGGTGACAATGATGTGACAGTGTAAATTTATCAAATGCAACAAGTGTAGCACTCTGGAGTGGGATGTTGATAAGTGAGGAAGCTGTATGTTTTTATGGGCAGTGGGTATAAGGGAAATCACTGTACTTGCCATTCAGTTTTGCTGTGAATCTAAAGCTACTCTAAAAAAAGAAAATAAAGTCTTTTGAAAAAAATCTACATGCTGACATTGTCCAGAAAATTTAACAGGTTTTATAATTGTCATAACTGAATTAGTAAAAAAAAATTTGGAGGCCCCTTCATGAAGACATTTTTATGTGATTAATAGCTCAGATTTTCATTAATTTACCGTGAGGTTGAAGGGGGAGACATCCCATATGTGGGTGGAGGATCAGTGAGGAACTGAGCCACTCATTCCCACCAGGCTGCAGAGGTTAAGCAAGTTCCTTGGCTTCTCTGTGCTTCAGTTTCCTCCTATGTGAAATTAGAGAAATGGGGTATTTAACAATAATCGATATATAATATTATAAATATTAAACTGGTTACTTCGTATAATATGCTGTAAACTGTGTCTGCTGCGTAGTGTATACCTTCTAAGGGTTTGTACAAAAACACACAATAACAGACATGCCCTAGGATGCTCGCTTGCTGCTATTGAGCGTGGGACAGGAAGTGTTGGGCAAGAGTTAACATTTACGAAGAACCTGTGCTGCTGTACCAGGTGCTCATTCAGTCGTCCCCCAACTAAGAGGTGAGAAGCATCCTGCCAGGTTTACATAGAAGTGGGAGCTCGCAGTGTTCAAACGATTTGCCCAAAATCATATAGCTGGGTGGAAGTGACTGAGTCAGCATGCAAATTGGATCTTCATGACACCAGATTAAACCCCACTCTGTCCGCTGTCTTCTTAACAAGTCCCTGATACCCTAATTGCCAGTGAGACAGAGGGCCATGGCTCTATCTTCGGCAGCCAGCTTGAGGGTAGGGGACATATGAAGAAGGATAGCAGAAAAAATGAATCAGATTTTATTTTAATCTACATACATTTTCTTCTTTTTCTGTTAATACATGTGGTTTGATGGTTTCTTGTTTAGGAATATAATTGTATTAAATGAAGTCACTTCATGATTTAAGGCATTGAGCTATGCTATGATACACTGTACACAGTGAGTGAAAGGAGTCAGGCAGATCCAAATAAAGGAATCTATTTCAAAATGGAAATCAAGGCATGTAATGGAAAACCAAGTAAAATTTAATGCAGTTTACACACTGGTCTTAATTAAAACCTATTAGCTGTAGATATTAAAGTAACTTAGTTTATTTATTTTTTTTATTTATGGAAGTCCTAACATGCATTACACTGAAAGGCTCATACGCTATGATCACATGGGAAGCTCTCCCAAAAGTTTGGGCATTTTTCTTTTTCTCCTGCATATTTTGTTTAAATTTTCACTTAATTTAAAATATAATTTTCATCACCTTATCTGCTAAAGTAGCTCAAAACAAATTATCTTCATGCCATTGCTCATACTGACTTCTCTTGAAATCCTCCTCTTTGATTTGTGTCCTCAATTTAGTATTGAATTTAAACTTTACTCCCATATTTATAGCTACATTATGTTATAGCCCAATTTTATTCCATCTTTCCTTTTTGAAATACACACTTACACTATCCCTTGCCACTTCATCCACATTTTTCATATTTGAAGCCATTTTAACTTACCTGTGACTGAGATTTCCCTGGGTTAAATCATTATCACATCATCAAAACAAAGCCAGAAAGTATAAAAAGATTTCCTCTTTTTCTTGCCTAAATAAATGTAAATCACTGTAAAGTCAAGCTGCTTTATTTCTGTTTGAATTTGATATGAATTTGCTTTCATGATATCCCATATTTATTTCCTAATATGATAGAGTAGTAACTCTGCAGTATGTAAAATATGTTTTAGTGATATATATATCTGACAACATATTAGTATCAGAAGTTTATAGCTATTTTCACTCATTAACAATTTGTGATTTTTATTATTGGATGAGATATGTGAAATACAATGTTCCAGAGCATCATTAAAAATTGAATTGGTAAGAGGTATAGGAATTTAGCTTTAATGGAGGAAAATTGATGCTCACAGCTCAACCACTCAGAGTGAGTATGGTAAATCCTCTGCTTAAAAGAAGATGAATGGCAAATAATTGTTTCAATCCAGAGAATTGGGTGTTTTAACAAGTGATGATGAGATTATTATGAATAAACCTGATTTGGGTGCATGGTATTTCATTGTTCTGAGTTATTCTTTTGGCTGGTAAAGTCCACTGGCAATGAGTAAAATTAGGCAGGCCCATGATAAACAACTAATATGCTGAATTATAGAAATACAAATAACCAGATGAAACTTTGAAGTTTAATTTAAATCAACAAATATATATCAAGCTTCTGCCATGGCCATGCAGTGCACTAAGATGAGTGAGGTACGGTTCTTCCTCTCCGGGAGCAAATAACCCTGCACTATACAGAGACATTTAAGTCAGCAGAAAATAAATGTCGTGTATGTAGTAACAACGCACATGCAATAAATAGGAATAGCCTACATAATGAAATCCTAGTAAAAATGTTTTCATTTAGGCATTTTACAGAAAAAAATCTCCCAGCCTTCCCATTTCACATTATCCTTTTCAAGTAAATTTTTCACTTTTCCTAAATGAATCTCAACTGAACCTTATTGAAACTTATTTTTCTACCATAATACTTCAGCCCAAATACCTCCTATAGGGAAGGCACACTTTCTTTATCACACAGGTTCACACGTTCCTAAGTCTTCCTCCAGCATATAAATAAATTTTATGACAGTTACAGGGCTATTTCTGATTTACATTCAGGTAACATAAATGGTGTAGGGCAAATTACTTACAAGAAAAAGGAAGGTAGTTTGAGTCAGAAATGTTTCACTTTGTTATTACCCACAGTGACAATTGGCAAATACTGTTATATGAAATGTTTATATTTCTGGTAGTGGGACAGAAGACAATGGGCTTGTCAGAGCCAGAGCACTGAGGCTCTTTCTCCCTCCCCCCTAGCCCTCTCCCTCCCTGTCACTCCTCCCTCTCCCCCTCCCTCTTCCCCTTCCTCTCACTCCTCCCTCTCTCTCCCTCTTCCTCTCTCTGAGTTGCTCCTCTGGAAGGTACTAGAGAACAAAAAGTATGTCTTTGGTCTCCATAAGATAAAAATTGACTAGAATCTTCCATCTTTCTCCAACTTCCCATTGTGGAATGCATCGTTGTTGCAGGAACACATGAGTACTCCAGTGCACTTTTGGTATTTCCAGAGTTCCCCATCGTGGTAGTTCTGAAGCAGTGGGACCTTGAACAAGCAGGGGACCTTTGCAAGCATCTAAAGCCTTGACAGTGAGTGAAGGATAAGAAATATTGTGTGGGAGACATGTAAACTCTCATTAATGTCAGAATTCTTTATAAAAGACTAGAAATAACAGTGACTTTGGATGTCTATATGTTAATGAGCCCCTTTTTAAATCTCAGATGGGTATTGCTCAGGGACACAGGAGTTACCTAAGCAATCATTGGTCTTCTAACTTTATTTCAAAAGCGCTGAATGTTTTTAATGATTACTTTTAAATTCTGTCAAATTGGAGAGACAAAACCTAAGCCAAAATTGTCAGCACCTTGGACAAAGGGAAGACTAACAGAGTTTTCAAATTGCACACTCTTGCATATGTGTGGATATCAATGTAGGATTTAAAGGTGTCAACACAATACTGCTAGCTAATTAAGAGTTGACTGACTAAATTTTCATACTTTTGGTCAAATCCATTTGAATAAACTTATAGACTAAAATAGTGTATCATTTTTATGCAATTTCCATTAAAGTTTGACCCATTCTTGAAAAAAAATACCATTTTAAATCAGGCAACAAAGAGTTACACAATTTTAATAAGTGCTAACCTCGGCTTGATTTTATCTTCAAGCATCACAACTAAAATTGGAACTTTACAGATCACTTTAAATTAAATTGATTAATAATACATCATGTTAAAATGAATTTTTCATGGTTTGGGAGCTAATGTTCTCAATTATTTAGCAATGCAAAGTGTAGGAAATGCACATAAACAGCATACAGGAGCTGATCCGTGAACTTTCCCTTAAAAGAAGATGATAAATGGCCTATTTTTTTCTATCATAGTAAAGTGATATGTTAATGCTTTTTGCTCTGAACATTTGCTCTTCAGGAAACCAAATCAGGACATGCAATGCAGTAATAAAATATAATAATAATGTTTTTATTAAATTAAAAATAATCTTAGTCCTGAAAATATGTAAAAGAATGTGTAATTCAATTAACAAATTATTTAGGCATATGACTTTATCCCTTTTGAGTTATATTTCCACAATAACTTGTCTCATTTTCCATTTTAATGAAAATATGTTTTTAGTATTAAGTATCCCCCGAACTATTATGTGATTCTATGATTTAATTTAACATTTATCTCATTCTTGTGTTTTTGTGGGAAAAGAATGTTTATAATTAAATGTCACTAAAAAAGTAAACTACTGTATATTTTGAACATTGTATTTTTTTCTCATTAAAAATTACTTCAGAATTTTTAGTAGTTAAGATAACAAATTAGTAGATTCTTTCTGAATGATGGCTTTGCAATGCCCATTTTACTAATGCATCCAGAATCAGAGAAGCTCTAGGATGTTGTTCTCTCCTCTATGTGAGCATTTTTGTTTACCAATTTGTAGGAGAGATGGACCACAAGGCCTTGTATAGCTTTGGACAAAGGTTCTCTACACTAAGGCATCTGATAAGACTGCTAATTCTTATCAACTGCGCCATCATTTTCTACTCCATCAGCCTTCTTTCTTGCCTGTTTTTGGCAAGAGAGTCTGCTTTGACATAAATTTAGCTTATCGTGATGTAAAGTTGGAGTTAATTCCTACAATTCAGTGTTATGAACAATAATATAAAACTTTGCATTATATAGTGCTTGCTTTTCCAGCTTTATTGCATAATTGACAAATAAAATTGTATCTTTTTAAAGTGTTCATGATAATTTGATAGACATACACATTATAAGATGATTACCACAATGAAGTTAACACACCCATCATCTCACATAGTTACTTTTGTATATGTTTGTTGGAGGGGAGGGGTGACAAAACAATACTCTTTTAGCAAATTTCAAGTATGCAATGCAGTATTGTTAGTTCCAGTCACTGCTATACATGCTACTCTGAGAAAATATTTATCTTACAACTGAAAGACAGTATCATGAGAGCAACATACCCCCGTGTCACCCTCTCCTCAGCTGCTGGAAATGATCCTTCCAACCTTCTGTTTCTATGATTTTGACATTTTCTCTCTCGCTCTCTCTCTTTTTTAGATCCCACATGTAAATAATGCTATATACTTTTGATCTTCCTCCATCTGACTTATTTCTCTTATTATAATGGCCTCCAGTTTTATCCATGTTGTTACCAATGTCAGTGTTTCTTTCTTTTTAAAGGCTGAATAATATTTTCGATCATGTACTATACATCATTTTCTTCATCAGTGGATAGATGCTTAGGTTGTTTTGACTATTACGAGTGATGCCACAATGAATATTTGAGTACAGATATCATTTTGAGAAACTGATATTACATCTTTTAGATATATACCCAAATAAGATAAAAATTTGCTAATTTGTTAACTGCTTAAAGTTTTTAAAGTCCTTTTTATTTACTAAAAATATTACCTTAATTTTTGAGAAACCTCCATTCTGTTTTCCATAGGGCTTCTCTAATTTTTATTCCCACAAACAATGTATAAGAAACACTTTTTTCCAGAGTCTTACCAACATTCCTTATCTCTTGTGCTTTTGATAATAGCTATCTTAATATGTGTAAGGTGACATCTCATTAATGTTTTGATTTGCATTTTCTTGATAATTTTTGAGCATCTTTTTATTTTATCTTCTAGTCATTTCTGTACCTTCTTAGAAAAAAAGTCTATTAAGGTCCTTACCCATTTTTAAATAGGATTATTTATTTTTCTGCTATTGAGGTTTTTTAGTTCTTTATAATTTTAGTAATTAATCCTTTCTCAGATATATGCTTTCCAAATATTGTCTCCCATCCTTTAGGTTACCTTTTTAATTTTGTTGATCATTTCTTTTGCTATACAGAAGACCTCTAGTTTCATGTAGTCCCACTTGATTATTTTTGCTTTTTTTTGCCTGAGTGTTTGGTATCAAATCCAAAAAAAATCATTGTCATGATCCATATAAAAGAGTATTTTTCCCATGATTTTTTCTAGGAATTTTACGACTTCAAGTTTTACATTTAAGTTATTAATCAATTTTGAGTTAGTATTTGTGAACAGTATGAGATAGAAGTCCAGTTTCATTCTTTTTGTATGAGGTATTCAATTTTCCCAACACCATTTACTGAAGAGAGTATCCTTTCTCCATTGTTTGTTCTTAGCACCCTCCTCAAAATTAGATGACAAAAATGAAAGTGCTCATTTATGGACTTTCTATTCTGGTCTGTTGGTTGATGTGCCTGCTTTTATACCAACACCATACTATTTTAATTAGCATAGCTTTGCGATATAGACTGAAACCTGGTAGCCTCTAGCGTTGTCCTTCTTTCTAAAAATTACTTTGATTATTTGGAGTGTTTGTCATTCCATGCAAATTTTAAAATTATGGTTTTCTATTTCTGGAAAATCCCATTAAAATTTTGACAGGATATACATTGAGTTTGTAGATCATTTTAGGTAGTATGAACATTTTAACAATATTAGTTATTATAATCCAAGAACAGAGGCTATCCTTCCAATCATTTATGTCTTTAATAACTTTTTTACCAATGACTTATTGTTTTCAATGTATAGGTTTTCTTCCCCAATTAAATTTATTCCTAAGTATTTTATTGTTTTTGATGCTGTTGTAAATGTGATTGATTTCTTAATTTCTCTTTCAAATAGTTAATTATTACTGTATGGAAACCAAACTGACTTAGTATCTTAATTTTCTACCCTTCAGATTTACTGAGTTTATCTATTAGTTTAAACAGTATTTTGGTAAAGCTGTTAAGATTTTCTATATCGTATCATCTACCCATAGAAAATTTTGTTTTTTTTTTTTTCTTTGTAATTTGGATGATTTATATTTTTTTTTTCTTACCTAATTGCTCTGACTAGGACTTGCAGTACTATGTTGAACAGAAGTCATGCCAGTGGAATTCTTGTCCTGTTTATGATCTTACAAGAAGGGCTTTTAGTTTTTCTCCAGTGAGTGTAATGTGAGCTGTAGGCAAGTCATACATGGCCTCATTATGTTGAGTTACTCCCTTCTACACATAATTGTTGAGTTTTTAAAATAAAATGAGGTTGAATGTTGTCAAATGCTTTTTTACCATCTGTAGAGATGATATGATTTTATTCTTTATTCTATTAATACACAGGGTCACATTTATTAATTTGCAAATATTGAAAGATCCTTATTCACAGGGATAAGTTTAACTTGGTCCTGCGGTATGATCTTTTTAATGCACTGTCAAATTTGTTTTGTTGGTATTTTTTGGAGGAGTTTTGTATCTATATTCATAAGGAATATTGACCAGTAATATTCTTTTTTTGTAGTGTTCTTGTTTGACTTTAGTATCAAAGAAATGCTGAACTTGTTAAATGAGTTTAGATGTGCTCTCTCCTGTTCACTTTAATGAAGAGCTTGAGAAGTGTATGAGAAAATTAAGAATGAGAAAGGGAAAATAAAATAAAATAAAATTTGATCAATGTATACCCTGCTAGTTATAGAGTTAAAAGTGGAATAGACATGTCTAATGCCAGTTTCATTGTACTCTCTAAGAAGTTTAACTAGTTACGACATTTTTAAAAGTTTACCTAACAGGGTAAAAAAAAAAAAAGAAGAGATGTTTATTCAAATAACTGTGAAAAGGACAGCTATAGTATGCACAAGATGTAGGTGGTCAGGATGTGGTACCAGTCAGCACACTAGAAAGACAGACCATAGTCAATAGAATTTCCAAGCAGAAGATAAAATCAAATTCAATTGAACCATCCCTGCAAGTCCAACTTATTAACTTTAAAAGGATAGTTAGTTGAAAAAGAACCTCAAGTGATTTTTGGATTTTATAGTTTATTCTTATCTAGACCATAAGGGTGAGATTTTTCTCTAATTCCCATTATTCTATTTTTTTTTTAAATACAGATGTTGCACAAGGATTTTTTTACCATGTGACATAGTTGGAATTGTCTTCCAAACAAATTGTATAGTATAAAACTAAAATTTTTCAAAAAATAATCTCAACTACTCTATATTAACCATTAGATTAAAAATCTACTCAAAGACCTTTCAGATCGGTTCTGCCAAATGTTTATTGAGTTAGTATATGTCATATTAATTACATACTTTACTGATGAAAGAAAAATCCATGAGTTAGAATTAGTTCACCTCCTCCTCATGATTAGTGTAACTCTTTGTGCAGTTTAATTCTCTTTATTCATGAGAAAGCATGTCTGATCAAAATACCAATGCAACTACATTAACATCATATTTGCACAAACTCATATATACGTGTATATATATATACACACATATATGTGTGTGTGTGTGTGTGTGTGTGTGTGTATATATATAAAAAAACAGGAAAACTAGTGTGTTGTTTTTTCTCATTGTTCCTATTTTACCCCGTGTATTTTGTTTTCTAGGCTTTACTGACAGCAGGTTTGATGGGGGTAGTAAACAGAAGGTTAAGGAATAAACATAGAAAAATCAACATGGCTATATATATGCTAAGAAATATATTAGACTCTGAGTATATTCAAATGAGACTCTGAGAGTTATTTGTGTTTCTTCTGAGGCCAGAGCAACATGCGCACTAAGTCTACATTTTGGAAGAAAACAAGAGACCTGAAAACCTAACAAGTGAGCATGGACTACAGAAACACTGAGGCTTCACCAGTGCACTCTCTTGACATGACCATAAACAGCAATATGATGGACTTAAATGCATATATCTATGTGCACTTAAATTAAATACTGGTTTTGTTCAAATTAATACAAATACCAACGGAATGGGGCTGCCATTTTTTTTTTTTTTAATTTAACCTGACTGCATTGAAAACAGGTGAAGGTGATTTGTTTTATTAACTGAACTACTTTCTTATTCAGGGCAATCAAGATTTTTCTAAATGAACTATGTGTGTATCACTTCTGTGCTCCACACATGAAACTGTAAAAACTAGATCACCAGAAAATGTTTTTTTCCCCCCCTGAAAGTAGGGAAGATGATGTTATTAAGGTCAAATGCATCAAGGAGATTTAGTCTTGTATTTTCTTAATGACAATGGGAATCATGTAGCTAAATATTGGCAAATTGTAGTGAACAGGTATTTCCAATGTTATTTGATTATTATTATGAGATATTAATTTGACATTTAATATAGAACAACTAATTCTAATATGTTTTGTTTTAGTCATAGTGATATATCACCAGGTGGAAAGGCCTTTACATCAGAGATTAAGAAAACACCTTAGTCAGTGGTTAACCATTTCTTTATAATCTAATCAGTAATTCTCTGAACATATACTATAATTCACATACAGATAATAAGATAAATACTTAAGATGCTTCCTTTCAGAAGCACTCTTCATTGTATTTGAGGAAAATAGCCACAGATGACTCTATATCATGTCATTTAGATTTTACTTTTGGTCTTTTTGAGAAATCCTTTGAACATGTTATTAATGTCATTATGTTATTAATAATACAATTATATCCATTTAATTTGTGATAGTTAGAAAAGGCCTAACTACATAAAGAGATAGAGTCTATCCTGTTGTGTTTAAATAACTATGTGTTTAAATAATGCTGCCATTGTTATACTTCTGTATATGATATCAGTCTAACAAGTTAAAAAAAAACAATTGACAGATAAAATTTCTATTAATAAATTATGTAAATACACATTCAAGATAAGAAGTAGCACTAAAGATGGCTATATTCACTAAGTGCTAGATAAATATAGACTATTGCACAAATACAGTTCAGTAGAGCCCTTTTGGCCACTACTTGATATTCTTTTTATTTTTTTTTTAATTTTTATTGTTGTTCAAGTACAGTTGTCTCCATTTTCCCGCCACAATTCTCCACTGCCCCTCCCACCTCCACCTCCCACCCTCAGTCCTACACAGCATTGACACTGTCAGTGGGTCTTTTATACTTGTTCCTTGATGGCCCTTTCCCTTCTTTCCCTCATTATCCCCTTCCCCCTCTACTCTGCGGACTATCACTCTGTTCTTCATTTCAGTGTCTCTGGTTATATTTTTTCCGGCTTGTTTGTTTTGTTGACTAGGTTCCACTTATATGTGAGATCATTTGTAGTATTTGGCTTATTTCACTTAACATAATGCTCTCCAGATCCATCCACACTATCTTGAAGGGTAGGAGTTCCTTATTTCTTTCTGCTGTGTAGTATTCCATTGTGTAAATGTACCACAATTTTTTGGTCTACTCATTTACTAATGGGAACTTGTGTTGATTCGAAAACCTGGCTATTGTAAACTGTGCTGCTATGAACTTTGGGGTGCACAGGTTCTTTTGAATTGGTGTTTCAGGATTCTTAGGGTATAATCCCAGCAGTAAAATTGCTGGGTCAAAAGGCATTTCCATTTTTAGTTTTCTGAGGAAATTCCACACTGTTTTCCATAGTGACACTACTCATCTGCATTCCCATCCATGGTGTACTAGGGTTCCCTTTTCTGCACATCCTCTCCAGCACTTGTTTATTGGTTTGTTTATGATGTCCATTCTGACTGGTGTGAAGTGCTATCTCATTGTGGTTTTAATTTGTATGTCTCTGGTGACTAGTGATGCTGAGCATCTTTTCATATGTCTCTGGACCCTCTGTATGTCCTACTGGGAGAAGTGTCTGTTCAAGTCCTTTGCTGATTTTTTAATTGGGTTTCTTGTCTTCCTAGAATGGAGTCGTGTGAGTTCTTTATATATTTTGGAGATCAAACCCTTGTCTGAGGTATCACTGACAAAGGCATTTTCCCATACAGTTGGTTTCTTTTTCATTTTGTTGATGTTTTTTTTTAAGCATGCAGAAGTTTTCTACTTTGGTGAAGTCCCATTTGTTTATTCTTTCCTTTATGTCCCTTGCTCTTGGGGACATATCAGTGAAAATATTTTGCATGGAATATCTGAGATTTTCCTGCCTATGTTCTCCTCTAGGACTTTTATGGTGTCACAACTTATATTTAAGTCTTTTATCCATCTTGAGTTTATTTTTTGGTAGATGTAAATTGGTGGTCAAGTTTCAATTTCTGGCATGTACCTACCTCTCCAGATCACCCAACACCATTTGTTGAAGAGTCTATTTTTACACCATTTTATGCTTATCCCCCCTTTGTAAAATATTAACTACCCATAGAGACATGGGTTTACTTCTGGGCTCTCTACTTTGTTCCATTAATCTATGTTTTGTTCTTATGCCAGACCATTTTGGTTACAGTGGCCTTGTAATATAGTTTGATGTCAGGTATTGGGATCTCTTCTATATTGTTCTTCTTTCTCAAAATTGCTGCAGCTATTTATGGTTCCATATAAATTTTTGAAATATTTGTTCTATGTGAAATATATCATTGGTATTTTAATAGGGATTAGCCAACATTATACTCAATTGGCAAAAACTAAAAGCTTTCCCACTAAGATCAGGAACAAGACAAGAATGTCTGCTTTTATTAATTCTCTTCAACATAGTATTGGAAGTCCTAGCCACAGCAATCAGACAAGAAAAGTAAGTATAAGGTATCCAAACTGGAAAGGAGGAAGTAAAACTGTCATTGTTTGGAGGTACATAGAAAACCCTATTGACTCCACCAAAAAAACTACTTGACCTAATATGTGAATCTGGTAAAACAGTGGGATAAAAAGTTAATATTCAGAAATGAAAGACATTTTTGTACACCAACAATAAAATATCAGAAATCGGGGCACGGGGAGATCCCATTTGCTATAGCAAAAGAAAAATAAAGTACCTAGGAATAAACCTAATCAAGGAGATAAAAGACCCGTATTCAGAAAACTACTCAACACTGAAGAAAGAAATTGAGGAACACACAAATAAATGGAAGCATATTCTGTGTTCATGGATTGGAATAATTAACATCATCAAAAATGTGCATACTACCCAAAGCAATTTATGGATTCAATGCCATCATTATTTGATATTTTCAATAAGTATTATAACATTAATAATTCTCATTAATAAGCTATAAAGGATATATTTCAACTGTGTTTTTCTCTAAAAAGTTTCAACTACTTTCAAATTAAATAATTTTTCTAGAATAGAATTTCATATTTTCTCAAACAGAATATTACAAATTCTAATTGTTAGAAGCTATTTTTAAAGGCTGAATCAGAATTATTGTATATCTCTACAGAAAACTGTAATTTCATTCTTTGTGCTTAAATATTGGATTGGCCAAAAAGTTTGTTTAGTTTTTTCCATACTATAGCTCTAGTGTAGCTCTACTATAGCTTTAACTTCATTTGAAACAATTTTGTTAGATTGTATTGTGACAGCTATCATATCAGCATGCATTTAATAAAAACATCAAAATTGGTGATATTTTATGCAGCCATTTTAACATTAAGATGGAATAAAATACACATTTTAGTTTATTATGCTTTATTATTTCAATAAAGGTAAAAATGCAATTGGAACACACAAAAAATACTTGTGCAGTATATGGATAAAGTGCTATGCATGATCCCATGTGTCAAGAGTGGTTTGCGAAGTTTCTTGGTAACACTGACATTTTGGACAAATAATTCTTTGCTGTGGGGCTGTCTTACTTATTGGAAGATGTTTAGCAATATCCTTGCCCTCTGCCCACTAGAAGTCAATAGCAGGAGATAGCCGACACACTCGAAATATCCAAATCAAAGTTATTAGTGAAAATGAAGAGTATCTTTCATTTTATGAAAAAATCTAAACAGACTTTTTGGCTAATGCAATATATAAAAGCTATCACTAATTAATAAAGGATGGTCCATGTGTGTAAGGAATAGGGAACTGACAAGAAATAGTTTGTGCTCAACCCTGGAGCTGGTCAACAAATCCATGCTGATATTTAATAGCTCTTATCAGCAGGAAAGCAATGAGAATATTTGGGGCATAGCTAGTTTCACACCAAAGCTGGTGGTAAAACATTTATGAAATTGTTGAGTCTCTTCTCACTGAGCAAATAGACATCAAATTTAAGAAAATATTCTAATAAGCAAATTTAACATTTATTTTTGAGCCCTCCCCATACTTCAGTATTTATTAATACCTTTGTTGTGATAATAGGTGGCAGCTTCCAATTGGGGATCTAACAGCAAGCAATGTTTAGTGGACAGCAGTCTCTATTGCATGGTGAATTTTGTGGTCATTCAACCACAGTTGCTGGACAACAGCCAAAAGAAGGTTCATCATGTCCAAGGAATAGGTTAATTGTTTCTCATTAGATTTCATACAGACTATTTATTTCCAGCAATATCAACTTTTGACTGTTCTTTACTTTCCTATTAAGAACATGTGTAATATGTGGCAGGAAGAGACTAAGCTTTTATGGAGTAAGAGATCTATTTAAAATGCTGATGAAATAATTTTGTTTATCACCCACCAGAGCTGGAATCAAGATTATTATATCACAAATTTATATTAACTTGGTCTGTATTACTTTTATCTTTTTTTTTTTAATTTTTATTTTAATTGTTGATCTTGTACAGTTTTCTGTCTTTTATTCTCACCCCAACCCACCACCCCAGCCCTTCCCTCCCATTTCCACCCCCCCATAGTTTTTATCCATGTGTCCTTTTTACTTGTTTCTGTAAATCCTTCCCCTTTTCCCCTGAAATTCCCTCCCCTCTCCCCTCTGGTGACTTTCAGCCTGTTCCCAATTTCTATGTCTTTGGTTATATTATGCTTGTTTCTTTGTTTTGTTGATTAGGTTCCTGTTAAAGGTGAGATCATATGGTATTTGTCTTTCACTGCCTGGCTTACTTCGCTTAGCATGATGCTCTCAAGTTCCATCCATGCCGTTGCATAGGGTATGAGCTCCTTCTTTCTTTCTGCTGCATAGAATTCCATTGTATAAATGTACCACAGTTTTTTGATCCATTCATTTACTGATGGGCATCTAGGTTGCTTCCAACACTTGGCTATTGTAAATTGTGCTGCTATAAACATAGGGATGCATAGTTTCTTTTGGATTGGTGTTTCAGGGTTCTTAGGATATAGCCCTAGCAATGGAATTGCTGGGTCAAAAGGTATATCCATTTTTAGTTTTTTAAGAAAAACCCATACTGTTTTCCATAGTGGTTGTACCAGTCTGCACTCCCACCAGCAGTGCAGTAGTGTCCCCTTTTCTCCACAACCTCTCCAACACTTGCTGTTTGTTGCTTTGTTTATGAGGGCCATTCTGACTGGTGTCAAGTGGTATCTCATTGTTGTTTTAATTTGCATCTCTCTGATAGCTAGCGATATCGAGCATTTTTTCATGTGTCTCTGGATCCTCTGTATGTCCTCCTTGGAGAGGTGTCTGCCCAAGTCCTTTGCCCATTTTTTAATTGGGTTGCTTGTCTTCTTAGAGTGGAGTCGTGTAAGTTCTTTGTATATTTTGGAGATTAAACCCTTATCTGAGATATCATTGGCAAATATGTTTTCCCACACAGTCGGTTCTCTTTTTATTTTAATACTGTTTTCCTTGGCCATGCAGAAGCTTTTTATTTTGATGAGATCCCATTTGTTTATTCTTTCCTTTATGTCCCTTGCTTTAGGGGATATATCAGTAAAAATGTTGCTGCGTGTAATATCTGAGATTTTCCTGCCTATGTTCTCTTCTAGGACTTTAATGGTGTTACGGCTTATGCTTAAGTCTTTTATCCACCTTGAATTTATTTTTGTGTATGGTGTAAGTTGGTGCTCGAGTTTCATTTTCTTGCACGAAGCTGTCCAGTTCTCCCAACACCACTTGTTGAAGAGGCTATTTTTACTCCATTTTATGTTGCTGCCCCCTTTGTCAAATATTAATTGACTATAGACACTAGGGTTTATTTCTGGGCTCTCTATTCTATTCCACTGGTCGACGTGCCTGTTTTTATGCCAGTACCAGGCTGTTTTGATTACAGTGGCCTTGTAATACATTTTGATATCAGGTATTGTGATCCCTCCTGCTTTGCTCTTCTTTCTCAAGATTGCTGCCGCTATTCTGGGTCGTTTATGGTTCCATATAAATTTTTGAAGAGTTTGTTCTATATCTGTGAAATATGCCATTGGTACTTTAATAGGTATTGCATTGAATCTGTAGATTGCTTTGGGAAGTATGGACATTTTGATGATGTTAATTCTTCCGATCCATGAACACGGTATGTGTTTCCATTTATTTGTGTCTTCCTTGATTACTTTTATCTTAAAGAAGCAGTGCTTTTTAATGTTAGATATACCTTAAAATTACCAAAAAATCTACTTGTTAAATATACACATATCATGGCCCCCCTCCACCTACTGATTCAAATCTTAGTTCTGTGGAGTGTGGGTGGTGTGACCATCTTTATCATTTAAAATCTCTACAAGTAATTTTGATGTCCGCAACTAGAAACTTATAGGGGATGAAATAACCCTGTTAGAATGAGATGTGTAGGGGTTTTGGTTTCATCAATAGTTAAGAGCAAATAAGATTCAGCATGTTCTTTAAAACAATGTGTTTTATGATTGGTAACTTATTAATGTAACATCATTCTCAAAAACTTGATGTGGAATTAGTCTAACATTGAATGACAATGTTTCATGACTTTGCCATGAGATTCATACGTAGTCCCTCATTTTCACATTGCCTCTGCACATAATACTGCGATCCTTTTGAGGTTTCTTTTTGTCTGCTCTTTCTGCTAACTTTTCATATTCCTATATCTGATTCTTATTTCCTCACATGTACATATTGACAACTCAAAGATTCAAGTTTTTTTTTTTTTTTTACTTAAATACCTGTTGGCATAAAAGGCTAGTATGTGTAACAATGAGCAAGCAATTGAAGAAATATACATTTCAGAACAAATCCTTTTTATAAGCTTATTCCTCAATTTCTTCAGCGGTTCCAGTGTCAACTCTTGTCTCTCTTAATTGTACAATTTTGTGATAGCTTCCTATCAAGTGGCTCCAGACCCTTGTTTTATAAGGTTAAGATCTAAATTCTTGCTCAAATTTAACTTGGGAGGATGATTAAAGAGAATATGAATAATCTTCAATATTTCTACATGAGCAGCCAGCCCTACTACAGGTCAAAAGAGTTCCCATATTAGATAGTGAATCATCTTCTCAACAAAGATTAAACTTACTTGCATGTTTGATCTGAATTAACCTTCCTGGTCACTGGGGCACCATTTAGTAAATTGCATTGTCTCTTTGTAAATGGGATCAATGCTATAAAAGAATTATTTCATCTAACTTAGAAAATAAATTTACTTATGTGTGTTAGGCTGGTAATCAGAAACATGCTTACCATCCTTAAGAGCAAAGGGACAATATAGTTTATGTAGAAATTTTTTTCTTCAAATGTCTTAATATTGCAAAATTTAAAAACAATAAAATAGAAATAAATAGGAGATTAGAAGTGGAAAAGACAACTTTATCAAACCATTCGTTGAATTTGATTTTGAAAGGGATAATAAATAGGTGGTCAAAGTCAGAAAAAGGTGAGGTTTCTTTGCAAAATTGAAGACACACAAAGATGTATCTGTTTTTTTTTTCTTTTTTCTTTTACTGAATGTCCATAAAAGAGAAGGGAGGATAAGCATAGTAGGACAACTAAGGATGTGAGAGTACATAAAATCTCATCCAAAGATGAAGGATTGTCCTTAAGAAGTGGTCCATATCTCCTATCCTAACAGAAGGGAAAGTGAAATGAATAGTGGTAAACACAGGTAAGTTTGGAGGTTGGCCACAGAGTGAGAAAGTTACCATCTAATCACTTTTATGTTCTCAGTAAAAATTTAAGGTGATATCATCTCATACCTGCCAGAATGGCTAGCATAAATAAACCAACAAACAAGTGCTGGCAAGGATGTGGAAAAAAGGGAAGCATTCTGAACTGTTGGTGGGAATGCAGACTGGTGCAGCCACTGTGGAAAACAGTTTGGAGTTTCCTGAAAGAAAGAAAGAAAGAAAGAAAGAAAGAAAGAAAGAAAGAAAGAAAGAAAGAAAGAAAGAAAAGAAATGGAAGTGCCTTTTGACCCATTGGTCCTACTTCTGGGAATGTATTTTAAGAATACTGAAACACTAATCAGAAAGAATATATGTGTCCCATATTCATAGCAGTGTTATTTATAATAGCCAAGGTCTGGACACAGCCCAAGTGCCCACCAGAAGATGAGTGGATAAAAAGCTGTGGTACATTTACATAATGGAATTCTACATCACTATAAAAAGAAGGAACTCTTACTCTGCAAGAGCATGGATGGACCTGGAGAACATTCTGCTAAGCAAAATAAGCCGGTCAGAGAAACAGAAATACCATATGATCCCACTTTTGTGTGGTATTTAATGAACAAAATAAACTGACAGAATAAAACTAGAGGCATGGACACATGGGACAGACTGATAAATCTTAGAGGGGAGGATGGTGGGGGGACTGTAAGAGGTTAGCCAAAAAAACATGTATGTATATATACAAAACCCATGGACACAGACAACAATGTGATAAAGACTGAAGGGTAGAGCTGGGGGCTTGGTGGAAGGAAGAAGAGGGAGGAAAACTAGGGGACACTGTAATAGTGCCAACAATTTTAAAAAAAGGTGATGATTAGAAAGTTGAAACGGACAGGAGGATGAAATACAAGGCTGCTCAGGAAAGCAGAAGAGAGTGCCAATGAGGAAAACAGACCTGCTAAGAGCCAGTCCAGGCCTAGCTCAGTGGGCGACCCCTGACTCCTAGTGTCACTAGTAGTCACAGTTGTGTTTTCTCCAGGAGCACTCAGCAGGTAGGATGTTCAGCAAAGCAGTCAGCTGACCAGGGATAGAAAGACAACTCTGGGAAAGAAAGTTGAAGCTATTTGCATGAAAGCAGCTGAATTTAAGATGGGTAGAAAAGAAATAGATACATAGGTGAGCTAATAGTGAGAACAGTAGTAAATGGATATAATAAACCTGAAAACAGGAAAAGGGAAAGTAACCAATTAAGAGAAAGTTGGAGATAGAAGTTGATGACCAGATGATTAAATGTTTTGTATTCAAAATTGTATATGCAGATCATTTCTGAGTGATAAGTAAGGGAGAGAGGGGTAGAAATGAGTGAAAGTAAATCCACTAGATGTGGACTCAGTGTTTATTTAACAACGCATACTCATGCACATAAATGCAGACTAGTATGCACTGCTAACATGTATTTTTCCATTCCCTGATTTATTCTCAGCCCATTCCAAACCGATCAGTAAGCATTAGCACCCCATGATGCATATGTCTTTAACAACAAACGCTCTACATGACTATCCTCTTTATATATGTTGCGCATCAGGGGCCATTTCCACCACTGTGTTGTCACTTTTTGACACTCATTACGCATTCTGGTCAACAGTAGTGATGTTTAATGTCTATGAAATTTGTGCAACTGATAATGCTGGAAACCACAGAGGTAAATGAAGGGGAAGATTATTATTCTATGTGTAAAAAAAGATCTAAAATGGAAATACTAAAATAAAAATAGTGAAGAAAATAGATAGTGATGAACAGACAATGGAGGATTTGTGGATCTACTTTGAATTTTGAAGCTTGCAACCAATGTAACAACAGCAAAGCAGAGTTTCAGAAATAGGTCTATGGCTGCAAAAAATATAGCCATAGTCATCAAGATTTTAGGAGGTTTCAAGAAAATGGAAGGACAATTTCCATGTGTAATGTCAGCAGAGCATCCCTATAGATTGCCAGTCCACTAAAAGAATAAAATGCCTTGTCAAATGTCATGTACATAATTGATAATCGTTAGTAAACAATATATTTGCTGTCCTTCATGGATCATCATTAATGCTTGTTGTGGTTGTTTAATTATTAGAATCATGTTATATATTTTGCAAAATAATATGGTTGTAAAGCTATCTTTTAAAATGAGCAGGGATCCTTTTCAGATTTTTTCTGAGAATCTGGCTTTTGGGTAAACATCTTCACCTGAATATCTTAATTATTCACACTAGTTATAATGGACCGCTCTTCTCCAGTTTTAGATACTGCAAACCCAGCCTTGAATGCAAATATTTAACTCATGTTTTTAGAATATTCAGGTGTAAGAAATATGGATACTCTACAATTGGGGAAAAGATTCTGCAATATTTATCTTAACTTTAGAATTTATAACTAGTTTGAATGATTTGAAATAGATGTTTCCCCTGCCTCAGTTTATGTTTATGATATGAAATAAGAAACCAGGTGGTGTTTCTGCTTCAGTAGTCTGTGTCTATTCAGCAGAATATATTAGAATGTAGAAGACCTTATAAGTTCCATCTGCCCAAATACCTGGTTTCTTTCCTTACCATAATTTCCAGACATCTTCATAATGAATCCATCACATAAGAACAGTTGTCAAAGAGCATAATTGTTTAATCCTGCAGATACCTCCAAAAGAGAAAAATAAAAGATGAGATTATTATTTTGCATATTTTCATAGTATAGAGAAAATGATTGGGAAAAATGACTTAAAGAGATGTCTTCAGGATTTCTAAAGGAAAGATTTGGAAGAGTCTCTGAGTAACTTAAAAAGATCACCAGCATTTATTCATTCTTTTAAAATGGTAAAGATAGTGTAAACTTTGATTGAGAAAAGGAGAGAAAACAAATGCTTTTTAAATTCATGATATTGTGAAAATGCTTCAATTAATATCATCATTATTTACTTCCTCATATATGTCTAGCATATGTTAGTTCTTGTGGGTTTAAAAATAAATAAGATAAAGTTTTACCCTCTTAGAGCTCACAGTCATGTGTGTATTTTGTGTGTGCAACATAAATAATATATATATACACACACACACACACACTTAACCATACAATGTAACATGTGCTATGTTTAATATATAGACCTATGGTTTTAGGGGTAGAGAGTAGAAGTGGTTATTCTTACCTGGAAAAAAAGAGAGACAAAGAATTAACATATTCAGAAAATCAATTATTAGGTTGTTAATGAGGATGCAGTATTAATTTAAAGCACTTAGAATAATTTCTGGTTCTATACAAGTATCACTTCAATAAATATAACTTCAATGGTTGTAAGAATACATTCTAATTTTTTTTCATTCTTGATCATCTAGTTTGATATGATGGAAAAATATGTAACACTTTGGCATACATCAGAAAAACTTCCCAAAAGAATGACTGGATTTTCCACAAAAGCAGTAAATATTAAATCAATCTAAGTAGGACACATCACAGACTCTCTTGGTCCAATTTAAATTTAATGAACTCTTAGCTGAACTAAATGTCTTGTCCTCATAAACTGAGAGGCACCAGGTTTACAGAAACTGTAACTGCAACATTTTTTAACAGTAAATATGACTATAAATCAGGAGGCACATTTATTTTCTTTTGGGGCTCTAAATTTTTGCCATCTGCTAACATAGCATTTTGCCCATTTGAAATATTGTTAGATTATATAAAACACAGGTGTTGCCTCCCTGCTCTGCTCCCAATTTAAGATTAACTCCGTTTCTTTGGGAAATGGTAATGGTAAGAAGAGCAATCAAAATAACAGTCTACTTAGACTGTTCAGTTTCTTGGGCAACCTGCCTATGGCCTGGGACAGTGAGCCTTTCTTCATTGCATTAAAAGCACCTGGTTAGTGGCAAAGACAAGGCAAAGTAGACATATTTTATCATGTTTAGTTGCAGAAGACATATATGTGTACAGTTTATCTCAAGTACCTTGTATGTTCTTTCACTATGGTCCACCCAAGTTCCCATCTATGTAGGTACTATCAATTTTCAGAAATCATATAGGCTGTCACTTTTCCCTTTTATCATATCATAGTAATGTAAAGAGTGGTTTGGTTTTCTAGGCCAAATAGTGCAAAAAACACAAAACTCCTCAGTGATCAAAACTGTGTAAGAGCTGAATATTCCCTTTTCAAAATATCTCACAGATTTCATTTGATTTTAAACTGATTTATACCTTTTCTATAATCTTTGTTTTTTTAATCAGAAACATATTTTCTCCTAATTATTTCTAATGCACTTTTAGATATATTGTTATATTGAAATATACTCCATATCAATAGATGCTGACTCTCTGGAAATTTTAATATGTAAACAACAAACTTTGTGTTTTATATATCAGTGCATCATTCCGAATAGCTATTAACTAAAAGATATTCTATAATTACTTCATTGAGAAGAAGATTTCTGATATTATCAATTCAAGTTTATTTTATGAAGTACCTGTGGATATTTATTAATTTTATTCTTTCACTATTTAGTACAGACCTAGTATGAACTAGGCATCATACACATGAATAAGTAATTAGGTGATTACTTAAACATCATATTCAAGTTAATATTTAACAGAATTTTGCACTGAAAATCATTGACCATTATTGATATTGCACATAAAGAAGGGTAAGCATGACATGGTTATTCAGGACTGAATAAAACATATGTGGATACCAGATCCTTCTGAAAATACTTGTTTGTTCATGCTGTTCCAGATTTTCTTAGAATTTCCAAGTAATTGGCACTCACCTCCCTCTAGGCTTAACCATGCTCCTTCATTTTTTATTTACATTACAGAATATACCCAAAGTTAACTACACTGATAGGTAAAATTTCATGGATTCACAGTTCTCAGATTCACTTTATAGGAAATTACATTTGCCTTCTCACTCTTTAAAGATTAATTGATAAAAAAGATATTTTTTAAGTCTGAGGATTTTTATTTGAGCAGATGGAAAAGGACTTTAATTTCCACATTTTTTCCCCAGCACATGGGCAGTGGGAGGAGGTCACTGTAAAGTTACCATGAACCAGAGGTTGCATTATAGAGAAGAGGATCAAGGAAGGAACTGCAACTCCTGAAGAGCTGTGACATGTTCTCTTTAGATAATCTTCCCCATGAGTCTTTCATAATTCTATAAAACAGGAATATTTTTTTCATTCTATCTACTTTATTTTCATTGCTTATGCTATTACAATTGTTCCAACTTTTTTTCCCTTTTGCCTCCTTCCCCCCAGCCCACCTGTCTTGCCTAAAGTCAAAACCCTCTCTGTTATCCATGTCCCTGAGTCATTCATACATAGATAAAAAGACTTTTAAATGGTCCGTTTTATCTATAGTAAAACAAGTAATCTGTTTTGACATTAATTCAATTATCAAAATATCTAAAGGTAGATTATAAATGTTAGCATTTTTAACCCTAACACCTGGTATAGTACCTAAAACATAGAGAATAAATGATAAATAGTAATTTGGAAAATAAATAAGTTAACCCAGATAGAATATTTTTGTGTGTTTTGTTTAGAAAATAACATTTAGGAAGTCTTAAAAGTATATATATGTGTGTGTGTTCATTTCATATATATTCGTATACATATTCATTTAATAGAATCCTATGTGTTTTTATTAGTGGAATAACAAAACTCTTCTACATTTGACTGAATTTTTCAAACAGATCATATAATAGCTATTATATTTTATTAAATAATTCTACTTATAGTATAAAGGGTTTATGTTTCTTGAGTAGTTTAGCAGGCAGAAGAAGCCACCTGTCTCATTTAAGAGAAACATACATAAAATGTCAGCATCATTTGAACATCACCAACTCTATAGGAAAGAGGTGATGAAGAGGTAAACTATTTTTTCAAGAAGTATACTATTTAAATATCCCGAATCCTTTGGCTTTATGAAGGTGTAACACATGGCTTTTTATTTTTCAGTCAAAAACCAGTTATGCTTCAAAGATATTTTAAAAGATATACAAATCTTAGTAATTAGATATTTCTGCAGTATGTTTAGAAATTAACATACACGGTTTTTAAACATTTTACAGTGACTAAAAGGTGGTCTTACAATATTAAGAAATACCTTTATGTGTTTAAATAAGGTGAATCACAGATATGGTGAGGCTTTAAAATATAAAAATAAAACATTATACCATGTAGAGTAGTTGTATAAAACACAAAGAATATAGTAAGTCAGAGAGTCCCATATCTATGACTACACTTTGTTAGCATTGATGCCACTGGACTAAGCTCCGTGGGGTAAAATAATGTGGTGTGCTATTCCCATGATAGTCTTAAGTGTAAACATGTAGAAACATGAGCCTAAGGAAGAGACTTTTTAAAACAGTAAAAAATGAATAAATAAATGGAAAGGAACATTGTTAATACCAAATGAATATTGTACAGTACCAAAGTAACAAGTAAGGAAATAAAGAAGAGATGGAGTTAGGTGCTGGCTGGCTTGGTCCAACTAAAGAAAGTTTTATTTTGTTTGTTGTTTGGTTTTAACTATCAGCACCATGTGAATGTGTTTATAAATTGATTTTTTATGTTAATGAAGGATATAAATATATTTAATTTTACTTTAAAATGTTAGATTTTAATACTTGGGGACATTGAAAGGTCAAGCAAGGACTAGAGACAACAATCAGGATAAGAATACAGCCATTACTTCTAAGCACAAGTTTTAGAGGTTTATTGCTTAGCATCATTAGAATTCCCCTTACAAGAAAAGGGATTATGTGGTGTGTCAAAATGGTGAGCATCAGAGTTGAATGTGTTATTTATGCTGTATGGAGTTTAGTCTCCTACAAAGTTGTATTTTAGCATATCTACAGCTTCAAGGAGTTTTGTTCAGATAAGGCAAGAGGAATGGTCTACATTTTGTATAAATAATACAGAAGATTCTCCTAATATTCAAACAAGAATGAAATGTTAGCAAAACATATGGTTAGAAGAGCAAGATTTACATGAGTTTGTAAATTCAATGTTTTCAAAAACAGATGGATTTATGTTTAAGAACATTATCCTTGCTCTAGAGATTCATGGTCTCAAAGATATTTAGATACAATGAAGACATTAGTTGAGAGTATCTGATTTTTTAATTTCTTTTCAAAGCAAATTTCCTGGCACGCTTAGTTATATTTTGCTACATGACAAATTACTCAAAAACTTAGTGGCTTAAAACAACAAACGTTTATTTTCTCAACCAGTTTCTGAGATTGCCATCTAAGATTGCCTTAGGTACCCAACAGACTCTCATGAGATTACAGCTAAAATGTTAGCTAGTATTGCAGTCATATGAAGCTTTAATTGGGGCCAAAGGGTCTGTTTCCAAGATAACTCACTCACATGGCTATAACAGGGGACCTCAATTTCTCATGGGCTTTTGAGGGGGACCTTAGTTCTGCAGAGAACATACTTCTCACACCATGGCAGCTGGCTTCCACCAGAATGAATAATCCAAGAGAATGAGGCAGAAGCAACAATGATTTTTAAGATCATGCCTTGGAAGCACCTTACCATCATTGTTGCTGCATTCTATTCATCGCAACAAAAAACTTGACTCAATGGGTAAGAAATGTACACAAATACCAGAAGACATGGCATTGGGATTGGAAATCATCTTTGAGGTCAGCTATCACAGTAAGAGTAAAAAGAAGGAAGGATAGAAGAAAGGAAGGAAGGAAGGAAGGAAGGAAGGAAGGAAGGAAGGAAGGAAGGAAGGAAAAGAGGAAGAGAAGAAAAAGGAAAAAAAACTCCAGAATTTTGGAAATTTCTTTACATTTTAGGAACTATGACCACCATCTCAAAAAAAAGGTATTATTTGAGGTTTGCTAAAACTTTGTTTTTTTAAGCAACTAATCAGATGTTTACTATCTACTAGGGTTCTCATACTTCACAATTAATTAATTAGAGTGTTTATACTTTATTGGACCATATAAAATTAGACTGCCTTCCAAAGGAGAATGTAAAATTGTATGATACTTAATGGAGTTTATAAGTTTAAAATATTACCACTTAATGACATCTTTAGATTAGGGTTGCCAGATATAGCAAATAAAAATATAAGCCATTCAGTTGAATATGAATTTAAGATAAATAACAAATAATATTTAGTATGTTTTATACAATAAACATTTATCTGAAATTTAAATTTAACTGGGTTGTCTGTATTTTCCCTAGCAACACTACCTTAAGTAACTCTGAAGCTCATTTTCTTCAAATATAATAAAATTTCAAGTGGTATAAATTATTTTCTTTTATGTATTAATTTTGCCATATAAAACTCTATTTGAAATAGAATAAGCACATCCAGAAAAATAGATTATATCCATAGTTGTTATCAATTAAATGTGTGCATGTGCATGCAGGTGTGTCTGTATCCCCAAAACATGAGGAGAATGGCTTGACAATTGAATAAAGGTGTGTATGTTGCCATGTTTACTTGTAAGACTGTTGTGATCTATGTCAAGGAACATATATGATAACCAAGCTTCTGATTCTAGTTCTAATTTTCTGGTCAGTTTTGTTTTTTTTTTTTTTTTTTAAATAGTGGTTCAAGTAGAGTTGTCTCCATTTCCTCCTCCCCACTCCACCCATCCCCACCTCCTATCCTCACACCTACCCATTTAGCTTTGTCCCTGTGTCCTTTATACATGTTCCTTGTCGACCCTGCCCCTATTTTCCCCCATTATTTCCCTCTCCCCCTCCCTCTGGTTACTGTTAGTTTGTTCTTTATTTCAATGTCTCTATTTATATTTTGCCTGCTTGTCTTGTTGATTAGGTTCCACTTACAGGTGAGATCATATGGTATTTGTCTTTCATTGCCTGACTTATTTCACTTAGCATAATGCTGCGAAGGGCAGGAGCTCCCTTCTGTCTTTCTGCTATGTAGTATTCCATTGTGTAAATGTACCACAGTTTTTTGGTCCACTTATTTACTGATAGGAATTTAGGTTGATTCCAAAACTTGGCTATTGTAAACTGTGCTGCTATGAACTTTGGGGTGCATAGCTTCTTTTGAATTAGTGTTTCAGGATTCTTAGGGTATAATCCCAGCAGTAAAAGTGCTGGGTCAAAAGGCATTTCCATTTTTAGTTTTCTGAGGAAATTTCACACTGTCTTCCATAGTGACACCACCAGTCTTCATTCCCACCCATGGTGTACTAGGGTTCCCTTTTCTGTACATCCCCTCCAACACTTGTTTGTTGATTTGTTTATGATGGCCATTCTGACTGGTGTGAAATGCTATCTCATTGTGGTTCTGAGATATCATTGGCAAAGATATTTTCCCATACTGTTGGTTCCCTTTTCATTTTGCTGATGCTTTCTTTAGCGGTGTAGAAGCTTTTTATTTTGGTGAAGTCCCATTTGTTTATTCTTTCCTTTATGTTCCTTGCTCTAGAGGATAGATTGATGAAAATATTGATGCATAGACTAGCTGAGACTTTCCTGCCTATGTTCTTCTCTAGGACTTTTATGATGCCATGACTTACGTATATTTAGGTTTTTAATCCACCTTGAATTTATTTTTGTGTATATGAGAAACCTACAGCCAACATCATACTCAAAGGGCAAAAACTAAAAGCTCTTTCACTAAGATCAGGAACAAGACAAGGATGTCCGCTTTCACCATTTCTATTCAACATAGTATTGGAAGTCCTAGCCACAGCAATCAGACAAGAAAAAAAAACAAAAGGCATTCTTTTTGGTCAGTTTTATAGATTGATTTAAACAAGTAACATGACCACTTCAAACCTGTAGAAATCTCTAATCCTTAAGGGCACAATGACAACTTTAGCATTTCTATGTCTCTACTCCTTTTCTTTGAAGTTTGCTGGCAGTTTTCTCATGCTCTTTCTTGACTTTAACTTGACATCTTAAGATGAGAATTATGATGCTATCCCAATAGAATTTAGAAGAAAATCAAGAGAGTTACCAGGAAGCTGAATTCAGGGAAATGAGCATCCATGAAAATGTTCTGCCCAGTGACATTTATGTAATATACATTAAACCAACATGGAAGTTACATTTAGGTTGACCATTCCTTTCAGCCAAGGTTACATATAGAATGTTGTGGCCAAAGAAGCAAGATGTAGAATCACTTATTTTAAATTGCATTGCATCACTTATTTTTCTTTGCATACTGATCAACTAGCAATATACCCTCAAACCACAAATAAGTATGTGAAATGCTATCATAATTAGCATTTAAATATTCAACAGATACATTTTCTTAACCTACAGTTGAACACTTATTTTGTGTAAGGGAATTGTTTGATCTTTACACAAGACAATATGAATTGCTATATTTTAAAGTCTAAATTTCAAAATCCACATAAGAGATGATTATACAGTGAAGCTTTCAAAGTTTTACTTAAAGACAATTTTTTTCTGTTAAATATGTGACTTGATGCAGAAATATACATAGAATAGAACTGGAACTTATTATTCCAAGGAAAAATAGTTTACCATAATATTAAAAATGAATAATGATAAAGAAGATAGGTAAATGACAAGACACTAGTATACTACTTTCTAATAAATGTTGGTCACCACTGCCTTTCTGGATTTTATTCAACTGAAGAAAAGCAGTGTTAGTCTTTCAAGTAGTAGTAAGCAGGGAAGTTGATATTTAAAGGGAAAGAAATCAACAGATGGCATAGAAGAAAATTTTTTAAATAATTTCAAACACTGTCCCCAATTTTGCTGATGGTTTGGGAAGTATTTTCAGTTAATTTAATTAAAATGTCCCATGTGGATTTCAAAACACACTAAAAAATATTAGTGTTCCTCTAGACTCTGAACAAATAGACAGATGGCTTAATAAATTGAAAAATTGGGACAGCTTTAAATTATTATACATACATATGGCTTAAAATTTCGGAAATTTCCTCCTGTAAATGAAGAGGAAGCTTTTGTAATGCTCTTCCACTTTTGTTTGTGCTCTACATATATAAATGGATAGTGAAAAAGAAACAAAGAACAAAAAAATATTGCTTCCAAAGTATTGCCTACTGTTGCTGGGCATTTTCCCTTCTTAATATCATTATCAGTTGTTTAATAGTGCCATCAACATCCCTGTCTGATGGCAAGATAATGATGCCAGCTAGCTTTTTCTGCTCCTTCAAACCTACAGGGCTTGAGAAGGACATAGTCAGGGCATAGCTGCCTGCTGAAATATAAGCATGCTCTCAAGTGAGCTTATGATTCTCAAGGATGTGAAGATCCTTGCAAAAGGTTAAGCATATACAGCCCCAGCACTGGAATGACAAATTTTATGTCTATTAAGAACCTAAAACTTTCCTGGATTGGAAGTTTTTGTGCAAACAACAACATCTATAACACAGGTAATATTCCTTCTGGAAGAAGAATTTATATTCTCTGGCAAATACTGAGCAGAGGTTTGTTAGAAAAGACTATCCATTGAAAATTGTGGAAATATTGGCTACTTATATTTTGTTTAAAATATATCATCTTTAAACTGATATTATAGCAATACAGATATTCTTTGTAGAGTGAATAAACTCCAATTTATGCCATATCTATACAATTACATGTGGAATATATGTATGATATATATCAACTGATATATAGCCTATGTTTGGGGTCATATTGTCTTTTCAAATTTTAAATATAGTCAATTGACAAAAATATATATGTGTACATACATAAATTTGATGATGACACAAATTTTATATCAAATAAACATATAAAAATCATGTCCATCTCTTTCACTAATATGCCTAATGTCATAGACTAGACAAGTTAAACAAATCAAATATGATTCTAGCCAGAGAATAACTTAGATATAGGAAGTTGTTTGAAAAGGTTAAATGCTAAAGTGTGTTCCTAGGGTCATTGCATTTTACAGTATAAATTTAATAAGAATGGTTACATATTAAATTATTGACTTTCAAGTTTAGAGAAGAAACATCTTAAACCACTTCTTTTGTAATTTTTAGTTAAATGATCAACTATGACATTTAAATATATACATTTAGTGAATCAACAGATATTTAGAATCTATCTCAAACATACGCGACACAGGGATAAAGGACCCTGGGCCTGAAATTAAGACCCTGGGTTCACAAGAGAAAAAAGAAACAAAGGGATTCTCAGAGAGTCATTAAAAGTTGCAGCTTGTATGAGTTTCTTTAGATTGTGTTGACAACTTCTGGATTTTTGGCTGTTTTTATTTCCTTGAGTATTGAGTTGTGGCTATTTTATATTGCTGCAAAGAAATGTCAATAGAGAAAAAAATGAGTTTTTATGGTATTATTCCAGAAAATAACCATAAAGAAATGGACCAAGTAACTAGCAAGACCCACAATTTAACCACCGATTCATTCATACAGTAAATATTTGTTGAGTGATGACTTTGTCTCACATTCTATGGTAGGTGGTGGGAAATGGTGACTCAAATGACACAAGGGTCTTTATTCTCATGGAATTTAAAACTAGGGGAGACCGAAACAAAAGTGCATAGAAATGTGATTCTGCTGAAGGTTACAGAGAAAAGGTACAAAGAGCTCTGAAACAGAGATAAGAGATGTACCTAACGAAGTGACACAGATATGGACTAGAAGGATAAATACAAGGTCACAATTACTCAAAGAGCTAAGTTATAACCAGGTAGGGAAAACAGCATGTACAAAGGCATTCTAGCCATAGGAATCATGCCAAGCATTAAAAAAAAAAAAAAAAATGACCAAAAATAATGGAATTGCTCATGCTCATTGAGGGCAAATATTCTCACAGTCCCTAGCAAAATTTAGGGCACACATGAGATGACTATAGTTTTTTATAGATTAAATAAATTAAAGTAAAAAAATATAAAGGTGTAGTCAATTATCCTTAGTGTATTTTTAACATTTGCCTGCCAATTAATGATGGGAGAATTACTTGAATCATGTGCTAAATAATAGACATTCCTCCTACCCTTTTTCTAATGCTGTTGACTTGTGGTAAATATTCTCGCATGCTCACCATAGGTAGTTTATCATATTAGTGACTTCAAGGAAGCTTGCCTTTTGATATCAATGTCTTTATGTTGTGTGTTCTTAGAGTCGGGGTCGGGGGGCTCTATGGATTGCTTTAACTAACAGAATGTGGTAGGAGAGACTATTTCAATTCTAGGCCTTAGCCTTAAGAAGGGGCAGTTTCTACATTTCTGTTCTTTGGAATCCTGAACTTTTTTTAACTTAAAAAGCCAAAGTGAAAGGAAGCAAGCATGTATTTGAGATCCGAAAGAGTAACTATTTAGAAAGCACAAATTTATGCAGAAATCCCAATAGTGTTCTTATTAGGAGGCAAAACAGTAAGAGAAAAGGAAGGAGAACAATAGCATCAACAGAAGAAAGTAGTACCTGTGGGCTGCAGATAAGGTAACATCTGTGATGCTAATTCTAAGCAGTGTTTGTTTTTAATTTTTAGCTCCATAGCACTAATATCTGCTTCCTTGTTATCTTTGCAAACAGTTGCTTTAGGTACAGTCCAAAGGCTATTTTGCACTGTTCAACATTCCAAAGGTTTGAGGTGTGAGATGTTTCTCTGGATGGTGATTGCTCTAGGATGGCAACTCTGATTCCATTTTTAAGTGGCTTCACCTACATTATTTTTTACATCTACCATGTAAAATATTGGACTCTTCTGGTTGAGAGACCACATGGTGAAGGAAAGAATGTAGGATTACATGAAGGAGAACTGATAATTCAGCTAGAGATGAGACTCCAGATACAATCAAGTCCAATAAAGTCTAAAGCAAGGATATAACTATAGGTACTTCATTTGGAAGGGGACTCCGGGATCCAGTCAGAAGAATAAAGAAATAGAAGTAAGAGAAGGAATAAAGGAAGAGAAGGAATCTATAAAGTGTATAATCTATTACTGAGCTGACTACCACAGAGGGCCACTGAAGCACAATTCCTCTGGAAAGTCTGGCAGGCAGGGTAGAACACATCTAAGTTACCCCCTCTAAGTGCAGAAATGGCTTACATATACACCAAATCTCCATCCATGATTGGTGGAGGACAGTGTCCAGAAATACTAATTATCTGGCATTTCTGGCTTACCATACCCAAGGGTCAAGTTTGCCCCAGGCCAGAACAACCCCTCTGGCAAAGAGTCTCACTTGTCCAAAGTAAACAACCTTTGGGATCTAGAAGTAAGTGCTGACTGAGTATGTCAGATCTCTGAGCAGTTTACCTCTACTTCAGAATGTTAACTTCTCAGGTTTGTGGCAATGTTGATTTAGCCCACTAGTCCATCTCTAGCCTAATGCATACCATATACAACAGAACACATACTGATAATTACATTTTGCATTTGATTTTTGTGAAAGTCTTGTGCCATGTTCAATGGACTTCGTAAATATCAAGTACTAGAACAATACGTGATAGAAATGAAATGTTCGCTCTATCTCAAGGAAACCAGTCCAGATGCCTCAATCCTGACAGAACTAAAAATCATATTATGCCCATCATTTTGCAAAGCCAGTGCTGGGATGTTTTGTACAACTTTAAGGTGCATTTTGAATTACTTGAGTAGAGAAAGAGTAGAAGAGCGTTTCTAAGAAACCTAAGGTGCTAGTAGTGCTGTTCCCTTTGCAAAAGCCTTCCTAGGAAGCCTCCATGAATGAGACATGTCAGTACTTAATCAATTTGAATGGAGATTGCAGAAATTTACAAGGAACATTCCCCAGTCTAATTCAGAGATTTTACAAAGGAACCGTTAATCATAAGAATTTTAACTATTTAGGAGAAGAGAAAAATCATTCATTTTTTGAAGTTGTGTATTAAAAATGAGAGGGCAGAAATATAGTTTTCAGAAGAAGTAGGTTGACAACCCAAGAATTAAACACCTACAAAACAAGACTCAATTCAGTAGAGAGACATCAAGTTCTGTGGTCATTATATTCAGTATGTCTATATTCCTCCTGTCAGCAGTTTTTTTTAAAAAAATATGTGAATGTATACCTTCAAGTGAGAAAGCAAGGGAGCCAGTTTGTATCTGTATACAATTCCTTCCTTGCCCCTGGTAGCTACATGAAGAAATGCAGCAAATGAAATGTCAAGGTGATTTTCATGTTAAAAATAAGAGAATAGCAGGAAACTTCTTGCTCTAAGCTGGAATGCCTAATGTGTACTCATAACTATAACTGTTAGGTCTCAGACAGCCCAACTTTCAACTCTAAACTGAAAACTTCATGTTAGGAGGTAGCGTTAATGTAGCAAATACACTACGTTCAAGGGGACAGAAGAAGAGAAAGAAGAAAAATAAAAATATCAGGGCATATTACCTTGAAATGCCCACTCCCTACTTGCTTTTCAGGAGAAATAAAGTATAAATTGGCCAAAGACTGTTTTGGGGGGCGCACAGAGGAAAAACAAGTGAGGGGTCTGGATAGTCCACAAACAAAGGAATTGAACTGCAAGTACTTTCAGAAAGCAGCGTAGACAATAACTTAGAACTTCATTCACTTTCTTTAGACAAATTTTAAGTTTTCAAGAATTAGTAGAGGATGAAATATCTGGGAATATACTGTGTTCATCTTTATGTCAAAAACTACCCTGGTAACTTATCCCTGCATCTCATAATGTAGTCAGGATGCTTTTTGAATGTGTCTTATAAATCAATCTCCCCTAAGACCTCTTCAGCTTTATCTGATTTTCCCTAGTGTAGACCTGAGAACTGTATACTGACCATTATTATTTTCTATGATTTTTATTGTGCTGGCTCTTTATGGGGATTCAGGGTAGTTCCCTTTGCAGAAGGAGTTCTATGGGAGTATCAGGTACCGTCATCACTACTATTGAAAGTGACCTGAGTATCCTTTAGAGTTTCAGATGAAACTTCTCAGGTCAGCACGTTTCTACCTGTAACAATACCCTTTTCCCCATGCCGTGTGGTCTTCCATGGAAAAGACAATCAGTGGAAAAAGGCAAAGTGAAGTTTAAATGTCAGTTTTGGTGAAGTTTTGTGTTTTTTTTTCCCCCTCTACTTACATCAGAATCACATGAAGTACTCTTTCCAAATGTGGCTCACTGGGAGCCACATCAGACTAAATCAAAATCTCTGAGAATTAGGGCCTAGAAATCTTCATTTTAAACTAATTCCTTATACCTAAGGAATTCTTACCCACTAAAAATTTTGAAAACTTCTGCTAAAACTTTTCATTAAGGGCAAGACATATGAATTTGACCTTCCTTGGTGGAACTTGCGATAAGTGTTCAATAGACACAGTGTGTCCAAACATTTCTTCAAAATATATTTTATATTATACTTATTTTTAAATGATTATATTTATGTTTTAAAAATTGGCAAAAAAACTACTCTATAATCACAGGACTCAAAGGTAACGGGACATTCTAAATATTTTCCCAAAGGTTTATCTACATCTTTTCACAGAAATAGGGTCAAAATTATCCTATATTTTTTTTCTTTTTTACTCCCTTTCTTATTCAAAATACATAGTAAATATTTTCAATGTCTTTAAATATTTTTCTACATTTACATCATTTTATAAAGTTTTATATATTTTTTATCAAAATTATATGTAGGCATATTATCAATTCTAATGTTTGATTCATTTTTTTCAAAAATATTAAAATGCTGAATTAACATTTTTATCACATCCATTTACTTTCAAACCATAAACATAGCATGATATTTACAGGTCCATGTTATAGCGGATTTTAGGTTGCTAGCAATGGAAGATGAAGATATTTTCTATGTTGTTTATGAATAAAATGAATACATATGTTACACAGTCCAAGTATATTACATAAATTGTATTTTAAGATTAAATTCCATAAAGTCTAATAGTTCTCTGAAGTGCACATTAACAATTAATTTCCCAAGCTGAAAGGGTTTTGAAAGAGGCTTTCAAGGTGAGCCATTTTCCAGAACATTCTCTTGTGCATGAAGATGTGTGGTAGCAAACTTAAGTGAACAAGAACATTTCATGCAAGCATGCTCACTGAGTTTATGTTAAAGAAACGGGCTTCTACACTTCAATTGTAGAAGGCTCAGATGCCTGGCAAGTGCTAATAAGTTTGAATATTGATACAAGCAAATGCCCAGAACATCGTCAGTGTGCCCTTGGTTTCCTGTGAAAAGAGGGCACAGCTGAGAAACGAGCCCCAGTGACAGTCCACCAAAGGCAAAGTCATTGCCCTAGTCCTTCCTGATGAAAGGAAGAGATGCTGTTTAACATTAGGTTGTTGTCTCACCAGAATGTTATTGTTTGCTGTATCTATTTATGATTTGAATAACTGTTACTAAATTGTGACTTCATAGCTAATTTCTTCATAGTCCTTATAAAATTATGACTTAAAGAATCCTGTCAAACAAGAGGATTTTAAGGAGAGGTACTTACAATTATTGGAATCAACTGAAACTTTCTTTTAGCTAAAGATTATTCAACACTTACTTTCAACTAGACTTTATATATTATTCCATGTATTTCTCAAAATAACTTTCAAAGATAAACATTATTATTTCCATTTTGCAGATGAAAAACTAAACTTCAGAATACTACAAGTACCCAAGATTTTTAGACCCGTAAGTTGTCGGATCACTGATGAAGTGCAAGTCTAAAGCACTATGTTCCTATTTGTTATTACTAACCTGGTTCTCAGAGTAAATAAGAGCATTTATAGAATGAGTTCTGAAAAGGGATATCTTCTTACAAAAACATTTTATAAACTTTAAGGGACAACGGAACTATAACTTTTAATTGAAGTATATCATTAAATGATTTTTCATTCATGAATAATGAAGAGGATATATTGATTTTTTATGTAATAGTACAGTGATTTCAAAACTTGCTGAGCAACTCCCCTTGTCAATAAAAATGTTTTGACTTTGCCAAATATGTGTATTAAGTACTATGTATAAATAATACATATGTTGTAATGAATTATGTTTATTATAAACTATATAAAAAATGCATATTTAGCCCTGGCTGGTGTGGCTCAGTGGATTGAGCTCCAGATTGTGAAGCAAAGGGTTGCCAGATTGATTCCCAGTAGGGGCCTGTGCTTGGGTTACGGACCAGGTCCCCAGATGGGGGCATGTGAGGCAACCACACTTTCTCCCTCCCTTGCCCTCTCTAAAAATTAAAGAAAAAACAACAACCACAAAACAGTGCTTCTTGAGCTATCTGTAGTGAACAACTAACTTAAAAAATACATATTTAAAGGTTCAAATATATGACTCTACTAGAAGTTTTTTTCTTCTTTCCTCCCCCAAATCTTTTTGCTTGCCCTATTTTGAACATTGCTTAGTGTTCACAATAAGACTTTCAGATAAGACTTTCAATAAGAAAGACATAATAATCATGGGTAAAGAAATAATAGTTCACTCCTGAACTTTGCTGCACCATCGTCTGGAGGCTAACCTCTGGGGAAGGGATATGGTTCTGTGTGTGTATATAATGTTAACGTTTAACAAATAGACAGCCAGATATTTCTCCAGTGAAATCCTTTATCCTATACAGAAACAACAAATAATTACAATTTGGGACATATATTCTAACTGCAAAGCAGGAACAAGTTCAGAGAAACAACGGAGAGGAACTTTTTCTAAGGACTTGCAAGGAGTTCTTGTTAATGAAGAACCTGCTCTGAGTGCATGAGTTATGGTAGTCTGCCACTGGCTCAACTGTTACTGTTGAAGGAGAAATCTTTTATTTGTCCTAGGGAGGTAGTAATGCAGAAGCACTTGCTGTCAGAGACACAAGGTCTGGCTCTTCCTGTTGGGTCTGTAGGTGCCATTGAGTGACAGACTCATGTTTGAAAGTTCACACTTCTGTGCTCTTTACCCCACTTTAAATGGGGTTTCTTTTTATTAATTTTCACAGTCTTATAAAATGTCCCTTAATGAGACTTAAATTAACTGATTTTCTGTATTTCTAGAGCTAGGGAATGCTCCCAGTTGGTTGGATACTTACAGTTTAAATTGTACACATAATGAAAGTCAATTCTGTATGTTTACCCCAAAATACAGTTTAATATTTGTGCATTTTGCGTGATACAATCTTTAGATTTTACTTCCGGGTAAGTGAAACCCAACTAGCAAGCACCAAATAAAGTACTACAAAGAGAGTCTTTAAAGATTCGCTCAGCATTATTAGCTTGCTCACAAAGCAGTCACTAATAAACATTTTAGAAAGGTTGAGTTTATTATGTACATACATTGGATATTCAGAGCATAGTAAATATTCCACCTGCTCACACTTGCTGCAAGTGTAGAGATGGAAAAATATTTCTGACCCTGTTGAATAAAGAAGCAGCAAACCGTTTTACACATTAAGTGCTAATGTGAAGTGAAAAGTCTCATAATTGGAAAAGTCATTTATTGAAATGCCAGAAAACAGAAACATTCAACACAATTTTTAGGGAAAAATAAGTTTTTTTGTATGTTTTTACTTTTGTGTTTTCTGTCGTTTTAGGCTGCTGGCAATAAGACTAGATAATCAAGATTAATTAGGTTTTAGAGTAAAGAATTGTCTGAGAAAGTAGATACTCAAAATAAAAATTACATGACTGAGTCAAAGAGTGAACAACCTCAGGAAAGTGTAATATTTCACACAATTCACACTTTTAGTTTGTTTCATATCATCTTTAAGTGAATGATATTTCACTTTACTTTTTATAATTAAATTTCAGTAATAAAATTAACAATATATTTTACTTAGAACTTTTTTAATTCTTAACAATTTATCTGAAATTTTCAGAGTAACAGATTTAAAATCTGGCAGGAAAAATTTATGAAAATTTGAACAAATAGATTTTTTATGAGGTTATTTAAATTTTAAAGATTACTAGAATTGATGGTTGTATTTCTTGCATCAATGTTGAGTTATTTTTTAAACGATTTTATTTATTTAGTTTTAGAGAGAGGAGAAGGGAAGGAGAAAGAAAGGGAGAGAAACATCAACGTGTGGTTGCCTCTCACACTCCCAGTACTAGTGATCTGGCCTGCAACCCAGGCATGTGCCCTGACCGGGAACCGAACTGGCAACCCTTTGATTCACATGCCCACACTCAATCCACTGAGCTACACCAGCCAGGGCAGTTGAGTTATTTTTTTTTTTTTTTAAAGATTTTATTTATTTATTTTTAGAGAGGGGAAAGGAGGGAGAAAGAGAGGGAGAGAAACATCAATGTGTGGTTGCCTCTCACGTGGCCCCCACTAGGGGCCTGGCCTGCAACCGAGGCATGTGCCCTGACTGGGAATCGAACCTGCGACCCTTTGGTTCACAGCCCGCGCTCAATCCACTGAGCTATGCCAGCCAGGGCGAGTTATTTTTTTAATGAAGGTTTATAAATATTATGAAATGCTCAACAATTAAATCATTCTAAAATACTGGCATGTAAAATATATTTTATTTTTCTAATTGTGTTTTTTCTTTCCCTCCTTTTTAAAAAATATTCTATTGTTTATGCTATTATAGTTGTCCCAGTTTTTTCCCCTTCCCCACCCTCCAATCCCTCATCTTGTCCATGTGAATCCCCTCACCTTGTCCATGTCCTTGGGTCATGCATATATATTTTTGTCTAATTCCTTCCCCTTCTTTCAACCAGTTCACACCTCCCCACTTCCCTCTTACAGCTGTCAGTCCATTCTATGTTTATGCCTCTAGTTCTATTTTGCTCATTAGTTTATTTTGTTCATTAGATTCCACATCTAAGTGAGATCATATGGTATTTGTGTTTCACTGATGGGTTATTTCACTTAGCATAATAGTTGCCAGGTCCATTCATGCCATCGCAAAAGTTAATAGTTCCTTCTTTTTTACTGCTGTGTAGTTTTCCACTGTGTAAATGTACCACATTTTTTATCCACTCATCTACTGATGGACACTCAGGCTGTTTCCAGATCTTGGCTATTGTAAATAGTGCTGCTATGAACATAGGGATACATGTATTCTTTGAATTGGTCTTTTGGGATTTTTAGGATATATTCCTAGAAGTAGAATTTCTGAGTCAAAAGGCTGTTCCATTTTTAATGTTTGAGGAAACCCCATACTGTTTTCCACAGTGGCTGCGCCAGTCTGCATTTTCACCAGCAGTGCACTAGGGTTCTCTTTTGTCCACATTCTTGCCAGCACTTGTGGTTTGTTGATGTATTAATTAATTATAACCAAGTTGACAGGTATGGGATGATACCTCATTGTGGTTTTAATTTGCATTTCTTGGATGGCCAGTGATGTTGAGCATTTTATCATATGTCTATGAGCCCTCTGTATACGCTCCTCGAAGAACTGTCTATTCAGGTCCTTTGTCCATTTTTTAACTGTTTTTACTTTGTCTTCCTGATGTTGAGTCATATGGGTTCTTTATATATTTTGGGCATTAAACCCTTGTCTGGTGTAACATTAGCAAATATGGTCTTCCATAGAGCAGGTTCCCCTTTCATTTTGCTGATGGTTTCTTTAGCTGTGCAAAAGCTTTTTAATTTGATGTAGTCCCATTTGCTTATTTTTTCCTTTGTTTCCTTTGCCCTAGGAGATATATTGGCAAAAGTATTCCTACGTGAGATATATGAAATTTTACTGCCTATATTTTCCTCTAGGATTTTTATGGTATTGCAACTTATATTTAAGTCTTTATCAATTTTGAGTTTATTCTCATGGTGGTCTAGTTTTATTTTTTTGCATGTACCAGTCCAGTTTTCCCAACACCATTTATTGAAGAAACTGTCTTTACTCCATTTTATGGTCTTGTCTTCTTTGTCAAGTATCAGTTGACCATAAAGTTGTGGGTTTATTTTTTGGGCTCTCTGTTCTATTCCATTATTCATTTTTCTTTTATAATTTTAAATTTTATTTTTCAATTACAGTTTACATTCAATATTATATTAGTTTCAGGTGTATAGCACAGTGGTTAGACAATCACATACTTTACAAAGTGTTCCTCCTGATAATTCCAGAACCTGTCTGATACCCTATATAGTTATTACTATTATTGACTATATTCCCTATGCTGTATTTTACATCCCTGTGACTGTTCTGTAAATATCAATTTGTACTTCTTAATCTCTTCACCTTTTTCACTCATTCCTCCAACCTGTTCTCTGACAACTGTCAATCTGTTCTCAGTATCTATGAGTCTGTTTCTGTTTTGTTTATTTATTATATTCTTTAGATTCCACATATAAATGAAATCATATGGTATTTGTCTTTCTGTAACTTATTTCATGGAGTATAATACCCATAAGATCTATTCATGCTATCACAAATAGTAAGATTTTGTTCTTTTTTATGGCCAAGTAATATTCCATTATACAGGTTGAGGCAAACAGGTTTACAGTTGTGAGTACATGGAATAATTTATTTTTGAATTATTATTTATTAATCATATTATTTTCTATGAACTACTGTAAACCCACTTTTGTCCCAGCCTGTATATAGTATGTACCACAACCTTTTTATCCACTTGTCTATTAATGGGCAAAATGCTGCTTCCATTTCTTATATTGCCAGTGTTTTTAAAAAAGTATTTTGATAAAGATATTTTCAAAAAATGTCATAACATTTTTACTAAAGAAAAATTTTTCAAATTTTTGAATGCCTGATGTATCATTTCCAATGTAGTTAGATTGTACTATCATAATAATGAACAACAAAATTGCATGGCTTAAGAACACAAAGGTTAATTTACCTCCTATGCAAAGTCCGTGCTGGTACCAGACTCCTTCCCCAGGAGACTATTATTCACCTTGCCACTTAGGGTTCCAGGCTGCTTCATGCATCGTGTAACATTGGGCACAGTGGGGGTCTAACACAAAGCTTTTCAGTGCTGCACCTGAAATTGACATGCGTCACCTCCCCACACAGCCCTTGGCCTGTCATATGTGCTAGTCATGGCCTCTTCCAGCTGCAAAGAAGAATGAGAATGGGTGTCTCCTCATTCCCCAAGGGAATGAAAACAGAATATTGGTGAATACCAGTATCTCTGTTCACATGCACGCAAGTGTGGCAGTATTTGTCCTTGCTTCTGCAATTGGTTAAATGGTAATATATCACTTTACTTGATATTCTTTAAAAATACATCAAGTTTCTGCCATGAAACTCCGCTAGTCAGAAGACTGCATAATGCACTTACCTTAAGTTATACAGCCTTTAGCAGTTTATTTACTAGAAAATATGGGAAAGAAGAAAACTATGAGCCAAAGAAGACACTGATTGCACCTTTCCTAGAATCATTTTATTTAGCTGTTCAATTACTAATTTCTAGGAATTTCCCTCACTTGTCATCTGTGGAATTTATAATATAATGATGGAATATTTTACCAAATTCTGACCTCAGGTGTTATCCTTTGAATGATTTGAAATTTTCTGGGCACAACCACTAGCTGTTTCTCTGCCAGCAGTGGCTTCAGGTATACAGACACAGTGATGGTAACCACCTACTTTATAGCAGGGTTGTCCATCCATCCTGCGGCCCAGGATGGCTATGAATGTGGCCTAACACAAAATAATAGGTTTACTTAAAACATCACAAGATATTTTTGTGGCTATGTGTCTCAATGTATTCGATGTGTGGCCCAAAACAACTCTTCTTCTTCCAGTGTGGCCCAGAGACACCGAAAGTTTGGGTGCCCCTGAATGTAAAGAGTTTATAATTTTTGAAGTACTTTGAGGACAAGGAAAGTCACTTTATAACTCATTAAGTCGTTATGATATTGTAAGTGATCTGAATCATTAGATGTAGTCTGCATTGCTTATAAGTCAAAATAATAACAGCAGAGAGGGAAAATCACTTATGACTAAGCAAATTCTTCCCTGTAGATATTAAGGTATGAGAAAGAGTAGAGAGAAGATCAGAGGGGGTTGGTTAACTAAGTGGAAATAACTCATCTCAGCTGTAAGAAAGTCATAATATGGTCATCAAGAGAGAGGAAGCCCTGTTAAAAAGTTTTCTTTGAGAACTGATCTCTTCAAATTGTTCCTCCTTTTTTAATTATAGACTTACATTGATGCAGTTAAAGACAAGAGTTATTTAGAATACAAAAGTTTTGTTTTCTGAATACATTCTGATGCAGCAGAGAGTATAAATTAAAACTTGGCAAAAGTTAACTTTACTTAAATATCCCTCTTCACTTCTCAGTCACTGTTGGGAGAATATTTTATTGTTATATTATTAAACCTAATGCATCTTTTTATTTTTAATTGTTTTTTCTCTTACATATTTTTAAAAATATCATAAATTTACATAAGCATTTTTAGTTGGTAAAGCAACCTGATAAATAGGTTGCAGGTATGCAATTAGGCCCCTTTGAATTCTCTGAAACAGAGGGTAGTATAATTGACCACTAACAAAGTAAACATATTTTGTTACACCTGTTTTAATGGTCAGTATTTAATAAAGCACCTGATAATAAGTAGCTCCTTGATTAAGGCATAATGATTAAACAGAGTGAATATATTAATGTATCAGTATATAAACTGGATATATTAAATGCAGATAAGGAACATGATGCTCAGAGAAATAAGAACATTTTTATGTGGAGTGTCAGAGCCCATTAGTATGTGTGTAACTATCTATTGCCACTAGGGCCAGGGCCCATTATCCTGCATTTTATACATGGATGTGTTTCTTCAAAGGCCCTAAAAAGTGATGCAGAAGAGAATTATTTCAGCAAACTTGATTATTCTTTTCCAATTTGTAATTGTTACTCTCATCCATCCACCCATCCATTCATTCAAGAAATTTTTATGCATACTTAGCAGGTATCCAATTCTGGGGAATCAGATCTATCTAACTCATTGCCATTGCTTTCAAGAAGTCACATAACAGGTTAAAAAACAACAAATAACAGATATAATAAGTAAATGCAAAGTAAAAATATGAATAATTTGTTAGCTTACAAAAGCTATTTGACTAAAACTTACTTTAAGCAAAAACAGGAGTTAGTTGTTTGTCTGATTGTAAAGGAGTGGAAGTCATCTCTCTCCAGAACATCGTCACTTTTGCAGGTGGAGGGGGATGTGACCACAGTAGGTGGGAAGCTGAGGCTGATGGGCCTGACCCAAATGGGAGTTCCACAGCGCTGAAAGGTGGCTGGAAGTCAGGACAGCACTGCCGTTAAAGCTCAGGGTTGAAATCAGGTTTGAATACTAGTTTCAGTCTTCACTGATTGTTTAATTAGAGCAAGTGCTTAACTTCTTTAAGCTTCAACTTCCACATTGTAAAATACGATCATTCTTACTTTGTGTTGTTCAATGTGAGGATTTCGTTAAATTAAGTTGAAAAGCATTTAGCATAGTGACTGCAACATAGAAAATATACATTGAACAATGTCTTCAAGATTGCAAATCTTTTTTATTACTATGATGAATGATAAACAATTTAAGAATTTACACAGAATTCATAAATACTATAGCTGTATGTTATATGTATAAAAATGCATATGACAATAATACATATATGTGTTCAAATAATTGATAAAGAAATTATTTCAGAAACCATCTTAATATAATCTTACATTTAGACATGTTGAAAATTGGTTGTTTAAGAATTTTTCTGTCATTTACTTGGACAAAAATGTTTTCAAAATAGTAATATGGTAGGAAGTTTATGGTCAAACATTCAAGAGAAATATGAGTAAATTAAACTTTAAAAGTTTTCTTACTGATGACTTATCACAAACTTTAAGAAAGAGAGAAGATCTGTAATATTTCACAAATTTGTTTCACTTCTGAATATTTTTATTGTGGAATATTTCATGTCATATTTGTTTTTTAATACTTTGGAAAATTATGCCATAGACATTTAATCCTATCCATCCTTGTCACTTTCCAAAATTGGAACTAGAATTTTTTTCTGGCACTGAGCTAGGGCTTTGCATGTTTTATTTTATTTAATTCACTAGAGCAGTAAGTAGTGCAAAAATTAAACCACCACAGGGAAAATAAATATTTGGTTCTTATTCTTTGTTTTACACTTGTTTTTCATTTGGTGTTAGTGTTACCCAGTCAGTTAAATTCGCAGTCTTCATCCTCTTTCTCTCTTGAACATAAATGAAAAAAAAAATGGAGAAAAAATATATTTTAATTTGGTCCTCATTTCAAGTCTCAGGACCTAATATATAGTGAGTGATTTTTAAAATAATTATCCCTTACACATTTGCCTACTGTCAAATTAGGCAGAAGTTATCTTCCCTCTACACTATTCCTAATAAATATTATGTATTACTCTATTCCTAAAGGACACTTGAAATCCCTGCACTTTTATTGACTGGTTCTCCTTGTCATTCACACTCCTTTCAGAGGAAGAAACAATCACACACACGGCAAACACATAGACACAAGTCGTCTGATTCGAATATGCCACTGTCCATGTTGTCTCATTAATTCATTAAAGAAATGAATACTGGCTTTATTAGTCTTCCCGTCATGTCTGCTGTGGTGTATATTATACCAATGCTATTTAGAGTGATTGCCGAGAGCAGCATTATTCATTATGCATGTGAACAATGAAATCCCAGAAACATAATTTTTGCTGTTTGACTTCATGAATATATAAAAACATGGGAAATCTTTGCACTGGTAATCAGACAATAAATGTCTCATAACCATGTTTAAACTCCATATGAATTTTAAGAATTTGTAGGCTATTGGTACTTATCAATGGCTTCTTTTGAGATATAGTTTTAAAATACATGATGGGAAGTAAATATATACTGAAAACTATAGAACATTATTAAAAGAGATTGAAAAGGACACAATGAAATAGTCTGTTCATGGGCTGGAAAAATCAACATAGTTAAAATGCCCATATTACCCAAAGCAATAATACATATTTAATGTAATCCCTATCAAGGTCCCAATGTTTCTTTAAAGAAATATAGCAAAAAAACCATTATATGTGCATGTAGCCACAGAAGACACTGCACAGCCAAAGCAATCCTGGAAAAAACAGAACAAAGTCAAAAGTATCAAACTACCTGACTTCAAATTATGCTACAGAGTTACAATAATCCAAACAACATGGTATTGGCAGAAAAACAGATACAAAGACCAATGGAATAAGATTTAGACCCCAAATTATTATATGGGCAGATAATTTTTGACCATGGAGCCAAAAACATATAATGGAGGAAAAAAAAAGGCTCTTTACTAATAGTGCTGGGAAAATTGAAAAGCCACATGAAAAAGAATGAAACTAGACTACAAACTGGCTCTATATACAAAAAAATTAATTCAAAATAGATTAAAGACCAAAATATGAGATCTGAAAGAATAAATTATACAGAAAAAAACATGGATACTAAACTCATGGCCCTTGGTCATAGAAAAGATTTTATGAATTGGACCCTGAAGGCAAGAGATGTAAAGGCAAAAATAAATGAATGGGACAACATCAAACGGAAAAGCTTCTGCACATCATAAGAAGCCACCAACTAAACAAAAAATCAACCTACAGAATGGAAGGTGGTATTTGCATCCAACAACTTTAACAAGGGGTCAATACCCAAAATAAATAAAGAGCTCATGACACTCAACACCAAACAATCAAATTAAAAAAAAAAAATGGGCAGAGGACCTGAATAGACACTTCTCCCAAGAAAACATACAAATGACCAAAAGATAAATGAAAAGATGTTCAACTTCACTAGCTATTAGGAAAATGCAAATCAAAACTACAATGAGATACTTTCTCACACTTTAGAATAGCTATTATCTACCAGATAAGTAATGACAAGTGATGGAGAAGTTGTGGAGAAAAAAGGAACCCTCATTCACTCCTTGTGAGAATGTAGACTGGTACAGCCACTATAGAAAATAGTCTCGTCTGCTCTTCAAAAAATTAAGGATAGAGTTACTATAGGACCCAGCAATCCCTCTTTGAGTATCCACCTGAAAATTTTAGAAATCTGTATTTTCAAAGACACATGCAATCTTATGTTCATTGTAGCATTACTCACAGTGGCCAAGACATAGAAACAACCAGAGCATTCTTTGATTGATGATTGAAAAAATAAGATGTGTACATATATACAGTAAAATACTGCTCAGCCATAAGAGTGTTCATTTGCAACAACATGGATGGACCTTGATAATATCTTGCTAAGTGACATAAGTCAACCAGAAAAAGCTAAGAGCCATATGATTTCACTCATATGTGGAATATAAAACTGAAATGCGTAGGCACAGAAAACAGTATGGTGGTTACCACAGTGAAGGGTATGGGAAGTTAGTAAAGGATAAAAGAGGTCAAATATATGGTGATGGAAGATAATTTGCCTATGGGAGGTGGGCACACAATGCAATATACAGAACATGTATAATAGAAATATACACTTGAAACCTATATAATGTTATTAAAAAATGCCACCACAATACATTTAACTGAAAATGTGATTCAGTAAATGGACTAGTACCCAGCAATAGGCATTCCAATGTTGCCAACTGCAAGGCTGGAATTATTTCACTATTACTCTGGTGATGGATGGATGTCACATTTGCAAAGAAGATACAAATCCAGTTATATGAGAAAACATTATGTAGTTATTCAGGCTGCTTCTGATAAAACTCAGGTAAAAATGTAACAGTACTCTGTGCTCATGCTTTCCTATTACTTTAATTATGCCATTAATCATGGTTCATTCTGGTTGTATATACTATTGAATTTTAACTACTGTTCAAGAAGCAGATATTGACTAATGGAACTAATTAACAAACTGAGAAAACAACACATCAAAGGTAAGATCAAATATCAGAAGATACTTGGCTTCGGTGAATCAGAACAGTGGGCTAGATACCTTGAAAGTATACCTCTAATGACAGTGGTCAGTTTTCAGTTACCAGCTAGCATAGGAGTCATGTTATGAAGACGCAGTATGTGTATGTCAACTGAAGTGCATTTTCATGCCACTTTAAAGAAACCTGTAATTTTACTGAGTGATGACATAATCTTGAACTACTTGAATAGCCTTTTTTTAAATGGGGTTTCAGCTTTAAACCTCATTTGTGAGAGAAATGACATTTATCTTGCATTAGATCTCAAAATTTTTAAATGTCCCTAACTTTGTATTTCTGTTATTATTATCCATGTATTAAAGCTCATCTCTTTCTATCTGCTTTTGTTGTTTATTTATATGGTTTGGGACACATTTTTTCCAAATATATTATATAAGGATAAAATATGGAGAAAAGATTTATAAATTAATATACTTCTAAGTATAGTGTAGATGAAAATTGACCTAGTCTACATATCCCAGTGTTACTTATGTTATATAATTATAAACATTTCAACATTGTAATGTTCATCAGAAAGCTGAAAGATAGGCATCAAAAGTATTAAAGTGTTTTTCTATCTACCTGTCACTGTTATTTAAAAGTACCTCATTCTTTTGCAACCCTTTTTAAGGCAGTTAAATAGTGACTTACATCTTTTTCCTACAGAAACTCCAGTAACTTCTATAGATTTTGTTCAGCCCTAGTATTCACAACATATTGCACTAAGTAGCAAGTTGATACTATTTACATTTGTGGGGTGGCTTTGCCCACAAAGCCCCCTATCACAGCCATCACAGATGAGAATAAGTCTACCAAGACATGCTCTGCTTGGGAAGGAGAGGTAGCCAATCTCTCAAAGGAGAAGGGCCTTGAACCTGTTTCTCAATGGGCTTTTATTGGGTTTAATTTACATAGGAATACAATGCATATACGTAAAGCTCATCAATCATTGTCTGGCAGTAATGATCAAACAATAGATAACATTCAAAGAACTTTGAGGCCTTCTTCTGAGGCAGGGTCACATAGCCAAAGGGCCATAAAACTTTGGGAAACAAACTCATTTTATGCTTGGACCCTTATCATTTAAATTGATGGTATTCTTAGCTAAGCAGTTTTCGCAGGATTTTATGCATTCTTTTCTTAGGCTTGATTGCCCCAGGAACTGCGCTTTCCAGCACAGGGATTGTTTCAGACTTAAGTCAGGTGGGGGATGCAGGCAGCCAAGATATTAGGAGAATTCTTACAGATAGAATTAGGACTCAGGCTATGACAAAGCCAAGGGGTGAGGGTCCATCACCCCCTCTTTCTTTAGTCTCCCAAGTCCTTCCCTGATGGTCCCTTCATGATTGTGCCTATCTTAGGTCATTCCTCCCTTGAGGAATCTTACCCATCATTGGCTAACCAGGCATCTGCTTATCTGCCCAGGGCCATGCAGGGTGAAGTAAAGGGGGCAGAGGCTGAACCCCGGCCAGGAGGATAAGCTTTGTCTTCTTAGTGGCTTATGGCCCCAAGGTCTTTTTACTCAGCCTTAGCAATGGGGGGTTACAGCTTCTGAAACCAGGCAGGGCAGGTCCCAACATATGTTGATGCTAAATGCCATTTGTATCAAGTAGTGAATTGATACTAATATATAAAAGATCACTATAAAAATACTTATATATAAAAGATCACTAATGAATTGTAGTACATTTTCTATATATTCTAGTGATCAAATGTGAGCAGTTAAAAATAACCGAGTTTATTGGAATTCATTTGATAGTTAATATAAAGGATAATTAATAATATGGTAAGATAAAACATTACCATATGCTCATTCAATAGACTTATTTTGAAAAGTCTTACAATCAACCATTTCTACCAAAGTAGGAATTGAATTCAGGTTTCTTATCTATAACATGGCAATAATAATAGCACCTTCACATGTGTGGCTTGCTTAGCAAATGGAAAAACAAAAAACTAGAAGGTAGATCCAATCATTTTGTAACCTGGAAAGAACTATATGAATGTAAGAAGATTACCGTTTAAAAGTATGAGAAAGTTTAGAAAGAATATATTTATTATTTCCATAACACCATTATCCTCAATTGTTTTTGGATATACATTTATGCTCGTGTGTGTGTGTGTGTGTGTGTGTGTGTGTGTGTGTGTGTGTTATAGTACTTTGTAAACAGTAAAACTTTACATTTATGAAAAATATTAAGAGCTTTGTGTTAATGATAGAGTGGGTCATTTCTTCCAAGATTTTACTTACTAGAACTTAATAGTCAAGGATAGGAAATCTGCATGTATCTATAACAAGTAAAACATTGGAGAATCTGTGAATGTAAGTCATAATATTTATTTAAAAGAAAAATAAACATATGATCATGTCAAAATACAAGGAGGGGACCCTCCAAAACAGAATAATTTATAAAATGGTGTGTATTTTTCTTGCATGTTTAAACTTCAGTCACCTTCAAAGTACTCAAAGTACTCAAAGTATTTGATGCAATGTACCAAAAGAGGCTTTTTTCCACTGCTCAGAACAGTTTTTGAACTCATTGATTTTTCATGCCTTTTAGTGCTTCTGCTGTTTTTTGTTTCACCTCTTTCATGTAGGCAAAACCTTTCCCTTTGAGGACTTTTTTCATTAGGGTAAACAAAGAAGTTGCTTAGGGCAAGATTGGGTGAATAGGGAGGGTGGGGCCTGGGGGTCATGCCATTTTTGGTCAAAAACTGCTGAACACTCAGCACCTTGTGTGCAGGTGTGCTCATAGATCACCCACTACAAAATGGGCAAATGCAAAAAAAAAAAAAAAAAATCACTGAAGCTGAATGGAGCCTCTCACAAAAATGCCAGCTGTTACGCTTATACAGATGGGTTCCTAGAATGCCTAGTAGAGGAAGCCTCTATCACAAGGAGCCTGTCCTCCAGAAGATAATCCTGTTTTCCTTGGAGGGAATTCCCCTCATATGTAGAAATCTGAGTTTATAGTAAATATTCTGGTAAATATTCTTCGTGAATCTAGGCTTAACTTAGAGACTCTTTTCTAATGAACAGAATATGGAGAAATGATGCTTTATGAATCCCAAGAGTAAGTCATGAGAGGAATAGCTTTATTTTGGCTTTCTCTGTTGATTGCTCACACTGGGGACCCAGCTGGCATGTTGCTGTGGTACTCAAGCATTCATGACTCATGTAGATAGGAATTGAGCCTTTCTGTCCCAACAGTCAGCATCCACTTGCCTGCCATGTGAGTGAGCCACCCAGAAGGTAAATCCTCCAATCTGTGGATGCTACAACTCTGACCAGCATCTTGCTCTCAATGAGACCCTAAGCCAGAAATACACAGCTAAGCTACTCCAAAAGTTCAGACATGAACAAAGTGTGAAAGATAAATATTTATGGTTGATGTAAACCAGTAATTTCTAGAGTTATCTGCTATTTGTCTTCAGATAACTAGAAAAAAAAATCCAAGGCATATTAAGGCCTAGTGAGGAAGATTATGGCAGTAGATAGATAAATACAGAACTGCAATGGAGTAGGTCATTCAGAAACAAATCCAGGCACCAATAAAATCTTGATATGCGGTAGAATGACCACAACTGTAGAACAATAGAAAATAATTCAGAAAAACTATTAAGAAAGAAAATAGAGGATCCCTGCATCACACCATATATATGTATAGTGACTTAAAGATTTTAAAATTACAAAAATGAAGCTTTAGGACTGGCTAGGTAACCCAGTTGATTAAGAGCAGCATCCCAATATGCCAAGGATGCAGAATCTACCTCCGGTCAAGGCACATATAAGAAACAATAAATGTATAAATAAGTGAAACAATAAATTAATCTCTCTCACTCAGTCTCTCCTCTTCCTCTCTTTTAAAAAAATAATAAATATATTTTTAAGTGAATCTGTAAAATTATCCAGAAACTTAAAAAATACATTCATGGTTTGGGATGTGGAAAATAGTTAAACAAATTGTATTTTAAAATATATTATTTAATTAAGCTTTAAAATTACCAGAAAATATTTTAGAATAATTCCCTTTCAAGTTATTCAAAACTATGATAAATAACATTATAGCCTGATAATGGTATTTACCAGCTATTATTACAAAAAACAGGAGGAACCTAGATATAAGGAAAAAATAAATCAATTTATAATGGTATCATAAACCTGAAGCCTGCATTTTTTAAAAATGTTTCTCCTGTGCTCTGTGTATGTTTGTACCATCATAGGTGTTTCCCACCTTTCTGTTTAAAAAACAACTTTTGAGTAAGCATTAAAAGAAGTCAGACTCAATTCCTTCAGATGTTTCCCTTCTTTATTTACTCCTCTTCCCCTTACTCCGCCACCACCAACTTCGATCACATCTAGACTCCTGGGTACAGACATTATATCTATCCATTTTTTATTAGTCTATATGTGACCCAAATAGCTGTTTCTTCATTTTCTCTATTTAGCTGAAGTCACTTGGAATTGTTCAAAGTGACTCTATCAATATTTAATAAATATTAGGAGAAATCAAGAATATATGTAAGTATAATGCCAAAACATAATAATACTTATTTGTAAAATATTGATTTTTAAGTGTGAACATGGTCAATCATTAGGCTCTACTGTGCAATCCCAGCTTCAGGCTTACTGACCTGGATTATTTTACTTCTTTTTTTTCCCCTTTATTTATTTATTTTTTTTAATTTTAATTGTTCAAGTACAGTTTTCTGCCTTTTACTTCCATCCAGCCCACCCCCCACAGCCTTCCTCACCTCCCTCCCATTACCACCCCCTACCTTGTTTTTGTCCTGTGTCCTTTATATTTGTTCCTGCAAACCCTTCCCCTTTTTCCCTGAAATTCCCTCCCCTCTCCCCTCTGGTCTATTTAACTTCTTAATCTAATGTTGATAAGTATAGAGCAAGGATGTTCATCCTATTTTTTGACATTTTATAATACATCAAAATTCAGTATACACTCTCAACATACATATACACATATACATACAGATATATAAATATGTGTATGAATAAAACAAAATTTCAAAAAATAATGAGCCATTATTACTAGTGTTGTATTTGGATTTTTATTAGTGTTGATCAAAGCCTATTTTATTTATTTTATGATGAAATTAAGGGTCACAAAAATCAGTAATTTTATTTTAAATGAAATAGGATAAAATAGAAAGAAAAATACCAGAGTAAATCATAGTTAGTAATAGTGAATATTGTTTGTTTCTTTCAGTTATATTTTATACATAACTTTATATGTAAGTATGCCCGAATGTGTTCTATATTTACACTACAGTGTGATACAAATTGTATTTACTACTGTCAATCATAGTCATAAAAGTTAAAAGCCACTAAGTTTCTCTTGGAAGCAGGTCGTTCCCCTTTTCCTACAATTTAATGGCTATTTCCTACATCCCCATTCTTTGTCCCTCCTTTCTTTTCTCTCTCAAAAAAATTAAATTTACTTAGCCTAAGCAAATTGACTAATTCAGCATCATTATTCAGCCTCAGTATCTGTAGGATTAACCTGGCCGGTGCATAGGTGCACTGACCAGCCAGTCAGCACTGTACATGGCTCTCCTACATCTGTGACAGCCAAAAAAAAAAAAACGGATTCTTCATTATCATGAGAATGACATGGTCCATTGCCGAGGCTGCTACAGCTGGGAAATCAATGATAGCAGTTGAGGCCGAAGGTTATAGGTAGGATTGTGTAATATAGAGGAATATATAATCTGGGCACGATAATGTCTCTGCTGTCCACAAAGAGCTACTTACATCCTTTTATGGTATTTGAGTACATCCTTTTTATGGTATTTGAAGAAATGAGGCAAGATACCCTCATTTCTTCTTTGAAAGGAGAGGAAAATTTCAATCCTTAAAGGCAGTGGTCATTTGCAGTGTCTTAAAAAGATTGAAAGAGGGTTTGCAAAACAATGTACAGTTTTTATGATGCTGCTATTCTAGATTTGTCGTACCCATTCATCACCTCTCATCTTCATCATCCATTCCAGATTCCTCAATTGTTTGCTAGAATTTCTAGTGATTTCTTCCTGGGAGCAGAGAGGGCATCTATGATCTAGACCTGACTCCTGAGCGGTCTGAATTCTTAGTTGCCTTTTTCTTATTTGGCTATGGTGGCTGCCATTGTTCATTTAATGCTGTGGACAAAGAAACAATAGTTGTCCCAGTGTGTGACTTGGGTCCTGGACACACTCCTCCATACCACCATTGTGAAGTGGAAGCCAGAGTTCCTCATTCAATATCACAACTTTTTTCTTTTTTGTTCTTTCAGTTTTATTAAGATGTAATTGACATACAACATCATTTAAGGTATGCAGCATGACTTGATAAACATATAAATTGTGAAATAACACAAGTTTAGTTAACCTACATCATCTAGTATAGTTGCAGTTTTTTCCCTTGTGATAATAACCCTAAGCATATACTCTATTAGCAACTTTCAAAGAAAGTAACTCCTTCCTTCTTTCGCAGTCTGCTGGTATGAGGAGTCTAATGTGGCAAGGTGGAACCTTTAGAATGACCCTTAGTGGAAGGAATCCTCAGTAAGTGTCTGTCCAATTGTCCTCTGTTAAGTCTCCTAAAAGCATAGTTGTTTATTAGCAATTTAGCAGTGGTTAAATGGGATGTAAATGTTTGATGGGGAATCAGGGAGAGAGAGATAGGCTTAGCAAGAAAGAAGGAAAAGAATGGGAACCAGTAGGAGAAATAGACATTGTCAGAAAAAAGGCAAATAGGTCTTGTTCATATTTCAAATTCATTTTACAGCCTGGGGCATCTCACCCAATCCAATCTGATTACAAAATACAGGTTCAGAATTGTGATTTTCCCAAATTTTAATAGGAACACTTTCTTAAAGGAAGGTTAAAAGATTTTGGCATATAAAATTTCTTCCTCATCTAAAGGTTATTGGTGTCCATACAAGTATTTGATGAGTAGTATGGAGTCTGAGAAAATCAGAAAAGAATACTTCTATTCCCAAAGATATACAATTGGCCTGAAAACGTTATTTAGGTATTCTGTTTCAGCATTTCTAAGAAATAGGAGAAAAGTATTCCAAGGACTGAGTCCACACTGCCCAATCCATGGACCAAATTTCCTTGTGTTTTCTCTTAATTCTACTCCCATGAATCACAACCAGTCTATCTCTAGGAACAGCATCCAAAACACACTAAAAATAATCCCACTGAGTTTCCACCTCAATAGGGGTCAGTGTTACATTAAAATAATCTCAACAAAGACCTTTGGATATAAGAATTTTAAATAACAATAATATAAGCTACTTGTCACTTCTCCTAGGTAGAAATAAACTAACCATTAGAAACACAATTACCCTATTATCTCCTGGAAGTGAGAACAAATTTATGTTCCAAGGATAGATCAAGTAGACATCCTATTTTAAGCAGGAAAATGAATACATGACCACACAAACACAAATGTATATATACACATTTTTTTCCATAATCTGCTCCAGGGTCTTTCTCTGTTTGCAATATTCTAAACAGGACTTTTCAATGACTTCTTTAAATCCTTCAAGTCTACCAAATATTTCTTCTCAGGAGATTATTTTGACTACTCTAGATAGATTACCTATTTCAGATGTATACACACAAACACACACACATGCATATATGTACATATGTATATATGTGTATATATTTAACATATATTTATATATGAGTATATGTATTTATGCATATATATAATCCCTATGAGTATCCAAAACTTCATTCTTACTTCATTCATTCATTTATTTTTTTGTGTGTGTTTATTGTATCTCTCAAAAAGAAAATAAACTCATGAAAGGAAGATATTCTATTGGGTTGGTTTATAAGTATCTGAATCTCTAGAGTCTAGATTAATGTTTGGCACAAAGAAAAACACAATAAATACTTAATATGTGGACTGCATTTTTGATGAAGCATAAGAACAAAGGGTATTGAGGATATAGACTATCTAAAGAGCATGATTCTTCTTTTATCAGTTGCTATACCAATATATTAAAATATGTTTATATAAAAAAGAATTTATGACAGTCAAAAGTATATGTGAACACATATGTAAATATCATTATGTAAAAAGTGCTTTTTACATTAGATTATTTGATCGGTTATTAAAGAACTATCATGAATATTATAAACTATTGGGTAATAAAAATAGTCTACAATGGGATTTGAAATCAATTATAGGATCCAGGATGAGTCACTTACACTAACTCACCCCACACTCCATTGTATTTTGCTTTTTTGAGTTTTTGATTTATTAATAATATGTTGGATGATTATTTCAGAAAACTGCTGGTTGAATAGCAGAAGTATTTTTTTAATATTTAAAATTGCAGCAGATCATGCGCAAAGTAGATACACTAACTGTAGATAATTAGGAATTGGCTGAACATGAATGTTTCTATTTTTAACAGAGTTTCTGAGAAAGTAATACTTATGATATCCATCAGACTGAAGGACCTTCATTTTAATATAATTCCTGTATGCTATCATTTTTTTCCAATTCATTTCACAGGAAAAATGTGTATTGTTATAAAGATGTATTAGTTGCATGGCTTGGTCTATTACTGTCACACTATTAACCTTCAAGTATTATGAAAACCATTGCCAAACTAAGACTGAAGTCAAAACATTTCAATTACTCTTGTTATTTTCAGTATATAAGTTAGGTAAGGTGCTTTTTGTTTGACAAGCAAAGAAAAAAACACTAGTCTTTTTTTCTATTACATATTTTCTTTGTTTCCTTCCTAGACTCTACTCCCCCCCACACCACTAAATATCCATGGTGTGTGTATGTGTGTGCGCATATATGTGTGTATATACACATACACACATGTGTGTACATATGTGTGTGTGCACACACACCCCAAAAGTTTAAGAGTATTCTTGGAATAAAGTACATAGATTATATGCATAACAATGATACTGAAACACTGAATAGCTCTTGGAATATCTAGCTTTTTAAGTACACAACATCAAATATCTTTATCTTTAGCTGGTAGGAAATTATATTCTGACCTAACTGGTTTCCAATTATGTCACATAATTTTTATTTTTAATAAAAACATGATGATTTTGTAAAATGTGTTCTGTACAGAAGAGTTTAAAAAATAAATTATACCAAAATTGAAAACTTAAGTCAGTATTTTTTGTTTCTCTCTACCACCTGAAAAGGTGTCAGACAATAAAATAAACATTTAGCAATGTGACAGAGACAGTGGGTGCTTACCAAATAGTCTATATGCTCCCCTATATTCCCAACCACCCCTCAAGGTGAGGTTAGAACCATGTGACTACTTCTGGTGAAAAGACCCAGGAAGTAATGGATGTCACTTCAGAGCCAGCCAAGGTAAGTAAGGTCCAGTGTGATTTATGCATCCCTCGGGTCCCTTGCCACAGTGATCCCAACAGCCTTGTGTTATGTGTAGTTTTAAGTTGGCAGAAGGGCACCTGACATGGACTGGGCTTTATGTGAGCTATGACGGAAAAAAACAAACTTTTTTGTGTGTTAAAACATTAAAATTATACTGCACTCACCTATCACATTCTCTCCTCTGGAGCATTCAATTTTATACTCAATATCTCCTTTTTATGTCTAAAGGAAATCTCAGAATCATCATGTCCCACACAGAACTTGTCATGATCTCACCCCACCTTTGGTCCTCTTGCATATACCTGCAATCCAGGAGTCATTTTTTACTCATTTCTCACTATTCCACTACCCCAAAGTCATACCATCAATATTTATTTATATTATCACAGCATATATTGAATATGTCTGTTCTCAATCTCCATCAACCTCGCTGAAGATAATAATGACAATAACAGCACCAACAATGATAAAAATGACTGCTAACACTCATTGACACACTGAGCACTCTGTACAGCAGGTACTGGAAGGCTTGTACTGTGATAATCTACCTGCAGGTATCCTTTCATGTACTCTAGTCCTTCTTCAACTCATCATCCATGATACAGTCAGAATTACGTGATTGAGAGGAAATGTATGTATCAAACTGCTTCTCAAACCCACCTAATGAGTTCCAAATGTGATTTGAATAAATACAAAGTCTATTATGGCTGGCAAAACCTGTATGATTTCACCCCTGCTTATCTCTCTTGAGCCTTGACTTGTATAGTTCACCCACTCTCATCCCTTTCCATTATGCTTCATCTCTTATCCTCTTTTAAATTTTTGACTATGTAATTTATCCTGTGTTCACTATATATTCTTTGTGAATGTGTACAGAATGGCTGTTCCCTCTGACTCAACTGAATCAATTACTAATTATCTTTGAGATCTCTCTATTTAGATGTCTTTCGGACTCCTACTTTCTATGACTAGATCCTATTCCATGTTCTTCTAAGGGTTTCCTCTTTTCTACATTAGTTACTTCAGTGGTTTAATGAGACTATGTGATTAATTTTGTCTTCCTCTAGTAGATTGTTTAATTCACGGTAGCAGAAAGCTTGGCTCTTCCTGTTCACCTTTATCACAGATATCAGTTCAATATACATCTGCTGAATTAATGAATAAAGAAAGGAAGTAAATATGTTCTCCTGCAAGTCAACCTAGACTCTTCTTTTTTGCTTTCATTCCTTCCACACCCAAATCCAGTGAAATGCCAAGGCATCAGTTCCTGTAGATTATATTTCTTAGCTCTTTATTCACTCAAATGTCTTCAGTAATTAATATTGCTGCTTCTCAGATTTTGCTTTGTTTTACCATTCATATCAAAACTGAAGTGATTTCCCTAAAACTTGGTCCTGATTTATAATCTTTAAATGGACCCTATTTTAGAAATGGACACTGGGTACTTCTTGCTTGGAGTTTCTTATAGGGCTGCAGTTAGATGTTGGCCAGAAGTTGTCATCTGAAGTCTCCAATGGACTGGACAACCCAAAATGGGTCACCATATGATTCACTACTGTGGCTGGGAGCTCAGCTTGAGCTCTTCACTGGATCATTTATGGTGGCATTTTCGCATGGCTCATACAATTGCTGCTGGGTTCTAGGAAGAAGGATAGCAAGACCTAGCTCTCCAAGAGATCTAGGTAGAAGCTGTAAGATTTCTTTACAACCCAACTTTAGAATAAACATGACATCACTTTTACCATATTTTTTAGGTTTAAGTGAATCACCAGATCTGCTCATATAAAGACAAAGAATAAGAATACGGGGGAAGATGGTTCTTATGGGGGTCATCTTTGAAAGCTGCCACAGTCTCCACAGACTCATAACCTTGTTCTTCCCTACACCTCAAGTCTTACCCTTTACCCCATCCCAACCTTGTTGGCTCAAAAATATGCCTCACTGAGTGAATTTATTTCTCCGGATACAGTAAGCTTGCAATTTTATGCCACCCTGACTTCTTACCTTCCAATATAATCTTATACAAGATGTTTTATATTTACTTTTTATTTGCCAGTCTTACTTTGACCCTTTCAAATACAGGTAAAAAAGTATTTTCCTTTATGAGTAGACTAACACCCCTCCAGATGTTTTAAATTCTTACTGCAACTTGTGAATACTCACATCCTCAGAAACTATATTCATTTCAAGTTACATAATGGCATCAATCATTTATTAGTAAATTTTACATGAAGAGATCATGACAAGTAGTAAGATAAGCGTTAAATTCTTGTGGAATGACTGGAAAAATAGAACTTCTCCTCCTAGGCTATGAACATTTTTAAAGATGCTTATGATTGACCTCATTTTTCAGTCTTTCCTAGTATATGAATCACTTCATTATATGGGCATATTTTTCTTCCAAATGGCTTGAGAATAAGTTATGAATTGTACATAAAAATCAAGGGGAGGCTGATAACTATCAGGAAGATATTGCATTGCTTGCTCAACAGGATGGTTACTTTGAGTAATTTCAATAAAGTTGTTCATAACTAAAGTCTGAGATTTTTACATGGTTTTATGCAATTCCATGCCATTAGGTACAAATGGAAATTTTGGATAATTTTCAATACATTTTAAAGCAAATCTTTTTAATTTCCATAATGAGAGCTCTAATCAAATTAACAATATTGAGTGTCTAAAAGTATAACATCTCTCTGTGATTTAATGAGAGTGCCCGTGTTCCCATGATTGTATGTGTATGTGTGTGTTGCTTCTCCCATAAAACCACCACATTTTCCATAATCAATTAAGTGATGGAAAAATATATATGCACATGATCAACAGAACTAGTAGTGATTATTTCCTATTTAATTTTTATCATAATTGACAAATCAGTGAAATACCCTGTGTTGATATAAATACTTTAGAGATAGCTGTTTTTCCTACATTCAGTAGTTTACAAGAGTTCTTAGTATAGTATCTCTTGTAGAATTAGTTTAAATATAATAATATTTATTATATCTAAGAAACAGATGTGCAGATTTATAAGAGAAATCTGTTATAAAAGGGAATAACAGCCATGGCTAGTGTGGCTTAGTGGATTGAGTGCTATCCTGAGAAGTAAAGGGTTGCCAGTTCGATTCCCAGTTAGAGCAAATGCCTGAGTTGCAGGCCAGGTCCCCAGTGGGGGGATGCATGAGAGGCAACCACACATTATTTCTCTTCCTCTCTTTCTCCCTCCCTTCCTTCTTGTCTCTCTAAAAAAATAAATAAAATCTTAAAAAAGGAATAACATATAATTTTTATCTTATTACCTATACATACTATATTAATAAATAAAGTTGAACTTGTGCATTTCTCTATCGCTACATTTATTTTTTTAAATTGTTCTTAGGCAGCATAAGTCTATTATTGCTTTTTTGTTATATACATGTAAAAGTGCTTTATTAAATTATACAATGGGAGTGGTAGCCACATCATTGTACTAATAATTACATCAAGAACTAAAAAAAAAAAGACTTTTATAAGGTTAGCTAGAGATGTTCTTTAATAGAAGGATATAAAAAGTATTGCAAGTTAAATACTAAACTTTATAAAAGGAAACAATGTAGAACATCCTATATGTATTGTATACTATAGACTGGAAATATTCATAGTCACATTTAATGATAGCAACTGTCTTAAAGAATAAATCCATATGATCTCACCTTTAACAGGAAGCTAATCAACAAAACAAAGAAACAAGCATAATATAAACAAAGACACTGAATTTGAGAACAATCTGACAGTGACCAGAGGGGGAGGGGAGGGAATTTCAGGGGAAAAGGGGAACGGTTTAGAGCAACAAGTATAAAGGACTCATGGACAAAAACTAGGGGGGGTGGAAATGGGAGGAAGGTGGGGAGGGCTGGGGTGGTGGGCTGGGGCAAGGTAAAAGACAGAAAACTGTACAATATCAACAACTAAAAAATACTGATTAAAAATTTAAAAAAATTAAAAAAAACAATAAATCCAAATGATATTATTGCTTTAATAACTACATTATTGAAATAATTTTATTATTTTAAAATAAATGTTCTATTTTTTACATTTTTTGAGAGAAATGTTAGCTTTAAATGCTCAAATATGATTTCAAAATGCTTCAATTTAATTGACTTTATAGGGAAAAACAAATAACTTTGTAAGGCATCAGATTAAGGTCACAGGTCATTGTTTTTTTTTAAGATTTTATTTATCTATTTTTAGAGAGAGAGAAAGGAAGAGAGGAGAAAGGGAGAGAACCATTGAAGTGTGATTGCCCCTCCTGCGTCCTCTACTGGGGACCTCACCCACAACCCATATGTGTGCCCTTACTGGGAATTGAACCAGTGACCCTTTGCCTCACAGAACAGCACTCAATCCACTAAGCCACACTAGCCAGGGCCAGATCATTCTTCAAGCAAAATAAAGTTGGGCTACTCAATGACTTCCTGATATTAAGCTAATAAATCAGAATGATGTTGATAGATGGAACAGTATGTCAGTCTTGTGAAAAAAAGTTACGAATGGACAGATGATCAATGCTGTCAGAGTCTTAAAAAAATTTCAGGAAGGTGAAAGAAAGCATTGAGATAACTTAATGGTGTTTACATATCTAAAAATGCAGATGTCATTGATTTAACTTAAGGCTTTCTATATCTTCTCAATGAACAAAGCTGATGAGTTTTCAAAATGAATGTAACTAGTTTTAAAAGAGCATGCAGCATATAGCCATTCCAGACCCCAAATCTTTTCAAGTTGTTATTTTCTTCTCCATGTAATTCAGCTTGTTGCCGACTCCTAATATCATATTTCTGCCCACCCTTCAGGCCCTGTTCAAGTTCTGCCTCTTTAGGGGTTTTACCTGCATGTGCCAATTCAACATAAGCTCCTCTTCTCTGAGTCAGTAAAATAGTATATTTAATGTGATTTATTCTACTCTATAGAATGCTTATCAATTTACACCTGAATGATTATCTAACTAATCCTTCCTGCTTTCCATAAATGTTTTCTAAGTACCTACCATTTAGACTACTGAAAAATCAATAGGATAGAATTTCTACTTTTACATAGTTTACATTCTAATAATTTGTCCAATTTTGAAGTTGACATTTTGTTTTGAAAGACTAACTAGAATAACAGTCAGAAACAATGACTTCCTCTAAAAATATATTTATATACTAGTTAGCATAGAAATTCAGAGGGTACAATCATTAAGATCAGGAACTAGGAGTGAAAGGAAGCTATCCAGGTAAAACTTTTAATTCTGTTTTGTAAAAGTAGTAAATTCTTTTCCAATTGAGGTGTTAAGTCATTATCTAGGGAGATATAACAAAAAGCACAGTCAAAAGGGAAAAGTGTAAAAAAAAAGGACTTTTAGGAAATGTGAAGATTTCTTTATGAGCGGGAAAGTGGTATGAATTTAGGTTGCAGATATGTCTTGGAATACACTCCAGAGGGTCTTATTTTCTTGCTTACCTGTCTACCCTATTTGGGGCTGGATACTTCATCTTCTAAGATACTTACTATTTTTATAGACCCTAATGATTTTACTATGCTCTCATTTCAAATCTTTCACTAACTCTAAATGCCTGCTGTAGTGTTTTGCAAATACTAAATATTTAACTGGCAGTTAACTAAGAAAGAATGGGTGGGAAGTGTGGGAGAAGGCTGTAGAGTAGGCTGATCTGCAAAGCTTTGAAAAGGATAAGTAAAGAGATAATTGAATGATAAATTATATTATACTAGGTTAACTATGTGTAAGTATAGGTTATTTTAATAGAAAGATGGAAATGAAGATAATTTGTTTTATGCCACTTTATAGGAAATGCTGTAAGTGAAAATATTTTTTTCTCCTAATAGCAGTTTTGTTGATTCCATTGGAGATAAAATAACAAATATAATTTTGGGGCCCCAAATTAATCCTAGTTAAATCATACAAAGATTTTACACTAGTAAATACTTTTTTTCTGTGCATTATCTATCATTCAGTAGATAATTCCACAATATTTATTGAAAGACTACCATGTTTCAACCTGCATTCTAGTTGATGAGGGAATAACAATAAGCAGAATAGTCCCTCTTCTCAAAAATCATATATAGAGAGGAAGATTACTATAAGCAAATAAATGTATAATATGTGTGATGATAAGGGCTATAAAAATTAAAATGTATAGTAAGTTAAACATCATCACAAAAGTGAATGCTGTGTGAACAATCACTAGAACCTCACCAGTGTGTCCTACACCAGTGAGCATTTATTTGGCTCAGCTGTCCAGAGTCTGCTGGGTATTTGCTAAGATTTGAGTTGGGTGCCTATTCTCTAATCTGTTATAAAATAAATTTATCAAAAACGAGAAATTATTTTACTGCTGATTCTTTATTACAAATATTATTCATGTCTCTGTGTTTAAAAAATGATAGCTTTAAGATTTGTATATGAAACCAAATTCTATATGAAATGATCAAATTAATAATTCTATTGAAAAATATATAGTCTTTATAACTCTTGTATCTCTGACAAAGTAATTTATTAAAAATTACCTTACTAACATAGCTATTTTTACTTAACTTTTGAGAAAGAATCAAGTTTTATTAATTTTTATCTTAAAATTAGTGCCTCTTGACACTCAAACTTATATACAGTCTTCAAAGCTCATAGTCCCAGGCCCCTACATGGTGACTGGTCGCATTAAATTTAATAGAACATCCCTGTTGCTGCTGTTTTTATGTCGAATGACTGAAGAAAACTTTCAAAGACTGTCAAAACTTTTCCTCAGAATTCTTTCATCCCCTTTTATACTATCTGGCAGAAACATGAAGAGGAAATATATACATGGGGTATCATAACTCAGCAATTTTACTCTCACAGTAAATGTCATTTCTCCTTTCAAAAGACTTCTCATCCTCTCCCTAAGTTTATTTCCCCAATCAAACAAGTAGTTGCCAGTTCTAAATAGACTAACAATTTAGAGTTTTTGTTCCTTTAGCTATAACGGTATAGAATTAGATACTAATTGGCTAAATGTGCATTACATGTTATGTTTTAATATAAACTGAGATTTGTCTAAGTTCACACACTTTAGTTACAAACTTCCTTTGAAACAGAAATATAGTAACTTTACCTCCATGGTGTTTGCACAGCAGGAACAATGTCCTCAGCTTGCATCAAGATGACCTGGTTCTCACCTGCCATTGTGTGCATCTGAGCAATCCTTTCATATCTTAAGACATTATTTTTAAAGTTCACTATATACCATTTTGCTTAAAAATACCATGTGCAAAAGCAACATAGTTTCTTTAATGGTATTCATGAAGCTGAGTTTTAGTAGATGCTGGGAATTCTATAATGTTACAAAATGGTTCATAAAATATTGCCATCTGCTATACAGAGCAACAGTTCATTTTTACTGGCTTTAAAATGGATGTGCTTTTATGTATTTGGAGTTTTGCCTAACCTTCAAGTTCCCTCTGAAAGTTGCTTCTGACCTCTGCCTGAGGAAATGTGAAAATCTCCCTTTCCTATCTTGCTTTATAAGCTTCAGTGAGAGGATGTAAATAGACTAAATACACTGTGTGAGATTTTTACCAGAAAAAATCTCACATACTGCCTGCATGGCTGGTTCTGTTTATAACTCTTTCCAGTTTATACTAGAGTATCCAATTGTAAAAAGAAAAAAAATCCCGAAGTGCTAGTACTGAAAACAAACATTTGTAGTGTGCAGTCAGCAGAAGATAAAGGACTTTTATTATAACCGAAGAAAAAGTTTGCAAATATATAAAATGGGCATTCCATACAGAAAAAGTTGGAGAAAATAGGAATTAGAGCTGGAAATCGTCTAACCCAATTATCTGCTAAGGGACAAAAGTATGACCCAGAGGGGTCCTTAGTGACTTGTTCAGAGTTTTACATTTAGGGACAAACAGTATCCAACTTTAGATAAAATGTCTTTTTGGTAGAAATCAGATTATAAACGAATTTTTCATAAAGTGAAATTGTGACTATATATACAGTTATTTTTCAACGGTTTGTGTTAGCTGAAGCCATCAATGAGCAAGGTACATTGGTAATCAGTGAATGCATAGATATTTCAGGGGGCAGAATAGAAATAAAGAACAACAAAATAAAAAGCAAGTTTTAAAAACAGAAGAGAGTGAGGAGGAGGAGAGGAAAGGTGATAAAAAGGAGAAGCAGGAAAAGAAGTGGAGGAGGAAGCGGAAACGAGCCAGTGGCCCTAAGGCCAGCTCACAGGACTGAGCTCATATTCCTCCTGATTGTTGCCACCATCACTCAATACAACTTCCATTTCGTTGGCCCTTCTACTCCTTAGCATTTTTTAAAAATTGATTACATAATCATCTTTTTCCTTGCTGTCATAGGCAAGTGTTGTCTTTCTCATATTAGTTCTCAGACTGTTCTTTAATAAAATGCATTTACACTGAAGATGCATTTGGAAGCTGTCTTGCTAATTGACTCTTCCTAATCGACTCTGAGTGAGTCTTGGGGGTTCTCAGGTTCTGTCACCTTTCTGTTTCTTGGTTTCCTCATGTGTATATCTGATGAGAGCATTATAATTTAATTTAATTACCTGAACCATGGACTTCTCTGTCGTATAAGGGGTAATGCTTTCACCTTATAAAAACAAAAATATCCTATTGAAACACTCCCAATTAAGAACAGATGTTTAGGCAGATTTATTGATTATCATAAGGGTTTTGTAACATTTTAATTTTTGGTTGAGAGATTATGTAGACACATTATTTTAAACAGAAATTATATATGGTTTCCACAAAATTATTCAATATCTCAAGTAAGTCCAAACCAAAACACATTTCAACACATACCTGACAGTTTTCACTTTATGTTGTCATGGTTTTTGAAACTGATGTTGGCTCAGAGGATCTTTTTCTAAAATGTGAACATTCAAACCAAGTATCAAGCATTGATATGTATTAATTAAGTAGATTGCTTTCTTCATTGTCCCATTAGTGAGATCACCTGCACTGAGTAAGTGGAAAGTGTATGAAAGCAATGAAAAAGTGGGTGAAGGCCCTTGGCTGGTGTGGCTCAGTGGGCTGAGCACTGGGCTGTGAACTAAAAGGTTGCCTGTTTGAATCCCAGTCAGGGCACATGCCTGGGTTTCAGGCCAGGCCCCCCAATTTGGGGTGTGCGCAAATATGTATTTCTGTCCCTCTTTTTCTCCTTTCCTTCCTTTACCTCTGAAAAATAAATAAAATTTTAAAAGAAAGAATTGGGTAAAGGAAAACTATTGAAATTGAATTTCCTCTAGGGAATAGAGGGTCCAGAGGGAGGCATCTCTATTTTGGGAGTTTAGAGCAGCAGGAAGGCGTGGGACAACTGGAATAGGAGAGGACTGTAAGATCTGTTATTTACTGTCCCTTGCAGAGTGCATGTATATAGACATTCATTTTAAATATACCCATACTTTTATATAATGTAATGAATGCTATATAAATAAAACCATGAAGACCATATGAGTGAATCAAAATCTATTTCATTTTAGCCACGGAAGAACAATGGCTCTCCAAGTTTACCTCAGCATCAACTGTGGGCTTGTTAAAAATGGAAATTCTTGGACCCCATCTACATTCTTGAACCAAAGACTCTGTAGATGGGGCCTAGCATCTACAGAGTCATGTAGATGTGTCTGTGCCACAAGACACTCTGCAGATGAACGGGATGTGGGTTCAAGTCAGCACCACTGAGAAAGATAAGTTAACAGCAAGGATGTAACTGGCCTGCGCTTGCACAAAAATAGGGGTAGTAGGATGACATGATTCAAACAGCCTGGAGGTCCACACAAGGGTGGGTCCTTCTTCATCCAGCAGAATGCAAATGATTTCAGTTCTCAGCAAATACACCTTCCATGTCACATCTGAGAGACTACTGGGTGCCTCCGGATGTCCAAACATGACAGTTTCAGGTACTTTCTATTTGTGAGGCCAACTCTATTTGGGAATCTGACTGTTAGTGAATTTAGAAAGACCTACATGGGCTGGGCTCTCCAGTCATTTAAACAGATGCATCAGGAAGCCAATCAGATGAGTATAATTCTAACATGGCAGTCACCCAAATTTAAACTGATCACATCAATCAGATTTATAATTAAGACCCACCAACTTGAGCTAAATTTAGTAACCAAAGGAAAAAAGTTTTAGTACATAGTTGTGTGTAATAAGTTAGAAGTTTCCCAGGAAACCCCTACTAAAATAACAACTTTCAAGTTTCCTTGAGTGTGACCTTAATTAATAGCCAGTATCGAATCACTTTATGTAGGTATTTCCTGTCATCTCTTCAAAGCAAAATGAATGTCTTGCCTTGTGAAAAAATAAATATTTCCATTTCAGAAAAGCTGACAAAAATATGATCATTGTTACCAATTATTAGAATCTTACAAAGGCCCTCTGAGGACTTGTTCCCCCGTGAATGTTAGCGTTTTTATGCACATATGGAATAGCTATCATGAGCATGAGTTAGGTACATTATTTTATGCAAATAACCATAAGCACCTTTTTCTACACCCTCATTTCTCCAACAAGGCAGAGTTTCAATTTACTATTAGACAGAAAAATTTTCCCCTACAATTTTACCGTATATCATAATTGCCCATTTTAATGCAATTTTCTTTTACTGATCACTGCCATAGATTTTAGAAAAGGTTAGGTAACTGACTAATTTGATGCCAAGTGTCTTATCTCTAGAGACTTAGGTTAAGAAATGTCGCTTTGATTGTCTCTATGGCAAGCCATGTCGTATATGAACAACTCTATCTCACTGTCTAATTTGACCCAATTTTCCATATTGCCTAATAAGCACATTACAGTGAATGACTGATCTATTATTCAAGGAATTATGAAGCTTATGGGTTATCTTCCATTTCACCTGCTTTAATCAGTGTATTGCCTTGGGTATTATGGCCATTTTATCCTTTAATAAAAGAATTGTTAATATCTTCATCTGCAATTTCAAGCAATTTGCAAAATTAGGTTAGCTGGGTTTTATGTAGAATTTATCAGAAATGCAGTCACTTAACATTATGTTTTCAGGAATATTTTATATGTTTCCAACATTCTCAAATTCATTTTTCATTAAACAAATTATCAGTGTACAAAATGGTAAATTTTATTTAAGGAAACAAACTCAAAAGTGTTTTTGTTCTGAAGTTACTTTCATGCTATATCTGATGCAACTTTATTGACTATTAAAATTTTTTTACAACAGCTAATACTAGTAGAAATTATAGTGTTTATGATCTTGCATAATTAATAATATTTTTAAATTGTTTTTAGAAACAATTTGCTAAAACATGTTATGACATAAAGTTATTGAGTTCTATAGAATAACTCTGAATATTCTTTTTCCTACCAGTAAACATATTAACTATCATTATTATATTAAAAATCATTACACCTTCTTTGTATAAGTTATCCGTGTTATGAACAAGTAAACCAAATATGGAACTACCATATTCAGAATCCATATCACCTCTACCAATGAGGCAAAGTTTACCTCACACATTTGAACTTATTCTTATTTGAAAATCCATACTGAAGTATCTTCTGTGTGTCGATAGCTGGTAAGCATATTACTAGAAGAAGAAGCATTCAGCCCTTACTAGCAAGGAGTTTTCATTGCTGTGCAGAGAGTTTGAGAGAGAAGCAATAATCAACAAAAAAACAAACATTCCTTTCTCCACAGGAAAAGTGGAAATTAGTGAATTTTAGTTTTCTGATACGTATAGGCTAAATTTTCTAAAACCTTGAACAAAATTACATCCTAAAATTTCTGCATTGCTGAGGAATTAGATAATTTGATTAGGCTATCTAATTTAGATTTATGCCAATTTATTATACCCAATATTTCCATGTCTCTAGCTTACCATTTCAAGCGTTAAATAGGTCTTTATTTAGTATGCGCTTATAGGCTAACAAGAAATCTTTTTTTTCTAAGTTAGTGACAATCAAAAAAAGGATAAAAGAAAAATATTCCTATTCTAAGGGGAATTTTACTAACATTGATTATAAAACTGTGTCCTATTAACTAGGTACATTTCCCCCAGCCGTGTCTTTTGGCAGGGTCCTGTTAGGTCAGCTGTTTGTTCTCTTTGATCTTCTCAGCCTGTATCCTAATCATTGTGTCACATACCAGTAGCTCCTCCATGAAACCTGCAGAAGTCTTTACTGTTTATATTACTTTAACTGCTTTCAGGAGTCTTTGGTGTCTGCTTTAAAAAATGGATATCACCTATTTTTCTGATCAAAAGTTTACATATCTCTGTCTTTTTTTAATGCTTTTTAGAGTTAAGGGTTGATGTCTGAATTGAAGTAGGGCTCTCTAGAACTCAAGTTCCACATAGAATTCCACTTTGGTGCTAGTTTACCACACACAATTCCATATACTTTCACCAGGCTAAAACAGGAAAAGTGGAAATGATATAAAAATGCACCCATAAGATTTAATCTCAGCCTTATCTCTATCACTCTCCAGCCACATAATTTTGGGCAAGTGATTGTCTCGTTTCATCTCTGGTCTGCAAATTATAAAGCTACAAATAAGCCCTGTGTATGTTATTGCCAGGCACCGAAGGGGAACATCGGGTGACATAATACACATGAAACTGTTTCGTGAACTTCAAAATGTTATATAGTAGTTGTGGTTTATACTATAAAGCACTTTTCAGCCACAGGGGAGTTATCAAATAAACGGATAATGTTAGAAATATTTCTAGTAATTTATTTCCAATAGAGAAATAAATACCCAAAGTCTAGATTTTATGTATTCTGTAAGATAAGTTAATGGGGGATGGTGTTATGTCCTTTCCAGGCTAATTAGCTTATGTGGAAAGATTTTCCCTTTATATGTAAAGTTGAGGTAACCTAGGTTATGATGATTTTGATTTGCATCAGTGGCTTAGATGGAACCCATCTTTAATGTAAGGAGAGTTAGGCCTTTGAGCATTTTTGCACAGATTTTCTAGCAAATATTTTTTTTAAGTTTACTCAGAAAAATCTCTGGTTACATGATAATGAAAACTCATATATCTTTGAAATGTCTTATGATGACATTTGGTAAGGATCAGTGAGAATCTTTTCAAATATTAGAAAAATCAAAATAAATAAGTGAGGGCAAATTCTAAAGGATGTTTTATTTTCCTGTTATTTATAAGTGTTCTGAATCTCAAAATGATATTTACTATTTATTATTCTTAGAAACAAAATGTATATTATTACTTTTTCATGCTATTGCATTTTCTTTGACAGCAATATATTTATCTAATAAACAGCAATTATGGGATCTATTTGGTGTATGATCCATGTCCTAAATTTTTCATGTTCAAATTATAATGATCATACAATACTAATGAAGTACATTCACTTTACTTCAAAATAAGGGGAAAACATAAAACATTATTAAGTTTAATGCATTAAGATTTTTCTGTATTTTACTCATTAACTAAAAGTGATATGTGTAAAATAATTGACACAGGGTTGTGCTATTATACAAAATTTCAGACACAAAGAACAATATCAAATTTATCACCAAAAATTCTGATGAATTGCAAGCAGGGAAGCAAAATAGTGATGTTGACAATTTTAAGCAGTTATAATATACATAATTAAAACAGAGGAGAAGGAGAGACCAAGCAGAAGGAAATTAGGATGACCAGTGATTTTGGAAAGGCATAGAAAATATTACATGTGGAGGAGGTTTACATGAGGTTAGGTTCACAGAGCAATTGCATAACAGGATGAGGAACAAGAGGAGTCTCAATGCTTTCAGGATGCTGGGTTCTCAGAAAATAATTGGATATATAAGTCTGTGGCTTTCAAGAAAATATTCTGGTGAAGTAATAGATTTATAAGACATAAGAATATGTTGGAAATGGAATCTTAGAACTAGATGAACCTATAAAATAAAAGTGTATAGGATGAGAAGGGGTAAGTACCAAGGAGCAAATTCTAACCAGAGGAAAGGATTCCATAAAAAGATGGAGAATCTCAGCCAGAGGAGATATGACAACCATAGAGGAGAGATAATGTTGCTATTGGGTCAAAGAAAAATGACTAAGAAATTTCCATTGAATAAAAAGACGGAGATATTTTTGGTAACTTTGACAAGTATTTATTCCTGGTGTGTTGTGGGTTCAAATAAAATGGTGTATTGAGAAGCGAGTGATAGGTGATAAAATTAAATAAAAAGTAAAGAGGAGAGAAGATAGGGGAGTGAGAGAGGGAGAGATTTGGAAGGAAACAAGAAGAGATGTGGGGTTGGGCAATTTTGGTTTGATTCATGGTTGATATTCGGATATGATTTGATTTTTTAAAGATCCCTAGAATGAGAAAGAGACAGAGTTAGAATTAGGGCTGCAGTGATTGATAGAGCAAATTGCTAGGGAGGCAGAAAGAGACAAGTTAAGAACACAGACCCTAGACTCAGGAGGATAAATATCACTTCCATAAAAATAGAAAGAAAGAAATGCAATGTACAAATGATGCATCACAGAAATACGCACTTGGAATCTGTATAATCTAATTAACCATTGTCACCCCAATAAATTTAATAATAAAAACAGTTAGATAAGATTACTTGACATGATCACAGATCCTTTATAAAAACCCTAGCAAATCTCTATTTAAATATAATTGTATTTATTTAACTGTGGGCAGGTGAAAGCAGACATCAGACTTGGTCAAGCCTGAAAAATCTTCAAGTAACCTTGTATCTAAATGACCTGCATTACTTCTTAATCAAGGCATCCACAGTGTCACGGAAAATAATATAACAGAAAAATATACCATTGCCAAGGTAGGGTTATTGAAATAGGCTTTTGGCAGATAATATGAGAACAACTTGAAATTACACAAATGTGTCCCCTCTTAATACTAGCAATAACTGAGTTTATGCATGTGAATGTACTCTGTAGACTGGCAAGGCAGACATTGAAAAATATTGGAGAGTTTTGGTCTCAGTAATGAAAAGCATCAATGATGTATCTTTAGACATATTCCTTAACCTTTCTGGCCTGTTTCCTCATAAAAAAAAAAAGCAGGGTTTGGGGATAGAATTATTCTGTAATCATATTTGGTCACATACTATTCTAAAAATACTGAGTTTAGTCTATATGATTTAAATTTAACTTGGTATTTTCATATCAACCCTAGCAACTAAATGAGTATTTGGTTGTTTGAAAGGAATATGTCTTCCAGAACTATTAGGAGAGTAAGTGCAATTTGAGGAAACTGTCTCTGGATGTAATGCTCTGTGCAACACATCCAAAATTCCTTGACTTGCATAGTGAACAAAAAAATAAATAGAGGTGTTCCACTTTCTAAAAAAATTTGTATCAGTAGATCTGCTCACCATCAAACATCGTGAGAAACCACTGGAACATGAGAGGCATTGCATTGTGTATACCAAATGTAATGCCTCTCATGTGTCAGTGGTTTACACCTGCTAGCTGATTCACACCTGATGTTACATTTTACTTCTCAAATTCTGTGAAATGAATGTAGATTCTTAAAAAACATTTCTGAACTTGGCAGGAAGCATACTTTAAATGTAATTATGTAAAAACCATGATTTATAGAGTATTTCCATTTAACAATCTACTCCACTCAATTTGTCTTAATTTTACACTAAAACAGGTAATAAGATATTGGAGAATATTAAAAATAAATGTATTTCCTTCAATCATGAATAACTATATCATTGAATTTAAAAGACCTAGTGCCTTTTTATTTTAATGTATTATTAAGGGATATATACATAGGAAGAAAGTACCCAAGCCATATCTGTAACAATTAGACATATCTGTGATATCCTGCATCCAAATCAAGAACTAAAACATGACCAGGACCACAAAAGACCCTCCTCTTGTACCTCTTTCCAGTTACTCACATCCCCAGGGCAACAAGTATCATTGCTTTCTAAGTAGCATAGATCAGCTTTGCCAATTTTTATATTTTATATAAATGTAATCATACAGTATATACTATTTTGCGTTTAGCTCATGTGCTCAGCATTATGCTTATAAAATTTATATATAGTTGTGTGCAGTTATAGATCATATCTTTTCATTACTCTATAGTTTCCCCTTTTAAAAATAAATATAAATATATTTATATGTTCTATATGTTTTAGGAATTTGGGCAGAAAAAAGAAAGGAAGTGTGGCAGAAAAAAAGGGAAGCAAGGAGGGAGGCAGAAAAGAAGGGGAGAGAGGAAAGAAAAAAGTGAGTTTGATTAGATATGATTCTATGTCGACTACAAAAACTTGTGGGGATTTTTGTCTGTGTGTGATAACAACAGGGAAGTATGCTTCCTGATAATAGATGTCTTAGGGAAAGAGTCTATAATTTCATAATGTAGAAAGCAAAATTATTGGAAAATTATTCTCAGGAAAGAATTTGGAATAAAGAAGTAAGGGACTATTGGATGAATGAAAATGAAGAATGATGAAGAGGAGAATGAAAAGGAGACTATAAATGTATTTTCCTACTTTCTGATTCTGTGATTATTAATAATATTTCAAGCTTTGGTTTATTCATTCATCAAATGCTTACTGAGTGTTGGCTATATACCAGCCACATTTAAGGACAACAAATACAGCAAAGAAAACAAATTTCTTCCTCTGGGAAGTCTCCTCTTAAGTAGGAAGTGCTAGAAGTAAAAGAACAATGAGATGAAGGCAAAAGTTAGATAGAGATTATAGTATGGTGAGTCCAGGAAGGGTATCCCTGTTGACTACTTTTGTTCAGATGACTAGCAGTAACTGAGATCCAAATGCTGAGGAAGAATTGGCAAAGCAAATGTAAGGGAACTATAGTCATTGCCTTATAGTCATTGCAATGACTTTAAGGAAAGAAAGAGTTTGGCATGTAACAGGAAGAGAAAGGCCAGTGAGGAAGAAAAGAGCAGAATCAGATGAGGTCAGCAATGTAGACAAGAACCCCATGCTATCAGGTTTTGTAAGCCAGAGAAAGGAGGGCAGCTTTTATTCTGAGTGATGGAATGCCATCGAAGGTGATAAGCAGGTGCGTGAAATGTACTGACTGACATTCTTTTAAATTATTTTTCCAATGTTTTCTTTTTTTATTATTATTTATTTATCTTTTAGAGGGGAAGGGTAGGAGAGAAGGAGAGGGAGAGAAATATCAATGTACGGTTGCCTCTCATGTGTCCCCTGCCGGGAACTGGCCTGCAACCCAGGCATGTGCCCTGACTGGGAATCGAACCGCGATCCTCTGGTTCGCAGGCCCGTGCTCAATCCACTGAGCTACACCAGCCAGGGTCCAATGTTTTCTAATTACAGTTTACATTCAACACTATTTTGTATTAGTTTTAGGTGTATAGCATAGTGGTTAGACAATCATATACTTTACAAAATTATATTTATTTCCAATACCCACCCAATGTATGGTACCACACATAATCATTACAATATTATTCACTATGTTCTTTATACTATATTTTACATCCTCATGACTATTTTGTAACTACCAATTTGTACTTCTTAATCCCTTCACCGTAGTCACACAATATAAAGCAAACAAACAAAACAGAAACAGATCTATAGATAAAGAGAACAGACTGATGATTGCCAGAAAGGAGGGGTTTAGGGAACGGGGTAAAATTGGTGACTGACAGTTTTTAAAGATCACTGAAGTTGCCATGAGAAGACTAGAATTTCGGAGGTCAAGGGAGAAAGAAGAGACAATTGGGTTGAATAAGATGATGATGCTATAGGGTAGGGTGATAAGAATGGGAAAAAAATGGACATATTTGGGATATGTTTAACAACAGATTCAATGGGACTTGCTGATGGATTGACTGTGAAAAATCAGGGATAATATTTTGATTTTTGGCTTGATAACATGGCCATTTACTGAGACAGAAAGTTACAGGGTAGGAAGGGAATCTCACATTCTTTTCGACTATAGTTTGGAACATTCATTAGACACTCGTGGGGATATATTAAGTAGAAGTTGGATTGATGCAACTGAAATCCCAGGGAACAATTCATCTTTATTGCTATCTCCCTACTCTGCTTTTAATTTTTCAGTAGCACTTACCACAACTTGACACAGTATGTATTTACAGTTTATTTATTAACTGTTTTGCACACACATACACACACATGCACACACACTAGAATGGGAGCTTCATACAAAGAATTTGTTTTAACTGCTATATTCTCAATTACTAGCACCATAGTTGACACTGATAGATTCTTATTATTTACTTTTATAAAAGACTGATGTGTCCTACCTTTCACTTGGGTTCTTCATATATTTTGAAGTCATTTTGTAATGCCAAAGTGAAGAAATGGGTTAGGTGTCCATGGAATTCATAATGAAGATGTTCTGTCATTCTTTCCCCCTGCTTCTTACAAGACTTAAACTCTCTAGGCTACTTCCATGCAATAGCAAGAGACAGAACAATTTTTTTCTAGGTCAAAAGCATGTGAAAAGAAATTAATGTCTTCAAAGCTGCCAAAAAAACATAAGGCAATATACATCGTGCACACATTAGAACTCTAGGGTTCTACCTCCTACCTGGCAATAACCTAGGAAATACAACACGGGCCTTCTTCTTCCTTTGCTTTTATTTGCCCTCTCTTTTCTAGGCCTGTAATGAATGGGCCAGGGGACAAGATGCAACCGAGGTACGTGCACTTCCCTTTCTCTAAAATGTCCCTGTTTTCATGGTATCTTTCCTAAGTAATTGTTATGTCTTAGGTCCTCTAAATATTTCAAGAGAATGAAGCTTCTGGGATACCCCAGCCAGGCACTCACATATTTTTTTTGTTTTCTATTTCATCACATCCTTTTGTTCAGCAGTGGATCCCAGTGACATGATCTATGTCCTTGAAAGGCTCAAAGAGAAATGTGAAAATCACAAGAGAAACAAAAAGTACATTGGTTAATATCTTTAAAAGTATTATTCTGATATGCATAGAAGGATTTTTTCTATTTCAGTAAGAGATGAATTTGCTACACTTTAGTCAGACTTTCAAGAGGGCACTTTAAGTTTTAAGATAAGCGCAGTGGTTCAGGAAGTAATTCACATGAAACTTCAGCAGTTGTCACTTCTCCAATTCATATCATCGTGCAGAAGTTCCGGCACAGTGTGCTTAGATCCTCTGCTTAGCATCCCAGAGGCTGCAGTCCAAGTGCCAGCTGGGCCTATGGTCTCTTTGTAGTTGCAACTGGTGAAGCAGCCTACAGTTTTTGGCAGAATTCATCGTTTTGCACTTGCAGGGCTGAAGTCCCCATTTTTATGTGGCTCTCTGCTTCTAGAAGCTGCCAGCAACTCCTTAGGGCCTTCTCTATAGACCCTCTCACAACATGGCAGCAAGGGAGAGTCTCTCTAAATTGGCATTACTAAGACAGAGTCTTACGTGTGGCAATCACAGAAATGACATGACATCACAGTAAAGATATTATATTAGAACCAGGTCATGGGCCACACTTACATTCAATGGGAGAGGGTTGTACAAAAGCATAAAGCATCAGGGATCATTGAGGTCAATTTAGGGTCTGTCTACCACAATAATGAAAAGGCCTGCGTTACTTTCTGGTTGCTGCAAAAAACGACCCCAAATTAGCAGTTTAAAGTACATATTTATTATCTTACATGCTGTGGGTCAGTAATTTGACATGACATGATTAGGTCCTCTACTCAGAAGTTTACATGACACAAAGTTGACCTTGAGGTCTGTTAGCTCATCTTTCAAACTCTTTCAGAGCATTGACAAGATTTAATTTCTTGTGTTTAAAGGACTATTGTCTCTGTCTCTTTTCCTTCCTTCCTTCCTTCCTTCCTTCCTTCCTTCCTTCCTTCCTTCCTTTCTTCCTTCTTTTCCTTTTTTCCTTAGATATAATTGACATATAACATATTAGTTTCAGTTGTAGAAAGTAGATCTTAAAAGTTTTACTACAAGAAAAATTGTAACTATATACAGCAATGGATGCTAACTAGCCTTTGAGGTCCCTAACTTCTTGGTTGCCAGTCTCAACTATCAGAAGAGCCACTTCGCCCTCTCCACAGGACATTTTCTACTGCCAAGCCAGGAGGAATATGTCTTGGCAACTCTGAATTACTGATCTCCTCTGTCACTACCTACTAGACTAAGATTTCGTGGGATTATATGATCACATTTGATTTGCCCAAATTATTTCCCTTTAATTACATCTTCAAAATCCTTTTTACAAAGTAATGTAACACAACTGCTGGAACAATTGTCTTATATCTACGGGTTTTTGCCCACCTTCAAAAGGAAAGAATTATATAAGGCATATACACCAAGGGGTGGGCATATTGGGGGTTATCTTAGAATTCATTCTACCACAGAGTCAATGAGCAACAGTGCTTGATTAAAAGGGAATGAAAAATAAAGGTGCAAGGCATTTTCTTTCAAACATCTTGGAACTGATTTTATTCAAATGAACCACTTTTAAAATTAGAAGATTGAGTTCACTATAGAAATTGTAGCCATTTTTCTGTTATCTAAAATGATGACTTTGGCTATCTATTTTTGTGCTGTCCTCAGTTATCTTCTTTTGTTGATGAGAATGTCAAATCTGATGATTCAAACACTAGTACTAGCTTTATATTTTACTAAGAGAATAATTTGTCTCCTGAAGGTTAGTAACTCCAAATAAGAAATGTAACTAATGGGTTTTTTAAGGAATAAGAACCTAGATTCTGTCCATTACTAAAATAATAAATTATCTACCCTTACCTTAAAAATATCAGGAGAAATGCAAGCCAGAATGGTGTAACAGAGACTGGACTACAAAACACATATCTAGAGTTTTTATCCTGATGGCCTGAGCAAGGTGGACTTTTTGGCAGAATCTTAACCTAAGTTTGGATTTTCTCATGTATAAAATTATAAAGTCAAACCACATGGTTATAGATTCTCATTCAGTTATAAAAATTTATGATTGTGTGATTTTGTATAATGTAACTAGGTCCTCAAGGAAAAGTTTTCACCAGACTTATAATCAATATATTGATGGCAAAACAGCGCCAGTGGAGTCAGACCACACCTTGGTTCAACAACCTCAGTACTTGTGTTCTGGCTAAGAAAGAATTCAGAGTCAAGACAAAATGTAAGAGAAAGTTTATGTAGGAAGTTACAGAGGTAGGAAAAGTGAATCAGTTGAGCATGGGATCAGGAAACAGGTTACAGAGGCAAAAGAACCCTTGGAACTTAGGAGAAAGAAAGAAAGGTAAAGGTAACACACTTGGGGAACAAAAGAGGGTGATGGGAAAAGTGTGGGCATGCCCTGAGAGGGAAAAGGCACTGGGTCTTCCTTCCTAAGGAATTTTAAGGGTGGGGATTTTAGGGGAGGTCCAGAGGAGGATCTTCATATAATGTTCATCAGCTTTCCAAGTATGCCATTTCAGGGTCATGGTTTCCACTGATTGGTTGCCACCGGAGAGGGGGATCATTAGTCAATGCAGCTGGTCCTGAGGTCAGTCAGCATCATTGGTCTGGTTCTGTTGCTTTTTGGGCCTGGAGTTGAAACGCAACTGAACCCTGGATGTATTTTGTGCAGGTCAGAACCTCAATGTCCTGGGGACTTAATGCTTAAGGGCTATTCTCTGGCCCCCTTGTTTTTTCCCTTCTAAGGGGATTAACCCATGTGTCTAGCAGCATGCCGGGAGAGAAGAGGTCAGGGGAGGATTCCAATGACGTGTCCATACTGTTTTCCATAGTGGTTGTACCAGTCTGCACTCCCACCAGCAGTGCACTAGTGTCCCCTTTTCTCCACAACCTCTCCAACACTTGCTGTTTGTTGCTTACTTACACGACTCCACTCTAAGAAGACAAGCAACCCAATTAAAAAATGGGCAAAGGACTTGGGCAGACACCTCTCCAAGGAGGACATACAGAGGATCCAGAGACACATGAAAAGATGCTCGATATCGCTAGATATCAGAGAGATGCAAATTAAAACCACAATGAGATACCACTTGACACCAGTCAGAATGGCCCTCATAAACAAAACAGTATGGAATTTTATAAAAAAACTAAAAATGGATATACCTTTTGACCCAGCAATTCCATTGCTAGGACTATATCCTAAGAACCCTGAAACACCAATCCAAAAGAAACTATGCACCCCTATGTTCATAGCAGCACAATTTACAATAGCCAAGTGTTGGAAGCAACCTAGATGCCCATCAGTAAATGAATGGATCAAAAAACTGTGGTACATTTATACAATGGAATTCTATGCAGCAGAAAGAAAGAAGGAGCTCATACCCTATGCAACAGCATGGATGGAACTTGAGAGCATCATGCTAAGCGAAGTAAGCCAGGCAGTGAAAGATAAATACCATATGATCTCACCTTTAACAGGAACCTAATCAACAAAACAAACAAACAAGCATAATATAACCAAAGACATGGAAATTGGGAACATGCTGAAAGTCACCAGAAAGGAGAGGGGAGAGGGGAGGGAATTTCAGGGGAAAAGGGGAAGGATTTACAGGAACAAGTATAAAGGACACATGGACAAAAACTATGGGGGGGATGGAAATGGGAGGGAGGTGGGGAGGGCTGGGGTGGCGGGTTCGGGTGAGAATAAAAGACAGAAAACTGTACAAGATCAACAATTAAAATAAAAATTAAAATAAAAAATAAAAAAAATGACGTGTCCAGCAATATGAAAGTTCAGGGGATTTAAACCATATGCCCAGAGATATACTAGGGGAGGAAAGGTCACCCTGGGGGCAAGGTCCCTGTTTTCCTAGTTTTTCCTGTTGTTAGACACCCAGGACTTTTCTCCCTGGTGACCTTCTGCACCTGACCCACAGTCCTTGCTGTATTCATGTCTGTCTAACTGCCTATCATAAATAGTGGGATCTGATGCACAGTTTTATGATGAATAGAACAATTACTTAATTTATAACTTTTCACATGATCATTTAGTTCAAAATTTTTGACTTGTTGCATTTAGCAAAAATAATGTATTAAATTATAACTTTCTATGTATGAAAATCTAGATAAATTAAATTATAAGAACTGCCAAAAGTATATATATTTTTAAATATGAAAGGTAAACTCCTGAATGTACTTTTACAAACATTTTAATATCATAGTTAATGATTGATATATGTTTGCACTTGGTCAATTATAATAAAATTATCTTAAATAGAATAAAACTATAAAAGACATGAAGCATGTAACTCCAGAAACATTAATTTCAATAAACATGTTTTCCTAAAGAATCTCAAAATGCACACATTAGGACATATCTCAAAAATAAAGCAATCACATATTATTTGCCATGAACATCTGTGAGCATCCTGGGTTGCTGATTAATTTTCTTTTATTACTTACTCTTCAAAAATGCAAGCTTTTGCTTGAGTTCCCTTTTCTAGCATCAGATATTTGTATTTCTTAAAACATCACTTACTCTTTCACCTTCCACTTCCTCCTTTATGTGAAGAGAGAATTTATTTATCTCTTTCTAAAGGCTAAAAGATGAATCTCTATCATAAGGGTTAAAGGAAATCAGAATTGATCTGTCCTCACCATCACAACCTAAAGCATTTCTCACTGGAATTTTATGACACTATCGATTAATTTGCAGATCAGTGTCAAACACTTTCGGCAGAGTTAGCCACAGAATCAATAGTCTTCTTTCCTTGGCCCAAAGGGACTTCAATAGCTCTGATTTTTATGTCTGTGCTTGGTTTCCTGATTTAAAAGTCTACTGTTACAAAGGTTTAAAAATAAAACACAATGTTTATTATTTTACTCAAAGAAAAACGTTTACATTTTACCAAAAGAAAGCACTCAACTAAGCTCAAGAATTAGTTTGGAGTGCTTGCAATTTGTGCCGGACTGTGAGAAATGACAAAAGTACACTCTTTCCAACCTAACATAACCTTCTGTTAAAGTTATTCTTGGAGGAAAGATGCATATTCTTGGTAATTTTTAATATAAAAGAGGAAATCCCAAATTTGGAGGAGTTCCAGAATGAGAGGTATGGACAGGAACTGTCAGATAGCATTCATGTGTGTGTCATTTGGGTATCACATGATTCATGCTCTGTCGATATATTGATTTTTAATTTTTGAAATTTTAAGAATCAATAGATTGAATATAACAGGAAAGTAAAAGAAGATTGAATAGGACAAATATTTTCACTAAATTATAAACAATTTATAAAGTTATAATTGATTATAAATATATAATCAGTTCATTTAATAATCAGTGAGGATTAATCAAAATCAAGTCATATATACCATCAATAAAAAGTCATGTGTGATATGTATCGGTGATATCAATATGTGAACTCCTTATCTCGTTCGATGTCCAAGCTTGCACCCATCTTGTTAGTCTGCACTTGCTGGCACACACACCCACCCGTTCCACATACAAATCCAAAGTGGTTAACAATTAATATTAAGTTGGATGAGAACAAAATGAGTCAGCCCATGAAACCTGGAAGTTACTAGAGAATTAGCTGCCTTGAGTGGGAAATATGGAATGATTCAACGGAAATAATTCCAAAATGCACTGTTTTATATGAACTCTTTCAAGCAACTCCTTATACATAGCATTAGTCAGAATGACACTCTACTTTTTGTCCTTATTTAGGCCCTATGTATTTATATTGCAAAATTACTCAAAAGAATGTATTTATTATAGTCAACTATTGCTTCTTCCTGAAACGAGAACCAGAGATTCCAAATTGTGATATTTTCCTATTCTTTTTTCTCTCTCATCAGTACTTTGTCAGATATGGGGCTAAAGACTAGGAATAAAACAAAATAAATAATGCATTGTTGTTAAGTGTTATTAAGACTTCTAATATATAAGCTTAATGGTATAAAGGGTTTTAATTTTTGGCCATATTGTGTATTTTATCAATCTGGTTACAGTGTTTATTATTGTGACTAGAACAGAATTAATCATACTGTTCAAAACAATCCTACCTGTCCTGTTAATGACATTATATACAAGCTGTTTATGGGCTCACTTCTTCAGACCATGCATGTTCTTTCATAATTTTTATGTTTCTGAGTTTTACGGCTATAAAGCCAAACTTCTCAATGTTTCAGTCTTCCTGAGTGTTTACAACAATTTTCCTACATAATTTAGCCATAACAACTTACTTTAGACACCTTTCTCCTTGGGGTGAATAGAGGATCCCCATTCAAACAGTTTGGATTTTCTGAACAATTGTTTGCTTTTTACCACAATCACAGAGGAAACAATCACAGAGGAAAGTACATAAATAAATGACTTTTTATTTTATAGTTGTACACATTTTTAATACATTGATAGTGTTTGTATGTTTGCAATTTTATCTTTATACATGTATAACCATGTTTATATTTATACATTTAAAATAATTTTGCTAATTTTAAAATATTGTTTTGCAGTTGCTTATAATCATAATTATAATTTTATAATTTAATTCTAAATTTTCTATGCCTTTGTTATGTTTTATTTTAAAATTCTTAATAAGTTAATTGTGAAATGTAGTGCTTTAAATTGAAGTGTCTGTGTTCAGTGGAAGAAACACTCAGGTTCAAAACAGAAGGATGCGTGTTTGGGGCATGTTGTCGCACTCAGGAATGGCGTCGTGGCTGCTGCAGAATTTATGCACAGGTCGAAGTCCATCTGACTGCTGCTGTCAGTCATGCACTTTTCTCTCCTCTGATTTCTCTGATATTTTCAAGCTACTAAGCTCATCTATAATACAATTCTTCCTAACTCTTGGCACTTTTCTCACTGTCTCTCTGAAATAAACGTATGCAAATGTTAGTATATCTTTGCACCTACATCCCAAGCACATAGTCAAAAAAAATAAAATAAAAGGTTAAAGTAAAAAAAAATTCATCCAATGAAATCTTTATTGAGGACAAGATATCAAAATATCAAAGGTCGCTTTAGACTGTGATTTGGTCTTATTTCTCCATGTCCTAATCTTCTGGGAAAGTTTATTCGCCTCTTCATATGTTATAGATATAATTGCTATTTTAATATGTTTTCTTGCTTTTTAAAAGTCCATATTTTTTATTTTACATCTATGTCTTCATGATACTTCAAGAGTTGTATCCATTTACTAACTCTTGGTCTGTGACCCAAGCCAGTGAAATTAGAGCACAAACTTCCATCCCTGGCCCCGACACCCCTGCAAAAGTGGTCACTGAATGGATCACCTCTTTCCCCTCATTTTGAAGCTATCATGGGAAGTCTGTGTACAGAAAATCATTTTAATTTCTCTTCTTTTTAATTTGTCCCATGAATAAGTAAATCTGAAATACAGAGATGCTTAACAGAAAATTGAGGGTAAATATGCTTTTTTTCATGCACATCTACATTTTTTAATTTTTTCACTTTTTAATTGTTGTTCAATTATAATTGTCCCTGTTTTCCCCCATTACTCTCCTCTGCCCTACCTACCCTCCACCTCCCACATTCAATCCCCCCACCCCATTGTCTTTTCCCACGGGTCCTATATTCATGTTCCTTGACTTAACCCTTCCCTTTCTTTCTCCCATTATCCCCCTCTTCCCCTCTGGTCACTGTCAGTTTGTTCTTTATTTCTCTGGTTCTATTTTGCTCCCTTGTTTATTTTGTTGATTAGGTTCCACTTATAGGTGAGATCAAACTCCCAAGACCCAGCAATTGCACTCCTGGCTATATACCTCAAACAATTGAAAATTGAAAACACATAAAATACTTATACATGAATGTTCGCAACAGCACTACTCACAATAGCCAAAAGGCAAAAATAACCCAAGTGTCTGTTAATGGATGAATGAACAAAATTTAGTATATACGTAGAACAATCTTTTCAGGCATAAAAAGAACAAAGTACCGATATATGCCACAACATGGAAATACCTTGCCTTGAAAACATTATGCTAAGAGAAATATGACAGACACAAAAGGACAAATATGATTTCATTTTTATGAAATCCAGAATATGTGAATACACAGAAACGGAAAGCAGGTCCGTGGCTGACAGGGACTCAGGGGAGCAGAGGATGAGTGACTGCTTAATGGGCACAAGGGTTTTCTTCTGGAGCAATGAAAATGTTTTCATTGACATAGGTGGTGGCTTCCCAGCATTGTGAATGTTATAAATGCCCCTGAATTGCACACTTTAAAATGGATAATTCTATGTTGTGTGAATTTCACCTCAATTTGTTTAAAGAGGGTAAAAATTGCTCCCACATATGTGTTTAAGGGTCAATAATTGTAAATAGATAAAGGCAAAATAATCACCTATATAATTTTCTCTTTAGTAGTGCCCTTCATCTGTCTGTATTTAATATTACTCTAAATTATTCTTCATTTTTTTCCCCAAATGATTCCAAAGTTTAAGACACAAAAAGAATGTAATAGTTTTAAGTTGCTCTGGGTTATGTTTTATCGTCTAATTAATACCTGACTTAAGTGGTGGCAGACATGTGAGTGTGCCTGAGCTGTGCATTAATGGAGCACTAAAACATGCCCTGTCATGCCTTATGTCTCCAAACAGCTTATGTTCAATACGTGAAAAGTGATTAAAATGTAAATGTCTTAACACTGAAATACTTACTAACTTAGGTATGATTAAATGATTAGTCATTTATTCATCGACAATCATAAATGATTTTCTATTCTGGTGTTAGATATTGTATATTTTTTCTAGGTCATTTAGGGTATAGACCATTTTTGACTTCCCTTGTATTTTATGTACTCTGTTTCTTTTAAACCAGGGGTGTCAAATTCAAATTTATTTTCCCTAATGGTCACATCAGCCTCTCGGCTGCCTTCAAAGGGCTCAATGTAATTTCAACTCCTTAACCGTTGAGGAGTGGTTACATTTATACAGTCCTAAAATTATTTTGGCCCTTTGAAGGCAACCACAAAGCTGATGTGGCCCCTGGTGAAAATGAGTTTGACACCCCTGTTTTAAACCATCATCAAGCATATGGAAGAAACACGGGTCAACAGTTGTGTTATAAAAGTCCTTGAATATTGGGTGAAAATGTTCAAATAATGGGATTATAGAGCTGGTCTCTTACATAGCCTTTAAAGCCTATTCTTAAATGTTTTCAGAATACAAACTGTGAGATCCACATGTGAAATAAGTGCAGTGCCTGCCTGGGTTTTACTTCGATATCAGGAATTTAAAGAAGCTATGGACATTGCTTGCTCAATTACCCGTGGTTTCATGTTTTTACAAAAGTAGAGTGTTTCATGAAATATGTGCCTATTAATATTTTACAAGTCAGTTAACAGCCGTACTGTAAAGTCCTTGTGGTCAGCAGTGTAACGCTGTGTAGTAGAAGCACTTCCAAAGTTACCTTTGAAGTTTGCATTTATATTTCAGACAAAATGCTGTATGACAGTAAGCAAACTGCTTTTCTTTACTGTAAAATGGGGATAATTTCCAAACCCAAGTCTGTTATAACAGTTACGTGAATTCATATATAAAAATGTCTACCATTCTTCCCAATTCTGCACCTACTTCTCCATCCTCACCTGTCAAATCACACTGTTCAAGTTCCAATTTAAATAAAATTACATTTTAGTGGGAAAATAATAAATGAATTTTAAAAACATAGTATGACCCTAATTAATTTATAAATCGAATGTAGTTTCAATAAAAATACAATTTTTGCACCTTACTGATATTTGTATATTTCATAGAGAAGAAAAAAGTGATGAGTGACCGTCTCAGATGCTTTTCTCACACCTATTATCTTTTTAATCTAATTTGACTTCTTAAATGATTCCATCCACTACAAAAAAAAGCTTCTTTATATCTGTATACCAATGGCTGCCAAATTTACCTCTGCTGTTCCCAAGATTCTTTTTATTTCTACTGCTTACCTGATTTGTCAGTGTGGCTATCGAAGGGGCTCTTAAAGTTACCATGTTCCAAACTGGAATCTTGACTCCTGAGACTCCTTTTCAGTGCTCTTCATTTCAGTAAATGACAGTACCGTTGATCTCATTGCTAAGGTCCCAGATTTTACAGTCATTGTGGATTTCTCTGTTACTTTTATAACCTTTACCCACAATATCAGCAAATCTGTTGCTGCTTTCCAAACATGTCCAGAACCCAGACACTTCTCACCTACCACCATCACCATGACATCCCAATCCACCATTGAGGTATTTCCATAGACTTCTAGCTTATCTTCCAGCTTCCACTTTTGCCCATCACTAGTCCATTCATCACATAACACCCAAAATGAACTTCTTGATGGCTGAGTCAGAACACGTAGTGTATTGCTCAAAACTCGATGTGACTTCTAATAGCACATAAAATAAACCCCAAAGTTCTTTGAAGGCCCAATAGCCCCTCACTGCCCCTTGATCTTAACTTCCCTCTCACTGGCTCACTGCACTTCAGCCACAGTGGACATCCTGGGGCTTGTCCTTCAACACTGCCTGCTACTCCTGCTTCAGCGCCTGTGTGCATATTTTTTTCTTTGCTTGGAAAATTCTTCCAGGTTTTCTGAAATCTCACTTCTCCACTTTTTTCATGCCTTCTTTTAAATGTCTATCCTTTAAGAGAAATATCCCTTGTGTCTTATGATTGTTAATATTTTTAATTTATTTTTATTGTATTTTTTCATTACCATTTATCCCCCTTATGCACCATTCCTCAAATAATCATCACCCTGTTGTCCATGTCCAGGGGTCCTTTTTCCTTTTAGGTAGGGCTCAGTCACTCTATCCCCTGAACACCAACCCCAGAGCTGTCAGCCTCCGCTCTATGTGTGAGTCTGCCCCTATTTGCCCTGTTAGTTCAGTTGGTTCATTAGATTCCACATATGAGTGAGATCATATGGTATTTGTCTTTCTCTGACTGGCTTATTTCACTTAGCATAATGTTCTCTAGATCCATCCATGCTGTCACAAAGGATAAAATTTTCTTCTTTTTTATGGCTGAGTAGCATCCCATTGTGTAAATATCCCATAGTTATTTTATCTGCTCATTTACTGATGATGGACACTTCAGCTGCTTCCAAATCTTGGCGATTATAAATAACACATCAATCAGATGCAGCATTTAGTTATATGTACTTTAAGGAGCAGATTATGTTCTAAATCACAGAAATTTAGTCATTGAAAAGCAAGAGCAAATTATATACGGTCCAGGAATCCACATGAGTTAGACGTTTTGCAATAAAACAAAACCTGCTAATAAAATTCACTAAATATTAGAAGTGCTGACTTAGCTAATTTTTTAAAAGAAAGGTTATAATTAAAAAATAAAACATGGTCACCTTAATCAAATATGAATATTAACATCACGAATAATACGACATATTGACGTGTTATACTCCCCTATGAAATGTGCTAAAAAGGGCACTCTTTTCCAAATTCCTAACCTCAATCTAATCCTAAGAAAACATTAGACAAGCTCAAATTGAAAGATGTTCTACAAAATATTTCACCATTATTCATCTAAAGTTTCAAAGTCACAGAAAACAAAGAAGGACAAAAGAACCTGTACAGCCTGAAGGTGATTAAAGAGACATAATAAATAAATGCAACGTAAGATCCTGGATTGAATCTTGAAATAGGGAAAGAACTTTAGTGGTAGAACTGGGGAAATTTGATTCAAGTCTGTAACTTAGTAATAGTGATATATCAATGTTAATTTCTTTGTTTTACTTATTGTGCCATGGTTATATGAAGTGTTAACCTTAGGGAAATCTGAATAAAGATTATATATGGAAAAATAAACAAACAAACAAACAAACACACACACAAATAAATAACACTGCAATGAATATAGGGGTGCTATGTTCTTTTGAATTAGTGTTTCAGATTTCTGTGGATAAATTCCCAGAAGTGAAATTGCTGGGTCATAAGACAGGTCCATTTGTAATTTTTTGAGGTATCCCCATACTGCTTTCCACAGTGGCTGCACCAATCTGCATTCCCACCAACCGTGTGAAAGAATCTTCCCTAGCAATTGTTTTTTTTTGTTGTTGTTGATATATTAATGATAGACATTCTGACCCTTGTGAGGTGATATATCATTGTGATTTTAAATTCTGTTTCTCTGCTGGTTAGTGATGTTGAGCATCTTTTCATGTATCTGTTGGCCATTTATGTGTCCTCTTTTAAGGAGTGTCTATTCACGTCTTTTGTCCATTTTTAATTGGATTGTTTGTATGTTTTTGGTGTTGTTTTATAAGTTCTTTATAAATTTTTGATATTAATCCCTTATCAGAGGTATCTGCAAATATGTTCTCTCATTCAATGGGTTGTCTTTTTTTATTTTTTGGATAGTTTCCTTTGCTGTGCAAGCACTTTTTAGTTTGATATAGTACATTTGTCTATTTTTTTCTTTTGTTTACCTTGCCTGAGGAGATATATCTGATATGTGTCCAGAGCAATGTCCAAGATTTTACTGCCTATGCTTTCTTCTAGGATTTTTATGATTTCAGGCCTAAACTTGAAGTCCTTGAAATATTTTGAATTTATTCTTCTGTATGGTTTGAGGTGGTCTAGTTTCATTTTTTCTGCATGCATCTGTCCAATTTTCCCAACACCATTCATTGAATCAATTATCTTTAGCACATTGTATGTGCTTGTCAAATATTAATTGACTATAAAGGTGTGGGTATATTTTGGGGCTCTCTCTTCAGTTCCATTGATTTATGAGTCTGTTTTTATGCCAATGCCATGCAGTTTTGAAAACTATGGCCTTGTAGTATAGTCTGATGTTAGGCAGCATAATTTCTTCAACTTTCTTCTTCTTAAGATCACTGTTGCTATTTAGGGTATTTTTTGGTTCCATATAAATGTTTGAACTATTCGTTTAACACCCATTGACTTCAATGGATAGATATTCCAGACAGAAAATCAACAAGGAGACAGTGACCTTAAATGACACACTAGGTCAAATGGATTTAATTGATATCTACAGAGCATTTTTTCCCACAGCAGCAGAATATGCATTCTTTTCAAGTGTTCATGGAACATTTTTTTCAGGTAGATCACATGTTAGGACAAAAAAAAAGTCAATAAATTTAAGGAGACTGAAATCATATCAAGCATCTTTTCTGACCACTGTGCTATGAAACTAGAAATTAATCACAAAAAGTAAACTGACATATAAAGATATGGAAGCTAAATAACATTTATTAAACAATGAATGGGTAAACAATGAGATCAAGGAATAAATCATAATATATCTTGAAGCAAATGAAAATGAAAACATCGCAACCCCAAATCTGTGGGACACAGGGAAAGCAGTCTTAAGAGAGAAACAGGAAACAAACAAACAAACAAAAAAGGTCTGATAAGCAATCCAACTGTGCACTTAAAGGAACTTGAAGAAGACCAACAAACAAAGCCCATAGTGAGTAGAAGAAAGGAAATAATAAGTTCAAAGCAGAAATAAATGCAATAGAGTCTACAAAGTGATAGATCAATGAATCCAAGAGCTGGTTCTTTGAAAAGATAAACAAGATTGACAAACCTTAACCAGACTCATCAGGAAAAAAGAGAGGACCCAGAGAGATAAAATCAGAAATGAAAGAGGATAAATAACAACTGACATTAAAGAAATACAGACTATTGTGAGAAAATATTATGAGCAACTATATGCCAACAGATTGGACAACCTGGATGAAATGGATAAATTCCTAGAATTTCAAATTCAAGATGGCTTTTTCAACTCTTGCCACAATTTCTAGCTTGAAGGCCTCCCTTATAGGTTTTGCACTTGCTGGCCTCACAATCATGTGAACCAATTTCTTAATATATCCCTCTCTCCTAGATAGATAGATATGTACATACATGTGTATGTGCATGTAATTTGTATGCATGTACACATATGTTTGTATGTACATACAAGGTTATGTTTCTCTGGAGAACTTTGACAGATATCTCCTTCATTTCCTTCAACTTTTTCATTTTTTATCTTCCTCACATTATATTTTATATTTCTTTGTTTACTCCTTATTGTTTGACTACTCAATTTTAAGACAAGCTCAAAAAGGAATACATTTTCAATGTTATATTTACTATTGTAATTCTAGAGTTTTGAAAAAAAATCTTAGCACATATTTTCCAAAATATATATTTAAATCATATTTTAATGAAACAATAACTCAACATAAAAGTTTGAAAATATTGTAAGTTGTAACTATTTGAAGCAACTGTCTTTGTACAAAGCACTAAAATGAATTTGTCACAAATGGTAGAATTTCTTTTTTCTATGACTAAATAATAGAATAATAGGTACATAGAAATAAATCACATTTTCTTTATTCTGCCCTTTGCAACAACGTGGATGAAACTGGAAACCATTATGCTAAGTGAAATAATCCCGAGAGAGAAAGACAAATGATGTATGATCTTACATATGTGAATTTTTTTAAAAAATGAACTCAGAGAAATAGTAGGTAGTGATTACAAGGAGCTGGGAAGTGGGAGAAGTAGGGAGGTGTCGGTCAAAAGGTACAAACTTTCAGTTATAATACAAGTAGTTCTAGGGATCCACATCCAGCACAATGGTTATAGGTAATAATACTATATTGTGTATTTGAAATTTGCTGGGAGTTGATCTCCAGTGTTTTCACCACAGGTACCCAACACAAAAATGGTAGCTATGTGAAGTGATAAATATGTTAATTAAGTTGATTGAGGTAATTATTTAACAATGCATATGTGATTCCATATCATCATGTCGTACACTTAAATCATGCAAAATTTTAGTTGTCAGTTATACTTCAAGAAAATTATAAAATAAAAATAATAGTAAGTAAAGTGCATTTGCCAGCAAGTATACATCTGTTTCCCCTTCCACATGCTAGGATAAATTGGAAATACAGACTCATTTTTATACATGGGTCTATGTACATCCCATTCACTTCTAGTTATCTAGCTTTTTTCTGCACTCATAGCTCTACCTCCATTTGGCTGTATTTCTGATCATAACCTGAAACTCTAAATTTAATTACTTCCTTGACTTTAACAGAGGGCTGATATTTAAAAGGACACACAAGCTTTTATTGCCCCTTCTGTCAAATTCCCTCCAACATAAGATTTTGTGTAGGTAATGTCCTTTCTTGAAAAGTGGCAGAAAATATGATATAGGAAGGAAAACACTAAAATCTGCACTCTAAATATGATTGTTATTTGAATTCATAGAAATGGGGAGAAAATAAAAATAAATCCTTCTAAGTGTCCCCTTAGTCCTAAGCTTTGCTCTCTATCCCAGTGTCTAAACCTCCACCTCTTCATCAGCTGGAGAATACACTCCACTTCCATTCTGAAGGGTGGAGTCCTTGACTTTCTGCAATACATTCCTCAAGTCACAAGTTATTGGTTCTAGACAATCGTTATGTAGAAGACATCAGCTCTAAGTTTTGAATGTTGCAGTTTGTCTCCTTTGAGATCTCTTCACTAGTTTTAAGTGAATGTGCACCTTTCTATTCTTCCCACAACTGTCTTCATTTGGGTACCTATTAGATAAAACACTGAACAAAAAGAGACATAGACAGCAAATGTTTCTGTGCGTATGCATTGTCAACACTCATTTTGAAGACTGTATATTCAAACTCTATTAAAGAAAATAAATAATTTCCTAAAATCAACCTCATTTACAATAATCACCCTGCAGAACCACAGTGAAAGCAGAATTTTACATTGCTTTGCATGCTGAATTCTCCTTCATTGACCATGGCTTCCAGCCCAGCCCAGGTGTCTACTGATACACAAATAAACAGGACTTATTACTAGACCTTATCAAAAAACAGAGACACAATGTTCTTATAAAAGAACAAAAACAGCCTTATCTAGTCAAAGACCTGGACAAAGGCTTGGAAACTCAGGGATTTTGTTGTTGTCATTCCCCTCCCCATTTAATTCTAGAATGAGAGTCAAATGCCCCACACCCAGGGGAAATATACTTTTATTAGTAAAGTATATATATAGTTAATTTTTGAGAAAAATAAGGAAGGCATTATATGGCTATGTGAGGACTCTGTGAGGTGATTGGTCAAGTGTCTAATCAGCTTGGCACCAACAGTAGTGACCCCACAAAACAAGCCCACGCCAAGGCCTTTGTGTGGCCTGTAAAGCGGCCTGGTTTCCTGTAAAGCATAAACTCCTTGGCAGCAGAGAGAAATGGGGGGAGGCATCAGTTTTGTCCTTGACAAAGGCAGTCACATTAGTTTTGTGTAAGAGAGTGACAGCTCTGAAAGCTCTGTGCATGATTCAAAAATCTATGAGATAAAAGGTAATTTTTATTTTATTAAAGTCAGTTCTGGAAGATAAAGTTGAGAGTTGGATATCTTCCACAATTCAAAATTACATGGTTCACCATTTTCTGAAGCCCTTCTCCTTCTTTTCGAACAAGGGACGAATAAAAGCAATATATATTTTTTAATAAAATGGTAGCTATCCAGGATAGCTTTCCTTCAAAGAAATGCTATTTCAAAGGGGCTGTGACTTGTCCCATAATCAGCAGCTTCCAGGCTGCCATGGCTCCAGCAGGCCTGGATGGACACTGTCGGGAGGGTTGATATCGCATTTGTCATAAGACTGGTCACTTATCCTGCTAAATATCAGATAGGCTGGAGATGAGGGTAAAAATAAAAGTTGTTATTGCACTTATTTGTAAAGTGTTCACTCGACTTCTGTGTATCGGAATTGCTTAGTTTTTATTGCAAACTAGACTTTAGCAATATAAAATGTAAGGTTAGTTTGGAAGGACATGATCCATGTCTCTTAAGTTCTTTACAAGTATGAGGGGACTATTTAATTTGCATTTTAGACAAATATGTTTACTATAAGTTTGGTCTTTTTAAAGTGGATATTCAAAGAGTCTACTCCATGTAATAATTGAACCCAAATGTTCCACTGATAAATTTCAGTAAATTGTATTGTCCCATCTGCTACTGTGGAAAGTATAGGAGATACAAAGAAGTGAAGTCAGAGAGGACTGTAATGCAAAGTAGTTTACAAGTGTCTATTAGTAGATGAGTGGATAAAAATGTTCACAGGCATGGACAACGGTGTGGAGACTGCTGGGGGAGGGGCTATAAGAGGACTAAATGGTAATGGAAAAAATACAATAAAGATATTTTTAAAAATTCTGTATAGAATTGCACACCTGAAACCTATGTAATTTTATTAACCAATGTCACCCCAATAAATTCAATAAAAAGAAAAAAGAAAGCTGTGGTACATTTATACAATTACAACTAGGCCATACCCGAAAAAAAAAAAAAAAGAAAGAAAGAAATCATACCCTTTGTGACAGCATGGATGGATCTAGAGAGTACAATGCTAAGTAAAATAAGTCAGTCAGAGAAAGACAAGTACCATACGATTTAACTTATATGTGGAATCTAATGAACATAATAAACGAACAAGCAAACTAGTGGCGGACTCATAGATGGAGAGCTGGCTGCACTGCTGAGGCAGGGGTGGGGGTGGCTGGGTGGTGTATGGAGGGATTGAGCAAGAAAGAAAAAAAACTCATGGACATAGATAACAGTGTGGGGATTACCAGGTGAGGCTGAAGAGGGGAGGTGGAAGAGGGTTCAGTGGGTATACATGTTGGTGCAGGGAGACCTGATGTGGGGTGTGGGGCACATAATACAGATGGCATGTTGTGAAACTGCGAAACTTTTATCATTGTGTCAGCCAGTGACATGCCAATAAATTCAATAAACAGGAAAAATAAATTAATAAATAAAATTTTTTCAAGGGCTAATTATTTCCTCATTCTTCCACTCAACATGTGGTAGTATCACACATCCAGCATGCGCTGGGCACTTGAGGTAGTTGCAGACGAAACTCGTATTTGCAGTCTTTTCATTTTTAACCGAGTCAATCAGCTGATAAGTAAGTGACAGCCCCAGAATATGGACCCAGGTCTGTTTAGAATTCAGGGCCTATATATATTTTTCCCTTTATCTTCAACTATATTTCCTTTTAATGAGTGGGAAAATGTTTAATTATAAAGGCTCACATGTTTGAAGTTAATATAGAAGTATAATTTTTCTAGTGTTTTATGTCAACAGGACACAGAGGAGTAGCGCGTAGAGATATGCGTACTCGGGTTGGTGGGAGCGGCTGATGTCTGACCTTTACCCCCAGTTTTTCAAACAGTAATTTTTATGAAGGTGTAAGTGGCTTCTGAATGGTGTGCACTGTGTGACTTACTGTGGCTTTTTTCTTTCATAACTAGTTTTCTGGAAGAGACTACAAACTTCAATTATCGTGGAATTAATTAGTCTTCAAAATGACATATTTTGCCTCTGATAACACTTAAAATATGCTCTCATGATCCTCAGTATCATTCAGAATAAGTATTTGAACATTCATTATAAATATAGTGTTTCTTAAAAGCATATATTACACAGTGACAATTTTAAAATGCTTATGATATGAATTATGTTTTGTCACAATGAAATATATAATACATCAGGCTTTGTTAGGACAATGCAGAGAGACAGCCCAGAATCACAAAGGTGGAAATAAAGATAATACTCTTTCCCCTTAATCGCTTTAATTGTGTGATACGATGGAATACAGCTGCTCCTCTCTTCAGTCCCACGTCATCGTCTGTCTATGAGCCACCACCCACGCCTGTGGCCTGACTGTTATGTCACCCAGAACTGTTCCACCTGAATGAATCTGTGCCCATGTACGCTGAATGCTCCTTCTCTTCATTCCAAAGTACACATTTTCCGCACAGTACTGAATTAGTAGTTTAAGCCTATTGGTGTAAACTCATGTACTGTTGTAAAGTAGTAAGTGTTCTACTTGTACAAATGAAATAAAAGTTAATGTTTAGAATGGACATTATAGTTAAGAACAAAGTGTGGTATGCTTTGTATATTTAAAAAAAATGAAGTATTGAAGTTTGAACAGGGTAACAGTTTCCATGGGCAGATAACAACAAGGTTTTCTTTAAAAGCAAAACTTTTCTTTGAAAGGTATATATATAGGACTTCTAATAAATGACAACAAACTGAATTCAACTGAAAAATAACAAACTGCACCAGCAAAGATGGTTAATGGCTATATATTCTCTAAGTCTCCTTAAAAATTTTAGTTTTCAAATAATTCACTTAACACATCTCGTTTTTGTTTCTTCTTTTTGTATCCAAATGCATCATAAAAATTACTAACATCAATAAATAAAGTTAAGCTCAAATTTACTCTTTGTTGTATAAAATGAGTGATTATTATGTGCCAAGATGTGTAAATATTTTAGTCCTTTTTCATATTGTTCTTTTTCTTTATCTCCTCATTTGGCAAATGAAAATGATTCAAATATGATTAGAATCATGAATAATAAAATACGCATAGCATAAATATTTTGCTGTGCAATGTTTTGTGCTGAGAACACTTAAAACATGTAAAACAATGTCTGAGAGTATATCTAGTGCTCACTCTACAGTTGTGCACTTATACAAGCACACTACTTCCACAGCAGAAAAAGAAACTGAACTGATAAGAGGCATAAACTAAAATTAGTGTGAATACAAGAGACAGGCTAGGATGCGGAAAGTAATGGCCAGCATCTCATGACTGTGAAGAACTGTGAGACCCATCAGATCAATTCACTATCAGTTGAAAGTGACAGCTCTGATAGATTGAAATTTGGTAGGTGTAATTTATCATCACTTGTGATTATTTCTTTCACTAAACGTTTATCAATGGTTTAGAAAATACTGTTTATATTGTGAAACAGTTTGTTCAGTGAGAGCTAGCTCCTATTTTTGTCTCACATTTCATCATTAACTCAGAAGATGTAGAACCACACGAATTTATTATGTTTGCACTTGACAGCTTAACTCTGTGTGTGGTAAATGTGTAGGAATGGGAGAACAGGATAAATAATGATTCATAAGTAGGGAAAGAGAAAATTGGAAATGAGTCATATTTGATAAAATAGTATGATGAAAGGAATGAGAATTATTTTTTATAAACTTCACCAGTGATCCTTTCCTAGATTATCAATAACTAGTGTAACCAATCTTATATTAATATATATTAATAAACAAGAGAAAAAATGGTAACTTGATCTTTGGTCAAAATGCAGTACATGACCTTGATTTTTTTGGAAGAACCTGAAAAAAGGCATATGTTCTTTCCTCAAGGAGGAGCTCCAGGTTCCAAGGCCACGCTAAGCACCACTTCATAAAGAGAGGAGCTCCTCCTCATTCATGGGGGATGATAGGAGGTTCACGTAACACCAGAAGTAACAATTAAGAGCAATGAGCAGAAAGTAGAACAAGAAACATTTACCCTAACACAGGAGGCAACACTGTAACAATTGCTACTGTCCAGCAAAGGAGCACACTCTTCATGAAGTTGTGAGTGCCTAAACTCAAACAATTATTCTAGCAAAGCTCAGGTAACTATCTGTCATATAAATACTTGTGTTTGGATCTTATAGTTCACTTTCAGCATTTATTCATTCAATACCTAATATCACCTATCCTTGTTCTAAGAGCTAGGCTCACAGCCATAAACCAAGCAAAATAATGTTATCATGAATTTTACAAGCTAGAGGGAAAATAAGAAAACAAATAAACACAGAAATACATAACAGTTAAATTTAGAGATAATGCTGCAAGGAAAAATGAAGCCTGACAAAGGAGTTGAGAATAATGGAAAGGCTGATTTGGAAAGGTCTTTGGGAATTTGAGGAGTAACCAGGGGTAGGTCATGAGTCCTTATAAGTTAGCATAAAAACTATGAATTTAAAAAAATGTATTGAATTTCTTGGGGTGACATGGGTTAATAAAATTACATAGGTTTCACGTATGCACTTCTATAGTACATCATCTGTATGCTGTATTGTGTGCTCACCACCCCAAGTCAGACTCCTTTTATCGCCTATAGCATATTTACACATTGGAATACTCTTCGGCCACGACGAAGTAGGACATCTTACCTTCTGTGACTTCATGGATATACCTGAAAAGCTATGAATTTTATACTAAGAGAAATTAAAAGCACGTGGCAGGGAAGGGCAGATTCCGTGGCTTTAAATCCTCTCTGAACTCTGATTGCACAAGTCTCCTGTTTCCCATCCTCAGACCTTGCCCTCCTCAAACTGAAATAAGACACATTTAATTTATTATAAGTTATTACAATGGTAAAACTAGATAAGTTAAAAATCAGATAGCTAAAGATTTTTTTATGTCACAGAGTGAATTGCTTCATTATTTAATTTCATCTTTTTAAACATTCTTTTAGAGTTTATTTATTTTTAGAGATGGGGAAGGGAAGGAGAGGGAGAGAAACACCAATGTGCGGTTGCCTCTCACATGCCCCCTCCTGGGGACCTGGCCTGCAACTAGCATGTGCCCTGACTGGGAATCGAATTGCGACCCTTTGGTTCACAGACCCACACTCAATCCACTGAGCTACACCTGCCAGGGCTAATTTCATCTTTATAGCTCTCACTGACTTCTCAATTTTTTTAACTTGAGAAATTTTAAAATGTAATAAAAAAACAGGGAGATTAATGTAATGAGCTCCACATACCCATTACTTAGCTTGAACAACTATCAAATTGTACAAGTCTTACTTCATTTGTAACCCTACCCACTTCACACCCAGTCTCAGAGAATGTTGAAACAATTTCCAATCATACTATTCTAAGCTTAAAAATTTGATAATGTAAAAATTGTAAAACATAACCATAATATTATTAACACTCCTACAACTATTAAAAATTCTGTTTAATGTCATGAAATACTTAGTGTTCAAATGTCTTCAAGCGTATCATAAATATTTTATTATACTTGATTTATTTGGATTGCCATCTAAGATTTACTCATTATATTTTCTTTTTTTAAGATTTTATTTATTTATTTTCAGAGAGGGGAGAAAGAAGAAAGAGAAACATCAATGTGTGGTTGCCTCTCATGTGCCCCCTACTTGGGACCTGGCCCACAACACTGTTATGTGCTGTTACTAGGAATTGAACCAGCAACCCTTGGGTTTGCAGGCTGGCACTCAATCCACTGAGCCACACCAGCCAGGGCTCATTATTATTTTCTTGATAAATCTCTATGTCCTTTTTTAATTTCTTATTCCCCACATGCAAGACTTTGATCATTTCATCCCCATGGTATCAATTAACATATTCCTATTTTCTTTGTTTATAAACTGGGTTTACAACCAGAAGTTTGATCAGATTAGGTTCAGACTCTCTCACGATTTAGCAGGCACTCAGTCACAGTTAAGACACTCCCCTACACAGAATAGAGAGCTCAGAAATAAAACCACATCTGTAAGTCAATTAAAATTTAACAAGGGAAACAAGAACATGCAATGGGGTAAAGAAAGTCTATTCAATCAATGATGTTGGAAAAATTGTTCAACTACATATAAGAAAAAACTTAAGATGGATTAAAGACTTCAAAGTAAGACTCGAAACAATAAAATTCTTAGAAGAAAACATAGACAGTTAAATATCTGACATTTCTTTTAGCAATATTTTTCTGATATATTTCCTTGGGCAAGGAAAACCAAGAGAAATTAACAAATGAATTTACATCAAACTAAAAATATTTTAACAGCAAAGGAAACCATCAAAAAATGAAGAGATAATTTACTGAGTGGGAGAAGATATTTGCCAATGATACCCCTGAAAAGGGGTTAATATCCAAAATTTATAAAGAACTCAAATAACTCAACACTAGAAAAAGAAACAATCCAATTAAAAAGTGGAAAGAAGATGTGAATACACATTTCTTCAAAAAGGGCATACAGATGGCCAATAAACATATGAAAAGATGCTCAACATCACTAATCATCAGAGAAATACAAATTAAAACCACAATGAGATATCGATCACCTCATACCCAGCAGAATGTATATCATCAAAAAAAAAAAAAATCTACAAATAAGTGTTGGTAAGGATGTGGAGAAAAGAGGACTCTCTCATGCACTGTTGGTGGGAATGCAGATTGGTGCTGCCACTGTGAGAAACAGTATGGAGATTCCTCAAAATGTTAAGAATAGTTTTACCATATGATCCAGCAACCTGCCTTCTGGGTATCTACCTGAAAAAAATTGAAAACACTTATTCATAAAGATATATGCACCCCTATTTTCACTGAAGCATTATTTACAGTGGCCATGACATGAAGTCCACCAAAGTGGCCTTTGATAGATGAGTGGATAAAGAGAAAGTGGTACATATATACACTGGAATACTACTCAGCCATAGGAAAAGATGAAATATTACCATTTGCTACAACATGAGTAAATCTTGAGAATATCATGCTAAGTGAAATAAGTCAGACAGAAAGAGTCATGAACCATATGATTTCACTCATATGTGGGGTATAAAAATGAAAGCAACAAAGGAACAAACAAGAAAAATAAAAACTCATAGACATGGACAACAATATGGTGTTTACCAGAGAGAAGGGAGGAAGTAAAGGGTAAATGGGGTCAAATATATGGTGACAGGAGGTTTGACTTTGGGTGGTGGGCACACAATGCAATATATAGAGGATTTATCATAGGATCATACACCCAAAACCTGTATAATATTATTAATCAATGCCACCCCAATAGATTTTAAAAATATTAAAAATGGAATTGCCTTATAGCCCCGCAATTCCACTTCTGGGTATATATGTGAAGAAATCCAAAACACTAATCTAAAGGAATATATGCACCCCTATATTAATTGCAGTATTATTTACAATAGTCAAGATATGGAAGCAACCCAAGTGCTCAACAGTAGACAAGTGGATTAAAAATCTGTGAAATATTACTTAGTTATAACAAAAGAATGAAGTCTTACCCTTTGTGACATTGTGAATGGACCTAGAGGGTATTATGCTCAGTGAAATACATCAGTCACAGAATGACAAATATTATATGATTTCACTTATATGTGGAATCTATAGAACAAAATAAATTAACAAAATTGAAGCAGACTCAGACACAGAGAACAGACTGATAGTTGCCAGAGAGGAGGGGGTGGGAGGGACTGAGGGAAAAAGGTGAATGGAATGTGAAGCACACATTGGTAGTTATAAAACAGTCCTGAGATGTGAAACACAGCATCAGGAATATAGTCAGTAATATTGTAATAGCTATGTATGGGGCCAGTTAGGTACTGGAAATATCAGTTGAGAATACTTTGAAAAGTATGATTATCTAATCACTATGCTGTACACCTGAAACTAATACAAATAACATTAAATGTGAACTGTAATAAAAATAATATTTAAAAAGACCTTTCCCTATAGTTCCACTCTGTGCTCACAGCCCTTCTGTCACTACTTCTACCTCAAGCTTTGCCTAAGATGCAATCCCATGGCTGAGAGAACTCTGGTAACATTCATAGAAGCAGCCGAAAATCGTCCTCTGTTCAGCTGGGTCTGCAGACAAGTCCATCACTGTGTTTCATCAGTGTGTCAAGATAGTCTTCATTATCCCAACCAATGCCCATTTGGAAACTATTATTTGTAAAAATTGTAAAAATTCAGATATTAAATACATTGTTGAAGAAATGTTATCATTGGCCTTTTAATCTCTATCATTAAGATTTCACTTACATGTGGAATCTAATGATCAAAATAAACTGACAAAGTGGAGACAGACTCATGGATCCAGGGAACAAACTTGATGAAAGGGGTCTGGAATTGGACGAAAAGGGTGAAGGGATTAAAGGGTAAAGAAAAAAAAGAAAGGCTCGGGGACACAGACAACAGAATGGTGATTGCCAGAGGGAAGAGGGTAGGAAGAGGTAGGAGAGGGTAGAGAAGGGATATAAATAGTGATGGAAGGGATGGTGAACACAATACGATATACGGATGGTGTATTGTAGAATTGTACATCCGAAATCTATATAATTATATTAACCAAAGTCACCTCAATAAATTCTATGAAAATAAACTTTAAAAAAATCATGAATTATTGTTGTTGATGCCTTTGGAGCATCTGTTTTATCTTTTTCGAGTTATTTATTTTTCTGTAACCTCACGTATATCTCTTCTGAATGTTAATTTTCCTTGTGATTTCTCCCTCTAACTCAGTTTCTCCCGTGAGCAGACTGACTTAAGGATTCAATTCTCCTTCATGAAGGGGGCATTTTAAAATTTGTTTCTACTTATAACTAAGAAAACCAAAAGAATAGTTGAGTGTAGGTGTGGATTATTAACTTTCTTTTTTTTTTTCTCTTTTCCTCGGTGTTCTTCAGTCGCAGCTACTGACTAAAGATCAGCCCTTTGAGACACACCCAAGTCAGAAGGGGTTTTATTAGTTTGCTTTTTTTTTTCCTAAGAATGTGGTAGGGATAAAAACATCTAAATCTAAACCTAAATGCCTCCTTTTTTTCTCTCTTCTCATGACTTGTTCATTTCTAATTTATTTCAAAATTGTCCTTCTACTGTGCTGTTCTTCACTCTCTGACCTTTTTTGTTCTACAATAATAAACAATTTTAACAGCTAATCTACATTCTATGATATTGACTATTTCTAATCTGGGATGTTCAAATAGTGTTTTTTGTTAATCTGTATCTAATTACAGATACAGAAACTAATCCAATTTTAATTTAGTTTCTTTATACCTTCTCACTCTCTCCCTCTGAGAGTTTCTATTGCTAAACAATCTTTGTAATTCAACAAAGTGTTTAGATGAAAGACAAAAAAATGATTTAATTTAATTTGATTTGTTTCCACTTTCTTTGGGCTATTTCAACTTTGAAAAAATGGTGTGTTTTTTACTTTATTCCCAAATATATTTCTTTTGTTTGTAAAATATCACCAAACAAAAAATAAATCTGGAATACTTCTTTTTTCAAAACAAAATTGTGTTTGGGAGTTTTAATCTTATCCAGCCAAATGTGTACAGATTTTTAGGCTCCGTGTTGCATATATTTGCCTATAGAATCTAAGCTTTTCTTTGCCCCTTTACTTAACAATGGCTAAAAATATTTATTACACATCTAATTCTGTGTCGGAAACTGTGTTATGTGTTAGGAATACAGTGAGAGAGAAGCAGGTTTCGTCTTTACCCATGTTGAACTCTGCAGAGTTAACAACTGAATGGGTGACTCAGTATCTGTCAAACACCCATTCCCTTCTCTTTTGCAATGAACACAATTTATTCCAACTGTCACTCATAGAAAAACTAAGTTGTCTTCAAAGAAACATGTTCAGCTTCTTGATTTTTTATTTACATTCAATTTCCTCTTAGTTTCAGTTACCGACTTTATGTTGGCCAAGCCCTGCTGCATTTATGAAAGAAAAAAGTTAAAAAAATACATAAAGCTGCTATGAGAAGGTCAAAAGTGAAAAGCTAGATTTAAACGCTTAATATATGTAGTTTATTTGCAGTTTTCCCTGCAATATGTATGCAACTTTAACAGAATCCCATACCTGTGAGTTCAAATTTTATTCTGTGCAATTTACATAAAGTGAGGAATGAATGTTTTCCCATCTTGATTTGGGTTGATAATACATGCTTCATGGTAGGAATATATTACTGGGACTCCATCAGCACTGGGGATCTGTGAGAAGGTGCTAGCCCACTTGCCCAGATGCCTCAGTGGTGTTCTTCCCTCCCACGGCCCTTCATGCCCACACCCATCACTGTGCGTACCAAGAATGAATCTACAGAGGTGCAAAGTGAGCATCCTGCTTTTCACGAAAGCTTTAAGAAGCTTTCACAACAATTGCATTAGTGACTTTTAAGTCCAACTATGACCCAAAACACATTCTCACAGGCATTTACAGGTTTCCTTTTGTTATTGGAGAGGCAGTAACAAAGTGATATAAATTTTTTCCACGTGTCAGTGGACTGTGAACATGGCTCTCACTCTAGTTTTAAATTTACCAGCATTCTCTTCTGCTTTCTTTCTTTCTTTCTTTCTTTCTTCCTTTCTTTCTTCCTTTCTTTCTTCCTTTCTTTCTTTCTTCCTTTCTTCTCCCTCTCTGCCGATCATTTTTATTAAACCAAATCTCCAGAGAGTCATAAATTTACAGAAAAGTATAACTAGAAACATGAGAGATCATAGTTTCCATTTTCTTTCTTTTACAGATGGAATTGAGACTCAATTTTTTATAATTTGACAGATATTGTGACCTATAAAACAGTATTCATAAAAAAATATAAATGTTATTAGAAGGAGAGCTTCCCAGGCAGAATGATATTCTGGAATACTCTGCAAGTCCCTGCAGGTAATTAGGCAGATGGTTCATCGATTACTATCCAAATCAAGTTTAGGTCTACTCTCTTACTTTAAAGGCTAATGTAACTCAACCATAAGAAAAGATGAAATTACAACATAAATAGATACTGAGAATAGCATACGAAGCAAAACAAGTCAGATAGAAAAAGCCAACAACTGTATGATTTCACTCATATTCGGGATATAAAACTGAAACAAGTGAACAAACAAGAAAAGCAAACAACACTCACAGACACAGACAACAGTCTGGTGGTTACCAGAGGGAAGAGGGGATGCAGTAAAGGGTGAAGGGCATCAAAGATGTAGTGATGGCAGATTGACTTTGGGTGGTGGGCACACGATGCAATATGCAGATGCTGTATCATAGAAATGTACACTTGAAACCTATATAATCTTATTAACCAATGTCACTCCAATACATTTAATTAAAAAATAAAGGGGAATGAAGAACAATCTAACAGTAGCCGGAGGGGAGAGGGGAAGGGACAGTGGGGAGAAGGGTTTTCAGGAACTACTATAAAGGACACATAGACAAAACCAAGGGGGAGGGTGGAAGCAAGGGAGGGCAGTGGGTTTGGAGGGGGTGAGGGGGAGGGATGGGGAGAAAATACAGACAACTGTAATTGAACAACAATAAAATAATTTAAATTTAAAAGGGGGGGAATGAAAAGGGATGGGGAGTTATTTACACAGATACATAGATGAAAAATGCAGAATCACTTTTCAGTAAAATTATGTGTTTAACCCTTACATAGGCAGTATTAGATGAGTGATAGGTTTACATGATGTAATATACATAATTATATAATTACATTATCTGTAATAAAATTCACACAGAGTGGTAAATACAGTGTTTATTGATTATACATGTAAATAAATACACTTAAATGTTTTTATTGGTGTACATAACTTATGTGTAAATTTGTAAAAAGAATTCATTTGCCCAGGAGGTGAATTCCATCTCATTCAAATGATATATTTGTCTATTTAGATGGTTAGATGGAGGGAAATATAATTGGCAATAACTAAGAGTAAAAGAGAAAGTAAAGGGATGACAAAATCCCTAGGCCAGGCACTTAATTAATTCTTACAATAGTATTAATAGGTTGATATTTCTTTATCTTAGATATTAGAAAGTTAAAGCTTCAAAGAAGTTGAGTGTCTCTCTCTGGGTCACAAAGATGGCAAGTGGTAGATTATGGATCCCTGTTAAAATCCAATGAGTGGCAAAGAAAAAAAAATAGCTGAACATAAAATAGTATTTACTGTTCCCAAGTATTTTACATATATTAATCCATTTTATCATTTCAGAACCCATTTGGGTTGATACTGTTATTGCTATATCATTGATAGGAAAACTGGAGCCACTAGGAACATCAACCGCGTGCCACAGTGCACACAGGCGGGGTGTGACCCATCCAGGGTAAACCCCGGTGGCCTGGCTTCACTCCGCACTTAAAATCATTGTCTGCACTACTCTCCAAAGTGGGAACCCTGTTCCCCTGACCATGGTCAGCCTTCTGGAAAACACTAAGGGGCACAAAAACATCAAAATCACATATCTTTCTAAAAGTCAGAACCAAGAGTGAAACCAGGGTAATGCCTATACGGTTCCACAACAACATCTGCATGTTATTTTTGTCCTCCTATCACAGCAATCACCCTAAATGCTCACCTGAAATGAGAAATAGTTTTTTGAGAGATATAGGAAAGGACCATATTTATTGTTCACATTTGATTTTAGATTAAAATAATACTTAATATTTATTTTGTAAAAAAACTGTCTCATTTTGGAAAAGCCTGATGTTTATCTTTTCTGATCTTTATCTTTTTTATCATACTTTATGTCTTTTAGCACTTGGGGAGGTTCTTTTGTTTCTATATTATCAAAGATGCATCAGCAGAAGGTTTGGAATACACTGAAATTACATGATGTTGAAAGGAATGCATAGCACTGTATCAGTTATATATTATCAGACAGGCTTCTGCAATAGAAACCAAAAACAACAGTGATACATGAAAGAATTCTGGAGGAAAGCGATCCACAGCAGGCACAGGAGTTCCAATAAGAACTCAGGTGTGTTCTGTATTTCCTCCCCACTATGTCCACCTGGAATTGAGTCATGATTTCTGCATTCCAGGAAGAATGAAAGAGAAAGGTAGGGAAGGCAAGAGGGGTGATCCTTGCAGTTGGTCAGGTCTCTTTAAGGACCCTCTCGTAAGTTCCACGCAACTTTTCATTCATATGTTATTGCTTAGAAATTAGTTACCTGGCAGAAACTAGCTGCACAGGGAGTTGTGAAATACAGTCTTTCATGGAAGATCAGAGGATGGTTTGACATCTTCAGATTTTCTGTTTGTTAAATAAGCAAATACATTCTATGGCTATGGCATCAGTCCACATCTTATCTAAATATTATTTTTAAATAAACAGTATATATGTTATGTTCTCTAAAATTCAAAAAAATAAAATTGTCTCATAAAGTAAAACAATAGTAAACAATCTTCCTAATGCATATTGTTGAAAAAGCACTTACTGAATAATAATTATGGAATAAAGTCAGTCCTTGTCATTAGCATCAAAGATGAATAACGGTTTATCCTTCTCTCAAAATCTTACAATTTGATGAAGAACAAAAACATAAGTGTGTCAAATTATACCAAACTAAATATATGTAAGAAGTGAGAGCTATACAAAGAAGGAATAACTGAGTCGAAAGTTGAGGATGGTCCTTGGAAAGAATTTGTAAAGCTCCCTGGAGATGATGTTTAATCTGGACTCAGAGAGTGGAGTAGCATCTCACTGTAAATCAAGGAAAGAACAACTCAGACAGAATAGGTTTCCAAAATTGTATTGCATATTCATTTATGTTCAACATATAACAACAGTTTAATGCTTGAAAACATTACATGAATGTATGGCCAGATCCAAGGATCTAAATCAAGTTCATCAAACTACAACTTATTTCCAAATCTGATCTGTGGCATTGTTTTGGTAAATAAAGTGTTATTGGAACACAGCCACAATAACTGTTTACATAATAGCTTTGGCTACTTCCACATTGAACAGCTGACTTAAGTAACTGAAGCAGAGACAGACAGTATGGCCCACAAAGATGACAATATTTGCTGTAGGCTCTTCACATAAAAAGTTTGCTGACCCCAATCTACATTAAAACATTTGTTCAGGTACAAAACATACTCTGATTGCTTTAGGAATGAATTAAAATGTAGGATGCGATGCCATAGCTTCTCAAGTTCCCTGGCTGCAACTACAAAGCAAAATGAGATGGAGAGGGAAAGATGTATAAATACACTAAGTTGGAGGATAAATTTAATAGAGCAGCTTGATATCTCAAAGAAACAACCACCGTTGTAGCCTATGTAAAAATGGCAAACGTCCCATGTTTTACTTTTTTCACTTTTATGTACCAGAAGAGTAGCATGTTAGAAGCTGCCAAAAGGGAAAATATGGATTTCATCCCCTTGTCAGAAGAACTATAAGACAGAAACAGAAATGGAGAGAGAGAAATAAAGGAAGCAAGTTGTGTATATATGTTTCTATTTAAGAGTCTTTTTCCCCTTAAAGTTTACGGCTTATAGTTTAGCGCCTTTGATCTGGATCAATCCTTCCCTTTTCCTAGTGTGCTTATACATATACTCATGCACTTGGCAGTGTCAATACTACTGGAATGCAAGACAGCAATCAATCAAGAAACTTACATCCCTGAAATGAGTAAAGTCAGCCCAAAGGTACTCAAAGGACTGATTCAAACAAGGGTCCTGTATCCCTTGTAAATCACCTTCTACATGTATCTTCAGCCCCACTCCATGTCAGGTGACAACAGAAAAACTAAACATGGTTGCTTCTCTTCCTGTTACATGTTTGTTCCGATCAACTCTTGATGAACAGGACGGTTGCTCAGCAGCATATCCAAAGGGTCTATGCAAATATAAGAAGTAGGTTGGAGTAATACAAACATTTTTTAATTGAGAAATAGGATGCTTATATTTACCAAGTTTTACTGGTGAGAAGGATCGTGAAAGGTACTGAGTCCAGCATCTCATTTACTCTGGAGGAACCCAGGTCCAGATTGATCACATGACTTTGATATTAGTCAGCTTAATCAAATGTGAGACCTTGGCGACTCTAATTCTCCTCAATCCCTGCTTTTTTAAGTAAAACAAATCAAACAGTGCTAAGAAAAGCCTGTATTATAAGATGCTAGCAGCCCACATCTTTCAAAATAAATAAATGAACCCTATTAAATTTCAAAAAGTGTCTTTTTGGTTTTTGGCTTGAAGGTTCAGAATGTCACTTTCAGATATGGACTGCTTTGTCTCTGTGTGGGTGAGTCCCCACTCTTCCAGAGAAAGCATTGCATTCCGCCACCTTTCCTTTATTTTAAGGAAACATGAATGGGGGAAGCAAGATTTTAAGACAGGTACATCCTAGTCCAAATTAGAAAGATTTTACTTACAACTCAGTATCTTGTTTAAGATACGTTTCTCAAATTCCGCAAGCCTTAACTTTCACGTCTGGAAAAAAGTAATAATATGCCTACACATTTCGGGATTGTTTTGGGGGTTTTAATAAGCTGCCTATACACAAGAAGAATGCTCAGAACATAATAACCTCTAGAAATATGGAAGTTTAATTTATGCTTTCTTTTTCCCTTGCCTTCATCTGCATTTCTTCTTTGACACTGACTTTTAAAAACATCCAGTCTTCCTACGATGTTTCCATCACTTTATAAAAAGTTATTACAAATATAGCACAGTCATTTTCTTTAATTTTTTTATTTATAAAGTAGGAAAAATTATCAATGTTTAGAAGCTACTTGGCACTATAATTCACTCTTACTTTGACTAAATCTGCATCTGCATGAATTTTGTTTAAGTCCTCATGTGAATTAAAGAACTTGACCAGTTTCATCATAATTCAGGCACAGCTCTAAGAATGGTGTTTTATGTTGTGAATTAGATGTTAAAAACTGTTTTTCCCTTTGTATCTAGTATGTTTATAGGTCCTTCCTCACCTCCAACAGTTGCTGTGTACCCAGGGTATGTAAAGTCATTTCAGTATTGGCCCAATTACAACAGAAAGTAATTAGATTAGTAAATCTATTTTCTCCAACTCATTATGTGTATTCAAGAGACAAATGGAATTTTCCTTGTAATTACCCAGTGTTTTGGGATTATTCACACCACTGCTTATTTTCTAACTCCAGCTGTTGGCCCATGCGTCAACTGCTCTCTGTTTATATGTAGTAAAATATATCTGATCAGAAAGCAGAATCAAGGCAATGTTTCTAAAAGTTAAATTAATTTGGAAACTGAAATTTCAAGTTTAAAAATATATTCAGATAATCTCTTTTCATTTTCATGAAATAGCTCTAAAAATAGAGAGAGTTGAGCAGCCTTTTCAAGAGCAGAAGTAATAAGCAAAATGTCATTGTGATACCAGCAACCCAAAAGAAACTCTATGTTTAGACAAATGATTTACCTTTGCAGTGTATTGAACTAAGATTCTAGTGAGTGCCCTCTCTCCATTTAGCCGAGACAATTTTTATTTTTATTTCTATACTACACTTACTATGCTACTTATTAACAAAAGCAAAACTTGGGAATTTCAAGAATTGGTTATCCACTTCTCTTGCCATCAATCTCTGTCTCCTCTATTTATCCTGATACAAACTAAATTGAATAATTTCCAATGAAAACTAAAGGTCAGATCCCTATTACTTTTATTTCTCAGATGAGGAAGTACATCTAAAGGGCCTAATCCTAGAGTTTTTGGTTTTTGGCTCTATCTTGCTTTCTCTTATGTAATCACCAGTGCAATAGTATGGTCTCCCTTTATTTTATAGAGGACCAACTTCAAGCATGCTAAATTTTTCTAGCATCTGCAGAACTCTGGGACATAATGCACTAAATTCTACCATAACTGCATCCTGATTCGTATGTGTGTGTGTGATTCGTGTGTGTGTGTGTGTGTGTGTGTGTGAGAGAGAGAGAGAGAGTGTGTGTGATATACCTTTTTTGAGGAGAAAATTGAGCAATAATTTCATTTCAGTAGATGATTTTTGACAATTACCAATTTCTTAAAGTCCAGTGTTTAAATTATTTCCCCATTTTTTCTTCAGTTTTATCTCTTTTCCCTGATCTGATAATTGAACACTTCTCAGATTCTCTGCCTTTTTCCTTTGCTCCTTCTGGGAATATCCTTCAAGGGTATTGTGCTCGTTGTTTTCGACATGAAGAGACAGTGCTAGAGGAATTCAGTGGCTTGTCCAGAGTCCCACAGGGAGTTTGGATCAGCCTGCTGCCCTTGCCACGGCCCCATCTCAAGCTTCTCTGACCTAGCATTGCCTCTCCTCCACAGAGCTCCAACGTCACTGTTTTCCACTCTCCAGTGCGCTATCCATTCCTGTGTGGTTTCCACATTCTCTCATCATCTAACCTTCTTTTCTGTCCTTGGTGCTTTCTTGAAGTTGTTTATTTTTTAAATCTATTTTCTGGTAAAAGAAAGAATGTTGTTACAGAGTAACCATCTAATAGAGGGATAAACAACCTTAGTCAGAAATGATGGCAATGTTAAATAGAAAATGCTATAGTTATCTGGAAAGAGGCTGAAAACACATGATGGATGATTACAATGATGACATTTAGTATGGGGAAAAATAGGCAGATAGCAAAAGAAATATAATCAGACACAGAGTTGTTTACCAGGAAGGAACAATCTGAAAAACACTGTGTGCAAGCCTATGAATGAAAATGGGGAGAAAAGTGTTCGTGAATATGCTGTGTGTGTGTTCATATGGCAAAAAAAAAAAAAAATCTTGGGAAAATCAGAAGAAAGTAAAAAATGAGGCCCAAGTTTAAAGTCTTACTAATAAAATTTAACTTTTAAAAGATAAAAAATGCAAGGAGCCCTTGCTGGTGTAGTTCAATGGGTCGAGAGCAGGCCTGCGAACCGAAGGGTCACTGGTTTGATTCCCAGTCAGGATACATGTCTGGGATTTGGGTTAGGTTCCCAGTAGGGGGTATGTGAGAAGCAACCACACACTGATGTTTCTCTCCCTCTCTTTCTCCTTCCCTTCCCCTATCTCTGAAAATAAATAAATAAAATCTTAAAAAGAAGTACAAAGAAATTCCAGAAAATGATTATAAAAAATACCAATGGGGTTGGACCTTTGGAATGGTGTATAAATACTCTTGCTGTTTAGTTAGACTGAGCAGCAGGAGAGAATTGGGACCTGCATATATGAGAAAAACAGGGTATGCAAATTGTCCTGTATTTGAAAACATACACTTAGGAGCAGTTATACAATTGTTTTTTGAAGGGAATGCAGATTAAATGTTATGGAAACTACCCTACTGCTGTACAACTGATGTTGCTGATGATGCTGATGAAATAACAAATTACCTCCCAAGGCAGGTATTTGGCATACGCCCTGTGGGTCACTTGAAACTAGATATACTGACAAATTAGAAAGTCTGTTATAGATAATAAATGATTTAAGGTGAGGATAACAATTTTTGAGTATCTAGATGTTTGCCATAACTATCTGGGTTAACCTACAAATACCTGTAATTTAGAGATTATAGAACACTTTTCAATGGAATTAAATGATTTCAGTCGGTTAGGGCTGTCATTTATTTAAAATGAGTGAATTTTTCATGTCCTCTGGCTGCTTTACTTAGTTTATGATATGTCAAAATTGTAGGCTGTCACCCAATCATTTCCATTATTTATGAGATATCATTTGCTCAGTTTTAAAAATGTAATGCTTTGAAATGTGCCAGGCTTTCTAGCAGCGGGTTTTCATGAAATCCTATGAGCTTCTCATGCCTAACAGATTATTAAAATTGGTTAAATTGGTAACTTGATTTCCACTCTGTGGTTAAGTTCAGTTAGGTGTCCATGTAAATCAACTTATAATGAGGAAAGCAAGAAGGTTTGAAAGGGTAAAAACAGAGGCTGGAGGGAGAGAGAGAAAAATACACATCCAGAAGCAGATACTAAAGTGTAAACATTAACTGTTATTTTGTTTTTACAAGTCTGTCTGTGCTAGGCTATAAACCCCTTAAGGACAGCAAGATTATCCATTTTATTAATGCCCAGTACTAGCACACAGATGGCATTTAATAAATGAGTGAAAGAAAAAGAAGAGAGAATCAGAGATACATATTTGGGAAAGAAACAAAAATCTTTGGCGTGGCCTTTATTTAAAAAAATTGCTCCATAGATTCTAAGGTTAAGGAGTGTCTTCATGTGTTTTATTTTTTAAGTTTATTTCTTCTAAATAGTTCATTAAAAAAGTTTAAAAAAACTCTACCAGTATAAATTTGTCTGACAATTTAATGAATGAGCTCCTTAAAAATCAGTTACCTTGGGCTGAGAGACAAGAACGTATGCATAGTTTCAAGTAAAGATGCATTTGCTATGTAAGTAATTTATCGTTTTCTCTTCTCTTTTAAACTGAAAAAAAAAATTTATTTCAGAATCCCACTTTTCTGAGTCACTTACAATATTTGCTCAAACAATGTGGGCAAATAGTGATGTTATATTAGGAATGCAGTGCAAAGGGGGGTGCTTAATTCCTCTTATCTCTTCCAGACAGACTGTGATTAGAATTAGCCAGGGTTTTACTTAATTTTGCAGGAGTTCTCCTGTACAGCCTTCATATCCTTAGTATAATTAACATTGTATCACTCCCATTAGTGTTTTTAAGCACTTAAATTGTGCCATAATGGCCACAGCTAAAGTTGCCATTAAAGGGCAATTGCTATTTATTATGCTCATAAAGTAGACACTTTACCACAGGAAAAAAAAAAGTGCATAATAGGGTTCCATTTAGAAAGCAGGACTAGACAGTCCATTAGTTATGGCACCCTTGGGTGAAAGGGCTGTCTCAAATTGATCCTATTCTTATTCTATTCAGTAGGCAATGGGGAAATCTAAAAACAGGTGACAAATCATTGTTTTTTAGGCAAAGTTTTGATTAGCTAAGTTTCCTTATAGATTCATAAAATGTTGGTGATAGGACAAACCTACAAAATGATGGAGTTGAGTCCTCTCATTTTACACATGAAAAAATGGGGACAGCATTTTGGCTGTCAATCTCAAGTTTATAGAAGCATTAGTAGATTTAGGGTTAGAAGTCAGATCGTAAGACTGGCAGTTCCCATGCCCATTTCACCAGACATTACTGAATTAATTTACCATTAGACTTTTTTGTAGCTAATGATTGGCACCCTTTAATTAGATTTATCTTTGGTGACTAGCAAGGTGAATTGAGTTTCATTTACAAGATATTTTAGCTGATTTCAGAGTCAACCTCTCATGTAGAGATGTTAAAGAGGGGTTGTTTTTACATGTTTGCTGATTATACCTGGTTTTGTTGTTATTTTGTTTCATTTTTGTTTTTCAAGATTTCTTTTATTAGAGCCTACAGAATAATCCTCTGTACCATTGGTCTTTGTCATTAAAAAGAGAAGAGCTCTACCAAATGTTAGTTTTTCTACAAGTCCTATTATATACACAGTTCATTGTTTCCTCTATAGGTTTATTTTGTTTTCCATTCCAGAGTGAGTGAAAGATATATTCAGATGAATTGTTGGGGTTCAACCCATTTATAGGAGTAAACAATTATCATTGAAATGCGAACAATTTAGTGGTCTTGCATGATTAATGTCCTACATGAATTCTTTATGATGCTGGATTGGAAGATGATGTTATGAATGTATAATAGGAAGTTAACAGAATGTGTCACCTTTTGATTAGTTTCTGAGCCAACAAGCCTCAAAATCTGTGGTTTTGTAATGGTAAGGGACCTAAACAACAACCATATGTGCTCCTTATAAATTACAATTTGGAAGCCTTGGTGCTGTATGTCCTTAGAACAGCTGAGGCAAAGTTTCTGGAAGAGGAGATGGCCTTGTGAATTTTTCCTGATAAATTTCAGCTGTATGTGTTTGTGGAGTTGTATTTTTCTCTTTCGTGTTATCAGTTTGAAAACCCCACCAGCAAAATTTATAAATTTATCTTTCATAGTTGTTAATATTTGGGGAAAAATGTAAAAAATGTTCTTTAGCCCTGGCTGGTGTGGCTTAGTGGATTGAGTACCAGCCTGTGAACCAAAGGGTCACCAGTTCAATTCCCAGTCAAGGCACATGCCTGGGTTGTAGGCTGGGTCCCCAGTGGAGGCATGCAAGAGGCAATCACACACTGATGTTTCTCTCTCTCTCTTTCCCTTCTCCTCTCTATAAAAAATAAATAAATAAAATCTTTAAAAAATGCTATGTTTATATTTAGGAAAAAAACTTTTAAAAAATGTTATAGTCCTAACAAAAGCCAGACTAATGCATTGCATAAAGACTTAAATAATTATACATATCTTTTTTTTGAAATGGAACCAGGGAATAAATTATGGGATCTGTCATAAAAATAAAGAAATGTATTAGATGTGAAAAGGATGTCATAGAACATATTACTTAACTTTTTCTTATAGTTGAAGCATTGAAATTATTATTTTTGTGAGTTTTTTAAAGATTTTTTTATTGTCACTCAATTACAGTTGTCCCCACAAAAGAAACAAGCAAGAAAATAGGACTAGAGACAAGAAAATATTTTTTAAAAAGGAAGTACAAAAAGTATTTTCAGAAGGAGCTCCTATCCTTTGCGACAGCATGGATGGACTGGAGAGCATTATGCTAAGTGAAATAAATCAGGCAGTGAGGGTCAAATATCATATGATCTCACCTTTAACCAGAACATAATCAACAAAAGAAAAAAGCAAACAAAATATAACCAGAGACATTGAAATTAAGAACAATCTAACAGTAACCAGAGGGGAGGGGGGAGGGGAGAATGGGGGGAAGGGTTTTCAGGAACTACTATAAAGGACACATAGACAAAACCAAGGTGGTGGTGGGGGATGGAAGCAAGGGAAGGAGGTGGGTTTGGCTGAGGTGGGGGGCAGTGGTGGGAGGAAAATGCAGACAACTGTAATTGAACAACCATAAAATAATTCTAAAAAAAATGATGTAGTCCATTATTGGCAACTTGAAGAGTAACATCTGTGTATTTACTTCTATTTTTATCCCTAACCAGGCCTTTTTTATATAATTAAATGATTCACTTAAATTAAATACACATCCTTTTTGAATGCCTGCTTCTATACTAGACAACACGATTCTAGGCATTAAGAGAAAAGGGATGAGTAAAGAAGATGAAAATTCCCCTATCCTAACGCTTAATTTCTAGTGTGTGGCAAGGGTGATTTATTAAAAAGTAAAATATATAGCATACTATATAATTATAAATATTGTATAGAAAATAATGCAGAAAAGAGGAATGTGTACATATTATAATTTTAAATAAGATGGTCAGGAAAGGAGTCACAATTTAGCAGTGACAGGTAGTGGGGGAGTCACACAACTGTATCATGGAAGAACATTTCAGGCAGAAGGAATGGACAGACTTCCCATCCTGAGTTGATAGCTTGCCTGCTAAGTTAGGGGAATACTCCCTTTAGCCGTAAGGCAGGAGAAAGGGAGAGGTTAAAGATGAAATGGGATATGAGGAGCAGAACTATAAAGCCTCAAAGTCAACCAAAAGGTCTTTAGCTTTTACTTCAAATAAGAAAAAAATTATTTATTTATTCTTAACTCATCCTGAAAATACTTAATGACTTCTTACAGGCTTCAGGTGACTCATTGTTCAAGTCACTGGACATATGTTATTAAACTCAAGACTTTGGCATTTACTGTGAGATTAATAGGATACCACTGGAGAGTTCAGAACAGAAGAGTAACCTAAGTAACCTAATGTTACTTACCGTTAGCAAAAAGCCTATAGGTGATAGTCTCCATTGGGTGTGTATTGACTGGGGAGGGGGGTGAGGGGGGAGACTAGTAGGACGCCAGTTAAGGACAATTCCAGTAACTCAGAGAGAGATAATAGTGGCTTGGAACAGGTAGGTAAAATTGAAAGTGGTAGAAAAGGTTCAAATACAGAATATTTTGGATGTAGAGATAATACTCTCTTCTGACTGAAAGATAGTCTATTATCTAGATTCCACCCATGCCATATCTGAGACACATAACTAAAAACACCATTCCAGGGCCTTCTTTCTGCCCAAAAATGCTACACCCAAGTATTTACCTATTGGTCATCATGGTCCCTCCCCTATGTCATGTCCTGACTTCTTCCCCATTTTTCCCATTATAATTTACACTATAGTCAAGCTCCATAGAATCTGGATGTCAGAAGGACTTCGCTCTTGCTCTTGAAAGTGAGCCTTAGGTTGGGTACACACAAAGCCCTGTTTTAAAAAATGGAGCTCCCTTTGCCTTATGCTCTACCCACCTTGCCTCCAATGACATGCATACACAAGCTTCAACTGGTTGAGGGCTTGGGATAATGATAATTACTAAGAAATAAAATACATAGCCAATACTATTGCAGAAAATATCGACCTGCTGCATGAATAGAGTAATAGTGCAGGTCTACACCATAACGGCAAAGTACCCCCATTCCCTTTCAGGCCACAGGGGGATGTCCTTCCTACCGGAAGGACCTCCCATCTCTCTTCCTTACATTCCCCACATCTATGATCTCTCTTCCTTCATTATAAGGGCTCATAAATTCAGTTATACTAAGATATGAATAATCATTAAAGCATAAAGTTTTACTTCCCAATAAAATTTTGGTTCTTGGCAGAAAATAAAGTTATGAGACCTAGGAATTCTAATGAACATGAGATATTTTTTGTTTATTTTTTGCCCTGCCCTAGGTCAAAAAAAATAGGTACATATCAAGAGGGTCCTTGAACATGAGATATTATGAAAAATGATAAAATAATTTATTGAGAATAATTTAAAGTTTATTCTAAACAGAGAACTGTATTTTTTACCATTCAATTATTGTACCAAATGCATATTCAGCATGGGGTGGGTATTTCAGTGTGAGCTTCTGATAACAGAGTTTTTCACTTCATCTCACTAGGAAGCTAGTGAGAAGAGAACTTGATCTGACTTGAATGTCTTTTCTCTTGGGTTCAGTGGATACCTTCTGGTGTCCTCTGCTATTCTTATCCTACTAGAAGCCATAATCTTTACAAGACACAAATACTAAAAATATTATGTTTTCCCAGTATATTTTAGTGGATAAATGTATAATATGAGTATTTTAAAATGACATAAAACTTCCATCATAAAAGATAAAATGGCTTCTCTACAGTCTTTCTAATCATCTCTTTCTCTTTTAATTTTTGTTTTGTTATGAGGTTTATTTATTTATTTATTTATTTTTTTGTATCCTAAGCATGTGCTTATTCTGTCAATTGAGTAATTCAGCAGCACTCAGGAAAGTTTTTGCATGTTGTTTCAGAATTTTTAGTGCTCTGTTAAAAAGGTAAAACAAAACAAAAACGTATTTTTTTTTAAATTTTTGAATATCCAAAATGCTTGAGCTTTATTTCAGTAATAAACATTAAAGCTGCCATTCACTGAATGCATATTACCTGTTGGTCTATATAGAACATTTTACCCCCATTTTCTTTTTAAAAATTATTTTATTTTTGTTCAAGGACAGTTGTTTACATTTACCCCCACTACTCCCCCACACTGCAACCATCCCCACCTCCCCCCGCCATGCTTCCAACCCCCTACCTTGGTTTTGTCCATGTGTCCTTTATAGTTGTTCCTGAAATCCCTTCCCTCTTACCCCCTCCCCCACACACACTATCCCCTCTCCTTTCCCCTCTGGTTACTGTTATATTGTTCTTAATTTCAATGTCTCTGGTTATATTTTGCTTGCTTGTTTGTTTTGTAGATTAGGTTCCACTTTAGGTGAGATCATATGGTATTTGTCCTTCTCCACCTCACTTATTTCACTTAGCATAATGCTCTTCATTTCCATCCATGCTGTTGTGAAGGGTAGGAGCTCCTTCTTTCTTTCTATTGCATAGAATTCCATTGTGTAAATGTACCATAGTTTTTTGATCCTCTCATTTACTGATGGGAACCTAGGTTACTTCCAACACTTGGCTATTGTAAATTGTGTTGCTATGAACATTGGGGTGCATAGGTTCTTTTGAATTGGTGTTTCAGGGTTCTTAGGAAATAATACCAGCAGTGTAACTGCCAAGTCAATAGGCAGTTCCATTTTTAGTTTTCAGAGGAAATCCCACTGTTTTCCGTAGTGGTTGCACCAGTCTGCAATCCCACCAACAGTGCACTAGGGCTCCCTTTTCCTCAATATCCTCTCCAACACTTGTTTGTTGATTTGTTTATGATGGCCATTCTGACCGTTATGAAGTAGTATCTCATTGTGGTTTTAATTTGCATCTCTCTGATGGCTACTGAAACTGAGCATCTTTTCATGTGTCTCTGGATCCTCTGTATGTCCTCCTTGGAAAAGTGTCTGTTCAAGTCTTTTGCCTGTTTGTATATTGGGTTGCTTGTCTTTCTGGAGTGAAGTTGTATGAGTTCTTTACATATTTTGGAGATCAAACCCTTGTCCGAGGTATCATTAGCAAATGTGTTTTCCCATATAGTTGCTACTCTTTACCCCCATTTTCATACTTAACTTTCTCAACTCCTAAAACAGATTTGTCATAATTGTCATTTTACAGGTAAGGAAACAGAATCAAAGAAGTTAAGTGCTCTGCACAAGGTCACATAGCTAGTATAGTAAGGGTCTGAGCAGGAGTTAAACCCATTTCTCCTTAACACTGGAACCCAAACTCTCAGCAAATGAGTAGCATTGTTTCTTGTCTGACGCACTGCCTCCCGATTCCACTTAAACTAGACAGAGCTTTGACCACCGTGCTGACTTTCCCCCACAACCTTCCTTCTCTCAAGTATGCCTTTTATTCTGTTCTCTTATTCTTCTTAGCAACCAGTTTCTCTGCCTTATAGCAGAAGGCTGAATTCATAATCTCTTTTTGTGAAGAGTCATTACCTGATTTCCAAATTAATTGAAAACAAATCATTTTCTCAGGATTATTTTTTATCAGGATTATTTTTTAAAGACTAATGCAGAACTACAACTTTCTTAATCATACAATTGAAGTTTACTGTTTGCAGAGAATCTGGTGGCATTAAGCAATGACTTTCTGGTCTCTGCCCTGTGAAAATGTGGAAGGTAATTTTTTAATTGTATTTTTATAAATAATAAAATGATATATATATTTAAAACTCCTCATATATATTAATTAGTGGAATAATTGTCAGTCATATTACACAGACTTATTTGTGATCATAACTAGTTTTTCATTTATTTTTCTAATGAAACTGATACCATCTGTGCCCTCACAAAAATTTTTCAGTGCAGTTTTTAAGAACTAAACTAACTAGTCATGATTAACCAGGTAATCCATGGGGAAGGAGGTTCCATTTTGAAACAAAATGCTATTCAATTATTAACTAAGTTATTTATTTTTATTTCAAAAGCAGCTGTTAATGGTGAGTACTGAACAAATGTGTGTGATTTTCTGTGCCAGAATTTGACTTCATTTTCATGCAGGATGGATGGTTAGGGACAATAATATATTAGGGTTTCTGTTTAACTCCTTCAGAACTGAATATCTCCTTTGTTAATTTTCCCCATGATGTAATGAACATTTGCCAGCACTCAGTATTGCGTTGGTCCAAATGTTGGTTTATATGCTCATTTTACATTATTTTTTGTTCTTGTTGCATGCTCTACACATGCAATCCTTAAGGGTTTATTTTACAAACTGTGCACTTGTAAGTTTTGTTAGGAATAAGATAGAAGATTGAGCAAGTTTATGCCATAATTTTGTAAAAAATCAGTTCTGTTCCATATTTCATCCATGAAAATCCTGCAATACAGGTAGTTTCAAGGAATAAATAAAGAAGAAATGTAAACCATTGAAAAAATAATCACAATGCACAACACCATGGCCCAGTGTACTCAGGGTGTGTTGTCTCCCCAGCAGGCTTAGAAACACCAAGTCCTCGCTGCATGTGCCTGCTTTTGTAGGCTACTGTGTTCATCAGCTCAGGCTGCTCTAATGAAATACAGTAACGTAGGGGGCTTATCAACATGTATCTGCTCATAGTTGTGGAAGCTGGAAATCCGAGGGAATGGTGCTATCTGGAAATCTGAGGGAATGGTCTGGTTCTGGTGAGATCCTTTTTCCAGGCTGTTTTAGAAGGCTGGCTTTTCCTTGTATCCTCACATGAAGGAAAATGGAGAAGATAGCTCTCTGGCCCCTTTTTAAAAAAGGCACAAAACTCCTTCATGAAAGTTCACTTTTCATGACCTAATTACCTACCAAATGCCCCACCTACAAATACCACCATGTTAGACATTAGATTTCAACATATGGAATTGGGGGGAAGGGTACATTCAGTCCATAACAGTTGCCAGCAAGTTGACTATCATCACCTAAAGTGGGGAACCAGCAGTTCTTTTAAAAATGTATCAAAGAATTGTACACTTGAAACCAACATTATTCTATTAACTGATATCACTACAATACATTTAATTTTAAAAGAAGGAAAAATGTGGTTTTAATTGTTTTTGTCTTTAATTTTCCCTTGAAATGATCACAACAGCAAGGATTTGTCATGAAAGTTTTTTCAGTTATGTGTTAACTTTATACCGTTGATAGACAATCTGCCTTATAAGTAACATGTGCAATCATGAACTTACCACTTTATATTCCCTGTCAGTAGTGACAGATGATTTTCCTTTCCTCAAATTAGGCAACTATTCTAGCAACTCAAAGTAATTTCTGTGACATGATTGATGTGTGGAAAGTGATATATCTCTTTCATTAAAAAGACTCATGTTAGGAGAAAAGAGGCACCTCTGTTCTGATAAAACTAAAGGAAAAATTCTATATCAATAACCCTGAGGAAGAAAGCCAATAAAAATGATTCTCCTGCCATCTCATTAACATTATTATAAATTATGAGAATAATGTCATTTTTATATTAGGTCTTCAGAATAAAGGCAGTTGAAGTAAGTTTTAAAATACAACATATATTTGAGAAATTAAGAAACTTTTGTAAATGTTAGATATAGGTTGAAAGAAAATAATTCATCCCATTCATCTGGAAGCTATTCAGTCACTTTCATCTTGTTTTGATTAAATAATGTTTAAAAGAAATATTGAAAATCTGAAAGAGGATTTAGCAGAAGAGATTTAAATAAGGACTTTCCATGTTTTTAATTTATACACACCTTTAAATAACATAATTTTGAAGCATTAATCTGTTTAGCCTGTGAAGACATCACGAAATTAGACATAGATATGTGGAAATGCCCTGTATTGGGATGTGAGGATTAGATACAGTGAGTGACAGACAATGTGACTTAAAGAAGATGTTTGTTTCCTTTCCTTTTATTTCTGTGAAGATAACTTCCCATCTCAGAATACATGTGGTAGATAAATATTTTAAGACAGGCTAAAATTAATTATTCTTTTTTTCTTACGAAGTGCCTTTCTTTTGAGGACCTGTCACAGGCACATAAGTCTAGGACTAAATGATGCTCATTGTGTTAATATTTCATTTCTTATGAATACATAAAAATACTGAAGCATATTATCCAGACATAAGGGAAACTAAGCAAAAGCAGCTAAGAGGGGAAATTACACACACTTTGTTTTGACACATACAGGTGAATGTATATGTAGAAAAAAGAAAAGATTCTGGCTCATGCCTGTATGAGTTTACAAAAGACAATCTCCAATACTTTTTTTTTCTTCTTTCTTCTCTTTTACAAGGAAACAATCTCTATAGTGTCCAATAAGTTTATAATTTTAACAACAGAGCTGCCTTTAAATTTTTCAATCCACACTTGTCTTATTTCCTTTTCTAAATTAATAGTACTAATCATCCATACCACTCACCTAAGACTTTAACTTGATACAACTTTAAAGCAGGCATCCAGGGCCATCACATACCACTGTTTAACTGTTGTTATGATTTATCTTCTAAGGTAAAACTTGTATAAGTCCTACATCATCCATGGAACCATGAGCTGCTTGGTGTGAAAACCAATCTTTTACCTTTTAACATTTACAATAGACCTTGCATGGTACCAGGGTACTGTTAATTAAAAAAACTATATCGTGTTTTACTCATGAATAGGATACCACAAAATTCAAGACTAAATAAATCAAGTTGCATCTTCACAACTTTTTTTCTCCTGACACAAAAAGTTTGAGTTGTGTTACCCATCCATCTAAGTAGTAAAATATAAAACTTTGGATAGTTACCTGGCTGGTGTGGCTCACTGGATTGAGTGCCCACCTACAAACCTAAGGGTTGCAGGTTTGATTCCCAGTCAGGGCACATGCCTGGGTTGTGGGCCAGGTCTCTGGTACATGGTTCTTGAGAGGCAACCACACATCGATGTTTCTTTCCCTCCCTTCCCCTGTCTCTAAAAAATAAATAAATAAATATTTTTTAAAAAGTTTGGATAGTTAAACCTGTAAGAACCTAGAATTATCTGGTTTTGTTCCTTGTTCAAATAATGTGAGGTAAAAGAATTCTAAAAATAATCTATGAAAAAAAGTCAAAATGTAAAGACAGACAAGTAGATCAGACAGTAACAGGATTTGCCAATTCTCATCCTTCTTTATAAGGCTTTTTTTTACTTTCATATGTCAGAAACCTTATAACATTAAAATTTAACCAACAAAAGTTTCCTGGCAGAGCTTCAGTTTTGAGGCCAATGATCTTGAAAAGGACAAGAGAACGCTGCACCTCAGTGAGAAAAGAGGAGCATTTTGGTGTAAGGCATTCAAGCAAACCACTAACTGGACTAACTGTAATGAAAAGCATCAAGAAAAATTGAGTACACCTGAGGAGATCCGTACCCAGCTTGGGGATCCTGCTGGGGAGCAGCTAACCTTACATTTCAGCCAAGATTCTTAATATAGATGATTTCCCTTTTAAATGGCATTCTAAGAATACAGTATAAGTTTTAAAGGTATTATTCACCTGAAATTATGTTCCATAACACAAATTGAAGTACACATAAGGAACCAAAAAAATGGTTTTTTGCGGGGGGGGGGAAGAGGTGGGTCTCAAATGGTACCTCAGAGACCTCAAAGAAGGGGAAGAATATAGATTTCAAAAAGGCAAGAGAAACAGTCTGGGATGTAGTTATTACAGAAGCCGATGAGGGCTGCAGGTGGCAACTGGAGCAAAGTTGTGGCTTGTGAATGCGTAAGAAAGGGGATTAGATAGCAAGGGTGGAACTGTGCTGAAGTAGAGAAGTTTGCACTTAATGCAGTGGGTAAAGATGATCATTTATTTTTTATGAACCCAGAATTGGAATGATTTAACTGAACAATCTTCTATTTCAGCCCCTTTTTCATTTACAAATATTAACCTACATTTTTACTATTAAACTGCTTCCATTGCAGAAATATTAGTACATATAGAAAAGCGTATCGAGAAAATTAAAAAAGCCTATAAACTTACCACCCAGGGAATAAGCCACTTTTAGTTCTTAAGATATAGCCTTCACACATGAAACTGCCTTTCAAAAAATGGTTATATTAAGTTTCAGGCTCTTAGCATGCTAATGAAGTGAACACTACACTTTGTTGTTTTCCTTGTTTTCTGTAAATTCTGAAATAGAAAGATAGATCATGGAGTCTTCCATAATAAATTACAAAATATGAACCTTTATTTTTAAATATTTTATTCAACTTCCTACTTAGTTTAAATTTAAAATGATATATTAAATGTCAACCCTATTGTTAGAAATGGTATTGATTTAAGTTTTGGGATTCATTCCTTCAATGAACAATTGCTAAATACCTATTATGTGGTAGGCCAGATAAATAAGATACCCTGTCTTCAAAGAGCTCAAAATCTTCATTTAAATTCATTTCCACTTAAGATCTTTGTCAGACATATGTGACAATTTATGATACAGCTAGGCTTCATTCTTCTCCAAGTGAAATAAACGTGTTCAAATCTTCTAATTCCCAGGTCAATTCTCTTTTCAGTACCTATGCTTCTACCTCTGTAAAACACATTAAATCCTTTCATTTGTTGAAGAGTGAATGTTTTATTTATTTATTCAATTATTTTCCATCTGTGCTGTGACCTTCCCCAGGCCAGGGTGGCATGTAGGAGAGGCCAGCCTTGCAAAGACAAAGCAAGGTCTTGTTTAGAGGAGCTGGCAGCCTTTTGAAGAAAAGAGGGTGGAGTGAATGCAGAGAGTCTCCGTTTCTGTTGGATCGTTTCTGTGGTGTGGAGCAGTAGGAGAGGCACAGTCTCTGCAGAGACTTCAGACTCGGATGCAGGTAGTGTGCAAGAGATTGACACAGGATTGGGAATTAGGGATCCTCACTATTTCTTTATAGTAGAACGGTTTTGCTTTTTATTTTGTTTGTCATTGTTATCCTACCTTCCTAATTTTTACAACTTTGTCCCAAACAGTATCCAGTGCCCTGAGCCGCTTCACTTATTACACATTAACACCATATCAGAGAATATTTTGCTGCCTCTTTTTCTTGAGAAATTAAGGTCTAGAAAGCATAATATTCCCCAATTCCTTTTCTCTTCTTAACTCACTATTTACCTTCACCAACTGCTCCTCCTCTCTTCACCTCAGTGGCAAATCTCATCTCTGTTCATCTTTTCAAGGACTTCAGTGAAGATTATTCTTTCTCTCCCTAATACTTCAATCTCCTTTTTCTCTACCACACTTTCTTTTTGATCTATAGACATGATGAAGTCTATATAGATCAAAATGGGAGAATGATGAAGTCATGTCTATACTTAAAAATAAAGTGAGACAAAACAAATGTTTTGCTTGTATTCTGGGCCTTTGCCAGGACCACTGCTCCAGAATTTTTCATAGGGCTCCATAGTGCAGGGATGTATAATGGTGATCAGCACTTGCTTTGTGTGTAGAGACAGTGGACCTTTCTGTGTTGATTTTCCCCTCCTCATCCTACCCTATCCCACAGTGCCCCTCTCAGTCTTCGCCTGTAAAAACAGTGAATCCTGGCCCTGGGATCCTCTTGTTTGACATGTTCTTTACACTAGGAATTGAGACTATCATGGGGAGAAGCATTTATTTACTAAATCATATCTCTATACATCTATATATCTGTATCTCTGTATCTATATCATCTATCGATAGATAGATAGACAGATGGATATCTTTGCACTGCTGTTTCCTGACTAAATAGAAAGCCTAAGGAAAAGTAATCCAAGGCTGAGTTTTAGCCTCATTCTCTTTCAACATGACCTGGCACCAACTTTCATGGTCTAGATCAACACAATTCTCTATGTAACCACCAAGCTGTTTCCTGCCTTTCTCCTTCCTTTCACTCCCACAGGTCTTGAAAGGATAGTCCACACTTACTGAGTCCACTCTCTTGACTCCTGTTTGCTGCTCTATTCAATTCTTTCTACCCTTTCCTGTAAAAACTCTACTGATAATATACTGCTGACATCATTAAAGGCTTCCAAATTGCCAAATTAAATGACAGTTTCTGTTCTTATTGTGCTTGACTTCTCTGTAGCGTTTGGATTGGTTGACAGTTCCACAAGACATCAAATTCACTCCTTCCCTGGCATCAATTTATCTTAATTTTCTACTATCTTTCATTCTCTTTTGCTGTGTTATCTTTTTATTCTTCTTTCTGAAATGCCAGTGTTTCTCAGGATTTTGTGTTTCTTCTGGTTAACTTATCATTCATATCCCTCTTGGGTGGTATCAGTCATAATTTCAATGCTGATAATTTACAAATCTAATTCTCTAGTTTCAACTTCTTTTCTACCAGTATTGTATGTCAAACTCTGTACTAAACATACTAATCTATTTATTCCACAATGAGTGTTATGGGCTATAGTATGTTCCCCCCAGATTTATGTGTTGATGCTCTTATCTCCAATGTGACTGTATTCTATATTTGGAGATGGGATATTTAAAGGGGAAATTCAGGTTAAATAAGGAGATAAAGGTGGGGCTTTCACCCAACAGGACTGATATCCTTAGAAGAAGAGGAAGAGGGACCAGGGATCCCACCAACAGAGGAAAGACCATGTGAGCACACCGTAAGAAGCTATCATACCTCACCGTTCATCCTATACAAAAATAAAAAATCAAAAACTGAAAGTCAACTCTTCTCCTTGCTCCCACATGTAAGAAAGTCAGGAAGCTGCAGCACTGTGGTAAGAAATGCAGGCTCAGAAACTGTCTGCATTTAGATGTTAGCACTGTCATATGCCAGCTCTGTGATGTGGCAAATCACATAACCTTTAAGTCGTGTGTGTTAAAATGGTGTTGATAATAAAAATAACTGTCTTGTATGGTTGTTATGAGAAATTGAGTTCCGAATGAAACATAATCATTTATTAATGTTAAGTATCATCATCATCATCATTGTCATCACTAATTATCACTACATAAGGTCAGTTATACCTTATAATATTTTTGAATCTAGAATATCTTGCGAGAGCCCCTGTCCTGGGTGCCAGATGTGGGGGGGGGGCTCCGCCTGCAGAGCCCCATCTCTCCCTCACGGATGAAAATAAAAACTACCAAGACATTTTCTGCTTGGGGAGGAAAGGTGGTCAAACTCTCAGAGGAGAATGACCCAAAGCGCCTTCCTCACTAGGCTTTTATTGGGCTCAAATACATGGGAATACAGGTATGTCAGGCAGCAAGGATCAAACAATGGTTAACATTTCAAAGAAATCTGAGGGCTTAATCTGAATCAATGTCTGTCCAGAAAGGGAGTTGCCAGACTTTGGGAGACATACTCATTTCCTCCTGGAACACTTATCACTTAAGTGAGAGCACTCTTAGCAAAGCAGGTTTCACAGGACTTTAGGAATTCTTTCTTATGCCCGATCACCCAGGGAGCTGTCCTGGCCGGCACAGGGCTGCACCACTCGCCCTCACAGTTTCAGGCTTTAAGCCTATTAGGAAGCAGGAGACATCTCCCAGACAGAAATGAGGACTCCGGCTATGTCAGAATAGCCGGCGGGGGGGGGGGGGGGGAGGGCGGGGGCGAGGGTCCATCACATCCTCTTTGCTGCAGCCCCCCCGAGTCCTTCCATGAGGCCTCCCAAGTAGTTGTGTCTGGCTTAGGTTGCCCGTCCCATGAGGAGTCTTACCCATCTTTGACTACCAACCAAGCATTGGGGCCAGAGATGAATGAGGCAGAAGCAGTGCTCCTGCCAGGTAGATAAGCTTTGTCTCCTTAGTAGGTCATGTCCTCTTGACAGAACAGACCCAGATGAAATGGGTACCTTGGCTCTTACACAGCCCACCATGGGGTGAGGGTTACAACTCCTGAAACCAGGCTGAATGGTCCACAACAATATCTCTGTTGTTTTCTGTTTCTGCTGTAATTATCAAGCACCCAATATGATCCACCTCAGTTATTTCATCTTTCTATAAGAAGGTCTTTCTGTCTTCTTTAAATCAATTACTCTATCCCCTTCAATATTTCTTCAGAAAAGATGCCAGAGTTGTTTTGGGAGGGAAATCTGGATGCATTTTATTTATTTTCTTTTTCTTTTAAGAAATATTTTATTTATTTATTTTTAGACATGGGAGAAAGGAAGGAAGGAGAAATAGAGGGAGAGAAACATCCATGCGTGAAACATTAATGGTTTTTTTCTTGTACAACCCCAACTGGGGACCTGGCCGGCAACACAGGCATGTGCCCTGACCAGGAATTGAATGGAAACCTTTTGCTAAGGATGCCCAATCCACTGAGCCACGCCAGTCAGGGCTTTGCTTATTTTCTTTTAACGCTTCTTCTACTGCTTGTGGGAGAAACTAATATGACTTTCTTAGCATTGTATATTAGATTTTTAGAAATCTCATTCCCACAATAGCATCTCAGCCACCTGTAGACACTGACACAAGACCATTTCACAAACCCTACTGTGCTCAGTTTTTTGGAATATGATCTGATTTACTATGCTCTAGTGGCATCAGTAGCTGTTTACCAACAGCCTTTCTACTTTTCTCTGTCTAGAAAATAACTCATCCTTCAAAATTCAGTTGAAACGCCAATTCTCAGTGAAAAATATTGGTAAAAGTCTTCTTTTACTCCATGTTTATTAACCTACACTTAATCTTTTTAAAAAGAAAAATACTGCTCTCTAGTTCTATCCCTGCTGTTGTGAAGGGAAGGAGCTCCTCCTCCTCCTCCTTCTTCTTCTTCTTCTTTTTTTTTTTTTTTTTTGCTGTGTAGCATTCCATTGTGTATATGTACCATAATTTGGGGGATTTTTTTTTGATCCACTCATTTACTGATGGGCAGTTAGGTTGAGCCTTATGCTAAGTGAAATAAGCCAAGCAGTGAAAGACAAATACCATATGATCTCACCTATAAGTGGAACCTAATCAATAAAACAAACAAACAAGCAAAATATAACCAGAGGCATTGAAATAAAGAACAAATTGACAGTAACCAGTGGAGAGTGGGGAGGAGGATAATGGGGGAAAGTGAGGGAAGGGTCATCAAGGAACATGTATAAAGGACGCATGGACAAAGCCAAAGGGTGGTAGGATCAAGGGTAGGGGGTAGGGGTGGGTGGCAGAGAAAGTGGTGGTGGGAAAATGGAGACAACTATACTTGAGCAACGATAAAAAATATATATGAAGTTAGAGATAATTAATTTAGCTGTATGTTTATATTAAAATAAACCTATTTTAACTAGAATTTTGTATTATTATCTGAGTTCAATTGGCATGATTTTTCAAATTTCCCTCTGGCCATTTCTTTGTTTGACTTTTTAAACTCAAGTGTATCTTCTATATAGATTTCTACATTTTTTACATATCATAACAGTGACTTCATGTGGTTTAAAATAGTCATGTTTGTAGAATGTAGGTTCTGTCCACATAGTTGTTGGCTTTAACAGGCCCTGGTGCCCCCACCAGAGACACACAGTGAAGAGGGGCATCGACTCTGGAGTCATACCTTCTGAATTCAACTCCCAGTTTTACTATCAGCAATTAACAGCTGAGTTAAAATGTCCATTAGATTAGTCAAAGGATATACAGCTCTTACAAGAGTGGCAGGCATGTAGTTAAATCTCAATAAACAATGGCTAAGTATTTTAAACTTAGTTTAAAAGCCTTTGCTGCCACTCTTTCATCAACTAAAGCAATTTCTTCCATTTCTGGTTCAGACTGTCTTATACATAGTTAATTGTACAAGCCCATTTGCCTGAAATTCATGGACACATGATGCCTGCCCTTCATAGCCCAGATATGAATGGATTTCCGTGTCCAGGCCTACACTTACAGGGAAGGGAAAACTGGATTTTTCCTCAAAGAATTGTCAAGTAATAGCATTGATTGAATTTACCCACCAACATTTTTTGTTCAGTATTGCTGTTACAGAAGTCTCTGGCAGAGAGACATGCTTTAAGTGGATTCTTTGATCTTTGTAGGGTACATGTCCTTGTGAAATAACTGTGTATATTTGTGTATAGCTACATATGTGTATAGTTTACACCCTGAAATGCATGTGGTTCATTGAGAAGCAAAATTAAATTTAAGGTCTATTATTATCTATGTAGGACAAATAAATCCCTTTTTGGATGTGCTTACAGAAGATCTTAATACTGTATATCTGTCAATCAAATCATCACCTGGAAGTTCTCAAAGAAAGAGTTTTTCATGTTTTTGTCAATATAAGTCTTATAAGTAATTACTGATGAAACTGAATTGATTCTTTCTGAGCCAGGGGAATTATGTGTTCTGTCTTCAGTAACCCTTCCATTAATGATTTTAACATTATTAATTTTTTAATGTTCTAATCATGTTCAGTGAATTTGACTCTAGTGAAATATATTCCTACAAAATACCTTCACAGCTGAGATTCATACTAGAAAATTACTTCAATTATCCAAGTTATACTGATCTTTCTTCTTGAGTATGTTTTGTATTTTCTAAGGTATCCTATTCTTCAAAAAGTTCAGTTTTATGCTATTTTTTCTTCTTTCAAATTAATGCTTAGTTTTACCTACTAATATATCAGTGATATCCGTGCATATAATTAATTACTTCTTATCAACTTAAATCATTTGGGGAAGGCCAGAATCACTTTAATATGAAAGCACTATTTTCCCATGTTCCAAAAGGGATCCAAGGTAACTTCAAAGTACATATAGCAGAGGAGGTTATTTTTGTTTTTGTTCTTGACCTTTTACAAAGTAAGGTGAGTGTCAATGGCTAAGTTTTCATCTGCAGTTTTATTTTAAAGCAAGTATTATGGTTCAATTGAACTACGTTAAGTTATGACCTATGTATATTTTCAAAGACTGGTCAGTCCTACAGTTATACGTAAATAGCATAAACATGAAAATATTTCTGCCATCAGAAATCTAAATAGTAATTAGACACTAACTAGAGTTATACAAATTTAATTTAGTACATTTCTACAAATGGAACTTATCTCAGTTTAAAATAATTGTATTTTTCCTGTCATTGAGTAAAACAAATGACTTAATGAGTTCTTCGCTGCTCATCCAATGATTTTTAGCAATTACACCTGTAATAAGCAGTGCTATGACTGCCCCAAAATATCCATGTCCTAATGCTCAGAACCTATGACTAAACGAAGTTACGGGCCAAGTTTGTGGACAGGTTAAGGTTGCTAAGTATTTGACCTTCAATTAGAGAGATTCACCTGGGTTATACATGTGGACCCAATATAATTAGAGAGGCCCTTTATGGGGGAAAAGAGGCGGAAGAGAGTCAGGAAGATGCAGTATGAAAAGCACTACTCCACTGGTGCTAGTTTAGTAGATGGAGGGATTAAGTCATAAGTCAAGTGCGCTAATGGTGTTGAGGGGCTGGAAAAGACCCATAAAAATCTTCTCCTGGAGCCTCCAGAAGGCATGCAGTGCTGCTGTCACCTCGGTTTTCACCCTGTGAGACTCATTTGGACTTCTGACCTTCAGGACTGTAAGATAATGCATTTTTGTTGTTTTAAGCTCCTAAAATTGTGGTAATTTGTTATAGCAGTAACAGGAAATAAATACACCACCCAAGGCTAGATCACCATCATCTTTAGTGTTTGTCAGTGAGTATTTTTATTTTTACCACAAAAAATTCTAAACAACTTGATTTTACTCTGCACAAAATTTCACATCTCTACCTTGGTGTCTTCAGTTTATTGATCTGGGCCAAATCCCAACTACAAAAGAGATGATATTTCCAGCTCAAGTGCTAGTCCCTGGGGTCAAGCAGTACTTAGATTCACAATTTTTAAAATTAGCTACCCCATATTTAAGCAATCCAGTTCAGAAGCAAAACATAATGACTTAATTACTCTAGGGAATTTTCAAAATTCAATAGACAGGAGCAGTTACATGTATTTTCAGAAAATAATCTTCCCTTCTAATTTAGTTGCTATGGTTCAACTATATACAACTTGAATTCTTATTTTAGATTTATTAAAATATGTACATGTAAATGTATTTTAAAATAAATATAGTATTTATTTATTTTTACCATATTATTTAGGCAATTCCATATTTTACTTGTACTAAAATTAAGTGGCCTTTCATTTAGGCATTTTGCAAAACTTCATAGCATATTTATCTTTCTCTTATGTATAAATTTCCAAATAAACTTTTTTTAGCTTAACAAACATTTATTAAATACACTCTGAATGCCAAGCATGCAATATACACGTATAAATGCTTATAATTGATACAAAAGTGCTTTCTTGACTTAGCCAATCATGGAGGTATCTTTTCCAGTCTGTTTTGTTTTAGCACCATGATTCCCAATTCCTTATGTTAGGAAAGACGTGGAAAATATAGCTTGTTTGTGCTTCAGGTATAGGCTGTAGCAGCCTGTTTCCAAAAGACAACTGCAAACGCATGGACTTTTTGATGTATTTCATCTTTTTCCCAGAGTGAAATTTAACAATTTTCTGGATAATTTGATTAAATAAGGCAGGATCTCTCAAGTTATCCTGCATGGGTTTGAATTGTTAGGCCAATAAAGGATGCCATTTCATGGTACCCTATACCTGAACCAAATAAACTCTTAATTATTACATTTAAAGCATTTTCTTAATTCATCGGACCCATGGTGAAAATGTGTTACTTTGTTCTAAAGCCTATGTATTTTCATTTGTGCAATACTGCATGTTTTACAAAACTTTTTTAAGCCATAGATTTATGTCTTGGTGGGTAAAATTTGTTTTTATATTGTGTTGACTATAGAAAATATTCACTAAAAAAAGAGAGCACTAATCTCATAATGAAATTTAAAGTTAAAAGTGTAATATTATCATTATCTTCATTTTTGAAATTGTAAATTACTCAAAATATCTCTGCTTGAACTATGCTGGGTTACGACGAAAGGGCAATAATCAATAATGCAGCTCATTATCTGTGATGCCTCTAATTACCCCTGTGCTAGCGCTGATGCTATGGTTTAACCAAAGCATATTAAGAAAATTTGTTAACAGGATCTTGTTATCCTAATTTTTGCTGTGGAATTGTGTTAGAAAATCATGTTATTCATCTGAACTGCCACAACAGCATTATCCCTAGGGCCCTTTTTTCACATCAAGGTTAATTTAGAGTGATTACATAAGTACTACAGATGTTGCAATGAGAATAGGAACTGTACTTCTGCCGTGATGGACATCCTATGATTGCTGTTACAGTCCAGGTAAGATTGGATTATTTGTTTGAATGTCATGCAAAGCAAGTCACATGATAGAGATCCAGTATCTTTTTAATAGCATTCCATATTCCTAAATCAATCACCTTTTCACTTCTTCAAAATGGTGTGTGTGTAAATACCACTACTTTTTTATAAGCCCTTGTAAATTTATCATGTTGTGTTTGGATGTTCAGAATATTTCTTTTAATTAGTATTGGTTCTTCCATCTCTCAGGAGGAGAGAAAGAGTAGTTAAAAGGTGAGTGTTTACTCACATTCAATTTATTCAACAAACATTCACAAGCTTACTGTGAGTCTGGGACTTTCTAGATACAGGCAGCAAAATAAATTCTACACTCAATATTTAGCTTTTTTTGTTGTTGTTGTTTGTTTGTTTTTAACTTGAATCTGGACATACATAGCTTCTCTCCCTGTAAATGTAAAAGGGGTGAGAGGGTGGAGAGGCAGAGGTTAGGAGTTGGAATGCAGAGCAGATGGCACCACCTGGGAGAGTTGGTAAAGAACACCTGGTAAATGAAGAACACTGCTAAAAAATAGAGATGGCAGCCCTGGCCATGCAGCTCCGTTGGCTGGAGCATCATCCTGTGCATCAAAGGCTCTGTGGTTTGATCCCGATCAGAGAACATACCTAGGTTGCTGGTTTAATCCCTGGTCAGGGTGTATATAGGAGGCAACCAATCAATGTTTCTCTCTTACAACTATGTTTCTCTCTCTCTCTCTCCCTTTCTCTTTCTAAAAAATCAATAAAACATTGATATCCTCAGATGAGGTTTCAAAAATATATAGAGATGACAAATGAGAATCTCAGATGGGACATTAGCAGTGTTAAAGAGTAGACATTTCAAAAGAACAAACTGACAAATAATGTTGAGATATTGAGAAGTATAGAAAACAGTGATATCATCCTTATTTTATTGCTGAGAACTGAAGGAAAGTGTTTATAAAAGTGAATGGAAAAGTCAAGGAGAAATCAGTACAGTTCAAGAGTAAGATGGGACATGTAACAGTTATTTCTCACCACAGCCAAGATTTTGGTTCCTGTGCTTATTAAAAAATTGGTGTTGAGTGGTTGGGGGTGAGAAAGACAACAGTAACAAAGGAAACATGAGGGAAGTGTTTAAACAAGAGCATTCAATTCACAAAAAAATTTAATTAAGGAAGTGTTGCCTACTCCCTATGGTTAAAATACAGACTTAAAGGGATAAATCCACAGTTTGTGTGATTCTCATATATTTAATGCCTAAAAAGGCTAGTAATAATGTAAGATGGTACAGAATTATCATGATAGTAGTAGAACAACATGAATGAATTAAAAATTATCTGAAAAAATTTACAGGTATTTATGACTTCATTGATCACTCTCATATCAAAAGGTTTCTTGGAAAATTATGTAGTTTTTTTTAAAAGTTTTATTTATTTTTGGAGAGAGGATAAAGGAGGGAGAAAGAAAAGCATCTAACATTGATGTGCAAGAAAAACATAGTTTCCCTCTTGTACACTCCCAACCAGGGACCTGGCCCACAACCCAGGCATGTGCCTGACCCAGGTTCAAACTGGCAACCTTTAGGTTTGCAGGATGATGCCCAATACACTGAGTCACAGCCGTCAGGGCTTGTAGTGTTCAATCTCACATTATTATTGAGAGTTGGGATACAAGAGAAAAGTTAAAAATAGGAATATGATACTTAAAGTGGGATATTAACAATGCCAAATTATTGATAAGGTTTCATTGTAAAGTTTTAAAATTATTCACAAAATGCAAATATGCTTAAACTCTTAAATTAAAATTAGCAAATGAATGAAGTTCTTGAACGTTTTGCCCCCAAAGTCTTTAACCGGAATCTGCATTATTTCCTATAATCTTGGTCCACAAGAGTTCATCTCAGTAGCTGTGTAATAAAATTGTATTGCCTCTAGATATAATTATTAGAAATTGCAATGTAATTTCAAAGTCTCTATACAACTATTCCCTGAGACAGTGCCTGTTTTAATAGCGGGAAGGAAACCATCAACTCTCCTCTGAGAAGGTTGTTTCTTTCCAGAATTTTTAAATTAAATAACTTAGTGATTTTAATCAAGTTGGTATTTGTAGACAATGTAACAAGTAGAGCAGGAAATATCTTTATACTTCACACTATCCCATCAACATACACTTTCATATAGTCTAGCCTATTCCTTTCTGTCAGTCTTGATCAGTGGCCATCAATAATGTACAGAAGCGTTTTCAGTGGCAATGGATTCCTCCAACAGCAGCCTAGTTCACTTTCAAACAGATTCATTTAACAGAAAATTACGCCTTAGGTTTCATTGGCATTTGCCTTCTTAAAACTTTCCTCCAGCAGTCTTAGACATGGTCAGTCTACCTCTCTCTATCTGACCGTTATCAAGTCTTTGAGAAAACACTCACCAAAGTCCATCATCACTTCAAACTTTGTATATGTAAAAGTAAATTCATTTCCCATTACTCTAAAGATAATTCTCTCTTTTTTCTTTTTATAGTTTTCTGCCATTGAGCAGCTGGCAATCTAACTGGAGTTTTTTAAATGTTACATATAAATAATATAATTAACATATGACTATAATATAAAGTTCTTGATATAGCCTCCCTGGATTGTTTTATTGTTACTTTTTATTGTGTTTTAGTTTCACTTCCTTCGTATCTCACGATGCATCTTTGTCATAGTAGTTGATAAATGTTTACCATCTTTCTGCTTTATAAAATTACCTCTGTTTCTTTAAATGCTAGTTCCCCTTCATGTGTCACATGTTTAATGCATAGAGTCCTTCAATAATTCATCTGCAGCATATAGGGGAAAATACAAAGTATAAGCAATAACATATTTTTATGAGAATGTCTTCTAAATATTTCCAATTAGCATGTGATAAAGTAATTGATAAAGAACATCTAGATTTAAAGTATATGAGTATTAGCTAGAATTTACTTTATAACAACATTTATGTGGATGCTTAAACTAGTCGTACTATACATACGAAATGACAAATATAAGGAGTAACCAGATTAGAAGTGCCAGCAACTGTTCGGAGCAGGTTGCTGAGTGTCAGCTTTGACATTATTTTTCTTTTTTCATATAATTAGTTCACTACTAATTATTGAACCGTCCATTTGTGCTTCGTGCTATGGCAGAGAGTTAAAACACAATAAGCCCCTCACAGACTTAACAGTCTACTGGGATGGGGGAAGAAGCCTCTTGGGCAAGCAATTGCAATGCAGTATGGTAAGTATCATATTAATAAACTCGTTTTCGAACACCTGGTGAATATATTACTCGTATTTGAGTGAATCAGGGTGGAGATGATATCTCAATTTAACCTTAAGGATCAAACAGAGCACGAATTTTTAAGTTTTAGAAAGTAGTTCTATGTGGTTCTATCTGGTTAGTTCTATTACTAAGTTTTAGTAATAAGAAGATGAAATATTAGTCTGGAAACATCATGAAAGGCCTAATAAAGCTTATTAAGTAACTTTGGAACTTATGAGCAATAGAAAACCATTGAAAGCTGCTTGTTAGCACTCACTGATGTGACTCAGTTGGCTGAGCATCGTCCCACAAAGTCAAAGGTTGTGGGTTTGGTTCCCGATTGGGGCACATGCCTAGGTTGCAGGTTCAGGCCTGGTTGGAGCATGTGCAAGAGGAGTACACTGATGGTTGTTCCTCTCACACTGATATTTCTCCCCTCTTTCTCTCCCTACCTTCCTTTCTTTCTAAAAATAAATAAATAAAATCTTCAAAAAAACAAAGATATTTGTTAAGACTTGGCTTGAGAAATATTCTGGATCCCGTGAGTAGCAGGTTTGATGGATGGTTCAGTAAGCAAGCAGTGGAATAGAGAGCTGATGAGTTCAGCAGGGAAGGTTGGATATGAAAATGCGCAAGACATAGTTACAACTCAAGTTCTTGAGAGAGAACTTGTATAAAGATATACATTTGAATCATCGGCATATAAATATAAACAAAAAACTGAAAGATTGCTTTCCGATATTTTAGGAATTCTAATTAGAGTGATAATAGGGTCAAATACAGAGCTTTGAGGAGCAGCAAGATTTTATAGATGGATGGAAAAGAGGCGCCTATATGGGATCCCAGATGAAACAACCAGGAAGGCAAGAAGGAAACCAATAACGTGGAACAAGGAAGCCAAGGGCAGGTGACTGGCAAGAAGAGAGTGGACCATAGTGTCACAAGCTACCCAGATTTCAATGAGTATAAAAGGGACCACTGGGTCTAATGACAAAAATTTCATATGGTGATCTTGGAGTTTCAGACAAGTGTTACTGGTCAGAAGCCAGGTATCCCTGAGTAGAGATAAGAGGCATAGGATATTAAATTCTACTTTATTAATTGGCTGTTTGACACTGGCTAGGATTCTGAACATTGTCTTATTACCCTAATGTGAAATAATGTTAAAAATCACCCATCACTATGGATCTTTATACATTTAAAATTATCATGATAAGTCTGCAACCTTCTTTAAATCAGTCTGTAGGTTCCTTAAGATCTTTCTGCTTCAGTGTAAATATGAGAGTATTTTTAATGTTTATAATGATAGCTTAGGTGGTGGTGGTTGTATTAAATCTTGTTGAACTTATTTAATATCTTTAAAATTGTTTTTTTTATTCAACTAAGCCATGAAATACGACATCAGACTGGCAGATATTTAAATGCATGCTGATACTCATTATCATCCCGGTGTGGGATATAGGAACTGGAGTACAATGAGGTGGTCAGGACTTCTTAGTGCAAGAACTTGGGCATATTTAGCAAAGTGTGAAATATACATACCAAGACATCCAGGAATTTTACTACAAAAAATTTCACTTACAGAAAACATGAGCACACATTTTATTTTAAGATGACTTGTAATCATACACACAAAATGAACTTAACTAGAGAATTACTGGTAGACCAATACAATGAAGTGTTTTATAACTTGTTTGTAAAACTCAGCTAAATTGATGGCATAATATGGAGAAATGTTTGAGAAAAGGGGAATTTTTTTAAAGGCTGAAGAGCATGAGTAGCTTTTTCCCACTTAAGAAAAAATTTATATACACCTACAAGATCTGTCCAGCCATGTAATATGAAAAATAGAGACATTTATTGAAGATCATAAAAGATACAAGAAACATTATACCTAGGACAATGATATCTCTGTCCCCTTCAAAGTAGGCACCTTGGGACATCACACAGTCCTCCCAATCGCCAGCAGCTGCCTCATTATATTTTCCTGAATCTCATCAACAGTCTGAAGTCTATTCTCTTTCAAAGGTGATTTTGGTTTTGGGAAAAGCCAGAAGTTGCAGGACACTGAATATGGGCTGTATGGGGACTTAGTCACCTGGGTGATTTGATATTTCACCAAAAACTCTGCATGAGATGTGATGCATCAGTTGGCATGTTGTTGTGATGATGCTTCTAATCACCAGTTGTCCATAGCTGCAGCCTTCTGAATCACCTAATAGTTTCCATGGAGGAATGTTCAAGCTTAACACAAAATTTGATGCAGATTCATTGCTCTACTCTCTGTCATTTTGAATGTGATGGCCACACAGTGCACCTGCTCACTCTCGGACATCTTCTGCCCTCAGTGACTGGTACAGTGAACTTGTCATTATTCACACATGCACATTCCAGTCCACTCTCCTTGGCTGCCAGGTTACACAATGTTGTGCAACTGTTTTCAGTGTATTAACAATGGCTGGATTTTTCCAGACAGACCTTGTATATCAGCAAATATCAGGAAAGAAATCATTAACAGTAATTACCTCCAGGAGTAGATATGAGAATGTAAGTTATAGTGAGGGCTTTGGATTATCTTTGGGAGCTTTTTCCTGCTGTTTGCACTGTTTAAAAAAAATCAGTATGTATTATTTTTGCAATAACAAACTTATAGAAGCAAAAGCTATGTGTTTCATAACATGTGCTTTTATTTAAACACTAATCATCTCTCACTGCCTCCTGCTCCCTGTGTCCCCTTTGCTGCCCTATATCATTTGTGTGTCTAAAGGCAAAGAGCACTGTGTAAATGGCTTAAATGCTGCCTCCTTATCTTCCTCTACTTTACAGTATGCCCCACTTTCCTTCTGCTCCATCATGCAGTGCTTCCTGAAATAAGATTGACAACTGTGTAAGGAAACTTCTTTATGTAATGATAGGCTTTGAGCATTTAGTTGATTTAATTTTATTCAAAAATGAACAGGGCCTTGATCTTAAGCGTGTCCTCATATCAAAGACACATTTCTAAGTGTCTGCTCTGAATGCTTTAGCTGCTTCCCTGAGTTACAGTTCTATAGTGGGAAGCAGGGCAAAATCACATTACTGAAAAGGCATGTGTCTGGCAAGTTCTCAAGGCATGAGTATTTATGGAACGATGAACTGTGAATCTGATGTTGATGCTTGCACTCACAAGGAGGTGGTTCAAATCTAATTTTGTCACCAGTTAATATGAACTCTATTTAAAAGTAGAAAATATTTTAATAGAAAATCTTTACCCAGAATGAACAATAAATAAATCAAGATCAGTACCAGTAAATTTTCTATGAAATAGTGTAAACTTAATAGAAATGATAGAAAATACCTAGTCTATTCCAGGGTTATACAAACAATTTGAAGGAGAGGGAAAGAAGATAGGATTACAAATGTCTGCTACTTCTCAGAGCACTGTTTAATACTGGTGTGTCAAGGGATCATATGAGTTTTCTAAAGTTAGGACATGAAAAAGATTTATGCAGAGGTACCCAAGAACGTGTTGCCAAAAATACATAAATAAAATAGATCTCTCTCATCTTCGCTTGTGCGAAACAAGAAAATAGTGTATGAGGTATGCTTGATGTCAATTGGAATAAAACTTCATGTGCTTTTTGGAGGGGCAACTGATAAAAAGATTAAAGTTCATTAAGATGGCTCTGTAAATTTCTCATTACTTAAAAACTGAAGATTATATTGACTCTTTTTAGCACATAACATTCTATTAATTTTCTAAAAGTCGTAACTATATCAGTTTGACCAGGCAGCTATTAATTTGTTAATGGTTTCTGAAAGAGGACAGTTTAACACCGTAAGAGAGAACTGCATGTGTTGAGCCCTCAGCAGATGGCATCTTCTCTTAGGAATTCTCACTACTGTAATAGTAGAACATTCTAAGCTGTAAGTATTAAAGAAGAAATTCATCTTCCACTTGTTTTTCCCCTTGGGTATAAAGAAATTGGAGGGCAGGTCAGTATGCAGCCATCTAACTCAACCCTCAGAAAGGAAAGAGGGCTATACATTTTCATCCAGTCAGAGAAATGAAAAAAATAACACTAGTAAGTTTCTCTGTATAAAAAGAGGGGCATGTTCTTATTGTTAAATTTGAAGAGAAGAAAGCCAAATCAGTATACTAGATTCAGTGAACATATCTATATTGTGATGATTGATATACATGTATATTATAAGTTGTCAATAATGAGAATGAGTGATGTTTGATGTGGGGTTTAGTTATTTAATTAAGCATTTCTAATTCACTAACTTTTGTGAATTTACTTATTTCCATTACTGATGTTATTACTTTAAGTAACTTAAAAATATTAATTTTTTCAAAAGCTTATGTCTGCTCAAAAGAAAATAATGCAGAGTAGATTTGGTATATGTTGAATAACATGTATGTTATAGATCTATATTGTGTGATAACTTATAATATTTTATTATTGGGGTGGCATTGGTTAATAAGATCATGTAGATTTCAAATATATAATTCTATGATCCATCATTTGTATATTGCATTGTTTGTACACCACCCAAAGTCAAATTATCTTCCATCACCATGTATCTGACCACATTTACCCTCAACATCTCTTCCTACTGGTAATGAACATGTCTGTATCTATGAGTTTTAGTCTAACATCCCACATGTGAGTGAAATTATATGGTTTTTAGCTTTTTCTGTCTGGTTTATTTTACTTAGCACAATAGTCTCAAGGTCCATTCACGCTGTCACAATTGGCAGTATTTCATCTTTTGTTAGAAGAAAAATATTTCTTCTTTTATATATGTATATAGAAGAATACCATATATATGAATATATTATTTTATACATAAAAATATATATGTTATATAATCTTCTTTATCCAATCATCCATCAAGTACATTCTGGTTATTATATATAATTTTTATTTTCATCAAGTAATCTTGAATAGATAAATAAATAAATTGTACAGCAGCCTGGCTTAACCCCCATCATCCCTCCCAGTAGAAAGCATTTTGTCACCTTTTCTAGTTTTGTACTTTTTATCATTATCTCCATAATTCTAAACAATATGATGTATTTTTATTACTTAATTTATTATCTTTAAACTCATATTTCTTTTGTTAAAAGATGACCATTTAGCTTATTTACACTTTCTCCTTTCAATTGCTGCCCAATTTTTTATATTTCTGTCAATATTTTAGTCCTTCTACTAATTATTATATAGTTTTAAACAAAGAGCACACATTTTTGTCTTCTGAAATCTTAATTGTGTGTCTGTAACCACACACTATGGAGGATGATGTCAATAGCATCCTAACAATCCATCTATGTCACAAACTCCTCTCCCTCATTTCTCTACATTTGCAGTGTGCTCATTCTTATATTGTCAAGGTTGGTAACATCTTATAGTCTATACTGGCCATAATTAAGTTTATATTTAAAGTTCAAATCTAAAAATTGGAATCTATCAAAAAGCCTCTAGAGAGTTATAACCATGTAAATATTGCCTCTGCAGAGCAAAGTTGTGTGTCTGTACCTTATTCTCTGTAGGCTTAATATTACAATTTCTGTACTATACAAAGGATCCTAATATAAAGATGAAACCAATTAGTTTTCTAATGTACCATCAGTTGCTTAAATCATACCTCGAACAGTTTAGTTCTTACATGGAATAGGATTTTCCTGGATGGCTTGTGATTTTTAAGTTAGTAATTGCTGACTCTAAGGACAAACATACCCCTCCTTTTTTCAAGCTGATCATCTTCCATTGGAAACTAACACATAGGGTTTCTTTGTCTTCTTGGAGTTTGACTTTTTATTCTAATTTAACTAATAGTATTCTAGACTCACTGCTAGTTTCCCTTCTGTCATTTTGAAGTTCCTTTTTAAAGAATTCTTGGTTTATTTCTAGTATTTACTATATTATATGCCTTCTTTATTCTTGATTTTTCAGCTTTATTTTTCTGGATAGTTTTAAATCTACTAGTTTACTTTGGTTAAATACAGTGATTGAGCTTCAAAGCTTCAAAATAGTCAATATACTGATAATGAGGTGGTAGATATTATTTGGCCTAATTCCTGCCAGATGTGATAACAATTGCTTTAAAAACACCAAAATGTAAGGACACATGGACAAAAACTAGGGGGCGTGGAAATGGGAGGGAGGTGGGGAGGGCTGGGGTGGTGGGCTGGGATGTGAGTGAAAGACAGAAAACTGTACAAGAACAACAATTAAAATAATTTTTTTTTAAATCCCACCAAAATGCAAAGGAACATGTCCTCTTTTGCTGTTTAAAATAATGTATCAAAGATAAGCCCAGCTAAGATCAACTCTCTCTATTGTGATAGTTGAATTTTCTGGAATTCATGTTCCCATATGAACTGGAAAGGATAAATTGTTAATAGCTTCCCTATGGTTTTTCTTCTCTTCTGACACATCTTAATAATTTTTATTGTATTTTAGGAGTAGATGAACATAATTTATTCCAAGGAGCATGAAAATCTTCAAGTACTATTCTGGGAGTTTCAAAATCACTTAAGTTAAAAGAAAAAAAATACATATTTTGCCTGTGTGTGAGTAAAAAAATGTCATAATAAAGTTATAAGCTGCTTTAAGCTATGGCAACAGCAATTTTGAAATATTTTGTACTGTTATAATACCATACTGAACCATTAGGATAATGATGCCTCTTCTTTAAAAAGAATCTTACAAGTAACATGAACCTTTTTTCTTCTTCTAAATTACTATTATTTTATACAAAATAACAGTTATATTTATAATTTTAAATTGCAATTCTCCTAAAAACTACTTTTTAAAAAATGTGGTAAGGAATGAATTGCATCTCCTCCAATCATTTCAGAGCTGATGCAACCAAATTTCTCACTTGGACCAGCAATCCCAGCAAGATGACAGTAAAGCATATTAAAATAATTTTGAAACAGTAAATAATCATGAACATCACAAAGACATAGCCATATGAATAGAATAAATCAAAATTTCTTTGGAAGAAACAAATTTAACTTCTGAGAACATTTCCTGACAAGAATGTCAAGATTTTGCTCAAACACTTCAAGACGTGGGTTTAGTTCAGCAAACATTTATTATGATATTGAGCATCTTCGATATCCCAAACTATGAACTATTGTCAAAACACATAAAGTACGCAGAGCAAGATCCCTATTCTTTATTTATTTTAATGCTTTCCCAAGGATTTTTTTTATTGATTTTAGAGAGACGAAGGGAGAGAGAAACATCAACATGAAAGAGAAACATCGATCAGTTGCCTTCTGTACATGCCCTGACCAGGGATCAAACCTGCAACCTAGGCATGTGCCCTGACTGGGAATCAAACCCACAACCTTTAGATGTAGGGACAATAGTTCAACCAACTGGGTCATCCTGCCAGGGCTGTCCTTATTCTTAAAGACTGTGAATCCAGGATACCAACTTCAATTCTTATTTTTAAATTAAATTTATTGAGATGACATTGGTTAATAAAATCATATAGTTTTCAAGTGCACAATTCTGTGATAAATCATTAACATATTGCATTGTGTTCCCACCACTCAAAGTAAATCATCTTCCGTCACCATATATTTGACTCCCTTCTCCCTTTACCACCTCCCATTCCCCTTCTGTCTGGTAATCACCATACTGTTGTCTGTGTCTATGGGATTTTGTTAGTTTTTCTTCCTTGTTCATTCGCTGCTTTCAATGTTATATCCCACATATGAGTGAAATCATATGGCTCTTAACTTTTTCTGTCTGACTTATTTTGCTGAGCATAATATTTCACATTGTCACAAATGGTAGTTTTTCATTTTTTTCTTATGGTTGAATAGTATTTCGTTGCATACATATACCACATCTTCATTACCCAATAACTTATTCATAAAGGTATTCTCGTACGCACCCCTATATTCACTGCAGCATTATTCACAGTGGCCAAGACATGGAAATAACCAAAGTGTCACTCAGTACTTATTTTTAAACTCAGCACAGAAAACAGATGTTTACATGCAAGACACTCCCATGGACACAGGCTGTATTGAACCCTTCCCCTTTCCCATCTATCAACACAAGCCACAGGGATTTAAAGCCACTCGAAATGTATGTTTGATTTTGCAAAATAATGCATATATTTTTATATTTCAGTTAGTGATAGGCACATGGTGATTAGGGATAATAATACATCTGCAAATCATTCCCTTTTTAATAAATCATGTACAAACATTTTAAAATCAAAAACAATTTGGCTGTTATAGAATGTTTTTTCTTCATGTTCTGCTATCCCCATCTCTTGGCCAAAGCTGCTAGATGCCAGTAAGGGCAGGAGGAACAATATAAGCAGACTGTAGTACTCCCTGCCATTCCAGGCCCACTGATACAGGGCATTAGTGCATCTGTTGTTATGAGACTTCCTCCTGTGAATGTAAACCAGTAGAATGGATGATTTAGTATGGATAAGTGATTATGAATTTATTATCTCTGCATTGGCATTGGTCTGATCTTTTTATGTAGTATTTTTGTATTTAATTTTAAACTTCATTCTGTCTTCATTTCATTGCCATGACACAAATTATTCCCCAAACTCTCTCCAGATTTTTACCCAAATTCATACTTGAGCTTGTCTAATTGCTGTTTATTTCTATTTCTTTTCTCTTTATAATTCTGTTGCAGGGCTGGGGCGGGTACTCTCTTTGCAAGAGTACCTAGGAATGAATTGTATATAGTTATCCAACATAATTATATTTTTAAATTCCTTGGAAGGAATTTAAGGCAGTTATTAAGTTAGATTGTTTTTCTCTCCTTTTCTTCTCTCCAAAAGCTATGTGATCTCTCCTGAATCTGCTAATTGGTTTCTATTTTATTTACCTTCAGCTAAAATGAATGTTTTTCCATCTTCTAATACTTCTAATTCTTTTCTGAATTTCCAATCTGATCAATACTGTCTACCTAAAAGACACATGCCAATTGATCACAATGGGCAATTGTCATGCAACGCATGAGATGAATCACTACTCTAGCCACAAGATCATTTATTTTCAGTACATAGAAGTTATGAGAATATTTCTTACATTGAATCCAAATCTCTCTGCCCTTAATAATTGCATCAGACCTGGTTCTGACATCTCAAGTGATACACACACTTACATAATTAGCCTTCTACTATAATTTTAAAAAAGCTATCATGGATTATCTTTATTATACATCGAAATGACACAAAACCTGGTTTTCAAGCACTTTCATTATTCTGCTACTTTCTTTGAATATACACCAACTCAAAAATGTCCATAAATGTTAGTACTAAAGGAGATACTGTAGTTGTAGCTAATAGTAAAGAACTTTGCAGACTCCTTGGTTGTGAATACTATAAACTTATAAGGTTTTTTTAATTTTTATTTTAATTGTTGATCTTGTTTACTTTAGTTGTTGTACAGTTTTCTGTCTTTTGCTCCCACCCCAGCCCACCACCCCAGCCCTCCCCACCTCCTTCCCATTTCCACCCTCCCTAGTTTTTGTCTATGAGTCCTTTATACTTGTTCCTGTAAACCGTTCCCCTTTTCCCCTGAAATTCCCTCCCCTCTCCCTTCTGGTCACTGCCAGCCTCTTCCCAATTTCAGTGTCTTTGGTTATATTATGCTTGTTTGTTTGTTTTGTTGATTAGGTTCCTGTTAAAGGTGAGATCATATGGTATTTGTCTTTCACCTCCTGGCTTATTTCTCTTAGCATGATGCTCTCCAGTTCCATCCATGCTGTCGCGAAGGGTAGGAGCTCATTCTTTCTTTCTGCTGCATAGAATTTCATTGTGTAAATGTACCACAGTTTTTTGATCCATTCATTTACTGATGGGCACATAAGTTGCTGCCAACACTTGGCTATTGTAAGTTGTTCTGCCATGAACATAGGGGTGCGTAGATTCTTTTGGATTGGTGTTTCAGGGTTCTTAGGATATAATCCTAGCAGTGGAATTGCTGGGTCAAAAGGTAGATCTATTTTTAGTTTTCTTAGAAAATTCCATACTGCTTTCCACAGTGGTTGTACCAATCTGCAATCCCACCAACAGTGCACTAGGGTCCCCTTTTCTCCAGAATCTCTCCAACACTTGCTGTTTGTTGCTTTGTTGATGATGGCCATTCTGACTGGTGTCAAGTGGTATCTCATTGTGGTTTTAATTTGCATCTCTCTGATAGCTAGCAATATTGAGCATCTTTTCATGTGTCTCTGGATCCTCTGCATGTCCTCCTTGGAGAAGTGTCTGCCCAAGTCCTTTGCCCATTTTTTAATTGGGTTGCTTGTCTTCTTAGAGTGGAGTCGTGTAAGTTCTTTATATATTTTGGAGATTAAACCCTTGTCTGAGGTATCATCAGCAAATATGTTTTCCCATACAGTTGGTTCTCTTTTTATTTTAATACTGTTTTCTTTAGTCGTGCAGAAGCTTTTTATTTTCATGAGATCCCGTTTGTTTATTCTTTCCTTTATGTCCCTTGCTTTAGGGGACATATCAGTAAAAATGTTGCTATGTGAAATATCTGAGATTTTCCTGCCTATGTTATCCTCTAGGATTTTAATGGTGTCACAGCTTATATTTAAGTCTTTTATCCACCTTGAATTTATTTTTGTGTATGGTGTAAGTTGGTGCTCAAGTTTCATTTTCTTGCACATAGCTGTCCAGTTCTCCCAACACCACTTGTTGAAGAGGCTATTTTTGCTCCATTTTATGTTGCTGCCTCCTTTGTCAAATATTACTTGACTGTAGAGACTTGGGTTTATTCTGGGCTCTCTGTTCTGTTTCACTGGTCCATGTGCCTGTTTTTATGCCAGTAGCAGGCTGTTTTGATTACAGTGGCCTTGTAATACAGTTTGTTATCAGGTATTGTGATCCCTCCTACTTTGCTCTTCTTTCTCAAAATTGCTGCAGCTATTCTGGGTCATTTATGGTTCCATATAAATTTTTGAAGTGTTTGTTCTATGTCTGTGAAATATGCCATTGGTACTTTAATAGGTATTGCACTGAATTTGTAAATTGCTTTTGGTAGTATGGACATTTTGATGATATTCTTCCAATCCATGAACACGGTATATGCTTCCATTTGTTTGTGTCTTCCTTGATTTCTCTCTTCAGTGTTGTGTAGTTTTCTGCATACAGGTCTTTTAACTTATACATTTTTGAATAAGATGAACCTGGGCACAGATCCCAGTTTTGATTTAACTACCTGTGTGATTATGGTTGACTACTCAAGTCACCTCTCTCAACTTCAATTTACCCTCTGGAAAAAAGGGCCCTATTACCTACCTTCTATCTCACAGTAGGGATTCAATGAGATGTAATAAACCTACCATGCAGACCAAGCACCCAGGAATGGTGGCTATGGTATGGTCATTGTTGCTGATTATTATTATCATACTCTTACTACTACTCTGGTTATTTTTTTTTTACAAAAATGGTACATAATCCCCCATTTTTTTCTCCCACATATGTTACTGCTTTATTCTAAGGCTTGTGTTTAAATGACCATCAATGTACCTGCCTTTGCAGCCAATATAATAACTTATTATTTTAAAACTATATCAAACTATTAGCTGACATGTGTACCAAGCCAACTGATTGACTCACCTTATTTCTAACTTGTTATCTGACATTACTGATCACTAAGTACCTTTTATATGCCAAACTAGGAATATTAAACAATTTGAGATATAATCTCTGACTAGCTGGGGACAATAGGCATCTGAAGATAGAATAAGGAAGTGCCTGTGAGCCCAGCAAGCAGTGGACACAGAATATACTTCAGCCCAGAAAATAAACACATTCTGATGTGGCTAACATAAGGCAAGCATGCATGATTTACATTCAAATGCCCTGCCTACTAATTAATCCTCATTTTTATTAGTCTTTTATACAGTCTTCTCTTATCCATATAAAGCAAATGTTCTTACACCCCCGCAATAACTTGTGAAGCCTTTCCTTCATGCTGTTCATCCACCTGAAGTTCTACCTGTCATCCTCATTTCCTTCCAGTTTGCTATACCTTCTCCATAATTTAGAGTGTCATAATCCCTTCCAGGAAACTTTTCTTATAGAAGTCTGCTGGCTTCTCCTTTCAATATCTTATGAGCTGGCAACATCTGTGCTGGTTGTTTACAACTATCAGAGTGTCAGTCTCTTGAGATTTACTCTTGAGCCCAGCATCTAACTGGTTATCTAGACAACTAGTCACAGAGCAAAGGCTGACAAATGCACAATAATTGGAGGCAGACAGACCACATTTCCAATCTTAGATTCACCACTTTTTGGCTTTCGCTTGGAAAAGACATTTAACTTCCCTGAGGCTCAGTTTCTGTATCTCTAATACAAGCCTAATTCTGTCTTCATTGTAGGATTCTTAGTCAAATTGAAAATAATAGGTATAAAATACTTCCTAAGAATGCCAAGGTTGTAGCAGATACTCAATAACGGAGATTGATATTATCATTAGAATGAATGAATGTACTTTCTGGTGTTCGTCACAAATATTTTCTGATTAACCTGTGACCTTCAAACATCCTGCTGATGTATCTTATGAGGCACACATGCCTTTTTTTTAATCTTTTGCATTCTCCTTGTTGTGTCTGTTGACCAAGGTCAGCACAGCGTGAACTACCTCTCTATCACATTCCGATTTTATTCTCAGCTGCCCCTTTCCATTCGACCGTTCTTATTCTCATCTTATAAAACCACAGTTGCAAAACAAAAACCATTATCTTTAACTTAAACAGTTCTGATTAAGCAGATTTCTTTTATCCTATGGGCAATGTCTTTCAGAATATCATACCTGAAATGACATTTGTAGTGGTTTTCTTTATGCTCTTAACTCAGAATAAGGTTTTTGACCAAAATACCATCTTTTAATTCCACCTATATTCTCTGTGGCGAAATACAAACTTTAAATGAACATTCATTCATCAAGGTATGAATGACATATATTATTAGTGGAGGGCCTTATTAACACTGGACACTATTCTTCTCTACTTTCTTTTTTCTGCATTTCTTCATCCCCAAAAATATTTCTTTACTTTTCTCTTCAGACTTGAACCAATTATGTTTTGGATAATTACTATAAAGGAAGGAGTAAGGAAAAACTTTTCAAGATCTTAAAATTTTACCTACCTTCCTCTGTCTAAAGGAATTTGTTACTAAGCTATGCTAAATATTTTGAAAAATTTGAAGATATTGCAATTAATGGGTTAATTAATAAATTATCTTATTTCTCTGTTAAAAAACAAAACAGGTATTTAAGCTCTGTCATCAGACACTGCCTATCACTTCTATTATGAATGAGATTTTCCTCATTAATTTTTATTAATAGTACTGCTGAATATATTAATCAGTTTTAAGGAGGCAATAACTGTGGTAATGTTGAGAGCACTAATCTGCCATACCTAGTCCATGTTAAGTTACTCAAAAAATTTATTTGCTGCTTGTTCAGAACTCTTAAAATGCTTCTCTCAATTTTTTTTATAAGAACCAAGTAGAGCTTTTTAAAAATATCATTATTCTTGCTCATTACTGGAAAATGCTTGTAAATGCTAAATTGTATTACTGATTGGTTAATTTTGGTCTGGGAATTCAAACTAATTATTTTCCCATATCTTTATTGGCTTCTTAGTTGTCAACCATTTATTGAATGTTGATGGCATAAGAAGTTTGTAATGTGCCTGACATTAATTACCTTAGGACTCAAATATGTTAATTGTAGATCAGTTTAACTTTTAAACACAGTGTATCTCTAAGAGACATCAGTTTTTCCACATGACATATGTGTTATAACAAAGTAAATGCTCAGTGTGTACACTATTAATTACTGTATATTAAGCAATATACTTTTAATTTAAATATACCTTAATAATGATGTATATGCATATAGATTTTACATCTAAATTATAATCAAACAGTTCTCTCAAGTTTTTTAAATGTAACTATGATCTAAAAATGTTAATATCTGAATATTATAATACTCTTATATTTTCAAATTCCCACATTTTGCATTGTTATTTTGCATTTAAAATGCATATGAAATCCTTTAATGAGTCAAAGAAAAATCATACACATGAATAAGTGAAGAGCATCCTATTTGCAATGAACAGTTGGCTCCATTTATGCATTTTTGATGACAGTTATCCACCACCCCTCTCTTAGCTTGCAATGACCCTTAATAACATGGAATAATTTTAACAAGGAGGACAATCTCAGGTCCATCAAAAGAACTTTGCCCTCACATTTTTATTCAAATTGTATTTATGTGACCTACATGTCAGTCAGTTAGAGAGCAAGAAGTTAATGGCTCAGATTTTGAATGCATGCTAATCTTTTGAGGCTCTGTAATGCCGTGACCTTTTTGAGTGTACCAGCATGGAACCTCTGTGGCCTGAAACTATTAACTCGTCTCTCGAGAGCACAAAGGTGGGAACATATTAGATTTAGGTTTCATAGTTCACATTTCTCTAGCAAGAATTGTCATTTTTACTATGTGCTCTAAGTAGACCAAATCAACAATAAATTAAAACTCGGTAAAGAATGCAGCAAACTGATAACCTCTATTTATCTTCACGAGATAAATGTACCTATTTAATAGATATTTTATTCTTACTTGTCATTTTAAAATAATGCAATATTGACAGTGTGGTGGTATTTTGTCTTTTACGCAGAGGTTTAATATTTCCCTTACAACTTTTTCATGTTTATTTGGTAAAAAAAAATAAATAAATAAATAAGGGGGAAGTCACATATATGAGGTGACTCTTCAAATTGGAGGACTTTGAGAATGAAAGGGGAGAGGAGTTGCTAAAAATGATGTCAGATCATAGTGAAAAATCACGGCTGTCTCAGGCAAGCTGAGATACCTATTGACCTTTGGCTGGTAGCAACCAGCCATCTGAACCAAAATAGATGTAAAATTACCCAAATGAGTAAAAGTCACTCCAGTCTACGCTATTACTTATTCACCCTCTGCACTCTGACAAAATTTCAGTGCCTTCAGCTGTCTGAGTGTAATGCACAGAAAATTTTCACATTGATTTCTGATTTATTATTATGCATTCAACTCATGTGATTTGACATTTATAAAATCAATGCTTTTCTATTTTTATAAGATCATAACTTCACTATAGTGTATTAATATGTAAAGACATTTGATACTTACTCAACAATAAGACATATGTGTGTTTAATCATTGACATACAGTAGCAGTAGAATCCTGAAAATTCTCAACATTTATCCACTGTTAAGACAGTAGCTCTAAAATTCTGTGATTCTTAGATTTCAGTTTAACAGACTCATTTTTAATAAAATGTCTATAGTACTTACCTGCAGTGTTATTAGAGTACAAAAATTTTAATTTCTTCCCTTTTTGGAGTTTATAAACAATAAGAATCTTATGGACTTGCATGTAAAAGTTTCCATGTATTGGAAGTAAAAAAGCCCCACCTACTAATACCATCACTTTGAGTTCAGGTCTCAATATTTGAATTTGGGGGGATGCAAGCATTCAGTCCATAATATTCACTCTTAAACAAATGAAGTTGTTTTTGTTGTTTGTTTTCCTGGTAATAACTAATAAAAGGTATATTTTGATTGGCCACACACTGTGACACAGTCACCGTGTGTGTATCGGGGTATCCCCTGTGCTCTACCAACTATAGTTAAACACAGTGGTACAGGAGAGTTAACTATAATCTCAGATCATCCGATGAAATAAATAACACATCACTATTGTATCTTAACTATCACCTATTCCTATACCATTGCCAACTGTCTGAGAAAATCTAATTGCCATTTACACTGTCGCTGAGTTCTCCGTCACTGCGAGCATGCACTTACAGAGAAATCAAAGTTTCTACTGACATACAGAAATAGTGGTAAATTTCTTATGTTATGTGGTCCTGAGGCTTTTGCCTTGTCTTGTAAGTGTGGACCAGCAAAGGGAACTCTGAAACTGGTAGACACAGTAAAGAGTTGGATACCAGGGGATTTCCCCAAGGAATAAGACAAAAAGGTCTAGCACGATAGAGTTTACTCAGGAATCTTCCTAATCATGTGCACAGGGAGTGTCTATTATTTGCTCAACACAGAAGTGTAACAAACGGTGTTCCTAAAATTAGAACCACTTGGGCTGCAGTGAGAGCACAGGTGGAGGAGCAGCATGCGGTGCAGTGCAGAGCCCTGATTGTTCCCCAATGTGTCACTCAGTTCTTGGTACCTGCTGCCTGGACCCTGGGACCCCTCTCGCCACTTGTTCCTTAGAAGCCAGGCCTGGGAGAATGCCTAGAATTTCTGATTTCTGTTTTTTATATTGCCCTGAACACTTATTTTGAGAAACTTCTAAGTCAACCTCATCAGAAGTGGATTTCACGAAAGAATGTGGATCAGTTTTGAAAATTTATATGACCTTTATTGAGTATAATGTTATTATAAAAGAAAAGATTCTTGACAGGAAAAGACGGACACTAGTGGTTTTATTCCGAACAAGTTATTCTAGTCATTAATCTTACAAAATACACCTTAATAGCATTCCAAATATCATTGCAATAGAGGGAAGGAAGGAGAGGAAGCAACACAGAGAGAAGACAGAGAAGGGGAAAGGTATGTAGAATGAATAGGAGAGAGGAAGAAGGAAAAGGCAAGGAAAAAAGGGAAGAAAGTTCTGCATAACTTTAATATACTGATCAGATGGGAAAACAAGCCAACTCTTCAGGCCTCTTTCAAAATATTTCACTATGACACACCAAGATTCCTCAGCAGGAAGTAAATCACAGGGCACTAAAACTCAACTACCTTAAAACAAATATAAACCATATATATCCCATATATGCCACACACACACACACCGTAAAGGAAAACTCTCAATCAGCTATCTTTAGCAAAGTGTATTAAACTAATATATTTTAATGCCAGCATAGCAGGGAAAACCAAAATAAATCCATGACTAGAAAACAAATTATCCCCACAGTGGGAAAAAAAAGAAAGTGATATGTGAGACAAGGTAAAGACAAAAGCAGTCTATCATTTTAAAAATGAAAAGGAAGGAAAGTAATGATAACTTTGGAAGTAACTCCATTCTTATATTTCCTGAAAATCACATTATTGTGCTTTTAGAAGGAAATATTTATTCATCATGCAGGTTTACTGGCAAGCGTTCTATTCTGAATTTGTGATTTTGAACTCATATTCATAAATTTCCTTTAATAAGCCATTCTTTTTATGCCATTTATACCTTGCCGGTGTTATACTTATCTTATTTTGGAAATGCATGTATCTTGGTAAAATATCTGGTATCATTATGAAAGCATCTCGACATATTTTTTTCTTTACACAGAATTGAACCTGTGAATTCAGGGTTGTCTGTGGAGCTAACATTGAAAATTTCTGGAAGGAGAAGGGTCTCTTCTGAACCAAGGAGGAAAAAAGAAGTATGTGTGTAGCTCCTAGGTTGTATTGATGCTTTATCAAAAATTGTTGGCATACTATATTTCAAAGACATTTGGCCAATAGGAGTGCCTGCAGAATGCTGTACTAGAGAAAAATTCCCCAAAGTCTAAACTGGCCACTTTCATGGACATCTGTGTTTTTATTTTCTCCAATTTTCTTATGTTTCATTTTCAGAAATATTGTGGAAAACAGTTCATGTTCGTAAATACAGTCAATTCCAGCAATATTTCTGTCGTCCCATCTATCAAATCATTAGTGCAAAACCAAGATCTTTTAAACAATCTATTAGATATGTTGTAAAACATTTCATTATCACTCCTCTCTCTGCAGATGAACTCTTTTATCTTTGATTTGTTACCTGCTATCTAATAGATTTTATGGTGTTTAGTGATATGTGGGCCCTCAACATTCTGTGTTCTACTAAGTGTTGTAAATATACACCAGAATTGGTGGGAGAAGTCTGCTACTAAGAAGGGCGTCACCATCTCTTGAAAAAGCAGTCTCTATGGTTAGCAAGAATGCACAGTGGTTCTACATAACACTGTTACAGTGTTTAGGTAATCTAGAGGTCAATTATTAAGTGGCTGGATGTGGACATAAATCCCTGCATGTGTGATGGCCTGTGTCTTAGTCAGTTTAGGCTGCTATAACATAAAGCAAAGTACCATAGACTAGGTTGGTTGTAAACAACTGAAGTTTATTTCTTACAGTTGTGGATCAGAGTGGCAGCATGTTCAAGTTCAGATGAGGGCCATCCTCTAAGTTGCAGACTGTCTACTACTCTTGTATCTTCCTATGGTAGAAAGCAGAGAGAGGAAGGAAGCTCTCTTTGGACTACTATAAGGGCATTAATCCCACTCTTGAGGCTTTGCCCTCATTTCCTCATCCAATCCTAATTACTTCCCAAAGGCCCCACTTCCAAAGATCATCACTTTGTGTGTGTGGGGGGGAGGGGGGCGGGGGAGGGGAGTGGGCAGGATTTCAACTAATGAATTTGGAGGGGACACAAAGACTCAGTTCATAACAGTCTACTTAATGATGGATTATTGATTAGATCTTTTCTGGCATGCTAGGTACCCTATATAATTTCTAACCTTATAAATTAAACATGATCATTAACATATACAGAAAACAGTGGGGAGACTGGTATAGGGCCATAGGGCTACCATCCCTTACCTAAAACCCTTGTAACCAAATGTTTTAGAGTCAGAAATTTGCAGAGTCTACAACAATAATGGGATATATACACTAGATGTGATATAAAACTCACTTGGGGTTCTGTATGAGCACCTGCTAATCAGTCATGTTAATCTTTGGCAAGATAGACGTAGATGAGGTACGAAATATGACTGCATGTAATTTCATATCAGCTGAGGTCATATCTTGTTGCCGAGTTGGTTTGGGTCAGGCTGTGCTCTGCCACCAAATGAATTATATGAAAAGCAGTATCAGTTTTCAAAGATTTGAGGGTTTGGGAAATATGAATAATGGACCATGTGCATTTACTAGTAATGTTGTATACAATACACATGGAATAGGGGATTTTATTGAATACTTATGATTCAGTAATAGCTTAAGAAAATTACCTTCATTGTATCGTATAATCCTCAAATAAAGCCTGAGATATGTGAGTCATTATATCTGAATAAGGTAGTCATCTTAGAAGGGGAAGTCTCCACACCCCTTGAGAATGAAACTCTGGCCCTAAATCCTTTCTGTCTGGCATTATTGCCTTCCCATGCTTCTAGGAACACTTTCACTTCATTGTACTCCTTTTATAAGTGTTCGAGTACCAAGGACATCACAAAGATTTCAGTAAATATCGACTGCTCATGAAATACCTTCCAGTCATTGGATAGTGCTCAGCTGTTATGGTGCTGTGCTCACCATAGCCCAGTTTTGTTTAGACCCATAGGATCAGTGAGCTGAACTTTAGAACAGTAACATTTTTGGTGACTTAATAGTATCAGTTTTCGTAAACATTTAATCCAACTGTAGCATGCATAAATGGAGAGTAAAGGTCATATAAAAGAACTTAGCCCAGAAATATTTGAGTAAATCTATGTATAAACTTACTGGGATGTAAATGCAAAAACGAATGACTTTTCTATATCTAAAACCTAAAACAAGATAATTATTAAATATTTAAAAAATGAGGAAAATTATTAACCCTCTGAAAGATTTTAAATGGAAAAGATTTTTTAGAGTAAAATAAATTTATTTATTTGTGACTCAAGCCTTTTTAGTAACTTTTAACTTGGAATCTTATATTAAGTAAAATTTTACCTCATTTTTTCACTTATTTACTAAGCTTTTTTAGAGCTCCCTCTACTGTTCAAATATGAAAATGCTCATTGAAATTTGCTAAGGAAGGATGGTAATCTTGTTTGAGGATATATTTATAATCTGAGCAACAATAGTATCTTCAGTCAAAAAAGTGAATTTCCCTCTATAAATTTAAAGTCATTGGCCTATCCTCATAGTCCTGCTCCTCAAATAATAAAAATCTACTTTGTAGAGCAATATGTGGATCCACAAATATGCTCATTTCAAAATTCTATCTCTGTCCCTACTTTATAAGTTAATGTCTTATTTTCATAGTCAATACATGTATGAAAAGCTACCTTATAAATAATATAATAAGAAACTTCCTAAAGTTCATGTAGCAGAAATTAAGGAAGGCTTACAATATTGCATGCTTCGTAACTACAGAAGGTGAGCAATGTATCATGTTTGCATGGTGATGTGAAATTATGTGAGGTCTTTTCATCTTTAGGATGTTGAAGACTCATTATTCCTAAGTGAGTTAAATACATTTTAAATGTTATCCAGGATTCTGAAGAAGAAATTCAGAAATAGTATTACAGCATTAATCCACAAAAGAAAAACTTTCTCAAAGGCAAGTTCGTGTCTTCTTGATCAAGTTAGATGTTAGAGAACAAAATTTTTCTTATCAGAATTAATATAATGAGTGGGGAGTTTTTTAATTATTGGAGCAATAATTGTATTTCATTTCACTCCTTACTTAAAACAAAATATAGAGTTAACCCAACTGTAGTTAAATCATGAGGATTAAAATATGAAAAATTATGAATATCTTTCAATAAAATACCAAGAGTAGATATGCAACTTGGAGATTTTTTGTACCAAGATACTAAGAAGCAAAATGGTAATAAACTATATCTTTATAGTTTATTATCAAGGAGTAATTATCAAGGAATAAAGCCAAAATTAAGATAATGTTAGAGTTTATTAATTCAATTAGATGAATTAAATTGAAAAGACAAAATACAATAAGATAAGCTTAGCAGTTAAGACTGTACATTAGTTCTATATTTCTCTAATGAACTCATATTTAACCTTACATAATTAATTTGTCAGGAAATACCAGTAAACTTTAAGTGAAGTTATATTACCTCATGGAGGAAAACCTTAATATATGGCTGATATCTCCATTTTAGGAACAGGGAAATCTTTTCTCAGATTTCAAAGGGCTGATGTTTTGCTAAGTCATCGGCGAGTATCATTTGTGAATTCAAAAGACTTTTTAAAGCACATAGATGGAGTTATACCCTCCAAAATATAGTCATAGAAATAAGTGTTAAAACCTTAACAAGTTGACACTGCAGAATCTGGGTATTTGATAGACATGTTTACTATGTCTTAAGCAAATGAAAAGCAAAAAAGTTCTGAGAAGAGCACACTTACTTAGCAAATTGCTTAGCATAGCACTCGTGTATGCTAAACACTACTTTAAACACTGTGAATACAAATACAAACTTATTGAAATCTCATCATGGGTGAATTCTATCATTATGCTTATTTTACAAATAAGAATATTGAAACAGAAAAGTATAAAAACTGCACAGCTAGAAATTAGGGAAGTTGGTATTTAAACCTGGGCATCTAGCCTCCGAGTCTCTGCCTTTGCCGCCTATTGTGAGCACATCTTTCTATTCCTACCTGCCAAAGGTGAGGCTTTGTTTGTTTGGTTTGTTTTAATGAAATGTGCCTGAAATTGGATCGGTCTTTACTAGGCAGTTTGGTTTTGGTGCTAACTAGGAAAAGACAAGAATTACATTATTTCCCAGCTTCCATATTTTAGTCAAAATCCCATTTACTTAACTAATGTGCTTAAACCCATGTATAAATAAGTTTATCCCATGGTTAAGTAGCTGATTGGAGTGCTCATTGACTATCTATTGGTATCCTCGTAAGGAAGTAAACATTCAGTGCTTTCAGAAAATGTATGAACCTCAAAGAGGTGTAAAAGTGTCAAATTGTGTGTATAAGTGCAGATATACACATTTCAGAATGACTTTAAAACTTTCCTCTGAATCAAAGATTGATGTATGATCCAAAAGTGGTTAAGACACACAAAAAGCAAATTTTAGATCATTAGGGGGAGGTTGTGAATACCATCTCCATCCACGCTTACCTGATACAATAGCTTTGGTATTTCCAGTCCTCAGGACACGCAGAAGTGCTACTCTTTGGACGCACTGTCCAATCTGAGAATTCTGAATCCTGGATACTTTCCCAGATTTGTTGCCTTTGACTGCATCATGCTCCATTCATCCTCTTGCTCTTTTGGATCTCAGCCTCTTTATTTGTGCAGTGGGAATCCAAAAACCCACTTGGGCTTGGGGGTAAGGGGTGTTTTGTTTTTATTTTGTTTCAAGTACTGAATTAATGTAATTAGTTTAGAATTTACATGTTGCCTGAGACAGAATATGTATAAACGGTTGGTTCCTTTTGTATAATCCAAGGGCTATGGCTTTGAAATCAAACAAATCTGGATTAAGGTCTCAGTCCTTTCATGTATTATCTATGTGACTTGGATATTTTGCATAGTGTCTCTAAGACTCTCTTCCTCTACAAACCCAGTCTGATAATAGCTACTTAAGTGAGTGGTGTTGACGAATCAATTTAAAAGTTATCTAGACATGCCCTTTGAAGTTCTGTCTGAGCAATGTCAAACAGTCACTCTGAGAGGGGGCTGGTGTCCAAGGGAGTTGTAACTGGTTTACTATTGATTAGAGCCAGACTGTGAAGTTAGATGTTAACTTTTAGGAGATTGATAAGTAACATATGATTTCTGTCCACTGGAAAAGATAACCTCAAAGGTTACATTTTTATTGCCCTGTAGGATGTTAACCAATTATGTATCTAATTTGTAACATGATTGCTGAGATTCCCCCCCACACACACACACTTTTATGTTAAGCGCCCCAATTTTTCTCCTTGAACTGGATTTATCATCTTATTACTCACTCATTAATTTGTTTTTCTTAATCTGCTACAGGAGCTTATTGTATATATTTTTGCAAGTCATATTTTTAACTTTGTATACTTTAATACAAGTAGCTAAGAAAGTGCTTAGGAATTATTTGGTTACTTCATTCCCCAGTCATATTTTTAACTTTGTATACTTTAATACAAGTAGCTAAGAAAGTGCTTAGGAATTATTTGGTTACTTCATTCCCCAGATGCTTTTATAATCATCCATAATAGTCCACCACATAAGCATATATTCTTGCTCTTTTCATACACAAAATGCCCTTTTCAAGATTGTCTTCTTTTACTATCCCAATCATCTTCCTTGGCCTACTTCTAAATGCTTTCCCCTTCAGGAAGTCTTAACTAATTCCACAAATCAGAAGTGATGCCACAGCATTTTTTTTTTTGTCATGGAAATTAATAATAGTAATTTGTGTATATGTCTTAACTCCCCTGATGAACTGGGATATATCTGAGAGCAGAGATTGTATCTCATTCATCGTTTAATACACACCAGTCCCCACACTGTGCTTTGCCCTGGCAAATGTAGAATAATAAATATTCATTAGAATTAGGCAATGGAATGAATCAATTAATTATAAAAATAACAAAACTATTCAGATTGGGGGATGACATAATATAATCAGACAAGTAATCAATAGTAAAATATGGACAGTAAAAAAGTACAGATTTTTTTATTATGCAATCATATAGATTTATGAAACTACAATTTCTGATAGCCAAAATAATTAAAAAATATTATATGAAGTAAACATACTATGGAGACTGTACCGTTTCGATAGTATGCAACTTCTAATTGCATAAAAACTCAAGGATGTTAGCTAGAGTCTGTTTTTCATTGCCTAAACATTATTCACTTTATAGCTTCAAGTTATGTAATAATTTGAAGAAATCACTTTAATATTGATTGCTCATCAACAAATTTATCATTACTGACAGTGTAATATGTGGTAAATCACATCCCTTATGCACATGGTTTTTTTTCTGTCTGTGAAATTAAAACATATCCCCTTCCTGTAATAGAAAAACTATATGAATATGAGTGAGCTATGATAAATCTCCTTGAGCTTTAAGGATGAATGAATTATACACAGCTGTATAATAGAATATGCCTTCTCAAACTTTAATGTGTATGCAGTTCTCCAGGGAGTACAGTCCGATTGTCTAACATGGCACCAATAGGATCTGCACTGCTCATAAGCTCCCAGGTGCTGCCAATGCTGCTGGCCCAAGGACCAAACCTTGAGCACTAAAGCCTTAGAAATTCCATTCAGAAACTGACCCTCTTCCTGGAGGTTGCTTTGCTTCTAATACACTTTTCAGAACTTGGCTTTATTATTCTATAAACTTAATCAAGGATAGAAAAATTTCTTTTAACTCTTCTTTTTCAGTGAAAATGGAAGAAAATGAAAACTATTCTTAAAGATATTTAAATACACACTGAAAAATTCAACATTTCAAAATCTATCTACTTTTAAAATTTTCCCATTTATGTACAATTTCAATATTCAGTGTGATATGGAAGGACATTTAAAAATGAAAGGTTCTTGCCCTGGCTGGTATAGCTGAGTGGATTCAGTGCAGACCTGTGAACCAAAGGGTTGCTGGTTCGATTCCCAGTCGGGGCACATGGCTGGGTTGCCGGCCAGGTCCCCAGTGAGGTGTGTGTGAGAGGTGACCACACATTGATGTTTCTCTCCCTCTTTTTTTCCCTCCCTTCTTGTCTGTCTAAAAATTAAAGAAAAATCTTTAAAAAATAACAGGAAGATTCTTGGAGGTAAACCCTAATATTTGCTCCTTTTCTGATTCTATAACATAATTCTTTTTATTATTATCAATATTTATTGTTAGTAAAAATGCTTTACTTTTCAGCACTCAAAATAATGTGTATAAATTTCATAATATTAAAACAACTGACTGTGTATTTTCATGATATCCTGTAATTACCATGGTAATTATCTATTTTTTTAAATGTTGAAATTGGACAGCAGAGAATTGTAAAGTGACATTTTACTTGTCACAGGCAGATATCTGTCTCTTTGGGGGTAAAAAAAAGTATAAAAGACAAAAATTTTGAGAGAGCTGTCCCCCCGCCCCTTAGACCAACAAATATAAGTTATATCCTGTAAAGAGACAATTTACTTTTTATCTTTGTTTTAAAATGTTAAAAGAAAATTTCATTTTTGGCCATATCTATAACCTACTTGTACAACCAAAAACTGTTAGTATGCAAGAGAAAGTTCATTTGAAATTCACATTCTAACCTGGAAAATGTCAATCATATAACAATCTCTATAATAATACCCTCTTTAAAATTCTGATAAAATTTAATTTACTTGATTTTTTAAAAATACATGTGTTTTAAAAAATTTGTGTGTGTGTGTTTCTTCATTCATGGAAACATTAAAGAATGTTTCTCATCTCATTTTACATAGAATATACCATATATACAGTGAGATGTTTCAAATTTTTAGTACAATAAGTGAAAATATTTAGAATGCATTAAAATAAATGTATAAATGAGAGGAATTAGAGCATGAAAAGGAGTTTACATAAGCATTTTTAGGGCCATCTGACTAGACTCCTACCACTTAAGAATGTGTATCTGTGGTAGGCACTGATGTGAACTCTTCTCAGCTATGAGCTGCAGGAGCATCAGCCTGGGCCACCTCACTCACACCCTTGTTTACATGGAGGACCCATCTATGGTGATATTATGATAAAATACTCTCACTTCCAGCAATATTTGAATGCAAGATTCTTGATATTTCACCTCATATAAACTTTGTATACAATCAGTTCGCTCTGGTTTAATCTAATTTCTATCTATGCAGAGCATTCCGTTTTGCCAGTGGGCCGCAAGTCATGGGTGTGCAATCAGTATAATCAGGAAGGCTATTTGTACTGAGTTTTTAACACCATTGTAAAGCAGGTTGAGGATAAGAGTTTACTTTTGAGTCTCGCTTTAAAAAAAGTACTTGTAATCCTTTATCCTTTTTTTGTAGTTCATCTAAATCACTTCCATTTATTCTTTTTTTATGAGCTTAATATTTATTGGCTAGTTACTGCTATACACTATGGACTTTGCTGGATACTAGTTGTATAATGAGGGGTAAGATGGACACCAAAACAGGTTATCAGATGGTCAGAGTGTAGGGGTCCTACAGACAAGGAAACAGGCAAATGCAATAGGGTGCCATAGAAAGCAGGGGCCTAGAAGGTGAGGGTGCTGCTGTAACACCTAGGGTACTTGGAGGGAGGGAGGTGTAAGAGGATTTCCAGAGAGATTTCTAAGCAGAAAGTTGAAAAGAATAGCGGGGGTTTGCTGGGAAGGTCATGGCAAATGGAGGTACAGACACTGGAAGCAAGAGCAAGCAACCTAAGGTTGGGGAAAAAGTAGCAGAAAAGAGAAGCAAGTAGCAGCAGTTAAGCAGGAAGTAGATTTATCCTAAGAGCAATTGGAACCATTAACAGAGGCTTTAAACTTGAGTTGTAGAGAGAACACTAGCTGCAGAGAGGAGGGAAACATGAAAGGAGGCCTGTAATGGGAGCAGGAGGGGGTCCAGTGACCAGACCAAAGCAATATTCCCGGGGTCAAAAGGAGACACAACCAACCCAGAGCAAAATTAAAACTTCCCAACTTGTTTATTTGGTTTATAGATCATTTCCTTTTCTCTATAGATGTTTTCCCCGCCTCGGTGAGACCTTCTGCCTTCATTTCATCTACTCAAAGTTTTCTGAGCTCTTTTCCCTTTTAAGGAACTCCACTATCTATCTCCCTGCCTTCATTTCCACCCTCCTCCCTCTCGTTTTCATGATTGTGTGTGCACACATGCACTCACCCAACAGTAAGGCTTAAAAATCATTTACATTTACCAAATTTAAATTTTTTTGTGTTAAACTGTTGACTCAATCATGCCTTTGGGCTTTAATGTTCATCTATTGCATTATGGAATGAAACTCTTTTCTTTTTGCATTTGCTTTTATTTATTTATTATTAGTATTATTATTTAAATTTATTTTAATTGTTGTTCTTGTACAGTTTTCTGTCTTTTACACCCACCCCAGCCCACTGCCCCAGCCCTCCCCACCTTCCTCCCATTTCCACCCCCTCTACTTTTTGTCCATGTGTCCTTTATACTTGTTGCTCTAAACTGTTCCCCTTTTCCCCTGAAGTTCTTTCCCCTCTCCCCTCTGGTGACTGTCAGCCTGTTCTCAATTTCAGTGTCTTTGGATATATTTTGCTTGTTTGTTTGTTTTGTTGATTAGGTTCCTGTTAAAGGTGAGATTATATGGTATTTGTCTTTCACCTCCTGGCTTATTTCTCTTAGCATGATGCTCTCCAGTTCCATCCATGCTGTCTGAGAAGGGTAGGAGCTCATTCTTTCTTTCTGCTGCATAGAATTCCATTGTGTAAATGTACCACAGTTTTTTGATCCATTCATTTACTGATGGGCACATAAGTTGCTGCCAACACTTGGCTATTGTAAGTTGTTCTCCCGTGAACATAGGGGTGCATAGGTTCTTTTGAATTGGTGTTTCAGGGTTCTTAGGATATAATCCAAGCAGTGGAATTGCTGGGTCAAAAGGTAGATCTATTTTTAGTTTTCTTAGAAAATTCCATACTGCTTTCCACAGTGGTTGTACCAGTCTGCAATCCCACCAACAATGTACTAGGGTCCCCTTTTCTCCACACCCTCTCCAACACTTGTTGTTTGTTGCTTTGTTTATAATGGCCATTCTGACCAGTGTCGAGTTGTATCTCATTGTGGTTTTAATTTTCATCTCTCTGATAGCTAGCGATATCAAGCATGTTTTCATGTGTCTCTGGATCCTCTGTATGTCCTCCTTGGAGAAGTGTCTGCCCAAGTCCTTTGCCCATTTTTTAATTGGGTCGCTTGTCTTCTTAGAGTGGAGTCGTGTAAGTTCTTTATATATTTTGGAGATTAAACCCTTGTCTGAGGTATCATTGGCAAATATGTTTTCCCACACAGTTGGTTCTCTTTTTATTTTAATACTGTTTTCTTTAGCTGTGCAGAAGCTTTTTATTTTGATGAGATCCCATTTGTTTATTCTTTCCTTTATGTCCCTTGCTTTAGGGGACATATCAGTAAAAATGTTGCTGCGTGAAATATCTGAGATTTCCCTGCCTATGTTCTCCTCTAGAACTTTAATGGTGTCACGGCTTATATTTAAACATTTTATCCACCTTGAATTTATTTTTGTGTGTGGTGTAAGTTGTTGCTCGAGTTTCATTTTTTTGCACATAGCTGTTCATTTCTCCCAACCTGAATAGCTGCTACAATTTTGAGAAAGAAGAGCAAAGTAGGAGGGATCACAATACCTGATAAGAAACTGTATTACAAGGCCACTGTAATCAAAACAGCCTGGTACTGGCATAAAAACAGGCACATGGACCAGTGGAATAGAACAGAGAGCCCAGAAATAAACCCAAGTCTCTACGGTCAATTAATATTCAACAAAGGGGACAGCAACATAAAATGGTATAAAAATAGCCTCTTCAACAAGTGGTGTTGAAACTCTTTTCAAATAGTTGTAGCATCAGCAGGAAACCCACCTCAAGCCTAGGCATTAGCCTGAGAGTGAGACATACATTTTTTCCCACTGATTTTTATTTTAGTTCACAGTGGAATCTGGAATAGTACATAGAATAGTTGTATTTGATTTGGGCAGAGTTAGTAACGTAGGTAAAATATCTCTAAGTTAAAATATTTAGGAGGGATTAGAGATTGAAGCCCTAAATTAAATTCTGAAGTAGTTCATAGGGTCTCCAGCAAAACAATCTACCTTTTATCTATAAAAAGTGTAAGAGAGAATAGGTTTTATAGTGTAAAAAGAGGGAATGCAAAGCATCTGACTGACAAGTACTCCATTAAGGTAGAAACTTCGGAAGTGGCCTGGGGGGATACTTTCTTATTGATTTGCAGATTAGCAGTCTTTGGTTAGCTGCAAAGGGGCAATCAAGCAATGTGGAGACATTTCCAAAGAACAATTGTCAACTGATCAATTTCCTAGAACCAGTGGAGGGCTGCTTTGTTGTCAAATGGGACTTATGGCAGGAGGGGCTTGTCTTGGAAGAGAAATTCTCACAGAAATGTGATAAATGGTTTTCTCCTAGTTTCTTAGAACTTTTATTATTCTTTAGGCTTCATCATGTTGAATCTACCAAATATTCCTGCCTTCTTCAATTTTATTTCTTATGGTTAAATCTTAATATTTTTACAAAAGGATACTTTAAATTTTTCATTGATTAGTGACTGTAACCTTTTTTTATCATATATTTGTTCTTTACCATCAATTAACTAGTAACATCAAAATATAAGGATGGACAGACCTAAAGATATCAAGAATTTCTATATCTTTATATTTGATATTTAGGCAATAATAGATTACTTTGGCCATACTGCCATCTATTTTAATGCCCCAAGAGAAGTTATGGGAATCTAATTTTGAATGTAAATTCCCAATTAGAAAAGTTTTAGATCATACTTAGAAAACTAGAGTGGTTGTTCTTCTTTCTTTAAAATTCTGTAATAAGAAGGGACCTTGTTCTCCGCCTTTCCTTGTTTTGTCTGCGGAGGCTGCCTGCTCTCGTCAGCCTCCAGCCGACTCTCTACGGAGCCTCCTGCCTTCAATTAAGTTGCAGAGTTCTGATGGAGAGATATTGGAAGTTGATGTTGAAATCACCAAACAAACGGTGACTATCAACACCATGCTAGATTTGGGAATGGGTGATGAAGGTGATGATGACCCAGTTCCTCTACCAAATGTTAATGCAGCAATATTTAAAAAAGATCGTTCAGTGGTGTGTTCCCACCACAAAGATGACCCTCCTCCTCCTCCTGAGAATGATTAGAACAAAGAAAAATGAACTGATGATATCCCTGTGTGGGACCAAGAATTCCTGAAAATTGACCAAGGAACACTTTTTGAACTTATTCTGGCTGCAAACTATTTAGACATCAAAGGTTTGCTTGATGTTACATGCAAGACTGTTGCAGATATGATCAAGGGGAAAACTCCTGAGGAGATTCGTAAGACCTTCAACATCAAAAATGACTTTACCGAAGAAGAGGAAGCCCAGGTATGCAAAGAGAGCCAGTGGTGTGAAGAGAAGTGAAACGTTGTGCCTGACACTGTAACAGTGTAAGGATTGTTCCAAATACTAGTTGTACTGCTCTGTTTATAATTATTAATATTAGACAAACAGTAGACAAATGCAGCAGCAATTCAACTGTATTAGCAGAGTACTGTCCTCACTGCATGTGTAGTTTGGGTACAGACTCCAAACCTATGGCTGACTTTCTTCCAGTATAATCAAAATTTTTTTCTCTTTGCTCTAAATAAAACTGAATTGTGGGTTTTCTATGGCAAGTGGCATTTTGGGCTTTTCCTCTTTTTGTAAAGCAATTTCTTTCTAGTTTATTGTCCAGTTATCTTTAGTTTAGTGATGTTTTAAAAGTTGGCATTGTAAATAAAACAACTTGCAAAAGTTATCTGAAATAGAAAAAAACATTCTGTAACAATCCTTTGATAATTATTCAAGATAAATTAAGAATAAATCAAGAATTGGCATCTTTCCTATTTGGGGCTGTTACGCCTTGTAAATCTGCAGTAATTGTCCTTGAAAGAAAGGAGGAGGGAAGAAAAAGGGAAGAGTGTTGGTAGGGGAGAAGACAATTAAACATGATTTTTTTCCTATCCATCTCAGGAAGATGGAAAACAGTCTATTGCTATTATTTCTAACAAATCATCAGTATAATTCTTTGTTGAATAGGCTATCTTTTAGGAACTGCATTCCTAATCAGATGAGTATAATTAGTATACAAACTTCATGTCTACTATATGTCTTTATATGTTATTATGTGGTACTTTTTTTAACCTAAAATATTTCTTCCTTTTTAAGAAATAAATTAGTCCTTTTAGGAAAGATTTGATTCCTTCAGATTTTTGTTAAAATTTTAGAAGTAAATAATGATGTCTTTTTAAATTTTTCTTCATCTTTCATATATTTTCCATAAATTAGGAGATATAATTATTTTGTAGACCTTCACAAGACTTTTTTCTTTCTGCAAGCCAGGAGGTTCTGTGGCTTCACATGAGAAGCCAGCAAATTCTGAGACAAAGTCTCAAAATTCAGCTATTTTGTACATTTCATTGTTTACACCATCCTAGCAGGAGCCCTCCAAATCAAAGAGCCAAGCATATCATTGTCTTTAATTAACACTGTTGAGTGTTAGCATATCCAAAAACACTTTGTACGTGCTCCAAGCACACCTGACTTGTAGCCAGCAACACTACATAATCACTTTTTTTACTTAATCAAATTAAGGGTACTAGGGAAGACATCTGGACTGAGGATTTCAATCTCTAACGTATAACTGCTTGGGTGTTGGAAGTTAAAACCACAGGCACATGCTGTAATCTGTGTATTTTTTTTCGCAAAGGAAGGGATCCACCAGCATTATTAATATCTGACAATTAATTGAGTCATAGTTAATGAGATAGAATAAACAAGTCCTGGTTCATTACAACACTTCAAACCACACATTTATTTTTGATTCTCTTTTTTCCTGCCTTCACATGGACTTCATCAGTTGCTTTCTCTCTCTCCTAAACTTACAACTTTTCCTTCCTAGTTGAGAAACTACTACCCTATTTTTTGGACTATAAGATGCACTCACCCCCAAATTTGGGAGGAAAAGGGGGTGCATCTTTTATCTGAATGTAGCTTATCTGGCTCACTGTGGGGGTGGGGGAAGTGGAAGCCTATGTCATTTATGTTATTAAATATTTTACCACATTTTTTGCTTCAAAATTTTTTTTCCCTATTTTCTTCCTTTAAACCCTAGGTGTGTCTTACAGTCTGAAAAATGTGGTGTATTGGAGAACATTAAGAGCCAAAACTAGTGTGAGGCTGTTTAAGTTCTGATTCTCTCACCACCTTGAGACCTTAGACAAGTTCAACTTTCGGTGGCCCAGTTTCCATGTCTGCAAATGTAAAAGAGTAATAACTATTTCATTGGATTTTCAAGACTATTAAATAAGTCTATATTGTTTAACATCTAGAAGAATTTCTGGCACATAGGACATACTTGGACATTAGCTGTTGTTTCTTTTTGTAATTACCAAACCCCAACAACCATTAGCATTCAAATATACACTGTAGAATGTATCATTAGATTACCCCACAGTTTTATTATTCTTTTGTGTCTATTCTTCTCCCCAATCACACATTCATAAAAGTTTTCCACAGGGGCTGGCTTCACTCTTCACCTCCCATTTACAGCTCCACCCTCTTCTCTAACTCCTAATGCCATTCCACTGAAATTGCTGTTATTAATGCTAATTGTAACCTCTTTGTTGTTATGGCCGATGTGGACTATTCAATCATCATTTTTGTAAGCGCTAAGCTGCGTTTTACACAGTTGATGTTGTGCCTTTCTTGGCCTCCACAGCACCTCATGCCTCCCCTCTCTCTGTCCCCACCTGCCTCCCTTCTCTCTGCCTCTCTGGCCCTTTCCTCCCTTCTCACACCATCTGCTCACCCTAGCAATCACACGACTCTTGTCTCAAAAAAAAAAAAAAATCAGCCATCTATGATTGATTCCCTCCTTCCTCTTTTTCCAAGCTTCAGACCAATATATTCAACAGCCTGTATAGCTTCTGCAGCTAGACAGTGAAGAGACATTTCACACCTAATGTTTAAACCCAACCCACTGATCTTTTCCTCTGAACAGGCAGTTTCACCAGCCTTACTCATTTTGGGAAATGGCACCTCCATACACAAAGTGTCTGGAACCAAAACGGTGGCACTTCCAATGAGCCACTCATGCAATATTCACCACCATTGCTGGGCAAATTTTCATACAGAACATCTCTTGAAACCCATCAAAATTTCTCTAGCATCATTCTTCCAACTTTAGTCCAATCCTCTGTAATTCTTCCTGAACCACTGCAATTGTTTCTTCTCCTCTCTTCCTAACTCTGCTACTTATTTATTGTCTTTGCTCCTTCCTCCACCAACAGCCAGAGTAATCTTTTAAAAGTAGAAATGGATTCATATGACTTTCCTGCACAAAATCCTTTCATTGCTTCTTACTGTAATCATAATAAGATATGGCTACATATCTTATTATGGAAGATAACATCTTTACCAAGGAATTATTTTTGTCCTCAGTCAAAATGGTATTTTTCTAGTATACTATAAGCATCTACTACTATTTCATATCATAGTACTTTTTCAAAATGTGTAGCTATGTTTATTTATGCTCTTAATTTGTAATTACTCTTTCTTCTTAATGTGTAAGTACCATTAAGTCAGAGAACATTTTTTCTATTAAATCTGTATTGTTAGTAGTTCAATAAATCTTGAAGGGATGAAGTTATTGAAAGAAGCTTTCACAACTACTTCCACAGTAAACACAAGTATGCTTGTTAGAACCAGATGGAGGTCAGCTGGAACCATATGTATGAACTTTGGAATCCGATAACATAGGGCATCAGTTTTATTTCTCCTTCCAAGAAACGGTATGATTTTGGTTAAGTTACAAGACAAACACAAACATATGCACACAAAAACAGCTATGAATCTGTTTTCTGAAACAGAGAATAAACATCATACCATGTACCTTAATCACTGGTATAAAGGTGAAATTATATGAGGCATAAACATGTCCATAAACACTCAGAAAAAAAAACCTCACTACCTTTTTCTGTCAGGCCCTCGTTCCAGGCATTAGGTACCTTGCCCCAGCCCTCGTTCTTGGACTCTTTCTGGGGACCCCTGTAGAGACCCTCAACCTAGGGAGGAGAGCTGTGTCCACTCTGTTCTTGCTGCACCCTGATTCTGAGTTAAGACATTCAGATGAGATTTCTCTTTGGGGCTGGTATCGTATCATTTTTGTCATCTGTTTTTAATTTCAAACATTTTATCAAAGAATCACTGATTATTATCCTGTTAATTTTATACATGGCTGTGTTAGCCTGATTGCTGTTTCTTCTGTTGATGTGCTTATTGTATCTTCATTTCCACATCTATTTTTTGCTACTTGTTCTTTTAGCTTACTATCTACACCACAAAGTTTATCCACTAAGCTTTATTAGCTCAGGGTAGTTTGCTTTAAATATTTTACTTTCTTTCCAAGAGTTTGTTATAAGGATTCAACATATAAAAGCTCAGCAACAAAAAAAGTAAAGTTATTGTTTTTCCCTCCTATTGGGCCTACAGCTACCCTGTTAGCCTTCAACAGGAAATTTGGTATTATCAAAAACACAGAAGCCCTTTATTTTAAAATAGCAGGAGCTTCTCATCTTCTTAAACTTAGGCGCACATTTGAAAAACACGTTTCTCATACCACTACTGCCTCTGCTCCGGGAGGTTTTAAGTGTGTTCTCTTCCTTCCACAGCCCCCATTAGAATCAGTAAGGCAGAGAGAGCATTAAACTCCTACTGAACATCTGAAATTTTGTTATTTGATGAGAGCATAACAAAAATAAACACTGACCTTTATCCACAGCAGTAGCCCCAGCTTAGGAGTTCTAAAAGGTAAAACATGGGAGTCTTGGGCTATTTTTAATGTTTCTTCAAGTTCAGTAGTTAACATCATGAGTCTGTCCCTGAGACTAATGTAGTATTAACAGAAGAATGGTAATTCTGATTATCTAAAGCAAAGACCAACTAATCATTTGATTAGTGAGTATAGTTGGTTAGACAAAGATTTCAAATATATAGTTCATAAGTTACAAATGAGGTACTTTACCATGGCAATGTTTAAGGTCACTGCCCTTGAGGTACTCAAAAAGTTCTGTCATTGAGAATAAAGTATATTGTATAAATATATGAAAGAGCAAGAAGACCACATGCAATTAAATATAGATTTGAGTGCTAATTTGCATGGTATTTGTATTTGTATTTTTTGTAAAAATACAAAAATACATTAAATTTGTATTTAAGCAAAGATAAAACATGTGATAGGCTGAGATTACACAAGAAGACATCACTTAGAATGAGTTTAATTTTTTTAAGCATAAGAAATGGTTTTGGGTAAAAATCAAAAGGGAAGAATGAACATAAATTGATGTGAAAAATGGGTTCCCAAAGAGTGAGAGGAAAAGGTTCAGAGAAGTATAAGGATGAGCTGACTGAAGTAGGGAAGGAGCTTTGGAAAGTAATGGAGAAGAAAGTATTGGCTGGGCAGGATAAAACAACTAACACATTGTTTTCAATATTAGGCCAAAGAGTTTAACCTTAGTTCATGAACAACGCAGAGTCATTATACTCTTAAGCCAATAAACTTAAAAGAAGACAAAGAATAAAATCAGTTAAGAAAATATACTAACTTTGCAAAGTTTCACAATATCTGCTATGAGTTTTAAGATATATTATGAAATTTACCTCATTTTATTTACATTAAAATTTTGTAGTTATTGAGGCATACGATGGGCATGACTTAAACTAGACTGATACAAAAATGAGTTATCGTGAGGACAGCATACAACTTGGTGATTGACAGGGCATGAGAGAGATCAAAGGTGACTCCCAGGTTTCTGACCAAAGTGACCAGGAAAATGGTGATTCCATTAACCCTTCCTGAGGACAGAATTAGCCTGGCTTTTATCCTTAACCTTTAATTAAATTAGTTGGGGTTCTTCAAAGAGAGAAATTATTGCTACTATAAATCCAAAATTGCCCCTCTACTTTAAAAATAAGTCTTTTCCAGTTACTCTATACACTGACCCTTTAAGTCCAGCATCAGATTTTACGGCTTATTTATAATAATGACATTTAAATGTCAGCTTTTCAGCCTGTTAGTAATATTTATGAACAAATGTATATTCAAGGATAGAAAGCTCTACCAGGTTACATAGGCAAATCCAATTTTTTTAAAAAAACCTCTTTATGAAACACCAAATTTTCATGCATTTCAGTTTTTAATTGAAACATTTGGCCATAGATGTACACATCATTTATGATATCCCTAGTGAATTTTCAAAATTCTCCTCTATGAACAAACAAAAGAGAAGATAAAAATAAAACAAAAGTAACTACATCTGACCAGAATAGTTTACTAGGATTCATTTGATTCACTTGAGTATTTGTTAATAAATTCAAGAGGATGACTTTAAATTCTTGATGTGAGATATTTGAGTCCTTATCTTTGTGCTTTACTATTTGAATTAATAATAGTGGTGGAGATCATTATGATTGAAATCACAATTAAGACAACAGTGATGGCAATGTATAGTTTAAGTGGGAAATGGGGTGTCCAAACTCTGTTAGCCACTTTAACACCCACATAGGCTAGAAACTTGGCCTAACACTTGAACCTGTTTTGAGATTTGATAGCCTATAGATTACTATTTTATAACTACTCTTTATATCTACTTCTTCACTGTAGAAGGAAACAAGGAATTCCTAAAATGTCAACCAGAATCACAACAATCTATTATAAAAGTTTAGCTTGTGATAGATTTCAAAAACCATCTGACTTGCTTGCTAGAGCATAGAGCTCAGCTTCAGGCAAAGAAAGCATGTTTTTATTTCCCAGAGTGCCAGGAGACAACAAAGGAGAACCTTATACACCCACCACTTTGTTAATGTAAATATCACATGAATTTGAGAGCTCCCAGAGGATAGAGGCTGTAGTATTTTAACTGTATTTCCATACTATATCTCGGTCTCTCGCTCATGATAGGTGCTTATTAAATGTTCAGTAGAGCAAATGAATTAGCAAATAAGGTTGACAGCTCTGTGCTGCAGTAGAATAGGGATTAAATATATTGAAATGAACTCTTCTTCAGAGCATTATGTAACTCTACCATGTGATATAAATAAATACGCACACACATTTACACAGATACCTTCTAGAATATTCTACACTGCTGTCTTTAGAATTCAGATGACCAAATATTGTGGCCCCTTCTCAGCTTTTAAAGTTCCTGACATCTCACAGCATTTGAACATCTTAACTCTTTACTTTCCTAGACTCTCCCTTTGAGTTTCCTGAATGCACTTCTCCAGCCAGCTTTTTTCCTTCTCACCAATTTCTTTGGCTTTCATGGTCTCCTCTATGGCTACTCCTTAGACAATAATTTCTTCAGTGTTTCCTGCTAAACCCACTGTGTGAGCGCGTGCACGCGCGCGCGCGCGCACACACACACACACACACACACACACACTTTCTCTAAGTTTCTGCGGAGTGCTTATGGAGTCCCATGGTTTTATGCCTTCCCTGTGCTAACTTGGTGTTCCTAGCCCCAAATCTCTACTGGTCTTTATTTCTAACTGCATACTGGACCTGAATTCTATTCCATACCTAATTTCATATATGCTTTACGTAATCATGTTTCTTCTCTATTGTCCACTACCCATAATGTGCCCAATTAAAATTCTAGAGGTTATTTTGAAATGATGTCCTGTTTTTTCTTCTTTTGTTTAAACAAGAACAACAAAAACACCTGAACACATTTCTTCATCTGAGATAGCTCTTGAAGGCCCCTTACTCTGAGTTCTTCAGACTACCCCCTCACTTATATTTAAGCAGCCTTTCCATGTGACTGTTAACTGAAGCCTTTGATTATCCCAGTTTCCTGTCATTTTAATCATTATTGCCTGTGGCTCCCAGACAGCACTTCCTATCATTCTCCTCCTTAAAATCCTCTAATGATGCATTGTCATCAGCAGAAAAAGGTATAAATGTGGAATTGTATGCAAAATGCTGTATAATCTCAATGCAATCCATTTTACCCCCAACCATTACCATTTCTATTATGGGTTAATTGTGCCCTCTTCCCAAATTCACAAGTAGAAGTCCTAAACCTCAGTACCTCAGAATGGAAATATTTGCAGATGATCTTTAGAGAAGTACTAAATTCAAATGAGGTCATTAGAATGGACCCTAGCCCAATATAACTAGTGTATTTATAAAAAGGGTAACTTTGGATGCAGAGACATGTGTAGAGGAAAGATGATGTAAAAACGTGGAAGAAGCAGATAGCCAACTACAAGCCAAGGTGAGAAGCCTGGACAGATGTTTTCCTTACAGTCCTTGAAAAGAACCAACCCTGCTGACATCTTGATCTTGGAATCTACTTTCCAGAACTGTGAGACAATAAGTGCCTAGTATTTAAGCCACCCAGCCAGTGGTGCTCTGTTGTGGTAGGCCTAGGAAACCAAGCCAACTCCCACCACTACCACACACACACATGCACACAGCATTAGCCACCTTGCCTTGCTAATAACATCGTGTCTATGCAGAAGCCACTTCTCTCTTCTACCATTCACATGGCACCTCAGGGGAAATTTCCAAACTGTCCTCTTGTGGCATTTTAATCCTCAGTATTCTCAGAGCCCAGCGTTTAAGCCATTGGCAAATACGTTTCACATTGTTCATAGAAATAAAAATACTTCATAATAAGACCTCTTTTTCTCATTCAATGGCAGTTTGTTTTTCACCTTGTGAATGCCTCTAAGGGATTTGCATTAGCAAAGAAAACAATAACAACAAAAACAACAATGAAAACAACAGTAGCTAATAATTATATGATGCCTAATATATACCAGGCACTATTCCAAGCACGGATAGAATTGCTGGCCTTGCTGTGTCTTTCTATTCATGCACTTAGACAATACCTTTTCTAAGAAAGATTGGAAAATTATAAAAGTGGAACTGAGAGAGATTTTCTTGTTCTATAATGTGTTTATTTCCTTAGAAAAAATTTAGTACAACAATGTTGTTCAGGCATATTGTGAATTTTTATTGTGAATTTCATTGTCACATAAAACTAATAAATGCTGGTTTCATTTTAGCACACTAAAATTTTTCTTAGACAATTTATCACACTGAAGTTTTTCTTCAATCCAGTGGTTCTCAAACTTTATCAAAAAACTAAACAAAAACAGAATCATCCTGGAGGATTTGATTAAACAGATTTATGCCCGTCCGCCCCCCCACTCCCCACACACACCAAATTTCTGAGGTAATATACCTGGGCAGGGTGGAGAATGTTCAGTTTGCATGTTTAGAAAATTCTCAGATGATGCTGATACTGCTGATCCAGGGACCACATTTTGAGAACCATTGATTAAATCAATCACCATTAACTAAAAACTCTCATACCTGACAAAATTCTCCAAAATGATGTCATTATTTCTACATAGAGGAAAGAAAAGAAAGGATGTGTCTGATTCTAAATGTCCAACCAGTTGTTATATTTAGAAAAACCACTAAGATTAGTTTGTTAGTTGTGCTTTACACATATGGTTATTTTTTATTTCAGGTATCTGTGGCAAAATCGATCATTTGTTGAGAAAATGTGCATGTGCTCTGTGTATATATTATATACATTTGTGTGTGTGTACATATATATCACAAAATAATTCTTAAAATTAATTTTATGCATAAATTTATGGGTCTAATGGATGATTCTTATTTTTAATAAATTCTTTGAGTTTGGAAAAAATAAACAACATTAATTATTTTAAATTGTGTTCATGTTAACAGAGACATGGTTTTCTCGAATCATTATTATTCTCTGAGGCTCCCCCTAGTGTTCTTAACTGAATGTAAAAACAATAATAAAACAGTTATGCTTGGATATTATGTATTTAGCAATGCTTTAGACGCTTCTCAGAAAGATCAAACTGTTGCTTTAAGATATTCCTGACCAGTACCAACATTTTTAAGTCTGCAGGATAATAGCAAAATGAGAGTGGTCCTTAAAAAACATTAATATCCTCTAAAGCAAAAGTGAACAGCTCTAGCATCTTAACTGGTTTTTGCAATAGGTACATCCAAATAGTCATTGGGGAATTTTTTAAGCAGGTTGTAGTGAATGGATGTCATTATACATGTAATTCACAATACTGTCAACAGAATAGTGTCAAATTCTTTAACTTCTTTAAGTGGTATTTATTTATTTTTAGAGAGAGGGGAAAGGAAGGAGAAGAAAAGAGAAACATCAATGTGTGGTTGGCTTTCACGCAACCCCTACTGGGGACCTGGCCTGCGACCCTGGCATATCCCCTGACTGGGAAATGAACTGGCAACCCTTTGGTTCTCAGGCCAGCACTTGATCCACTGAGCCACACCAGCCAGGGCAAGTGCTTTAATTTTAAATTGCCAGAAGAATACATCTTGTCGGAATTATCTTTCTGGAGTTAGACCCATTCATTTGAGATTAAGCCTAGTTCTCAGTCTTTGAGTCCCTTCTCTCTAGACCTGTGCTATCCAGTAGAATTTTAATGTGAGTCATATATATAAAACTTTAAATATTTTTGAATTCATATTTTAAAAAACATAGAAACAAGTAAATTAAGTAATATTTTATTCAACCCAATGTTTTTAAAGTCTTAAATATATAGTGTATATTTCACACTGGCGGCACTTCTTCATTGCGAGTAGCCACAGTTCAAGTGCTCAATAGCCCATGTGCCAAGTAGTTACTGTATTGGACAGCACAGTATTAGAGCTTGTTTCCTCTTATGCATTTGCTTGGAAGGAAAATTGTAAGCATTTTTCATGGACTATGAGGAGATGTTTTACTTGTAGCTAAAAGTACACTTACGAAGATAGCAGCACCATTTGCAGATGCAAAGACACACTGACGGAGTTTCGACACACTGACAACAAATTCCCTGAAAACAGCCAAGAAAGTGAACTGAGAGGCTAGTGCTCAGAAGGTGGGCGTTCATGCATATTGACAGGACCCACCCTGTGGTTTCAACAATCTTTCTTTGAGTAGGCTTTATGGCTTTGTAGAGCTGGAAGTCCGCTTCTTTTTAAATTGCTGAATCCAAATATATGATACAATTGCTTCTACATCTGCCACCAAGTGAGGAAAGATAGTGATTAATTTTGTAAGCTTTTATCATGTTTATGCTAACTACTCCTGTCTAAAATGGCTTCCTTGAGCCCTATACCCATTTCATAGCAACTATTACTATTAATTCTTTACACATTTGTTTTTTCCACTTAATGTAAGCCTCATGAGATTAGTGACTTTCCTAGAGTTTTCAATTTACTGCTGTATTCTTAACACATGTGCCCATTGATAGGTGCCCAAATGAATATTTTTTTCAACCTTTAATGAGTCCCTTCAATATCAAAATATTTTTCTCCAACTAGTTCATTCAGAATATAGTGTTTATTTTACAGTTTTTACATATTCTCCCTTTCTGTGTTTCTCCTGATATTGTGTGGTGGGAGCGTGTAGGGCACATAGTAGAAATGGTCATCCCTTCTCTATTCACTTGCCTTGGGTTATTACACATAATTCCATGTCTGAGCCAGTTTCGTTACTAAATGGAGATGACTGACTTTATTTATTCATAGAGTTGTTGGAATGATTAATTATGGTATAATTTATAAAATTACAAATGTTCTAAAATACTAAATGTGTGTGCATGTAATTATGCATGGATATTAGATAGAAAAGACTCTCCCTTCTTCTCTTAAAATTACCCATAGGCAAGGTCAACCATCTTACCAGATTACATTTTCTCTTTCTATTTTCATGAGCCTATAGAATGTTCTTTCTGTATCACTCATTTGGAAACTTAAATGTATGCACGTTTACAACAGCGTGTGACTGTTATGTATATAGGTATAATTATCAACTTGGTAGAAAAACCCTGGTGGGCATACTGTATTTTGCCGTGTATAATGTGCTCCTGTGTACAATGCACACCCATGTTTTTGTATGCATTATACATGAGATTATTATACCCATCATGTGCATTTATTATACCTTATATAATGTATGTATACATTATACATACAGGTATAATGTGCATCCTTATTTTTCCCTCAAAATTTTGGGCAAAGAAATGTGCATTATACATGGCAAAATGTGGTAATTTAGACCCATGACTAAGGAAAGAATCTAATAAATTCCCATTTAATGGATTTGTTTCTGCATGCCAAATAGTTTTCTAACTTGTTTAGTGTGATTTAGAGCTGTTATGTTCTCATTAGCATTCTTACAGTCTTATAGAGCACATAGGTGATAATAATTTTCAAGCCAATTCTACAATTTTTATTTTAAAATTAAAAATGTGTAGAATATCATATTTAACAAGGAAATATTTAATATTGATTTTTCTGATTTAAAATACTTAGGAAAATGTTACATATTATATTATTTAAGCTAAATTTATCTTGAATAAAGTCATTGTCTGTGAAAAAATGTGTCTTTGAGTTGAAGATATACTTAGCATTCTGTAAGTATCAATTAAATAGATTAAAATTAATAATAACATACCATTACTAACTCACCTAATTTGAAAGTGAATTTTATTTTACCCAAGTGAAAATATGATGTCTCTTACAATGGAAGGGATATTCATCAGCATAAATGAGTAAAACTAACAGATACGGGCATTCCAAATGATCTGAAGTCAGTTCCTAACATTTAATAAATTCATATTTTAAAATATTAAAATATTATCTCATGAATTAGTAATCTAATAACTCTAGAAATCTTGTCCTAAGTACTTTGGAACACTGAAATGGATGAGTAGAGATTTACCCAACAGTCTATGTCCTCTACACAACCCACAAGGGGAGAAGAATGTTAAAGTGGGAAAATTTATGATTTCCCTAGATAGAGCTAAACTGCAATACTGTTTAAATTCTTTGAGTCTTTATTTTCTTCAACCGCTCAGTTTTGAAAAAGCCACTGTAATCTTTAACAATATTCTATTAATATGGTAACTCTTCAGTATTAAATCCATATCACTATTAAATCCAAAAGCCAATCAACACAACCTATCCACCCAAGAGTGTAGCTCCAAAACTGAAACACATAATTCGCTATTAATCATAATGATCTCCTACATCCAGAAGTTTCTTTAAAAATATAGTTATGATGTATTTGGGAAAAAAATAATCTAGCTAACAAATTCTTCCATGTATTAGAAAAAGATGATTTTTAACTTCCAAATACCATTAAACAATAAAAATAATAAAAATTTTAGAGTGTACATTCTGACTCAAACTTTAAATAAAAGTCAAAAACAAAAGTTGTCAGACAAATGTATGCTAATTTTATTTTAACAAGTAATTGAACTTGAAATCATTCTCCCAACCACATGATGCAAAACCCTGAATCCTTAATATTCTTTGTTGATATTAAATGCTGACATTTAGTATAGGTGCAGATTTTGACAAGACTAATAATACTATTTATACATGTAATTATTTAAATTACCCATACTGCTTCAGTTTAATTGTGTTCACCAAATTGGCATGCATAATTTATGACATCAATGCTGTCAACCATCAATCAACATTTCAGACAGCAACACATCAACTAAATGACAGGGTGAATATTTGAGCTGATTCTGGAAACAACTTCAACTTTGGAGGATGAAAGTTGTATCATATTTATCTACCAAAAGGAAATATATTTTTGGTGATTTTTGCAAAAATCTCTCAAAGACTCCATCAAAATTATCATAATTATAATAATTCAAAGAGGAAAATGCCATTGAATAAGCAATGTTAATTTTTTCATTGAAATATTAACCTAATATGGACCTATAACATTATATTAGTTCTAATTATACAGCATAATGATTCAATATTTTTATTAAAATATTGCAAAATAATCACTGCAGTATTTTCAGTTAACATCTATTACCACGCACAGTTACAAATGTTTTTTCTTATGATGAGAACTTTTAAAATTTACACTCTGGGCAACGGTCAAATATATAGTACAGTGTTATTAACCGTAATGACCAGGCTGTACATTACATTCCTAGGACTTATTTTATAACCGGAAGTGTGTACCTTCTGACAGTCTACCCATTTCTTCATTTCCAGCCCTTCCCAATTTCTGGTAACTATCAACCTTTCCTCTGCATCTATGAGTTCACAGATTTATTTTTGTTTTAGATCCTATGGTAAGTGAAATCATATGGTATTTGTCTTTCGCTGCCTGACTTACTTAGTATAATGCCCTCAAGGTCCATCCATATTATCATAAATGAATAAGATTTCCTTTTTTATGGCCGCCTAATATTCCATTGCATATGTATATATATCACATTCTCTTATCCAGTCATCTATTGATGACACTTAGGTTGCTTCTATGTCATGACTATTATAAATAATGCTGCAATGAGTATGGCTTCGGGGGTCATATGTTTTTCAAGGTAGTATTTTTGTTTCATTTGGTTAAATACCCAAGGATTTTAGTCTTTGTTTGGGACATCAACCACTTTGGTAATCCTATGGAGCTTATAGACACCTTATCAAAATAATATTTTTAAATATGTATAATAAAATAATTTCAGGCACAAATTATATTGAAATATAGCTTTCAAATTATTATGTAATTAACTATGTGGTGTGGGCACAGAATTTGTTCTCAACACACTAAATAGTAAGATTTAGTGTTAAGACAAATCACTAACAAAATTTCAAACTAATTATCATAAAAGATATACTGAGAAAACTTTAAAAATTATAAGATAATAGGAAAATATCTGTGATATCTAAGCCATACATACCCCTGGTATCTCTGTAACTTGTTGTCCACTTTCACAGAAGTCAGTGAAAATAAAGATGACTTTTTCCCTGTCCAATATCACAAAACCCCTGTTGTCTATCAGCAAACTCCTTAGGTATCTGTGGACTTGAAGTTAACAGCTCTTGCCATAGAGTAAACCTTGTATTTCAATCAATCTTTTTTTTTTTTGAGACAGAAGGCTTTCAATTTATTTCAGAAATAAGATATATGTTGTGTATTTTTCAGCATATATCAGACAAAATATTTGGGAATATTTTCCATAACCAAGTAATGTAAAAATATGTTTAAGAACTATATTTTAATTTAATTTTCTTTTAAGTTTATTTTTACTGTTTTGCCAACACATCTGTGACTCTCTATGTGAACATCATCTGGAGATTGAAAGTTTTCTGGAATTCAATGTATTAATCAAAATGCCAGGCCATACAATATAAGGATTTAGCAATCAAATCATATTACACAGAGCTTAGGACTCTGCTGTTATATTGGTGCTATATTTGCATGTATACATGAAAAATGCAGTGAACAATTGATTCTTAGGACATACTATAAATATTATCTACAGGAAGATGTCACATTTTTAAGGACTATATTAAAACCAAATGAAAACATTTCTTTTAAAAGACTGAGAAAAAAACCTGAAAGTCAGTGTATACGGACAATATTTTTCTTTCCCTTCTAGGTTAAATTAAAACCTGCTTTGCAAGATGAAGAGGAAATATGCCCCTCAAGTGTTGAAAAAGGTGTGAAGACACACCAGTTTAGGGTTGTTTTTCTTGTGTAGCTAATTTTCACTTTTAAACTAGTTCCCCAGTAAGATTCAAGACAGCACATTTCTGGAAAGAATAACAAAAATGTTTCATACTTATTAGCTATTCTGTTCATAATGAAGGTTTTTTGGCAATTGTAACATGATTTTAGAGATTGAATATAATTCTCAAATAGTAGTTTTGACATTTAAACAAAATTAACATTTCATCAAAAATGTTTTATCAAAATACTATAGATAGATAGATAGATAGATAGATAGATAGATAGATAGATAGATAGAGTGTGTATGTGTGTATAAATCTTCAGCCATTTAAACTTTCTGTATTAGTTTCCAGTCACTGTGTAACAAAATATCAAAAAGTTCAGGGTTTAAACCAGCACAGATGTATTACCTCACAGTTCCGTCGGTCAGAAGCCCAAGTACACATTCACAGGCTTCTACTCAAAGTTTCACACTCAAAATATTTGTCAAGCAGAGTTTTATTCTGGAGACTCTGGGAGACTTCATATTTAAGTTTGTTCAGAGAATTGTCAATTCCTTGTGGTTTTTGGGTTGAGATCTGTGTTTTGTTTATGGCTGTCATCCAAGAGGGGGAAAAGAAAGACATTGAAACTATTTTATATACACTTACCAATTCAATCAACAAATAGTTATTGAATAATGACTTCTATGATTTCTTATTCTTAGCCTTGTAAATGTACTAGCAATCACACAGTGATTGCTTTGAGTCTAGTTTACAAATATATCGCATTCACTAATAATGATAAGCAATAAACTCACTAATAAAACTTCTGACCATAGTTTAAAACAAATGTATTATAAAACTACCATGTACCTGCCTTTCATTGCTGAATACTGAAAACACATATAAATAATATAGTTCCTCACTTTTTATAAAACAGAATCATGGCTATTTTATAAGAAGACATCATCAAACTGAAGAGTATCTTTTACTTTTTATGTGTGACATTAAGAATGATCTTAATTCCAGCTTTCTTTCCAAAGCCAGTGTGGCTTTAATCACTGATAGATAAGAGATTGGCTAATGACCTAGAAGACAGGAGAATATTCCAAGCATGCCTAAAAAATGAGACCATCAGTTCCAATCCCAGGGCATTTCTGAAATAGCTGTACTTGAGGTGCCAGGATCTTGATGGCTTCTCCAGGAAATTGGAAGAAGATGATTTGTTTCATAATAAATACTCTGATCAGATAATTGGATTTATTGTTAATCACCCTGAAATGGATGAGCCTAACATGCAAATTATATATAGCAAGAGCTAGTGATTAGCACCTAAGCTTACTAATGGATTTCAGAAATTCATTTCATAAAATTTTGAATCAAAATAATCATTTAGATACTATGATGAATTAGTGTGTTGATTGGCATTCCTTTGGAAATAATAATGAAGAGTAAATATGAATTAGAGAACTTAAAACTATGGTTGAGTCATTCTCTTGAACTATTTTTATATTTATGCAGCTCAATGATTGCTTTTTTATTTTCTGAAATATAAAAATTATTATTTAAATGATTTCAAATTATTTTTAAAAGCAAGCATATGATGGCTGCTGTTGTAAGATTCTAAATGTATAAAAATTAGGATAGAATTTGGGCATTAAACTGCCTCATTTTTTGTAAAAATAAATACAATGTTTTAGAAAGAGGGCGAGAAGAGAAGGAATAGAAATATTGTTAAGCAAGTAATGTATTATCATTAAATAGTGTTCTAAACATTTTACCAGAAATATTAATAGTATAGCAGTAGCAGAGTTTCATCTTACAAAATCATTTAAAGTTAGAGTAAGGAGACTACTTAAGAAAACCCAGTGCAAAATAGTTAAAAACTTCTAGCTCTCCTTCCTCAGAGCAATAAGCTGAGATATTGAGACACTTTTTTCTATGCTTGCAGGAGTTCAGAGCAGGATTAAACAATCTGGTTTCTTTCTAGTTAGTGCCTTGCTCTCACTCTGAAAGTATGAATTTCAACCAAATCACAGGAGACAATTTAGGACTGATGGTGAAATTATGTTATCACTTGGATTTAAAGTCTCATCATCATTCTGGGTTATCAGGCAGGAAAATAATAGAGCAAAAGGTGATGGGAAGAGAGTGATACCAATGAAGTGACAAGTATGTACTTGGCCCAGTTCCTAATTTTTTTATATTCCCATATTTAATATCATTTCTAAAGGACCACAGCCAAAATATTATCATCAACCATTCCCATGATCACTTTTTAATCTGCTTATTTTGTTTCTCTTTCATTTATGGCTATTAATTGGCTTATCTGGGTGTTTTTCTCCTACCCCCAAATGCCTATGAGAACATAAAGCTGAAGAGACCAAAACGGTGCTTTCTACACAGTTGGAGTTCAATGAATGGATGCGGAAATGTTAGTGACTTGTTGAGTATATTATGTTCCCAGCTTTGCTTTGATATAGACATTGTTCACTCACTTTTACAAACGAAAAATCCCGAGAGCCTAGATTATTTATGCAGTATCATGCAGGTAAAGATGTCTGAGTTGGTTTTCAATAAAAAGTCACAGAATAATAATAATGATGATGATTATACACTATGTAAAAATAATTTATAGTTATACCTTTAAAATGTAAATAGAAAAATTTCTGGAGGAATCTGTACAAGTGGATAAGATTTAGAATGCAATGTGTGCATATAATATGGGGGTTATTTATCATGTACATAATTTCATTTTCTTTTGTAAAGTACAAAATTTTCACAAAAAGTATATTTAGTCTTGTAATTTGTAAAAATTATAGTATCCACTGCAAAATTCACATTCCTACCTATATGATGCCAACCTCTGTAGACTTTCTAGCAGTGAGGGAGCTAAGAATGGTAAAGAACGGATCATTTAATTACAGTGTGTAACAAGAATGTGAAATTAAGTAATTTAGTTTTTGGAACTGAAAGTGCCACAAAATGAATAAATGGAGAAACATTTACAGATTATATATGAATCTGTAAGCATGTGAAGTTAAATAAACTTCATGTATTATACATAAAGACTGAGATTATACATGCATCTTGGCACAACATGTCCTCTAAGTCTGGACAATTCATTTGAAACTCAGCAATTCAGTGCTACCCTTCTGTCATATGTCTCTGAGCCATGTATTCCATTCATCTCTGAATGTTTAATGCATACATCCACAAAGACACTAACTGTGTCCTGTAATTATGAGGCTCCAGCTCAGGTTGGTAATCAGCTTTAACATCCTGGCTGCTGTAATATACACAAAGCTTGCCTTCAGAGACAAAGCATAGGCTCTGGCAGAGAATGTTTATTTCTTGAGCATGTGTTAGGAATAAAGGATGTATTGTTTGAAAATTAGGAGAGAAGAGTAAGGCCCTGTGATAATGAGTATTTATGTAGAGAAGGCAACTACAAACATGAGAATAAGTGCAAGATCCTGCATTTGCTTTTAATTGTTCTCTTTTAGAATGATAAAGTTTTAATATCCTCATGGGGCATTCATTATCAATAATCTTAGAAAAAATAAATCGAAATGGGCAATGTTTAGAATGTTGTTGTATAATTACATTCAATGGTACCAATATGTTAAAGAATATAGTTAGACTAATAACAAAGGATAACATCTAGAAATTAGGAAAAACATTCAAAACACCAATGAGAGGCTCTTTGAGCAGTGGAAAGATTGTAGGAATTTGGGAGCACGTAGAACTGGCTCTGACATTTACTGATCGGACAACTGTGAGATGACTGCTCCAAATTTCTGAATCTCGGCTTCATTATTTGTAAGGCAGGTAAAGATCACAAGCTGAGAAAACACAGATGGTCCTCAAAATAAAATTTTTCCTAATTTTTAATAGAACTTGACCTAAACTACTAGGCAATCAACAGCATTCTGTGCCTTCCTGGATTAAATGCTCTACTTTCCTGAAATGAAGCTAGTCTGTTTGCCTATTCACTTCGATGGCCCATTAATAAAGAGAATACAGTAGATACCGATTTTAACAGTTGCCAGTATAGTGTCAAATACTGTATAATAGCAAAGCTCTGTTTATGGCTCAATTTTTATAGCACATGAAAAGAATTTCTGTAAGTAAAAATATAGCAAAAGTGTTTAAAAATTCTTACTAGTTTGATAGTGACTTTTTCTGTACTATCAGTGGGATAAATATTTATACTAAAATTTGTATTGAAACATCTTAGTCATTCAAGAAATGGTGGAATAATCAGTCATCCATAGGGGAAAAGAAATCTGACCTAAATTTCACACTTTATATAAACAGTGAATCAAAATAAATCGAGGATTTATGTAAAAATGGGAAATTATTAAATTTTTAGAAAAAAATAGAAATTTTTCCAGATCTAGGTTAAGCTAGAGTTCTTTAGAATTAAAACAAAAATAATTCATAAAAGAAAAAATAATAAGTTGAACCACACTTAAACTTGAATTTTTGCTCAGTAGAAGACGACATGAAGAGAATGAAAAAAAAGTTACAGACTGGGAGAAAATATTTGCAAGTAACATATCTAACAAAATATTGGTATCTGGAATAAATAAACTATCTAAACTCAACAGTAAAAAACAACAAAAAAAACAGTTATAAAATAGGCAAAAAAAAAAGACATTCAGCATCCTAAGTCATCAGAGATAATTCAACTTAAAACCACAATGAGATATTAGTACACACCTATCACAATGTTAAAATTAAAAATAGAGAATACTAAATGCTTGGATGCAGAGAAACAAGGTCACACACCTCTCACTGTTGAGAATATACAAATGGTACAGCTACTCTGCAAAACAATTTGGCATTTTTACATAAACATAAACATGCAATTACCATATGATTAAACTATTGTGCTCTTGAGCAGTTATCCCAGAGAAATAAAAACTTACATTCACATAAAAACCTCATGTAAGTATTTATAGTAGCTTTATTTTATAATTGCCAAAAACTAGCCCAGATACCTTTCAATGGGTGAATGGTTGAATTGTTGCACATACCTACCATGGAATATTACTCAGCAATAAAAAGGAATAGCTATTTATAGATGCAATGACTTAAATGCATTTCCCAGGAATTATATCGAGTGAAAGAACCAGTCATAAGAGGTTGCATTCTGTATAATTCCACTTATGTAACATATTTCAAATGTCAAAACTTTAGAAATGAGGAACAAAATAGCTGTTGCCAGTAATTAGAAATGGGGAAAGGAGGCATGAGAGAGCTGGGTATGGTTAAAATGGGCAATTCAAGGGCCCTTGTAAAGATGAAAGTGTTACATGTGGTAGCGGATTAACAAGTGAGAAAATTGTATAGAACTCAATTCACACCCATAGGTAAATCTGAGGAACTCTGAGATAAGCGGGTTGCATGGATGTCACTATCCTGAATGTGATTTTGGACAATAGTTTTTGTAAATGTTGCCGTTGGAGGAAACTGGGTAAAGGGCACATAGCATCTCTCTGTATTATTTCTTACAACTGCATGTGAATCTATAGTTATCGCCATAAAAATTTTAAGTAAAAGAATAAACCATTTGAGTTTTTAAAGTAAATTGTAAAGTTTTTTTTTTTTTTTTTTTTTAAATATTTTATTTATTTATTTTTATTATTTATTTATTTATTTATTTATCTTTAGAGGGGAAGGGAAGGAGAGAGGGAGAGAAACATCAATGTGTGGTTGCCTCTTGTATGTCCCCTGCCGGGAACTGGCCTGGCAACCCAGGCATGTGCCCTGACTGGGAATCGAACCGCGATCCTTTGGTTCGCAGGCCCGCGCTCAATCCACTGAGCTACACCAGCCAGGTAAATTGTAAAGTTTTTATTCTTTTTTGTATTGACAGTCCTTGATATAAAATTGAAGGGATTTAACAATATCACAATGGGAAAAATTGTGGGAGAAATTGTAAATTACTGTGTCTAAAATAAAATGGCAATGCAATAATTCCTAATTCTTCAACAGTTCTTTTGTAAATTAATAATTCATAATATTTCAAAATATTTTATTCCTTATAACCTACAACAAAGTGCAAAGATGTTTGGAACACAACTGTTATAAAAGTATGTCTAATTCCATTATTCGATAGTTGAATGTCATTAAACTCTAAAGGCAACAGATAGTGACTCAGAACCATAAATTAATCTTTACATTTAATATATACCCATTTGACCTCTGTATATAAAAACATATTTTCGAAAGACTTCTATATTAATAATTTTAAAATGATTTATCGAGCAGTGGTATATCTCATAGTATATCCTTTATATTTTCCAAAATATATAGAACATATAGCTAATATTACAAGTAAGAGACATGTTTTTATATTTTTCCTCTTGTATTTTCTGTCTTATTTACTCTTTAAATACCTTAACTAACCCAAGTAAATATTTTACACATCATCAGAAAATCATCCATTGTGATACCAATTTAAGAACAAAAATATGTCACTTTCTCCTTTCGAGTTATACAAATATTTGTCCAGTTTTTGAAGAGTTAGAAAAAGTAATTTAAAAAAATTTAAATATATATATATTTTAGGCCAATAAAGATATACCTATTAAAAGTCGAAAATAAAAATTACATTGAACACTGGCCTTTTGACTATGATGATCAAATAAGATGTTTAAAAAGGCCCCTGTGTTTTTTTTTCCAAGATAAATCCTCTAGAAGTATGTTTTTAATCTTGACTTTGAACACTATAGTCTTGTTGCGGACCGTTCAGCCTGGTTTCAGGAGTTGTAATCCTCACCCCATGGTGGGCTGTGTAAGAGCCCAAGGGACCCACTTCATCTGGGTCTGTTCTGTCACAAGGATGTGACCTATTAAGGAGACAAAGCTTATCTCTCTGGCAGGAGCACTGCTTCTGCCTTACCCATCTCTGGCCCCATAGCTTGGTTGGCAGTCAATGACGGGTAAGACTCCTCATGGGAGGGGCAACCTAAGCCAGACGCGACCACTTGGGAGGCCTCATGGAAGGACTCGGGGGGTTGCAGCAAAGAGGGTGTGATGGACCCTCGCTCCCCGGCTATTCTGACATAGCCCGAGTCCTCATTTCCATCTGGGAGATGTCTCCTGCTTCCTCATCAGCTTAAAGCCTGAAACTGTGGGGGTGAGTGGTGCAGCCCTGTCCTGGACAGAACGGCTCCTTGGGTGATTGGCATAAGAATGAATTCCTAAAGTCCTGTGAAACCTGCTTTGCTAAGAGTGCTCTTCCTGAGGTGACAAGTGTCCCAGGAGGAAATGAGCATGTCTCCCAAAGTCTGGCAACCCCCCTTCCTGACAAACACTGGCTCCGATTAAGCCCTCAGATTTCTTTGACATGTTAAACTTGTATTCCGGTGTATTGGAAACCAATAAAAGCCTAGTGAGGATGGGGCTCTCGGTCATTCTCCTCTGAGAGTTTGACCCCTTTCCTCCCCAAGCACAAGATGTCTTGGTAGTTTTTACTTTCATCTGTGACGGAGGAATGGGGCTCTGCGGGCGGAGCCCCCCCACATCTGGCGCCCAGGACAGGGCCCCCAGCATAGTCTCTTGGTCTGCTCCTTTGAATGAATTCAGTTGCTGCACCTGGAGTAGTGCTTGATTCATTACGTGCACTTCTCTAGTGGCCTGGAATTTCGTGTCTGGAGAGGAGTCCCCCAGCAGCCTCACCCTGATATAGGTGGTAGGTTGTCACTGCCACTCCTAGCAAGTGCTTTGCAATAAAATCTGAATGTCTCCTATAGTCCCTGTGGGATTAAACAAGGGCACATACTGCATGTTTAGGACTGGATACATCGCACTGAAAGTCTTAGTCCGGATAAATTAGCAATTGTTTTTTGTTTTGTTTTGTTTTTTACAAAAGAAGAAGAAAAGGAAGTAGAAGAAGAGGAAGAAGAAGAATTAACCTAAACTGGTCTTAGACATCAATAGTGATCTCTCAGCATGAAAATCAAGTTGATTGTCTTGTAAAGGCCATAGTTTAATAACAAATTGGTTCTGAGTAGATGCTAAGTTCTGTAGCTAGTCTCATCTACCTGAAGCCACTCACTACCAAGTAAAGGCACTACTGCTAAGTGAATAGCCTACCAGTGTGAATGTTGAGGATGGGAAAGAATGGGTAGAAAGAAATTGCTATATGACTATAGTGGAAATAAAGACATTTTGGATAAAGCCAAGATGAAATTTTTAAAAAGCAGTATGTGTTTAATGATGTTTTAGGTAATATAACCTAACTAATCAAGGCTTTCTTTTTATTAAACATTATACCTTAATGCTCAATGAGTAAATTATAATCTTAAGACACCCAAGTGGCAATCTTCTGCCTATCTTTGTATATCAGTCCTCTTAGAATAAGACATTATACATTTAATTTTATATTAAACACTTTTTTATAAGAAGTAGTTTAATAATTGAATATGGACCAGCCTCCTCCAGTTCATCTTTATTGTAGTCATGGTACCCAAATGCTGGGCTGTTTCAATACTCTCACATGAGAGTGTGTTTATAGAAATCTCGGCTTTGAGTGTCTACACTGGCCCCTCCTCAGCCGGGTTCCCGTGGACAAAGCCTAAAAGAGAGATGATGTCTCTCTCAGATGCACACCTGGTACTGAAACTGGCTGACCAGCCATTTCCCCTAAAGTCCATTCTTAGGTTGACAGAAACAGAGCCGGGAGAATAGTCACTGGGGCAGGTGGGAGGGTGGTGTACTCTAGTCTTTCATTTCTGAAGCAGCTCACTGCTAGCAAACTCCAGGAGTCAGTTCCAGACCCTGAGCTGATTGATCTGATCTACTGTGGCCAGACACTAAAAGAGACCTGATGGCATTCAACCTGGGTCCACAGCCCATGTTCTGTGCAAGTCCTGGCCCGAGCCTGATCCAAAACCTGTGGACAAAGCACCTGCTCTGCGGAAGCTGGGGTGCAGCACACTGCCTTGCACAGTAGCTCCTCCTACAGGATTGTGGTCTTTAAGGTGCTCAGCAATAAGTCCCTGGAGCAGATCATTATGGCCACCCCACCCCAGGCCTCAGCAGTGACCCCATTTCTCCAGGATAAGGACCTTTTCTCTGTCTTTGCTGATCCCAGCATGCTTGATACATTGGTACCTGCTCACTCAGCCCTAGTGAATGTCATTGTCCTGGTTTTGCACTGGGTGGCAGGCAGCACACTGCTACAGGGAGCTGACTCCTCTTCCCAGAGCACGCCTTCCACTTCATACTGGGACATGCCAGGTGGCTTCCTGTTTGAAGGGTTCTCTGGTTGTGAGGACAACTTTTACCCAAAGGCCAGGTCCATACCCTCTAGCAGCACTCCCAGCTCTCACCCAGCTTTCCTGTGGTACAGTGGTGATGCTGGCACTGCCCTGGCACTGGCCAGCACTCCAGAGAGCTGTTCTCATCCTGACTCCTGGCACCCAGGTCCATTCCTCTGTGACCTCACCAATGTCTTCTGGTGTCCAGTCAGGGACACTCATCACCAATGACCTCTTCAGCCAAACCCTGCAGCATGCCCTGCAGGCCTCTGGGCAGCCCATTCTTCAGAGCCATGGGGAGTTGCAGCTGCACCGCATGGGCACGCATCACAATGAGCTGAGCCTGCAGGCTCTTCAGGCCCCTGGCAGGGACATCCAAGCAGCTCTAGAGCTCATCTTCACTGGAGGAACCCCATGAACTCCCCACTCCTCCTAAATCCCCAGCAAACTGCCAAGGTGGCTGCCCATGGGAGACACTCCTGGAGGTGCCCCATCTCTCCTTTTCCCAGTACACCTGACAGTCAACCTTCAAAAAAAAAAAAGAAAGAAAGAAAGAAAGAAAGAAAGAAAGAAAGAAAGAAAGAAAGAAAGAAAGAAAGAAAGAAATCTCAACTTTGTGTGTCCACTTTACTACAGAGAGCATGCAATTGAGACAGCACTACAGTGAGAAATGGCCTGCTTACTGAAAGTCACTGAGCAAGAAGCTCAACATTACTCAGGCCATGGCCAGGTAGCTCAGTTTGTTAGAGCATCGTCTCCATATGCCAAGACTGTGGGTTCCATCCCCAGTCAGGGAACATGCAAGAGTCAACCAGTGAATGCATAAATAAGTGGAACGACAAATCTATGTTTATCTTTCCCTCTGTCTCTTACTCTCACTCTCAATAATTTTTTTTTAAAAAGGCTTAACCTTACTCCTTAGAAAAAGCATAAATCATCAAATAGTTACATTATATATATATAGATATATAGATATATAGATATATAGATATATAAAGTTGAACAGGAGGAGCCAACATGGGCTCAGGTAAAACAAACTTTGTCAAATGGACAAAGCTTCCAGGGCTGGCAAATCAGTGTAATTTCCTGTTTAAGTACGTTTGTACTCCCACAAGGCATTCTACAAACTACACTGCAAGCTTGTAAAGAATATCGAAATATATGGACTGATTAAAATATTTGAGTAAATTGAAAACTTGTTAAATGGCCATACTAAGCATTTTTAGTAACAGCTAATCTTTCAAAAGTATTTATACAAAAAGTGTACACGTACTGTATTTTTATCTTTCACATATTTATCAAAGTTTCAGATGAACATTAAGGATGTAGATAAATATGTAGAGTAAACCTATCTTAGAGCATAAACCTTAACTCAGAGTCAGACTTAGGTTGCAAATCTAGGACTGCATGGTTCTGACTGCTTGTCTAACTATATTTTAAACAACCTTATTAAGTGAAATCAAACCTCAAAACCCAGATGAAATTGAGCTGGAAACAATTTTAACCTTTTCATGACAGTGACAAAAATCAATGACTAATCACATGGAAAGCCCCAGAATTTCTAGGTGTATTCAAAATGTACATGGACTAACTATAATTTGTATGTTCTAATGTGAAGAATTCTTCCACAGGATAGTCTGGTGGGCTCATTAAGGGTAAGACTTTAAATAATAGATTACCCAGAGAAAGGAACTAGGGATCATGGGAGGTTAGTAAATCACGGAAACAGTGGAGAAAATTGGGAGTATTTGAGCAAAGGGAATTAAAGAAAAATGGGAGTTATGCTAGGTATCCTCAAATGTTCAAAGGACTATCATAGTCATATGGAAGTAGATTTTTCCCCCTTCTTGTTTAGTAGGGAAGCCTAGAAGAAAATATAAATCGGAAGATTAAGTTTTGTTCACTACGAAGAACTTTATCTTAATTAGGACTGTCCGGCAGAAGGATCATTGTCTTTCAGGGATGCTGTAGGCAGAATCTCATTATTTGGAAAGAGGTTAGACTAGATCTCCCTTAAGATGCTTCTAACACAATCATTTAATCACTAGGATGTAGTGTATATATGGTCTATAAATTGTGTGCCTTGTGGCAGAATGTAAGTTTTCTGGAAAAGAAGGAAGTCTATTCTACTAGAAAAATAAAAGGATTTCTAGAATTTCATTAAACTAAAAAGGGTAATCTTTTTTCATCTGAACATAAGCTGAGTTGCCTTCATTGTGTTGTATAACCTATTTTGTCCTAAAGCTGTAGAATTATCACATCCACTGCACACTGTGGATCAGTATTTAGAACCTACAATTCAAACAGTAAACACACTGTAATATCATCACAAGAACTATGATCAAGGCAGGACAAAACACTCCAAAGATTAACGGAGAAACATTTTTATGGTGTGTGTTTTCTACAAGATATTTGCTATAAAACATCCAAGATTCCACTGAAGGTTTGTAAAGCTCTGTGAAATAGAAATACATTGATAGCATCTTCAGCCTCTTGATAAAAGAAGGGCAGCCTAAATGTAATTATTTCAAAAGTCTCTAGGGAGCAGAGAAAAATGTCTCAAATGGCACATTATCTAAAATAAGGTCTAACATACCTTGGGGAAAGCAATAGCGACTCCTTTTACTATTTTAATAAGAGTAAATTTTTCTTGTTTTTTTTCTCTGCCCCTGTGTCTTGATGTCTTTCCTCCTCTACTTGTTTCTTTTTAACATAACTACAAAGCTATAGAAATAAATAGAGACAGGGAAAGGGGGGAGGGAAGAAGAGAGCAATCAGGAAATCAAGCAGTGCTTAATCTCACATTTCATATTATAATATCTGCTATGTTAGGGTAGATCCGATTTTGCTATCCTGGACTCATTCCTATATTAAAGAGATTATATATACACATACATAAAATGTTAATAATAATTATGTAATATATATTTTATTGCCTCTACTCAATATAAAGATATTCACTATGAGTTGCCATATGTAGCTAAATATGGCATGAATATAGCATCATTTAAGCATGATTCAAAACCAAGTAATTTATTGGTAATTTAGAAATTCTGTGAATTAATAATTTTTCACTCGTAAATATTTACTATGCTAAATATACTAAATATTTACTTTGTTTTATGAAGATAATAATTATATTGATGTTAAAATAGACATTTTCATAAGGTTTTATTCTATATTTGTGCCAAAATAGTAATTTCGGAGGTTGAAATGTACTTCCATAGATGTACATTATTCTTTCAAAAAAGGCACAACCCACAAAATATTTATCTTTATGATTCACACTTTGTCCCATGAAATACATGATTGGGTAATCTGTTACCTCAGCTTCTGTCTACCATATTATAAAAAATTTCTTGAGCTTTAAACATTCATAGAAGTTATTTCTCAGAACTGGGTGATGACACCACTAATCACCAGGTAAGGTTGGAATTTTTCTTGACATCTCCCTCATCCTCACATATAAAACATTTGTGATGAACAAATACTGATGCTGTCTATTAAATGTGTTTTAAATCTCATTCCATCTACATAGGACTACTGAGCTCCCAACCTAAACATTTCTCACTGGGATTATAAACCTATTATTCTAACTGGTTTTCTCACTTCTAGCTAGTTCCTGTTCCACCAAATTCCTTACAATCCACAGAGCTGTCAGAGTGATTCTCTTTGAAGAGAAAATCCTTGTTTATGAATTCTCTGTAGAGTTTTATAAACTTCTGTATAAACTTTAAACCTCTTGATGAGATCAAATGTCTTCCATAATCCAATTTGTGTACTTTTCGATCTATTATCACTCTGCCATAAGGGCCTTAACTTATTCAACATATAAATCTAGCATTAGCACCTTCCCCTCTGAGCCCTCTTTGACTTAGACAATAATGTCCAATTTGTCTTTTTGGAGTCTCATACCATTCTTTAAACTTCCCACACCTTGAGCAAGGAGAGAAAAAGAGGATTGTGGAAAATTACATCTTGTTAAAATCCTTCAGATTGAATAGGGAGGAACAGAATGCCAATAAGGTATGCTGGAAGAGTCACCTTTGCTCATCTGCAACCTCATCTTATCTCATTCTTAAGCCCCTTACCTGTAGACCAGGTTGTCAGTTGAGATGGTTTTGTCTCCTAGGAGAAAATGCATGGAGTCATTTTGGTTTGTCACAACTTGTGTTGGAGGGTGCACAGGTATATATAGCAAATAGAGATCAGGGATGCTGCTAAAGATCCTGCAATGCATAGGACCGGACAACCCCCATGCCCTCAACAAAGATTAGCCAGCCCAAACTGTTAATAGTGCCAAGTTAGAGACCCCCTGCTACTGATCCTGAGCATCAAAAAGAACAATATGTTAATTCCTAGAACATGGCACACCTTCTCTTTGTTTCGTTCTCTGCAAATACTTTCATGTGTGTCTAAAGTCCCCTTCTCTTCTCTCTCACTTTCTCTCTCGTATCCACCCAGAGTGGTTTGCATGGTGACATATTACTTATTCTGATTATCTTGGGTTAAATATTGCTCTCTCTAGGAAGTCTGTTCTCATCCCTGTCGGTACTAAGTGCCTTTAGAATGTGTACTCATAGCAATCTCTTCCTCCTATAGTTACAGATTTGTTATAAATATTCTTTTAATTGTAGATACCTATTTAAGTGTCTATTTTCATAATGCAAGAGCAATTTTCCTAAGGACAGAGACCAGTCTGTAATGTTCACTATTTCCTATGCTCAGAACTTTGTCTGTCTCCCAGTGTGAGCATGATATGCATTTGTAGCAAGAGAGGGAGGGAGGAAAAATTAGATGAAGTGCCTAATCATATCAGTTAAAAATAAAGTTTAATTATATTTTATTGATTATGCTATTAAAGTTGTCCCAATTTTTTCTCTCTTTATCCACTCTCCACCCTATACCCACCACCCTCTCACATCCCCCGCTTAGTCCATATCCATCAGTTGTATGTGTGAGCTCTTTGGCTTCTCTATTTCTTATACTATTCTTTACCTCCCCCTGTCTATTTTATGCCTACCAATTATGCTTCTTATCCCCTGTACCTTCCCCCGATTCTTCCCCACCCTCTCCCCACTGATAACCCTCCATGTGCTCTCCATTTCTGTGATTCTGTTCCTGTTCTAGTTTGCTTATTTTTTGTTTTGTTCAGTTGTTGTTAGTCATGAGTTTGTTGTCATTTTGCTGTTCATAATTTTTGATCTTCTTCTATTTAGATAAGTCCCTTTAACAGTTCATATAATAAGGGCTTGGTAATGATGAACTCCTTTAACTTGACCTTATCTGGAAAACACTTTATCTGCCCTTCCATTCTAAAGGATAACTTTGCTGGGTAGAGTATCTTGGATGTAAGTCCTTGCTTTTCATGACTTCGAATACTTCTTTCCAGCCCCTTCTTGCCTGCAAGGTTTCTTTTAAGAAATCAGCTGATAGTCTTCTGGGCACTTCTTTGTCCTTTGTAGGTAACTCTCCTTTCCTCTTGGTGCTTTTAAGATTCTCTCCTTACCTTTAATCTTGTGTAATGTAATTATGATGTGCCTTGGTGTGTTCCTCTTTGGGTCCAACTTCTTTGGGACTCTCTGAGCTTCCTGGACTTCCTGGAAGTCTATTTCCTTCACCAGATTGGGGAAGTTTTTCTTCATTATTTGTTCACATAAGTTTTCAATTTTTTGCTTTTCCTCTTCTCCTTCTGGCACCCCTAAGATTTGGAGGTTGTGGCATTTAAAGTTGTCCCAGAGCTTCCTAAGCCTCTCTTCGTTTTTTTGAATTCTTGTTTCTTCGTTCTGTTCCAATTGCATGTTTATTTTCTCCTTCTGTTCCAAATCATCAATTTGAGTCCTCTTTTCCTTCTCTTCATTTTTGGTTCCCTGTATATATTTTCCTTTATTTCACTTTTCATAGCCTTCACTTCTTCCTCTATTTTGACACTGAGCTCAATCAATTCTGTGAGCATCCTGATAACCAGTGTTTTGAACTCTGCATCAGGGTGGTTGTCTATCTCCTCATCATTTAGCTCTTTTTCTGGAGTTTTGATCTGTTCTTTCATTTGGGCCATATTTCTTTGTCTCAGTGCACCTGTTATGTTGTAAGGGTGCAGAGCCTTAGGTATTCTCCAGGGCAGGGAAACCCTCTTCTCTATGTTCTGACACTGTCTGTTAGGGAGGGGTTAGAGAAAGAATAATACGGCTCACTCACTCAGCTCTACCCCATTTTCCAGTGAATTCTCCTGTGAGGCTGGGAGTTTCTCCCACCTTTGTAACTGTCCAGGATTTTATAGTTAGAGGTTTTGAGCCTTTAATTTCCTGGTCAGCTAGCCCAGCTGTGCCTGTGCAATCCTCCAGTGCGCCGTAGGTCCTCTCTGTTTGGCTGCCCATCTCTGCCCATCCTGCCAGTCTAGATGAATGTTTCTTTAACTCCTTGGTTACTGGACTTCCATGCAGTTTGATTTTTCTGGGGGTTCTGATTGTTTATTGTTTTTAAATTGTTTGTTGTGCTTCTTTTGGTTGTTCAAGGAAGGGAAGCATTTTTATTTCCACCTCCATCTTGGCTGGAACTCTCTATTAATAAAAATGTATCTCTTTAAAGTATATACTCTGCTTAAGAATTATGCTTATAAAAGTTGCGAGAAAAGTAAAAATTAATATCTTAAATCTCACTTTCTGCAGTACATTATACAATAGGAGTCATGACTCTATCCAAAATATATATAATTGGAATTTTTTGAAAAAATATGAGGATATTATTGGTTCATTGCATTCTGTAGAGTACCCTTAGAAGTTCTTTCATGGAAAGTTCCACAAGGGATGGTGTGAAGAGGGTAGATGTAGGAATGTATTGCAAATACTAAGCATATAGAATAATTTGTGAGAATTCTGGCCACCTCTCTAATACTAAATTTAGTTTATCTTGTATTAAGACCTGGACAGGTTGTCATAGACAACAGTCTTAAATTCACCTCAACAAATACTTCTCATTAGAATGCAGGATCAAGGTCAATTTTAGAGCCTTGAATAAGCTTATCAGCATGATTTTAATAAATTTACATATAATGAATAATTTCTTACTTCATAAGTGATCAAAAATATTGAATTTTGGTCCCTTCCTTGATAATAGACCTAAATCTCTGTGTCTTAAGCCATTCCTCTTGTCCTAGGAAATATATGCCTTAAAAATGATATCAAATTGAGCACTGGAAAGGTCTTTGCACTTGATTAAAGATGTTAATACATGCAATTTTAGATAAAGAACAAAATAAGAGAACTTGCTATTATCACTAGTAATACTCATTACCATTGTGTTACTTGTGCCACCGCCATATGCCTAGCATTAAATAGAAAACAAAACCATTGTCCCTTGTGATATATATATATATATATATACATATATATACACATACATATATACACATATAGTTTAATTTTTATAAAATACAGTCATAGAAATAAGATTATCATGTTTGCCATTCTTTCCGCACTGGAAGTTTGGCATATTTATTAGTTACAACACAGCATTTCAAGCTGGCATTTGGATCATTTCAATAACTAATGTTTGTTTTATCAACAATGGTTTAATTTGACATGCTGCATAATGCATGTGCAATAACAGTGCCATGTTTGATGGATAAATGCCTAGGAAAAAAATTCAAATTGGCTAATAAATAAAATTGAATTTCGAGAACCCATTTATTTTAAGGAAACTTGTCATGGGTTATTAACTGTACTAAATAATGGCTTGTTTATGTCTGTGCATAAATAATTTGAAACAAATCGGGTGACATAGTTAGAAACTATCATACTTCAATTACTGCTAAATGTTAAAGAAAGCTTGCTTCCTCAGCTCCTTACCACCAGACCTTGTATTTTTCAAAAACAATTTCTATTTGTGAACAAGATTATGACCATAATTCAACTGAATTCCTATACATTTAAGGAAAATCTATTTAAGTAGTAAAAATGTTAATCATAGGGAATTAAACTAAAATTTTGACTATAGATTAATGGCTCTTTGTTCTGCCCACAGATTACTAGGAGATTCATTTCTAGGAGATGAATAGGAGATTCACTACTAGGAGATTCATTTCTTTTTTATTTTTTAAATGCAGGTGCTCTCTTTCTTATTTCTAGAGATCATGAGTCAAATGCTATAAAGTGTTTTTTTTTTCTTTTTTAAATTAGTTGAGTTGTTTTATTTGGTGGTGTTATGTTTTTAAAACCCCTAAGCAATTATAAATAGAAAGCCAGGATCGAGAATTCCTGTTCTAATGTCCCAAATGCACATTTAATTTATTGGTCTCACTTGGACAGTGATATCGAATTGTTTAATACTGGTAACTGCACCATTTAACAAACATTTTTCTGAGCATGCCTTCTGAACATGTAATTCAAGATGCTAAGGGGATTAGCAAGATAGCCTTTCTTCTCAAGAAATTTATATGCTGGAACACAAGTGACAATATTGAAAAGCTGAGTAAGGTAATTGCCACAAGAAAAATGCCAACAAATGCTGTGTGAGATTGTGTAGAGAGGTGGACAAGGCTCAAAACAGATTTTCTGGAGTAGGTAGAATTTAGTGAGACTCGTTAATAAGTGTGGATGCACGCTGGGACCTTTTTAGTGTCTCCACACCTCATGATCTCACAATAATCTGCTTAGGTAAATAAACCAAATGTTTTTACTTTATTAATTAAAAACAATAATTCTGTATATTTTCATTTTGCATTGCACTGTGGAAACTGGTTTATGTATATCATCAGTTTTGAGCCTCATAATATAGTATGGTATTTAGTATCCTGATTTTTGGATGAGAAACTAGATAGTCAGAATGTAAATGAATTAACCAATTTACAAAACTAGCAAGCAGCAGAGTTGGGACTGAAATCAATCCTCCTGGGTCCTAAATAGTCCAGACAATTTTTATCACCCAAATTTAAGGGTAATAAGTCACTGAGCATAGGCTAGACTCCATGTGCCTTAAAACCGAGTTACTCTCTTAGGATATGTTGTACCATATAGATACATCATATACCATACTTTCCATATATGAGTGCACATAAGTTACATCTATATGTCAATGTATATAAAGTATACCTGATGTCTCTTACAAATTAACTTTTCAAAAGGGAATTAGAAATTGATGCTATATATTTTTAAAACACAATACTAATTCACTGTCTCACTACTTTTCCCTAAATAGAACTTTCTTCTTTCTCTGTAAGCACTTTGCAATCATACCTAAAACCTGGAACTTGCAAAATCTCCAAAGCTGAGCAAATTAAAACTCAGGGATTGAAAGAGTTGAGGAGCAACTCTTAATTTCTGCCTTCGGATGGTTCAGTTTGGTTGAACTTGCTTTATCAGGAGCCATTTGCCCATGCTCTGAAGATATTTACTCATGATTTCTATGATTTATTATCAGCATTTTTCTGGGTGCCCAGGACCATCTTATGGTTTGACAATTTTGTAGAATGACTCACAGAACTCAGAAAAACTACTGACTTACAGTTACAGTTTATTACAGTTAAATGATACAGCTTAAAATCAGCAGAGACAAAAGGCACATAGAGAGGAATCCAGAGGTTCCAGTTGTTCTCTCACACCGAAGATTCAGGAACAGTGCTTAATTCTCTGAGCAAGAACATGTCAAGACATTCATGTAGCATTGCCAACTAGGGCAGCTCCCCTGAGCCTTGAGTCTAGGATTTTTATGGGAGTCAGTCTCCCAGGCATAGATCTCATGTGTTACAGACTTTAGCTACTCAATTTCCAGCCCCCATCCAACTCATGGAGCCTAATCAGTACAGTGTAACCCAAGGTATCAGGTGAAAAAATAAACAACAACAAAAAATAACTTTTAAAAATAGAATGATAAGCATTCACTGTAAATCACATTGTTCGCATAAGCTACGTGGTACAGCCCCAAACTCCATGTGTACAAAGACACTCCTATCAGCCAGAATGTTCCAAAGGCTTGGAGGTTTTCTCCCAGAGTTTACCAAGAACCCATCCTTTCATGAAATCTGCAGGGTTTCAACACTCCAAGCCTGCCAAATTAACCCTTTATTGCATAGCATCTAAGGATTTTTTACTTACAATTTGTCAACAATGAGGATGCCCTCCGTTAAAGTCTATTTTTCATTTAAAACTTATTATTTTAGTTAATTTCATAATCTAGACAAAGACATCTGCCTGACCCTTTGTGAGGTTTATATATATTTAGGTTTTGTGTTTTTCTATGGATTGGTTTTATTAATGTTGTTGCTACAATGTAATTAAAACAGAGTTCAGTATATTTCATAAGATGCATTTATTCTTCCTTTACTTTTCATGCACTAATTAATAGACATTGCCAATGGAAGAAAGCCACTACATGGTCTAGTCAAGGAAGCTACAGAGCTTCTGTTGTTTATTCTGCCCTTATATTTCAAGACATGACTATGAACTTGGTGTATGAGTAAAGAGTGACAAATCTATAGACCACTTAACTTCCAAGAAGTATGGCAAAATGAGCCTCAAAGGCAACTTACAAAACTTACTGAAGGGATGATTTTACCTTGTCTCCATTCATAATTAGCTGTCACAAACCAGAGATAGGCAGGATGATCTATTTTATTTACTATCCATTTGAACTTGGGTATGATATTAACTTTTGAAATAAGAGCAAGAATAGTATCTATATCACAGGATTTTTAAAATAATTTTTAAATAATTCAGTGAGATAATAAATGTAAAGAACTACTCTATTCTTGACACATTTTAATGCACAATAGATAGCAGTTGCTATTATTTTTACTATTATTAATTTTTATAATAAAGCTTAAATGTTTATAGGAATTTTCACAAACTGTTTTATTAATTTAGTGTTATGACACATTTAGACACAAAAGAATTAAAGCTGGAACAGTCAGGGCATAAGAACTTGGATAGATCTATATAAAAAATTACCTCATCTCTCCTTACCCTATAAAATATATATGGCTGTTAACATTTTTGACAACCTTTAGTATTTTAGTATCTGATTCTTCATACTTACCTGATGAGACCTATAACATAATACTCCAATGAGAATAAAATATGTGTTTTGCTTTCTCATTTGGATGTTCTTTTAAAATAGGAGAGCATTCTTTCTTACATATTAGGCTCTGGCACTCACATTATATTGTAATTAAATTGATTGATCTTAATAAGAAGTAAAGATATGGATGTTTTCATTACATGATTCTTCTGATGTAAATTCATTTCTAAAAACTTTGGCATAAAATAGCATACATTTGTTTATACTTTTACTATGCTGCTGTGTTAGTTGAATAGAGTAATGGGAGAATCTACAATAAAAACTAAATCCTGTTCACCCCCAGGGGTGATTCAGCATGGTGATTCCCTTAACATCTGTTCCACTAAAGGGGAGTCGTTTTCAAGGGCCACTTGGAGACAAAGCATCTATGTTAAAAGACAGTGAAAGGAAAGATCCGCCTCTAATCCTTCAAACTAGCATGTATTCTAATGAAATGCCGTGGCATGATTTCTCTCCCTGTGTGGTGAATTTAAAAAGAGATACTGACTTTGTTTCTTCATCATTTTATTCACTTTGTCTTCCAGTTTGAGAGAGCCGCTAGTTGAGGTCATTCATGAGCCCTGTGATATTTGCAGTATATTCTTCTCAATAAAGTAGGGATATTAACAACATTGTCTCCCTCTAGCATATTATCATTATAAAGTAACACACACCATTAGAGAGAAACTCAGTGAAGGACATTATCATTATGTATTAGCACACACCATTAGACAGGAGTTTCAACTGCAAAACCTACTGAGGAGGATAGATTCATAACATCACAGCCCTCCTGGGTAATATAACTCAAAAATTTTTAATCATTCAGCTAAGGTGAACTTGAATGTGATGATTGACACCTCCCATCACTTTGAACCCTCAGTGTTTATTTACTCTGAGAGAAAACAATTATTTTTTTTCTAATTCAGATGAAAGTAATAATGAAGCTCCAAAGGAATTTTATCTTACTTCAACCAAGGCAAAACTCATAAAAATTAAATAATAATAAAAATAATTATCAGCGGTGTTCAGTTAAAGGCTTGCAAATATAAGACATTTTCAGTTAAGGAAATTGAACATTGAAATACTTTTGTGCATAAAATTGTAATCAGTATGTAGGGGGGATTTTAAATGATGCTGACTGAACTTATCTAAATGAAACAAAAGAAAGAACAACCAATGTTTCATTTTAAAATCTTAGCAAAGGGTAATGTCAGAGTGATGTTTCTTTGTTCCAACAAATGTCAAGGTTATTTGTATATGATGACTAAATGTCATTTCTCCATAAGGATTCCTTTAATATGTTGTTTATTCTCATGAAACATTAATGTATGCTGTGGATATTTGCCTGTGAAAAGGAAGAGCAACAAATTTTGTACTTCTCAAATAAAAATCAATCTTGAATGAGTTCAACTTGCATCATTTGCATTTTCTATGAAAACCTTTTGTAAATAAAAGGTTTATTGTAAAGCAAAAAGAGTATGCTTGGGGGTAAAACTCTCATCTAACCACAGTCTAGGGCTTTGTAGTTGCCATATTGACATGACTATTTTCAGCTTCTACTTCAGTATAGAAATATAAAAGTGAGAGTAAAGATGATAAAATGTATCATTTATCTAAATCTAATTTTATTTGTTTAAATTTACCTATTTCAAATGACTCAACAATCAGTGGATACAAGTTATAAAACAAATTTTATATGTACATGTTTATACAAATATTTGTATAACTATGACCACTGGCAAAATTTATAGCTTTTTAATTAGCTTAAAAATACCAAAACTTTGAGACTGATTCAAATACTATTTTATACATAGAGGATGACTAAGTACTGATCCTAGATATGTACTAACAATAAAAGTAAAATAGTCACTCTCTATCTTTTTTTAATTTTTTTTTTAGATTTATTTATTTATTTATCTTTAGAGGGGAAGGGTAGGAGAGAGGGAGAGGGAGAGAAATATCAATGTAGGGTTGTCTCTCATGCGTCCCCTGCCGGGAACTGGCCTGCAACCCAGGCATGTGCCCTGACTGGGAATCGAACCGCGATTCTCTGGTTCGCAGGCCCGTGCTCAATCCACTGAGCTACACCAGCCAGGGCAAAATAGTCACTCTCTATCTTAACTAGTGGTGTGGTACATATGTGCTAAGAAGCAAATGCTAAGTCTCAGTGTTTTCATTGTTGTTTTTAACGTTAGATATATACAGAAAAATCCCTAACATTTGGAAACATTGTACAGAAATAATAATGATAAAATCACCTGTGTTTTCGGGTGGATTTGTTGTACATTTTAGCTCTTGAATGGTTGCTGGTGAGAAAGGAAGACACGGGGAAGTACTCATGGGCCAGGAGGGAGTCTGCCACCACCCTCCACACCCCCTTCCACACACACATCCATTTTAGTTTACCCTTTGTCAGGCAAAAAAAAAAAAAAAAAAAAAAAGTCGGCCAATCCTTTTAATTTAATTTCTATGTGTTTATGTATGTTAGAGGTTTTATAACGTATCATTTGATTGCTTTGCTTATACTGTGTTGTGCATTTATTGTGTGTAAAGAAGCACTACTATGTGCAGGTATGCACCCCTCCTCTCAGCAGACCTGAGTTCCTTCCATTCTGATGAGACCTCACAAAATTGAACGTTCAGCGCACAATTGCATTCCACTTTGCACTACATGCTGAAAATGGTTTTACCCAAATTCTTGCAAGCACTACATAATAAGAGCATGGTAGAACCAAGAACAGCATCTGGTCCAGGTGGTTCCAAGTAACTATGGACATTTTTTTATCCTATTACATATTTTATTAAGCACAAACTGGTGGTTAAGAACTAATGGATAGAATTGCCTGACCTCACCACTAAGTATGAAACTTTGGACAAATTGTTAACCTCTCTGAGATCTTCATCTGGAAAATGAAAATAAAATAGTAACCACTTCACATGAGTTGCTGTGAGGTTTAAGTGAGTTAATATTTGTAAAGCATTTAAACCAATAGTGCCTGGGAGGAAAAGATGCTATATAATTATCTGTTACTGTCACTAATTTTATTTAAAGGGATTTTAAAGTAAAAATATTAGAATTCTACCTTTGGAAATTATTTTAATGTCAGAATATATATAAAGAAATATCCACAGTTTGTCAGTGATGTGTACTAAAGTGCCAAACAAAAATGTTTATTTTGCTGAAATGTCTGCCTACTGATTAATCATACAAACGTGCCAGTTGACATCACCATTGACTATGTATTCCACACAGCTTTTTTCCGTTTTTGGTTTAATTCCTCTGTCTTTCTTCTTTATTATTCTACCCATTCAACTCCTCAGAAAGAGATAGCATTACCCTCCTTAGGATCCAACACTGACCATTCCCTTTATTCTACAAATTTGCATCCTTCTCCATAGAGGAACAAGAGATCCTTAGGTGAGATCTATCAACAGTCCCAGCCCCCATCACCCATCACATTATCCACACATATTTAATAACTCAAGGAGCCAGATAGCTTGTTCCTTGAGAGCAGGCTAAGCTTTATTAAGATTCTTAATAAAGAATCTTCCTTTATTATCTGACTCAAATCTATCCTTTCACTTTTATTCCCCAGCGTATTTCCTTAATGTCATCTGGGTTCCAACCATTGACCACTAACAGTTCCTATAATGAGTCATTCTCTTTAAAACCTCTAAGAACTTTACATACATTGTTGCTTTGCCTAGAATCTCTTTTTATCTTGTCCACCTGTCAAGCTTCTATGTATACTTCCTGACCTAGCTTACGATATGGTTTCTATTCCCAAAATACAGGGCTGGGAGGCTACATGTATTCCAGGCACCTGTCAGTAAAGAAAATCCTACCACTGAAGCCCAGTCAGTTGCTGAGTGAGCCCTGATACCCTCTGACAGGCTTCTGTGATGTGGAGAACCTGCCCTCAGTTCGCCCCCACTGTGCATCACTGCATGCTCCGCAGATCCCTGAAATCTCCCCCTCCTGCTCAGTGCTCTGGTACTGTTCACTCCACTGAAAAACCAGTGAAGCATGACCCATGTACTGTCTGAAATCCTTCAGGCATAAAATAGAGTTATAGCTTTTCCTGTCATGATCCTCTACACTTTGAAACAATAATAAAAATTCGGGCTTAAATACTTTTTCAATATGCGCATTGATCAGAACATTTTTATACACACGTTTGAGTATATCAAGTGATGCTAATTGCTAAGGAAACACTGCAGAGGCATCTTACTTGAAAGTAAGTAAGAACAGAAGAGCTGGCTCACCAATGTGCCCAATTTTAATTTTGTCTGTTACAGCATTGGTGCACTAGATGAGTTTTGAGCTTTAATGAGTCTCATTGGTTCTAATTAGAATAACCTTGATGGAAATAGATATTATTACTCTGCAAATCATAACTAAATTGCTGTTAAATAATTTGCATTCTGTTACATGGCTTATGTCCTAATACAGACAAAAACATTTAGGTCCGATGTACACCAGCAATTTTGGCATCACATAAGGATTCACAGCTGCCTGACACACTTTGTCCAATCTATACTCTAGAGCACCATATTTTGCCATGTATAATGCACACCCACATTTTTATGCACATTATGCATGGGGTTATTATACCTATTTTTATACCCATGGTATGTAATCATTATACCCATGTACAATGGGCATCCTTATTTTTCCCTCAAAAATTTGGGCAAAAGAAAGTATGCATTATACACAGCAAAATACATCTTTGTAGGTAATTATATATGACATGCTCTGCACCCTCGTACAGACAGGATTATGTTTGTACCTCCAGAATATAGGTTGGTTTGAAATCTGCATTATTGTGAACACTAGTTACCATTGGACTTGAGAAATTATTAGGTGTCAATTGCTTTCAAATGTATTTTTGATTTCATTATATCAGTCCTGAAAAATAGGCATCATTATCTCCATCATACTAAAGGGGAGAGTGAAGCAAAGGGCAGTTAAGAAAATTTTCAAGGTTATTTAGTAGGGTGGATGACTCTGAAATTCTTGCCCTTTTCATGTGGTGGGAACTTCTTAATTTCTCACTTCTTAATTGCTAATGAGTACGCTTACAAAGTATATTATAATACACTTTATTAGTCAATTATCTACTGAGTGCCTACACACTCAGGACTTTCAATGGGTTGTTGCTTTTATAATAAATCATAAGACATAAGATTTCTCCATTAAAGAAAAGAGTGATTGTTTTCTTACCTGAGAAATACAATGGATGTAATTATACAAGAAAGAGTTGCAAATCTGATTATTTCAACCATTACATGAAACTGTAAGTTTTGAGTGTACATGATATAAACTATAATAAGCAATGCAAGACATAAGGCTGACTACATTTAACATTCATTTATTAATTTATTCTTGGGCTAAGAATAGCACCTGACCAGAGGTGCTCATTTCCTCAGCATGCTCCCTCTAGGTCAGCCATACCATATTTTTAGGACTATAAGACACACACCTACGTTTTAGAGAAGGAAAACAAGAAAAAAAATTGTGAAGCAAAAATGTGGTAAAATATGTAATAACCTGTGACCCTGCTTCACCACCCCCCCCCGACAGTGAGCCAAGTAAGCAACATTTGGACTGTAAGACGCACCCCCATTTTCCTCCCAAATTTGGGGGGAAGTGCATCTTACAGTCTGAAACATACAGCACATGCTCAAATCTGGTTGGTGGCATGAGGTCAAGTGACTGCTTTCAAGGTGTCTTTGGAGCCAGGTTTTCTGCCTTCTATCTTGACTCATAAAGTTGAAAATTTCCCAGCCATTGAAAGGGAACTAAAAAATTCTGACTACTGACAAAGCATCAAAAATGTCCATGAGAGTGCTTTTGTAGAAAACTATAGTGTCTGGAAAATATATTTAACAGTCTGACAGTGTCCAAAGGGGGAGGGGAGGGAATTTCAGGGGAAAAGGGGAACGGTTTAGAGCAACAAGTATAAAGGACTCATGGACAAAAACTATGGGGGGTGGAAATGGGAGGAAGGTGGGGAGGGCTGGGGTGGTGGGCTTGGTGGGGTAAAAGACAGAAAACTGTACAATATCAGCAATTAAAAAATACTGATTAAAAATAAAAAAATTAAAAATTAAAAAAAATAAATTTTAATGCAGCTAGAAAAAAAAAAAATACCTGTTCCATAGTCCAACCACCAATATGAATAAATAGTAAACAGTAGAATGTGGAATATTTTTCAAGTTTGCCAATGCAATACTAAATATTTTCTGATGGTATATATTCTAATCACAACTTTGTATTTATTTTCTCTCATCATAATCTAGTTAATGAAGTCAACTTAATCCATCTATTTGCCTCATCTCTTTTTTAGTAAAATTATATAACTTCATCTATTAAATTTGGATATCCTACTTTATCCATATGATAGCAAAGTAGCTAGCTGTAAAGCACTAATTTTAATTAAACTTCCCATTATGTAATGGGATTTGATATTTATTGATACAATAAATGTATTAAATCATCTTGTGTGTAGAAACCACTGCTTTCTTTGTGTTATAGTTATTTTTTCTGCTGCCTTCCCTTTTCAAAATCTGTATTGTGAAATGTACATCTAAAATGCACAAAATGCAATCATTTGAGAGCTTGGTAAGGTATTATATGAGGTTCTCCTCTAAGCATCCAAGTTACAGCATTAAGCACAGCTAGAGCACCCTCTTCTCATGGAGCAAATCTTGAGGGTAGGAAACGAGAAATAAACAATAATCAAGGAAAATGCATTGAGTCAGATGGTATTAAGTGCAATGGAGAAAAAATAAGTGTAAAGTGTGTAAAAGGCAGAGAGACAGAGAGGACTTTTTCAATATGGTGGTTAAGGAAGCCTCATCAATGAAGTGACATTTAAGCAGAAGCTGAAGCGTGAAGGGAGGGAGTTGTGGGATAGATGTAGGAGGAAAAGGCCTTCCTGGCAGAGCAAAGGCTCTGAGTTATCAATACTCTTGACATGTTTGAAAAGCAGTAAGTAAAACTCTTTTTCATTGGAAAAGAGTAAATAAAGGAGATGTTAGCAGGAACGATGTTGTTGTGGAAAGGAAGGAGATCAGATAATGCAGGACTTTGTAAGGCAGTATAAACATTTTGGGTCAGGGGTGTCCAACCTTTTGGCATCTCTTCCATACTAGAAGAAGAAGAGTTGTCTTGGGCAACACATTAAGTACACAAACACTAATGAAAACAAACAAAAAAACCTCATAATGTCTTAAGTAAATTTACACTTGTGTGTTGGGCTGCATTCATAGCCATCCTGGGCTGCATGCGGCCTGCAGGCCACAGGTTGGACACCCCTGCTACTCAGAGTGAGATAGGAAGCCATTGGAGGGTTTTGAGCACAAACGAAAAAATACGATTCTTTGGAGGGATCCATTTGCCTTTAATATTTTGCAAAGACAGAGGGGGGAGGACAAAGGTCAAGGCAGGTAAGTGATCCAGTAAAATGATCCAGGGCAAAGTTAGATTATTGCATAGTTCATGTAGACATTGTGGAGACAATGAGTTGTACTTCGAATCAGCATGTATTTTCAGATACAGCCAACTGAGCTTGATCCTAAATCAGGGAATAAAATAAAAGAATGGGATAATTCCAAGGTTTCTGTTCCAAACAACTAAAATGGTAGGGGCCCCCATTTATTGAATACTGTAAGAGTATTTTTGAGAGAGAAGTCAAGAGTTAATATTACATGTTTTAAATTGTATACACCCACTTAGACATACAAGTGAAGATGTGAACAGAAAGTTGGATATAAAAATCCAGAGTTCTGGGGAGAGATCTGAGAGATACACATGGTGCCTCTCTAGTATAAAGAGAAAAACTAGCATCTAAGCCTGGTGAGACCACCTAACGAGTGTGGGTAGAGAGCAATGAACAGTCTGGGAGATGAGTTCTGGGTTAGGAAAATAAGTGTGATGAACAAAGAAGGAGGAACAAAATACCAAGGAAGCCAGGAGAAAGAAGAAAGTGTTTTATAGAGGAAGTGATCCAACAAGTCTAATGCTTTTTCTAGGTAAAGTGGCAAAACTACATAGCACGTTTAGTTTAAATAATAATAAAAATAAAACAAACACAAGTACCCATCATGCAGTTGAGGGAACAGTGCATTCTCTTTACCTTCATTTTTTACTCATAAAGGGCAATATGCCTCCATTTCAAAGAGCAAAATGTCTCAAATAACTTCTAGAGGTAGTTAGTGTATTTCCTGAAACTTATCCATTTTATCAATGTGTGAGGGTTCTCTTCTTTCAACTTTAGAAATAGATAAGTAAGCACAATTTGGTTGTTACTTTCTTCATCATTAGTCTGCATTCCTCTTCTCAATTAACTGACTACTTATAGGGTTTATATGGAGCCTCACTACCCTGTAAACTAACCCTCAGCATTTAAGTGTCACTCATTGAAGTATGAAATCATCATTTGAGCTTTGTAGTTCACCTCAAAGAGCAAATCTAAGTGGATTGTGTCTAACAGTTCCGGAGAGAGCAAGATTGTCCCACATATTCATGCTGTAAGGGTTAAAGATAACTGCTTGGCCATGTCCTCAGACATGCTTATTGTTCATTATAAAAGCCACTGGCTTCAGTATGCAGATGACAGCGTCTAAGGAATTTCTCACATCAACTGTCATATCCCAGCAGTTCACATTTATAAGAAGATGAAACAAGTCTCTAATCCCTTAAACTGCTAATACATAGCTAAGAATCCTTCAGCATAACTAATAAAATTTACATTTTCTAAGCTTCAATTTCCTTGAAGGATTATTTTATTTGATTTTTCAAAACTTGAGAAGAAAAAAATTTAAGGTATAAACACTGAATGACTGTATTTGGAAGGGAAGTAAACTGTAATAGGAGTTCAGTATATAAATGAAGCACATCTCAGGGGACGCTCACTTGTTTGCCTGTATTAATTATTTCTGCGGTGGGATTGTAACACATGATGTTTCTGAACATGGAATTAGTCCTTGTGTGGTTTAAGGGATATTTTTTTCCCTGTTTAATATTCTTTTCCGATGTGTGTGAATTTTGGCTATAATCCTAAGGCTAAGTCTAGAAACATAAATAGACAGACACCATGAAGTGGCAGGAATGATTGATGACTATAAACTAGTTACTTTGAATATATTATGACAGTGGTTGTTTGAAGTCCTTCGGGACACAAAACTTAAAAGTCTACCACACATTATGTGAGTTCATGTAAGTTAGAAGAAACAAAGCTTTTGGTTTTAGCACTCGACCTGAAATAATTTCCAAACCTTAAATAAGTCCAAGTAGAATAAATGTACTTTTCCTCCTTGATATATAATCCTTTTATTCACTAGGTATATCTGTTGTGCTTTTTCAGTTCCCAGTTAGTCCTTGTCAATTATTAAGAGGAAAACATTCATTTTTTCAAATTCCATTTTCAAGAAAAAAAAAGATCTTACCAACTATGTTATTTCTGCCTCTTTGAAAAGAAAATATTTTTGCTTGATCTAAAATTTATTCTGTCTATTTTGTCTAAGATTTTTAAAATATTTAAATAAATGTGAAATTCTAGTTAAAAGTGATTATTTCTAGAAATATCTAATATTTGGTGTTTTTTTAATTGTTATTTTCCTTTTAGTTTTCTAACATGTAATTTATAGGGTTCCCTTTACAAATTAAAAAAAAAAAGGCAGTGAAATGTCTTTTAAAGCAGTTTTCGAAATATAGTTAGTAACGATTCAACATAATGAGTTTCAGTAGAAGAAGCTTTTTTTACAGACCTTGGACAGATTTGACACAATGTAGAGTGACTTGTACAGAATTGGTGATGTACTTGCGTTGACTATACATCTCTCACCTGAAAGTCCCTTGAAACCAACATACACTTTTAGAAAAGATCTGGAACTATGAGAGACTAACTATTCCAGTAAAGAGCATGTCTTCTTGTGACCCATAACATAGATGATTCCAAAAAGTCACCTGGATGGAATAAAGGGTGAGGAAAAGTCCACCCAAAGTCCATACATTGTTTTTCTTCAGAGTCACCTGAATATAGTAACATTTTTTTATTATGCACAGCTGATTTTCTTTTCATTCTTTGGTATAATGTGATTAGATACAGCTTCTCAGAATAAATATAATACCAACAGATTGATCAATAATCTAATCTAAATAAAAATGGAATGCTGGTAACCATGCAACTGTACCCTCAAGACAAATTATCCAGAGTTCTCTTCCAAGCAGATTACTGGCCTTATCTGAAAACTCTGGAAGTTGGTGTTGCCATGATACTTACTGTGTGTGTCTCCCCACCCTTTTGTGCTCCCCCCACTTTCTCAAACTTGTTTTGACAGAAGCAGTAGGCACCAATGTCCTAAGCAGCGGGTCAGTTATTTCCTCTGCTTCCTCTTCCTTTAGCTGGCTTCTCATTGTATCCTTCACTTCCTTTAGTACCTTGAAGTGCTGTTTTAAAACGACTTCTTCAGATATAAGATAGATATCTTAAAAACATATATATTTTTAAAATCCAAGATAATCTGAGCAAAATTAGATTATTGTGGCTAAACCTACCTCTATTACAGAATTCTTAAACCATGTTTATCCTAACACTTTAACCTAAAATTTAAATTTAGTTATCTCCAACATCAAGTGATAGAGAGGAAGGGCAAATGAGAAAGTTATAAATCTAGAATACATTTCTCTTAAACAGATATCTAAATTTGATACTGAATTTAAATTAATGAACCACAACCCAGAAAGGAGAAAAGGAGACGGAGTATGAGATATAAATTTACTGGATTGTTCAGAAAAGGGTTAGTGCTTCTTATTCTAACTTTAATATCTAAATTACTTTTCATTTCCAGAATTACTGGAAAATAAGGTAAAATCATAAATATAATTAAGAAAATATGCTATAATACATTTCATTATTCTGGAAGGAAATAATGTATCTGATTACATCTAATTTCAATTCTATTCAATGGAATAATATTAATTATTAAAATAAAGATTTTTCAGAATCCAAGCAGTGAAACAGTAGTTTATATAACAATGCTCAGTTTAGGATAGAAACAAACTATAAATTTTAGAGAAAACAATTTTGTTACATTTTGTTAGTATTAAAATGTACTAGCCTCTGGTAAAGATTCTCTTGCTAGGACAAAAGCAACAGAGTTCCCATTCTCCATCTCATGAGGATTGGTTTTGGGGAAGAGCAAGAAATCTGAGTCCCAATGACACAGGCAACAGGGATTCAGTGTGGGAGGTAGATCGTGGATCCAAAGGGATGTTATCCAAGGTCTGAATGTCAGTACTAGAAAAGTAGGAAACAATCTTTCAATATAGACGTAAGACAAGATAACAAGTCTGGATCCTTCCAATATCAGGAGGAGGTCTGCAAAGAGTGTACAAAGTAAAAAACAAAGGAAAAGGACTCCTGTGCATGGATTGGGAGAATGGTCAGGGTGTCAGGTGCCTCTTCTATTCCCTGCTGGCCACACAGCATTGGGAAAAACCCAATCATTGTTAAGCCTGGCTTCTCAAGCGGTTGGTACCATGGGATGAATATTTGTGGTCCCCCAATATGTGGCAGACTCTGGCCCGCAGAGCCCACCTGTTGTGACCGAAGATGAAAACCATGCACAGGCTATGGCAATCCTGTGGAGAAAAAGGGGACGGCACAGCCACTCTCTCAAGGGGAGAGTGCACCAACCCCTGCCTAGACAGGCTTTTATTGTTTTTCTCAGGTTTTACATCAAAGAAGAATTTATTATCTATTACATAGAATATTGTTGTCTACATTTTAGGTACAATCAAGGAAATGAAAATAACACATGCAGAAGGAAAAGGTGGTGAGCTGATTAGCTCCACCCTTGGGAAAATGCACACAGGCTTTGGAAACTACTGTGAATATAGACGATCTATGTTTACCGTTTCAGACCAGGGTGAAGGAATTTTAGCAAGAGCAAGCCATAATAGTCTGTATGCATTTTCTCATCCTGATTCCCATGGAAAAACTCAGTTTTAGGGTCTGGATCCTGCCCACCACCTCACTTCTGTAGGTTTTCCATACAGAGGTGAATCACATTTGCCAGATTCAAAACAGACCAGTTCCCTGCACCAATATTCACATGTTGAAATCTAATGCCCAATGTGATGGTATTAGGAGATGGGGCATTTGGGAGGTACTTAGGTCATATGGGTAGAGCCTCATGAATAGGGTTAGTTCTGCTAGAAAAGATACCCCCACAGAGCCCCTTCCACCCTTCAGCCTTGTGATGTTACAACAAAAAGATGGCCATGCAGGAAGGGGGTCCTCACCAGACACTGAATCTCCACACTGCATGATCTACATACCCCCGCCCCCCAAACTCTGGGAAACACATATTTGTTGTTTATGTGCCACCCAATCTGTGGTACTTTTGATGCAGAAGTCCACATGGACTACGACAGATTGTAAGTTATCCTACCTCCCTAGTCTACCCAGAGGGAGAAAACGAGTAACTCTAATTATAGGAGATGATGAGTTATATGTCCTTCTTTCTACTATGTGTGTGTAAAGTTGTTGCAGCTGGGAAATAGTAATTGTTTGTCAATCACCCAAATTCCTAAAGAATTTTTACACTGCACTATTAAGAGTGTTTGAAGTAAAATGACAATGGTTTGCTTAAGTTAAATAGTTATCTAGAGATGGTTTTGAAAACTAATTAATAAAAAATATTTTCACATATTCATTCATTCATGTATTTGACACATTTAAATTGTGCAGTTTCTGTGAGATGGTAACATGTTCTTTGCCCTAGAAACTGGAATCTTTTGGCAAAATTAGCAAAGAATTTCCAAGTGGGATTGTGAACTGTAAACATGAATTTTCTATAAGTAACTTTCAGCTTAACGTTGGCATAGTCACTGAGCCTCAGTCAAATTCTGTAAAGTCGCCCTGGCTGGTGTAGCTCAGTGGATTGAGCGCGGGCCTGCGAACCGAAGGTTCGCGGTTCGATTCCCAGTCAGGGCACATACCTGGGTTGCCAGGCCAGTTCCCGGCAGGGGACATACAGGAGGCAACCGCACATTGATGTTTCTCTCCCTCTCTCCTTCCCTTCCTCTCTAAAGATAAATAAATAAAATCTAAAAGGAAAAAAAAAGTACTTAAAAAAATCTTTAAAAAAAAAAAAATTCTGTAAAGTCTTCGTCTGTAAAGGAGGCTGTCCGTAAGTCCTGGCCGAGCACTTGGCAGATAGACCTTGGGAAGGGAATGATAGAGTCGATTCCTTTGTCACTGTTAAGCTGTCACTACTATGCTGGCTTTTGTACGTTAGCCTGTTCAAGTACATCTAGAAAGTGCCTCAGGCCTTACCTGTTAATTCAGTTCTCTGGCGTTTGTGCTACCAGAGTGTGATGAATGATGTCTAAAGATATTTGCATCACTATGAAGTATGTTAAAGCAGAATCCTTAACAAATATCATAGACCCAAGGAAATAAAATTTGGAAAATCACAGCCAATCTTCAAAATACATGAAAACTAGAAGCTGAAAATAGTACGCCAAGAAGGGTCTCACTGTCACATGAAAAGCATTGCTCTTTACAGGATTTAGATTATACAGAGAACATGTTAACTTATGCAGTACACAAACTAGAAATACATGCACAAGAACAGATTTTTAATGTAATAAATCTTAGAACATACATGTAATATGTACTAAAATGTGTCCTATAAAGTCATATACATGTGGGTGTTGAGTTTCTTGTAGATAAAGAAGAAATGGCACGTTTGAACGACCAGTCTCCCCATTGATTATGCTAAATTGCTCTAAGAGCCTTTGCTGTCATGATAACAATACCATGAAAAATGTGTTCATCAAGTCTCTAGTTGAATAGGTTTGTGGGAAATACATTTTTTATTCAGCTTGCTGAAAGGACAAAGAAAAATGCATAATACCATTTTACCTTTCAGGTGAATACTACCTACTTAGCCCACAGGGCGTGATGTCGCAATGTCTACAGGATTGTTGTCATTTAAACTAAACCCACGCTTTCAAAGGTACAGATTGCAATGACCATATAGTTTGAACTAAGGAAACCACAATGTTTAAAATGTGTCATACCAGTTACTGTGTTTAATAGTATTGCATCAAAATGCAAAAAAAAAAAAAAAAAATCATTTACAGGACAGGGTATAAACGCATAGCAATAAAACCAAACATGCCCTTAGTGGTTTGTCTACCACCCTGCCTCTGTCCATGAAGTCAGACATCCGAGTGCTTCAGAAGCTTCACCTGCTAGTTTCAGAAGATCCTCAGATGATGATATTTTATAATAAATTGTGACTTATTGCCAAAAGAATCACTTTTGGTTGGGATAAAATGTAGAGAGGAAATTAAATGGCCATTCCCTCCTCATTCACACAAAGAGAACGGCAATGACAAATTTAAAGAAGAAAGAAAAAGAGGATAAGGAAGGGTAAATGCTCTCAGAATTTTGGAGAGTCTTATGCAGGAACCACTAAGCAGACATGCCAACTGTGGCAGGGGAATGCGGCCTGATTGGATTGACTGCAGCCTGGATAAATTTTCCAAGCACCTTCTCACTGGCCCTGAATGATGTCCATAGAATAAACAGCCTAGGCTAGCCATGCTTGAACTGCTTTATATGGAATAATCTGTACAACTTTATGAGTTGGATACAATTATTATCCCCAGTTTGCCAATGAGGAACGAGGAAGGAAATGGTTAAGCAATTTCACCAAAGACAACAGCTAATGAGTGGCAGAGCTGGGATGTGGGCTTTTTGTGCCCACAGCCTCCACCCCTATTCACTATGCTACGCTGACCCCCAATAAGCATTAATAAGTGTTAATGGATACCCACAAGTAAATGCATTCGTGCAGAATATTGGCCTTACCAAACTATTTTTAAATGAGATTCATTAATTAAAGAGATGATGTTATGGAAAGAATGCTGTATAATAAGATATTACAGACTGGCTTCAACAACATAAATTTATTTTCTCACAGTTCTGGAAGCTAGAAGTCCAAGATCAACATGTTGGCAGGTTCCAGTTCTGCTGAGGCCTCTCTCCTTGACTTGCAGACAGCCTTCTTGCTGTGTCCTCACATGGGCTTTCCCTCTGCACACTCATCCCTGGTTTCTCTGTGTATCTAAAGGTCCTCTTTCTATAAGAATGCCAGCTGGATTGGATTTGAGCCCACCCAAGACTGGCCTCATTCAAACTCAATCACTTCATTAAAGGTTCTGTCTTCAAACACTCACATTCTCATGTATGGGACAGGACAGAGTGGTTAGAATTTTGTTACGGGAGAAAGTCAGTTCTTCTTGCTGATGCAGTAGAGAATTACAGATCAGCAAGTCTATTGGCATGCAAGAAGAGTTTATTAGTGATGGTTCTCATGGAAGAGAACAGGCCTAGTAGGGGTAAGGGTAAAAGGCATAAAGCCAGGGCCACAAGAGCAAGGGCGACAAGACCTTCAGGTCCGTTGTCCTGAGGACTTATATCATTGGAGGGATAAAGGGAGGGAGTTACATGTTGATTGGTAGCCAGCTTCCCCGAGGGAGGATGTGACTACCCAAACTTAGGTGTATGTGGAGGGTTGTTAGCCCAAATTCTTATCTTGCTCCAAACCACATTTGGTCATCTTGTTGTAAAACAGATATGTGACAGGAGGCAGTTAATTAAAGTTGAGCTAGTCACCCCAAGTTATTTATGGTCTCTTTCTGTAAGCACTAAGGACCCTCTCGTAAAATAGATAGGGACCAGAGGTAGGCAATTAACCAAAATTGTTTTATGAGCTTTTTCTTTGGACGCTATGGACTCCTTCCTCTTCCCCCTTCTAGACCTTGGGGTGAATACATAGTTTCAAAAGCTTTCTTTCTCAGATAGTGGAAACCATACATAGAATTCCAAGGCCTCCCCTCCTCCAGTGTTATCATTGAGTATCTTGTGATGTTGGAACACCTGGCAATATTATGAGACCAGGCTCAGGGCTGCTGAGTTAGTGGGTGAGACATGTCCCCCTCCTCCTTCCTCCCTTCCTTGATTTGCTATCGATCCTACACAACAGTTTCAACAAATAAAACACAATTCAGTTCATATCAAATGCTAAAGTTAAGATTATGATGGGAGTTCTTATCCTGGATTTGCCACTGTGTGACTTTGGTCAAATTGATTCCTCTCTGTTGGAGGACACCTGCTACCTAAACACTGGAGATGCCTGGTTCCTGACCTTTTAAAAAGACTTATTTATTTATTTTTATTTATTTATTTTTAGAGAAACAGGAAGGGAAGGAGAAAGAGAGGTAGAGAAACATCAGTGTGTGGTTGCTTCTCACGTGCCCCCCGCTGGGGACCTGGCCTGTAACCCAGACATGTGACCTGACTGAGAATCAAACCGGCAACCCTTTGGTTTAAGGCCAGCATTCAAACCACTGAGCTGCATCAGTCAGGGATGGTTCCTGACTTTCTAAGTTTGCATCTTCAGCTTCTCTAATTCTGTGAACCAGTCTATCACCTACCTATGTACATAAGTTTATTTTTGGTTTATTTTTCCTAAGGTAGCTAGAGTTTTTTGGTGATCACAAACCAAGACTTCCAAATAGAACATTAGCTTTTGTTCACCGCTCTGCTGGGCCTTTGATGCATCCGTGAGTGTGTCTGGTCTATCTAGTTGTAAAATGTGGCAATGATGCCTACACGCATATTATAAGGGCTGCCATGAAGACTGAACAGCATGTGTGTGCAAAGAGCTGAGCATGGTACTTGTGAAGTACAAGTTAAGTAGCAAATGTTCTTTTTTTTTCCTTACTCTCCAGGCCCCACAGCTTTCAGGCTTACTCTTCCATTGCCTTTGACCTTCCCACTTCTGTGTCAGAGTTTATCTCATTTACTTTTGGTCAATCATCATAAAAGCCACACAATTTGACATATGTCTTCAGTAAGACTGAAGCTTGTAAAAATTCAGATGGTAAGTAGGCATTGCCTTACAAGTTCATTAACAAAGATATATAATTCAACATGGCTTCCAACATATTAAAATGTTAAGATTTAACAAAATTATGTTTTGTATCAGGCCTCCAAGCTTTCCTAGCCCATGGACTCTGGCTTGAAACAATTCTCCAGAACAGAGCTGCAGGGAGTCTCAGGGTCAGGTCACCCTGGACCACAGCCAGGTGGGAGGTTAGCACAGTAGCAGCCCAGCCTGCCAATCTGACTCTGCTCACAGCCAACATTAGCTCGACACATTATGTTTTTATGTGGATAACTTAGAAGAGAAATATCTGAGACTAAATTATTTAGTTATTTGAAAATAGTTTATAAAATAATCATGTGATACTTGTTTATAATAAAAATTACTATATGTAATTTCATGTATTTACTTGTATCATTTATCTTCATTGTATCTCACTAAAAATTATAAATACTATATTAATCCCAAAGGAGTAATGCTACTGAAATAGAAGGAAAATGTAGAGGTATTAATCCCAGATATAAGAGAGGTAAATATATTATTGATACCACATCTTGGTGAATAATATTGGCATCTGGCTGTTGTATTTAGTTCTGTAAGCCATCAGTAGAGAGATTGCAATTAATGATAAGGGACAGTGTTATGGGCCCAGACTGTTCCCCAAATTGAGGGGCACTTATGTGAAAGGAGCTAACAGAACAGAGCACAGATAGACGACTTTTCCAGGAAGACAGCTTCCAGTGGCCCCCAGGAGCACTATCATTGTGACCTGTGAGTCTCTGGTATGGCTGTAGGCAACGGTCTAAAACAGCCTGAATTCATAAATCCAGATCCACAGACAAACAGATGCTGAGGAAACCCAGGGAGGATGATGTGAACAAGGCTTTGGAAGCAATCTAAGCCAGGCAGAGTGGCTGGGTGAATTTCTGCTCAGACCCTGATCAAAGCTTAGGACTGGCTTATAAAGCAGCTTGCAGGCAGCCCTGGCAACTCCTGGGGTATCAGAGGTGACCTCAAAGCTGTATGTCACTTTGTGTTTGCAGATTGGAGGAACAGTGACAGAAGCAAGAAATCCAGGTCGCCTCCAGGTATGATGACTTCAGAGCCATAGAAGTCTTATATCGTGGTAGTTTTGATGTCCTCCAGATCTGGGGAAGAGGAACAAGGCAGAAGGAATAGAGCTCTTGGTGGTCAGGAGTGTGAGAAAGAGTGGCAGTGACTTCAGGGAGGGTGAGCCGTGGTGATACCCAGGAAGATTAGAGAATGGGTGGACTGGTATGGCCAAGACATAATCAAAATGCTTGTGCAATAGTGTGAAATGAATGGGAGCTCTAGGGTATACATGGTTTTCAGCCTCCAAGGCCATTTGGAACCAGAAAGGAATTCTGTGCACTGTGATTACTACTAAAGCTATAGCCCCAGCACTGGTAGGAGCTCAGTGTGCCTGCGAGACTGAAGGCAGCCAGCAGGAGGAAGCCTCCAGCAAGAGATAAGCTGTGGACTCCGGAGCTTAAGGAGTTTCAAACTGGAACTGCACTGAGCTGGGCTCAAAGGACAGAAGGGAATTTGGATGCATATACTCTATGAAAATGGGCCCCTTTCAAATGCTTTGTTTACTTGTGTTCTCTTTATCTTTATAGAACCCTAGAAATGCAACCTAAAAAAAAAATACACCTGGGGAAAGATCTGCTTATACCCCACCAGGGTACCGGGACAGGAGAGATGGCATGTGGGAGAATAGGGGAGGAGGAGCAGTAGCAAGATGAATTTTTACTTAAATGTATAATTTCAGGTCAGTTTTTCCCACATACATGTATTGATTTATTTTTAATTTGAAAGTTAGTCTGTTCTTGTATGTATAAACACTATCTAATATAGGTGGGACAAAATTAGGTTTATAGTTGTTTATATGTGAAACACAGTTAATTCTTGTATTATTATATTATCTGTAACATATTATATTATAGAATCTGTATTGTGTTCTATTTTGAGACTAACCTAAGTAATGCTAAGCTCTTATCCTGGTAAAAATCAACACTGTTGCCAAAACAGAACATGTGATTTGTGATCAAGCAGATTTACATAGAATTTGTAACAGTATGTGTTGATGCACTATAGAGTATTTGTATAATATTGCAGAGGTATGATTATTAACTATAAAATATATAATTTAATTAAAGAAAACTGACAATTTTCAGCTTGTTATAGTGTTAAGTAGCATAACCAGATTATTTTTTATTTTAAAAAGATTGCCATTAATTTTAAGGAGTGTTTGAAAGCATGAAGAAATTGTCATGTAGATTTGATCCAATCTTAGGTTTTCAACTTTTTTCAGTAAATCCTGCCTAAATAACCTCTAACATTTTTAGCCAATTATGGGAGACCCTCACATAAAAGCATTTGAATGCTTTTGTGACTGTGTGAAATGAATTACTGATGATTCATAAAAGAGACAGTCCTATCATTAACTTTGATATGATGGAAGTAATCTGATTATCTTATGGTTCTGTTGCTCATTCCATTTTTGAACATGAATATTTAAAATATTAGAAGGGCAAAATAATTTCAAAGAAAAAATTGATCGGTATTTCAAAAGAATATGGTACTTCGCAGTTCCTATTAACTTGAGCTCCAGAATGTCAAATTGTACTTTTTTAAAAAAGCATAGTAAGAAAAGTGATGTAAAATACTTACCTTTAAATAAGAATATTTAAATTGGGTTTGTGTCAATTTTATCTCCAGTTATGAGATAAAATTCCTATTTGTTGAAAAAAGTAAATCATTGGTTGAAAGGTGTTTTTCAACATTTTCCAAGACATAGCATAGAATATCTAGAATCACTTATAATAGGTATGGTGTTGTTCCCTTAAAGTTAATTCAAATTGATAAAGATGAGCTCTTCTTTAGCTCATTATCAACCTGAACTACTTTTCCATCATCATCTTTTGACATATTAGGATTGGATTTTATTCTGAGTACATTAAAGAAAAAACAAAAACAAAAAACTTGTGACTAGTTCTATTCCTATTTGTATATCGGCAGCAGGAAATGGCTAACTCTTGAAGTTCCTCCCTTTAGACTTGAGATTAGATAATAACTAACACAGTTATTCCTCACAGTCATTTCCCAAATTAGCAAATACTCAAGAATGGTATCAATAATATACTGTATTAGGTCCCTTCATTTTCTTCTTGTCTTCACTTTAACATATTCCAAGGCATGTACTGTTTTGTCAGTTTTAAGGGGAACAAAGTTCAGCGGAAATCGTGCTGGGCTGGGCGGAGGAAGAAAAAGTAGCAAAGCCACCAGTGTAACTCCAATCCAAATGCGCGTCTGCTGGCACTCACAGCGGGCCCTGCAAGTGTGGATGCAGTTTGTTGTCCGTGAGCATATCACCTAAATTAGACAAAAGAAACACTTTTTTTCACATTTACAAAGTTCTAGGGAGATGAATTCACAAAAATAATAACAGATAATACATATATATCGTGAAGAACTACTCTAAATTTGAATAGCAGCATATTATATAAAGCTGAAGACTAAAGGAACTACACAACATTTTGTACTTTAGAAAGTAATTTGTTTCTTACAGGGTTATGATTCGGCAAGTCTGTAGCTATTTAATGTTTAGCAATTTTATAACTACCTTATAAACTTTACTTTGTAGCCAGGATTGAACATATTAGTGACTGTGTTTTACATATAACAAGAGCCAGGCTTTTTACTCTCAGGGAAAGATGTTACAAATGAGGAAAAGGAGAAGGATAGACTGAACCTCGTGGTGTCAATTTAGAATCAGAGCTATCAGTTTGGGTTCTCATATATAAATATATAGACATGGAAATAAATATTAATGCACATATACATGTAGTATGTTGGCTGAGATTACTTAGAAGCAATTACATCCAGGAGCAGTGAACTTATCTAACACCCAGAATGAACTCTGAATCTAGTAAATGGAATCAGGACTTCTTAGATCAGTGACTAATTCCTGGGTTGAAGCACAAAATACAAAATGAGCTCAGAATATTTTGCAGTGCCAGAAATTTTTCAAAAATGCTCAAGAAAGGATCAGGATTGGTCAAAAGGACAGACAAGTGAAGCTGAAGAAACTCCTAATGGTTAAAGCCAAAGTAATTTCAGGAGTGAAATAAATAATAATATGATGAAATATCCATTAATAATCAATATAAGAATATATAATTAATACACTAATTTAAATTAGTGATTAAAATACATAAATGCACAAAAATTTTTCCTTATAAAAGAGTCCAAGTAAATATAGATAAATTAAATTATAAACAATTTAAAATCATTATTAAACAAGAAGCAGCAATAATTGTTGCAGGCAAAATTTACCTATGAATGATGAAATGAGTTTGAAGACAAAAAGGATGTTTGCATAGTTTTAAGATATATCCCCTCAAAATATTTCTCTATTTCAAAATGAATAATAGTAGCTTTACAGGGAGACATCACCTTAACCAAGTGATCAAGGTTTAAAGCAGGGGTGTCAAACTCATTTTCACCGGGGGCCACATAAGCCTTGTGGTTGCCTTCAAAGGGCCAAAATAACTTTAGGACTGTAAAAATGTAACTACTCCTTAACTGTCGAGGAGTTGAAATTACATTTGGCCCTTTGAAGGCAACCATGAGACTGATGTGGCCCCCAGTGAAAATGAGTTTGCCACCCTTGTATTACAGGAACTATAATAAGCGATAGCAACACCATGTGCCCCTGATGTGATGTGATATGCTGAGAAGGACAGAGTGCACCTCTCTGGTGCACTTTCTTACCAAAAGTGCATGAGCCCAATGTAATCATCAGAAAACATCATGTAGAGCAAAACTAAGATGCCAATCTTGAAATAACTACCCAATCTCATCAAAAAGGCCAAAATCATAAAGTACAATAAGGACCGAAGAACTATCTCGGATTGGAAGAAGACTGAAGAAACAGAAGAATAACATGCAATGTAGAGGCCTGGATTTCATTCTAAAGTAATAAAAAAGACATTTGAGAAAATCAGTCTCTAGTTTAGTTAATAGCAGTATAGCAATGGTAACTTTCCAGCTTCAAGAATTATACTGTGGTTATTTACGTGTTCAGACTTACAGATAGCCAATGTAGGGCTACATGAACTTTCTCTGCTATATTTGTAACTTTCTCTAAATCTAAAATTATTTCCAAATTAAAAGTTAAAAAAATGTTTTAGTCCTCTGACTGTAAGAAAGGTAATATTGTTATCCTCATTTTTCAGAAAAAAAAAAACAAAAACTGAAGAACAGAGAGATTAATAAACTTCCTAGGATCCCCAAATTAGAAATTAGCAGAGCCAGATCTCAAGTTCAAGATCATAACCATTGTGATTTTATGTGATCTGAGGCTCAGCTAATTTGGAAATACTTATACTTGCTCTTAATTCTGCTTTGACATTTGTTATGGTGCTACACCATTATATAAAACATGACTCGGGAAAAAGAAAAGCTATTTTACAACATTTGATGCTAAGTGATATAAGAAAACTTAATTCTCCTGTAGTAATTTTTAACCAAATGTCAAACCATGAACTATTAAGTGGGATTTTACAAAATAACTAAATGAGAATATTTGTATTCAAACATGAAAATGAATCCATAGGGCTTCTGTGCTTCCTTACTTTAAAAAAATCATTAATAATAAAATATATAATGAAAGACAGTTACTAATGCAATAATGTTGCTAAAATGAGATGAAAAATTGCAAATAATGTATTTTATTACATTCAAAGAAGGCTTCAGATGGCTGCACTCTGCCTCTGAATTTGTTGTAGAGAATTAGTAGTTTAGGCCTCTGATAAAAAAAAAGGAGGTCATTTTTATCATTATAAAATAGATTTTTTAAGGGTGAATTATTTTGAGGAATGCAGGAATCCTTAATAATTCACTCATGTATGATCAATAATCAAACAACCTAAGTGGAGGGAAAAATGTATTTGTGTGTTTGATTTCTTCTGTTTAATATTATTTGTACTTAAAATGTGAATTTGATAATGCGTATCATTTCAGCCTAAAGAAGTATAATTCTTTATTAAATTACAAACTAAATGAATGTTAATTATGTGAAAGGACATTATGATAATTAAAGAAAATAAGATGAGATTTAAGTTAAATTAGAGAGGAATATATACAGATTACAAATATTTAAACTAGAATGAAATAATTTTTTCCCAGATGACATGATATCCAAACCAAATATCCAATTAAAGTCAGTTCTGATCTGGAGGCAAATATTTAATAAATATATTAAATTATGTGATGCTTACACACCTAAGACTAGAAAAATATTGAAGTAAAAATAACTATCAATAAATGTGAATTATTACATATGCATTATATATGTATTGTACATATATGTAGTGTATATGTATTTACATATGAGTATATATATAAAAGATGAAGGGCAGTTTGAAAAATATTCTTTTGTTATTATTTTGTTTTGTTATAGCTTAATACATAATTTATGGCTACCACTACTTTCTGCTTTTCAAACACTAGGGGAAAATGCTTTCTGGATATGGTTAAGGCTTCCTGAGAAGTACTTGTAACAAAAGCTTTTCCATGTAATGGTTTAAAAAAAAGTAAATAGAATTTATGTCTGTCCTGGGCCCAATTAAACTTCCATTCAAACTTGCCCTGACCAGAAAATAAATTACCTATAGATTCTGAATAAGAGCTTTTACACACTTGGAGTGGAAAAAAAAGTACATCTGTGGAAAACTATGATTTATGAAAGTATTGATTTCTTTGTTAAATAATGAATTAGATGTCCTACCACAATATTATTTATCAAACTTTTTTGTCATATAATTAAATTGTCACATAATGGATGGTGCCCGTACAGATTCATTAAATATTAAAAACTACATGTGACACTACTCACCTTATCTTTGGCTAACAACACATTTCCTCTGTTCTTTTCCATTAAGGTCAATAATGGTGGCCACCATTCTTACTTATCAGAGCTTGTAGCCGGGGCTTACCAAGGCCATGAACACATTCCCTTAGCTGTTGCTGGAAAACTCTGCTATGTGTGGACTGAAGCTGTCAATATATCAAAAGCAAGTGACATGAAAAGCATTCCATTCAGTTCAAGCCAATGGGACAAATGAGGATAAAGGACAAAATGTGTATAAACAAAGAAACTTGGGCATATTAAAATTAGATTTGCATCTGACCAGCCCCAACCATCTTGATTACCCTTGATTATTCCCTGAAAACTCAGTTACAAATCTGCCTTGTTCTGGGCCCTCAGGGTTTTCTCTGTGTCTGGCCCTCCATATATTACAACAATGACTGCCACCCACAAAGTGTCACCAGCTACATGAATGCATTTCTGCCTTCCCTGGTCACTAACCCTTATTCCCACTTGTACTGACCTTCCCTTAGGACTAACCTGAAGTCTTCACCATAATTAATAGTTTTGATAGCCATATAATCCATCTCCGACCCCTCCAACCTCACAAGTGTAATGGATTCTTATTTCTCTGTACTCTCCATCCAAGAGCTGACATTGCTTTGAAACTAAATTTCTGTATCAACCACATTCATAGCTGTATTGGGTCATTGTGCATGGACTAGAAGATGTTGGGACAGTTAAGATGAAAAGTTTACATGAGTTGTGTGCTTACTATATGTAAGGCATTTTACTAAACATTTTGCATGCATCACCTTAGTCAATGATTATGAGAACCTAATAAAAAAGGTACTTAGTATTTTCTTATTTTATATTCAAGGAATCTGCAGATTAAAGAGGTTTAATGATACTCCAAGATCACCGTCCCAAGAAATGACAGCGACAATTCAAAAATCAAATAAGTCTGACTTCAGAATTTGTCTCCGGCTCAGGTTCCACTGCTTCTCAGTGAGCAGGTGCAAGGAAAGGCTAAAGGCCACAGACCTTTCTTAGTCTGAAATCTTCATAAGTAGTTTGTAGTTTATTTTTAAATCCAATGGTTTTATAATTATGAAGGGTCTCTGCTACTATTTTAAAATTTTAAATCTTCCTTTTTTATAAAGAATGTGAGGAATTTCAAGAAGTTCATATCCCATAATACTTCCCTTTAGAATCCCTTTGTATTATTGGTGAGTTGGCAACAAATAAGGACATTATCTTCCAAGGAACACAGACCACATGAACTTCAGGTCTGGAGCTCAGCTGAATGTGCAGCCCTCTCTGAAGAGGATTCCTCAACCCACTGCAAAGAGGCCTTTCTTCAAATAACAAAGGATGACTACATTTTTTTTTAAAGCTTCCTTGGGGAATTAAACATGGGTGAGACAGTCCTTTATAATTAAATTTTTTATTCAACATGAAAATAGAAGTGCCATAAGGAAAATAATATAAGAATCCTCAGGAGAGACAGAAGGAGGAAGGGGGAGAGAGAGAGCAGATTGTTATCTGAGATTTCAGGATGGGTTTCATTGAAGCATGAGAGAATTAGAGACAGTAATTGAAGAAGCAGACCAGGTACACACCTTCAATAAATTTGTGGATTAAATGAATGAGTAAAAGAATGAGGAAATTTGACTTTATAGATAAGAAGGTTAAATATTACCTTCTTACATTAAGGTTAAATATGATTATATTAAAAATATATTTGAGTACAGCCACTATGGAAAATAGCATAGTAGGTCCTCATAAAAAATTAAGAATAGAATAATGTATGATCTAGCAATCTCTCTCTGGATATCTACCTGAAAAACTCAAAAACATTTATACGCAAAGATATATGCAGCCCTATGTTCACTGCAGCATCATTCATGGTGGCGAAGACATGAAGACAACCAAAGTGTCCTTCAATAGGGGGTTGGATAAGGAAGATGTGGTATATGTATGCAATGGACTACTTAGTCATAAGAAAGAATGAAATACTGCCATTTACAACAACATGGATGGGCCTCCAGAATATTATGCTGACAGAAATAAGGCAGTCAGAAAGAACTGAGAACCATATGATTTCACTCGTGTGTTGGGTATAAAACTGAAACTCACAGATGCAGATAACAGTATGTTAGTTACCAGAGGTAGTGGTGGGGTGTAGCAAAAGATAAATGGGACCAAATATGCACTAATGGAAGATGATTTGACTTTGGGTGGTAGGCACAAAATGTAATATATAAATCATGTATCATAGGATTATACACTTGAAAACAATGTCACCCCAATAAATTTCATTTAAAAATAAATAAATAGCCCTGGCTGGTGTAGCTCAGTGGATTGAGCGCGGGCCTGCGAACCAGAGGATCGCGGTTCGATTCCCAGTCAGGGCACATGCCTGGGTTGCAGGCCAGTTCCTGGCAGGGGACACACGAGAGGCAACCGTACATTGATATTTCTCTCCCTCTCCTTCTCTCCTACCCTTCCCCTCTAGAAAGATAAATAAATAATAATTTTTTTAAAAAAATAAAAATAAAAATAAATAAATAATTAAGAAAGTAAAATAACTTTACCAGCTTCAAGAAAATAGTCCATAAACTATATCCCAGATCAGTCAACAATATGAAAAAAAAAGTCTGAGGTTAATGGATTTTGAAAATATTATTGTAATAGCACGATTTGGGATATTGGCGTTATTTGTTGCTTATTTCTGTAAGCCATTGTTATCTATTAAAGTAAATAAATGACCATTTTATTAAAAATATTAGTATTAAATAAATGATATGCATGAAAATTACTTTTGAAAAACATATAAAATTTGTGAAAGTGAATAGCTCTAAGAGTTAGGAGTCTCATTTTTTTTTAAGTAGGTAAAATAATAGGACAGATAAAAATTAAAAACAGAGGAATATGGCTCCTATAATACCACAATAACAAACTGGTTAAAACAAACCCATTAGTAATAATAACACCAAGAATGCAAACACATTGAGACTTACTGCTTATCAGATCACATGTTATGTCATTTATACCCCTTTAAGAACTTATAATTTAAAATATTAATATTTCAGGAACAAATAAAAGTCTTTAGGTAGCTAATTTAAATTTTATCTAACAAGCAAACATTCATTATCTGTTATATTTTAATCTTCTCATCCCATCCATCCGTTCATACATTCTCATTTCCAGAAAAACATAAACATATCTGGAAGAAATTTAAGATTTATTTTTAGAAGCATGCTAGGTAGGGAAACAAAGAGAAAACAGGAAAACAAAAGGCAATGTAAAACATACAGTAAAAAAATAACTATTAAAATACATATTAGATATAAAGTTTCCTAATGCAGCGACCACCTGTCTGGTCTGTGTCTCCCCTGTTAAAGAAAGAGCACTGCACCAACACAGAAGCCACCACTGGTGACACTCTTCCCAACCCACAGCATTTCCTCTCCTCAGAGCTAACTACCAATCTCCTTTCTGTTTATCATTCTTCCTCTACAGTTTTACCATATGCATTTATAATCCTACAAATTGAGTTTTCTGTTTTGTTTTGACTTTTTTCAATGCTGAATGCTTACCAGGAACTGATTTCATTCTCATTCTCTCTGTCTCTCTCTGTGTGTCTCTCTGTCTCTCTCTTTCTCTCCCTCCTGGAGGAAATATGTTTCTATTCCTAGTGAAGTGATTCCAAGCTCTGTTTGCTGATAATTAACAGGTTGAAGTACTTGACAATTTTGTGACATGAAGGTACAAGCAAGTAGCAGTTATTTCCAAGCCATCACATTTTTTGCTTCCAAAAATTCTGTTTTTTACCACAAACATACAAGCATGGGGCTTAGAGAGGTGCCTTCAAACTGTGTCTATACAGAATTCTGGAATAGAAATAGCTACCAAAATTGCAAGCATTTTTCAAGCTCTAAAACTGCTTGGATACAGCCTAAGAGCAGCATAGCATGATCAATTGGAGTAATATTGTTTTTGAGCACTTAGATTATTTTAAATTTCAACAAAATACAGAAAATGACTCAGGCCTAACACTTTAATAATGGTTAGAGTGTAGTAAAAACATGCACATTAACTTGATCATAAATGTAGCTGTTAAAATGCTTTTATTATACAAAATTAATTAGTGATTTTTTGTATATTTCCACCCTTACAAATTCTAAATCAATTTAATTAGTCAGAAACCATACATTGCTTGCAGGAGTCACTCAAATGGCTTATATGTTTAAGGAAGTGGAGGGGTTGGACATTCACACAACTGATAGTCTAAAAATATGATGGTTTTCACCATAGATGCAAACTCAGGTACTCAAAACATGAGGAATCTATATCCCTTCAACTCTCAGCTCAACTTCTCTGTCATCTACAAAAAGCACTTCTCCACATGGTGGCAGTGATGGTCCCTAGGACCTCTAGGGTTCCTGTTCTAAGATCCTGAGGGTAAAGCACTCCACTATCCCAATAATTCTGTAACAGATCCAGGACGGTCCTCTTTGGGTGGAATGCCCATCATTGAACTACTGTACTTGCTATGAAGTGCTCAGGTTGGCCCAGCCAGCCTTATATGCCCACTTCCTAGAAGACTCTATGTTTCAAGAGAGCAGGGACTCAGTCTTTTATGTTTTGCACACTCACAATTTAGCATAAATAAAAGTTACTTAATATATATTTGTTGAGTGGATTGCTTAATTTCTTTAGGTGACTAGTAAATCAACATATATTTAAAGAATGGTCTTCAGGCCTTAACGGTACGCTGTTATTGTTTGAATTTGACAGTTTTTATGAAAATGTTGAAAAATTGCAAGAAAGTGAAAAAGTGTTTGCATAATTAAAGGCAAAGCTAATTGCAGTTGAAAAATGTGCAAGGTCATGTTTTCTTTAGAACTCTTTATTGATCATTCTTCTGCTTCCCTTTAGCTGCTCTGGGACCACCTACAAATGTACTGGTGCTCATTGTTACCAGTTCTCAGCTTTTTGCCTCCTTCACTCTGTTACCACATTCTCTCAAACTGTTCTTTGATCTCAACCAGCACCATACTCTGCCAAGTGCAGTTTCTCAGACTTTTCTGGAGGAAACATTTCTACTACCTTTGTTACCAGGAGAAATGGGCTTTCCTTCAGTGTCCTGGGAAAACAGTTACAGGAACATTCATGTAGGAAATTAAACGATAGTGGCAAGATTTATTACAGTGAATAGTGACAGGTGACAATACACTTTCAGAGAGGCCCAGAGAATGGGCAGGCTATAGGGGACCAACCGCCCCGACATCCTTGCTAAGTTCCATGTATTTCCTGGGGTTTGGAAAAGAACAGGCTTTCTTTCAAACTATCAACTCTCTGCTGGCTTTTCTGGGTTTTCTGCCCTTCTCTAATCTGATCCTTTTTGCACACTTTCCCAGGCTAGTGCCCTTCCGCCCTGTGGTCACCATTTTGCCTCACCCTTCTCCCTCCTACCCCCACCTGTGTTAATCCTGGGAAAAGGTGCCAGTTACCCCCTGAGGTTGCTGCAAGGCTGTCTTTCTCGGCTAGTCCACTAGGCGGAGTTACGCAGCCAGAACGGTGCGGGTCACTTCCCGGGGTAAATTAAACTGCTCTTTCCTGACTTAATCAGGCTTAACCAGAATCCCCCTCTCTTTCGTTAATAACTAACAGCCTCTGACACCTTTGTCTTACCAAGGGGAGAGTGATATTCTCTGTTGGATTTCTCATAGTCCAGCAGCAAACAAATTGAGTACAGCAACGAAAAAATAGGGGCCTAGATGGAACGTCAAAAGCAGCTATATTTCCAACAAATTGGCTATTAGCAGAAGGCTATGCTCTCATTAGAAGACCATAGGCTGACTCAGAATTACCAGCCAGTCATGATTTTATCTTCCTCTGAACAATTTCAGTCACTTTTATCAGAGATACTAGCTGTACCCACAAATGAGGTGGATAATTAAAATTATATTATGTACCATTATCTGAAGATTATTATGTATTAAGCATCTGCATTGTTAAATTTTGTATTTGTATTGTTAAATTTCTATGACAAACTGGTTAGTAGGCATTATCAATCCCACCTCACGGATTCAGGAGCTGTGTGCTGAGACGTTGTCCAATTTGCATGAGTTCACTCAGCTTGGAGGGAAGAACTGACATTTGATCCAGTTCTCTGCACACCAGGTCCCATGCTCTTCATCTTTGTACTATGCTGTGTGACTTGTATTCAGATGAGCTTTTCTTTTTGATAAACATTTTCAACATAATATTTGATAAAAAGTAAAGAATGCATTAAATTCAATTTAACAGTATAAGATACTTATGCCTAAGTTTATATGTTTATGTTTAAACCTTGATATTTTAGTTCTTTTTTGTGTTTTTTTTATCCCAACTTTTCTGCAAGCATTGACATTTAAATGTATGAGATCCCAGATAATGAGCTGAGTCAGCATCCTGGAAAACACAGTGGAAAGTCTTGGCTTTGGTGGGAAAAGATGCCCTGGGCATAAAATTACTACTAGAAAGCTCAATGATGCTTGTAAAATAAGGAGTAGTGCCATTAAAAAGATAGTGAAGCCTTCTGGCTTTTTGTATCTTTTTATTTCTAGCATTGTTCTTCTGTTTTTCTGCATTTGAGACCTATAACGTCGTTCCCTGTAACTACCACATTGACTGGAAGGGTATTTGGGAGACGTTTACAAACTATTACAAATTTTCTGAGGTTCCTTGAGAGGATTCATTTCAGAACCCAATAGCCAAAAAAACACAAACAAACAAACAAAAGCAACCTACTTTTAATGACAACATTTTGTTTTGTTTGTTTGTTTCACATGAAACACCAATAACACTAAACTTACAAACCCACATAACCTACTCCTATCTCTTAGAATGTTGTTACAGAAATATCACTTCTCCATATTTCCTCAAAATACTTAGTTTATAAATTCCACCTATTCTATTCTCTTAAGAAAATACTATTATAGGAATTCTCACCTGCTTATAATTAAATAATAGAATTGCATTCATGTTATATTAGTTTACATTTTTTAATTAATTTTTGATGACTTTTGTGAAACATGATCTATAGACATTTTGTAAATTTTATTTTACTATAGAGTTACTAGGATTTGCAGGGGTTTTTGTGTGAGGTTATTTATTATTTATTTATTTATTTATTTATTTACTTATTTATTTATTCCCACCCCTACCGTGAAGGTTTTTTAAATGTTTAGTGAATTCTGCAATTTGCCAAATTTCTTAAATCACTTAAGAGTCCAAATAAGGATTGATCATTAAAAAATACTTCCTAAAAGGAAATGGTGAAAATTGCTTGCTGATTCTTATAACTAACTATGCTTTTTTTAAATATTATATATACTCACGTCATTGGTGAAACTGCACATTTCATGATTAAATAAAAATTGAGGTGTGCACAAAGATATGCTAATAACTCCACTAAACTTTTCCCTTTATATGAAAATTAGAGCCCAAATGTTGCATCATTTGCAAATCTTGCAATTAAATCATTTTATAACTTTAGTTATGCAAAGGGGTAGCAGACTGGAAAATGGGTAAAATTGCTTGGATAGGATATTGCCATGGTAACATACTGACCTCCATTCAATTAGTTAACACTGAAGATTCAGCTATTAATTATAGTGGTCAAAAGTGGATATCATCTGGATCTCCTCTTACCTTTTTAATATGGACATTTTTCACTCACCATAAATCTCTGACTTTTAGAAGCAAGGTTCCCAAACTGAAGCATTAAAAGTGATACTGCTTAAGTACTGATGGAAGTGAGGGTCAGGAAAGGAATCTCATTAATCAGCCATATTCAGGATAGTTTTTCAACTTTCCATAATCTAAGCACTCTGTCAAGCAAGCTTCAAAGTGAGTATTCATTACTGCTCATTTTTCTCACTGAACACTTTGCATTGTGTGTGTCAGCAATTCCCTCTTGCTGGAGAAAGTCAGAGTTAATTAGGGCCACAGTCATTACCAGGAGGCCTCTGAAATAGAGAGATGCTCCATTTTTGGTTGAATTTTACATTTTCCAGGAAAAAAGTTATTATTTTCTTGGCAGAACATAAAAGAAGTCTTTTGAGTTAATTATGGAGGTACTTAATAAATGATTTAAAAATTTCCATTTGTATTTTAAGACTTAAACATAAGAATCCTGCATTTCAGGGGTGTCAAAGTCATTTTCACCAGGGGTCACATCAGCCTCCTGGTTGCCCTCAAAGGGTTGAATGTGATTTTAGGACTGTATAAATGTAGCTACTCCTTAACTGTTAAGTGAGAGCGCTGCCCCAGGTAGAAACAAGGTGCCAGGCCAGATAAAACAAGGTGGAGGGCTGGATTCAGCCAGCAGGCCTCGTGTTTGCCACCTGTGCTGTATTCAATGAAGTTAGAACATACTGTTGTTACAGAATGTGTTATTTTTAAACACTGCATCCACAGTCCTAAAATAATAAACACTCTTCAGACACACTGGAGTGCTGCGATTAAGAGGCCACTGTAACATATCCACACTGCACTGCTCAGGGCTTCTTTATTCAACAAATATCTCCTGACTCTCTGTCATGTGCAAGGCACTGTTCAGTGTGTTGGATGATGCAGGGATGTCCTGGTGTGCTAAGATCCCTGCTCAGTTGGAAGAAGATAGAAAATCATCAAATAAAAGGAAAATATCAATGAATAAGAGGTGGTATGCCAAGGAATAGAAAACAGCTAAATATTACCTGGTATCCATTTCAGATAGTGGTAATAATAGAGTTAGTTATGTAGGCAAGGGTAAGCGAATACGTTCAGAAAATATTTCCTGAATATAATTATTTTTATTCAAAAATTAAAGTTAAAATAATAGAGATACTTAATATTCACTTGATTTCACACAGGCACCTGTATGAAAATGCTAGACAGTTCAGGTAAATTAATTCCTTGGGCTAAAGATCAAAATCAGGTTTTCTGACCTTTTTTTTTCCTATTATAAACAGTGCGGTCGTAAATATTTTTGTAGCACATGTAAAAAATTTCTTGCATTATCATTTCCAGGAGTAGAATTGCTGGGTTTTACCATAAGTGAATACTCAAAATCCCTAAACAAGAGAATGAAGAGTTTAACAGTAGTTTAGTCCACAATGAAATATGATATATTCAGTAACTACAGCTAACTGTAAGCAATCAATGATAATCTTAATACAAAGTTGAGTGAAAAAAATCAGAACCTGAAAAACTACATCTAGTTGTTATAAGTTATTTTGTAGAAAATAACATTATTTTGGAATATATACATAAATATATGATATGTTGATAGTTTCCTGTAAGGAAAAACTAATGATAAAATTGAGGATATTAGTTATCTTATTGGTGGAAGCAAACAACTGTAAACAGAGAGCGATAGATCCATATAAGTTTTTGATAATCTAGTTTTTGAGTTGGATATGAGTTCGTAGTTACTCACTATTTTGTAAATGTTGAAGGAAAAAGAGAGAAAGAAAAAAGCCAAAAGAGAGAGGAAGGAAGAAAATAAGGAAAGAAAGGAGGGAGGGAAGGAGGGAGGGAGACATGGAACAATTATGATAATATATCATGAACCAAAGTTTATGATTACTACATATATTTAAAGATAAATATCTTTTAAAATAAAATTATATTATATGATACTATTATGTTTTTATAAAAATTACTTGATTTAAATATAAACAGAACAATTTCTTAGAAACTTTGGTTTAACTATGGCATATTATTTTTGCTTTGGATATAAGAATTGTTGATACAACTGTCTTAATATCAGTTGATTCAATTATTAAACAACTCTTCCATGTAGTCTGCTCACTTTTAAATATAGTAAGCAAAAAGAGCTAAGAGCACACAATAAAACCCAGTAAAGTGGATATTATAAGCTAATTATGGCACTTTTATCAGGAAATTTTTGTCACTAAAAGTAGAAGTCCTGGACTCATTGCTTTTGCTCAGTGTCTCATCTTTTGTAGTAGCTGAAATTGCACAGTGGCCGTCAGTAGCTAAAAGTTCTGTGTTTAGAGGTCAATTTCATTAAAATTGGTATGACAATATTTGCCATATTGTGTTCCCATCAAAACATTATTATACCATTTGTTCCTGGAAATGCAGTTAGCACTCATAGCTTTATGTCTCTCAAAACAAAAATAAAACCAAAAACAAAAATAAAGCAAAGCAAAAGTCTCAAAAAATACCACATGGACTTCTAGTGAAGTTGGTGGCATAGGTAAACAGGGCTCACATCCTCACAAAACCACATCAAAATAAAAACTAAGCCATAAAACAACCACCAGTCAGAGCCATCAGAAATCAAGCTGAATAGAAGTCCTACAACTATGGAATTAAAGAAGAAACCACACAGAGACTGGTAGGAGTGTCAGAAATATGGAATGGGCTAATCCCACACCCACGTATAGTGGATAAAAATCAGGAGGCATATCTGAGGAGCAAGTTGTCACGGCCCTATACTAGGTTCCCCGCTCAGAGCTCCAGTGTCAAGAAGATAAGTACCCATAATACTCATAACTCCTGAATATAAAAAACAGTGGGAATCGCGGCTGTGGAAGACAGAACTGGCTGGAGTCTCAGGCAGTTCCTCTTAAAGGGTCCATGCACAAATTACCTTGAACTCCCTCCCTCTGAGCTCTGGGATGGGGGCATCAGGTTGAAAGACATCAGAGATATATGGGGAGGAAATGAATTGTCAAGCACTAGGGCAAGAGCTGGGGGTGAGCTTTCTTCCAGATGGAAGTGCTGGCAGAAGCCATTGTTTCTTTTCTGAGTCCTCCCCCACACAGAGCCACAGAGCTGGCAGGTGGATACCATATCAGAAATCCCATCAACCTGGCTCACACTATTTGCCCCACCCTAGTGATTCCCTGAGGCCCTGCCCCACCCAACTTTCAGGCCCACCCAAGCTATTTCAAGTGGCTTTTCCATATGAATAGATTGTCTTAGCCCATGTTTCTGATTTTCCTAAATTCTCTCACACAAGTAGCGTCTAGTTTCAGCAACCCCATACTTCTTGCTAAGTTGCTCCAGGCCCAGCACTAGCTGTAGCCAGCCTTGTTCACAGCTTGGCCTCACTTGGGTACCTCTAAGCCCAGCACAAGTAGTAGCCATCTGCAGACCGCTTTGTAGTCTATGCTGTGTGACCCCGTATAGAACATAGGCGGTGGCTAACCTTGGATGTGCCAATAGCAATCAAGACTCAGCTACAATAGAAAGGTGTATATAGCCCACATGGTGAGTGCACCTTGAGTACTAAGCTTGGTTAATAGGGAAGGCTGTGCCACTGGACTCTACAAGACACCTAAAAATCAAGCCTGGGAGATATAGCATCTCTGCCTAGTACATAGAAACAAAATGAAGAGACAAAGAAACATGGTCCAACAGAAAAAAACAATCAAAACTCCAGAAAAAGAACTAATCAAAATAGAGACAAGCAATCTACTAGGTGCAGAGTTCAAAATACCGGTCATAAGGATGTTCAGGGAACTTAAGACCTCAATAGCATTAAAGAAAAAAAAAATACAGTAAGAAACAAAGGATACCCTACTTTAAATAAAGAAAAATTTACAGAGAATCAAAAGAGTAGTGGATGAAGCCAAGAACCAAATAAGCAATTTGGAATATAAGGAAGCAAAAAACAACCAATCCGAACAGCAAAAAGAAAAAAGAATCTTAAAAAAAATGAGAATAGTATAAAGAACCTCTGGGAAAACTTCAAGTGTACCAATATTCACATCATAAGGGTTTTGGAAGGAGAAGAGAAATAACAAGAAATTTGAAAAAAAAATAATGACAGAAAAGTTCCCTAACTTGGTGAAGGGAATAGACACATAAGTCCAGGAAGTGCATAGAGTCCCAAAGAAGATGAACTAAAGAGGCCCACTCCAAGACATGTCATAATTAAAATGCCAAAAGTTAAATACAAAGAGGGAATCTCAAAAGCAGCAAGAGAAAAATTGGTTAGTTACACACAAGGGAGCCTCTGTAAGACTATCAGCTGATTTTGCAAAAGAAACTTTGCAGGCTAGGAGGGATTAACAAGAAATATTCTACATGATGAAAAGCAAGGATCTAAAACCAAGATTACTCTACCCAGCAAAGCTATCATTTAGAATCAAAGGACAGATAGAGAGCTTCCTAGACCAGAAGAAGCTAAGGTAGTAAATCACCATCAAAATAGCATTATACAAAATGTTAAAGGGTCAAGATAAAAATATTAAACAACAAAATGGCAATAAGTACATATCTATCAACAATTGAATCTAAAAAACAAAATAAACAAGCAAAGCAAAAGTAGAATCATAGAGGCGGAGAACATTTGGATGGTTGCCAGATGGGAAGAGGAAGTCAGAAAGATGAAAAAGTGAGGGAATTAGAAGTACAAATTGGTAGTTAAAGAATAGCATGGGGATGTAAAGTACTGCATAGAGAATAGAATAGCCAAAGATCATATACACATGACTCATGGACATGGGTAATGGTGTGGGGATGGCCTGAAAAAGCAGGGAGGGCTGGGTAGAAGATGAAAGGAGGAAAAACTGGGAAAACTATAATAGCAAAAACAATAAAATGTAATTTAAAAAATATCACACATAGCACTATTAATCTCTTCATTCACCATATATTACATTCACTTATTTTGAAGGCATTACTTATAAAGATCAGTCAAAATTGACCAAAAAATGAGGGCATCTTTTCAAAATTGACAAATAGCCATTGGTATCAGGAAATAATTGTGTGTGCAGAACCAAATCAAAAGAGCTGTCTACTTTGTGGGCGCTGGTAAGGCTCACCACCCATTTTTTTCTTTTTAATTTTTAGAGACTTCAAGTTTTGACTAAGGGTTCATCATTGGTTTTTTCACTCACTGAATATTTCATACCTCTGAGATATTTTGCAGTCTTGAACCTAGTGCTTGAGGGCATTAGGAAATCAGTGAAGTCTATAGTGAATGTGGATTATCATTTAAACTTCTTTATCATTTTATTTTTTCCTTCTTTATGATTTTAAATAATGACAGCTCTCATTTAATAATTAGCATCATTGTTGTAGTTCTGCTCTGTCCTTACCTGTCCCTCTCTCTGGAAAAACCATAATTCATATGATAATTAAGTCTTTATGCACCACCTTGATTAATTTTCTTTTCTTCTCTATGGGTTTCTTACCTTGTGTTCCTCTTTTTTTAACTGTGTTTCTCCCCAGGCCACTTTTCCTCTTTGTTTCTTTTTCCAATTTCTTTTATGGATTTTAAAATAATAAAATGCTTATTAAAGTCATATGTTGTAAAACTGCTTTTAAAAGTGCACATTTCCTATCAGCTGAGTACCCAAACATAGCTACTATGACACTTTTGCATGTGTTCTTACATTTTTTTACCTATATCTATATTAATAGGTTATATTGCTATATTATTGTACATAACTTAATCATACTTTGTGTTGAAGTCTACCCTTTTAACTTAACATTGTATCTGAGGTCATATCTTTACACCTCGGGCTATATAAACCTCCTTCCTTCACATAAAAGTTGAATAATATATCATTGAATAGCTGTTATTTACATAAGTAATCTTTTTCAATAGCTATTATGCTATCATAAAGAAAGATGCACTGTCCTGGCCTGGTGGCTCAGTTGGTTGGAGCTGGTTTGAACTCCAGTCAGGGCACATACCCAGGTTGTAGGTTTGATCCCAGGTTGGGGCACATACAGGAGGCAACCAGTCAATGTTTCTCTCTGACATAGATCTTCTTCTTCTTCCTCTTCCTCCTCCTCCCCCTGCTCTTCGTCTCCTTCTCCTTCTCCTTTTTCTTATTCTTTTTCTGCTGCTTCTGCTTATTCTTATTCCTTTCTCTCTCTCTCTTGCTCTCTCTCTCAAATCAATAAACATATACTCAGGTGAGGATTAAAAAAAAAGATTCACTGACTGAATTTCCATAGGATAAATTTCTGAAGTAGGGCCACCTGGCATAAGATTCACTAGAAAAGTAGGGCTTGACAAGCTAGTCAAGAGGTTAATTTTGGACAACTTGACATTTCAGTTTTTTTAGAAAAATCTAAGGGCATCAGGGAGTGTAGAATTGCACTGGACTATTCAAATCTGGAGTTCAAAGAAATGATCTGATTTTAAGATATACATTTTATAAAATCTATGCCATGCTGATTTATTATAATGTTATTTGTATCTGATGCATTTTCTGGGGAGGGGAAGTATGAGGAACATTTATATGAATGCATGTTTGTGTATATTTATATACATACCTATACATATATTTTATATATAAATATAGACCTACTTTAGATACATAATCATATATAATGTATGTTACATACGTGATCCACTACAGGGCTCCGCATATATACTTACACATCCATATATGTATGAGTTCGGACAGCATTTTGTTCTGTATACTGTTTTCCTATGAAGCTTGGCTCACCCTGTACTGCAATTTCTCTCAGCGAATGGTCACTTGGCACCATTGTCTTGAGTTGTACTTTCTGTGTGTGTGTTTCCTCTGTGTGCCTTCTCTTTCTGTCATTTCCTCTGTGTTGTGGTACTAGGTTTTCTCACATGGTGGCTAACAGGGATAGGCAAGTCCTAGAGCAGAACCCAATATATGTTTAAAACCAAAGCCTAATATTTAGATGTTGAAATGCAAGGGTAAGCAAATTCAGAAAGTGCTTTTAAAAAAAGAATTGGCCAAGGAAACAAAAGCATTGCCTTAATTAAAGGAAGTACTTTGATGTTAAGTGAGCAGGGTAAATAAGTAAATAAACGCTGCTCCCCCTGAGGTTTAATCAACAATTGTAATAGTGGCAGTTAGAAAAACTACAGCCAGAGGTGTGTCCTGTCTTCAGAAGATTTAAAGAGGATTGAGAAGCCATTGTAAATTTACAGTGCTAGGAAAAATTCATTCACCATGTTGCTTCAAGGACCCTTGAGAAAACTGAGTAGCAACTGCTTCCATTTTCAGGCCTGTGTTATTGAGTGGTAGATTGGAGCATTCAGTAATCCTAAAATATGGTCTACAGACCAATGCTGGTTGGATAACTTTGTTACTGGTCTCCAATCAAATAAACACAGAAACTGCTTGTAAGCTTAAGAAAGGTTTACAGCAGTTTGACAGTTATTTCATATTTGTAGAATCAGTAAAAGTAATTTAATGAGTTAATATGTATTTTGTCTTGGGTTTTTAAGCAATTCATTTTCTGTGTATTTGAAAACTATATAATCTGTAAGAGATTTGAAATGTTTAAAAAGAAACTGACTAGTCCTTTATCACTGATAGTTTGAGAAGTGCTAGGGATGACCCGGGGGAATATGCATAAACTATACTGAATTAAAAGATCAAGATCAAAACTATAATTCCCAAATGAATACTGAGTCTTCAAGAATGAAGGCCTGAAGTTGATGCAGACACCGGCTAGCAGTGTCCACGTCATTATGGATGAAATAAAAACATACACATGGACTACCAAGTCTGGTGGAGGAAGAAGGATGACAGCGTGACTTTTCTCTCAAGGGGAGCAAAAGCCACAGCCTCCACCATGACAGGCCTTCATTCTAATATCTCCTCACATTACAAGATTGTCCTCACTATCCCAGGTTACAGCAAAAGGAGCCAATGCCCCTAATCACATCACAGAAGAAGAATATTAGCAAATGAAAAGGCAAAAGTGGTTGAGCCAGTTACATTGGTCCCTGCAAGGTTTAGCATGGATTTTAGGAAGTTACAACAAGCATTTGCAGGGTGAGGGAGTTTTCAGCAAGAAGCAAAACAGCTTAGGTATATTGCAAATCTGATTACCCAGAAGAGAACCTATCTGTGGGTGTGGGTCCTGTGCATCTCTGAGTGGGAGCTGGGCCCATGTCATGCAGAAGGGTCTGCCACATGAAGTCAATCTTACTCTTGGTATAAAATGCTATATAAAGATGCTCCTGAAGTTCCGGCTATATCCTCGTTTAGAGCCACAACAATTTCCAAGGGCACTGTTATAATCGCTGCACCAAATAGAAGCATTAATTGAATGTTTTAAAGCAAGACCGATAGAAACTCTTACCCACTCAAATATATTGTCAATAAATCATTTTTATTTAGCTCCTTCTAGTGATTATGTGGAAATCGTTTCTTGTGTTGTAGTCAATTTTAGAACATTAAGAGCTTAGTTGTTGCATTTGCCCTGAATAATACCAAGAGCCATTACATTATGGGCTAATGATTTGGCAAATTTAATTATGTAAATCAAAGCTATTTTGACATTTAAATGCTCGAAAAGAATCTACAGCTATTGAATGTTTTTAGACTTATTCATTTTAAGGACTTAAATTTTCTCATCAGTTAAAGTCTTCTCTTGTGTAGATAACTTCTTGATAAATGAGGATGCATAATATTTTATTAAAAATACTAAAATATGAAAAGAATAATGAAGCTTTTCATAGGATTTAAGATACATACAATTTCTTAATTCAACTAATAATTGAATGATTTATTAGCCGTAGGAACAACCATTTTTAAATGGGTAGCTAGTCTAATGACTTTGTCATCCAGATTATCAATTTTGCTTACACGTTAACTGAGCCTGTCTGATGAGAGTAAACTGACTAAGAAAAAATTCTCTAAAGTAGGTTCGGTTCTTCATCCAGTTTCTGGAAGTTCTTGGTTCTGAGTAGGCCAAGTTAGGATGTTAGAATGTGATATTTTAGGGCACCTGAATAATCTGCAGTAGAAAAACAAAAATGAGTAGCTCAAATTTGCTGGGTAGCTCAAAATACACTGTAAGGTCCATAAATGCACATTTAGACAGCTGTGCTCTGAGGCCAGAGTGAATTTTCTAACAAGCCAACTGACCATGTCACCATAGAGCAACTCATTAGTTCAGGCACTGTAAATTCAGAGATAGCTAGGATATGTTCGCTGCCCTAAAGAAACTCGATTCCTTTTTTTTTTTTTTTTTTTTCCTGGAAGACAAAAATAAACATAGTCAGAGGGGAAGGTTAGGCTAATGTTAACGGGAGAAAGGTGGTAAACATTTAACCCAATCTCAGGAAGTTACAGAAGATTATCACTGTGAATGTAAGGCCTCATTGGTATTTAAGGATTGCATTAGCAAAGTGAAAGGGTCAAGGGAAAGAGGGAATGCAGTGGAAGAAGCACAGCACCAGCATGAGAGGTACAGAGTAAACCAAAATGAGCACAGAGAAGTCAATAAGGAAGGACATGGAATGTCTCTTACAAGAGGTTGAAGAAACCAGCTCAGTTTCATAGAGAAATAGGGAACTGCAGAAACATCTAGAGCAGGTGAGTGAGAGTGAGAGCTGCATTTTATCTGAAGCTCTATAGCAGCCCTGAAGTTTTTAGAAGAAATGGGTCAGAAGAAAGAATTGTGGAAGTGTGGACTTGTGGGCTTATCTGTTGTTGTCTGCTATAAG